>OY743185.1:4573234-5828234 GCA_963555705.1 Ligustrum vulgare
TAGCATCGCATACATAATGGATCCCATTGCTGATGCATAAGGTATCCTATCCATGCGATCTCTCTCATTCTGTGTTTTTGGACACATTTCCTTAGAGAGAGTGATCCCATGTGCAATGGGACAGAGTCCTCTTTTGGATTCTTGCATATTAAATCTTCTTAAGATTTTATCTATCTACAAGGACTGTGATAGGCCAAGCATATTTCTAGATCTATCCCTATAGATCTTAATCCCAAGGATGTATGCTGCCTCTCCCATGTCCTTCATGGAGAAGTTTTTGGATAATCACGTTTTTACTGATTGAAGCATGGGGATATCGTTTCCTAATAATAATATGTCATCTACATACAGAATTAGAAACACAATTTTGGTCCCACTATTTTTCTTGTACACACACGGCTCATCTTCATTTTTGATAAAATCAAATTTTTTGATTGTCTCATCGAAACGAAGATTCCAGCTCCGAGAGGCTTGCTTTAACCCATATATGGATTTTTGTAGCTTGCATACTTTGTTTTGTTCCTTGGATTCAAAACCCTCGGGCTGTGTCATGTACACATCTTCATTAAGATTCCCATTAAGAAACGCAGTTTTGACATCCATTTGCCAAATTTCATAATCGTAGTATGCTGCTATTGCAAGCAGAATCCGAATAGATTTAGACATGGCGACTGGTGAAAAGGTTTCGTCAAAGTCAATTCCTTGTCTTTGCTTATATCCCTTTGCCACGAGTCTTGCCTTGTATGTGTGAACATTACCATCCATGTCTACCTTTCTTTTGTAAACCCATTTACAACATATGGGTCTTACTCAATCAGGTAGGTCAACTAAGGTCCAAACCTTGTTTTCGTACATGGAGTTCATTTCGGATTCCATGGCTTTCTGCCATCTCACTGAGTCAACACTTGACTTTGATTCTACATAAGTCGAGGGTTCGTCTTCCTCAATTAGCAAGTTTTCTTTGGTAATCATAAGATCAAATCTTTTGGGAGGACGAATAACCCTTTCTGACTTGCGTGGAGCTGGTATGTCCTCAGGGTCTGGCGATTCCCCATTACCAGTCTGTGTCTCATCAATATTAGACACAACCACTTGTTCATCTAATCGGTTTACCTCTCCTGTAGTTTCTTGAATTTCTTCAAGTTCTATTTTGCTCACACTGCTCTCTCTTAGAATGAACTCTTTCTCTAAGAATATAGCATGTTTTGACACGATGACCTTCATCTCGGTGGGATTATAGAAATAGTATCCAACTGTTTGCTTTGGATACCCTACAAATAGGCATTTTTCGGACTTAACATCTAATTTATCTGATTTTGTACGCTTCACATAAGCATCGCAACCCCAAATCTTCAAATATGAGAGATTATGTCTTTTCCCCTTCCATATCTCATATGGAGTTTTATCAACCGACTTAGATGGGACACGATTTAGTGTGTGGCATGCAGTGTTAAGTGCATAACCCCAAAACGTTTTTGGGAGAACTGCTCGGCTCATCATTGATCGCAACATGTCAAGTAGAGTGCGATTTCTCCTTTCAGATACACCATTATGTTGTGGTGTATACGGTGGAGTCCACTGCGAGAGAATCCTATTCTCTTTAAGATAACTTAAAAATTCTTCTTTCAAGTATTCTCCACCTCAATCAGATCGAAGTGTGAGAATGATCTTACTAGTTTGTTTCTCAGCTTCTCGCTTGAATTCCTTGAACCTTTCAAGGGCTTCATGCTTGAACTTCATTAAATAGATGAGTCCATATCTAGAATGGTCATCTATGAAAGTGATGAAGTAGGAGAAACCTCCTCTAGCATTTGTTGACATTGGTCCACATACATACGTATGTATGAGGCTCAAAATGTCGGTAGCCCTTTCTCCCTTTCCAGTAAAGGGTGACTTGGTCATTTTGCCTAAAAGACATGATTCGCATTTATCAAATGATTCAAAATCATTTGTGTCCAAGTATCCATCTTTATGTAACTTGGATATGCGTTTTTCATTTATATGACCAAGCCTACAATGCCAAAGGTAGGAATTATTAACGTTATCTTTCTTAGGCCTTTTGTTTTCTATACTCATTATAGTATTTTGCATGTCTAGAACATAGATGCCATTAATTAATTTTCCACAACCATAAAACAATTCATTAAGATAAAAAGAACAATATTTATTCTTAATTTCAATGGAAAAACCATCCATGTCCAAACATGAAACTGAAATAATGTTCGTAGTAATGGAAGGAATAAAATAGCAATCTTTTAATTTTAAAACAAGGCCCGAGGGCAACGATAAATAGTAGGTTCCTACAGCTAATGCAGCAACTTTTGCTCCATTTCCCACTCGTAGGTCCACGTCCCCTTTCTGCAGTCTTCTACTATTCTTTAGTTCCTGCATATTTGTTCAAATATGAGATCCACATCCGGTATCCAATACCCAAGAATCTAAAGGAGCAGACATAAAAACCTCGATAAAATAATTACCTGAAGTGGAAGCCTCATTAGACTTCTTACCCATCAAGCTAGCGAGGTAAACCTTGCAGTTCCTTTTCCAATGTCCTTTACCTCCACAATGAAAGCAAAGGTCTTTAGACTTGGACTTTCCTTTGTCAGCTTTGACTGTTTTTCCAGTAGACTTGATCTTATTGGATCCTTTCTTAAAGGTCAAGTTGGGCTTCCTCTTAGTTCCCTTAGAATTGTCAATGTTCAAGATCTGCCCTTTACCTTTATTGATGTTGGGCTCAACAGTTTTCAGCATATTCAGCAGCTCAGGTAGGGTACACTGAATCTTATTCATGTTAAAGTTTATAATAAACTGTGAATAGCTATCAGGCAGGGATTGTAAAAATAAGTCAACACTTAGTTCGTGATCCATAGCAAAACCCAATTGGCCCAATTTTTCAATAAAGCCAATCATCTTTAGCACATGAGCACTGACTGAAGATCCTTCTGCCATCACACCTCTAAATAGCATTTTGGATGTCTCATACCTCTCAGTCCGAGACTTTTCATCATACAACTCCTTGAGATGAAATATAATGGTATGAGCATCCATACCCTCGTGCTACTTTTGTAACTCGGGTGACATAGCTGCAAGCATCACACATGTTGCAATATTGTCGTCATCACTGTGTTTATTATAAGCTTGCACTTCCTCCGGCGTAGCTTCCTCAGTAGGAACTTTCGGCATTGGATGCTCAATGACATATCCAATTTTTTCATGCTTGAGAACGATTCTCACATTACGATGCCAATCCAAAAAAATTTGGTCCGGTAAGCTTGTTAGCATCAAGTATGCTTCTCAAACTTATATGGTTACTCATTATTCAATAACTGAAATGACAAAAATAGAACAATAATTAAATACAAAAATTAACATAATTTGGACTTTGTTAAATTAATATTTACTCCCACTGTTTGACATGAATTAACGACCCCTTTACATTAATTGGTAGAATCTGTATCATTCCCAGTGGGCTAGGATCCCTTTCATTTTATTAGAACCTTAAGTGACTTAACAAGCTCCAATAAAACTTCCAGGTAGATACACTTATCAATCACATCTCTATGTGATTCCTAAATCATCAAGTAGACAACTCTTTGTCTTGTACATCTTATACGTTCACTTGATCATGCCTCCAAAATTTGTCTCCTTGAGTGACTCAACAAGAGATGAATTATTGTTAAATTCTACCCATTTGTTCAGAAATATCGTATATTTCATAATGATTAAACACACCTTCCATCTCGCAGCCTTGAGTAACTCAACAAGCTGTCATTGATGGCGGATTCTGGTTTATCATTATAACAACGGAAGGCATTTTGTATTAACTAATTAATACGAATTTAATATTTAATTTGAGGGGGTTTGTAATGTCTCATCAATCTTATGTAAATTAACCATCACCAACCATGTAATTAATCATACATATAATAGTGTGGATGACTATGGACGGTATCTATCTAGTCTCCTTGAGCCATGAAGAAGACTAGTTGGTCTATTTCCTAGGGGATATTGCATCCCACATCGAATGCCAAAATGCAATAACCGCTATCTCCTCCTACCAGTAACATTTACTAGTTGGCACGCAGGCCTGTATCAGATGGACACGCAGGCCCATATAAATTAAATAAAATAGGCACGCAGGCCCAATTAAATGATGACAGGCTCGCAGGCCCAATTAAATGATGACAGGCTCGCATGCCCAATTAAATAATAGCAGGCCCGCATGCCCAATTAACAAAAAACATAATTAAATAAACCATACATTCAACCAATCACATAGGTCTAGTCCATAATCATCCACTATAGATCCTAACACAATCAATATCTAATATTAATAATAATAATAATATATATATATATATATATTAATTTCCAAATTTGCAACGTAGATTTTAATTGTCTAAACCCTTTTAGACAAAACAGATCGAATAAAATAATCAATCTTATTGATTTGCCAATTAATTAATCATATTAATCAATTTTATATTAATGAAATTAATCAATTAATCTAATTAATCAATTAACTCATTATTCATGGGGACGATAAAAATAACCATTTTATTTTAATCTCCAAACTGAGTCGTACTCGAATTTGGATCAACCTTTTAAAATTTTACGTAAGGTCTATCTTAGAATTTTATGAGAAAATCAATATTTTAGTCAAGTCAAAAATTCAAAATTTTTGTTTAAAGACAATTTTATTAAATTTTTCTCAAAATAAAATTATAATCAAGACCTAATCGAATCCCTTTTAAAATTCAGGCCCTTAATTTTAATTTCCAAAATATAGGTACATTTCAGCAAAATTTTAAAACAAAAGGGACCTATTTAAATTTAGAAAACAAGCACAGGGCCTGCCCACTGTAAGGTTTCGAAATAAACATGCACAGCGGAATTAAAAGAATCAAAACCATAACCCGAATCAACCTTGCACTATGATAAAGTTTGTGATAGAAATTATACATTTTGATGAATCGCTAGAATCTGATGTTGTTGTAGTGTAGATCTTTACCACAGCCGTCCAATCATCCAGCCTCTAATGGTGATCCACACAGCAAGTCACTATCTGGATTATTGTACTAGCAATCAAGAAAAACAACTTACTTTTTCTCTACAGTTCTCTTAGTACTTATAGGAATAACCTAAACCTAATTAGGTTAAAGATTGTGGATTTGGGCCAACCCAAGTTTGGCCCAACTAATTGGACTTGGACACATTATTCCAACAGCTACTTTATGCTCAAAGAAGCAGAGGTGGAAAAAAACTTAGAATAGGAATTATTTTCCCTTCCCTAAAGTGCAGAGGAAGAATTATTAGAGGGAAGTCGAAACGGTCGGTGTGAAGTACACTAGAACTTGTGGGTATGCATATATACATGTAATTAAGATTAGATCGTGCTTACATGATAGCAGATTTGATGTCACGATATGACATCAACAATATATATTTAAACTAGAAACAAGCTCTTGAATACGATATGTCTTTGATCATTTTAGGTCTAGCAAGGCCATGAGCGGACCCAAAGTTAAGTTAATTTTGACCTCATCATCGGTGTTATCGTATAAAACTCTTTGTATAATTCGGACAAACGCTCGAGTAATTTCATCCTACCTACTCCAATAGCGTATGCCGATCTCTCTAGTCTCTATATGAGCACTATATTTTTCAAAATATTTGATTTGACATATATATGAGAATAAGCACAATGAATGATTGATTGCTCTTGAGCGCCTTGGATTTAAAATTACTTGGCATCTCTCTATGTGTTAAATTATTTATAAATAAAAATCATTTTTCAATCATACACATTTTTTAAAATAATTTTCAATCACATTTTTTGTTTATAAAGAAAAAACTTTTAAGAAACACAGAGAGTCCAGTGATTTATGGTCAATTGTCTAATCACTCTTAATTCTATATTTACAAAGGATACTGTTATTACCTCATTCAGACAAACATTTTAGTGGGAACAGATCGATTTGCCCTTTGTATAAAGTAGGATTACTATATATATATGTGTATATGATAAATATGACTATTGTGGGACCATTGATGGTTGATGTGAATTAGGAACAGAAAAAAACATCAAATGCAAATCAGATAAATTTTGGGGTTGAGATTTAAATTTTTTCTTGTCGAGATTGTAAATTTAAAATATTTGCATACTTAATCTCCCAAACTATATTAAATTTGTCAATATATATATATATATATATATATATATATATATATATATATATATAATAATAATAATAACAACATCAACATAACCGTCACATAAATCCGCACATAATTTCCCATCATTTTTACTTGCCATTTTAGGAAACTTTTTAATTTTATTAATTATTTTAATAACTAAATTATGAAAGCTCAATTAATGCAAATTAATTATAGGTGACATGTAATAAATGATTTATTAATTTCTAAAAATAAAACATCTATAAAAATGTCAAATGGTATATTATTTCTATTCTTTTGATAATTATTGTAATATTTTGAAGTAAAAAAATATGCAATATAGGTGTTAAATTCATGATTATAACGAGAAGTTTAATACAAGCTAACAAATGAGAGCAAATTATAAATATATCGTTCGTAAAATTGTCTCAAATAATAAAGGTAAAAGTTTTACTTATACTTTTTACTTTATTCAATATCCCGTTTTTTTAATTTATCTCATTTAAGTCATAAATGATATATATCATTTCTTACCTAAATTCAATTTGACATAAATGATTAATTTCAAATCTTTTTTCTTATCAAATTAAAAGAAATAATAGATATTCGATCTTTCTAAGTAAATTCAATTAAATCATTTTAATTTCTACAACTTTAGGTTTCGATAAACGCTTTAGTAATTTTAAAATTAATTTTATAAATTTACTCATTTTTTTTCATTTATCTATTTTTTTTTAATTTTATAAATTTAAAGTAATATCGATTTGTAAAATATATACTACTGACTTTAACAATTAATTTATTGAATTCTATAGAAAATAAAAATATAAGGTTTTAGCAAACTTATTCTATTAAAAAATAACATATGGTCAATACATTTATTTAACATGCACAAAAAAATAGATTTTTTGTTTTTTTTGTGTAACATGACCATTTTTAATACTTGGTGAAAAATAAAATGTCACGTTGCATTGAAAACTATTGAATAGAAGTATGTTTGATAGAGATTATAGAAATAATTTTAAATGTGTGATTGAAAATGAAAGAAAAGTAGTATGAAAAATTAAATAATTGTTAAATCAATCAATTGAGTGGTTGAAAATTAAAGTTGAAATTTTGATTTTCTTTTTTTAGAATGTGTGGTTAAAAAGTAGTATGTACAATTGTGAAAAATTAGTTTTTAAATGAACATGAAAAAAAATTATTTTTGAATAACCAATTCTATATGAATTAATAAATTAAGAAAACTAGATAATGAACAATTAACTGTTAAAAAAAAAAATGCAAGTCATAACTTTGTTTTTTACTTTGTTTTTGATATTTTGATTGTATATTAAATACACAATTTATGCATTAAAGTAAGAAATCTTATAGGGAAAAATGAAATTACAAATTATTCACAATTTATGTATGCAAGTTATTTTTTTATTATTTTATTTTAATTTTTTCATTGTGTTATTTTTGTCGGGCTTTATATTTTTACAATTTATTCAATAAATAATTTTCAATTATATATTCCGTGCATCGCACGGGTGCAATTACTAGTTAAATATTTGAAGAAAAGAAGCCAATGCCTATACAATAAAAAGCATTCATATTTTCAGTATTTTAATTTTTTAAATTTATTTTAAAATATACATATTTTCTTAGTTTTTAACTTTAATTTATTTTAAATTTTGCAGATTTTTTTACTAGCGTATTTGTTAATAATCAAACACGATAATATTCCATCTTATGTGACTATGTCACAATATTACCCTTAGCAACTTGTTGAAGAATACCAAAAGAACTCATTGGAACTATAATTTTTTCATTATTCTCTTTTTGCACGTGTGTAGCATGAAGTTATTTTGAGGTGAGAGGACATGATAAAATCAACTTATAACAATATACCCCTATTTAGGTAAGTTTCATCGTTCATTCGTCACAAATTTATCCTTCCAAAACACCATCCTTCTAAAAAATTAAGGGGGCGTCCTTTTTGTATTTTATTTTGTATTTTCATTTTTGAAAAATATTTTATGTTTCCTTTTTTATTTTTATTTTCAAATTTGTTGAAAGCGCGTTGGGTTTGTCATTTCTGAAGACTGATTCTGAAAATGAAAAAGCGAAAAACACGTTCTATTCGAAATTTTACAGAATACTAATTAGCTTATTTGTAATTAATTTGCTTGTGAATTAAATTAAAAAATTATCTTGTTTATCTAATTTTTGTTGGATTAATTAATAATGACAAGAAAAATATTAAAAAAAATAGATAAAGTCATTAATGTTCAACTCAAAAAAATATTATAAGAAATTAACAACATAATGTCCAAGTTCGAATTACTTCCAAAAAATATTATAAGAAATTAACAACATAATTTTTTTTTTAGCCAGAAATTAATAACATAATGTTAAATTATAAAATTTCTTGTCTTTTCAAAATTTATGAAAAAAAAAAGTTAGTTATGGACTAATTTGTAATTTAGCTTGTTAATTGCATTTTCAAAATTATTAGTCAATATTACAAAAATAGATAAAGTTAATTGTTAGTTAATTTATGATTCTGTTTATTAATTTTGTTAATAACTTTGTCTATTTTTGTAATCTTGACTAATAAATTTGATAATTCAGTTTCTAACCATTATTTTTGTTAATTTTGTTGTTACGCGTCTATTTTTGTTAATTATGTATTCGAAGATTACAAAAATATTTCTGTTTGAATACTCGTTTTCAAACATTACAAAAGTATATAGATAGAACTATATTAAAACCATAGCAAAAACTGCTGGCGCGATGGATTGTGAGTTGAAAATTTACCTAAGGTGCTCGTGTTCGAATCCCCTTTTGTCCATTTTAATAAAAAAATTTGAAAAAAAAAATACAAACAAACAGCCTTTGGAGAAAAATTGGTTTTCCGCGTTTTTATATTTTCCGTGTTTTTGAACTAAAAACTTCAAAAACGACTTTTTCTCCATTTTGCGTTTCCTTTACAATTTTATTTTTTTTTTCGTTTTTCAAAATGTATTTTCAAAAATGACAAAAAAAAAGCTTTTTGACTGTTACGAAAAATAAAAACAGAAAATGACCTGAAAACAGTAAAGAGAACATGACTTAACTTATTTCTTTTTCCAAACTAAATTCTCAGCCCAAGATTTATTTAAACACCGACAACCTACTTCAAAACATATATACACCTAGTAAAAAATATAAGTTAATGAAATTCTGACCAATGGTGTAGTAAGGGAAAAATTTTCAACAAAAAAATTAATTAATTAAAAGTGAAGATAAGATATTTGGCACTTTAAATGATACTTAATAAGAAAATGAAATTTTAAGCTATAATTCAACATACATGTCAAAGTTACCGTAAATAAAAGAAAATAAAATAATAAAAACACATATAACATAATACAATTTCACGATACTTTTATCTGTTACAAATAATTATGGTTGAGGATGTAATTAAGTAAAGTAATTATATGAATGAGATTATAGGTAACTATTTAACATGGAATATTAAAAGTTTTTTCCTCTTTTCTTAATTGTAAAAGTTTACTTTTTCATTTTATGTAAATTAATGAAAAATGATTAATAATATACATGTTATTAATGCTATTTATCTCAAGGTTTAGATCAGTTTCAACTCAATTGTCAAACATTCATTGAAAAATTGGGAGGTGCCCATGTGCACATGTACAAACCAACTCTTCAATTTCCAATGAAAGAGTGATAACTGAGTTGAAATTTATCTCAACCTTGAAATACATAACATTATTCGATTAATAAGTATATAATGGTATTATTGACTATAGAGAGAAAAATATAAGGACAAAATAGAAAATCAAAAGTTTCTCATCAATCCACACTTTGTAGATGAGTATAGATAGATGTAGATTATTTCGTTATATTGTTCATATTGATTCAATAAAATATAAGTTATAAATGAGATAAAACGGATTTCGGTCCACACTATTTGTATGATTAATGTTATTTGTACTAAAATCTTGACAAAAAGGTTGACAAAAAATGAGGTGGCAGTTTTGTACATATTGATTTAAGAGTTGATGTGATGTTTAAAATGATAAGATTGTTCTACGCGTATATTATGTCAACTTTCTTGTTAAAGTTTTTTTTTTAACGAACGTGTTTTATAGAATTCCACTTGTACTTTGTTTAAATTCGCCACTCAGGAAAAGTTTCACTTTATGAAAGGTGTGGTGTCACTGTCCCCATCAGTAGTAGTCAGGGAAAAATAAGTTTTGGTTGAGATATGTCTTCAACCATTCGATTTTGTAACAAGTTGGTATCACTTGTGGGTTTTTTTTTTATTGTTTTATTTTTTGTGTTTAGACCTCGAACACGGCTCGACTCATTTTGAGGCAAGACGGAGAGCGACTCGCCTTATTAGGAGATCTTTTCCGACCAGTGTCTATTAAAACTCACCGATGGCCAACTCGACGAACAAAGATGAAACATGGTCAATGACTCCACCTAAGCCTATGTTTAACTCTTGTTTATAGATATTTACGCATGTTTACTATATGTTTATTTATCGCTTACGGACAGTTCGGCAACATTGTTGGAATTTATAAATTGGATTTTTATTGTTTTGTGATAAAATATGTGGTTAAAAAAAGAAAATAAATAAAAATGTGTGTGATTAAAAAGTAATTTGAAAAATTTTGTTGTTTATAAATTGTAATGATTGAGTTGTAGAATGGAGTGTTAATTTATTTACAATTCAAAATTATTTATTAACATTTTCAAATCATGCTCTAAGTAGGGGTTTACATGGTTCCATTTGATTCTAGTTCCAAGAGAACCAAACAAACCAATGGTTAGGGCCACAATAAAAAATCACGAAAGCGCAAATCGAACTTAACTCGTTGGTTTGAAACCGCATGAACCAATTATTTTATTTTCCTCAAATCAAATCAAATCGTTTCAAAATAGTTTGGTTTAAGCTTTGATTTTCAGAAACCGCAAAAATCGAACCAAACCGCTTTCATTTTTCTAATTAAAAATTAATTTTATTGATTTGAATTTACTTCCCACAAAAAAAGTCAAATTTTAACTAATAAAATAAAATTCTCGTTTATATCTTTTCTCGTTTAAATATTTTCTCGTTTTCATTGCATTGTGATGATTTCAGAAAAGACTGCTAATGTTTGAAGTTGAGGGTTTTGTTTCTTCTTTACATAGAAATAAATTTCATTAGTCATCTAACGCGAATTTCCTATGAAGTTCATGCAATCCCAACTAATTGTTAGTGACCTTAATCTCCCAATAAAGTATTTTTACAAAGTTTTGTAAACCTTCTGAATCATAAATGTCCTCCTACTCAACTTTCGTAAGAGAAGAATGATGCAATTTAGATAAAATGAGAGTTCTTGAAAACTCATCTC
Source organism: Ligustrum vulgare (assembly GCA_963555705.1). Taxonomy (NCBI): domain Eukaryota; kingdom Viridiplantae; phylum Streptophyta; class Magnoliopsida; order Lamiales; family Oleaceae; genus Ligustrum; species Ligustrum vulgare. The sequence continues at coordinate 4,584,802 of OY743185.1, forward strand.
CTTAATGAGGACATTCTTAGGAGTAGTTGATACCTCGATGGTGGTCTCTATAGTCTAAAAAGGAGTTCCATTATTGGATCACAAGATGGATTAGTTACGACATTCATTACTATTTTCTTACTAACTAATGACTTTTATGGACCGGTATGATGATCAATCTCATACAAGGAAATTCACAAAACACTCAACCAATGAAGCTGCTCAATCCCATTTAATATAACTTCAAATAACCTATATTAGGAAGATATTCAAAAAAAAAAAAAAAAAATCATTGACAAGAAAAAAGGCAATTAGAAAATAAAATCAAAATTCTCAACTTCATATTTTACTTGAGATTTTGTATGACCACCCCCTAAAAAAATGCTCTGTTCCAGTACGTCAGAATTTTAATTCATCAATTAGAAGCCAATCAATTATTTAAGTTCATCTATTACTGCTTGGTAGCAGCATGCATTTATAGCCCCAGTGAGATTGACATCAAAAGAAAATTGTTAATAGTATAATATGCTTTATGAATAATAACCAATTACAATTAAAAGTATATGTATATGTGACTTGTGCAATTAGTGCTATCTTATCACCTGCAATGGTAACGAGTTAACCAAAGAATGTTACCATATATTTGCTTATATTAATTTATTTTAGCTTTATGTATTAAGAAATACGAATTAATTTGACATTTAAAATATGTTACATTATGTCGATTAAACCATGGATTAAAATTGAACCAAACCAAAAAAAATGGTTTGGTTTGGTTTGTAAAATGGAATGGTTTGATTTGGTTTGAAAAAAAATCAAATCGTTTTAAATAGTTGGATTTGAAAATATGTCACAAACCGCCCAAATCGGACCGCGTTCACCCCTACTGATGGTTTTTTAATAATAAAACCATTTGGTTTTTCCAAAGATAAATAATCGAACCGGAACCAAATCAGTTGGTTCTACTTTGATTTGATTTGATTTGGTTTTGTTTGATTCTAGTTCCTTTATCTAATATTTTTTTTTTCAAATTACAAATATAATTAAAATCTATCATCACATTTATAAGTTAGTAATATATATATGTAAATTTTAGAAAATTAACGTCAACATTGTCGATGGTGACTAAGGAGTGCAACTATGATTGTGTTGTAGGAGTACAAGTAAAGCGGTGTGAATGCACGTCTACAATTGAAATGAATTAGAATTAGAATTTAGTTTTATGATTCAAAATCTTTATCTAATAGAAAATGAGGTAAAATGTATGGTAAATGAGGTTCTTGTCCATTTCACATTCTTAATTTCATATTTGAATTTTTAGGTGAGACGAATACCCACTGATTTGTAAAATATATATAATAAAATTAAGTTTGATTCGTGATTGTGGTTCTAGTTCTGGTTCTGAAGAATCAGAAACAGAAATAAAACCGAAATCGAATGGTTCTTGATTCTAAGAATCAAAATATTATTTTTTATGTAGAACTGAATCAAGCTGCTTAGTTTGTTTTGGTTTTGGTTTGGTTCGGTTATTTTGTTCACCCTTAGCTCTAAGAGCTTCTTGCGATATATCTAACAGAGTAAAAAAAAACTGCTAACTTAATATTGTTGACATAAACTTAATGTAATTACTAAATACGTGTATTTAGTAATTTATTAAGTTTAATTAAATTATGCAAATATTTCTTGAAGAAAAATATATCTCCTATTTTGTTGCCAATCATTTTATTGTTGGAAGATAATAATGAATCAAGAAATGTTGATTTGTTTGGATCGTGAACTCGAAATCATGATCTCGAAATATTGTCACTCATGATAAATTTCTTGATGATCCATTTGTGATTATTCTTGATATGACCGAGAATATTCAAGCTTATCTTTGCATATGGTAAGATCATCATCTTGATAGGCCGAGTTTATTCAAGCTTAACTACATATGGTAAGATTGGTTGGTCGAAAATCTTGATGGTAAAGATTCTTGATTTGGCCAAAAATATAGCTCTTATTACTGGTGTCGAAGTTTATGTTAATCACTTGATTGGTAAATGATTAACTTATGGTAAGATCCTTTATGATTTATCTATATCCTGATTTATGGTAAGATTTATTCAAGGATAATTATCTTACATTTCTCTAATTATCTCTGTTATATTTTTGTAGGGAATAGAGATCTTTTGCAATAAGGAAACTTGGAGGTCAAGTAACTTAATTGCATTTAAATAAAAGAAAAACGAGAGGTTTTTCTTAAGGAGTCAAGAAGCCTATTTTCGTGTGGTGTACAAATATTAAAGGGTTCAATTGTGTCGGTACTTCGGGAGGAGGAATCAATCACTTAGAGACTGAAAGAGTTTCAGCGTGAAGATCAAACATTGGATCATATTCGAATGAGAGTTCGAGGTTACTGAAAAAGTGTTGTAGATTCAAAGAAAAATACTGAAGAGTGGTGGGACGCCAGCTCATATTACATATCATAGAAGGATCATGGAGTGATCTATTTCTTGGATGTTTGATAAGTCTATGCGTAGATTTGATCTGTAATTTAGATTGATTTATATAAACTTATTCATTATAAAGTGATTGATTTTTGTCCGCAGGATACGGGCCGTGAGTTTTCCCTGTTAGGGTTTTTCTCACGTTAAGTTCAAATTATTGTATTCTTGTCTATCTACAATTATGCATAATTTATTCTGTATTTTTACGTTTTAATATCCAGACGAATCTACATCAGCAAGATTCATTTGGTATTGCGTTAAAACAAATCTTAACGATTTACTGTTAATTGGTTACTGTCCAGACTTACCGTGACAGTCTGTTCATAAAATTTAGACAACTTTAAATTTTTAAAAACAATAGCACCAGTGTTTTGTTAACAATTTTATAAATAATATAATTTCTTAAAACATTTTTTATTTGTATATATTTTTTCAAATAAATTTTTAATCACATTTTATGTGATCCCATTTATAATGGAATCTTGGCCACGCATTATCCAGTTATTATCTATTTATAGTTAAGAAATTGTTGAGGACACAGAGCCTATAAGGGGGTAATTGTGGCATATATTGGTCTTATTTTCAGTGACAGAATTTGCGATGTCGGGAAGGATTATCAACGTTGCTACAGACGTTGCGTGTGACAATGACGTTGATAATTAATTTACGTGAGAATCATTTATTTTCACGTCACATTATTTTTTAAATCAATAAATATAACACTTTTACATCTTTTAATTGTCATCTCTATTATTATCAATATAATTGTGCAAGTAACAAAGTCTCCGTTTGGTAATATTGTTTGATTTATAAACTGATTTATTTATGATTTTGAAGTAAAATATAATGGTTAAAAATTGAAAAGAAAAAAAATTGTGATTAAAAAGTGATTTAAGAAATTATGTGATTACCAAATAGAAATTTGAAGAATTACCTGTCATTGTGTCCAACGTTGGACTGCAACTGGTCATAGACTCATAATGTTTGACATGAAAAGAGAATGCAACTTGCGGAATATGATGAACTACTTTATAGACGAAATGAGTGGTACAAGATAATTCTGGATAACTTTGTACATAATAATAATTTCTATGTTCCGCATTCTAGTATAATTCAAATTATAATAAGTACAATTTTTTATATCATTTTTTAATTATATATATATATTTTTTTTTAATTTTTAACAATATATATTATTTAGAAAATTCAAATAATACAAATTATAATTCAAATTCTATTTATTTCAGCCGTCAGACAGAATCTTACGAATTGTTTGGCCTTAATTTTTTTATTTATTTTTTTTATTTTTTGACTTTTTATTTTTTAAGGTAAAATGTGTGGTTGAAAATTAAATAGAAAAAACATGTATGGTTAAAAAGTGATTTGAGAAATTTTATTTATAAATTGTAATAATTATGTAAAAGAACGGTGTGTTAATTTTTTTCTTTTTCCATGTCGAGTATGATATAATTCAACTTATCAAACATGAGACAATGATGATTTCTTATGTAATTAATTTAATACGTATTAATGCACTAAAGATATATTAAATTAACCCAAAAAAAATTAAGCTATGTTTGGTTCTTATTATAATCTTTTTTAATCTCAAGTCAAGGTTAACAATTAATTTTAATCACACATTTTATGAGATCCTCAACTTTTCAACCACAAGTGATAGCTTGGAAAAAAAACTGAAGTCTTATTTTTTGAGTGGTGAAATCAAATAATTCTTGTTGTTTTATTCTAATTATGATTATGATGCAAGGCTAAATATTAAATTTTGTTAAGACCAAGATGAAGCTTTTATTTCACGTAGTTAAACTTTTGTTTTTGTTTGACTTTAAGACAATTTATTTTATTATTTTATTTATTTATTTGAGAATTAAACCAATTTCATTAATTCAAATCCGCACAGACAATGTCTGAAATAAAACGTGGAATACATTCAATCCAAACAAAATCATTGCCTATGGTAGCCCCAAACGCAACTAACGAGTGAGTGACTTTATTATTGTCCCAAGAAACATGACAACACATCTCATGAACAGACCGCAAGAATGAAGAAATCTCCTATAAGATGTGTGAATTAGGAGTACAAGAAAAATTAGAGGCAAGTCATTCGACCACTTGGAGTGAGTCCATCTCCACAAGGTTGATGAAGAAACCACTAGATTGCGCAAACCGAACACCCTCAACCACCGCCATGGCCTCAGCATCTATCATACCCCAACACCCCCTCAAAGCATCTCTTGTTTGCACCCCCCGACCACACCTTTGTCATCTCGGATCACTATCCCCACCAAATACCTGCGCACGGCATCAGTACTTAATTTAAACCTCCCTGAAGGTAGTAGCTTCCAACCCAGTTGGCCCTCACTACTATCCGAGACTCCCCACAACTGAAGTCAAGCATCCTTACCCCTCGTGAATTCCACTTCCACATTCCACTTGCCACATCCACAATCACCGAGAAAGGTCACCGAGAGCCTCCATGATATGCTCGATTATGTTCCTCCCAAATGATGATATGCTTAATTATGTTCCTCCCAAATGACCCACATTAATCCTCCTAACCATCCAAGATCGGACACGTAATTTCTATCGAGTTCAAAAAGCACAGTCTTCCCCTCCAAAGGTCCCAGCAATCTCTTAATCACATGCTACCATCCTGCTTCCTTCCACACCCCTTAGCCCATTTACAAGAAAATATAGCATGCACACCTGACTCCACCGTGCCACAAAAGCCACACCGTGACTGCCTCTCATGGACAATTCGTCTTCGTAGTAGATTGGACTCAATCGGTAAAATATCATGATATAATCGCCCAAAAAAAAAAAAATTCCTTCGGAGGAGCATTGATTTTCCACATACTAGTCCACCATTCTTCTCTACCCAACTAACCTTCATCTGGATAACCACCATAATGCAACAACCTGTAACCACTGTGAATCGAGTATTGTCCATTTGCATCATAATGTCATATGATTTTATATCATTTCCCAACGGAATGGACAAAATTTGCTCACAGTCAATGTGCCAAAATATGTTACTAATCAAATCAACATTCCAAGCACCAGATGTAGTTAATAAATTATCCACAGTATGCATACCTGATACTCGTAGAGAAAGAGGCAAGAATGAGGGTGGTCGAGGAAGCCACGGGTCATGAAAAATACGAACAGACTTCCCATTCCCCACCCTTTATCGCAGGCCCGAGTCAAGCAAATCCTGTCCCCATAAAATACTATGCCAAAAAGTTTGTATGGAGATAATATTTACTCTGTAAAAGCTGGGCCACAAGTGAATCTGTAGATTGAAGAACCCTCCACGCCTGTTTTGCTACAAGTGCCTGATTTAAAGCTTTAATGTCCAAAAATCCCAGACCGCCATAAAATTTTGACCTGCAAATCTTCTGCCACTATATTTAAGATATCCTTCTCTTCTCAAGACTCCACTAGAAGTCATGAATTAAAGAAGTTAAATCGTGGTAGATAGATTCCCGCAATTTAAATAAGCTCATCAAATATGTTGGCATAGCCTGTAACACTGATTTGATCAACACTTCTTTTCCACCTGCTGAGAAAATGTCAGGTTTCCAACCTCTCACCCTCTTCCATACTCATTCTTTGGTTGACCTAAAAACATGATATTTGTTGCTCCCAATCACAATTAGGATCCCCAAGTAAGTATCGTGAAATCCCTCATTCTCTACTCCAAGAATATTTTTTATTTCTTCCTTCTCCAATGACCTCACGTTCGGGGTAAAAGGAATTGATGTTTTCTCAAAATTAACCTTCTGCCTTGAAGCCCCTTCAAATACAGCCAGAATATTCATCAAAGCCTTACAATCAGATGGATGTGCTCTTAGAAAGACCAAAGAATCATCCACGAAGAAAAGATGACTAATATGCGGTCCTCCTCGAGAACAATGGAAACCCTAAATTATATTCTCCCTTTATGCTTGTAACAAAAGTCTAGAAAATGCTCCTACGCAAAGAAGAAAAAGATACGGTGACAGAGGGCAACCTTGTCGAAGTCCACATGAGGGAACCACACGCCCTTGAATCTTCTAATTAATAATAAAAGAGAAACCTAACGTACTCATTCATTGAAACATAAGATCCTTCCATCTCAAAAAAAAAAGCCCATTTTGGACATAATAGCCATTATGAAATTACATTCAACTCGGTCGTAGGCTTTACTCATATCCAATTTGAGCGCTAGACTACCCTTTCATCCATGCTTCTTTATTTCCATTGAATGTACACATTCAAAAGAAATAATTGCATTATCTGAAATGAGCCGACCCGAAACAAAAGCACTCTGAAACTTGGATATTAAATTAGACAATACTGACTTTAATCTATTGGCAGTTGTTTTTGCGATTAAATTATAAATGACATTGCACAGACTTATAGGGAGGAAATCCTGCATGCGTTCAAGAGATGCTTTTTTGGGGATCAGGACAATATTAGCATCATTGATGGGGCTAAGAGAACGCCCCTCACTAAGCACATCCAAGCATAGTTGAGTTAGCGGACCAGCCATCATGTCCCAACATCTTTGAAAGAAAGCTGTGTGATACCCATCTGGTCCCAGTGCCTTTAACGACCCCATCATTTTCAGAGCATTGCCAACTTCCTCAGCAATGAAAGGGCTATCAAGCAACTCCCGGTCAGCCAAAGTGAGGGAGGAATTCACCCCTTTCACGCCTTCCTCGAGACTAGCCGAATTCGGATTCATGCTAGTAAATAGATTTGAGAAGTAATCTTCCACCACCTACACAACCTGTTCAGGATTTGAAACCTACTGTCCACTAATATTTCGAATACAGCCAATGGAGTTCTTCTTTTGTCTATTAGTGGCTTCGCATTAAAGTACTTCGAATTACGATCCCCCTCCCTTAGTCAATCTGCTCGGGATCGCTGTTTCCAAAAAATTTCTTCGCGAGTCAAGAGCAAATTAATTTCCCCTTCCAGGTGTCTAATATCATCCATATAATCCGAGCTCCCTGACTGATTATATAATTTTTAAAATTCTTTCTATTTAGATCTCAACTGTCGTTTCCAATCACAAAATGTTGTCGAACTCCACTGGTTGAGAGCTTGATCACACACACCCAAGCACCCCCCGCATTCGATATGGAGTTAGTGGCATTCCTCGATAAACTCCCCATTCCTCCAAGCCCCCTGAACCACCGCATCATAACCCTCCTCCAACATCCAAAATGTCTTAAATCTGAAAGGCCACAATCCTCTTGGCCCGTGGTGCCTCGCCTGAGGCCCATTAAATCGACATAATATAGGGCAATGGTCAGAATTATCAAAGTCAATATGCTTAGTCTGTGCCTTGGGAAATAGTGTCTACCATTGGAGATCGCATATAAAACGATCCAACACCTCTTGAATATTTTGAACCTCGGTCCGTTTGTTGTTCCAAGTGAACTTAGGGCCACAATATGGTAAAGGATGGAGACCACAATCCTGTAAGACATAATTGAACCCATCCACTGTCCCCTAAGATTTAACTGAGCCACCCAACTTCTCCAATGAACACAATATTTCATTGAAGTCTCCCCCACATAATCAAGCCTCTGATCTACCACCCCTCAGTCTCCTCAATAGTTCCCAAGATGCATTTCGATGCTCAGGTCTTGGGACCCCATAGAAACTAGTAAACCTCAAGGAATTTCCATCAGGTTGAATAATGTTAGCGTCAATTTGACCAGAAGAAAAGCTCATAACCTGAACAGTCCAGCCTTCATTCCACATAAGCATTAAATCTCCACTTCTCCCCTTACAATCCACCACCAAGACATAGTCCATCCCTTCTTTAAATTTAAAGTCCCCTGTCATACTGCCAAATAATCGAGTCTCCAACAGAAAGACTAGGTTCGGGGAATAGGTACGAATATGGCATCGTATCTCCTGAACAATGCAATGATTCCCCGCCCCCCGCACATTCCAACAAAGACAACTCATTGGCCCGACCCGCTATTGTAATGACCACATCCACCTCCTCCTCAATTTCAACTCCACCAACATGTTTAAACTTCTTCAAGTGACCCCCAAAACCCACTTCCTCAATGGCCACTCGTTTTTTTTTACCCATAATAGTCTCCAACCCCAACCAACCGAAACTACTTCCCTCATCAGCTACCTTACCCACCTCGTTCACCTCTCTAGCCCTTCTCTTCCATGACCCAATTTTAGTCATAGGAGGGGTCACCATTCTTACTTTCTCCCCAGCCCCTACACCTTTTGGAAACACCTCTATTGCAACCTCATCTTCCCCTGTACCTCCCTCTCCATCAACTTTGTTGACAGTCCTATTTGTTCCTCCCTCATCTCCCCACTACCCTCCTTAGAGTTTGAGACATGCGAGCTGCGAGATTGAGATGCCCCTTCAACATGTACCTCTTTACTCCCCCTTCCATCCAAACCGAAGCCTTCCCCCCTACACCTTCTTATGTATGAGTTGGGGATGAACGACCCTCTAGTACACACCCCCTTCCTACATGAGAGGGAGCATTCAGCCAAGCTCCATAATTATTTTGACCGGTAGCCCCCAGCCCTCCATTTGCCCCGCCTCGACTTCAATACAATCACTATCCTTATGCCCTAAAATACCACACACGTGGCAAAACTCCGACAAACGTTCATATTGTACTAATAGAATAATTTCATATTGAGTATCCCCCACGATTAAATGAATGAAGCGACAAAGGGGTTTGGAAATGTCAATATTAACCCTGATTCGAACAAACTGACCTCTGAACTCCACCACCTCAACCTGCCCTATGTTACTACCCCATTGTCAAACACAAAACTTCGTTTCCAGTACCAACGGAACATTGCAAGTTTGAACTCAGAAAGGAGCCTTATTGAATGAAGCTAAAAACACCTCTCCTAACCTGTTCGGTTTCTCCAGCACAATAAGGTTTTTATTGAATGAGCATGGTCCCCCCGCAAGAATCCTTCTCCTATCCGCATTAGATCCGAAGGTAAAGAGAAAAATATTGAACCTCGCCTTTTTTTTATCCGAACGGGGTATTCAGTCCGTCAAATAAGTCTCAAAAACTCTGGAGAGGCCCTCCCTGTTAACCACCCGCCTACCCAACACCTTACCGAACAAGCAGCAGTCCATGTGAGATAGCCATTCATCCAAGTTTTCCTATAATATACGTTGTGCAAGCCCCTCCTCACCCAGCTTCAACTCAGCGTATAAATTCGCCAATTCAGAAGGCTCAATGCAGATCAAATAGTATGTGCACTAACTTGTAAGGATGTAGCAGCACGGAAAAAAACCCTAAAAACACCAGTGCTTGCCCTCACTTGGAACGTGATAGCCCAGAGATTACCACCATGAAAAAGACATTGTTTACCAATGTTAAATAAACCACCACCAGCATAAGAAAATCGCCGAAAAAGACCCCCACATGGATAGAAACCCTCCACCCTCTTTGACCCTGGAGCCGGCCTAGAGAGAGAGAGAGAGAGACTATTTTTTTAAGACATTTTATTTATTTTGAGCAATTAATATTATTTTTTCTTGCATCTACAATTATATGTGCAATAATTATATCATATGTTATAGCTTGTTTTTAAATTTGAAAGAAATCTTCATTTAAGCCCTTGTGAACTAAACTAAGCTTTTGTTTGGTAAAAAAATTTTGTTTATAAATGAAGAATGTAATATTTTCAAAATAAAATATATAGTTGAAAAGTGATTTGAAAAAATATATTATTAAAAACGATTTACCAAATGGACATAATTTAAAAATAATGGGATCCAAAGTGGTTCACGATCAATAAAATAGTCCCACTTGCAACCACCACATTAGTTTTGTTGGTTGATGTTATCGTTCTACATGTGTTCAAACTATATTTGTTGTTTAATCATTACATTAAGCCCCTATTTGACCCCCATTATTTGAGAAGTATTGTAGTTTTGAATAATATTTTGAGAGAATATATGATTAAACATGTTTGAAAAGTCAAATATTATGGACTTGAGTTAAAAAGATGATTGAGATTGATGGGTGTTTTTAAAAAACTTGGTTTTCAAAAAAGGATGGTCAAACAAGAGCTAAACACCCCCACTTTAATTTTTTTCACCTGAAACAGTAAAAATTGCAATTAATTGTGTAAGGTGATTATATTGCCACCACAAAAATTATTTTCCACAAAAATTTTTTGAATATTTTCTTTATTTAAACAATAAGCATAAATAAAATTACATAAATATCCTTTTAATTTTCTTTCACTAATATTTATGTACACCACAATTTCATAAATAATCTTTTAACCTTTTCTATAATTTTTATGGTAATATTTTTGGAAATAAAACCCTAAACGTAAGTAATAAAAATCTTCTCCATGACTTCCCTTTCTTCAAACTCTTGTCCACCTCCTACTACTTGGCTCATTTCCATGCTTTCTTTTGCTCTTTTTATTGAAATATATGGTGTTAAAAGGGACCCTTTGCAAATTTGTTAATTATCTTTGTCTATACTCTCTTATTTTATGGAAATAAGTTTCTGATCATGGATTTAAAAAAATAAAAAATGAGTTTCTGATCATCGAGGTCTGATTGTTTATTATCACCAAGAATTGAAACTATATGTATGTAATTCATATGAAAAACTAAGAAGGGACTCTTTGCAAATTTGTTAATTATCTTTATTTATACTTGCTTTATTTCATAGCTTTGATCTTCATGACCCTCACATCTTTCAAGATATATTTTCGTTTGAATTAACAAAATAGGAGAAAAACTATATATTTAATTCATATGAAAATTATGAAATGTTGATGACATAATAAAAATTAGATTTGAAACTCGAAGAAATATTATTACTAGTGGAAGAAACTATGGATGGAAATGATGAGGAAAATGAGGAGTAATATTAGGATAAATAGTACATCACATAATAGTGTATTCTTTTTTTGTTTTTATAGGATTAGGAATATTTTTGTAATTTTGTTGTGGTGTATTTATTGAAAATATATTTTAATTGTGGTGTGATTATAATGTGGTGTAGTAAATAAATTTTATTGTGGTAATATAATTAACCACTGTGTAATCATCAACTATGGTGTTTGAGATGTTAATATTTGTAGTATATTTCCAATCGTATTCTTTTTATTTTTTAACAAAAGAAACCAAATAAAGAAATCTCAATTTCAATAGCTAAGACTTCTAAATTATGACAAACGAGTATTCTTCTTGTGGTTTGCTTTTTCTTTTATGGATTAATAAAATTTAGTTAATGCATGCAACTCTAAAGTCTTACAACTATATAATTCACCGTTTGACAAGAATTTTGAAAAGTAAAAATGATAATTAGAATACTAAGAAACTACATTTGAACCTGTTTATATAAATATTTGGTGGAAACTTTTCTCATTAGAAGAGTTTTTACTTTCTAGAGAAAACTGCTTTAAGTGGAAAAAAAAAATTTAATAGACTGTCATCTGTTTTATAAATTGTTTATAAACGATTGTTTATAAATATTTTTTTTATAAATGACTGCATGATAATATTTTATTAGTCAATTATTTTTGAAAACTCAACGATGATGTGTTGGAATATTTGACCATTCACAATTATTGACTTTTTAATAAAATTGTTCAATGAAATCTTGACACGTGACATTTTACAAACAAATTTTACAAGGTTAATTAACTAGAACATGATCATGATCTTCATAGTGGCCCTATAGCAAACATGTTTTTATTTAACAAAAAATGTACGTGGCACTAAAATTGTGCTCCGCATTATTCAATGAAGGTATCATAACACACAAGAAACATTAGAGTTTAGGGAGAGAAAAGATTCCATCAAATATAAGTTTCCATGATTATGTTATTTTATCATACAAATGAATAATTATAAATAGCTAAGTTGAAACTCGGAATCTAATTTTTGTTAAAGAGTTCTTACAACTCAAATTAAAATGTGACCATTAGGAGTCCCAACGGTCACATTTGAAAGTTGTGTGATCGTTTTTCATTTTCTTCGTATAAATATTCCCTAGTTCAGTTTCATTTTCATACAAAAATCTCTCAACTCATCTACTCTCTGTAATCTTAGTCCTCCACTCTATAATTATACAATTATACTTCAATCTCTTCAATTTCCATTACATAAATTTCCATTACATTTCAATCTCTCATTTTTTTATTATATCTTTCAATTTTAGAATTCAATTCATTCTCGTTTTATTTTCAATATTCTTATCACCTACACTACATTCAATTCTCTTATTTTCATAACTATACAAGTTTCTTTCTATTTCAAATTTTCAACATACAAAAGATGGATCCAGGATGAAGATTTGTTAACAAATTGTTCGATTGTGAACTTGGAGTTGGGGGGAATGACTCTACACCACAATCGCACTCTCACTTCAACGATGAATTCGTTGGTTTCAACGACATACCAATTCCAGAAAACATTGAAGAAGATGCAGGTGTGTGACCAAACACAAGTTTGTTGAATCAAATCAAAATCAAATGTAATTTGGTTTATCCGCTAGTGGTTCTGCTGCTACATCTATACTTTCAAACTGGATGTATTCCAAAGAAGAGAATCGGACTGACATAATTCAATTCATTGCAGGGCGGAGTTGCCACTAAGCATAGTGGACAACGAACACTTTATTACCTACATGAAACGTTATCTTCAACTCAGATATATTGGTATTAGTCGAAATACTCCGCGTTCTGATACTATAGAATATTTCCTTAGAACTAAGAATTAATTAATAGTGGATTTACATAAATATGGTGATATTATTTCTTTTACTTCCGATATTTGGGAAGGTATTATTAAAAAATGTTATATAGCTGCAACTGCACACTACTGTGATCCACTTTGGGTTATGCATAAAAAAAATTATCGCTTTTAAAATTATAGAATTTCCTCATAACGCAAACAACATATTTAACGATATACTATAAATTGTTAAAGAATATGGTTTCGAAAGTAAAATTCAATAATTTACTTTCGATATTGCTAGTGTAAATAAGTCTGTAGTAGATAAGTTATGTAGAATTCTTAAAACGAAATTTGGTGATTTTTTATTCCATGCTAGATGTGTTTGTCATGTTTTAAATTTAATTGTTCAAGATAGAATGAAACATATAAAAGACCAAATGGATATAGAATTATAAAAGCATTAGTGTACATAATTATATCACCAAGTAGAAAACAATAGTTTGAAGAATTATGTTCACAATACAGTAAAGATGCTAAGAAATCTATCACCGACATAGGTCATAGGTGAAACTCTACATATTTGTTACTTGAATCATGTAAAGGTTATGAACACATAATAACCGTGTATTATAACAGTAAAACACTTAGAAATGAAAATGAAAATGATTATATATTAATAGAAGAGGATTGGGAAATTTTTTTAAAGTTAAAAGATTTTTGACAAGTTTTTATGATTCCACCAACATATTATCTAGGGTATATTACTCAACTAATTCAAGAGTTCTTAAACTTCTTTATATTATTGTAAGAACTTTTTATAGATATAGAGATTATTCATTTTTTGTTGATATAATAATTGCTATGGAAATAAAATTTAGAAAATATTAGGAAGATTTACCTATGTTATTTCCCTTAGCGTGCATAATGGACTCATATTACAGTTTAAAAGATACGAAACTTCTTGTTTCTAAAATAAGAAGCGCGATGATTTTAGAAACCTCTTTCACTTATAATAATTTAGAAATCACGTTAGTAAGTACGTATAACGCATATGCAGCACGACTATGAACTAATACTAGTCATACACCATTTGCACCATTACATGCCACTACACTTAAAGACAATGAAGTAGAATTATTAGATCTAATGTAAGAAATTAGGTATACACAAGGAACTTCTTCTTATAATATGTCTCATAGTTGTCATAACGAATCAGGTCTACTTATAATACCTAAAGAATTGAAAAATTATTTTAAACAAGAATTACTTAGGAATATAGAGCCTGTTGATTCTTTAAAATTTGATTTACTTGGATTTTAGCGAACAAATGAATGGAGATATTATTGGAAGTGTGATCCCCAAATTGCAAGAGTTCAAACTTGGAGGGCCAACTTATGGCAACCAATGAACCTTGAGGACCTCATGTGCAATTTTGGTTAATGGAGGATTTATTTAGGCACCGTTCGGAATCTTTTTTATGCAAAATAAATGGAATGTTTGTTTTCAAATCAAAGAATTTAAATTATTTGTTGAGTTATTTGTATTTTTAAGGTAAGATGTGAGGTTAAAAATTGGAGAAAGAAAATGTGAATGGTTAAAAAGTGATATGGAAAATTGTGTACATTAAATCAAAATAATCATTACAAATTAAAAATATAGCCGAACGGTGCCTTAGTCAATTGGAAAAAGGCAGAAGCTGAGAAAAAAGACAGTACACACACACTCTCTTGAATTTACTCACATCCCTTTCTTGCTTCTCGGTTGCGAAATTTATCTTCATCTCTTCTCGGTTAAAGCTCTATTTTTCACCAATAATTTGTAATCACTTGAAGTTAGAATATATTGTGGTTGATTTTGTGCGATTATTGGTGTAGTACTTGCGAGAATAGGGCAGTCTGTTCGGTAATTTCTTGGGCTGAAATTGGTTCATGATTCTTGTAATCTTTGACAATCTTGGAAGGTTATTTTCTAGTGGAAACGAGTTCGGTCCTGAGCCCCCCAGATGTAGGTGTTATACACCGAACTGGGTCACCAAATCAAGGTTGTTTCGTTCTTTGATTTTCGTTTATTTCGTTTCTTGATTGTTTAATGTATGTTATCCGCGTTAGTTACGTGAAATAGGCTCGATTCTAACCTAACAACTAGTATTAGAGCCACTATTGTAATTTTTGTGTTCTCTGCTGATTTTTTAGGGTTCACGCAAATTAGGGATTTTTTCTGTTTTTTGGAATTAATTGTGTTTCTGAATTGGTATTGCACTGATTGTGTGATTCTTGTGAATTATTTCCAGAAAGCTTCAAGTGGTTGAACTTGGACAGTGCAGACATTGTTCATTCTTGATTAGTTCTTTTTGTCTTGATTACTGGTGAGATTGTTTCAATTCACCCCTTAAGAATTAAATTATTAGTACTGGTTGGAATTCGAGCATTTAGTAATTGTGTTTATTTGGCATGCTATAATCTGCGTTTTTCTTAATTAGTTCATAAATTTTGAATTGTGATTTGTGAATTGTGCATGTTGTAATTACTTGGCTGCCCTATTTTGATAAGTGTTGGATTGTTGTTTAAAATTGAAAAATTATTCGTGAATCTTGAAATTTCTCTTTGAAAACTTTTTTTTGTTGATTTGTGAATTTGAATTATAAATTCACAAATGGCATCTAGTAGTCATTCCCCCATTTTCGAACCCATTATGGGATCGAGGGTTGAATTGTCACAATTCGATGGTAAGGATGACTACTCGATATGGAAACAGAAAATGAAGGCCATTTTGGTCCAACAATGAGTAGCGAAAGCTATTGAAGATCCCGATAATTTTTTTGAAGAACTTAAAGTTAAACCAGATCTTATTACTGATATAAATGAGATTGCTTACAATTCTATTATCTTGCACTTATCTGATAATATCGTTAGACAAGTAGATGAATATAAGAAGGCCAGAGACTTGTGGGAAGCTCTTGACACCATGTTTTTAACTAAGACTTTGCCCAATAAGATCTACCTTCTTGAAAAATTATTCAGTTTTAGAATGGACCCTAGGAAGGAACTAGAATCGAACCTAAGTGACTTTAGCATAATAGTGAAAAGTCTGGCCCATAATGATAAAAAATTTGACGACAAGGACTTAGCGATGATTTTATTGAATTCGTTACCCTAATCCTATAGCGAAATTAAGATTGCAATAAAATACTCTAGGGACAAACTGACTTAAGCTATTGTAATAGATGCTGTAAAATCAAAAGAATTCGAAATGAAGAAAGAACAAAAAAAGTAGCCATAGAGTCATGAGCATGTTTGTTAGAGGTAGACCCAACAAAAGAGACAAGAACCCTCACTTTAAGAAAGGTAGATGTAAGTCTAAGAGTAGGTCTAAATCAAGAGAGAGGATCGAGAGCTTTAATGGAAAGTGTTACCATTGTGGAAAATAATGACACTTTCGGAAAGATTGCCCTTATTTGAAACGAAAGCAACAAAGAGACCAAAGTAGCGAAGAAGCTAGTAATGCTGCTATTGGTCTAGACTTAGATAGTCTACATATCATGACGGTGACGGGTAATGACATGAGTGAGGAATGGATTCTAGATTCAGGATGCACATTTCATGTGTCCTGTTAGGTCATGGTTTTACAACTATAAAGAAATTGAACCTAAGAAAGTATACATGGGGGATAATAATACCCAGACCGTTATCGGCATTGGTGACATTGCTATTAGGATGCATGATGGCATTGTCAGGACCATGCATAATGTCAGATATGTTCCACATCTAAAAAGGAACCTCATTTCATTGGGTGTTCTAGAAGATGAGGGACACGTATTTAAGTCTGACAGGAACACTTTGAAAGTGTTGAGAGGTTCAATGCTTGTTATGAAGGGACCTAAGAGAAATGGGATATACTACCTTGCAGGTGAAGTTGTGTCTTCACAGAACTGCAATTCCTTCACAGTGACTGAGAGTAAGTCTGAGTTGTGGCATAATCGGATGGGACATATAGGAAATAAAGGGTTGAAGTTCTTAAATGAACAGAAATTACTTGGTAAAGAAGTAATTGAACCCATAAACTTTTACGAGACATGTGTTCTTGGCAAATCGCATAGAGTGTCATTTAAAGTTGGTTCCCACTGTTCTAAGAGACCCCTGGACTATGTCCATGCAGATTTATGGGGGCCTGAAAAACATCCGACATTCGGTGGGAACAAATATTTTCTATCCTTAGTTGATGACTACTCTAGGAAGGTATGAGTATTCCCATTAAAGGCTAAACATGAAACATTTCTAAAGTTAACAGTCTGGTTGAATGTTGTGGAAAACAAAATGGATAGAAGGTTAAAAACTCTAAGAACGGATAATGGGCTTGAGTTTTGTAACTTTGAATTTGACAACTTTTGTAAGAAAAATGGGATAGAGAGACATAGAACTGTTAAATATACACCGTAACAGAATGGGGTGGCTGAGAGAATGAATAGAACCTTGATGAATAAGGTTAGGTGTATGTTGATTAGTTCAGGCCTAGCAAAAGGCTTCTGGGCTGAAGCTGTTAGTACTGCAACTAGTCTTATCAATCGATCCCCATCGAGTTCTGTCGATTTTAAGACTCCACAAGAGTTGTGGACAGGTAAACCCCCTGATTTGAACCACATTAGGATATTTGGATGTCCTGCATATGTACATCAGAACGAGGGTAAGTTAGAGCCGAGGGCTATGAAATGTGTGATGTTGGGGTATCCGGACGGGGTAAAAGGGTATAGGCTGTGGATGATTGGAGTTCAGGGTATTAAAATTATTATTAGGCAAGATGTAGTGTTCAATGAATTGGAGATGCCTTGTTTGAAGAAGAATGTTAAGGCTGATGAACCTAAGGCCAGTAATGGGATTAAGAATGTAGTAGAGTTGACTAGGTTGACTGACACCCATAGTGAGACTCCTGAGCCTGTAGTTCCTCCGGTTGGAGAGGAAGAAGTTGCACCTGCTGAGCATGTAGGTGATGGGGATGTAGAACCCCATGTTGAGGCTGAACCTGAGATACCTAACCCTACAAATATTGATATCACCATACAAAACTACCAATTGGTTAAGGATAGGGAAAGAAGACAAGTGAGACCTAACCCTAGGTATGAAATTCAGAATTTGACGGATTTGCCTTAGTTTCAGGTGAAGCTATTGAGAATGTAGAGCCGACTTCCTTTGAGGAAGCGATGAGTGGGCATAAATCTGAAAACTGGTTAGAGGCAATGAGAGAAGAAATGAAATCTCTAAGTGAAAATAAAACTTGGAGTTTAGTCAAGGTACCAGAGAAACAAAAGATAATCCAATGTAAATGGATTTTCAAGTTAAAGGAGAGATTAAGTCCCGGTGATCCTTTGAGATATAAGGCTAGATTAGTAGCCAAATGATTCACCCAAAGAGAAGGTATTGACTATAATGAGATATTTTCTCCTGTGATCAAGTACAAGACCATTAGATTGGTGCTTGCTTTAGTTGTTCAATTCAATTGGGAATTGGAACAACTGGACGTTAAGAGTGATTTCCTACATGGAGAGTTAGAAGAGGAGATATATACGAGTCAGCCTCAAGGCTTTGAGGTGAAGGGAAAATCGGACTATGTTTGCAAACTCAAGAAATCCTTATATGGTTTGAAACAAAGTCTGAGGCAATGGTATAAGCAGTTTGATACTTATGCCATAAAGATAGGTTTTAAAAGGAGTGAATATGACTCATGCCTTTACTACAATAATAGCAAATATGGAAGTGAGGTATACCTACTTCTATATGTGGATGATATGCTATTAGCTAGCCCGAGTAAAGGTGAGATCATGAAGATGAAAAACCTTTTGAAATCTGAGTTCGATATGAAGGACCTAGGAAGTGCGAAGAAAATCCTTGGAATGGTCCTTAAGAGGGATAGGACGGAGAACAGACTATCTATTACACAAGAAGTTTACTTGAATATAGTAACCAAATTTGGCATGAAAGATGCCAAGTCTCAGTTCCTCTGGCTGCACATATGAATTTGTCATCACTTCAGTCTCCCAAGACTAGAGCCGAGTACAAAGAAATGGAAAACATACCTTATGCTAATGCGATAGGGCCTGTGATGTTTTCCATGATCACCACACGATCGGACTTGGCCTATGACATAAGTTTCTTAAGCAGATTTATGTCGAACACATGGAAACCTCATTGGGCTAGGTTAAAATGGTTGCTGAGGTATATAGCGGGCACTACGAGCGTTGGGTTAGTTTATGAGAGAAAAATAGATATATTGACTCTAAAAGGATACGTGGATTCTAATTTTGCTGGTGATAAAGACCAGCGAAAGTCTACTACGACTTACTTTTTCACTTTAGGAGACAATTGTGTTACTTGGAAGTCCCAACTGCAGCCCATTGTTACTCTGTCCAGTACAGAGGCAGAGTATGTGGCGATCACCGAGGCCGTTAAAGAGTGTATATGGTTAACTGGTATTTTAAATGAGCTTAAATTTCTACATGATATTCCTATAATATACACTGATAGTCAAAGTGCACTTCTATTAAGTAAAAATCCTGTTTATCATGAGCGTTCTAAACATATAGAAGTTAAGTACCATTTTGTGAGAGGGAAAATAGCCTCAGGTGATTTAAAACTTGAGAAAATTCATACGGATAGAAACCCATCTGATATGGGAACGAAAATAATATCTGCTTGTAAATATAAATCTTGTTTATCAATGCTAAAGATTGATTATATCTGAATTCCTTGCGCAGGTTCCGGGCGATGATGGTAAAGATCGAGCCTAGCCACTTAGCTTATAGCAACCAAGAGAGTTAAAGATTGGAATTTGACGATCAAGGTGAAGTTTATTGGAAGTGTGATCCCCAAATTACAAGAGTTCAAACTTGGAGGGCCAACTTATGATAACCAATGAACCTTAAGGACCTCATGTGCAATTTTGGTTAATGGAGGCTTTATTTAGTCAATTGGCAAAAGGCAGAAGCTCAGAAAAAATGCAGTACACTCTCTCTCCCTCTCTCTCTCTCTCTCTCCCTCCCTCCCTCCCTCTCTCTCTCTCGAATTTACGCACATCCCTTTCTTGCTTCTCGGTTGCGAAATTTATCTTCATCTCTTCTCGATTGAAGCTCTATTTTTCACCAATAATTTGCAATCACTTGAAGTTAGTGATTAGGCCTTTGTATAGAATATATTGTGGTTGGTTTTGTGCGATTATTGGTGTAGTATTTGTGAGAATAGGGCAGTCCGTTCGGTGACTTCTTGGGCTGAAATTGGTTCGTGATTCTTGTAATCTTTGACAATCTTGGAAGGTTATTTGCTAGTGGAAACGAGTTCGGTCCTGAGCCCCCCAGATGTAGGTGTTATACACCGAACTGGGTCACCAAATCAAAGTTGTTTCGTTCTTTGATTTTCGTTTCTTGATTGTTTAATGTATGTTATCCGCGTTAGTTACGTGAAATAGGCTCGATTCTAACCTAACAACTGGTATCAGAGCCACTATTGTAATTTTTGTGCTCTCTGCTGATTTTTTAGGGTTCGCGAAAATCAGGGATTTTTTCTGTTTTTTGGAATTAATTGTGTTTCGTTTCTTGATTGTTTAATATATGTTATCCGCGTTAGTTACGTGAAATAGGCTCGATTCTAACCTAACAGATATCCAATTATTTCTGCCATAGCAAAAGATCTACTAACACCTCCGATTGGCACAGTAGCTTCGAAGTTTTCTTTTAGTGCAGGTAAAAGGATTTTGTCCGAAGTCGGGAGCCGACTCAAAGAAGATATTTTGGAAGCGTTAATGTGTGTCAAAGATTAGGAGGACGTTCATTTTCGCATACAAAATAAATATGCCGAAATTGCATACAGTCAGGTAATGATATTTAGTTTTAAACTTTTAATTTCTTTACATAATATACTATTTTGATTTCAAATCAAAAAATTGTACACGTAACAAGTTGTTCGTGTACAATTTTAACTACGCCTACTAGAAAATTCAATTATTCAATTCAGAGCCAATCCCAAGCCCCCCAAAAAAGGAGGAGGTTTTAATTTTTAAACTTTTAAATTTTAATTTATTTACTCAATTCTAGTTTTTATCTTTTCGAATTATAATTGGAGATTTGAACAATTGAACTTATAATTTATTTATTCACTACTTTTATATTTCTTAATAATTTATTTATTACACATCTAATTATAAATTTATACATAATATATCATTATATAATTAATATTCAAATATTTAATTAAAAAATTGAAAATCAGCGAGTCACGAGCCGAAGCTCAACTTGGCCCCAAGCCGAGTAGGCACGGCGAGTTTAACACGAGCTCTTGACTTGGCTTGTCCATTTGGATCGACGAGTCGAGCAGTACAAACTCGAGTTCGAGCCAGTTCGACTCTGTTCATTGTGTCCTCTAATTACTACTCAAAAGTTGCTGCCACAGAAGAATTCATATTCTCCTACAATCATTAATGTTTTTAAATTTACCAATATTTAAATAGCTTCTGATTGTTTGAGAAATAAAAATTAAGCTCTAAAACCAACTATAAAAGGGACCATAGTTGTGGATGTGTGGTTGTAGTTAAAGTTCATCATTTATCGAAACTTATAAATTAGTATGGCAATGTTTGATGGCGATGATAAAATTTGGATTGAAAGAAAATGAAATTCAGTTAATTGAATTTCTGGATATTTGAGATTTTATGTGTTTGATTGGTTTAATTTTCTAGGTGAAAAAAGTGAGGAATTTTCCAAATTTTGTTGTTTGATTGACATTATTTTCTATAAAAAATAAAGCAAAAATTAGCTATTTTAATAAAAACAAAAAAATTATTTTTTTCACACATTTGTACTTGATAATAATAATGTTAATTTTTGAAAAAAAAAAAATTAATTAACAACAACAAAAAAGGATCAAACATGATGAAAATAATAAAAGATTTTCCATGAAAAATAAAACATCTTATCCCTTTAAAAAGTAAATTCCTCCAAATCAAGGAAAATATCGAAATTTTAGGCAAGTTAGAAAATGAATTCTATGAAAAATTTAGACAATCAAATCGCGCAAAAATTAAAAAATCACATGAAAAATGATGAAAAATAAATTGTTATCAAACGGGCCTAATAATGAAATCCAAATACACGCACATATGCAATCTTTGTCTTCTTCTACACGTGCAAATTGATTTATGTTTTCATGTACGTATACTTATAATTTTCATAAGAGACGATGTGACGAGCTAGAGTTGAACTCGAGTCATATATTACGTTAAAAAAATAGTGCCCATTATTTTTATTTTTATTTTTTTATCAGTAATCCACCGCCCCCCCCCCCCCCCCCTCTCCCCGGCCCACAATTATTTTTATTATTATTTATACAAGTTCTTGCTAGTGTAATTAGCACGAACATGCAATCTTTTAACTTAAAAATGTAGTTCTCATTAATTTCTTCCTCTCCTTAGTCCTTACTGGTCATATCTTCTCCTATCTATTCTCTTATATTTATCCTTAATTTTTAGTCCATGGAGTCTGCATTTTCTTGGTGGTTCCAGTGTTCTCATGACTCCTTGACTCTAATCCTCTTATCTTTAATCATGATAATCACTTTATCCCTTTTCATCTTGAAGAAAAGGGTTTACTGCAACTGTGAGATTTGTCAAACTTACATTAATTCAAGTTGGAAAATCCAATTTGATGATCTCTGCGATTGGTACACTCATTTGCTTCAAAAATCTCCCACTCGCACAGTTCATATTCATGTCCTTGGTAATACTATAACAGCAAATCCCGACAACGTTGAATATATGCTAAAAACCAGGTTTGACAATTTCCCAAAAGGCAAACCATTTTCTGCAATCCTGGGTGATTTCTTAGGAAATGGAATATTCAACGTCGATGGTGACTCGTGGAGGTTTCAAAGTAAAATTACCAGTCTTGAACTTGGTCGTGTTTCAGTACAAAAATACGCTTTTGAAGTTGTTCATCATGAGATTGATCGACGGCTGTTACCACTTTTAGCATCTGTCGCAGGTAAAGAAGATGAGATCTTGGATATACAAGATGTGTTTAAAAGATTCTCCTTTGATAGTATTTGCAAAGTTTCATTTGGTTTGGACCCAAAATGTCTCGATCTGTCCCTCCCTATAACAAAATTTGCCGCGGCCTTCGACTTAGCTTCGACACTGTCAGCCGAACGAGCCATGACGGCGTTGCCACTTCTTTGGAAGACGAAGAGATTGTTTAACATCGGAAGCGAGAAAAAACTCCAAAAGGCAATCAAGAAAATCAATATGTTAGCGCAAGAAGTCATTAGGCAAAGGCGAAGAGTCGGGTTTTCCGAGGAGAAAGATCTTCTGTCAAGATTTATGGGTACCATTAGTGATGAAAAGTACCTTAGGGATATTGTGATTAGTTTCATCTTGGCTGGCCGTGACACGGTTGCATCGGCGTTGACGAGCTTTTTCTGGTTGATGGCAAAGCACCCCGAGGTTGAGGCCGCTATTCTCGTAGAGGCTGATCGAGTAATTGGCCGAAATAAAGAACTCACAAGCTACAAAAAACTCAAGGAACTTCACTATCTGCATGCTGCCGTTTATGAAAGCATGAGATTGTATCCACCAATCCAATTTGATTCAAAATTCTGTTTAGAAGATGATTTTTTGTCGGATGGTACTTTCGTGAAAAAGGGCACCAGGGTTACCTACCATCCCTATGCAATGGGCAGAATGGAGCAGATTTGGGGGTCGGATTGCATGGAATTCAAGCCACAAAGATGGTTGAAGCACGACGGCGTTTTCTTTCAAGAGAACCCTTTTAAGTACCCAGTTTTTCAAGCTGGAGTTAGAGTGTGTTTAGGTAAAGAAATGGCACTTGTGGAGCTCAAAAGTGTTGCATTATCATTGCTCAGGAGATTTCGTATAGAATTAGCCCGACCGCAGCCCACTCCCCGTTTCTCTCCGGGCCTCACTGCCACTTTTCGGGGTGGCCTACCAGTCTTGGTCCGACCACGTAAAACTTCATCCTAGTAGAGCATATTCAGTACGTACAAATTACTACACAACCTAACAGTATCTAGTAATTCTTCATTTATACTATCGAGTGATTTGAGCATGCCCATATTGTACAAATTAAAATTGGTATTTGTAAGTTTTAGTGTTGGTTTTTGGTGGAAAGATTGGTTGGTGGTTGACCATTTTAGCTGAAGTCTATGGTTCATTGCTTTTGATGGAAATGTGGTGGGTTCTCACTTTTTTTGAGGTTAAGAGCATTAATGTGAAAATTTTTAATTTTTGTGATTTTTTTTTTATTTTTTAATGAATGTGTGGTTAAAAAATATTTAAAAAGTTAAAAATTATAGACTTAACTAAGAATGAATGATTGAGATTGAGTTTGAAAAATTGCGTTGAAATATTTTTCATTGCCAAATAACCTCTAAGGGTCCGTTTGATTACACAAAATTTTCCATGGAAAATGGAATATGTTTTCCAATTCCCACTTTTGGTTTGTTTGTTTGACAAAATTTTCTATGTAAAACTTTTTCCACGGACCCCATTTTTTCTTCCATTTTCCTTGATTTGGTGGAAAAGATTTTCTTTAGTTTTTGGTGGAAAAATGTTTTCCATGATAGATGGAAAATGATTTTGGACACGTTTAATCAATTTTGTTGTTGTTAATTGACTTATTTTCTTTTCAAAAAATAACATTATCATCATCAAGTACAAATATATTTAAAAAGTAAAAAAAAAAAAAATTGATTAAAATAGCAAAAAATTACTTTATTTTCCATGAAAAATAATGTCAATCAAACAACAAATTTGGAAAATTCCCTACATTTTCCACCTAGAAAATTAAACCAATCAAACACATTAAACTTCTAATTCCCAGTAATTCAATTATCTAGAATTCAATTCCCTGAAATTCATTTTCTTTCCACCCAAATTCCACCCTCGCTATAAAACGGACCATAAATGTCCTCGTCCCCTTTTGGTGCTTTAGGTCTGTGCATATGAAATTGTAAATGTCCATTAATTTGGTGTCTTTTACTGTACGGAAATGTTCCTAGGTAAGACGTATCGTGGTATTCCTTTGGTGTGGAAATTTTTGGAAATCCCAAATATTTGTGACTCTCTCTCTCTCTCTCTCTCTCTATCTCTCTCTCGTGGTATTCCTTTGAAGTGGAAATTTGTGGAAATCCACATGACTCACACTCACTCTCTCTCTCTCTCTCTCTCTCTCTCTCTCTCTCTCTCTCATATGTAAGATATATACAGTCAAAGAACCATGTTGCTGAGCATCTTTAAATAAAGAAGACAATAAATATATTTATGAAAAAGTAAAAAATAAAAAGTTGTTGGAAATTGTAAAAAAATTTACTCTTTAAATTTAAAGATGTTCTCTAACTATTATATAGAATATACTCTTTAAATATAAAGAGTCTATTAGATATGCTCTCATATCAAAGCTCATAAAGTTTGATTTCACTATATGTTAATTGTCAATAAAAATCATTTAATTGTAATCAGCTTAAAATAAATTAATCGAGGCTGGAATTTTATGGAGAGGTTCGTTTAAAATTCAATTCCTTTATTTATTTTTTTATGAAAGGAGTGCAGTAATATTTATGAAATGGTGAGTCCTGATTATTTTGGTTGCACTATAAACCCAAATTTTCCACTTAATCTTGAAAAAATGATTTTGCTTGATGGCATGCATAGATTGTAATATTGGAAGTACTTAACTTCTAGATATTAAATTAACTCTTTAAAACTAACAAGATTATGTTTTTTTTTAATTTTAAATTCAGGTATTAAACAATAATTAATACATATAATATTATATATAATATAAAAATAACTATCACTTATGTATTTAATTAAAATAATATAATATTAAATAAAAAACTCAAACAACACTCTAACGGGTATTCTAAAATGCGGGAATAAACGCCGTCTAGGCACGCATTAGCGCAATGCGTGAGGAAAACGCCTCGCATTACCTATATGCGATGAATAATGCTTTTTATTGAACATAAATCGAAAAAATCGACGATTAATGGTCAAGAACTAATAATAAACTGTTACTTTTCCAATCCAATAAGTTAGAAATCAATTGATCCAGTGCTATAATAATAATAATAATAATAATAATAATAATAATAATAATAATAATAATAATAATAATACTCAGAGGTTGCATGTAAACATATGCAATCCCTTTGTAAATTTAATTCAACTTACCACTGAACAGCCCATTTATAAGAGTAATAGGTGTTCCCATCTAGTGTTGGCAACGGGGCGGATCGGGCCCCGAATTTTTTTGGTTCGATCCGGATCCGTCTCGCGATCCGTCAAATTTCTGGTCGGGTCGGGTGGATTGGGTTCGGGTCGAGGCGGATCCGTGGACCGATCCACCGAATTATTTTTTAATTTTTAAAATTTTTTTTAATATATTTTAAATTAAATCTTTTTAAAAAAATTTAGAAAAATTATATTTTTATTAAGTTTTATTTATTTTATTGAAACGAGACGTATAGAGGTCGATTCGCCGATTCAACAGATCGAGTTTTTTTGCCATCACTTATTGGAATTCTATCT
Organism: Ligustrum vulgare; assembly: GCA_963555705.1. Taxonomy (NCBI): domain Eukaryota; kingdom Viridiplantae; phylum Streptophyta; class Magnoliopsida; order Lamiales; family Oleaceae; genus Ligustrum; species Ligustrum vulgare. The sequence continues at coordinate 4,611,574 of OY743185.1, forward strand.
TCAAATGAAGAATATGAAAAATGTGTTTTCTTCAAAGATTGCAGGTTATTCCCAAAAATTAAAGTTTGCTACAAAATTTACATATTAGATTTTTATACATGATAAAAAAATTATATTAAAAAAAATGTCGGATCGCGGATCGAGGCGGATCGGATCAGCCCCTATCCAAATTCGCTCCGTAAATTTTCGGATCGGGGCGGATCACATAAATTTCGATCCGTCAATCCACGGATCGGGTCGACGTGGCGGATCGAATTTTTTTGCCATCTCTGTTCCCATCCCACATCAACATCCAATGTGGGATGAGAACTGATAGGCTTTTTCTTTCTTGTTTTCTTTTTTGCTTTTTTTTAATTGTTTTTACTTACCATTATTTGTTTGACTTTTCTCTCCAAATTATTATTAAATATTATTTTTCTTATTTTATAAGAATTAAAATATCTTGACATTTTGAAACAAATAGTATAATATAAATAAAATTATCAACCATAAATCTCTATTTTTTTTTGAGTTAGTAATTCTAAAATTAAAGAAAATTATTTATATATTTTATATTATTTGTGCATTTAGTTTTTATGTAATAAAATTTATTTTCTTATAAAAATTTATTTAATGTCTTAAAATTAATTAAAATATTATTAAAAGTACGAAATGCATTATGATGACTATTATTCGCATTGACACGCCTAAACTTGTAATTCTTGATTCTCGACCTTGACTCATTACAACGCATTCTGCATTTTAGAACCTTACTCTAACCTATTCGTTCCCCCAATGTCCCCACCCCTACCAAAAAGTCACAGTTGGTCATACAAAATCACAGTTCAATCACAATTACGAATTTAATTGCAAATTTCACCCCACCCCTACAACCAAAATCACACAGTTATAATTCGATCACAATTACAAATGTAGTTGCAAAAATTATCCCACGCCATCCCACCCACCCGTAAAATCACAGTTGGTCACAATCATCTATAATTGATCACATGTTATTTATTTATTGATCACAACTTACTCGTTTTCTTAGTCTCGGTTAATCGATCTTTTTGTTACAATTGATCACATTCAAGTTCAGTCATGGTTACAAATTTAGTTACAACATTCACCCCATCCCACCCTACTCGCAAAGACAGGGTTCTGTTATGCAAAGTCACAGTTCGATAACAATTATAAAGTCGGATTTGATAGCATTCAGAAAGTACTATAATAGGAGCCAGACTTTTAATAACTCCATCAGTAATAGCTTACGGAAGCATGCTAACGAAAGTGATAGATAGCATTCTTCGCATGCTATTGATGAATTAATTTCTTGTAGTAAGTGTACCATTGCTTGCAAGTGCTAGGGACGACGAGGAGAAGGAAGATATGTACAGACGGCGACGGAACCATTCTTGCAGATTGATCGACCTCAATTTATTGCGAATAATTTGGAAGCTCCTCCTTCAAAGCGTCTACTCAGACTGATGATAAGCGGAGGCAACAACAGGCCCATCGACCACTCAGAGAACTGAAAGTAAAAAGACCATAATGATATCGTAGAAGAGGAGCGAGATCGAGATTGAGATTTCACCGCCTCATTGAACTGAAGCTCCGAAACCAGCTCCAGGTTTGGACTTCAGGATGCGATGTGTGGTGGTAGTAGTGGTGGTGGTGATGATGCAAACCACGTAGCAATTGTAGCTACGCAACCCACAAATTATTGGAATCGACCCAAGAACGCCAAGAACCTCGATTTATGGATCCAATTAAAATTAATTGAACCAAGCAACCAATACAATCACTGGGATATATTGACCTCTTGATCACAAACAATAATAATTCTCACCGAGATTTGAACAAACAAGATTAACTCGCAAATTCGGATTTTATTCAATAAAGAATAAAGGTTGTGAAAACAAATAGCCTCTCAATTAATATTATCAAAGTTGTGTCTTGAATAATGAAAATTACATCCCTATAAATAGGGTCAAAATCTAGGTTAAGAGTTCTAATTAAATAAGGAAACAACTACCTAAAATTATGGAAATAAAATAAACCTAAATTTACGCGTAATCGGTTTTACGGCCGTGGCTGATTTTCTTACGGCCGTAACTCTGTTTCTGAATCACTCTTACGGCCGTGACAATTGGACTTACGGCCGTAAGTCCAAAACATACAAATTCCAATTTTAAGCAGTAACTCTATTACGGCCGTGATGTTAACCTTTACGGCTGTAAACCTCAATTTATTCAAAAATTCAGTTTTAAGCAGAACGTTGATTACGGCCGTGAGAATTTTGAATTACGGCCGTAATTCCCAAATTTTGGCAATCTTCTTCGACGGCTTGAATGAGGTTGATCCATCGTCGTTTTGTCTTGGCCCCAACATGGAACTTGCTTCTTTTGATGACACGAACATTGTTTTGGCCATTGTTTCTTGAACTAACTTGTCCATTGCTTCCTTGGCCCTCTTTGTTTGCAATCGAGTCATCGGTCCACCTTTGATCTTCAACGGATATTTGTGCGGGCTCGTATCCGTGGTCTGGATCACATCATCCCCTCCCTCTTCGAAAGGATTCGACCTCGAATCTGTACCTGCATCAAACGGAGATAGATCAGAAACATTAAATGAAGCCGAAACATTATACTCACCAGGAAGGTCTAATTTATAGGCATTGTTGTTGATCCTTTCAATCACTTGGAACGGACCGTCCCCTCGCGGTTGTAACTTTGACTTGCGTTGTTCTGGAAACCGCTCCTTTCTCAAATGTACCCAAACCCAATCACCGGGTTCAAAAATGATGCCCTTTCTTCCTTTGTTAGCCTGCGATGCATAATGTTCATTTTTCTTTTCAATCGCCAACCTCACCTTGTCGTGGAGTGCTTTAACCCTCTCAGCCTTTTTCTTGCCATCTAAACTACTACGTTCATTCACAGGTAAAGGAATTAAATCCAATGGTGTTAGCGGATTAAAACCATAAACAATTTCAAATGGTGAACAAGAAGTAGTAGAATGTATAGCCCTATTATATGCAAATTCAATAAATGGTAAACACTCTTCCCAATTTTTCAAATTTTTATTGATTATGGTGCGCAACAATTGAATCATTGTCCTATTTACTACCTCGGTCTGTCCATCGGTCTGTGGATGACAAGTTGTAGAAAAAAGTAATTTTGTTCCCAATTTGTTCCACAAGACTCTCCAAAAATGACTAAGGAATTTAACATCCCTATCTGAGACAATACTTTTAGGCACCCCATGTAAGCGCACGACTTCCCTAAAGAAAATTTCAGCTATGTTTGTAGCATCGTCAGTTTTGTGGCATGGTATGAAATGTGCCATTTTACTAAAACGATTCACTACCACAAAAATCGAATCTCGACCCTTCTTAGTCCTAGGCAATCCTAAAACAAAATCCATAGAGATATCGATCCAAGGTTCACTAGGGACGAGTAAAGGCATATATAATTCATGGGGTTTAATCCTAGATTTTTTTACAAGTAATGCATCTATTACAAACCCGAACAACATCAATTTTCATTTTAGGCCAATAGAAATGTTCACTTAGGATTTCAATGGTCTTTTTAATTCCAAAATGACCCATTAGACCTCCACTATGGGCCTCCCTCACAAGTAACTCCCTCATTGAACACCTAGGGACACACAATTTATTTTCTCGGAATAAATAATCATCATGTTTAAAGAATTTATCCACAGCCCCTTTACCACATGAATCATAAATACTAGAAAAGTCCAGGTCATTAGCATACATGTCTTTAATGTATTCAAATCCAAGCAATTTAGAGTTTAAAGAATTTAAAAGAACATACCTCCGAGACAATGCATCTGCCACCACATTTTCCTTACCTTGTTTGTACCGGATGACATAGGGAAATGTTTCGATGAACTCTACCCACCTTGCATGTCTCTTACTCAGCTTAGCTTGTCCCCTCAAATGCTTCAAGGATTCATGATCAGTGTGTATCACGAACTCCCGTGGCCACAAGTAATGTTGCCATGTTTCCAAAGCGCGCACAAGTGAGTATAATTCCTTGTCGTATGTGGGATAATTAAGTGCAGCCCCTTTTAGTTTTTCACTAAAATAGGCGATTGAATTTTGATCCTGCATTAAAACAGCTCCAATGCCTAGCCCTGAGGCATCACATTCAATCTCAAAAGCCTTGTCAAAGTTAGGAAGTGATAAAACCGGTGCTTCACATAACATATTTTTGATAGTATCAAATGCATGCTCCTGTTCTACACCTCATTTAAACCCTACACTCTTTTTGACAATTTCTGTGAGTGGTGCGGCAATCGTGCTAAAATTTTTAACAAAGCGCCTATAAAAACTAGCCAAGCCATGAAAACTCCTAATCTCAGTTATGCTTTTAGGTGTTGGCCACTTTTTAATAGCTTTGACTTTCTCTTCATCTACTTCTATCCCTTTAGCACTAACCACATAACCAAGAAACACAACTTTTTCCATGCAAAAATCACACTTTTTAAAGTTAGCAAAAAGTTGCTCTTGTCTTAAAATCACAAGCACACATCTAACATGCTCCACATGCTCATTCAACGTTTTACTATATATCAAGATATCATCGAAGTAAATTACAACGAATTTACCTATAAATGCACGTAAAACATGATTCATTAAACGCATAAATGTGCTAGGTGCATTAGTAAGTCCAAAAGGCATTACTAACCATTCATACAGTCCATACTTAGTTTTAAAAGCAGTTTTCCACTCATCTCCTTCTTTCATTCGAATTTGATGATAACCACTTTTAAGGTCAATTTTACTAAATATGCTAGAGACATACAATTCATCCAACATATCATCTAACCTAGGAATAGGATGACGATACTTTACCGTTATGTTGTTGATGGCCCTAGAATCAACACACATTCTCCACGTCCCGTCCTTCTTCGGCACAAGTAACACGGGGACGGCACAAGGACTCATACTTTCCCTTATATACCATTTGCTCATTAATTCCTACACTTGCTTTCGAAGCTCCTTTGTCTCCTCGGGATTACTCCTATAAGCTGGTCGGTTTGGAATGACTGCTCCAGGTATAAAATCAATTTGATGTTCAATACCTCGAATGGGTGGTAACCCACTAGGTATGTCATCTGGAAACACATCCTCGAATTCCTGCAATAAAGAAATAGCCAAACTAGGGAGGGATTTGTCAGTTTCATCAAATGCAAGGAATGATTCCTTGTATAAAAGAAGGACCATCGGTCGTTCTTCCATCAATGCCTTTTTTATTTCACTCCCTTTTGCGTAGAAACTCATTTTTCTTTCTTTTCTGGCACTCTTCGCTCCCTCTCCTTTTTCTGAGGTATGTACCCCAACACTCTTTTTTTCTCTCGCCTCTCCTTTTTCTGGAGTCGTGGCTCCAACTCTCCTTCCCTCTCCTTTTTCTGAGGTCGTGGCCTCAACTCTCTTTCTCTCATTTTCCTTTACTCTTTTTTCTTCATCATTTTTCAGTTTTACTTGATCTTCATACACTTGTGATGGTGTCAATGGTGCAAGTGTAATGGTTTTTCCCCCTTTGGTAAAGCTATACCTATTTTTATATCCATCATGCGTTACCTTCCTATCATATTGCCAAGGTCTACCCAACAAAATGTGCCCGGCATGCATAGGAACCACATCGCACATAACTTCATCCACATAGGTACCAATAGAAAAATTCACCAACACCCTCCTATTCACCTTAATTTCTCCACTATCATTTAACCATTGAAGCCTATAAGGTTTAGGATGTTTTAACAGAGGTAATCCTAATTTTTCAACAAGTATAGTACTAGCGACGTTAGTGCAACTACCACCATCAATAATCATACTACATACCTTGTCATTAACGCGACATCGTGTATGGAATATATTCTCCCGTTGTTGTTCCAAATCATCCGTGTGGATTTGAGCACTAAGGGCTCGCCTTGCCATTAACAATTCGCCATGCTCCCCGGACAACACATCCTCATCATCACAAACTTCCTCCAATGCTGGCATATCGCTATAATCCTCTTCCTCACTATCACTCTCCATAGTTCCATCCTTTCGCAAAAGTACCACTCGCCTATTAGGACATTGAGATGCCACATGTCCTCTCCCCAAGCATTTGAAGCATTGAATGTCTCTGCTTCTAGATGGTTGCGGCTCCCCTTTAGGTACAAATTTACTAACTTGTTCCTCCTTCCCCTTTGGTGCCTCAAACTTTCCTTTTGATGCTTCAAATGTCCCCTTAGAAACAGCCCCATCTCCTTTACCTTCCCACTTCGGCTTCCAAGAAGAATTAGAACCAGATGGATACCTTGTTGTCCCCTTTTTCTTTATTTGTTTCTCCAACTTGATTGCCATGTGCAACATATCCTCCATCTCCAAGTAATGTTGCAGTTCAACCACATTAGCTATATCCCTATTCAATCCATTCAAAAATCGAGCCATCGTAGCCTCCCTATCTTCTTCTACATTGGCTCTAATCATCAACATCTCCATCTCCTTATGGTAATCCTCCACACTCTTTGATCCTTGGTATAGACTTTGTAATTTTTGATGAAGCTCCCGATGGTAATGACTAGGAACGAACCTCTTTCTCATGATAGCCTTTAATTCATCCCAAGTACTAACGGGTCTCTCGCGATTCCTTCTCCTAGAAGTCACCAATTGATCCCACCAAGTAATAGCGTAATCGGAGAATTCAAGTACAGCTACCTTAACCTTTTTCTCTTCCGAATATGTGTAGCAATTGAAAATTAATTCCATCTTCTTTTCCCATTCTAGGTATGCTTCCGGATCACTCCTACCCTTGAATGACGGAATTGTCATTTTGATGTTGCTCATACTACCATCCATTCTATCGCCACCAAGATCTCTATCCCTTCTTCCATGCCTAACTACTCTATCAACAATTGCCCCATCGTCAAAATCACTAACTTCTTCATTCTCATCAACCCCCTCTACTCTACGACCTTGCCCACCTTGCCTACGGGCATTAGGCACTTCCCGAGGTTGCTCAAGCCTTTCTAACCTACCTAACACATCTCCAAACAGCCGCTCAAACCGTTGTACCATCTCTTCCGTCATGTGGACTCGATCGTTGTTTTTTGTAGTAGCAGATTGTTCAGACATCCTAAAACTAAATATTATATGCCTCACATGTATTTCGCTCGTGTATCGCTCAAATTTGGCTTTTACCCTCTATTGATCTCACCTCTCTGTCTTTTTCCACTCAATGGCTTTCACCCCAATTGCTTCAAAGAACGAACCCGAACTCAAACAAGTTTAAACCCGATTGCTTCAAATCGAATATGAGTGAGAAGTAATGAATTTGTTGAAAAACTCAAAGAAGACCTTTAGAGAATTGAATTTGACTCTATAAGGGACTTGACACTTTTTATGAAAACTAAAGATTGCTTCAAGAAGGTATTTCTTGAAATCAAATATCAACTATTTTTCTGGCACTGGAATTTTTCGTTTTTTTTTTTTTTTTTTTTTTATATTCTCGAAAATTCAACTACGAGAAAGACGCAACAAACGAAATTTAATTTGGATGACAAACGAAGGAAATAACGACTATTGAATTTTTGTGACACTTTTCTGGATTAAAGACTTAAAGCTGGAAGAACACGAAGAACAAGAATAAGAAACTCAAGAAAACAAAAACAAGATATAACCTTGATTTTTAGAGCCTAAGCTCTGATACCAGATGATGCAAACCACGTAGCAATTGTAGCTACGCAACCCACAAATTATTGGAATCGACCCAAGAACGCCAAGAACCTTGATTTATGGATCCAATTAAAATTAATTGAACCAAGCAACCAATACAATCACTGGGATATATTGACCTCTTGATCACAAACAATAATAATTCTCACCGAGATTTGAACAAACAAGATTAACTCGCAAGTTCGGATTTTATTCAATAAAGAATAAAGGTTGTGAAAGCAAATAGCCTCTCAATTAATATTATCAAAGTTGTGTCTTGAATAATGAAAATTACATCCCTATAAATAGGGTCAAAATCTAGGTTAAGAGTTCTAATTAAATAAGGAAACAACTACCTAAAATTATGGAAATAAAATAAACCTAAATTTACGCGTAATCGGTTTTACGGCCGTGACTGATTTTCTTACGGCCGTAACTCTGTTTCTGAATCACTCTTACGGCCGTGACAATTGGACTTACGGCCGTAAGTCCAAAACATACAAATTCCAATTTTAAGCAGTAACTCTATTACGGCCGTGATGTTAACCTTTACGGCCGTAAACCTCAATTTATTCAAAAATTCAGTTTTAAGCAGAACGTTGATTACGGCCGTGAGAATTTTGAATTACGACCGTAATTCCCAAATTTTGGCAATCTTCTTCGACGGCTTGAATGAGGTTTGATCCATTCGTCGTTTTGGCTCGGCCCCAACATGGAACTTGCTTCTTTTGATGACACGAACATTGTTTTGGCCATTGTTTCTTGAACTAACTTGTCCATTGCTTCCTTGGCCCTCTTTATTTGCAATCGAGTCATCGGTCCACCTTTGATCATCAACGGATCTTTGTGCGGGCTCGTATCCGTGGTCTGGATCACATCAGGTGGTCATAGTGGTAGTGGTGGTGGTGTATGGTGGTTTCTGGACTTAATAGCGTGGTTCGTCGGTGACGGTAAAAGTGGTGGCGAAGTCTGGCAACGGTCGAAGCTCCAGATCTAGACTTTTGGGTGAGGCTGATGATTTCACTTAGAATGTAGAGCTCCATGTAATTTTTCCTAGTAATATAACATGGAGTATGAACGTATGATACTACCAAGTCATGCCCAACAACTTTGAAGCAGGTTGTTTTATAAACGGACTTGGCCGCTCCAATATACTTTTCTTACAAATATTCTTGATGACTAATTGCTCCTCCGCCGTAAATAATGATAACGGTTGTTTTGCAATTACCTACAAAAAGTGGCGGGGCTTGGGTCCCATGTGTCCACTCCAATGTGAGAATCAGTAGGAGATATAGGGATTAACTTAGAGAGTGAAAATGCTAAATAAAGATGGGAAATAGTAGGTTCATTACTATTTATTGAACCTGATGACACGTTCATCATGAGCCAGGTATCCCCACATTCCACATTATTCGGAGATAATGGGGGATGTGATGCTCCTTCGACCATCAAATGTAATTGTCACATTACATTGTATTGTATTGGACTTCAATCAAGAGTATGTGTTCTAGTTGGGTGAGCATGTGACCACAGAGGGCGTGTGCCTCCAGTCGTGCATTTCGTCCCATCGAGGGCATTGAAAATGCAATGCTACATGATAGCCTAAGCGAAGAAGAGTACACCCTCGGAACAATCCTCAAAAAAACTTTTAGTTATTCTTATGAAAAAAGGGGTTTTTGAGCTGGGTGCGATTGTTTAATGTGTCTGGGCAGCTACTAACATAAAGCAAAATACTATCATCTTTTTTGAATTTTAACTGGGGAATTCAACCAAATGGCATTAAATATAGAATGAAAATAATTTATATCACTCAGCTGGTTTAATAAGTTTATACATTCAGCATACTCCGTGTCTCCCCTAGTTGATTTGTTGATCGATTTTACAAAATTTTCCCTTTTGATATTATGTAATACTATTGATGCTATAATACCAATTTAGGTAACAATATGTTATAGGTCCAATTAAATGTAAAATTGCTTTATTAACTTTATATGTCTAGATGTCATTTAGTGTGCATTTGGACCCCTTTTTTTGGAAAAATTAGTAGCTTTGAATAGTATTTTTGAAAGAATGTATGATTAAAAAATGTTTGAAAAGTCAAAAATGGATGATTGAGATTGAGTGTTAAATAAATTTGATTTTCCAAAATTGGGGGCCAAATAGGAGCTTAATAACACTTACAATATTGTTGTAATCGAGTGGAGAACAAATTAGATTTACACATGGCTGGTGCGTCCGTGGGAGTTGCCATGCTTTGTTTAGCTGGCACTCCCTAGCGCCATTCTATGCCCCCATCGATGTAGACTTAGACTCTAGCTTATCTTATCAGTTCATAATATTGAGTTGAAAATTGAAGCGTAATATGCTTCTAAATAATGTTAATGAAATATGTGATTGAAAAATCGATAAATATTGTTGTGAATTTCATTAAATATATGCTACTAGATAATGTTAATGAAATATGTTGTCTCCTTAATTGTCTATCCAATTAAAATTATATACATATGTATACGTGCCATCAATTCAAATAGATTTTAAACCGATACGAACAGTTACATTAGAAAGTGGTTATATGTGTAAAATTTCAAGCTTGATCCCGTTGGGTATACATATTTGATACATTTTATCTTTGGGCAGGTAATAATTTTTTTTTTATTATGTATATACACGTGTACAAGTTGATCAGTGCATGGAATGGTGCATAAAATATGTGTGGTAAATTTTTAATGTAGAGGCCTAGCTAAATGAATCTGGTCACAGATGAAGATCCATATTCAATGCCTATTATTTCTCAATCTTTCTTCCACATTTGTATTAATAATTCACCATACATCAGCACAAAGCACAACAACACAGAGAACACACAGACAAACTGTCATGAAGACATCAAAGAATACTAATCTTCTTTTCTTGTTTTTCAATCTTTATATTATTGCAGTTCAGATCAATGCATCCCATTCCCAGGAAGAACGAAAGGTTAATTAAGTTTCATACTATAAGAAAACTTTTATCTAATTGAAGTGATTTCTGAAAGATTTTTTTTTTTTTTTTTAATTTCAGGCTTATATTGTTTACATGGGAGAATTGCCAGAGGAGAGAAAATCTTTGGTGGATGAACACAACAACATTCTTTCTGAAACAATTGGAGAGTAATAATTACATCTATATATACTAAAAACTCCTTTGTATCAACTGAAATATGAGAGAAAATGTGTGAAATTTTTCTTGATTCTATATTTCAGTGAACTGGTAGCTAGAAACTCCAAGATACACAGTTATGGTAGAAGCTTTAATGGATTTGTGGCAAAACTGCTGCCTCGTGAAGCGGAATTATTAGCGAGTATATATATAATAAATGCATTGAATCTTCTGATTTTTACATTTTTTTTCCTTTGATCATTTTCATTTTCGATATTCATTTAATTTTCTAGAGAGAGAGGGAGTTGTTTCTGTATTTCAAAACAAGGTGCAGAAGCTTCTCACGACAAGATCCTGGGATTTTCTTGGAATGCATCTGACGGTGAGAAGGAAACAGGAAACTGAGAGTGACATGATTGTCGCTCTCATGGATACTGGTAAGTCGATATTTTTTCCCTTTTTAAAATTTCTACTTATGCTTTTCTTTTCCAATTTATGCTTATTTTTTATTCTTTTTGCTCTAGGGATATGGATACAATCTTCTAGCTTCAATGATAAAGGTTTTGGACCTCCTCCTGCTAAATGGAAGGGCAAATGTGTAAAGGCTGGAAACTTCACTGGATGTAACAAGTCAGTCTCCCTTATGAACCTGCTACAACATAAAACTGAGACATGAGAATGGGACATGTCAAGGTGACACCTTGTCATTGAATGATGAAGGGGTGGGCCATGTGTTTCATCACTTTGGCACCTCTTCATCGTCCAAACAATAGGCGTCACGTCGAAAATGTCCCATTTTCATGTAAGATTTTATTGTCCATGCAGAATTTTTGTATATTTTTAATTTTTTACAACCCTTTGATCTATGTGAATTTGACAGTGAGTACTCTATTTTTGTTTGACAGCAAAGTCATTGGTGCACAGTTCTTCAAACTCGAAAACGATGGGGAAGAAGAAGAGAGGTCTCCAGTGGATTCGGATGGACATGGGACCCACACCGCGTCGACTGCTGCAGGAAATTCTGTTCATGGTGCAAGCTTATATGGCATTGCCGAAGGCACTGCTCGTGGTGGAGTGCCATCAGCCCGTCTCGCTATATACAAAGTATGTTGGACAATGGGATGCACAGACATGGACATATTGGCAGCATATGATGCTGCCATTGCTGATGGCGTAGATATCATATCGATATCCTTAGGAGGGTACCCTCGGAATTTCTTCGAAGATCCAGTCGCCATTGGATCCTTCCATGCCATGAAGAAGGGAATCTTGACTTCATGTGCAGCAGGAAATAATGGACCTGATTTGGAAACTCTAGAAAATGTTGCACCATGGATCTTGACTGTTGCTGCTACTAGCATCGACCGACGATTTGAAGCCCCCGTTACATTAGGAAACGGAGAGAATTTTACCGTACGTCTCTTCTAATTCCTCCACATACTTAAATCCTTCACCAGTTATTAATACAATGTTCTAAAATGCGTAATGCGCAACGAGCTGGAGAGGTGTGCATATGCGAGCCTAGACGTGCTTTTTAGAACATAGGCTAATATATAACACGGTTCAATTTCTCTTCACAGGGTATTGCGATCAATACATTTGAACCAAAAGACCGTATGTACGCTCTAACGAATGGAGCACACGCGAAAAATATGTCTGGAGATCCATATGGAAATGTCAGGTATGGATCTTGATTCTTAAACAAATGGCAAATGCTGACATGTCTCTACTGATATATGTGGTTCTGTCACAGTGCCTGCGATTATGGGACGCTCAATCGGAATAAAGTTAAAGGAAAAATTGTGTATTGCTTAGGAAATGGTGGTCAGGACTCCACCATTGATGACTTGGGTGGAGCTGGGATCATCATGTCAAATGAATTCACAACGGACATTGCCTTCCCTAATCTGATACCAGGGACTTTTGTCAGTGTTCAAGATGGTGAAAAGATTGATAAGTACATCAATTCCACTAGGTTGGTTATTTGATTTCCATTTGAAGTATTGTTTCCATGTTAAAAATGGCATCATTTTCTTATCTTCATTTCAGGTCTGCTCAAGCTGTTATTTCCAAAACGGTAACTGCGACCACAACAGCGCCTTTCATTGCTTCATTTTCATCAAGAGGTCCCCAGACATTGAGTTCAAACATCCTCAAGGTAACTATGTTTCTCCAAGCAAGCAACTTTTTTCCTTCTGTTCTAGAGTTTCTCACCAAGTTTTTCATTGGACAGCCCGATATTGCTGCGCCGGGGCTTGATATCTTGGCGGCCTATTCGCAGTTGACAACAATGACAGGAGATCCAGATGACAAAAGGGTTGTGAAGTACAATATTATATCCGGCACATCGATGGCTTGCCCTCACGCTTCCGGAGCAGCAGCCTATGTCAAATCCTTTCATCCTGATTGGTCTGTTGCTGCAATCAAGTCTGCTCTAATGACCACAGGTAAGCTCCTTATCCTCCTCTGGGTTTTTCGAGGTTCATACCTCTGTACGTTTTTTTTCCGACTATAATGTTGTCATGTTGCTGCAGCAAAATGCATGAAGATCAAACCAGTGGGGGCAGAACTTGCCTCTGGCTCAGGTCAGATTAATCCGCGAGTTGCATTGCACCCTGGCCTAGTTTATGACATTCAACACTACGATTACATTAGCTTTCTCTGCAAACAAGGATACAATAGCTCAGCTATAGCAATTTTAACTGGCAACAAAAAGAACAACTGCTCAAGTTTCCCTGCTGCAAAAGGAGCAGACGACCTAAACTATCCGTCCATCCATGTTTATCTGAACAATTCGAAAGCTTCCTTTTCCGAGGTATTTTATCGTACTGTGACTAACGTTGGAATTGGAAAATCTGTCTACCGGGCAAGTATTAGATCTCCAAAGGGTCTTTCTGTTACGGTTGTGCCGAATATTCTGACTTTCGACAGCCTTAACCAGAAGAGGTCTTTCAAAGTGATGGTGAGTGGCAAATTTCTTAGGGAGAGATCATGGGTTCTCTCTGGGAGACTAGTCTGGAGTGATTCCAAGCATAATGTTAGGAGTCCTATTCTTGTCTTCAGGTCATAAATTTACAAGTGTTCTTCAAAGTAATGCTATATTTTCAAGATTTCATGCCTCTGCAAGTATACCAGTGGAACTCAAATAGCACTTTTCTTGAGCTTCATGTAATTATTTGAATTAAATCACACCACTAAGATTTTATTACATAATAGTGAGCATGTGCATTATTTTAACGGTGTATCTAATAGCATAATTTAAAAGTCAATTCAATATTCTAGAAGCTAGAAAATTGAATATAAGAACATATAATAAGGAACTCGCATTTCAAATTAAATTGAAATATGCAAATACACATTTACCTGTTAAAATCAAAGTGCAAAAAAAAAAAAATAATAATAATATGGGGGGAAAAAGGAAAAACAATGGCTCAAAGGACTCAAATTCCAAAATGACGTTTGAAAGGCTCAAGATGACTTAAATAGCTTATGAATAGTGATTTCAAGCCACTTCTTTTAATACTAGTTTTGACTCGTTCGTCGTACGAGAAACGATTTGTAGTCGATTTTCTTCCGTGAATTTGATGATAAAATAGTTCTACATGAATAATGTGTTTAAAGGACAAATATTAAAATTCAAAAAAAAAAAAAAAAAAAAAAAAAAACCTGGTTATAAGTAGAAGGTTTCCAAATAAATATAAAATCATACCTGGTATAAAGTTCAATGGGAACAAGATTAAAAACAGATTATGAGAAGAATGGAGGTAGATTACAAAGGTACCAGGGGAGGGGAGCTAACACCTCAGCGAGAGTCTATCTAAATAAGTTTCCCGTTCGATGGAGAATCACTTTGGAAAATGATCAAAAATCCACGAAACAACGAACCATATCTCACCAATGGACATTCATTCAACTCATAGATTAACAGTAAAGTATTGAAAACAAGATTAAAAAACAGTTAATCCTCAATCTACCTCTTCACCACAAGTAAGAAGAGGGATTTCTGAGCCAATGGCTGCTGAATTCAACTCGGATGGAGTTGTAATTCCAGAAGCACTTCAACTAATATTATGGCGAGACGAAAACGCTGCATTAGCAATCTGATGAGGATTTCTCTCACTGGCATTGTAATTAAATTCATTCTTCAAATCATCAAATTCATCCTTGTCTTCATCTCCATCGACTCTAGGACTCCTTGAAAAAAGAAAATTAAGTTTCTTAGTTAGACTATTACCAAAAGCAGAAGTTATTGAAGAGTGAGTAAAGTCAAAAGAAGCATCAATGAATTACCTTTAATGCGCTTGAATCTGGTTTTGCACTAAGGACAAGAACATAATTGTAGAGAACTTGATTACGAAAATATTGAGTCATTGACATACCTCAATAATAACAATCATTACAGCTGTAGATTATAAATATAGATTGCAAACACATGTATTGTGTCACACATCGCCAGTGTTTTTTAAATCTGGTGAGGAGTGTTTTTTATATTTGGTAAGCTGGGACTGGCCGTGTGATACGTGTCGCAATACACCAAAATAATAAATAATTCCTTACTCGCTAAATATTAATTAATACTGTAGTAGTGAGAGTAAGGGTCGATCCCACGAGGAACGGAAACTAATTTTAGTTGTTCGATCAATTAGAATGGAATGGGGGGTTTTGTTGTTTGAATTGCTTGAATGAAAACTATGCATAAAATAAATATTTAAATATCACTAGAGAATTAATATGAGAAGAAATCTTGTTCTCGGGTTCGGTTGTACCCTCAATTAATGTTATACTTTTCCTTGTAACGTGTTTCTATTCCTAATTCAATTATCAATCATAAATAATCAACAAGCTCTGATTATCTAAATTCTTCCTTATGTGTATTGATTCAAAATAAGTTCTTTGAACCAATTCTAGCCATGGACAATCCTAAACAAGCTCTTAGGATTTAATGCACGACTAGTATGAAAATTTAGAAGAATATATTGAATTGGATCGTTAATTACACAAGCTCGAATTAAACAATTCAAGTCGAATTATTACTAAACCTGGACGAGATTTATTTGCTACTAAAGTAAAGATTCAATGACAATTACGGATCAAGAATCTAAACATAGCATATTCATGAATCCAAAGATCAATAATCCAATTGGAAAAATTAAACTATTAATCAAATAAACTCAATGAAAATTCAAAACATAATAATTCAGCAATTGAAATAAAAGAATAAATTCACGCTACTAGTTTGTAGGAAAAGAAAATAACATAATTGAGTTAACACAACTTTCCCTTTGAACAAGATATGGAATTTAGCCTAGCATGATTGTGGTAGTGATGGGTGTCGAATCCAACAAATAATAATACTTTCTTGCTCTCATAAAAATAAATTGCAATAGTGGTAAGCAAGGTCGAATCCACAGGGACTGGTTAGATTTAATTCTTCGGGAAAACTAAAAACAATGAATTAAAAACAAGGGGGGTTTTGAATTTTTGAATGTGAAATCAAATTATAAATAAACAATTGCGGAATTAAATTAATGAAAATATCAAATTAAACAAATATCCAATCCAAGGTATAATCTCAGTATTGATTCACGGAATTGATCATAGATGCAAAAATAAAATCCTTAAATCATTCTCTAAATTGGTTATGGTCATTGATACGATCTAACAACCTATCTCTCCTTACTTTATCGATAATCAAGAGACGCTCATTGATTATTTCCCTAATCAATAAACAACCCTAGATACGATCGTAGGATTTAATTTACCAATAGCATTAATTTCTAGAGAGACGACCAATTCTAACCAACAAATTCACACGCGTAATTTATTTAAGCTAGGTTATATATCTTCATAACATGAGTCAAAAATCAGTCTATAATTAACTATGTTATTTGTCACATGTATTAGAAAACCTAAACAATTACGGATTTAGATTCCTAATTGGCTAAGTATTGTTTTGACAATTAAAACAACGTGCACTTTGTATTAACAAATCAAAACAACAAATTTGATGCAAACAAAAGATATATAAATAGAAAACAATCAAAGGAACAATTAAATTAAATTAGATCTCACAATTCTTGGTGAATCAAAACTTCGAATATCCTTGAACTGGAAAAATAAGTTTAGCTATCCATAAACATTTCGAAAATAAAACTAAAAGAAAAAATAATAAAAATTGATATCAAACTCTTGAAATCGATGAAACGTGTTGCAGCCTCCTCCTTCCTCTCCCTTTCTTTTTTTTTTTCTTCTTTTCTTTCTTTTTCCACGTGAACTCCCCCCAGCAATCTTCCTACCTTTTTCTTAATTTTATTGGCAGCCAAGAGTCCAATTTTTTCCCTTTGAGAAAAGCAGCTCCAATCAATTGTTGGGATAAGTCATGAGAGTCTCAATTCTCCAAGAAGTCTTCCTTCTCTCAACCACCAAAATAAACGTCCTGGTCCCTCCTCTTTTATTCCCTTTTTTCTTTTTCTTTTTTTTTAATTTCAGCTTCCAAGAATCTTTTTTTTTATGATGGTCCATAAATTTTTGCTGAGGTTGCTGTCTGTCAGAAATAAGGCGTGCCCACGCTTTATGTAAAGTCCTGATCTGATTGTAAACTTTTTGAGTTCCAAACTTGTTCTTTTAATTTGTGATATTGAGTCCATTTTGTTCCAACTCCTCCATCTAATCCACAAAACACAAAATATGATTAATATCCATAATTTAAGCATTTAAAATCAATGGAGTAAGATAAAATATCACAATTTAAATAGCAAATATGCGCCCTATCAAATCCCCCCACACTTAGACAATGCTTGTCCTCAAGCATAAATTAGCTCAAGTTAATAGAATGTACTCTCATCATCATCCATTCTTCTATCTCTACAATTCAACATTATGCTAGTCACTTCAACAAAATTTTTCAAAATCCACAGGTGGTGGGATTTAACACCTCACATTAGATTCACACAATACGCTCAAAATGTTTAGGGTGTAAAGTCTATATGCACTCTCTGGTCAAAGCATAGAAAACTCTTACCATAGGCTTGCTAATATATCATATTGGAGCCACCAATGGTTTTGAACACAAAGTATGGGTCTTAACACCGGTTGTAATGGGGCTTGGGTAAGGTGGGATAAAAAGGATACATTTTTTGCGATTTTCATTGAAGGAATTATATGAACTTCTTCGTAAGAACTCACTTAAAATTCATGTACTTCAATCATATCACTCCATACCCAGTGTAGTTTATATCCTTTCACCTCTCGTGAGTATCCCCTCAACAACTATCAATGAATTAAAACATGGGTGTTAATTTCAATCAACTTGAAGGCACGAAATATAGACCAAGCAATTCAAACCACTCATAAGCACATGTAATGGGAGTAAACACTCTCACAAGGTATTTCTCTCTTCACACAAAGTGTATAAGGGTGAGAATTTTCACTCAGCTCACTGCATGGAGGATTCATTGCCATAGACTGCTCAGATGTCATGACCGGAGCTAACAATAACAAAAGTGCAAAGTAAAGGTCTTTATTTGGTTGTAACGGGGCTTCAGGTTAGGTAGGATAAAAGGAAAATATTTAGGCTAAGTTGAGAAGAATGTTCACAAGCTGATTCAATTCAAAACGATATCTCTTCCTCCACCTTTCAATATGACTTTTCCATAATTTCCTAGCATCCAATCGATTCAGCCCTTGACTCTTATTATGCACGTGGGGTTTATTCTCTTCACATGATTTTTTTTTTTCAACTTGATTTCTTTTTGACCCCATCATCACTTAAACTTTGAATAGTACAAAGTGAAAGCTCCCATTTTTCTAAAGCTAAGTCTGTCTCATTTTTCTCAATCAATACAAGCTTGTGAAATTCCTCTCTTATGGGTTCAAGATAGAGGTAACATGAAAGAACGAGAATCCATGGGTTGTAGCGTGGTAACAAAATTCCAAAGACAGGCTAAAGCTCAAAGAGGCTTCTATTGGTACATGTATCATGGTAGGCTCTTTAAGAAGGCCAAATTGGGTTTCACCTAATGCCTTTACTATATTTTGCACTTGAGTCAAGAAACTACAATGGCATGCACAAGAGAGCACATCAAAGAATAAACAAACCATGCAGGACACACATTAAAGAATAAGAGCTTAATATAAAGATAAAAATAGATCATAGGCTCAAAAGCTCACGAATTACGGTTTATATGTGTTGCTCCCATCCATTTATGAGATATAGGTCATTGCTTGGTCCTTATTTCAAAATCAAATTAATGCTAAAAAGAGTGGAATTAGGTCAATCGAAGTGGTGTTACAACACATCAACTTTGGTTTGACTCAATTAGGTAAATACTGCAACTCGACTACTTTATCCCCCGAAATTTCTTTCACATCACGGGTCTTTGATTTTCAATGTCTTTTATTCTCAACCAAAATAATTTGAAGCTCAAGTGAATAAGCCTATATATTCCTTCAATGCAAGGTTCAAGAGAATGGAATATTAGCAAGGAATAGAGGTGCTCATGGCTTGTATTGTGGTTGATTTTCAACAAAAAAGGCTATGGCTCAAAAGTGGCTTTCTAGTGGCATATTTCAAGGTAGGCATTTTAAGAAAGCTAAATTTGGCTTCACCTAAGCTCCCATACTTATTTAGTGCATTCAATTACCAATAGGCATCTCAACATGCATAACAAAGCAAGTTCTAGAAGATATCCACTACACTTGACAGTCACACAATCAAAGGATAGAGCATGTCGTAGTGTTAAATGTAATTGCTCAAGAGGCTCAAAAGCTCACAAAATAGGGTTAATGCGCATTAAATCCCACACACCCTTCATTCAATCCACCATCAAGAGCAATCAATCACCGTGTAGTAAATGAAAATTCAACTACTCATGCAATTCCCACTGTGCCTCAACTCATCTCTATAATTCACGGTAATTCAGATCATAAAGGGATAAATATTGCCAAAATCCAAAATTAAGAAGAGAAATTTCAAAAAATCTCTTTCAAAAATAGAGCAAAAATTTTTACTAAGCAAAGGCACACATCAAAACCCTCCCCCACACTTAATCCGTACATTGTCCTCAATGTAATAAAATCATAAATTATGAAAATTAGAAGAGAATAGGAATAGAAGACTCCCCTGCAGGTTGGACCGGAGATGTCGATGTGAAGGCGGGCGAGAAAACAACTTCCTTAATGGCATTCCTTGTTAGTTCATTTACTTGAGATCCATGACAAAACTCTTCCTCTATAGGCCCCAAATCATGGTATCGGCCCATACAAATCCCACAGCAAAATCATAGCGTTCCCACAACTTTTACAAGTGTTGTCACATTCCCACAAACTGGGTGTAGCGGTTGAGATTGTGAAGGAGTGTTGAGAGGTGATTTACTGGTTTTGAGGGAAAGAGAGAAATAGAGGTTGAAGCTATGGGTGTCTGATTTTCGAATTTTTTTTTTTTTTTTTTTTGGTAATCCGAGATGCACTTTAGGTAAGGCGTGGGCACGTCTTATTCCAAGTTTTGAACAATGACCTTGTAATCCGAGATGCACTTTGGTTAAGGCGTGGGCACGCCTTATTCCAATATTCTTTCAATTCATTGTATTCTTCATAGAGCGTGCCCACGTCCAAATGAAGATTCATATCTGCCCAAAAATCAAAATAAGGTCAATTTCACTAAAAAAAAAATATGGATATCATGAAACAAATAATAGTAAATAAGTGAAAAAAAAATAAAATTTATTGTTAGAACTAAAGAAAAACTCGGGTTGCCTCCCGAAAGCGCCTTTCTTTTACGTCTTTGGCTAGACTCATTTTTTTCTTTCTTCAACCATGATCAATTGGATCCCCAATGCTCAATTTTGTCACATTCTCCACTTGGCAACCTTCATAGAAAGGTTTATATCCATGATCATCCGCTTTGTGATGCTTACCATTAGCAATTCTCAAGCCACCTTTTCCACTACCTTTGAAAACTTTTTGTTCTAAACAATCAACAACATCAATAAAATTGACAGAATTAGCACCACTAGGACAATTTATGACATCATAAATATTGAACTTAATAATTGTACCATCAAACTCCATTGTGAGTGTACCATCATACACATCAATTTTTGTTCTAGATGTTTTCAAAAATGGCCTTCCTAGAAGAATTGATGTAGAATTAAAAGAAGGGTCTTCATCCATATTAAGTACATAAAAAACAGCAGGAAAAACCAAATCATTTACTTGTACTAAAATATCTTCTAAAACTCCTTCGGGATAAACATTAGACCTATCAGCAAGTTGCAAAATCACACCCGTTTCTTTTAATGGACCAATATTCAATGATGAATAAACCGACAGGAGCATGATATTTATTGAAGCTCCTAGATCTAACATTGCTTTCTCAATCCTTACTTTACCTATTTTGCAAGGGATAGTGAACATACCTGGGTCCTTGCATTTTGGAGGCAGTTTCTTTTGGAGGACAGCAGAAACATTTTCTCCCATACTTACTTTTTCATTGCCTTTCAACTTCCTCTTGTTGGTGCACAAATCCTTGAGAAACTTAGCATAACGAGGTACTTGTTTAATTGCATCAAGTAAGAGAATATTTACCTCAATTTTGCGAAAAGTTTCAAGGATTTCCTTCTCGTCTTCCTCCTTCTTGGATCTAATCAATCTTGTAGGGAACGGAGGGGTTGTCACATAAACTTTCGGTGGTTCTCTATTGAGGCTTTCAGACTTATCAGATTGATGTTGTGGGATAACTTCCCTTTCATATTCTTCCCCTGAATTGCCTTGCTTCATCTTGCTAGATTCTTTCAATCCCTTCCCACTCCTCAAGGTAATTGCACTAACATTTTGTTTTGGGTTGACAATAGTTTGGGAAGGCAATTTACCTTGAGATTCCAATCTGCTCACAGTTGATGCCAATTGACTCATTTGATTTTCCAAGTTCTTAATGCCTATCCTCGTCTCCTGTTGAAATTGTTGTGTATTAATTGCAAGTGATTTAACAATTTCTTCTAGAGACATACCTGAACTTGAAGAGGGTTGTTGTGGTTGAGGAGTAGGTTGTCTAGGCTGGAATTGTTGGAATTGTGGCCTGGTTTGATAACTAAAGTTGGGATGATCCCTCCATCCTGGGTTATAAGTATTTGAATAAGGATCATAATTCGCTTGAGGTGGGCCTAGAAATCTTCCAACTGCATTAGCTTGTTCAAAAGAATCATCTTGAAGAGTAGGACACTTATCAGTTGGATGAGCAGTAGCAGCACAAATTCCACAAGCTTTAACTTGTTGCATATTTCCTGCAGCCATTTGTTGAACAAGAGAGGTTAGATTTGCTATTTGATTTTCAAGGGAAGATACATTTACCTCGTTCACTCTTTTTACATGAGTATCTTGTCTGAATCCAAACTGTTGTATGTTAGCGGCCATGATGGAGATCAGATCCCTAGCGGCAGTTGGGGTTTTATTCACTATGGCTCCTCCGCTAGCTGCATCCATCATTTTCCTCTCCATTGGTAACAACCCCTCATAGAAGTATTGAATGAGTAATTGTTCAGAAATTCCATGTTGGGGGCAGCTTGCGCACAACTGTTTGAACCTTTCCCAATATTCATGCAAGGTTTCAATATCTCTCTGTTTGATTCCACACACCTCTATTCTAATGTTTGCAGCTCTTGAGGCTGGGAAAAATTTATTAAGAAATAATCTGACCATTCCTGTCCATGTAGCTACAAGAAATCCCTTCGATTTTAAAATTTTGTCATTCATATGCTTGTGGGGGACATTTTGGTCCTAAGCGAACAGCCCGTAAAGTACTAGAGTGTGGATTGTTTTGGCCTACTTTATTTCATGATTCATACATGTTTTGCAAATCTTGTGAACAATGTCAGAAAACTGGAACAATAGGACGTAGAGATCAAATGCCACTCACCCCTATTCTCGTTTGTGAAATATTTGATGTGTGGGGTATTGATTTCATGGGTCCTTTCCCTTCGTCTTATAGTAATGTTTACATAATTCTTGCTGTGGATTATGTTTCAAAGTGGGTGGAAGCTAAAGCCACCCGAACTGATGATGCTAAAGTGGTTGCAGATTTTGTCAAATCTCATATTTTTGTTAGGTTCGGGACGCCTAAAGCTATCATTAGTGATCGCGGGACTCATTTTTGCAATAGAGTGATGGAGGCTTTATTGAAGAAATACAATGTTACCCACCGCGTCTCTACTGCGTATCACCCGCAAACTAATGGACAGGCTGAAGTATCCAACAGGGAAATCAAATCCATACTTGAAAAGACTGTCAACCCAGACAGAAAGGATTGGAGTCTACGGCTTGATGATGCACTTTGGGCCTACCGAACGGCCTACAAAACTCCTATAGGTATGTCTCCTTACCGTTTGGTATTTGGTAAACCTTGTCACCTTCCAGTAGAATTAGAACACAGGTCATACTAGGCCATTAAGCAGTGCAATATGAGAATGGGCGAGTCGGGGAAGCAAAGAAAATTGCAAGTGCAAGAGTTGGAAGAAATCCGCAATGATGCCTATGAGAACTCAAGGATCTACAAGGAAAAGACAAAAGTTTTCCATGATCAGATGATTTCCAGGAAAACATTTTCTATTGGTCAGAAAGTTTTACTTTATCATTCTAAATTGAAATTGTTTCCTGGTAAGTTGCGTTCTAGGTGGATAGGCCCTTTCCTTGTTACTAATGTATATTCTCATGGTGCAGTTGAAATTCAAGGATTGGATACGGGTAAGATTTTTAAAGTCAATGGACATCGCTTAAAACCCTTTTATGAAGGCTTTCCGGTATGTAGTGTTGATCAATTCGATTTAGAATGCCCAACTTACACTAATTGAGCGATGGGAACGTCTAGCTAAAGACGTAAAAGAAAAGCGCTTCCGGGAGGCAACCCGAATTTCTTTTCCTTAGTTTAACAAGCAATTTTTATCCCTTTATTCATTTTCATCTATTTGTTCATTTTTATTTATTTATTTTATGATCCAGGTAATTTTTTTTTGAAGTGAAATTAACCTTGTTTTAATTTTTGGGCAGATTCGAATCTTCATTAGGACGTGGGCACGCTCTATGAAGAAAGCACTTGGTTCAAATAGTGGAGAAAAACATGAAATAAGGCGTGCCCACGCCTTAACCAAAGTGCACCTCGGATTACATGCTCATTTTTCAAAACATGAAATAAGGCGTGCCCACGCCTTAACCAAAGTGCACCTCGGATTACATGCTCATTTTTCAAAACTTGAAATAAGGCGTGCCCACGCCTTAATCTATGTGCAGCTCGGATTTAACCAAGAAAAAAAAAATAATTTAAAACCCTATTCTGACTACCCATCATCTCCCCCGCCTCTCTCTATCAAACTCACCAAACCGTCTCTCTCTCTCTCTCTCTATCTAACCCTCTTCCGCCTCTCTTCTTCTTCTCAATCACCACCGCTCTCCGGCCTCTCCCCTTTTTCCCCTTCAGCCACCATCGACAGTTCTCACCTTCATCCGACCGACCGGCCATCTCCATACCATCCTCTTCCCACCCAACCGCCGCTAGCAACCTACTCTTGCACAGCCCAGCCACCAGTCATCGACCACAGCCAACCGTCGCAAACCACCACTACAGTCCACTACCAAACCACCACCACCTGCTTTCTATCTTTCTCTCACTATCACACCCCCAACCTCCACGTCTCCTCACTCAATCCATGACCTCACCTCTGTCCCCAACCCTTTCTTTTATTATTCATCAACAATAAAAACATCAATTGGAGAGTTATGGGAAGAAAAAAGGAGGGTCAATCCAGTCGTGCAAGCTCAACAAAATCTGCGAGGTCGACTCCAATTGCTGAATCCAGTCCAACCCCGGAGAATGTCGATCCACCTGCACGCAAACGGGCTCGAATTGGTAAGGGAATGCACATTCTCCCCCCTTCTGAATCTGACTTGAATGGATGCCTGCAATTCAAAAAGAAAAAGGAGAAAGACAGGTATAAGCAAATGTGTGGTAAGGATATCGTTCCCTGTAAATACATTGATCAACAGACTATGGAAACTTTGCATATTGATATGAATGTGCGTGCATTGATTGATAATATAGGATGGCGTACTTATTTTTCAATTAAGCATCCTGCCTATATTGAACTTGTTAGGGAATTTTACACTACATTTGAATTTAAGAAATCGGGTGATTTCACGTTGAGTAGTCCTAGGGTGGTGCAATTTAGACTTATGGGGAAAGATTTCAAACTTTCAATCACTGAATTTAACTTGACCTTTGGTTTTATTGATAAGGAATATTCTGAGACCGAGGAATATTTGAATAGTTCATGTGATTATAGTGAGAATTTTGAACCGGTTTCTTTATACAAAACATTGTCCACTTCTAATTTTTATCACCCGAGCAAGCCTAAAGATTCATTCCTTCGTGATCCGGCTTTAAAATATATCCATAGATTCCTTGCATTTACCTTCTCGGGTCGAAAAGATTCGGCTGCTGTTTTGTCAAAATCTGAATTTTATTTCTTGTGGTGCATGCTAAACAGAATCAAGGTGAATCTTGGTTATTGGTTAGCTTCCCAATTTGCTACTGTTTTGACAAACAAACGTCCTTTAATATTGGGGTCTCTGATCACGCATTTGGCTGTTCATGAAAATTTGATTGACCCCGATAATAATGATCTTCATATTGCTTGTGAAATGCAACCATTGGACTTACACTGTTTGGAGATCATGGGTTTAGTTTGGAAGGATGCAGGTACATTTAAATTTTAGGCACCAGGACCTATTGCCCCTCGGATCACACTCATAATTCCTACCACAGGAAGCACTGATATGGCCATAATTCCTTCTCATCCTTCCACATCCACATCTACAGGACCTGCTGCAGACCATTCTGATGACCGACTTGATAGAATGGAACGTCGACTTGCACGAATAGAAAAGAATCAACATGCCTTCTTTGCTCACATGGGATTCACTCCTCCTTCACCACCATCTAGCTCTTAGCTGATTACCTTCAGGGAAGTCCTCTATTTTCTTATTTTTGTATTTACATTTCTGTAACATTGAGGACAATTTTCGAACTAAGTGTGGGGGGAGGGTTTTTATGTGTTTTTGCTAAAATTTTTGAATGTTGATTCATTTTCATTTTAGTTGAGCCTCAGTTTGCTGTTTTAGTTGTGATTTCATTTTATTTTCCTTTGTCTTTCATGTCCGTTCTGTTTGACAAGAAATTTGAAAACTCTCTTCTTCATTCTGGATTTTATCGATGCTTATCCCTTTATGATCTGATTGTTGTGAATTATTGAGATGAATTGAGGCACAGTAGGGAATGGCATGAGTAGTTGAATTCTTGTTTACTGCACGGGATTGATTGCTCTTGATGGTGGATTGAATGAAGGGTGTGTGGGATTTGACGCAAATTGACCCTGTTTTTGTGAGCTTTTGAGCCTCTTGAGCATTTACATTTATATATATATACACGACGCTATGCTCCGCTCTTTTGATTGTGTGATTGTCATGTATAGTTGATCTCTTCTAGAACTTGCTTTGTTATGCATGTTGAGATGCCTCTTGGTAATTGGATGCACTAATTAAGTAAGGGCACTTAGGTTAAGCCAAATTTAGCTTTCTTGAAATGCCTACCTTGAAATATACCCCCTAGAAAGCCACTTTTGAGCCATAGCCTTTTTGTTGAAAATTAACCACAATACAAGCCATGAGAAATCCTATTCTTTGCTAATCCTCCATTATTTTGAACCTTGCATTGAAGGGATATATAGGCTTATTCATATGAGCTTCGATATGTTTTGGGTTGAGATTGAGAGATTTTGGGAATAAAGATCCATGATTATGCAAGTCTCATTATTCTTTTGAGAAGTGGTAATGTGAAAGAAAAGTTGGGGATAAAGTATTCGAGTTACAATCTACGATGTTCTATTATCCATGAGAAAAAAAAAAAAAAGAAAGAAAGAAAGAAAAGTAAGAAAAAGCAAAAAAAAAAAAAAAAAAAAAAGAAGGGAAAACATGATTGTGAAGCAAAGAAGTGCAAGTGAAATTGTTCGAGAATGATTTGATTGAAAGCAATACATGAAGTTTGACTGAGCTCTTGTGAATATGTTTGTGTAGTTCCTTCGATGAAATAGCCAAAAATATATCCTCCTTATCCCACCTTACCCAAGCCCCATTACAACCAGTGTTAAGACCCTTACTTGCATTCAAGACCACTGGTGGCTCCGACGTGATATATTAGCAAGCCTATGGTAAGAATTTTCTATGCATTGGCTTGAGTGTTCACATATATATTTTATACCCTAGACACTTTGAGCGAATTGTGTGAATCTAATGTGAGGCATTGAATCCCATTGCATGTGAATTTCGAAAAATTGTTGAGGTGATTGGTCTTTTGTTGGTAGATTGGGGTTTATTCTATTTTTGCTTGTTCTTTGCTTGTGTCACGATTTAAATCTTTAAGGCATGATGGATTGGGTTGTGGATGGATAGGTGAAGGTAGAAGAATGAATGATGTTGAGAGCCAACTCATAAACTTGGTCTGATTTATGCTTGAGGACAAGCATTGTCTAAGTGTGGGGGGATTTGATAGGGTGCATATTTGCTATTTAATTAGTGATATTCCCTCTTGTTCCATTAATTTTAAATGTTTAAATTGTAGATATTAATCATATTTTATGACTTGTGGATTAGGTGGAGAATTGAGATCAAAATGGGCTCAAATCACAAATTAGAAGGAAGAAATTTGGAACTCTAAAATACCCAATCAGAGAAGGACAAACAATAAGGCGTGGGCACGCCTTATTAATTCTGAAAGACTGCAACCTCAAATATTTAATGGGCCGGACTTGTGGACGTTATTTTACAAATCACTTTGGAGACAATTCCAACAACAGCAATTTTATTTAACATAGAATGCGGCACATGTTTTGGGCTGGGATTACTCAATTATTATTTGGGCCCAACCTAACCTAGATGAAAGCTCGGCAGGAGACGTGAGGTGAAGAAAAAGGGAAGCTGGGATAAAAAGGGGGCAGTGAACAGATTAAAGGGGGCACGGACAGATTTTTGGAACAAAAACGATAAAGTAAGGAGACGACGGCTGAAGAAAGAAAGAGGAATTGGCTGAATAAAAAAGAAAGAACCAACAGAAAAAGAAAAAGAGGAAGCTCGGCAGAAGGACATAGAGACCAGCCAGATTTAGGATTCTCCATTAGAGTTTGACTTTCATTTATTTATTATTACTATTATTTTGTTTTTAACTTACAATCTTTATGGATAGCTAAACTTATTTTTCCAGTTCAAGGTTATTCAAAGTTTGATTCGCCAAGAATTGTGAGATCTAATTAAATTTAATTTGCTCTTTAATTGTTTTCTATTTATATGTCTTTTGCTTATGAATGAAGTTGTTGTTTTGATTGATTAATTCAAAGTGCACGTTGTTTTAATTGTCAAAATAATACTTAGCCAATTAAAAATCTAAATCCGTAATTGTTTAGGTTTTCTAATACAGGTGGCAAATAACATAGTTAATTATAGACTGATTTTTGACTCATGTTATGAAGGCATATAACCTAACTTAAATAAATCACGCATGTGAATTTGTTGGTTAGAATTGGTCGTCTCTCTAGAAATTAATGCTATTGGTAAATTAAATCCTACGATCGTATCTATGGTTGTTTATTGATTAGGGAAATAATTAACGAGCGTCTCTTGATTATCGATAAAGTAAGGAGAGATATGTTGTTAGATCGTATCAATGACCATAACCAATTTAGATAATGATTTAAGGATTTTATTCTTGCATCGATGATCAATTCTGTGAATCAATACTGAGATTATACCTTGGGCTGGATGTTTGTCTAATTTGATATTTCTAAAAATTTTAATTTCGTACTCGTTTAATTACAAATTGATTTTAATTCAAAATTCAAAATCCCCCCCTTGTTTTTAATTTTCCCGAAGAATTAAATCTAACCAGTCTCTGTGGATTCGACCTTGCTCACCACTATTGTAATTTATTTTAACGAGAGCAAGAAATTATTATTTGTTGGATTCGACACCCACCAATGTCCAACCTCTTTCACAATATTTTTTCACCAGTTTTTCTGTCATGAGAACCCTTTTTATAGCCTTAATTTCGTGCCCTAGCTTTGGGCTCAAGAAATCCCAAAATTATGGAAAGAATTAAATTATTGATATTGTTGACTGGAGAGTTACGGCCGTAACATTTCCTTTACGGCCGTAATTGAGTTTCTGCATATTTCTCACAAATTGAAGTTACGGCCGTGACTTGTCCATTTACGGTCGTAATTATGTTTCTGTGCATTTTTCACCCTTTGAAGGTTACGGCCGTAAATTCTGATTTACGACCGTGAATGTGTTTCTGCTGATTTGTCTTAACACGGTTACCACTTTTACGGCCGTGAATATGTAACCTTACGGCCGTAACCAATTTTGCATCTAAGTCCCCAATCTTCAGTTTTGCGTGCATTTTGGTCCTTTTTTCTTCTTTTCTCTTCTTTTATGATCCTATACAATATAAAATATAAAATATAAAATGCATTAATAATGCTTAGATAGAATCACATTATTGCGTATTCAAGGATATAAGTGCATCAAATAAACGTTAATATAACACTTATCAAATCCCCCCACACTTGAACCATTGTTCGTCCTCGAACAAAGATTCGCAAAGAAAAGAATAGGATTCAAATAGATTACAATTCAGAGACTTGAGGTTGCAACCCACTTTTCTTTAACAAAAATGTTCCATTGCATGATCGGATTGTGTTAGTGTGTGCTAGAGATACAACGCCCTTTATTTCCCATCCCAATCATGGCTCGATATGGTTTATTTCCTTGCACCTCTCGTGTTTGCTCACATCCCAACCATTTATGAGTGACTACGAGGAGAATAATTTCGCCCAACTCCAGTGGAAATCATTTGCGTAAACCGAGTTGTTCATGACGTGAATTTAGTCAACACAGTACCCCCGACCACATTCATAGCACCAACCCTAGACCAGGCAATTCAAACCACTCATAAGTATATGTAATGGGTTTTAACACCCTCACAAGATATTTCTCTTGTCGCACAAAGTGTATAAGGGGTTGAATTTTCGCTCAGCTCTCTGCATGGATAAGTCAGTACCACAGATTACCTAGATGTCATAACCGAAGCCAACAATAACACAAGTGCAAAGTAAAGGTCTTTATTTGGTTGTAACGGGGCTTCGGGTCAGGTAGGATAAAATGACATATTAGGCTGAGTCGAGAAGGAAATTTGCAATCTAAGTCAATTCACAATGACATTACTTCCTTCACCCCTTAATATGAACTTCATTGTTTCCCGCTACCCAACTTTGTTCACACTTGAATCTCTTCTTTTTTTTTATCACAAGTTGAGTGTTTGACATCCTCAACTACTAATTCTCTTGACTAACTTCCTTTTCATTGATTTTTCTCTTTCGATTTTTTTTTCAATTATAGACTGCAACTTTTTTTTTTCAAATCATTACGCAGTCATCAATTGGCACAAGATAGAATTAAAATCCCCTGAATTCAGTCCATTACACAACCATTGCCCAACACAAGATAATCATCTCAACTTCTTAGACTTAGCATAGCACAATCCTCAATCAACAAAAGCTTGCGAATCCCTTCTCTTATGGGTTCAAAACAGAGACAATGCGAAAGAAAGGGTGTTCGTGGCTTGTAGCGTGGCATAAAAATTCAAAGAAAGGCTAAGGCTCAAACGGGCTTCTAATGGTCCATGTAGCAAGGTAGGCTCTTTTAGCAAGTCAAATTTAGTTCAACCTATTGCCTTTGCTATAATTTGTACTTAAGTTAAGAAGCTACACAATTTGCACAGGAAAGCACATCCAAGCATAACCCAACCATGCAGGACACACATCAAAAAATCATGAGCTCATAAGTATTAAAAACAGATCTTAGGCTCAAAAGCTCACAAATTATGGTTTTCATGTGTTTTTCCCATCCAATTATGAGTTATAGGTCATTGCTTGATCTTCTTTCCAACTCTAAATCCATTGGTCGAGGATAACGGTTAAAAGTATTCAAACCATCACTACTCACAAAAGTATAATAATTGGGACGTTCAGGGTTATATATGAAGGAATAATCTGTCTATTGTGAGTTGGGTTGACTAGGTTGTAGATATTTGACAATTTCACTTTTCATTTTCAACCTATTTGTGAAGTTTTGGACGAGATGATCTCTATGTGCTCAATTTATATCCAATTATGCAATGATTTTTCAAAAAAGACTGCACCAAAAGTGGGCTGCTTCCTAACAAAGTGCCTAAGTGCATAGATATGTGACAAAAGTAGAGAACAAAGTCAAAATGAATTTTAACGATTCGATTACAGAGAGAAAATAAAGGCATTAAGCTTACAATCAATTCAATTCCCCCCCCCCACACGTAGACAACACAATGTCCTCATTGAAAAGTAAAACAATAAAGGGGGAAAAGAAAAGAAACTCCATCGGTCTAATGTGGCGGTTGATCGGTACGGGGTCTCTGCAACTGTCGAATCTCCTCCCGAAGGGCTCTCTGCTCTTCCAGCATAAGTTGCTGATCTTCTTGCATGACATTCAGCTGAGTTTGGAAGGCTCGCATCAATTCCAGCACCTGCAGCTCAAAAGGGGTAGGAGCAGGGGTACGTGAGTGAAGCAATTTTTTTTAAATTTCAAATTTATGGAATTACGGCCGTGAATGTCTCACTGACGGCCGTAAGTCCTAATCTGGAAAAAATTGCAAGCACCCACTACGGTCGTAAAGTCAAGTCTCACGGCCGTAAACTGGCCTCTGATTAAATTTACTGGAATTGTGTTACGGCCGTACTTGAGTACCTTACGTCTGTAAGTTAGCCACTGAAATTTTTTTTTTTTATGTGTGAATGAAATGACTAAATAAAATAAAATAAACCAAAAATGAAAATACGAAAATAAAGAGTCGAGGAGGTAAAGAAACTCCCCTCTCGGGTTGCCTCCCGAGTAGCGCCGTTGTTTACAGTCATTGGCTCGACTGAGTCCTTTCTCATTCAACCCGGATTAGGTGGATTCCCAAAGCTTAATTTCTTCTTCATGCTCTTCATCAGTTCCTGCAAAATAGGGGGTAGAGATTTTTCATCAGAGACTGGTAATGAGATGGATGAGATTTTACCTGATTTCGGTAACTTTGGACAGTCCTTTCCACCAATATAGAGAACTTCCTTTACTAAAGAGTCATTCACATTAACAGAATAAACATGATCATCATCAAAAAATTTCACGGAATCATAAATATTGAATTGAACAATTTCATTATCAAATTCCATGGAAAGTGTGCCACTATTAACATCTATCTTAGTCTTAGATGTTTTCAAAAATGGTCTGCCTAGCAAAATAGGAGTGGAGCTGGGTGAATGATCATCATTCATATCTAACACACAAAAGTCCGCTGGAAACACCAATCCACCTACTTGCACTAGAATGTCTTCAACTACCCCGTCTGATTTTACTTGCATATGTTCCATATGCAAGTAAATAGAAAACAAAGAATTCCATATGCAAGTAATTTGTTTAAATTACTTTTAGTCTTACTAAAAGTGATCATCATTGCGAAATTACTTCTCAATAGTCTTATTAACAACTGAACATTACGAACCTTTGAACCATGGAAGTAAGCATAACTAAATAGCCAAAGGGTACATGCCTTATACATTGTAAAGCAAAACAACCAACTTATATTTTGTGGCAACTAATACCCAAATTTTCAAAGTACAGAACTTTAGAGTGTCGTCAAGAATATATGAGTGCAACAACTTTCCAGCGGTCCAGCCACAACTTTAAAACATTTTACGACACAAATCATCACCATAAATAAATAAACAGAAAATAAACAATAATATATTTAACCAGAAAAAAAAACAATAACAGTTTTACTTTGGTGTAAGCACTTATAACAAATCAATTATTAAAGATTTAGCATTTCTAACAAAAGGATAAATGGGAAAAATGTTCCCTAACATTTTATAACAACTCCAAGTTTTCACCTTTTGCCCACTTTAGCGCACAAATTTACAAATAAAGAGGAGATAAAGTGAAGAAAAAACACTTTATTACTATTTCCAAACAAACATTTTCCATTTTTAAATTTCTTCATTTTTTTTTTTTTTTACTGTTATTGATTCTCAGGGTTGATCCATATGTGAAGGGACAACTTGGTACTTACAAATTTTAGACTACAATTAAAAAGTAAAAATTATCTTTAAAATGGTGTGAGGAATTCAAGATTCCTATATGTACATGGGAATCATGTATATGTTTACAATCAAGGTGTATACCTGCTTGAAGAAAAGAGTTGCAGTGATGGAACCATCTACGTGACTACCGATGTTCACCATATCAGCCACTCCAGATTTCATGAACTCTCAATAACTTTCTTCCAGGGGCATCCTCCAAACTGGAAAAATTGTACATGAAGACATTGAAGTTAAAATAAAATAAAGTTGTAAATAAAAATAAAAAAAGGGGGGGATTGAGAGTTACAATCCATAGATTGAACTAACGTGAGCATCATAACAATGATAATTGTATGTTTAAACTTTATGGAGAAGTAACAGTATGTCCTTCAATGGAAGAAAAGGAAAATGGAAGCTGGGAAAGAAATAAGTAGATGTATAATTAAATAGAAGTAATTAAAATTTTGTATATAACATAGGAAACTTAATTAAATAAAAGAAAGTAAACCTTAGTGAGTAAATCATCTGACCATCTGAACAAAGATAGAGATGTCCTACGTATTTCATTTTGTAAAACTAAGTAGGCATTATGAATGGATTAATGTAAGAATTTCTTTGTACACTACATTTTTTGTACAAAATAAGTGCTCTTGTTCGATATCCGACGGTTTCAATAATACTTTAATGTTTCTACTTGTCTTTGCTCTCGAAAGTGCCACATGTAATTGACCATGAGAGAATACTGATTCAGGAAGATACAAGCCAAAAAAATCTATAGTTTGTCCTTGTGCTTTATTAATTGTCATTGCAAAACATGGACGGATTGGGAATTGAGTTCTTTTAAAAGGAATTGAACTTTTGTCCCCTTGTAATGGCACAAAAGGAATCCTTGGCAAGAAAACATGTTTTCCAATATATTCTCCCGTTATGATTTCTGCAACCACAACATTACGTTCAAATTTTCTACAAACAAGTTTTGTTCCATTGCAAAGACCTTCAGATGGATTTATATTACGCAACAACATTACAGGACAATTTAGTTTAAGATTCAATTCATGTGGTGGAATGCCATTTGGAGAAAGACTATTTAAAAAATCTTCTTGTAAACTTTGTTCTTTTTTCTCAATTGCTTCATCAAAACTATAGTACGTGAAAATTTCACCAGGAATTTGGTTCAAAAGAATATTGTTTATTTCATCAACACATTCATTTTTTGCTGTCAAAATAACTCTATTAACTATTTGATGTAAGTTGTTTGCGTACATTTCTATATTCGGGAAAACTACAGAAATGAGTTTTTTCAAAGAATTGATCTCATCTTCAAACGGTAAAGTTATATTAGACGAAAGTTTTATTGAATCACATGTATGTTCTTTTTCAATTCCATTTCCGATATTCAATAAGTAATGACAAAATTCTGGGTCAAGATTTGCTCTCATATTTTCGATCAATGGTAGTTGTATGAAAGACGACTATAAATGTGAAAACACCAAGCTAGCTTTCATAATATCCTCTTTTCTACCCTGTTGCACAACAGGCAATACTTGACGAAAGTCTCCTCCAAACACAACTACTTTGCCACCAAAAACAATAGTGCAATCCATAATATCTTGTAACAATTTATCCAAAGCTTCTATCGCGCAACGATTCACCATTGGGGCTTCATCCCAAATAATTAATCTAGACATTTTCAAAAGCTTTCCCAATACTGATTGTTTACTTACTGAACAACTTATATCTCCGATTGTTTCCAAAGGAATTTTGAATCTTGAATGAGCTGTTCGACCACCTGGTAACAAAGAAGCAGCAACTCCTGAAGAGGCAGTTGCTAAAGCAATACAATTTCTTGATCTAACAGCTGATAGAAGGGCTTTATATAAGAAAGTTTTTCCTGTTCCACCAGGTCCATCAACATAATATACAACAGCAGTTTCTTGAGTCACACTTTCCAAAATTCTATCAAACGCAAATTGTTGTTCTTTATTTAAAATTTTCCCACAAGCTAAACCTCCCGAAATATCCAAATTTGTACTTTCCTCTGCAATCATTCTATGTAGCCTTTCATCTTCATTTATATGAATAGCATATGATACAATTCCATAATCATTAATAGTTTTACCCAATGGTTCTAATATAGAACTAATCTCTGCTAAAGCTTTCAGCTCAGCATCTTCAATTGGCATACCTTGTTGTAAGTAGTCTTCGAACATGTTTTCCTTGAACTTCTGCCATAATGTTTTTGGGTTGTCTGGATTACAAAGTGTCAAAAGAGTTGCAAAAAGTCGACGCAAAGAATAAGGCATTTGGTAAACAATTGCTTCAGCCATACATTCTTCGCAATGGTTATCTCCACTTAACAATCCATGTAACAATGCCGCTTCTCGATATGTTAACACAATTACTTCGTTGATAGTTTTCAAATCTTCAAATGATTGTGGCCCTTTTATATGATTAAGAAGAACACGTAGAAAGTAACGTTCACCTTCATTTGGACTTGCCGCCACAACTCGTCCGATGATTGTTTGTTTCTTGCGAGTTGTCCAAACCTTTCTATTTGCATTCCAAACAAAATGTGTTGGGAAATCTCTATATAATAATGTTCGAGCAAATTCACATGTCTTATTCATGAGAAAGAATTCAGTTAACATAGTTCGTTTCACAGAGACTTGGTTCAATAAATTTGATAGGTCATCTTCATTATTATAAGTTATTAGTTGTTGATCTTGAAGGTGAAGTTGCAAAGAAACAACAGTTGGATATATTTCTGACAAAGTAAATGAGAATACTCTCCATATTGCTTCCGGTGGAGATATCCATCTAGAAAATTGATATTCAGAAATCTCATCGATATGAACAGGTTGTTGATCCTTTGACATCGAAAAATTGACACGATCATGACCTTTGTACACATACTTATACAAATATTTAACAGCTTTGACAGAAGAGCATATCTCAACGTTAATATGGCAATTAAACTTAGCAGTTAGATAACGATTATGCGGGACAACCCATCTGTTGTCCAAAAGATGTCCCCTCACTTTAACAAAATGTCCATTGGTGCGACGTTTGTAGATTGGATATGAATTATTACCTAACAAAGTGTGTGAAGAGTAATCTCTTGGGTACTTGTTTTTACAACAATGATGAGTATCCATGCAAACTTTTTTTGGATTTAGTAAACCACATGGTCCATGCATCATATGTTTGGCAACAGTTGAATGCAAATGAGGAAATAAATTTTGGTCTGGTAGTTCACATGATACAATGTTATCTACTTGATTAGATGTACAAACTTTGTGACCATTTTTTAATATTAGCAAGAAATGTGCATGAGGAAGACCTCTTTTTTGAAACTCAATTACATAAATGTAAGCAGCCACTGAGCTTAAAACATGTTCTTTAACCAAATCATTTTTCAATTCATCAAGTTTTGCTTTAAATACACGACCAATAAGGTCATGACGGTTTTGGGCTTCATCACAATATTTTAACTCTTGTTTAATTTCTGGCCAATTAGGATTACAAGTCATAGTCAAAAAGACATCGGGCTTTCCAAATCGTTGGACAAGAGCCATTGCATCCCTATATCTCCTTTGCATATATCTAGGACCACATGTAAACGATTGTGGCAAAATCATTTTCTTTCCTATCATATTCCCTCGATTTTCTCCATTTTCAATACTATCAACTATTCCTCCATACAATTCAGCACGTATCTGTTTTTGGTTATTACGGAAATAATCTAACCTGGTTGTTTCAATTTTAATGTCCATGTCAACAACATATTGTTGAAATAATCTACCAGTATGAAGTAATAGAGATTTACCTTGAGGTCGAATCTGGAATTTGTAACAGTAATACTCTCTACAAGAGATTTGGAAGCATTTTTTTCCATGCTAAAGTGCTACATAGATAGACAACAAATGAGGAAAAAAAATCAGAATTTGATGTATATAAATTAAATGAACGATCAATTTCAATATGTGTGTGTGTGTGTATATATATATATATATAAATGACCTTCGGATTCTTTTTTCGATGATTTCTTTTGAAGAACTTATTGTGTTGACGTCCAGTAATACTTCAGACACACACTGTGGCTGCTCATTAGCATTCCTACTACGCTCAATACCTTCATGCCATCAAGGCTCACCGTACGGAAATAGCAAAGGATACTGTAAAGGGTCATAGCAACCATAATAGTAATGAACTCTATGTGCCTCACCTGAGTGGCCATAAATAGAGATATCGCGAACCCTAACACTAGCAGATAGATCTTCCTCTACCCAAATTCCAGCTACTTGAGAGGCTGTCGGTGTATTATAAACACGCTGGTCAAGTCCTGGATGACATCTAATTTGAATTCGATGGTCATGCAAGTTTTCATAATCATTTAATGACCTAAAAAAGCGTGAATAAGGATTCATCTTCAAATTATGAATAATTCTTAACAAAATTGCCTCAAGTAATTTATCAGAGTTCTGAAGTCGATTTTGCAATTCATTTTCTGTATCATAAAAGTATAATTGCATATATGAAGGCTTATCATCATGAGGTAAAAGAGAGTTTATATAATGATATACTTGTCCTTGAACTCTGAATGTGTAAATTCCTTTGTTTGATTTACAGAGATCTTTGTCATATTTCACACCAAATGAAGTAAATGCAAAATGATTGTTATATGTTCGACAAACTGATCTAAAATGAGTTGATTCAGGATAGTTTGACGTAAAGAGTTCAAATAAATCATCAGGAGTATTATGTGAATGTAATATGACCTTCCCATCGGAGCAACAAAATCCTTTACTTTCTGTATGAAATTTCTTAGCAAAACAATACTTACAAAAAGTAAATCCGGGCAATATATAAGACGTCGTAGGTATGCATAACTGGGTAGAATATTCAGGTATATTTGGAATTTTTTTACCAAAAATTTTTCGGTAATAACATGTGGTTCTAGCAGAAAATTTTGATTATGTTCCTGTTGACCTCGAAATACAGATTGTATGTTTTTGTCCACAGAGCTGCTACTACGTGTAAAAGCTGAAGTGAAAGAGTTTGTAAACCAATTAGGAATAATACTTGAGGAAAATGTAGAAAACTAATCATAGGTACAAATTAGATAACATAGTTTTTTTTAAAAAAAATTATAGTAATATAATTTTAAATACTTCTATAATAATTAGTTAAAAAACAAAGAACAAAAGCCGACATTAAATAAAACAAATGATATTACCATGAGAGCTTTGTAAAGATTTATGTTTACATGCAAGTGGTAATCTGTCAGTCATAGGCTTCAAAAGCAAAAGAGAACGAAAGATATTACCATTTGTATTTTGTATGCGTCTGCGCTTGTCCACATGTCTGTGTTCATGGCATTTATGTAAGGCATAATTTTTTCGATCCCGTTTATTTCTCATTGCACGAGTATCTGTAGTGTATTTCTGAAAAGTATCCAAATATACAATCTGATCAACTACATCAAAACAAGAGGCACCTCGAGTCCCACTAGAAGAAGGAATTTGTAAATCCATATGCATGTCAGGTACTGTAGGTTGGACTTCTTGATCGATAAGGTTAGACACTCCTATGTTGGTCATCACAACTGAGTAGAAAGATGTATAAATTTTAAAATGCACAAAGGAAGACGTTAAAATATAATTAATTTTATAGACAAAGGAGATTATAGAAAAATGCACCGACTCTGTGGAAAGAACAAAAAATATATACACAACGTGATTAGATATGTGTAAATTAAACATCTATTGGATTGGTAAATAATGAGTTATGAAAGCCTGCTGAATGATGAAGAGCTCGTATTCAAATGCAAAAGCCATTATAAACAACAAAAAAGTTAAAAATCACAACCATATATGAATACAAATGAAGACCATCACTATATAATAAAATATTTTACTATAACAGCACAAACACCTACTACGTTATTTTTAAATAAATAATTATTTAACAGTATAGATTACAAACACATGATGACATCTAAGAGTTGAACCATGCATTTAACACAGTGACTTGTAAAATAACGCATGCATTCATCCAATTTGCTAGGATACCACAATTTTATAGTGTATACATGTACAATTATACCGTTTCTAAGAACCATGTCTATAAACAACGTCCAAAAAAATGGGGTAACAGTTGGCGAGGACCGCGAGGTAGACCTTGTTTCCCTTTTCTAAAACAAAAGATTTGTGAATTGATATATAATATAATGTATAAATCAATTGGAATAAAATTCAGTAAGTGCAAATGACGAAACACTTCCCTAAGGAAATGATTCAATGAACAATGCATATTAGACACTCCTATGTTGGTCATCACAACTGAGTAGAAAGATGTATAAATTTTAAAATGCACAAAGGAAGACGTTAAAATATAATTAATTTTATAGACAAAGGAACTTATAGAACAATGCACCGACTCTGTGGAAAGAAAAATATATATATACACAACGTGATTAGATATGTGTAAATTGAACATATATTGGATTGGTAAACAATGAGTTATGAAAGCATGCTGAATGATGAAGAGCTCGTATTCAAATGCAAAAGCCATTATAAACAACAAAAAAGTTAAAAATCACAACCATATATGAATACAAATGAAGACCATCACTATATAATAAAATATTTTACTATAACAGCACAAACACCTACTACGTTATTTTTAAATAAATAATTATTTAACAGTATAGATTACAAACACATGATGACATCTAAGAGTTGAACCATGCATTTAACACAGTGACTTGTAAAATAACGCATGCATTCATCCAATTTGCTAGGATACCACAATTTTATAGTGTATACATGTACAATTATACCGTTTCTAAGAACCATGTTTATAAACAACGTCCAAAAAAATGGGGTAACAGTTGGCGAGGAACGCGAGGTAGACCTTGTTTCCCTTTTCTAAAACAAAAGATTTGTGAATTGATATATAATATAATATAATGTATAAATAAATTGGAATAAAATTCAGTAAATGCAAATGACGAAACACTTCCCTAAGGAAATGATTCAATGAACAATGCATATTTAAGTAACTAACAGGTACATATAGAAACATACATTTGCCACTTCTGAGCTGATGAATGGAAAAGTTTTCAGAGTATAATGATCCAGCAGAATGGATGAACTGCAAGTACAACCAATAAGTCATGACTTCGTCAAAACATAATTACACAAAATAACACTCAGTTCTCAATTATTTGGAGAATATGAAGTAATGAAATAATAAGAAATTAAAAATCAATCACATAAGATTTAGCATACCTTTAGTGATTTAAATTTATTTATTGCTTGAAGTCTTCCTTCTGGAAAATCAATATGGTCGCTAAATTTAGTATGAAACCACCTGCATATACAAAAATATATTTTGTAACATTGCATCAAAAGAAAAAAAAAATTAAAGTTCATATAAAAAAAATCAACAGCAAGATCCAAGGCACACTTCCCCTAAAATAGATTGAAAAAATTCGCATCAGATTTTAGATTGAGCACCTAGGTTGATGTGATCCGAAGTAGGAGACCAACGGAGAAGTCGACCTATCGGCAATGCGACAGTGATCTACGCGAGAAACGGCACAAGTTTCATGTTGGAAGCGAGCCGAGGAGACAAAAGGATCGAGCCGAATCAAAAGGGTTAAGGTTTGGCGACCAAGACCACATTCACGGCCGTAAAACCAGTGTTCACGGCCGTAACTTTGCTATCGCACGGCCGTAACTCCAGATTCACGGCCGTAACCAAGTTATACAGTTTTTATTCAGAAGGTGTCTTACGGCCGTAAGAATCAATGTCACGGCCGTAAGACACAAAATCAGTTTGGACCCGAGGGTCAATTACGGCCGTAATGTATATTTTCACGGCCGTAATTCCAACGCGTTTTAATTTGTGTTTTTGCGGCTATGTTAACTTTGGACGCGTTTTTTGGTTATATTATGCTTTCTTTATCATTGTATGGAACAACTTTTGAATTATTTTGAATGAATGTGAGATTTTCTCTCTCTAAAAGGAGGATTCCTTTTTTCTTGTTCTTGAAGAACAATTCATAGAACTTATCAGATATTTTCTTGAATATTTGTGGCGTTTCAATCAGAAACTTATCAAGGAATTTGGCATCCCTTGTGGCGTCTCGAAAACCTCGGTTCTTCAATCCGCATCGTCAATTTATTG
Organism: Ligustrum vulgare; assembly: GCA_963555705.1. NCBI lineage: Eukaryota > Viridiplantae > Streptophyta > Magnoliopsida > Lamiales > Oleaceae > Ligustrum > Ligustrum vulgare. The sequence goes on from OY743185.1 coordinate 4,652,857, forward strand.
CGTCGTGATTGTTGGGTCCAGGTCCTATCGTCAATCTTATTTTAATTCCCGTCTATTTATTTTAATTCTTGTTAATTTTCTTGTCAGATCTGATTTAGATCTTTCCTAGGGTTTTAGATTTATCGTTATTCCGCGTTTCGACGAGATTCCCCGACTGGGATCGCGTCATCTGGTATCAGAGCTTGGATCTATTTCAGATTCTTGCGTTCTTGATTTTTTTTCTTTCGTGTTCTTCGCGTTCTTCGTGTCGTCATAATTTTTTTCCAGTTTGATCCATAAAAGTCAGTCCCAAAAATTCAAAAGTGTTTTTCTTGTTCGTTTCTCGTCCAAATCCAATTCCATTTTTTTCGCCATATTCGTAGTCAGATTGTCTAACAGTTTTAAAAAAATAATAATAAAAAAAAAAATTCCATTATTTTCCTAAATATTCCAAATTTGTTTCTGTGAGGACTAATAATGTCTAGCAGACGGGATTCATCATCTTCATCAGTTGGAGACAACCAGGGAATTTACAAAAGGGAGCCAGCAGCTCTATCAACGAGCCACAACAAACGACCGGAAGGTATGAATAGAGTGAATAAAAATGATGTAGGTGTGATGGAGACGATACATGAGCAGTTTGAGAAGTTGATGACTAGGATGGATAAGCAGGAGGAAACTATTAACAAGTTGCGTAGGGAACAAACTCGTGCGGGTCCTAGGTTAGGAGGGAAGACCGGAGGGATCATAGGGGGAGATATAATCAAAGGGTTGGATATGGGTTTGATGATGAAGAGTTTGCGAGTGAAGGAAGTAGTACCCAATCATCTGTGGATAGTGTAAGGAGGAGAAGGGGTAGAGGAGGTAGGAATGAAAGGGCAAATAATAGAAGAGATCGTGGTGATCGGGATGAGATAGATGATAATCTGGGTAAAATAAAAATGTCTATTCCACCTTTTCATGGGAGGAGTGATCCGGAGGCTTACTTAGATTGGGAGAAGAAGGTAGAATTGATGTTTGATTGCCACAATTATTCTGAAGGAAAGAAGGTGAAACTAGCGGTTGTTGAGTTCACCGATTATGCCATTAATTGGTGGGATCAGTTGGTGAAGGATCGGAGGAGGAATGGTGAAGGGCCGGTGGATACATGGCGTGAGATGAAAACCATCATGAGGAAGAGGTTTGTCCCAAGCCACTATCATAGGGATATCTATCAAAGGTTGCAGGGGCTCACGCAGGGTTCTAGGAGTGTAGAGGAATATCATAGGGACATGGAGGTCGCCATGATTAGGGCCAACGTGGTGGAGGATCGGGAAGCTACAATGGCTAGATTTTTGAGTGGGCTGAACAGGGATATTGCGAACATTGTTGAGTTACAACATTATGTAGAACTGGAAGACATGGTTCACATGGCAATGAAGGTAGAAAGGCAATTAAGGCGGAAGGGGACATCTAAACAATCACCAGGAACTTATCCTACATCACAACCAAGGAAGGATCACAATGATGAGCACGTCCCGAAGGGAAAGGAGGAACTTCCAACTAAAGGTAAAAATATTTCTGACTCTCAACCTACTAGGGATAGAAATATTAAGTGCTTTAAGTGTTTGGGGTCGGGCCATATAGCATCACAGTGTCCAAATAAAAAAGTAATGCTTTTGCGTGATAATGGTGAAATTAGTTCTGAGGATGAATTTAAGGGAATGCCTAAGTTAGTGGATATTGGGGCTAGTAGTAGCGATGAAGAGGGGTTAACTTATGCGGTGAAGGGGTCCCTTGTGAATAGACGTGTCCTAAGTTCTCGAACTAAGATGGTTAAGATTGATGAACAGCGGGATAATCTTTTCCACACTAGGTGTTTGGTAGGAAAAAAGGTTTGTGGGATGGTAATTGACGGGGGAAGCTGTACTAATGTGGTTAGTACATTATTGGTGGAGAAGTTGGGATTGCCTAAGGTGAAACACCCCAACCCCTATAAATTACAGTGGTTAACCGAGTCGGGAGAACTTAAGGTGAACAAGCAGGTTAATATTAAATTCACCATTGGAGGTTATAGAGATGAGGTGGTGTGTGATGTGGTCCCTATGAATGTTGGGCATATTTTATTGGGAAGACCATGGCAACATGATAGGAGAGTGGTGCATGATGGGTTCAAAAATCAATATTCTTTCGTGAAGGGAGGGAAAATGATCACTCTTGCTCCGCTAACGCCTAAAGAGGTCCAAGAGGATCAATTGAGAATAAAAAGCGAGTTTGAGGAAAAACATAAGAGCGTTGAGGCCACGACCTCAAAAAAAGGAGAGGGTGTGAAAATTGAAAACAAGAGAGTTGAGACAACGACCTCAGAAAAAGGTGAGCTTGAGAGTACAAAGAAAAAGAAAAGAGAGTCCACCACAAAAAAGAGCTTATTTGCATTCGCTAACACATCCCTCCCTAGTTTGGCTAATTCTGTTTTGCAGGTACTACAATCAGATTACAAAGCTAAGGCCAAAAGGAAAATTAATTGCCGAACAGGACAACCCCAAAGGATGATGTATAGCACCAAACAGGAACAGGTCCCTCGAACCAACGAAAGAAAGAGTTACATAAAGGAGAGGCCATATACGGATTCGAGGTCGAATCCTTTCCAAGAAAGGGGGGATGATGTGATCCGAAGTAGGAGACCAACGGAGAAGTCGACCTATCGGCAATGCGACAGTGATCTACGCGAGAAACGGCACAAGTTTCATGTTGGAAGTGAGCCGAGGAGACAAAGGGATCGAGCCGAATCAAAAGGGTTAAGGTTTGGCGACCAAGACCACATTCACGGCTGTAAAACTAGTGTTCACGGCCGTAACTTTGCTATCGCACGGCCGTAACTCCAGATTCACGGCCGTAACCAAGTTATACAGTTTTTATTCAGAAGGTGTCTTACGGCCGTAAGAATCAATGTCACGGCCGTAAGACACAAAATCAGTTTGGACCCGAGGGTCAATTACGGCCGTAATGTATATTTTCACGGCCGTAATTCCAACGCGTTTTAATTTGTGTTTTTGCGGCTATGTTAACTTTGGACGCGTTTTTTGGTTATATTATGCTTTCTTTATCATTGTATGGAACAACTTTTGAATTATTTTGAATGAATGTGAGATTTTCTCTCTCTAAAAGGAGGATTCCTTTTTCCTTGTTCTTGAAGAACAATTCATAGAACTTATCAAATATTTTCTTGAATATTTGTGGCGTTCCAATCAAAAACTTATCAAGGAATTTGGCATCCCTTGTGGCGTCTCGAAAACCTCGGTTCTTCAATCCGCATCGTCAATTTATTGCGTCGTGATTGTTGGGTCCAGGTCCTATCGTCAATCTTATTTTAATTCCCGTCTATTTATTTTAATTCTTGTTAATTTTCTTGTCAGATCTGATTTAGATCTTTCCTAGGGTTTTAGATTTATCGTTATTCCGCGTTTCGACGAGATTCCCCGACTGTGATCGCGTCATAGGTGAATCACCTTTTGAACTCCTACTTGAGGGGGGGGGGGGAATTCTTTACTAAAGGCAAGAACTCGGAGTATATCCATAGATATACATTCATAGATCATTAGAGGTTTATACAAATTTAATTAAACAATTTACCTTAAACCAAAAGGAAGTCTCTAAATCCGGAACTCTAAATTCCCACATAACCCCTGTAATAGAAAACATGAAGGAATGCACAGCTTGAGAAATCATAAAGATCAATATTACTTGATGAACAAAATTCTCTTGCAATACACAATGAAAATCTTCAGCAGAAACCTATTAAAAAAACCAAGGAAAAGCATAATAACTTGTATACATTGGTATTCACATGGTATAGTAATCGATGGTCAAATGATCTGGAGAGGGGGATAAAAAAAATACATGGATTGTTCTAAAGTTTAAAAGACAAGAATTATATTATATTAGTTAAAATAGAAGGTTCCTCACTTATAAATGATATAAAATGAAGTTAGGAAATATGCAAATAAATAAATGTAAGGGGATCTGTGGGATTAAATTTATTCACGTGTACAGTAAGGAGACTTCAAATTCCTATTTTCATTTCCAATTAAACATCAAAACTAATTCTCTGCTTTTGGTAATGATACACAGTTACATCTCCTAGGAGTTGTACTATAATGACTAATGAGGGAAGCCTGATTGGGGGAGACGAGACATAACTTGCATTTACTTACAATTTGAAAACTTAGAGGGTTTTGGTTGTGGGGGTGTGGGTGTGGGTGTGGGTGTGAGAAATTCCGGCACTGAAGTTAGTTTAGACCTCTTTAGACACAAAGGAATCCCTCTGATGGTGGTCAGAATTTTCTTAAGTACATAATTAGTAAAATTCAATCCCTTTTAAACCTACTTACGTACAGTCTTGCATATTTTTTTTCACTTCTTCGTGAATAAGTGTAGTAAATTACTTCATGTAAACGACTCTAGTTTTATTTTACTAATGTGGACTACATGTTATCAAGAAGTGTAGGAAATTCTACGAAAGAGTGGTAAAAGACCTAGAAAATTGGCGAAAAATTATCCATGTAGTTGATTCCAAATTTATTACAAGGGTAATAATGGTTAATTTATCTCATTTTGGTTATCCGTGTTCATATTCTATCAATAAAAACTATTACAACTTCTACATTTGCTATTGCAATGGCACTTCTCAAATGGTTGCCTTTGAGATTAATACACAAATTCATCTTTCTGCTGGAAAATTTCACCTTAGGGATGTGTAATGGAACTTGTGTTTAAAGGTTGGAACTTGTGTTTAAAGGTTGGACACAGTAATGTAGAGGGATCACAGGACGATTGTAAAGAGAAAAATGAGAAGACAGTAACCCAAAATCTAGTGACAAAAATAAGGAAGCTTACTGCAATATCAAAAGTAAATAAGGTTTTTACCCATATCAAATCCTTATCCACTAAAAAATCAGAATCTCTTCAATAGGTAGTTCACATAGAAGATGAATTGTAAAATCTTGGGGAAAATAAAATAAGTTACTTACAATTGCACAGGAAAAGAGATAGGGTTTTGATCCAATATAGAACACGAATCCTAATAGAAGAAACCTCTCGAAGAAAATGGGAAGACAATATTTATTCTTAAATTCCCAAATTCTGAAAATCTCAAATATAACTCAACATTACACTAAAAAAAAGTCAATTAAACTAACAAAAATTTATAAAATCCTAATTTGAGAATTTCTAATAAAGTTCCAATTTAACCAAAAATCAATCAAAAACCTAAATTCTTATAAATATATATAGTGTCTCTGTGAGTGAGAGTGCAGTCGTGTGTTGGGGGGAAAAGGGAAGGGGGAGATTACCTTGGGATAGTGGTGGAGGCGATGGTGGCCGACGGTTGGAGGAGATACGAGAGTGAGAGAGAGGAATGAAAGCAGAGAAACCATAAGCCTTAACTATTCAAGATTTGATCTTCTATTAAGGAATGAAAGCAGAGAAACCATAAGCCTTAACTAAAATCCTAGAGCAAATAAAAATTAGGGAAATTAGTTTAAACTTATAGGACAGGGTAGCTTGTTCTTGAAGTTGACAAATCAGAACGCTCCCGTTCCTTGTGTATCTGTTTACGAAGCTCGTTGGAGTCTCCAGGTATGGCGTTAAGGCTAAATATTAACCTATAGGTGAAGCTTATATTGGATTATGAGAAATTTTTTTAAAAAAAGTCAGAAAATATTAACGACTTTGTTGAGAAAAAAAAAGACTACAAAAATGGCAGTGAAAAATGAGACCAACAAGACAGTTTTCAGATTCTCCTCTATCTATATGATTTTGGTTGCATGTAAAAATAGGTTCAATGAGTTTTCTATGATTATTTTATGGTATTCACGAGTGGATCAACGGAATCTAGAAAACTATTTGTGAATTACACACTTCGAATGATCAATAGTGCTATTTTGTAGTAATATAATATGTTTTCAATTTTGTTGGATTACAGGCATGCACATTGGTTTGGGTGTGAGAATTGTAAGCAATGATGTATTATATGGAACTGGGTTTGTATCCACTGGTGAAGGTAATCAGCTGCAGCTGGTAAGATTGTGCTCACATTGGATAGCCAAACTTCTAAGTAGAAGCTCATTTACATTGAAGGTCAAAGTACGCCTAAAATGTATGGCATTATTTTCGGTTCAGTCAACAACAACAGAGATGTACAGACATTTATGCAGGTTTTTATATATTGGAGGGTGCATGCATGACACATTTTGATTGCATATGTATTTCCATGTTTACAACAGATGAAGATTAGTAAGAAAAAATATCACCTATCATTGTTGCACGTCTGATAATGTTGAACTTAACAAATAAATAATGGAAACAAACATTTGAAGTCTATAATTGGAAAAAAATGGTTGAAGTCTATAATGTGGAGAAATGTATAAGAATGTATTAGTCTAGTGTAAAACTATAAAGAATCTGACTGCAAGATCCAAAAAGGAAGCCAAGTGTCAACTAAGTGTATAAGAAATTGCTAAAACCATTGTCAAATGGGTGGAGTATTCGAATTGATTTCCAAAGAAGCAACTTTGACTGCGAATGAATACGAAGAAATGGAGAACAATTAAAAATAATAATAATATATGATTCTAGTCGTGCTGTTAACTATACCTTTGTAGCGAATTTCATTTAAATTTCTTTCTGCAACTCCATATTGCCAACTTGGAAGCTGCCTTAGATGTAACGGAAGCCAAGAAATAGAAAAAAACATAAAATCCATCTCAAGGAAGCCGTTCCCAACTACTTGATAGAAACTATATTTCTTGAAATTTTCTTTTTCTTGGGGATCGTATTGTCTTGAAACTAAAGCAAAGTAGTAGCTAAAGGGATGGCATAGCTATCTGGAAATATACTTCAGGTGCTAAAAATGACATCCTAAGATTTGGGAATTGAATGCTTAACGTAAGGCCCAAATAATCATTCATTAGCATCCCACATCACCTTCAATGCTGTGGAGATGCAATTATGAATTTGGTAAAAATTCCAAAATCCACTGCAACAGATTCAAGAAATTGTCCTAAAGTGATAATGAAGATAACCTAATTCCACACTTTTTTGTGTGTGTCGATTGCAAACTAAGGGGCATGAAAAAAGTCACATCATATTTGCAAAGACAAACTAAGTAAACATCAATTATTGATAATTTAAACTCTCAATATGTTGACAGAGGATATCAAGTTAAACATATAGCAGCACTCATTATAAATTGGAATTAAATACCATGTCAAATGGAGATTCCAGTTAATCCTTAATCCTTCGACATCCCAGGCAAAATCTGTAAGAACAAAACAAAAAATCAATAACAGACAGTAATTCAATCCGTTTAAATTAGTCTAAAGATACCAAAAAGCACTTCAAGGTATTTGAAGGTGTGGAGGCGGTTGAAAGTACGACAACCAATAAGCAAATCCTAGCTCGGTCTGTCACATAAGTCCTTTATGTATAGGTCTGAAAATATCCTCTTCTAATTGTAATTGTCATATTAACTCTTTTAATGTAGTAGGAAAATGTGTAATAAAACTAATTAAATCAAATCATAATTAAGTTTCCTAAAATAAATACAAAGCAAACAGAGAAAGCAAACAGAGGGCCGAGAACACGTCACTGGAAATTGCAGCGCAAACAGAGGTATAGTTTGGGTAAGGTCGATACATGTTTTGCGGTGCAACTAAACATGAAATAAGATTATGTTTTCTTAAGCTGATTACTTTGTCTAGAATCGATCAAGAATGTGAGGAGAAATTGAAATTAGGTGAAAATTTATGCCTCACAAGATGGAGAAGGGAAGAAGTTAACCTGTCAAAGCACTGGAACTACCTCGGGGACGGCGTTCGGTAGTTGTGATTTTCACTTTCGGAAAGATGGAGCTTCTTCAGTTGGCGTTGTGAGGGAGCTTCAGAGCTTCGGACCGTGATGTCGTCGACGATGGAGCAGGGGAGAGGGCTGGGCAGAAGTTGGTCTTCAGATGAAACTACACCGCTAAGTTGGGAAGCTTGAGAGACGATTTTAGGGAGAGAGATTGAGAGCGGTATGTTTTGGAGAGAGAGGGAGAGAGATTGATACGGATACGGTGGTATATGTGAATGAAGAAAAGATTGGACAAAGAAAAGAAAAAATATCTCTGCAGCAGCTGTCAAGTGTGAAACCGAAGACGGAAAAATGAATAGTAACTGTCATATTAACTCTTTTAATGTAGTAAGATAAGATATAGAGGTCAGGTCTATACCCTCCTCCTTACATGTACTATTTAATTTTAATGTTTGCGCCTGCCCCACACGAGGATAAACTGTGAACGGCTCTACCCAAAAAAAAAAAAAAAAAACCACTTCTTTTGATATATGGGGATAGGTAAACAGTGACTATATAATTGCAGAATTACACAATTTTAAAAAAAAAAAAAAAAAAATGAAGAGGCACGACCAAATTTCACAATGTACTAAATAAAGAAATAAGTTTACATCCAACTCCCAGCGACTTCTGTGATTCTTTTCAAACTATATATTATATCCTACATATGACTTCCCAAACTATGCCGTTCTGCTAATCAAAGCAGTTACATGTTCTACTATACTAAATACCCAACTAATCTTTAGTACAAGATCAAAGAGTCACAGAAAATCATCGACGACGTAAAAGTTTTCCACATTCTATGTACAAAACTGATTTATCTAGCAATACATCAAAGATTATAACTGGCTATCCGTCCGAAGAATATAAACAAAATATCTAAACTTCAAAATATAAAGGCCGTTGTAAGGATCTTTTCCTGAAATATATTCTGGTCCTTGTCTTGAGAGGAGAATACAAACTTGTATTTTTCTTCACTAACACTTGCCAGAACTTTTACTGCCTGTACCATCATAATGGCTATGGGGACTCTTCAGTTTCAGCAATTCCTTCCTCTTCCTCCTGGCCTCAGTTGATGCAGTGTTGTCCTTCGACTTCCCACTGGACCAGATACTCACTTTTTTATTGTCCACCAAAGCCTGTGCCATATGCTCACTGTCTGAAGAAAGAGCTTTGACGCCCGAAGAATCATCTGGTTGGGCACTTGTCCAACGTCTAAAACTTGTTGTCTGTCCGGTACAACTTGGTGGTGCAGAAACATGGGCAGCCCCTTTAGGTTGAGCCACCAATTGCTGACCACCATCACCTGGAGAAACACTGAACCTAGTTCCAGAACTAGAGGCTTCTGGCTTCTTTTTCATGGTTGGCAACGGTTGGTGGTTGTCTGCATGCACAGGAGTAGTATCTGAAGAGGAATGTGCGCAGCATCGGCAACTGGGTGAATTCTCATTTTGTCTGTCATTAAGGGCTGGCTGGGAGTTTGGTGTATTGCTATGAGCGAGAAAAGGGAACGGCCAAGGTACAGGAAATACAAATATAGGAGGCGGAGCTCCTTGCTTATTAAGACTTGTAGAGGTATCTTTTCCTGGATGTGAACACTGCGTATCACTCAGTTGGAGAGGAAGTTGTGATGACATGGCGGCATTAGCATGCAATGCACATTGTACTTGGAACACATCTGATGTTGAACCAATGGGAGGCCAAAAGACGGGAAATCCAAAAGGTTGGTTGCAGAGGAAAACAGAAGAAGATTTCTCAGCCTGGGCAGAATTCGACTCTTCTTGAATTTCTTTAGTTTTAGCCTCTTTTATCTTAGCCATCTGCAAAGGGAAAATGCAATGATGAAGATATTTTCTTATGACACGACTGCTACCTTTCGTCCATGTTTCTTACCTGTAATTTGAAAAATTCATTTCTGGTTTTCAAGGAATTGTACTCCTTTACGACCAGCTCCTTTTCCTTCATCAAAAATTTGAATAATCAGCGTAAGAAAACGAAATGTAACCAAGCTCAACAAACAAAAATGAGAAAATATGGAAGAAAGCGATATGAATTTCTGAGTGCTATTGCCATGCCCAAAAAAATAAATTGGGAAAACGAATGGCTACCAACCCTCTTCAAATGCTGATTTTCTGCTGAAAGTTCAGCTTCTTTGTGAGTTAGATCCAAGAACAATTCCTAGTTAAAAAAATAAATTAGAAAAGATTATAATAGATAAAATGATCGACTGGGATAACATAAACGATATGTAAACTGACTAAGATATATAATACTGGCAATGCATATGATACGCTCAGTCCTGATCCGAAGGACCATGCTGTTATTCACAATTGTAAAGAATTCAGACAGGAATAGATCTTAAATAAAACAAAGAACTATAAAAAAGAAACATGTATAAATCTCGAGAAAACCTCTGTAAGAATAGGTAAACCTCTGCCTAATCTATACCTGCAATATTCAAATCTAGGCAAGCGTAATTGGACCCTAGCATTTACAAGCAGGATTTCACAAATATATTGCCAATGCGGAAAGAAATTATTGCCAGTCAACTTTTAAAATAGGCCAACCTGCATCATTAGAAGCTTACATTCTTGATCTCTTTGAGTTGTACAGTGTAAGATCACATTTAAATGGAAATTTATAACTCTACCCATCCAGATATTAAGCCTCTGTTCGAAAAAATGATTTTTAAACCATTTATAATCACTCCAATTTCCAATACAACTTTTTAACCACACATATTTTCTCTCTCCAATTGTTAACCCTACATCTACCTCGAGATTAGCGAAAAAAACCAAAAAAGTTGGTTTATTTAACCTCCCAACGGAAGCCTCTGTTCTGAGAAAAAAAGGGAGATCATAAACCAGATTTTTTGCAATTTCGAGGTAAGATCAATGATTAAAAATTGGAGAGAGAAAAGATGTGAGGTTAAAAGTGGTTTGGGAAATTGTGTAGATTATAAATTGGTTTATAAACCTAATTATTGCACTATCCAAACAGAGGCTAATTTGTTGGCCTCTTTGACCATGTTTGAATCACTACATTCCTTCTGTTTTCCAACCACAGGGGTGTCTTCTGAATAATATTATCCTTTATAAAGTCATGTCTACTTTAACTCTCATAATATAGTTCAACCCCAGGCAGCATCAATTAGAATCACAAGGCCACCTACCGCAGTAAGAACTAAGAAATTAATGATTTGTCGACAGATGAATCCCTGTGGTGTATTAATATACTGAATTGTTAAAGACGGCCCTTCTGTGTTTATCCTTCCAATATATGATAAACATGCACGATGTGGAAAACTTGTTCTTATACATTCAATTTTTCACGGCTTACATTTTCTTCATATAGATGGAAAATTACAATAACTAGACCTAACATTTCGTTCTTCGCCTAAACTTTTTTGGTCAAAGACTTGATGATTAATCAAATCCTTAATTGTAAAAATACAGTGGGACTACTCATTTTCTGAGAGCAACTATGTGATATCTTTGCCATTGGACATGACATGACCCCAGTGAAGTCACCAATGCATAACTTCAAAAAAATAAAAATAAAAATAAAAATGCATTTCATAACTGAAGAAAATGGACACGTTATATTTAGCCTATGTTTCTCTCATTTTTTAAAAAATCTTTTTTTCTCACTCATTTCAAATTTTCAACCACACATTCATATAATAAAATATCCTTTACACATGGTTTAAGAAGGCGAGGCGGAGGCGCGCCTTGAGGCCCGCCTCAAGGTGAGGCGCACAACATACGCCTCGAGGCACTAATTTAGTGCTATTTTGGGTGGAAAGTACGCCTCAGTCGTTGAGCCGTATGCCTCGCGCCTCACATACCTTAAGGCGTTCTATGTGAATTTTTTTCTTTAAATACTTTGGGCCGTGGCCCATCATTACAAAAAATGTTAGGCCCAATTTGACCCCTTAATTTATCAAAAATTGAAACCAAGAAAATATTTTAGACCCAATTTGGACCATCAATACAAAAAAAATATTTTAGACCTATGCACATTAAAAAAAAAAAAAAAACTACAAAAACCTAGACATTATTTATGCACTAATTAATTGTTATCAAAATTTAAAAAATAATATGATCACCTATCTGTAAACTCTATTATATATGTACCTCACCGCAGTCTGCCCATCATGTTCTCTCCCCCCCTCTTAATCTAAACAAAAAATTTGAAGTCATGCAATCAGTAATCTTACCATGTAATGTATGTTTTAATTAAATGCTTGATGTTTATGTTTGGTTTTATACTTCTATTTTAGGCTTTTTTATGTTATCTTACAATTTTTTTTTATTTTTTATTTTTTGAAATAAGATGCTTTTATTTAATCTTATAATTTTTTTACTAAATTTTCGGTATGTAGTGAGGCTTACGCCTCAAAGCGCCTTGAGGCTTACGCATCGCCTCGCAAAGAAAAACTGTCTCGGTACCTAGTTACGCCTTTTTAAATTATGCCTTTACATAAATCCAAAACTTTTTCCTAATTTTTAACCACACGTTCTTCTAAAGATCACTATTTAAAAAATCAATTTCTATTTATAACGTCCATCGAACAGGGGCTTAGTTTTGTAATTCTTCAAAGCAAATTGTTGCTACCATGAGCGATAACTTGCTATAAATAGGAGAAAGGGGAGGGCAGAACATCGGGTGAGACCTGACAATCACTAAAATTGTTCTTTATTGACTTTTCCAAATGAAAATGAGGAGAGAGCACAAAGCAAACCTAACCAACTTGGTGGCCAAAATCACTCTCCATCATGTACTAGTAAGGATTGGAATACATATTTTAGAAAGCAAAAAAGATGTCTATTCAACTTTAACATATAGGCCCTATTTGGTGCTGGAGAAATTTATCAACTTTTTCCTCAAATTCATTTTCAACCACGCATTTCTATGAGACTCGTCACTTTACACACTTTTCAACCACAAATTCAAAAAAAAATCTCCAATTTTTCCTACACCAAACAAGCACTTAGACAATTAAGTTCTAGAAACTGAAATCAAGTTAAACAGAGATCCTCTTGATCAATGCAAACATTCAAGTTCCTTGCTTGGATGCTCTAAATTAGCGACAGATCTTAGCATTCTCCCTATTTCACCCTTTAACATAAACATCTTTCTGGAAAAAATAATCACAAAATCAGTAGAGAATTGTGTTCTTAACTAAGTATACATTTGAAATAGTTACGGAAGATAAGAACACTAATAGAAATGCACCATATTTATCCTGCATTAGATTAAACTAATATCTGTAAGAAGTGTAGTTGGTAACTACAATTAGAGGATGCGAAGTCCATACCTGTCTGCGTCGAATTGTCCGCCTAGCAGATTCTCTATTTGTTAAGACACGACGACGCCTTTGTGCTTCCTTGTCAGCCTGAGTAGAAGAACCCAAAAGCATAACAATATGATAAAATCAAAGAAAAGAAAAGAAAAGAATTGTGTACCTTTGTCAACGTCTGCCTCGACTTGCTGACAGAATTTGAAGCATAACCTGCACTGCACATTTGACTAGTAGTAATTTCATCATTTTGCTCAGGGTTATCTACCGAAGTAGACCCGATTCCAGAAAACTTGGATCCTGATATACACAAAAAGACTGCTCAAGTCCTGCAACAAAGAGCATGGTGCAAGTTGGTGACAAAAGTTATATTCCTGAGATATTTTGTATTGTTTGAAAAGAATTTTTTTACAAGTTAAATACTGTGAGGTTGACTTTTAATAAATAATTGAGATTGGTACCGTAGAAAACAAGGGCACAATCATTGTAATCCCCTGTTCCCGTAATTAGTCAGGCCATTTACCAACTCCAAATTGAACAGAATACCAGTCTCAAATTAACAGGAACAAAGACCATCAGAAATTTTTCTTACAAAAAGATGTTCAATTGTTAACTATTGGGGATCTGTTTTTATTTACAAAGGTTTGTTCAATTTTCTTACAAAAAGATGTAAATCCAATCACTATATGCTCAGTTTCAGTACTGATTATGTGAAACGTTATCAATTTCATGGCTTGATTTTAAGTCAAAGGTATATAATTCATCGTTTTCCCATATTCACAGACCTTTCATTTCATATAACAGTCTAAAAAGCGCACCTTAAAGAAGGAACAGTACTAATCGAGAACGATTGAAGTGCACGACATTCTCGAGCAGTCACATATACGTATATGTATATGTATATGTATGTTTGTGAGATAGTAAAGAACCTTGGAGGCCTCGGAAGAAGTGGGTACATACTGACTCGGTTGGGACTCGCTCTTTGGGCAGGTCCGAGACACAGGAGCATCGAGCCATTGCCTCCAGAGCTTCTGCCGCCTCTAACTCACACGTCATCGTTTTATCGTCCATCTTGGCCTCTTCACACAATCTCTCACACTCTACTTTAACCTTTTTTTTGTTGCTGCTAGGTGGAAACGGAATATAATAATATATATACAGAAACTTCAATAAGAGAGTGTGAGAGAGAAAAAGAGTGGGTCCCATGTAGCTCAGTGTGAGACAGACACGTGTTTTTAGCTTTGTAAAAAGACAACTTCCAAGTACGAATCCAAGTGTGTGAAGCTGGTCAGATTTATATTCTGTATCATTGTGCCATGTCATGTCACGTGCCAAAAGTCATACAATTGGTAATTAGGTACCTGATTGATTACGTGGACAATAGATATTTTCTGAAGTAAGAGCATCTCTAATTATTATTATTATTATTATTATTATTTTTTTTTTTTTTTTTTTCGGAAAGAGCATCTCTAATGATTATGCATATTTCGATATATGTGTCACTTAAATAAATAACAATAAAGCTGCTTCGCTCGTACGGTGTCCCGCGCGGGCTATCGCCCCCTCACATTGGGAGGGTCCCAACGTCCAATAAATAATTATGAGACATTTACAAGGATGATCAAAAAATGCATAATGCCAAAAAATGTGACAACTTTTGAAAATGAGCTCAAAAATGATTAATTTTGATCGTGAAAAGTCCAATATGCCCTCACTCAACTAGAAGACAAAAATGAAATCATACAAGTGGATTGAACATATGATTGATGTGATGTACATGACATATCAAAACTAATCAGTGAACAAAGAAAGAAGCCAATGGATAATAGAGTGAGCCCAAAAAAAAATTTAAAATTATTTGGAAGAAAACGAAAATTAGACTTTTTTTTTCTTCTACTTCATTTCAACACTATCTCTCTTACACCACAAGACTATTCACTCAATCTCCATTGACACTTGAGGAAGATACAATTTGAAGCTTGAAATTCCATTTCCAAAGATAAGCACTTTTGTAACATAAGATATATGGACATTAAATATGGACAATTCCAAAGGTCACCATTTTTGTAACATATGAATATGGGCATTAAATATGTTGATGTTTTGTTAATCATTCATGATTCCACTTTTTAAATCTTGAGACCTATACATTTAGATTGGGTGATAATAAGTGTCCTCATAAATGTCTAAAGATCTTTCTTTGTTGTCATATTGTTCATGTGTTTAAGTATTTTGGTAGTTGAGCACTGATGGAAACATTAATTTCTATCAAAATTTTACAGCAAGAACCTTAGATTTGGAATTAAAGACGCACAGTACGGAGCGTCGTGTCCGACATTTAAAAACTGTCGGAACCGACAGTTTTAAAATGTCGGACACGACATTTGTAACTGTCGGGAATCACATAAACAGATCGATACCTTATGCAACTGAATGCAAGGCTGTCTAATTTCACTTTCAATTCGATTTTGTGAAATGCATCAATGTTTGACTTACCTATATTATTGTTTCAGGAATGAGTGCTAACCTACGATTCATCGTCTCGTATGGCGGAGAGTTTGTGAATGTAGATGATGAATGGAAGTGGCGTGGGAACAAGACTACATCTATTGTAGTCCTTAGTGATATCACGGTGGAAGGACTAATTGAACGGTTGAATGTGAAGTTCCCACCTACTAATGTTTATAGTGAAATGTTATTGCAATTCAAGGTGCCTAACATGAACATAACCCCATCCAAAATTCGAGAGGAGGAAGATTTGAAGTGGTACTTAACAATTCATAGAGAAACAGCTCTATGTGTTACTGCAGTCGAAACACCCCCTCGTTTAGCGGATGCAGCTATGGACATTAGTTTCCAACAAAATCAGTGGCATGCGGAAGTTGAATTTAGAACAGCAGACGTAACCATGGTGGAGCATATAATCACTGAGACCAATGACAATGCAACGACCAATATTGTTTGTGATGCGTTCGAAGAAACTTTGCATGGTAATGTAGATAGTCCCTTTTTGTGTCGGATAATGTGGACGATGACATACTGAGTGCGGATTCTCTATCTGCACCTCACTCCACAAACGGGGATATGCACGATGAGGTCAAGCATGTAGACACTTCAGATCTTGCATCTAATCAAATTTACATGAACAAGAGCCAGTTGTACAAAAAACTGCGACTTCTTGCGTTGCAGGATAAATTTCAGTTTCGGGTTCAGAGATCTTAGGCTCGTGTATTACATGTTGTTTGCGTTAACCATAACTGTAAGTGGATGTTACGAGCATCGGCGATTAAAGGTTCAGGTGTCTTCATGGTTAGAAAATTTTGTGACTTGCATACGTGTTATGTGGACTGCCGACGTCGCGCTGTTCAACATGCTACCAGTTCGATCGTGGCCGAACACATTAAGTGTAGATTGAATGACCCCAACACGCCATATGCTCCTAAGATAATCATCCGCGACGTGGAACGTGAAATCGGCGTACAAATTAGTTATAGCAAAGCCCGAAGGGCAAATGAAGTAGCCCTAAATTCGTTGAGGGGAACACCTGAGGAGAACTTTCAAAAGCTTGCCTCATATTGTCATGTTCTAGGAGAGAAAAACCAAGGAACTATTACCCAAATAGAAGTCAATTCAAGCAACAAGTTTCACTACTTCTTCTTGGCTTTTGGTGCTAGCATACGAGGATATCTGAACTTCCTCCGTCTTGTAATCTGCGTCGATGGTAGTCACTTGAAAGGTCCATACAAAGGGACCCTTCTACTAGCAACTGCTCAGGATGGCAATAAACAAATATATCCATTAGCTTGGGGTGTTGTCGACGGGGAAACAAACAAGTCATGGAATTGGTTTTTGTCCAAGTTGAAGGACCTCATAGGAGACTCCGAGGATCAGGTATTCGTATCTGATAGGAAAAATAGTATTGAGAAGGCAATCGCCTTAATATTTCCTCTGTCTCATCACGGTTGTTGCATGTGCCATATTGAGAAGAATTTAATTCAGCGATATAGTAATGCTAGCGCCACTTTTCTCTTCAAAAAGGCTGCCACGGCGTATCGACTAGAAGAATTTGACAAGCTAATGGGACATATAAGAACGGTTAGTCCTCGAACAATGTCCTACTTGGAGAAGGCTGGGTTTGCATTTTGGTCCCGATCACATTTCACCGGGAATCGATACAACATTATGACCAACAACAATGCATAAAGTTTGAACGCAATGTTGAGACATGTACGTGGCTTACCCATCACATGTCTAGTAGAACACGTTCGTAGTACCATGCAAAGGTGGTTTTATGATCGCCGTCTATCCTCATCACAATGTAGTACACAACTAGCTACGAGAATGGAAGAAGAGTTACGTACAGCGTTTGAATCCGATACAAGATTGCGGGCACATGAGCTGACCGAGAACCTAACTCAAATTGGTATACCCACTGAGACTCATCTCGTTGATTTTGAGGAAAAAACTTGCACGTGTGGAGAATTCCAGGTACACCTCATGCCGTGCTCTCATGCAACTCGTGCCGCCTGTTCACGGGGTAGGTCTCTCTATGACCTTTGCTCCCATTATTACACAGTCGAGAATTGGAGATGTGCATATGCGGAGGCAATCTATTCAGTGGGTAATGAAGTTGAGTGGAATGTGCCCTCACAAATACGTTCGGTGCAAGTATTTCCACCAAATGTACGTCGACCCCCAGGAAGGCCACCAATACAAAGAAAACAGTGAGAAAATGTTCGAGATGTGGTCGAGTTGGGCACAATCGTGCCACATGCACAAACCCAATCGGGGGAACCCATGCTTAACTCGGTACATTGGTGTTGTGTATCACAAGTAGGTAGACACAAATTGCATTAAGTTTTCACACCTCTGACATTTATTTACCTCGCTGTGACATGATCTATTTTATATTTCCGTTTTAATCTACTGTCGATTCCGACAGATAGGTTCTGTAATTACCGACAGTTTTACGTTGTCTACAATATACTTTCCCTAACATCAACACATTAACATGCCACTAGCCACACGATTTTTATACATCATTCACCAACAAACCATTATGTGCGTTTAACTTGGAGGAAAACACAAAAATATGTAGCAATCCACCGTCGAACCCGACAGATGAGAATTGTAATTCCCGACACTTGTAATATCCGTGTATGTGACGTCGCCAACCATAAACAAAATTGGAATAACAGTGTCCACACAAATACATTAAAGGATTCTAGCACACTACGTGAACAGAATACTGTAAAATTTTACTTTAGTACTAGCGTATCTAGAATACTCATTCAATTATCATCAACAACGGACTCATCACTTGCATTTTCCTCATTTAACTCCTCATCCGAACTTATTACAATTACTTCTTGTGGCGGATATGAATCTGCCTCTTCGGAACTCCCCGCTTCATGGACGTAAGGAACCATGTAGTTGAAGACCTCCTCTACAATCTCTTCATGGGGATGCGCATACGGGCTAACGACTTCATCCAAGTCGGGAAACGGAATAGGCTGTATAGTTGACTGAGATATCATATGAGGGGCATCATCATCATCGGATTCTATGACAATAGGGAAAAGGGGAGAAGAGCCCGGAACAGGTGGGGAGTCACTTACATCCTCAATGACTATAGGGAACAGGGGAGAAGAACCTGGAATTGGTGGAGAGTCATTGAAATTGCCATTGACCATAGTGGACCCAGAGGAAGCCATTTGTAATATTCAACTTCCTGGAGATACATAAATGTATTTTAACACAAGTTCACCTTTATATAGAAGTGTTGTGCATGTGGTTTTGATAAGTTAATGTTGTCAACTACCTTAAACAATTATTTATTAGTGTCAAGTACCTGATAGCATAATGGCTATCATAGTACCTAATCACAGCAAATTTCCTGCAACATCATTCCTTCAGTCACACTTCAGTGATTAACTGACAATGCAGATGACAAATATTCATTTTGGTGAGTGTAGCCTAAAAATATTAATCTGGGGCTAAATTAATTACAAAGTACCGTTGAACAGATGTACTCCAATTCAAGTTCATACACTACATTCAACTAAGCACAATATTTACGAACAGAAGGATCGAAACTAACATAATAGAATTTCAACTAACATTCTATTACCATTCTACATTCAAAATCATGGAACATGAACACTAATTACAACAAGGATTCCACCAAATGTTAATTTATTTTGGAATATGCACATTCAAAAAATGCCAATGATGTTGCTTAAGCAAAAAAGAGGCCAGATTGAAGTCAGCCTAGACTACTACTCTGACGAGTTCATTTCTTGGACATCTTCTTCCCTGACCTTGTGAATGGCGATCGTGTGCTGACCGATGCCACCCTTGTGCGTGTCCAACGCCTTTTCCCTGTATTGGTTGGTCGGACATCTACTAGCTCTTTAGTTAACGAGGCCACTTCCAGGGAGGATTGTATACAATAATTGCACCAGTTCGCTCGTCTAACGGGTCTTCTTGTGTTGACTCATGCACGAAATCTGCTATGATCATGTAACAAACGTTTATAAAAATAACAGTTAGCTTCGACGCTGTTACACAAAAACTGTCGATAATTGTAGAGTACAACTGTCAATCCAGACATTTGAAATGTCGGGAATTCTAAGTAACATGCAAACTTGGGGATTACGGACTACGTATATGCTTCATGTGTGGCACTATCAACTGGGATATCAATATTGACATGTTCCGACCGCACCTTTGGTGGGGAATAGTTGGTACCTTCGATGTGAAATCAAAATTGTTAAATAATGTGGTTGTACTATAACCTTTTATGTAATGATTAGAACAATTGGGAAGTTGTAAATCTTATTTGAGGAGGAGTATAACCTGCTACACCCGGTTCTTCAGCCCGCATTGGAGTATCTTTAAACGGCTCACTCTCCCGAGTTGGTTGACGGTCCATTCCTTGGACTTCAACAAAATCTTTCAAATCTCGAAGTTGATGAGCTATGTACTTCTCAAGCTCCTCCTTCAGAAGTATGCTAGAGGATTCCATCCGCGTACCGCTTACCCGTACCTCGGTTTCCAGATCATTCACAAGCCTTTGCATTACTTGGTAATTCTTCATGACAGTGTCATTAAATCCGCGGATTTTTCTCATCAACCTTCTGCTGAAGATCCTTAAACCCGTGCATTATTATTGCCCTCTCCGTTTCCAATTTAAAATTGATTTTTTTTCTTACGCCAGTAGCAGACTGGTAACATTATCTCGGGTTAGTGGGGTTGTAGATCTTGATGGTTCATTCTGAGATGTGCTTGGGATGGATTCGTTATGAACAGGTGTGGCCTTGAAGGCGCCAGTGCCAACATTTTCGAACCCCGTTCCTGAGTCATGCCTTGCACTGAACATAAAACTTCGACTATCTAGGCCACTGGACTCCTCTCCCTCGCCTATCTCGTTCCCCCTAGACCATGCAGTCGAATCTTCAGAATGCGCAAAACCACTCTCTGTATCCTGCTCTTCCGACTCAGCACTTTCGCTAGATGCATCGTCAGACGCCTCGACTGCAATATTCTCTTCAACATCACATTGCGGACGGTCCATGTTCAATGCTAAATCGTCAAGTACTGGCACGTCATTGTCTTCCAAAGGAACTAGTGTGTTGATGTATGCACTAGCTTGCTCCTCTGTCAAAGGTCTGAGGGTGGCATAGACTTGAAACTGCAATAGTAACGTAGAGAAGTTGAACCTTTTTTTCGTACACAGAGTATAGTCAAAACGTTAATATTTTAATCAATATTCATAAAGCACGATATTACCGGTGTATTTTTGAAAAAAGCCTCGTAGGTGCGTTGCTGTGGCTGCTTCTTGGCTGTCCAACTAAGAATTTGTGGCATCCGAATTCTTAGGCGCTCGGCAAAGCATTCACCTAGTTTCGTATGCCCATATCTGCCATGAAATGGAAAAAGTTACGACGTGGATCAAAAGCGATGGGTAGGATATTAAAAGTATTTTGAACAAAATATACCAACGATTCAAATCATATGAAATACCTGCAGTGCTAGAGGGAAACCGTGAATGGTATATGTAATCTCCTTCTCCTATTTGGCATTTGCATCCCCCACTTTCTTCGACCACCCACGTTTGAATGTCTTGATCACCCGGTTGTAACCAATCTTCCCCCAGGGATATTCGAAAAAAAGGTTCAAGTTGTCTACTAGAGCCAACATGTTGAGATCAATGCCAATGTTTTTCTTAGGGGCTATGAAAACACCTTCAACCAGTAACGCTAGGCCCAGTTTATATCTATCCGCCCTTGGTGTGGAAGAGTGCAACAGTACCCGCTCCAAGTCACTACAAGTGACTCTATCACTTCCTTTGAAGTACCTTTCTTTAAGCCTCTTCTTTTGTATTGTCTTCTCGTACTCCTCGGTATTCACAGTCGGACCACATATAAGCCCAGTCACAATTGCGTACTCATTCAGCCCGAACCTACTATAATGCCCATTGAAATTGAACCATAATTCATTTATCTTGCCCGACTCCACTAGGTGGAATAGTAGCTGCTGCATCAATTGTGCCGAGAATTGAAGCTCTAATAGTTCTGTCAAATGCCCGAAGCAGCTATTTTTAAATTTTTCTTGTTGAGAGCTGTCC
Organism: Ligustrum vulgare; assembly: GCA_963555705.1. NCBI lineage: Eukaryota > Viridiplantae > Streptophyta > Magnoliopsida > Lamiales > Oleaceae > Ligustrum > Ligustrum vulgare. Next base: position 4,674,636 of record OY743185.1, read on the forward strand.
AATCTATCAAATACCACTTTTATGTACTTCAGTTGGCTTCTCTGTGATATGTTTGCGTGTATTCTGTCTTCCTCGGGCAGTACGAACGGGAAGTTCATCTGCACAATATAAAAATACCACTTAATGATGATAATAGTACACATTTCAGTCATCCACATGCTAGCAAAAGTGAGAAGGACATGGTAAATGGAAATGTCTATCGAATCAAACAAACTAGGCCATCTGTCGACAATAACAGATTTATTCTGTCGTGATCGACAGAAAATTATCGACAGATGATTATAAATATTTTGCATTCGAAATCCAGTATGTAAAACGCAATCCTCAACCCTGATTGAACATGCACGTAAAAAGTAATGTGAGACTAAGAGACCGGAACTATAGATAACCGCTTGTTCAAATTTTGACTCACACAATAAGAGGGATGTGTAAACGCATGAAGCTAAACTCAAAATAAGTACTCATCCAAATGCTAGGAAATGCAATCAGTAGTAGGTAAATGGAAATGTCAATCGAATGAAACAGTACAACCCGAACTGTCGAGAATTACAGATTTCATCTGTCGAGAACGACAGAAATTTCTGGACAGATGACTATAAACATGTAACAATCTAATTTCTGTATGTTAGACAAACCCACGTATAAATGTCCTCATTCCTGACTATGCAAGCATGTGTCAATACAATTGTCGAAATGCATGTCACGTTCAATAACATTTCAACCTTTTTGAGCGGTAGCAAATAATTAATGTGAGAATAAGAAATGAAAATATAGAAAACTAATTGCTCATATTTTTCAATAACATGAACAGATGTATGGGTGAAATTATGATGAAAAACTCAATAGTTCTCATGAACCACTTCCTCCCTCATTTAACAGTTACAAAAAATCACTTCATGCATCCCCGTTTATAAACCAAACCCACCTCCTACTCCTATCCCAACTTACAATCTGAAACCAGTTTTTCCTCCCATCGCCATTTAGTAGCAAAACCAACTTCCCCAAGCTATTCCCATTTAGAATCCAAAGCTAAATGAAGGGCATGAAGCACCAACACCCATTCAAAATTCAATTCACTACAAAAATTGATTTCAGCAATGAATATGGGTTGCATATCATATGGGAAAACTCTCTGTGAGTTTTATTCCAAACAAAAATAATGAAAAACAAAAAAAATAAAAAAACATATTCGAAACCGACAATGACTGGCGAGAAAGGGTAGAAAACAAACAAGAAGAACACGCGGTTCGCGGGTTTTTCATTACTAACCTTCAATGTCGACGTGGCCGTGATCGGGATCGGAAAGCTGGAATTGGATGAAACTTATTCCTCGATTTTGGATGAAGATTATGGAGGAAGTGACCCTAGATTTTGTTCCCCTACCTTTTTCCCTTCTTCCCCTACTTTTTTCCCTTCTGCACAAGTACCAAAACTGATAGTTTTGATAATGGGTCTACTTTTTATACTTTCAATTTGAAAATGTCAATTCCGTACTTGTTGGATGCAAATGGGAAAAAATAAATCTGCAAAGGGCAAATGTGTCAAAAAATGTTAAATTTGCCAAATTCATGAAAATATGTCATTTTTGTTCATATAAACCCAAAAAGTGTCATGTAATGCAATTTCCTCAATAATTATTTCATTCATATTGATAAAATAGATAGTAGGATTTACAGTTTATTTACAATGATCATTGTCTATAATTTTTTGTATGTATAAGAGCATCTCTAATGGCATATTCATTGGGAAAAAATAGATTGCCACATAGGAAAAACAAATAATGGTATGGAAATTTAATCTCCAATGGTTAATTTGCATATTTATGTGGCGCGACATGACATAGATATTATCTTATACTATATCTAGATGTAGATAACTTGATAGACAATGTGACTAGATAAATATTAATTTTTTTATATATTTAATCTAAGGAAATGGGCATTTTTCGCACAGAAAAAGATCACGTTCGCGGGAACTGGAGAAGCCAAAGAGAGGTTCGCGGGAACTGGAAAGTGCCATTTTCTTGTGAAATAAAATGAAAAATCTGAATCAAAAACAGAATCTTTGAATACTGATGCAGCTAAATTTTCTTCTATACAAAGTACTCACTCTGTAGTGGATATTTTTGTGGGTTTCTTGTTATGGAATTGAGAATTTGCAAGTTTTCTGAAATTAAGTGAAGAATATGCAAAACTGATTTTGTTTTTATGGAATTGAAAATTTGCAACACTTGTTTATTCGCTTAGATACTTAAATCTGCAAGTGGAAAATTAATTATTTTATACTTAATTATAAGTCATTAGCACAAAACAAGTTATGCATACCCACTGCCACTATATGGAAATCATGAGTTCGTGATCGATGCTCAAGCCTCAAAGTAATTTAATTGAATCTTATCCATTTTCTTTTAGGAAGAATTTTTTTAAAACTTTAGTTATTTTTAAATTCAGCATTTAGGCTCACTGCAATTTGTTTAGTAATTAAAATCTGTTACTCTGTTCAATGTAAATAAAGCTATCATTAAAAGTTTAATGAAATAACTAGAATTGACTAATAATGCATTGTTGTCTACCACAACCACCCAACCCAGATTTATAAAGGAAGATAAGAAAATAAGAACTGATAATCAAAATTTTGTGTAAGTTTCAACGTATTTGTTTGAGTGATCTGCATCTATTAGTGTTAGGAATGCTGGTTGCATCAGTCATCATTAGAAAGTTGGAGTTGCCGGAAGTTGCTTAATTTTCTCCATAATTGATAAGCATGCATGATTGTCTTCGCAATTTTTCCATATAAAATCTTCTCCAAATGCTCGAATTTTATGCTAGTGAAACCTGAGAGTGCAAGATGAGTTTATGCCTAATTACTTGTTGTACATTTGGTTCCTGGCATTTGTCTTTTTAAGTGATCTTTTAGATTTCAGTTTGTGCAACACTTAGAATATACATTCATGTTTTGCACAGACATCAGTTCAATGGATTCGCAGGACACTAATTCAATTTCATATTCTCAACAAACTTCTAAAGATGCCCCATCCACTGAATTTCCAAATCAATTTGCTCCGTTAAACCTTGCTTTTCAAGCCAACTATCAATTTCAACCGATGCCTGCTTCAAACCAATATGGAACGCCATTATCTTATCAAGATCTGTTGAGCAATTCTAATATTCCAATCTACATTGCTCAATTTTGTACTGCAACCAAATCCCAACAAGGTAAATCTACGGGTGCTCAGAAGTCCAATAACTCACAAACTACAGTTGCCAACAAAAATTGGAATAGTCAAGAAGATGTTGCACTAACAAAGGCGTGGCTATCTGTATCTGTTGATGCTGATGTGGGTAACAGCCAAAAAAATTCAACAATGTGGAACCGTATTTTACAAGCTTGGAAGAATCACACGGGGACATCATTTAATACCTTCCGAAATATCAATAGTTTAGTGTGTCGTTGGCAAAAAATACAGAGTGCAGTTAACAAATTTCATGGCATTTATGAGTCATTGGAAAGACATCCCCAGAGTGGAACAAATCTTGAAAAGTTGGTATGTGTGCTTTTTCTCTCACTTTACTGTTATTTGTAATAATCTTGTATAGAAGTTTTAATCTTTTTATTTTTTAAATTTTTATTTTTTTTAAGAAAAGAGAAGCAATGCACATGTATGAGAATGCCAACAAAAACAAACCCTTCAAATATGAACATTGTTGGGAGATTATGAAAACAAATCCAAAATGGTGTTCACAACAACTTACAAAAACAAATGGATCAAACAAACCAAAAACACCAGCAATTGCAACTGATGGACCAGCAAATAATATTGGTGATGACTCGAACATGGATGCTATTGGATGTGAAGATATAAATGCCGATGGAGTTGTGCGTCCACAAGGAAGAAAAGCCTATAAAGAGAGAGAAAAGAGGGAGTTTGAGCTACGAGAACAAATATTGAAAAAGGAGATAGAATTAAAAGAGGAAGCTCAAAGAATGAAGATGAAAGATCAACAGATGAAAGAGGAAGCTCAAAAATTGAAGAAGAAGGATCAGGAACTGAAAGAGAAAGCTCAGAGGAGGTAAGATCAAGACTGTATTATGAACCAAGACCTCACCAAACTTTCACCAGCATTGCGTGAGATTTATGAAACTTACCGTGCTCAAATATTGAAAGAATGGGAGAACGAAGGCCTCTTTGGAAGTAATATTTAGGTATTATTTTATCACCTCAATACCATTAATAGAAGCTTGAGCATAAATTATTTATCATTATCTCTAATTTGTTTTAATTTTTTCCCTACATCATTTATACTAGGTTGGAGCTCAATTTCAGCCTTCGTATGTGCAATGTGCCACTCTGCTCAACACTTGTGACATACTAGGATTTATGCCTTGATTATGCTCGCTCTCGATGATCATGTTGTGCAAAATAATGCACGTTTTCATTATCTTACCTAGGTCCTTCGCATTCCAGAAACGTGTTGGGCCTTTTACTATATGCCACCTGCTTTGTAACACTCCAAATGCTCGTTCTACGTCCTTTCGCACATCTTCTTGATGCTTGGAAAATAATTTCTCCTTAATAGAAGAGGGTTGAGATATTGTCTGAATTAGAGTTGCGTATTGCGGGTAAATTCCATCTAAGAGGTAATATCCCATATTATATTGATGGCCTTGTACTTCAAAGTTGCATGGTGGTGCAACTTCATTAATGATATCATCAAACAAAGGAGATCTATCTAAAACAGTGATATCATTATTAGTGCCAGCCATCCCAAAAAATGCATGCCAGATCCATAAACTTTTTGATGCCACAATTTCTAAGATGAGAGTTGGAACTCTTTTAAACCCATTGGTATGTGTACCATGCCAAGCTGTTGGACAATTTTTCCAATGCCAATGCATACAATCTAGGCTGCCAAGCAAACCTGGGAATCCTCTTGCTTTTCCTTCTTTTAGCAACTGTGTGACATCGCCTTTATTTGGTTTTCTTAAATACCGCTCTTCAAAAAGTCCAATCACAGCATCACAAAATTTCTTCAAGCTTTCAATTGCAGTACTCTCTCCAATTTGAATATATTCATCAAGAAAATCAGCAGGACAACCATACGCAAGCATACATATTGCAGCAAACATCTTTTGCAAAGGACTTACTCCTTGCTTCCTAGCTGCATCAACTTTTTGTGTAAAATACTCGTCATAACTTCCAATCATTTGCAAAATGTGTTTGAATAAATTAATGTCCATTCGAAATCGGCGTCTAAAATGCTCTGGAGTGTACTTTGAATTCTCACCATTGAAGTAGTCACTAATAATTAAATTGTGGCTCTCTTTTCTATCACGATAAATATATTGTCTACCAATTGTCGAGACCCCCGTGAGGACCTTTTTTTTCAAGCAACATTGGAGAAATTACCATGGGGACATTATATGTGATGGTTCGGATTACATTGCGAGACTTTTTTGAATGCAAATTTTCCTCCACCATAGAGTCATCTAACAATTTCTTAGTCATCGCAAGTGAATCATTACTTGATGTAGAATTGCTATAGTCTGTTTCAGAATCTGACGATGACATTGTTTTTAATTACACCTATCATGGATTGAAGAAAATATATGATTAGTATAAACATATGTCAAACATTATATTCACATTAGAATCTAATTCAGAATCATTCGTGCAGAGACAACAAAAATCAAACAAATTAGCAAAATAGATCATAATATCAGATAATTATCTATATCTGCACATAATATCAGATAATGTCCATGCCACATCAGCGCCACATAGACATGCAAACTAACCATTGGAGATTAAATTTTCATATCATTATTTGTTTTTCCTATGTGACAATGTTTTTTCTTAATTGATAGCCATTAGAGATGCTATAATGATCAAATACTCCCTTCGTCCCAATTATATAGGGCTTTTTTTTTTTTTTTTTTTGGAAAAACCAACCAACTTCATTAATTCAAATCCAATCGGACCAAGTCCAAAATAAAACAAAGAATACAATCAAACCAAGAAAAATCATCACCTATAGTAGCACCTTACGCAGCAAGCGAGTATACCAATTTATTATTGTCCCTAGAAACATGGCAACACCTTCCCCGAACGGAAAGCAGAAGTTAATATATTTCCTGAAAAATATGTGCATTAATAGCACAAGAAAGATTAGATACAAGCTCTTACTTATTTTATTTATTTACTAATGTACTCCTATTTATTATTTTCAATAATAATGATTTTGATATTAAGTAGGAAATTTTATTTACAAAAATTACTTTTGCAGTGACATTAACTATGCTTTTTTAATATGTGTGAAAAATTAAATCAACCTATATAATTGGGACGAAGGGGGTATCATTATTCCATGGATGGGTGTAAACTATTTTGTCATCGTTAATTTGTATTAATAGAATTATCCTTATTTTATTTCAATTCTTGACTGATATCTTGCTGACTTGAGCGTTGATATAAAGCCCCATTTAGCCCTCATTTTTCTAAAACAAAATTTATTCAACACTCAATCTCAACCATTCATTTTAGTCAAGCATACCATTTTTGACTTTTTAAACATTTTTTAATGACACATTCTCTCAAAATACTATTCACAATCATAATTTTTTTTCCAAAAATAGGGCCAAACACATGCAAAGTTAACCAATTTTGAACTTTAACCCCTATTTGGCCTCTAATTCTCAAGGAAAATTATGGTTCAGAATAGTATTTTTGGAAGAATGTGTGGTTAAAATTTATTTGAAAAGTCAAATATTGTGGACTTAACTGAAATGAATGATTGAGATTGAGTATTTTAAAAACTTGATTTTCGTAAACTGAAGGCCAACTAGGGACTAAATGTTAAAATAATTATGTCCACCTAGCATCACGTTTTTTAAAAAAAAAATGGTGCATAACTCAATTGTTGAAAGATGGGAGTGACCAACCTCAACTGAACTAGCAGTTGCAAAATGAGAGTTTGAATCCTACATTTAGTATGAATGAGATTTTTAAACAAGCGCAGTTAAATAACAAACTCTCAATCTTGCTCCACTTATACGTTCTCTATAAATCTTCAAGACATAAGTTATTGGAGCTCCTCATGTTGGAGAACCTAACAATAAAAAAAGAAGCTAGAAACGGCTTCTACTATCCGAAGTCTGGGGAGCAAAACGAGGAAAACACAACTACGTGTTTGGATATCTTTCCGTTTCCAAATTTTATTTGAGATCTTGTTTTCCACTTTCCAAACTTCAAAAGTCCAATCAAAGAGAAAATAAAAGACTATGAGTCTATGACTAGACCAAATCACCAACAGAATTAGACGCACAAGGCAATAGGCATGCTCAATAACCATTTGACTCCTACAAAGTGACAAACTCAAGGGAGTGTTGTACAACTCATTATAAACAATGATTTAGCATCCGTTTGGCAACACATGTTTTTAAACATATTTTTTCTACACAATTTTCCAGATTACTTTTTAACCACACACATTTTCTCTCTCTAATTTTCAACCACACATTTTACCTAGAAAACATAAAAAAACATGTTTTTAAACAAAAACTTTTTAACAAACAGAGGCTTAAATTTATAACATAAATTTTCAAAAGGGAATTAGACGCACAAGGCAATAGGCTGTAGGCATGCCCAATAACCATTTGACTCCTACAAAGTGACAAACTTAAGGGAGTGTTGTACAACTCATTATAAACAATGATTTAAATTTATAACATAAATTTTCAATAGTGTATTTTGTAAACTTTTGTTATAATCAACACTATTTTTAACACTATTTTTTAGTCACACATTTTTTCTCTAACTAATTTTTAATAACAAATTTTACCTAAAAAACACAAATAACACCAATCGTTACCTGTTATAACAGTTTTCGAACACAAGCCAAATCATTTTTTTACTTACTAATTTGGCGCACGTGTCGTAATTTTATTGAGTATGTAATAGCGTATACTGTGCACACGTTCTGTTGGAAGTTGAATTTTTTTGTGTGGATTGCATTAGAAAATAATTTAATAGAAATTGAGAGACCCTAAAAGGTAGCATAGAAGAAATCTCATATTAAATCACAATGGTACATTTTAAATGTAGTATACAAGTGCCTGTGAAGAAACTGAACTTCAAAATTGTACAATAACATACCTAATAGCAAGTTTAAATGAATTTTAAAAGCAGTATTGATAATAAAACACAACATAAATGTTAAACTTGCCTCATTTGCATCATTGTCGGTACATACTTTTGTTTACTAATGTAAATTACAAAAGTGATAGGATTCAACATGTGACAAAGTGAAATAGCATACATGTAAGAATTGAAAGCTACAAACCACAAGAAAGCACACATATTTGCAATACATACCATTCTATTGCGATGGCCATGTTCTTCAAGCATAATTATTTTTGAAGAAAAAATATTAATAAAAGAGCAATTACAAATTTAAAAAATGAAGAAAATTAAAGACAAAAATGCCTCAAGCCCTTGATACTTCTGCAATGACAAAAAAATTAAAAAAACAAAGTGACAATCTACACTTTCAAAATACAACACAAAAATTTCATATATATTTTTAAATAGTAAAGGAAATCAATAAAACGATTTGGCATCTGAACCGTGATTTAATGAAAAAAAAAAACTACAAAAGCCTTAAGATAAGGTCTGTTTTTTCAATCCATATAAAGCAAGAAGTTAAAAATCAAATAGGAAATTTTAGTTTACCTTTCTGTCCATTATTGCAAAGTAATATTTAGCACATAAAAGTATAAAAAACTAAAGTATTCTTTAACATTTGACTTTTCTATTATGGTCAAGAGTATAAAACTTCCCATTCACATTAGAACCACTAAGAAAATAGTCCTGAATTCTCATAGCACACTATGAATGCACATAGCTGTCATTATTTTATTTTCATTTTTATTAGTTTTCTATTAAATAAATAAATAAATAAAAACTTTATCTGCATTGGGGGTGTGGGATGGCAGTGTAGTTGGAGGACAAGTAGGGAAATAATGCAGTGTTCGGAGGCTACTTAATGAGGAGAGAAATTTTTTTTATATTTTCGAGGTAAAATATTTGGTTAAAAATTGGAGAGAGAAAATGTGAGTGATTAAAAAGTGATTTGAAAAATTGTATAGTTTAAATTGTAGTTTAATGAGCTCATTAATGAGCTAGTCGAACGGTGTCTAAAGTACCATGTATGATGATGAGTAACACATGCACAAAACATAAAACTAATTACATTCAGATTTAGCACGACAGTAAAATTTGTATTCTCCAAGATAGAACTTATACCAAATAGGGTGGTATAATTACAGAATGAAAATAGAGTGGTATTATTACAAAATGATGTGTACAATATTATTAATGAAATTTAATGGTAATCACTTACTTCGATGACGATCAATATCCGTCCCGACAGTTCCTCGAAGACATCATCCCAACTCCTGTAACACGAACCACATTGAATCGCACATGATCCACCACCAGACATGTGAAAAGCTTCACATTGTGCTTGATTGGTTGCAACGTCCCATACTTCAAATCAAACTCAATTGGGAGTGGCTTCTTCCCACGGGACCGCCATATGTTCTCCAAGCTTTGACTAATACCTCGCTTTTTGATCAGGCGCGATGCTGCAAATTGAAGAGAGGTGAAGGTTAAAAAGTATTAAATGAGATATAAAATCATAACATAAATTCCAAATTAATGGTTCTTACCGAACTCGAATGACCCCGACAACCTGTACGGAAATAATCTCCTCTTCGTATGCGCTTGGCTCAAAATTAGTTATTCTTCTCTTCCATTAAATTTTTATAGCAAACTATCATCAGCAGATGTGTATCAAGCAACGTCAATGGATAAAATCATGTATAATAAATAACACAAGTAAATTATTGATTCATTTGAACCTTGCATCTCACATTTCACTGTCAAACGACCCAAAATAGATATACATGTAGGAAATACCGTATGAAACCCCATAAACCAGATGCATTTGACTTGAAATGTTTTCAGGATCACAAAATAATGTAGAAAAAAAATATAAAGCGCAGGATCTAACAAAAATCTTCATATGTTTCAAGATATTTAGTGGCATCTCACTTTTTTGCCAAGAAATTGTCCCATTCGAACTTCTTGTACTTCGGACTTCCACTAGAAAATCATGTGCATCGGCCATGCGGTATATGTACGTACAAATTGTGATATCCATCATGGAATCAGGTTATTGAATTTCTATAGCTGCGATCAAATCCGAATATTTACGCCGATGATGCCATCGTTTGATGACAATAATCTAGAAATTCAAACCTTATGTTTATACCAACGGTTGATTGAAGCAAAGCATGGAGCTCTCTATAAAAATGGAATTTAAAACTTAGGAGTGAAGAATTTAATATACAGAGATTTACATAGAACATATGGCACTACTTTTATGAATTTCATCTAACCGTAAATCCATGGAAGAATATGTAAATAAATAATGATAGCAGTAACTACAAGAAAATACCTAATAATCATAGATGTAGCTCCTCCTCTCCACTCTTTAGAAAAAGGGGACAAGTGGCCCAGAAAATGGCCTATGTTCTTATTCTTCTTGAGCTGCCTGAATTTCGAAAATTAGAATTTCTATTTTCCGCCTCTATAGACTTCTCTTATCAGTTTTAAGTGTCATAATTTTCCTAAACTCGTGTCCTAAAAAATGATTAATGAAATTAAGGAGACTCAAGCACAAGTTTTATTTAATTATTTTTTTATATGCAGCCCATTTCCAAAAAATTGCGACATGTATAAAAATATGCAGTCCAAGTCCTAGCACCTAATCTCATCTTGACAAAGTCACAAAGTGTTCTGATTCCAAAAATTATTCTTTTCCTTGACTCGATGACTTCATCAAAAGAAATATAGAAGCATCTTCCCCTACCTCTAAACGAATTTGGTAAGAACAAGTCATGTTTTATTTTTCATCGACTTTTATCATCATTAGAAGCATATTCCCGGCCTGCTTTGAGGTACGAATAAGGCCACTACTATATTATTTGGAAATTAGGGATGGGAAATTCAAAGTACTAATAGGAATTTAATTTCAAGAATAATATCTTTTTTCTTTGATGGATAGGAGTACAAGAAGCAATTTTCAAATTCATTCTCAATTACAAGTGAACAAACAAAATGTCAAGGAAATACTAAGTAAATCAAATACTTCGAATTGAGAATAACGTCGTGGAGATAAAAATAAATAAATAAATAAAATGAATATTAGAATCTTGTTCAAACTTCAAGTGTCAATATTACCAAAATTTGATATTGGTCAATACTAAATGATGTCAACAGAAAAATAAAATTGCATAATATATTAGTATAAGTTTCATCATATTCTCCATTATATCTACTCTTATTTCAAACCTTAAGCATTAAAGAAAAATAAATGATGCGAAGCAGTGATTTTTGTTGAGTATTCACATACCAGATATGTCTACTTCATGAAATATTAGAAAGCAAAAAACATAGAAGTTAGAAAGGGCTTCCAACTCTCCATAAGAAAGGTCAGTATATGTACAAGCGTTGCAAATTATATATTTTATGCAGCTAGTATCAATAAACAGAACCACATAGTGTAACTTAAAAAAAAATCTGAAACAGAATAGTATAACCTTAAGCAAAGAATTAGCTGCATCAAAATCTCAAAGGTAACATATGACCTTATTTGATTTCATATATCTTGTGGTCTGTTTGTACTCATAGTATGATTCACCTTTCTTGTCGGCTTGCTGATAAGTGTATTTTATACACTTATTTGTATGTCTAAATTAGAATATATTGTTGTCATTTTAGAATATTTACTATTTAATTTGTGTTTATTTGTTTACTTTTCAGAAAATATCTCAAAAGATGAAGAATGAAGCAATTGATGAGAAAAATACACAATTGGATGCTAATTGGAGCTTAATTGAGCAATTGAGGAGTTTATGACAACAACCGAGAAAGATGCAATGTGCCAAAGTAAAGAAATCAGAATTTGGAAGACCCAATTGAAGGAATTGAAAGATGAAACGAGCAAATTGAGAATATTCCAAAGTGTGGGGACTATATAGTTGCAATTGAAAGTTGAAGTACTGAATAGCAAATTAAACATGAGGGACCAACTTGCAAATATTCAATGATTGACTTGGATCACAAGACAATGCTTTAAGGATTTTTAGGAGTCAATTGGATGCAAGTAGAAGTAAAAAAAAAAAAAGGAATGAAATATGATAAGAATATTACCATAAAATTGATTCCAATCACACAAGATTCTGGATAGATTTCTAGTCGGACTTTGAGACCTAATTTTGGGGCAGTAAATGTTTGAATTAGGAAAATCCTATTTAAAATAATTGTATCCCTTTGAGTTATCTTTCTAACGCAATTTGAATGACCTCAATTGGATAAGGGAATAAAAAGATATGATCAAAACACTGAACATTGTGTAGAGACCAAAAAAGACTCGCCCGCGAGTTTGACAATTTGCTTTCCTTTTTTGACTAGGTCTTTTCTCCAACTATAAATACAACCTCTTGGAATGAAAACTGGACCTTTGACTCACCTAATAATATCATAATTTTGGGATTTCAACGTCAAATTCTTGGGAGATTGGAGCAAAGCAAGAGACGAGATTGGAAGAATAGATATTTGGTGCAACTCTCCATTCTTTCATGTTATTTTTCATGAACATTTTCTTTTATTGTTTTCGTTATTTAACTATGATGTGTAACTAAATTCAATGTTGGGATGAACGATGTAGCCTAACTTTATTATTTTAATTCCAAATTCCATTGTTTTAAAGATTTCGTTGCACGTATTGATTTATTATTGTTTTTAATGTTTGAATTGCTTGATCACCACTTCATGATATAATGAGTTATTTTCATTATTCAAGAGGTGAGTTAATAACTTAGATCACGGTAGTAAATTCGGTAATTAGACAAGAGATGGAGATATACTCTTATTATTATTACGGTCATGTATCAATTCTTGTATGTTATGTATCTAGATAAGGAATATTTGGACCCTCTGTAAAGATACATGGTTGACTTTTTTAGGTATAATTGATTTAAACTCAAAAGAAGAATTTCAATATACATTAGTGAATTCGACCGAGTACATATTTAGGAAATAAAACATGAAATTGGAGTTAATTTAATTGGTTAGGTGAAATCGGGATACCCAACTACCTTACAATCATTTTTTAAAAACAAAACAATTTCACAATTTAATGCTTTAATTTATTTTCTTAGTTTTGATTTAAAATCTCAAACTCTTTCATCTGTTCAAATATGGATAGGAACTAACATATTTCGGTACTTAATAGCAGTCTATGTAGGACGATAATGCAGACTCCTAGGTCCACTTTATTACTTCTCACGATCCGTACACTTGCGAGAATATTTCGTATCGCGAAATATTAGTGAACACTTGCATTCCTGGAAAATCCAACAAAAGGGAAAGAATAAATTAAATTGCATCCATTAACTTGAATCAGAACAACATCTTCACAACTTGACTTGAAAATAGAAGTTACATTCACTGAAGCCTCTACCTATAACTTTTCCCTGAAATGCTAAGCATCCCCCATGGATCGGACTTTAAACCAACCAAAAACCCAACAAAACCTAAATGGAATATGGGAAGTTAACTCAGATTGAGATTCAATGTTCCAATTTGGGGATTTACATAAAGAAATCGTGAAGAGGAGGAAGAGAAAAGGAAACTACGCCGTGAGGGGAGAGAGAGAGAGAGAGAGAAAGAGAGAGAGAGAGAGAGAGAGAGAAAAGTATTGTGAATGAAAAAAAAAATCGTGATGTTCTGTCTAGTACAAGAAGAGAGGAAAAATAGATGGGTAAAAGTATGGAGAACGAAGAGAAGAAATCGATAAAAACTTAACAGAATTGGAAACCTCAAAACAAAAATGGAAAATAACTACATATATACAGAAGATCTGAAGCCACTTTGAAAATCGAAGAAGAAGAAGAAGAAGAAGAAGAAGAAATGGATGAGGGATGATCGTTTGTGTAGAGGAATGGATTAACTGGTCTGGCGTACGAGAGAAGCCTAGAAGGTATGGGTAAAGCTGTGGTCTTCTGAAATTTGAGAGAGAGAGAGAGAGAGAGATTAGAACGGGGGGGGGGGGGGGGGGAAGAGTGTCAAAATGGTGTTTTGTTGGTTGAAATTCCAAAACAATGAATTACCAGGGAAGGATGTGCGGCTCGAACTAATGCAGGTGAAACGGCTTAAACAACTAAAACGATTAATGAATAGTGCCCATACATCGAGACTCTTTTATTATATAGAGAAATGCTAAGTGTCCCCCATGGATCGGACTTTAAACCAACCAAAAAACCCAACAAAACCTAAATAGAATCTGGGAAGTTAACTCAGATTGAGATTCATGGTTCCAATTTGGGGATTTGCATAAAGAAATTGCGAAGAGGAGGAAGAGAAAAGGAAACCACGCCATGAGGAGAAAGAGGGAGAGAGAGAAAAGTATTGTGAATGAAGAGAAAAAATCGTGATGTTTTGTCTAGTAAAGGAAGAGAAGAGAAATAAATGGGTAAAAGTATGGAGAACAAAGAGAAGAAATCGGTAAAAACTTAACGGAATTGAAAACCTCAAAACATAAAAGGAATTTAACTACATATACACAGAAGATCTGAAGCCACTTTGAAAATCAAAGAAGAAGAAGTAGAAGAAGAAATGAATGAGGGATGGTCGTTTGTGTGGAGGAATGGATTAACTGGTCTGGCATACTAGAGAAGCCTAGAATGGTATGGGTAAAGCTGTGGTCTTCTGAAATTTGAGAGAGATTAGAACCCGAGTGGGGGTGGGAAGAGTGTCAAAATGGTGTCGTGTTGGTTGAAATTCCAAAATAGTGAATTTCCAGGGAAGGATGTGCGGCTCGAGCTAATGCAGCTGAAATTAGTTTAATGAATTTCCGAACAGAGGCTAGCCTCTATTTGGTAATCAAAATAAATTGATTTATAATCCAATTTATAAACTACAGAATTTCTTAAACTACTTTTTAATCATACAAATTTTCTCTTTTCAATTTTCAACCACTACTTTTTACCTCAAAATCGTAAATAAACAAATTTATAAATCAAACAGTGTTACCAAATACTTTCACTGTGTTAAAGAAGTTATTTATAAATCAATTTATAAAATACACAATTTCTCAAACCACTTTTTAAACACACATTTTCTTTCTCCAATTTTCAATCACACATTTTACCTAAAAAAAATGACGGCTCATAGCCGCCGAACAGTCCATTTATTTCCAAGAAATGTGAATAGGTCTTGTCCTAGCACTGGATACTTTGCAGAAATCCTCCCAGTTTATAAATAAAACATGAAAGCCAAACATAAACAGCCTATAATACACCAAAGAATCGGTTAATTTACCCTATCCTCCAGTTCAAGGTATATACAGAAAACCAATCCCAAAATGTTGGCCTGAACCTTGTACCTACTTCAATGTTACAGGAAAATTTGAGACCCTCTGTGGCTAGTTGATCCAAGTTCTGTGCTAAAGGCTGGACCCTAGCAACTTCAGCAATTGCCTTATTTTCTTCTGGAGTACCACTTTCCAAAAATGCACCCACAAACCTTCCCATCTTTGATCCGGTATGATCCAAACTTGTGGGTTATAGATGTAGGACTACTGTCCCCAAAGAGGACAGTGTCACCTACATTGTCGCCGTAGAACTGCCATGATAGATCAAAGGCATGGGAATAGAAGAAGGGAAGGTAGTTGTATTCATCAACTTTCCATGTTCACTACCAAAGATTTCCTGCACCAAAAACACACAATCTAGTATTAAGTTTCACTACAGATGAGGTGAGACTATTCAAGTATTTGGACAGTCACGTGCATATCACCAATCGAACTTCTGTCATCTTATTATATTCACATTCACATCCACAATTCACAATGACTTAACACATAACTGTTATCAAGACAGCTTTAAGCTCAAAGTTAGCACTGTCTAGTCCATCATATTATCCTATTATAAAGAGATGTTTTTTATATTTCTTGTTACTATGCGTGAAGAATGAATATAATATTTAAGCAAACATAGATTCTTGTGATCATTAATCATGAGAACGTTCTTGCAGATTCATGACGCACGTTTGTCTCTAAGGTTAATGATTCAGGTAAAAAGGAACAGCTACGCTGTTTCTTTTAGAATTCTTTGAATTAAAGATAATTCAAACTGGAGGTCCACTGCTACAGGACAAATAAGGATGAGGGTCCCATGTTTTTTCCTTTTCAATCACTTGGATTTCTTCCGTTTCAGCGATTTTGTTCGGATCGTCTTTTTTAGTATCAGTAATGTTGACACAAGAAGTCTTCGTTTCTATGCTCTTTTTCTGGTATATTATGTTAATTTCTTCTCCAGCTCATTGAAACATCAAGAACAAAGAAAAATAAATTCAGAAAACACGTAACTAATGAAAATGTGGACAAGAGAATCAATTTACAGAGGAACGTGAAAAAAGTGAAGTCGCAAAACTTGATTCCACTTTTTCCACTTCAACCTGACCCTTAAATAAGGTTGTAAGAGGCTTTCCACCTACACCAACAACAACAATGTCTGCTTCCAGCACCCTGCCATCCTTAAGTTTTACATCTGTAACCTAAAAGATGCAATATATATAGTAATAATAATAATTTACAACATATCCTCGTTATTAAGATCATGAAGAATATTGACTAATTGAAATTTTTCATTTACTCGAGAACATACTTCTCCATTTTCATTAATGCCAAACCCCACAGCTACTGTCCCTTTGATGATTTTGATTCCCTTATTTGCATAGTAACCATCATAGAAGGCAGCTATGCCAACTGTGAATAGCCTAGGCACTGCAAAAAGCATACATGTAAGAATTATGGTTAATGTTAAACAATATGAGATTGTAATATTCAATATTCAAAGTGTTACAAAGCTAAGCTAAGCTATTACAAGACTATAAATAGAACTAGCAAACCCTAACTCTAACCCTTATAACATAAAAGACTAAACTAACCTTAATATAAAACCTATATAATAATAATAATAATAATAATAATAATAATAATAATAATAATAATAATAATAATAATAATAATAATAATAATAATAATAATAATATTCAACACCTCGTCAAACTCACAATGATATTGAGAGTTTTCCAAAAAGTTACGAAATAGAGAAAGCAACTCAAACATAATTCTAAATGCAATGTCGAACTCATCACTGTAAATAGACTGAATAATGTAAGTATTTGCTTTCTCGTGCACGCTTTACACGCCATTTATTCGTCAGGGCTAGAGTCCTCAACACTCCCCTTCCACGTAGAGCTAAGACATATTCACAAGTCCATGAGCCCAAGTTAACAAAATCAAACCAATTTGACAACGAAACCCTTGTGGAAGCCAAACAGTAACCCAAACATCGTCCAACTTCGAACCCAACAGCTGCAAATTCAAATACTAATTCTAGACTAGCTAGACCAACTACCAATTCCAGATTATACTGGACCAAATTTTCAATTCCAGATTAACTGGACTAGAGATAGAAGGAGAGAATAACAATTCTAGATATACAGGACCAAATTTGAAAAGACAGAGAGAAGACTAATTCCAGATTTACTGAACCAAAAGAAGAAGAGTACAAACAGAGAGAAAAAAGAGAATTTGCAGAGAGGAATCGAAGAAAGACTCAAAAGTCGAAATAGAAAATAAGACACCCAACAATATGACCCATTAATTAACTTAACAAAATGCCCAAATCAAACAATCCCACAATGGGCCCAACTCAGCAAATGGCCCACTTCACCAACAACCCATGCTACCAAACCCAACAAAATTAAATCAAAACCAAACACAAGACCCAAATCCATATATCAAACAAAATAAATCCAAACCAAACGCAAAGCCCAGGAATAACCATAGCCCAGATCAATTTAAACCACCAATCAGCAAAGCAAATCAATACCAATTAGCCCAACCCAACTAATCAATCTGAGCCCAACAATAAATCAAACTCTAATGCCTCACTAATCACTACCGCAACTCCCGCCCATATATCACACCCCTCTCCATCGCCGACCCTAGCCACAAAACAAGTTGACGACATCATCGATGAAGGGGTCGCCGATGAACTCACCTGAAAACCATATCTCAACCACTTCCGTTATCAATCGAAGGGACCTTCACCGTGAACCACCACCGAATTTATTCCTCATAGCCCAAACCAAAAAATGCTGCCATCTTCATCACCACAGCCTGCACCCCTCACCGTGCACCACCGTCAGCTAAACCGCTACCACCATTGCTCCCTGCAATGAGCCATCACCTGCTACGTCTCCGAAATCCTCTCGTTGACACAGTCTTCAACGCCCACAGTAAAACCAACCAACTTTAAACCTACAGGCTCTAGAGTCGGTCCTGTCATGAGGCAAATAAGGCAGTGCCTCGGGCACTAGATTAAAGGGGGCAAATTTCATTTATATATATATAAATGCTAACAGTCTAAACAGACTACAAAATTAGCAAAAGAAAATTATTTAACATTGGGCCAAGAAATTAAAAATGGCCCAATACCCCCTAACCTGCTAACTCAAATACCCAATGTCCCAATCAAACGTCCAAAACAAATTAGAATTGATTAATCGTGACTTTGCTTCATCTTCAACCATTTGTTTCCATTCCGCATTCTGAAATGAAAAGTGCAACAGTGATTTATTTATGCCTTATATTTTGTATGAGTATCTTTTTTGTTTCATTCGTAATCTATTATTTTTTCCCTAAATCAAATAATCAATTACCTCTTTTTTGAGTCAACCAATTCTTTCCATGAATTAGTGGATTGAGGCGAGGAATTCTTTTGGTTCGAATCGAAAAAAATCGGTGGATTAGTGGACTGAATTAGTGAAATGATTTGTCCGTTATCCTCCAAGTTTCAAAAGGTAATAATTACCTTGACGCACTGCCGAATTTTTCATTTATTTTCAAATTCGAGGGCAACACATGACTCACAAAACATATTGCGGAAATATTCTAATGTTTCTTTTCCTAAATTAGTGACATAAACAACGTCACTTGACTTTAAAAATCACTTTACTTTAAAATAAAAATCATTCATTTAAATAAAACATTTAAATAAGATCTGCAATTTAAAATATCTTAGATAAAAAGTAGCAATAATAAAATAGCGAGTTTGGCAGTTCAAACACAAGATCTTATTCAGTAAGTCCACAACTCATAGGCTGTCACCTATCACAGCACTATTTGTCTCTCGCCACCTGAAGATCAGCTCCAATTCCTTTTTCATTTCTTTTATTACCTGAAATATTAGATGTGATGTGGAATGAGCATACACTTGTCCAGTGAGCGGAGTATGGTGCACATGTGCTATTGCAGGTAGACAAGTCAACCTCATGTATTGAAAATTCGTGCAAGCTTTACTTATCAAGTCTATATTCATATCTCCTACTAACGTCATATATTTAAGACATTACTTATATTCAAGATCAGACCCAAGTCAAGTTCAAGTCAAGTTAATTTAGATTATATGTATTCAAGTTATATCCAGACCAGTAAATACATGTCTTACATATTTAAACCAGTTAATTCCTATACTTAGTCATATAATCAAGACAAGATAAGACAAGTGAGGCAAGACCTTTATTCAAGTTGGGTTAAGATAATACATTCAAGTTCATATGCATTAGCATATTAATCAAATCAAGTCAAGTTCATATAATCATGACTGGTGCAATGTATGTCTTTTCAAGAGAGCATTACTTTTAACAGGGCCCATATTACAAATCAACTACTATCTCTAGCGCGCACAAGCAGGGAATGTAACCCCGAGTTCAAGCTTGGAGTTTATTCCACGAGTTCTTTCACAAGCGTGGTTTCTATACTACGAGTTTCAAGTAGGGAGTCGAGATCCCTAAAATTCATTATCAAGACAAGCGAGATAGAGTGACTATTATACCAAGAAATTCCTTTCTATGCAATGCATATTAAAGGTATGAAAATCCTTTTAATGCCATGTGTAATGAAAGCATATCACGAAGTGTCATTTAAGTACATTCCAGTCAAGCCAAGTTAATTCATGACAAGTTCAGGAGTTACTCATAGACAAATAAATCTTACATATTCAAGATCAAGATAATATTCAAGTGAGACAAGTTCACATATTTGAGAGTTGCATATAGGCGAGTTAAATCATATCAGTAGATAGTTTTCTGATGCAGAGGTTCACCATGAAGGTGCAACTGCATAGCATACAACTTATCTCTTTGTTTATGTCAAGATAATAACTCTGGACGAATCTCTGGTTAGTAGATAGTTTTATGATGTAGAGCTTCACCATGAAGATGCAACTACAGAGCATACGACTTTTCTACCCAAATCTTATTTCATATCATTCAAGATAGCTACTCCTGACGGATCTGTATATTTAAGTTTGGTCAAGTTAAGATCAAGTCAAGTCAAGTCAAATCAAGAGCAATCTATAATTACTTTATATATGGGGCACTTATAACATAATTCATAACTGATATCAAGTAGACAAATAAACATATTCCACTTACCTTAGTCCAGCAATGCCTAAAACAAGGTTCTATACTTTTTGTTTCATGATGTATCGATACTTCAAGAGTATGTATTGATACAATGTATCGATACTTGCAGTTGGTGCAGCACTGTCGAGTATGATTTTTGGGATTTCTCCAAGATTTTAACTATCTATTTGTACAGAACTTTATTCAAGAACATGTTATTGCATTTAACAAGTCTTGATTTGAACATCATTTCATTTATGATATCAAGATCATTTTATTGAATTAACATGTCCTTATCCTAATTTATTCAAACATAATCTCAACTCTAGGATTTTGGAAGAAAATGACGATTATTTATTTCAAGGTTCCTGAGCCTCTGTTTTGGACATTTGATACGAGAGTTTGGATTCAATGACGGAGTATTTATATTGTACAAAAAAAAAAAAGTGCCATACTGATTTGAATTAAGGTCGCACATAGGAGATGATTGCTATATTTTATTGGTTAATTTCTCCAAAGCAAGACAAGTCATGCTGCAAGGAGGAGTCATCAAACCTAGAGTGGATGACTATTGATTTCTAGAAAGAAGGTGTTGGAGATTTTAGTATGCAGCCACGTCCCACAGTTGACACCTCGTGCTTAAGTTTCTTCCAAACATTCAGTTTCGAAGGCCAGTATTTGGGCTAAGATTCGGGGTATCAAATGAAGTCGAAATATTGATTTCATGGTACCGTTTCGAAGTACTCACGGAGTACTTTAATGTACAATTTACGGCGCAAGAAACAGATAGCTGAGGAAGAAGTTATGGTCTTTCAAAGTAGGCTACTTAAAACTGTTTTCGATTTAACCGTTTTTACCTTTTTAACTTTAAAAATTCACCGGGGTTAACCGTTGGTCGGAATGACAAACCGTTTTCATATTCTCGAGACCTTTCTTCGAGGCTTAGGAAAAGAACTTCACCGCTCATGGTCTTCCTTGTTCACTCCGAGAACTTGTCCGTACATATATGACATGTAATCAAATGAGGTCGGGAGTACTAGAAAAATTCTCGAACAAAGGGACACTTAAATAAGTTTTTGACGTAACTTTTCCTTTAATAAAAATTTTGTTTTTCTTTCTTTACATTCCAAAATAATTGTATAAATTATAAAACATTTTTATTACATCATAATGGATAATAAGGGACGTCAAAATTTTCGGATCGTTGCATTATCAGTGTAATTCTTTAATCTTTATAATTATTTGTCAAATTGTTAATTTTTTTAAGCTCATAATTAAATGTACATTGCACGTGACAGTTAAAATACAATGAAGGAGTTTGGAGCTCAAAAAAGAAAATGGAAGTGAAAGGAGGAGGCAGTGATTCAAAGTCAAGCAGGTCATATTGATAAATATTTTGTAGTAACAAAAAAGAGGTCGGAAGAAATAACAATTACAGTTGAGAATATGATCATTAATGAATAACAAAATGTAAACGATAACAACAATTTGAATGAATCATCTGGGAAAGAGAAACTAATTAAATATGCTATTGAAAAATAATTAGATGGCAATGATATATATAATTTTCAACATGAAGATTTAAACGAAAATTTTTGTTTTCCTCTAAATCTCGAGGATCCTGGGAATTAGAAAGGATGTTGATCAGAAAAAGATAGATTATTTAATTGAAATGGGTCTTAAAAGAGTTGATGGCATCTTCTATACCAAAGATGGTGAAAATAGATGTTTTGATTCATCACTCTATAAGCAATCACTACCAAATGGGCAAACTTTTGTTGGAAGATGGCTAGTGTACTCAAGATCTTTGGATATACTCTTTTGCTTTTGTTGCAAGCTGTTTAAACGGCCAAACATGCATCAAATTGGTCAACTGGGCAATGATGGGTATAGAAATTGGCATAATGTGCAACGATGTCTAAAAAATCATGATGTAAATCAAGAGCATATAGAATGTATGGCTAGTTGGATTGAATTGGAAAAGGGGCTTCGAACAAGGAGACAATTAATAAAGTTTGCAACTACTAATCGATCAGGAAAGAGAGCATTGGAGACAGATTTTAACGAGGATCATTGTCGTTGTAAAAATGATTGTCAAAAACAACTTGGCATTTAGAGGCAATGATGAGCATATCTATAATAAAATTAATGACCTCTTTTTACAAATGATAGAAATGGTAGCTGAGTTTGATCCAGAAATGGCCTCTTGTTGGCTTATATGATTGTGACTCTGTCGGTCTAGCATATTTTTTACTTGAAAAATCGTATTTGGAATAATTTTTAAAAATGGTCAAACAGGGTCGAACCAGTTTCAATTAATAAATTAAAAATTATTTCAAAAATCACAAATTTTATAAAAAAAAAAAAAAAAAAAAAAAAAAAAAAACAAGTTATTTTACAAATAAATGATTATTTACTCATTTAGAAAGGTAAAATCTTACACAAAAGTAACTTAAAACAACCAAAAGTAACTTTAAAAAAACAACCAAAAAAATGTCCAAAAAGGGGTTCAAAACCCGGCCGGTCGACTTATTCCCGGATTAACGGGGAAAAACCCGAGTTTTGTAACCGGGTTTTTAATGCCCAATTTTGGAAGCAGACTGAATCTGTTTTCAGGCCAATTCCAGGTCGAACCGTCCGGTCCAATCCAATTTTCTAAACCATGATTCCTGCTACTCTAATTGTGGTTGAGCTAGGCAATTGTTAGCACAGACAGACAGACACTCTCTTTACAAGAGAAACTAGGCATTTGATATTATGTGCTTGTTATTAACAGGCACTCAGATGAATCAAAGATTTTAAGCCAAGACTCTAATCCAGAGTATTGTTTGTAAAACCATAGACGCAGGTCAGTGTGAACCAAAAGAAATGCAAAACAATGGGTTTCTTTCTGTTATCCTCGAAAAATTCAACATGGTCTGAGATACCATCATCAGCTTTATGCTTCTCCATGGTTAATTATTGCTTATCAACTCAAAACTTTAGGTTTCTTTCTGCTATCCTCCATCCATGCAAGTTGTCAAAAGAATTTTCAACGTGGCAAATGCCCTTCCAATACTGCTTGTATCCTTTCAAGATTGTTCATCACAACATCAAATAAAAATAGGATTTCTTAAGATAATTAGTGCAATGTAAATATAGTTAATTTGCATTGTTAATTTTGAAAGTGATATCACAACAAATGAATAAAAGACTCATGACGCACTACTAGAATATGTATATTTTCGACGAAGATAGCGGCCGTCGAAAATTTCCGATGGATAGGAAATCATCATCGGGAAACAGAATTTTTTGACGGCAACTAATATCCGTCGGCCTCCAATATCGATCAGAATTTTCTAATTAGGAATTATTTGATTTCTGCTTGGATCAGGGTTATGCAGATCGTAACTTAATCGCAAAGTGGAAAAAAGTTTGTTAACAATGTCCAAATATTTATCATGGTCTGGAAATTTAAATTTTGTCATGTTTCTTCCTTGTGCAATTTGTATATCCTTTCTATTTTCTCGTAGTATTTGCAAATCCTAATAAGGTCGTGAAAATGTTACAATGTCAAAAGATAACAATGGTTTAAAGAGGGATATTTGCAGATTAACACAATTCAGCTTGTTCAATTTCTAAGCCTCTATTTGATAAATCGTTTGTAAACGGTTATTTATAAATACTGTTTATAGATAGCAACATGGCAATATTTCGTCGATTCATTTTCTTGAAAGGTAAAAAATGGTGGACGGTAATCTTTGACCAATTAAAATTGTTGATTTTTTAAAAAATTGTCCAATGAGATGTGATAAGTGTATTTTATACACTTATTTATCTGTCGAAATTAGGATATTATTTTGTTTTTCTCGAATATATTCTATTTAGTTTGTGTTTATTTG
Source organism: Ligustrum vulgare (assembly GCA_963555705.1). NCBI lineage: Eukaryota > Viridiplantae > Streptophyta > Magnoliopsida > Lamiales > Oleaceae > Ligustrum > Ligustrum vulgare. The sequence continues at coordinate 4,699,119 of OY743185.1, forward strand.
TCATTATTTCAGGTTTTATCCCAAAATCAAGAAAATGAGGAATTGAAGTAATTATTCAACAAGTGGACGGAAAAACTCAATTTTGGATGCAATTGACGATAAAACGAAGATAAGAGGTCAAAATGAATTATTTGACAAAAATGAGGCTTTAGTAGTAAAACTTACCCAATATTACTTGGGTCTCATAATCAATTGCAAGGAAAACTTTTGACCCAAAATATTGCATGACTAATTGGAGTTTAAAAACCTATTAATATATATACACACAACAGCCGTAAAAAAGGTCGGAGAGTTTCTTGAGACACAGCGGCCGACTGGAAGGGACAAGCCGTGGAGGAGAAAAGCTGGAGATATACATATATTATATATATATTGACAATTGGGAATTGGAGTAGGGGACAAAAATTGGGGTCAATTGTGATTGGTCGGTTGGTAGGAAATTTGGAGGATATATATATATATACACACACAAATTGGAGAGGAGGCTGCTGGGACTCTTGCTTGGGTAATTCTTTTCAATTATTAGATACACACAGCCAATTAAAGTAGCAGCTGGTGATTTATTTTGGCTAATTGGAGAGCACGTACCTGTGAGGAAGAAAAAGGAGGACAGCCGTGAGATATATATACACAGAGAGAGATTGGAGAGGCCAAAAATCAACAGGTTGCAATTGAGAGATTTAAGGCTGCTGGGGAGTTTTAATTGGAGGAAAAAGAGTTGACTGTCGACAAGAATTAATTGGTTGGTTTGTGGAATTAATTGAGGTTGCGGCTGAATTAATTTGGATGGAGGACTCGGGTGGTGAATTCTTGGTGCAAGGGAGGCGATTTTAATTCTTCGACTCTTCAACATTCGAGTTTTACTTTCATTATTTATTGCTTTTTATTTCAAAAACATGCGTAGCTAAGTTTTTAAATCGGGATTGACGATATAGATTTAATGTTTTAGTTTGATTTTAATTCTCAAGTTGGTGCTTTTATTTTATGTATTGATTTTATTATTGCGTTTAATGCTTGAGTTGCTTGATCACCAATTCATGATTTAATGGTTGTTTTCATAATTCGAGAGGTGAGTTAACAATTAGATCACGTAATAAAATCCGGAAATTTCAACAAAAAGATGGAGATATGAATTTGTGGTTGCATGTGGTCACTTAGAAATTCCTAGAAAATTTAATGCATTTAGCTAAGGAGAACTCTAACCCGCTGTAGAGATACATGGTTGACTTAGTTAAATAGGTCTAATTTGAACTCGAGAGAGGTAAATTAGATATATGCGTGAATTCGACCAAATACAATTTTAGAAAACAACTTGAGATGAGAAATTAAGCTAGAACGTTATTTCGAAATCGTTAGTCCCGATATTCATTCAATTGCTAGAAATCCCACCACTTTGTTTCTTACTTATATTAATTGCTTTTAGTTTAATTTTCTATTTTCATTTTAATTGCATTATTTATTTCATTGATTTCCAATTACTTGTCGTTTTTGTTTTTATTATTTTACAAGTTATTTTCTTAGTTAGTTTTGGCTTTTGTCTAGGAATTCTATATTCGAAGTAAATTTATAGCGAATTAAATAGTTCTCGTGGGATCGACAACTCGGACTCAAAAGTCCCCTTTTATTACTTGTAGCGATATCGTACACTTGCGATATTTCAACACAACAAGATGTCACGAGATCGTTTATAAATTTTACCAAACTAGGCTAAAATTATTGTCTGACCTGCAACTCGACTATGAAAGGACCTGCTGCTTAAGGTGCATGCAACCTCGGGATCATAACTTTTAAACTACGTGTGTGTGTCGACGTGCCAAAGCATTTGCAGGAGGAGAAAGAGAAAGCTATAGAATGCATGCACTGCATTTGTAAAAAAAAAAGGTGTATCCCACACCCTGAGGGCCCGAACCGACCACGCCCAAGGTCATTGGTTCGAGATTGTAAATCCAGGTTATGCCTCCAATGAACCAGGGTGGAGGGGATTGTGTAAGCATGAGCATCCCTCAATAACTCCCTCTTGCAACAAAGTCAATTTTACCTTGCGGGGAATCGAACTCCTGCATTTGTGGGGGCTGTGCAAGTGGAGATTGAGGAGTTCACATCAATGGCCCATGACAAACAATAAATTATCAATGCGGAGAAATGTAAATTGATGTAAAAGAAATATGTGTCTCTCTTTGTTGTGAGGGCTAATGGTGTGAAAACTGTTGAGAATTACACGTTGATTCATCTTCTTTAATCCACGTGATCTTTTGATGTTCAAAAATTGATTGAGCAAACAAGAAAATAAATAACGACGAAGCAAAATTTTCTGGATCGTCAAAGTCTTTCACTATATAATAAATTATTACAATTATATAGAATTTCACTCACCAACCAAATCTCATAGACTATAGAGAAAATACTAATAATGAACTTCTATCTAACCTTAGTTTCTACCCTTTGAATTATCCCACAAAGAGTTCACAAAAAACTACAAAGATAAAGCTATCTAATTTTCTCTCTAATTAGTCTCACATGAGATTCATAATATTATGGCTTCTAACACACATATTTATAGGTAAAAAAACCCCTAGAATATGTAGAATTCGTGTTCAATTAAGTTTCTTTATTGAAGTAGAATACCAAAATAAAGTCTTTTATTTTCTTTCCTTTTCACATTTAACTTGATCTCCAAGTTAACCACTTTAATAGGAAAATCAATTGTCCAAGATATTCTCATTCTTAATTTGAGTCAAATATCTCAACAATCTCCATCTTGACACAATTCATCCGAGCCAAAATATTCAAAAATTAATCATTGGATAAACAAGCAAGTTTTTTCCACTTTGACAATCCATACTCCACCATATGAGTATAATCACTCAGAATTATCAACAACTCCCGAGCTTTTCGTGGCCCATGTCGAAACAAAATTGCTGAAAAATTATAGTGCAACTTCTATTGTTTGATTTTCCATAGGAGCTCATCAGCCATCAACATCAATTTAACCACACACCTTGCATCAAAGTCAAACCAATATTGTGTGCGAACACATGCACCCGCCAGTAAGAACGCATCCTCTATCATGGAAACTGGCATCATGCCATGAGGATGTCAGATCCTACTCAGAATACATCATCACCGCCCTCCAACAGGAGAGTCACATTGTCCATCTTCAAGCAGTCAGCCGAGTCTGCTCCACCTTTTGGACAGTTTCTTCTTACGTGACCAGATTGTTCACGGTTCCAACATACAACCTTCTTCTTCATGGAGTTACCCCTCCACTTTTCAGTAATAAGAAAATCATTTCCAGATGAATTATCACCTCACCTAATCTCCGTTCTTCAGAGATCAACTTACATGTAACTTCTGCAAAGTCCACTGTTTCCTTCTCGTACATCAAAATCGGCTTGATGTGCTCAAACGTGGATTGAAGAGACCAGATGAGCCTCAATGCTTTATCCTCATCTTCAACCTTGACTCCAATAAATTCAAGTTCAGAAACAATCCCGTTAAGAACACTAAGATGATCGGAGATTTTTGTACCTGTGCTCATTCTCTACGAATGAAACTGTTCCTTCAGATACAAGCGATTTGACAAGTTTTTAGTCTGATACAACTCTTCCAATTTTTCCCAAAGTTCCTTAACATCAAATATCCCATGAATATTTGCAAGAATATTCTTGGCCAAACAAAGTCGTATTGTACTAGCAGCTTTCAAATTCAAATCTTCCCAATCTTCATCAATCTTGCTAGATTCAGTTTTCTTTTTCCTTTTTCAGAACTAACGGTTGGTTTTTCTTTCAAAGCTTTGTGTAGACCCGCCTGAATTAAAATATCCTTGACTTGTACTTGTCACAAGCCAAAATTAATTCTTCCATCAAATTTCTCCACGCCGTACTTGACAGACATATTTTCTTTTGCTCCAATAAAATCTTCGAACCACCTGACACTCTGATACCACTTGTTGGGAATTACACGTTGATTCCTCTTCTTTAATTCACGTGATATTTTGATGTACAAGAATTGATTGAGCAAATAAGAAAATAAATAACAACGACGCAAAATTTTCCGGATCGTCAAAGTCTTCCACTACATAATAAATTGTTACAATTATATAGAATTTCACTCACCAACCCAATCCCATAGACTACAGAGAAAATACTAATAATGAACTTCTATCTAACCGAAGTTTCTACCCTTTGAATTATTCCACAAAGAGTTCACAAAAAACTACAAAGATAAAGCTTTCTAATTTTCTCTCTAATTAGTCTCACATAAGATTCATAATATTATGGCTCCCTAACACACATATTTATAGGTAAAAACAACCCCTAGAATATGTAGAATTTGTGTCCAAGTAAGTTTTCTTATTGAAGTAGAATACCAAAATAAAGTCTTTTATTTTCTTTCCTTTTCACCTTTAACTTGGTCTCCAAGTTAACCACTTTAATAGGAAAATCAATTGTCCAAGATATTCTCATTCTTAATTTGGGTCAAATATTCCAACAAAAACTTGCTTACTGTTATTGTTGAAACAGCTTTGAAATATTTTTGAACTTTCCTTCTAGAAATGCTCTCGAAATTTCCTTAATTTATGCCTTAGCAAAACTTTGGGGGATAATTTCACACGTATTGCTTTCTTTTGTTCCTTGTTTGTCACAGTTGAAGTGGGCATTTCAAATTTCACAAAATAAGAGGTTGTTTGGTAAAGTAAGAATTTTGACTACAACTTTTCAATCATATCATTTTTAATCAAGCTCATAGCTTTTGATTTTTCAAATATTTTTAAACTACACATCCGTAAAAAGAAAAAAAATCACAAAAACAAAATTTTTTTACATTACCAAACATGCTCTAAGGTTTTGTTTGAAAGCATTTTATTTATGAACGATTAGACAATATTTCATTGGACCATTTCTTTTTTTAAAAGTTATCAGTTTCGACTGGTTAAATATTCATGCTTACAATTTTTTACTTTTCAAAAAAATTGACCAGAAAAATGTTGTCAAATCACTATTTATAAACAAATTTTATAAATGGATTGTCGAACACACTACGAAATTTTTAAGAATAACTATTCATAATGAAGACTATCAATAGTTAGCACACATGACATACATCACATGTATGGTGGTTATGAAAATTCATTTTATTTTATTTTTTTAATTATTACATTAATCACACGTGTAATGTCATATAGGAAGACTATCGGTATCCCTCACTATGAATATCTTTTAAGTGGTTTTAAGTGGTACATGCAGATATATCTCAAAGGACAATTATATTGATAATACAAGATATGTCAACTGTTGAATCCAAGCCGAAAGAGAGGTACAGTGATCCACTAGTAAGAGCTCAATAGAGGCCCAATGGACCTTGACCCATGGCTAAGGTCTAAAATATCACATTGGGTCAAGTGCCGAGGTGGAGTGTCAAGCGAACCTCTTTAGCAGAACTGATTTATGTCTGGCCGATGTGCTTTATACTCAGCCGGGGCGCTTTACGGCGAAGACCAGAAGAGAGATGGAGTCAGAGATGTGACGTTGCATTTACCAAGATGTGACAGACGCCCCTCCCCTACGAAATGTAGCAATGATTACGGTCAAAAAGCAAGGTTGTCACCTCCAAGAGTTAGGGTGAAGACAAGTGTAAACCATAACACGTGTCACAATCCAAGAGAATTACTCATTCTATAAATAGAGCACACTTGACTCCAAGAAAGGGGTTAGCAATTTCATACTCTTAACTAAATAAATATCTCTCACTCCCTTTTCTCTCTTTTACGCATCTATATTTCCCGCATTCAAATTATATTCGCTGAACATGGCTGCTGACTTTGGCATCGGAGTGCAAACGGGAGCCACCTCGGCTCCCTTTGCAAACTGATTGTTTGTCGCAGTGCGCAAGAGATCCACGTGTTCAAGAGGGAGGAGCTGAGACGTGTTGGTCCAAGGTCCAGCCGGATTTTGTGGTCAACATCAACGACACCACATTTTATTTTTAATGTATATCTCTAAGTTTTTCTTACTTTTACACTTATTCTTCCAAGATTTTTAGATAAACTTTTATCATCAACCATTTATTAATTTTCATATCTTGTCCATAAAGGTGATTTTTGTCCAAAATATTTCTCATGAGAGTGAAAAATAATTATTTATCTCTCGTATTCTTAAATAATCGAAGTAAATAACTAATACAAAAGTAAAAAATAAACATTTTCTCTATTTTCAATGCACATTAGCAGAATATTTGAATATATATATATATATATATATATATATATATAAAATGAGGATATAAAATTAAAAGTAAGCAAATATTAAAAACCTTTCATATAATTAAAATGTAGTGTAAATATAAAAAATGGTGGTACGTATATGTTGGATGAATTTGTGAATAGTGACGACAAAATAAGTAGAAAGATAGTTTGTGAATCCGTGCCTAAAATTGGACAGAGTAACGGTAAGGAAAATACAAACAAGAAGAAAAAAAAAAGTAAGGACAAAGCCGAGGCAAGAGTTGGACTCTTTGTCCTTAAGTCGAATTTGCCCAGTAACGATGCCTATGGATTCCGACAATCGACTCCCAAGATACAACGGATACACTTGTGTTTGTAGCACTCCAAAACACAAGTACAACGAACCAAATTTTGGCTTATGTACTCCAAGAATGAAATGAAGGAAAATCAAAACAAATGCAATTATTTTGTTTTTTGAGAGAAGAGAGGATAATATATGTTTTGCATATCAAAATTGTGAGGAATAAGATACTCAAATGGTCCTATTTATAGACCATGAAAGGGTGTGGACGAAATGGTTGAGGCCAAACCATGCACCTTTATGAAAATGTGTCTATTCACCGGACAACCGTGCGGTCGCACGGTTTTACTCAAAAAATCGGAATTGAATTTGACGTGTGATCGCACGGTCAAATATTTTGACCCGATTCGTCCTTTTTCGTAATTTCTCATTCATCCAATATTGGTTTTCGAAATTCCAAATATACCCTTCAATACATGCGGAGAAATCAAAATTCTCTTTAGTCGATCCCCATTTGTGCGTCCCAAAGCGGCGAAATGACAAACAATTTTGCCTAAGAAGATTGAGTCGAACTTTTGAGTATTTTTTCGAAGTCGACACGAAGTTGCTTTAGTCAGTTTTTCGATACTTAATCAATTTCTTGATTTATCGATTTATTAATCAATATCCAACAGTATATAATTACCCAATCTCAAAACCTTTAAACAAAAAGATGCAAAAAAAAAAAAAAAAAAAAGGATAAAGGGACTAGCCTCCATTCGGTAAATGATTTTTTAGCCTTTGTTTGATTCTCTTTAAAATTTTCTCTTTTTTTTTCCTACCGTACTCAATTTTAATCATCTATTAAAATTCAATATTACAATATTTAATTTTTCAATCAAATCTCAATAATTCAATCTCCTAAAAAGTCATTATTCATTTCAAAAAAACTATTTTTAAACAATACCAAACACACACTAAATCACACAATTTTCTAAACTACCTTTTAATTATATGTATTTTTCTCCAATTTTCAATCACATATTTTACCACAAAATCATAAATAAATCAGAACTGCATATAGTATAGTGTTACCAAACTGATGCTTAGCATCAGTTTGGTAAAATAATCTTTTTTTTATTTATTTATAAACAACACAATTTTTCAAATCACATTTTAACTACACACATTTTTTTGTCTCCAATTTTCGACCATTATTTTTTAGCTTAAAATCATAAGTAATCAAATTTATAAATTGTTTTTATAGAAGAGTATATTGAAAATATCCATTTAAATTTACCAATTCTTATAAATAACTATACAATTTTATAACTTTTGAAAGTAGCCTTAAATACTAGAAACTACTAAGAATACCTTTACACATAACATTTCAACTATAGACATTAAAATTTAGAAAACTCGAATTTAGTCATTTGATAATTTTGTTTATATAATTTTAATTGATTTTGATTTATATGATTTTTTTTTCACTCATACTAGCACCTCCTTCGTTTGGTATCAGAGCCATATAGCAGATCAAAAAGATAAATATTATATGACAAAATAAAAATAAATATATTATACATACACCAGAATTTATAATCACTCAAATATTAATATTAACTTATAATGAAAAAATAAGAATTTTAATAGCTTTAAAAGGTTTAGATGAAGATATAAGAAGAGATATATAAAAAGAAGGGAGAAGATTTTGTAAATTTTTCCCAATATGTATTAATCATCTTACAGAGATATATAAATAAATACAATGCTTGAGAAGCAAGTTAGCAAACACAAGGAAATAAAAGAATACAAGGAAATAAAAGATTACACAATAAGAGATTGCATAATTTACAGATATAATATCTCTTATTTCCTTATAGGCCCCCTGAAAATGGAGGGTGAATGAACTCCAATTTTGGACCTCATAGTGGCTAACCGCGTGCCCGGGAGCGGTTTTGTAAGGCAGTCAGCAAGTTGGTCTGCAGAAGAAACATGAGCAATTCTTAAGCACCCAGATTGAACCTTTTCACGCACAAAGTGGTAATCAATAGCTATATGTTTCATTCGAGAATGAAGTACTGGATTGGCACAGAGATATGTAGCACCAATATTGTCACAGTAGATGACGGGAGTAGCTGAGAGATGGATGTCAAGTTCAGTTAAGAGAGATTGAATCCAAGAGATTTCAGCTGAGGTAGAGGCAACAGAACGATATTCTGCTTCAGTAGAAGATCGAGCAACAGTGGACTGTTTCTTGGAGCTCTAAGAGATGAGATTGGATCCTAAGAAAATAACATATGAACCGGTGGAAGTACAATCCACAATGTCACCCCCCCCAATCTGCGTCAGAGAAAAGTTCATAGTCGATATTGCCAAGAAGATAGCTCAAAAGGAGTTTAACAGAGGTCCAATGTGCACTGGTTGATTTTTGCATGAATTGAGACAGCTTGCTAACAGTGAAAGAGATATCAGGTCGGGTTAGCGATAAATACTGAAGGGCACCCACAATGGAGCGATACTCAGATGGTGAGGATAGAGGTGTTCCTTCATGTAGTGTTGGGATACTAGATGGAGACATCGAGTTGCAAACAGGTTTGGAAGAGGTAAGTTTGGTTTTGATCTCGGTCATAAATGTACTTTCGTTGGGATAAAACTAATCCATGGGAGGTCTGAATTACTTCTATACCAAGAAAGTAAGATAGGGAACCAAGATCCTTGACAGAAAAGGACGGAGAGATGGTAGAGATGAAAGTGGAAAGATAGGAAGAATCATTTCCGGTGAGGATGATATCATCTACATAAACAAGGAGATAGAGGATGATTCCTTGTTTCTGATAGATAAAAAGAGATGTGTCAGCTCAGGAGTTTGTGAAACCAAAAGAGACAAGGAATGATTTAAGGGCCGAGAACCAGGCACAAGGTGCTTGCTTTAGTCCATAGAGGAACTTGTGCAAGTGATAAACAAAGTCTGGAAACTAAGCATTGATAAAACTAGAAGGCTGAACCATGAAGACATCCTCCAATAGGGTGCCATGTAAGAGCGCATTATTAATATCAAGCTGGTTAATGGACTACCCAGAAGTAATCGCAATTGTGAGGACCAAACGAACAGTGGTGGGTTTGACAACGGGGCTATAAGTTTAAGAGAAATCAAGGCCGGTGCGTTGGTGAAACCCCTTAGCCACAAAGCGCCCCTTATATATGTCAATCGAACCGTCGGGTTTCCATTTTATACGATAAACCCATTTGCAACCCACAACATTTTGAGCATGAGATGGAGGAACGAGAGACCAAGTACCATTACGAATAAGGGCATCGAATTCGCTGGACATGGCTTGGCACCATAGAGGATCTTGCATTGCCTTAGAGACCGAGGTAGGTTCAAGGGGGGAGGGGACGAAGAGGCTGCCAGACAGTATTTTGGATTGGGTTTGTAGATATGGTGTTGGGATCATGTTTGCGTGGAGTGACGGGGAGGAGGTTTTGTATGTGGGGAGCTGGCAACAGGTTGTGGGCTGATTGCAAGTGGGAGATTTGTGGTCGGACTGGGAGAGGGAGGGGCTGGGGAGTTTGCAGTGTGCGGCGAATTGGGGGAGGAAGGCGAGGATATGGGAGAAGAGAGGACATATTGCGGTGCAGACTGTAAGGCCAAACGCCAAAGGACAAACCTGTGACAAAGTGGAGTTCGCACATCCTTGGGCAGCTGCGGCAGGACAATCTTGGGAACCAGTGGTTGCCGGACAAGACCCAGAACTAGCATCCGGGACAGAGAGAGGGAGAAGGACTGGACCGGTTTCAGGAGGGGGGCATTGTAGGGAAGAGCAAGAGAATGGGAAGCAAGTTTCGACAAAGGTGACATGCCGAGAGGTGAAAATTTTGTTTGAGGCCTTGTCTAAGCAAAGATAAGCACTTTGAGAGGGGGAGTATCCCAAGAACACTCATGCCCGGGATTTTGGCTGAAGCTGCGGAGCTTATCAATGTTGGGGAAATGACCAAATAGTTTTTCAAAGAAGGATAGCATATTAAGATTGACTTTGGGCATTCGATTAATTAGATAAGCTGCAGTCGTGCAAGCATAGGGCCAATAAATGAGGGGCATAGAGGCGTGATGAAGTAGATTGAGACCAGTTTGGAAAACACGACGATGCCTGCGCTCAGAATACCCATTATGCTCAGGTGTATGAGGAGGTGTGGTAAGATGACCAATCCCATGCAATGTAAGAAAGGATGCAAGCGCAATAAATTCTCCACCGTTATCGGAGTAAAGACGTTTGATTTTTGTGTTGAAGTAGTTTTCCACCAAATTTTTAAACTTGATAAATGTGTCCTTAACGTCCGATTTTTTGCACAAGGGATAAAGCCATAGATATTTGGTAGAGTGATCAACAAATAAAACATAGTACTTGTAACCATTTATTGAACAAATAGGAGACGACCATACATCGGAATAAATTAACTCTAGAGGAAATTGACTAACGAGGCTTGAACTGGCAAACAAAAGTTTATGGCTTTTGTTGCAGTTGCAAGCATTACAAGAAAAGGTAGATTTAGAGGACACTGCATTAGAGATGGCAAAAAAATCCGATCCGCCCCGTCGATCCATCGACCAGATTCGATCCGATCCGAAAAAATCCCGATCCTTGGATCGACGGATCGAAATTTATGTGATCCACCCCGATCAGAAAATTCACAGAGCGGATTTGGATCAGGGCTGATCTGATCCGCCCCGATCCGCGATCCGACATTTTTTTTAATATAATTTTTTTATCATGTATAAAAATTTAATATGTAAATTTTGTAGCAAATTTTAATTTCTGGGAATAAGCTGCAATCTTTGCATTTTAAAGAAAACATATTTTTCATGTTCTTCATTTGAAGAAAGAATTCCAATAAGTGATGGCAAAAAAACTCGATCCGTTGAATCGGCGAATCGGCCTCTATACGTCTCGTTTCAATAAAATAAAATAAAAATTAATAAAATAAAATAAAATTTCTAAATTTTTTATAAAAGATTTAATTTAAAATATATTTAAAAAAATAAAAATAATTCTCGCGGATCGGTGGACCGATCCGCCCCGTTGCCAACACTACACTGCATTTAATTTATTGGAATGGAAAAGATGAGATAAGATCTTGTTGGAAGGGTGGCTGAGGCGATGGTGCCAGGTGGGAAGAGTGGCACAGTTGACAGAGAATGCTAGTAATGGGGTTGATGGTGACAACTTCGGCCAAGAGTATATGCCTTCTTTAGCTTGCCCTCGGATGAGCAGTGCTCTTGTCTGCAAGTCCTTCACAAGAAAATGAGAGGGTGAGAATTTAATGGATGTGTTATTGTTAGAACAAAATGTTTTAACAAATATCAAGTTACGAGACATGCGAGGAACACATAAAACATCAGATAAAGTGAATTTACGGGAAGGGGCAGGTAAATTGGCATTGCCAATGTGAGATATAGATAGACCTAAGCCATCACCTATTTGCACATCGTCAGGGCCAAGGTAATCCGAATGTATGGAGAGGTTATGGAGATCACTGGTAATGTGATGCGAGGCTCCCGAGTCTAGAAGCCAATCAGACGAGGATGAAGGAGACTGATGGGCAGCATATGCCGAAAGTTGAGATTGGTTGGAGGATTGTACTGCCGAATAGGAGTTGCTTGGGTTGGGGTGTGAAGAATTCGGCCAAGGGCTAAAGCAAAAGGAAGGGCAATGTTTTGCAGTGTGTCCCTGTTGGCCACACAATTGGCAACGACCAAGATATGGTTTAGGGGTTTTCTGTTGGTGACTACGAGGAGTAGGTTTAGAGAATTTAGTGAGGGTGGGGCGGTTGTTGTGGTTTTTGGTGGTGTTGTTTGCTGTAATGGGTGAGAAGTGAGAGGCTTTGCTATCAGATTGGAGTTGAGATTCACGGGTGACAAGCTTTTCATGAAGCTCATCAAAGGAGATGGAGTTGTCTCTTGCTCGAATTGCATCACACAGTCCACTATAATCAGGCCCTAGACCACGCAGAATATGGAGAATCAACTCGTCGGAGTCAATGGTGGCCCCCATGAGAGAAAGGCTATCAAGAATACTTTTGACACCGTGCATATATTCAGTGATAGGAAGATCACCCTTCTGAAGCGACCCAAGCTGCCCTCTAAGGTTCATAATCCGGCCACGAGACAGCTTGGCATAAGTGTTGAGAATAGTTTGCCAGGCTTCATGGGAGGTTTTGGAAGCAGCAATAAAGGAAACAAGGTTCGGAGAGATGGAACTGACAAGTGCATTCAATAGGAGTTTTTCTTGCCGGATCCAACGAGAGAAGGTAGGGTTGGGTTTTTGTCCAGTTGGTGTTTGGGTGACAGCAGGAGGACACTGTATCGATCCATCCACAAAGCCGAGAAGGTCGAAACCAATGAGGAGGCTGGATTTGTATGTACCAAGCCGAAAAATTGTTGGAGGTTAGTTTCTGAATATATGGGAGTGGCCGTGAGTGTGGTGGAAGAGGATGGGAGGAGGGTGCTGCCGAGTGAAGTAAGTGGCGGTGTAATTTCTGATGATGTGATGTCAAGGCTGGAAGGCGTGGTGACTGGTGGTATGATACCGGAGTTGGGAGAGTCAGTAGCCATGGATCAAAGAGCTCAAGTGAGACTGATGCTCTGATACCATAAAGAAGGGAGAAGATTTTGTAAAGTTTTCCCAATATGTATTAATCATCTTAAGAGATATATAAATAAATACAATGCTTGAGAAGCAAGTTAGCAAACACAAGGAAATAAAAGATTACACAATAAGAGATTGCATAATTTATCTCTTATTTCCTTATATATATATATATATATATATATATATATATATATATATATATATATATATATATATATATATACACACAATAAGAGATTGCATAATTTATATGATCTAATAAATTTCTATAAAATAATAGAAGATTTTATAATAAATGAAATATTAGATTTAATAGAGAATGACATCATAGAAGAATTAATACAAAATGACATAACAAAAAAGTATGGATTATCATAGTGCAGATCCTCAATAAGCTAGATATTCAGACATAGAAATAAATGAAAAATTAGATTTAATAATAGAATAAAGAAGAAATTTAATGGATCAAATATGAGAAGAAAGAAATATAAAAAGACAAGAAAAGTTAAGATTAAAATCATTAGAGAAAAAGAGAGAATATTATAATAAAATTTTAAAACAATTACCTAGAATGCAAATAATTTTACAAAACAAAGAGAGAATTAATAAAGAGAAATATACTAAATCAGGACAAATGGAAGATTATTTAAAATATTATAGAGCACAACATAGAAATTAATGATAAAATCAATTGAAGATTTTTATGAAAATAATATAATGACATATAAATAAATAAAATATGAAACAAAACTTATTCTAGAAATTGAGTATACTAGAGGAAGAATTTAATGACAGAATTTTCAGAAATAAAATTTGAAAAACAAATAATAGAAAATATTAAACTTCCAGTTGGATCTTATCAAATAAGAGAGCTAATACAACTATATTTTGACCATTAAGCTCATAGGAAAATCTGATGGATTTCTCAACATGCAATTAAATTGGATAAGTGTCTTTTTATGCCAAACATATGAAAACATAAATTCACAAGATAAAATGGCCATTGAAGAATTACAACAGTTAAATATACAAGATAAGAATGTAAAAAAAAAAAATTACAAAGTATCAAAAACAAATTCAAAATACAATTCAAGGAATTAAATGACAAGCTAGGAGATGTTAAAAACATAGATGAAGAAATTTTAAAAGAATTCCAAAAAATCAAGAGAATTAATTAATCAAGATAAAATTGGAATGATTATAGAAAAAATAGAAAAATTAAATGAAAAAATAATGATAAATGAAAATGAAAGAATCAAAAAATTAGAGGTAAAAACAGATGATATGTATGACAGACTATTCAAGGTACAAAAAACTCAAACTACTAAACCAAGAGTATAAAATGTTGATAAGTAAGTATATTGAAAATCTAAAAAAATTAATAAAATCATTAATAAGTGATGTTCAAGAAGTAAAAAATGAATTAAAAGAAGCAATAAATGATATAAACATATTGAAACTAGAAATTAAAGAATTCAAAGAAAATAATAAAAATAAAGATAAGAAAATAGAGAAAAAAAAATCATAGAAAAAGAAATGCTTAGGATAGGAAAGAAACACGTCGAACAAGAAAAAATTGTAATAGAAGCAGAAAGTATGGATGCTGAATTTAGAAAAAAAAAACATATTACCAAAAATATTAAAAGAAGAACTAGAGTTAGAAAAATCCATAAAAAAAACTTTAGAAAAACTAAAAATTGAAGAAAAACAAGATAAAGATGAATGAAGAATTAGATTTGCTTATAGAGAATTATGACCAGTTAAGTCTTGATAATTCAAGTGAATATCAAGTTTTAATGAATACTGGAGGAGCACCTAATTCGGCTCCAATAGGAACTTCTAAACTAGAATTACCCTATCCATATGAAAGTTATGCACCTCTATATAGTAAACCACATAGACAATATTATGATAGAATCAGGGATAAACAACCATCTAAAGGAAATAAATACAGAGATAGATTTGAACCAAATGATAATTTGATAAACAAATTAATCATGGAGGAATAAAACTAGATTTGAATTTTAAAATAGATACTAAGAAAGCCTGATTAACTTGGACATATTCAATGATATTATTCTTTTATATAATAAAGATGATACATGGGAAAGTACCGAAAGAATAATAGACTTCCAGTAACATCCTTTGAAGGAAATGTTAGAATTTGGTGGGAAGGAATTAGTAATGATACAAAAACATTAATAAGAAAGAATGTCCAAACAGAAATAATAAAAGCAGGCAAAGAAGGTATACAAAGATTAGTAGAATACATTTCAGATGAATTTTTAGGAGAAAATTGAATAAGTAATTCAGAACATGAGTCAATAAGAGAAAAAGATAATGCTAAAATGAAATTAATAAATTTAACAATATGTGATATGTGTAAAATTAAAGAATACACTTGTGAATTTAAAGATTGCTATTATGTTCAATTTCATAGTAATGAAAATCAAGAAGTATACCAAGATATGTATTATAATAAATTACCAGGTTCATGGGGAATATATTTTAAGATAGAATTTGAAATATTTGCATGAGATAACCCTAAAATCCCTAAATCATTAGGATCAAGGATAAATTTTTTATTTGAAAGATTAGCATATATATGTCAACAAAGACAATTGTTAAAGAAATCAGGAAAATTAACTAGAATATGTTGTGAAGATATGAAAAAATCTACCCAATGAGGATATAACCCTGAAAGAATGAAAATAAAAAGAAAATATAGAAATAAAAAGTTCAAAAAATTCAGAAATTTTAAGAAATGATACATAAAACCTAAGAGAAGATATTCCAAATAAAAAATAGAAAGATAAAAGTTAATGGAAATGTTGAAATTGTGGAGAGATAGGCCATATAAGCCCTAATTGTAACAAAAGAAAAGTTAAAATATTACAAAAAGAATACCTAGAAATGGAAAGTGAACTAAGTAAAATATCTGATATTGAAGAACATTATGATCAAGAAGTCTATATAAGTGAAATAAACTCAGAAAGCAATGAATCAAAATAGAGAAATAGAAGGAATAGAAAACAATAATATATACAAGAATACGAAAGAATAAATGGTTATGGACTAAAAGTAAATTTTGATAATAATAAGTTCAAGAAAATACAAAAATTATCTTTAGACTTGAAAATAGGAAAATGGGAATATTAGACAGAATATGGAGAAGAGAAATATTTGCAATAAACGAATATCATAAAATTGAAAAAATTATAAACGTTAGAACAACTCACGGAACACATAAATTAAATCTTTTAACAAAAAATAAGGTTACAAAATTATTAAGAAAGATCAATAAAATATAAAGTGAAAATATTCAATATGTTTATTTAGCAGGTATACAAATAATGTTCAAATCCTTATTTAGGGAAGGAGTAGATTCACCATTGACTGTGAGTTTACATGATGGAAGAAAAATAAATTTAAAATATAGTCATTTAGTAACAATAGAAGAAAATCTAGCATATAAGAAACCGATATTTATGTGTTATTCAAAATATTGTGTCTCATTGAAAGATAGAAATTTTAATGAAGTTTTAGGACTACATTTCAAGTTACATAAAAATGATATAATGCAACCAGGAGATCAAATCATGACTATAGAATATAAAGCGTTATACACATTTACTAATTTTAATTATGGAAATATTTACTCTAAAAAATCATATATTGAAGTTCATAAAGAATGTAAAGATATTGGTAAAATTGTGGAACCAAATAAACAAAAAAATTTAGTCCAAAAAAATTATGAACTTATTATAATAAAAAATAAATCAGAGATTACAGAATTAAGAGAAGAAGAATACCCTAATAATAAAATAACATTCGAAGATGGAAGATTAATTAAAAGATCAACAAGTTTACCTAATAGAAAATAATTGGGAGAAACTAGTAGTACAAGAGAGATAAAACTTCATAGAAATGTTGAAAATATGAAAATGGAAAATGAATATTTCAATGGAAAAGAACATGTGAAATGATCAAATATATTAATTGATACAGGAGTTAGTGAATGTCATATAGCTTTAAATAGGAATAAATGATTAATATCTCATAAAACTGATTCATATAGATATATAAATTTTTATGGACAATTTCATATTATTGAACTTGAAGTTAAAGTACCAATAAAGATAGGAGGAATAAATCTTCTAGTACCATGTCATATAGATAACAGTACGATAAATCCTCATATATTATTAGGAATGAATTTCCTAAATGGACTAGAAGATTATAGTATAAAACGAGAGGAATTATACATAACCCATAATAGTTAGACTATACTATGTAGAAAGGCTGAATAAATGAATAATCAAATAAGTTTTTCATTAGTTGTTTACATATAAGGTACCATTGTTGAGACAAATATAACAATCTGTGCATTAATTGACACAGGAAGTGATATAACAATATTTAAAAGTATTTTAATTAAATCATGGATATTAATGGAAAGATAAAAATAACAGGAGTTACAGGAGAAAGTACCCAAATAATTAATAGTGCTGATGAAGTTGATATAATACTTGGAAGTAAACAAATAGTTGCGAAAACAAGATATATAATTATAGCAAATTAGAATATGATATATTACTAGGAAATGACTTTATATAACAATTTCAATATTATAAACAAAATAATTACATGATAATGTTACAAACACCTTGTGGACATTTATTAAAAATACCAAGAAAATTTAGACCTTACAGAGTTCAGCCAATATAGCGTGATGATAAATGGTAGAAAAAATCAATTACACAAAATTGAATAAAAAATAAAAACCAATTACACAAAATGAAATAAAAATAAAAAAATCTTGAAAACAAATAAACAAACAAGCATGGAAAAAATCATTGATCAATTAGAAAAAATTTGTAAAGAGAATTTATTATTATTTTGAAAATCACATCATCCAAAAGTTAAAATAAAACTAATATAAAATGTTATTATAAGAGTTAGGCTAATTATGTATATCATACAAGATACACAAGAATTTAAAACACAAATAAAAGAAACCAAAAATTAATCGGACCTAGTAATGAACCCCAGAGTAGTCAAGCTTTCATGGTAATGAAACATTCCGAACAAAAAAGATGAAAAGTTAGAATGGTGATAAATTATAAAGAATTATTTATAATTAAACAAATATACCAAATTTGAAGGATACTTTTTATCAAATAAAGAAGTACTAATAAACCTTGTAAAAGGAAAACAATATTATTTTAAATTTGATTGTAAATCGGGATATTGGTAAGTAAAAATGGAAGAAGATGGTATTCAATATACAACATTTAGTACACCCTAACGTAAGTATGAATGGATGGTAATGTCATTTGGTTTAAAAAATGCACCACAAATAAATCAAAGAAAAATGGTTAACATATTTAAAAAATTTAAAAAATTCTTAATTATCTATATCGATGATATATTTATATATTCTAATAATAAAGAAGAACATAGAAATCATTTTGTAAAATTCATAAATGAATGTAAAAATGAAAGAATTGTTCTTTCAAAAAACAAACATATAATAGAAAAACAAGAAATTGATTTTCTTGGATTATCAATGAATAAAAAATGAATAAAACTACAAATTCACATATCTAAAAAGATAGAAAATTTTCCAGATAAATTACAATCAAAAGAACAAATACAAAAATTCTTAGTATGTTTAAATTATGTGGAAGGATTTATTGAAAATCTTTCAAAAAAGAGACATAAAATCCGGATTTTACTCAGAAGACAAATATCAAAAGATGGAGCGATGAGCACACAAATTGTTAAATCACTCAAGAAAGAATGTAAAAATTTACTAAAATTAAGATTACCAGATAAAAAAGATAATCTAATCATTAATGTTGATGCCTTAGATATATATTGGGCAGCAATATTAAAAACAGATCTTAATGAAACTTACAGATATTCCAGTGGAACGTTTAATCAAGTAGAAATAAATTATACTTCCCATGAGAAAAAATTATTAACAATTATCAGAGGAATAAAAAAAGTTTTCATTATTTTTATAATTCAAAAAATTTATTGTTGAAACTGATAATTCTCAAGTTACAGGCTTAGTAAAAAATAAGTTACCACCAGAACCTCAATATAGGAGGCTCCATAGATGGCAAGCATATTTGACATTTTATAATTTTGATATAATTCATATTAAAAGTGTCATTAATCATCTTTCAGATTTTTTAAACAGGAATATTAAATTTGCAGATGGATAATATCAAAAAATTCTTGATAGACACCAAACAGCGAATAAACTTCCTGACAGAGGAAGCTGAAGATATAAAACTTGGAATCGAGCAACTAGTAGAGACTCTTTAAAAAAGTTTCAAGCAGTTGATGGATATCTCAATTTCTCATTACAATTATACCAAAGAATTGAGCGATAACATAATTGAGATTGAATTTCAGTTTGAATCGTTAATTACCAAACGGGTTGATACCAAATAAGTACATCTTCTAGAAATAGTGGTGGACTAACGATTGAAAGAGATGAACCAAACCCCAAGAAAGTGATCATAAATGAAGTCAGTCCTCGAAAAATAACAATCAATGCCAAAGACGAACATATAAGGGTAATAAAATTCGTGCTGAGGGGGAAGATGATTCCCCTTTTTTACCAAGAGAAAGACAAATATAAAACTACTGCCAAAATTATATATGAACTCCAAGAATGTGATTGTCATTACATTTCGTCTGGAGATCATGTATACCCACGATTGATCGTTACTCAGAGAGGAGATCTCATTATGACAAAAATGACAGTGGATTATGAATTTTTGGATCTTATCTATCTAGGAAAAGATCTGAAAGAAATTGAAAATTTTGATAATTTATTAAAAGGAGAAATTTCAAAGTTTGCCCAAGGAAGATCTATACATTTAAAATTTTATTCAATCAGTTCTGAAATTGATGGAATGATGTATTATCCTGCTGAGCATATTATCACAATTGGATATGTTGCTCGAAATTTTCAGATAGAAGTTGGAAAAAATACCAAACTTGTACCAAATATCACAAGATCATGGTTTAGATCTCGAAAGGTGTTGGGAATTAAGGTTCTCTACAACATTTCCAAAAACTTGTATGATAAAAAATTCAAATGTATATGTCAATATAATGGATAGACCCTCCTCACTAATGGAGGAAAAGAAAAGTCAACAATTTTGAAAGAATACATCAACAAGTTTGACACTCATCAAATCCATGGAAGTTTTGCAACCTTACAAGAGACGTGCATTGTCAGAAATTGCTCTGCATGCCAACAAAATTGATGGACAGCTGGAATCTGCTTTATTAAAGGAGGATATAGTGTGCCAAAAAATAGACAGCCCCATGTAAGGGCCATGTGAGGAAATAAATAATAGAGAGACATGTGTGTCCTTATGATATTATGAAAAGTCTCAAATTATTGTATCCATTATGTAAGCAATGATGTAATAGATTGGATAGTTGTAACTCACGAAGTTGTATAAATTGAAGCTTTCAGACTTGGAAAAGACAGAGATCACTTGAGCACTCAATTTGTGAGAAAGCCAAAGAAATCTTCTGTCCTTGAAAGTTCTTATACCAACCTTGTATCAATCTTCATATTATCAATAAAATTCCAATCGATTTATAAAAATATGATGAGTTTCTAAATTTCTGTCTTCTGAATCCTATTTCCTACAAAAAGATATATTATAAAGAAAATCCCCTACACTCTGTCCTAAATATTTTCCATCTAAGTGTTAAACAGTGAAGGCATAAAATCAGGTATAGCAAATAACTCGTAAAGGCAGAAGACCGTTGAAAGGTGTGATAACAGAAATCTGTAAGCCTGAAGGTCACTAACATCAGAAGGAAAACACGAGGTACAAGTATAAGAAAAGAGGTTAGTATTCTTAATATATTTGTCTTTATGGAATTAGGAGGAAGAAGAACTTTTGAAACAATTTGATATCATGGAAGAATTTAGGATTATCAAAATAGTCCTTATAAAAATGAATATCACAGTATAATTGAACATTTATTTATGCATAGACAATTTACTAGACCCAATAATGAAACAAAAAAGTTACATCATGTTTATATGCCATGTTTATTAGCTATTTTTCCTAAATTAAAAGAATTATTAGGAATAAAAATTACAAAATCAATCATTTACTTTTGGCTTGATAGTGATAATACTGAAATAAATAATGAGTTATATTTAGAATATGTATTTAGCAGTGACAATGATTATGATCTCATATTAGATTATGATAGTGATGGAAACGATGAATCTTTCTTTGCCAGTTTTTGAGAATTTTGAAATCATGAATGAAAGAAATTATATTATGAGAAAACCTAGATCTAAGAGAGGTCCATATAAAGTTAAAAAGAATATCAAAAATAAAAGAGGTATTGAATATGAAAATGAAATTGATAAAATTGGATATCGAGAACAATTTTATGTATCACAAGAAATATTAAGAAGTTTTAAAGAAAATATGATAGAAAACTTTACTAGAGGTAATGCAGATCTATAGTAATACTAGATATTCAAAATATAATAGATAAATTAGAAAAAATAAAGAAAAAATTTCAAAATATAATATATCATTTGAACATAATATTGATATCATGACTGATATAGATATTATCAATTCCCAAGTACTGATAAAATTTGAAAAGTTACTTTAAACTTTATAGATCAGCTACTTGATATTTCCATATTTACAGTTTGATTTCAGTATATAAAATGGTTATATATACAATTAAAGGATTGAATAATTTGTTAGAAAGAATAATAAAAAAAGAAATAAAATCATGTCTCAATTAATGGATATAGATGAATCATCTGAAGAATATTATATACTTTCAGAAAATTGTGATCAGTACATTATACATTATTCTAACATATTACAACAAAGAATGAATTTATATATTAAAATTATGACTAATGATAATACAATTTTAATATAATACCAGGATACATAATCAAAGAATTAGATAACCTTTTGGATAAATTGACAGAAAAATGAAAGATATTAAACATTAAATGGGAAATGAAAATATGTCTTCTAAAGAATATAATAGACTTATAGAAAAATACGAATAATATATTGCAGATTACTGTATTTTACTAGATCAAATAATGGACTTATATGAAAAAAGTTTGTATAATAATTTATTAACTTTATAATTTGAATTTATGGAAATTTCACAAGCATCAACTTCTAATAACTGTAATCATAAACTGTATTTAGAAAATAAAGATTGTTGACCACAAAATCCGGCTGGACCTTGGACCAACACGTCTCAGATCCTCCCTCTTAAACACGTGGATTTCATGCGTACTGTGACAAACAATCAGTTTGCAAAGGGGGGCCGAGGTGGCTCCCGTTTGCACTCTAATTCCAAAGTTAGTACTCATTTTAGGCGAATATATATTGGGTGCGGGAGAGGTAAATGTGTAAAAGAGAGAAAAGGGAGTGATAGAAATATATCTTGTTAAGAGTGAGAAAATACTAATCCCTTTCTTGGAGGCAAGTATGTTCTATTTATAGAGGAACTTGTTGTCTCGGGTCATGACACGTGGCATACTTTACACTTGTCTTCACCCTAGCTCTTGGAGGTGACAACTTTGCTTTTTGACCATAATCATTGCTACACTTCGTAGGGGATGGGCGCCTGTCACATCTTGATAAACGCAGTGTCACATCTCTGACTCCATCTCTCTTCTGGTCACTACCGTAAAGCGCCCCGACTGAGTATAAAGTACATCGGCCAGGCGTAAATCAGTTCGGTTAAAAAGGTTCGCTTGACACACCACCTCGGAATCGGACCCAAGGTGATATTTCAGGCCTTAGCTATGGGTCAAGGTCCGTTGGGCCCTTGCTAGTGGATCACTGTACCTCTCTTTGGGCTTGGATTCAACACTAGTCCCTCAAATCCGAAGCGATCATTCATGGACGTGTAGGATTTGTTGTACGCCCGAGGCACTAACTTTGTTATGGTGGCTTTCATATGATGCCGCAGACCTGGTGCCTAGGATGACCTTCCTTATTGGAGGTTTGGATTTGGTGTGAAGCCGACCTCCTACTTCGGATTTTCTCTCCTGAGTGAAGGTTTGGGACGCACTAGAGCGTATCTTAGGCGGCGTATTTAATGAAAATGGGGGCTATTGTCGTTGGTTCCCAAGAAATATATAAAAGGTGATGGGAGTGGCATTTTGCAGGGCGTGGTACTCACTGTGGTAGCTGAACAGTTTTATCCCTCCCTTTGACGGCTGACGCTTTGATTAGCCCATTCTCCAAGAAGCATGGGTTAACCACATTAATCATACGGCCACAAAAATCAAGGAATCCAGATCATTGGGATCCCTATAAATCCGCCTTCATTTTATTATTTCCCCTTTACCATTTTCTAAGAATCTTTGCAGCAATACTCTGGCGAAAGCTTGTATCATTTTTCTCTTTCTTGCAAGTTTTGAGTCTTCTCTTCAAGGGTTTTCTACCCAGCACCAGCCCTTAACGTTCCACAGCTTTTACTGGCGAGTTCTTCATTCCAAGTGCACAATTTCAAGCGTTCTTCGTTTAAAGGTAAATCTCTTGCTCTCTATATATGCGAGACTTTTCTATTTTTAGTTTCTCATTGTGGGTTTGAAAATTTTGTTTTTGCACCTTGTTTTTCTTTTGTTGAGTCTGGCTCACCTTTAAAACAAAAAAAAAATGGAAAGAGTTGGGGGAACAGGTTCACAGGAAATGTTAGCAATGGCGGTTCCCGTCAGAGGTTTCTGCCCCGTCTCTTTATCGGTTTTTAGTTCCAGCTTCTTTAGGGAGCAGATTAAGAGGAGAAATAGGAAAACCAGTGGTATAATTTATTTGAGTGATTCTGACAGCGAAGATGAAAAACATCAGAACTACATGGCTCATCTGTCATCCGAGGAGGAGGCATCTTTGACAGAGCTTCGGAGCAAACGAGACAGGGATCTGGGGAGAGAAGAGGCGGCAGGCTCTTCTTCAGGTCACCAGGACCTCGGCTTAATCGTTAGGGCCCCGTTTAGGGCACAAAGGGAAGAGTTGGGTCTGACTGCAGAGGAGATCGCCCAGGTAGAGGATTGGGTTGACCAGGTTAACAAAGTTTCGGGCTACCACGTTGATCCTGATCCAAACCCAGAGTCATGGGAGAGCGGTGAGATTGCTACTGAAATCCGAAGGGTTGATTTGGCCAGGGCTTCGGCAAAATTCAGGCTGCCAGAAGGGGTCCAATTGGTGCACCCTACACCTTCCTGCCGACCTTCCAGCCCTCCTCTAGGTCAAGCGGCCATATGCTACGACGCCCTTTCTTGCGAGATGAGGCTTCCCCTGCACCCCTTTTTCAGGGCGTTGCTCAGGAGCTACAACCTGTGCCCCTACCAGCTGGCCCTCAATTTCTGACCACTGGCTGTGGGCACTTGGTTGGTGTGGCAAGAGGTCAACCCTGATCATCCCATCTCACTGCACATCATTCACACTCTCTATACTTTGAAGAAATCAGTTAGAAGGGAGAGAGACGTGAGGTCGGACGTCAAGGATTGGTATTACTTGTCTCCCAGGGGCTCTTATCCTCCTGTTATCACTGGTCACCCCACCTCAATAAAGAACTGGAGGAACCAGTGGTTCTGGGTTGCTGGGGAGTGGCAGAGTTCTCCTGTGGACCCTAGTCCAGAAATTTCAGTTCCCCGAACTCTTTCCCTACCTAGTGAGTCTTGTGCTTGTTTTAGAGTCTTTAAATGTCACGCTTCTTTTGCTCTTTTAACTTCCATTCACTTTTCTTGGTTGCTTACTAACATGTCATCGGTTTATGGCAGGGGACACTTTTGCTCGCCTCCTCCCCGACGCGGACCTAGCGGCAGTGAGGCGTTTGTTCGCTTACAAGGGCACTTTCCAAGGGGTCATTCAGCAAAACAAGCTATTTGTTAAACACGGTCTTATGCGAGCCATGAGTAATTTCGTTTCCCTATTACTGTTTCATCTTATGCTTTTTCTGTTCGTAGCCTCATTTTCCTCTTTCTTACTAGGTTCCAAGGAATTTTCGAAGATCTCCTTAAAGGGTCTCATGGCTAAGAAGATCCCTCCTGCCCTGCGTCACGGCAGCGAAATTGAAAGAAGGCAGAAGACGGTCCTGGCCAACCTGCAAGTTGGAGTGGCAAAGGAAGTGTCCGATGCGTCTACAGCCTAACTTCAGGGCCCTCTTCTAGACCTACTACCACCTCCCACTCTGCTGCCTGTAGGCCCCCAGCAGCCTAGCACAGAAAAGGAGGTTGATCCTAAAGGAGTCCTTCCAAAGGGGAAAGGGAAAAGGTCTGACAGAGGGGGCTCTAAGAGGGAAAAGGAGGCTAAGGAGGTTTCTGCACCATCCTCACTATCCGAGGACATGCCTGAGCACGTATCCGAGGAGGATCCCGCTCCCTTGAAGAGGCTAAAAAGGGTTAAGGGCAAGGAGTCCACCTCCGTCGCCGATGATTGAGGACTTGGAGGACGAGCCGTCTGTGCCCATTCCAGGCTTGGCCTATGAAGTGACATCGGAGGGGGCAGAAGAGCTCAAGCATATTAAAACCAGCATTCTCCCCAGAGATGTCACTTTCAGCCCTTCACTGTTTGACTCCCCCAGTTCTCCTCCAGCCCGGGCCGCATTTATAACTGAGCAATTTTGGACGGAGGGCTGGTCCGCCTTCTCTTCTAGTGCTAGTCCGTCCCGGAAGCTGCTCGCCGCCAAGGCCATGAATGCCAAGGCGCTGGCCCTCATTGACGAGGTGGAATCATCCGTGGACGAGGCGTAGCGGGACAAGAGAAATGCTGAAACTGCTCTCCGGCATGCGGACAACATGCTAAAGGAGATTAATGATTTAAAGACCCAGCTGGCCATAGCCTGGAAGTCTTCCTCAGAAGAGAGGGCTAATGCAAAGCGCCTCCAGGAGGACAATGATAAACAAAAGCATGACCTCCGGTCCTCTGAATCAGAGTTGGTGGTTCTGTGCAAAAAATTAGATGATTCCAACCGTGCACAGTCCATCACATCTGAGGCTTTGACTGTTGCTAATGCAGCCAAGTCCAGGCTGGAAGCTGAGGTGGCAGCAGCTAATGAAAAATTAGGGAGGGAGCTGGAGGCTAAGGCAAAGGCGGAGGAGGACCTTGCCTCTTTGTAGAGGCATATGCAAACGAGGATCACTGAGGTTCTGGAGCAGACTGTCACGACACGGGTGGAGAATGCTTTAAGTACCAGAGTGTCTGAGGCTGTCCAGAACTTCAAAGACACTTTTGAAGAGACCCCAGAGTACGAGGCTATGCAGAGGGTCTTTGGGAACTTAGGGGCTAGGATGGCTTTGGGGGGACGTGAAGGAAGCTTTTTCGACTTTGGACCTGTCCTCCATTGAAGCCTTGTACCCCGAGCCTCAAGATGCTCCTGCGGATCCACTGGATGCATCTGGCAAGGGCTTTTCAGAAGATGTCCCTCCGCAATAATGCCCTCCTGTATTTACCTTATTGTTGGGTTTTTGTTTTTTTTTTTTTTTTTTTTGTAAGTGCCCCAGCACTTGATATTGTAAATGCAATATTCATTCAATTTGTAAATGCCTTAATTTTATGAATGAAATGACTTATTCATATTTTGCTCAGTATTTTGGAAGCAACGTTTCAAACTGTTTAAGCATGAGTGTTTCCAAGTGCGGATGCCTTGTAATTTTAAATGTCTTGTATGATGATGTAAAACATTCTTGAACTGTATGATAATATGTGCCCTCTAGTTCCTCAGATCTTCCTAGCTTAACGCCTCCACGCTCACTGATTAGATCTGATTCTGACCAAGAGTTTTGGTTTATATGACAACATTTGGTTAAATTTGAATGTTTCCAAACGCAAATGTCTTTTCAAACGTATTGCATGGTGAATGAGTACAGTCCCTCAGATCAGAGTGGTTCGAGGCATTCATGTTTACCAGTGAGATCTGATTTTGACAATCATTTGAACGTTTCTTAAATCACACTTTGTAAGACCTATGCAAGCTAGTTTATATGAACCCCTTTTTATGGTGCCAACGCACTCAATTCTTACGCAATGATTGTCGTGTGAGCTTTATAAGGGTCCCTTGTTTTTAAAAAATTTCATGCATAGCGTAGACGTATGATGTTATGACCAAAATAATCTTGGAACTTGCGTTTATCCATTATGTTTATCTAATTTAGAAATTGGCATAATCTTCAACGTAGCTCACCCATGATTTTATGAAATCACACGATAATGCTGCAATCATAGAGGATGAATTTGGTTTATTGAAAATAACAACGAAGGTGATCCGTGTTCCGAGGATTACATAGAGGTACTCCAGATAGGTCCTCAATCATGTACGTTTCGGGTACCACCTCGGCAAAGACTTTGTAAGGGCCTTCCTAGTTGGGACCTAAAGTCCCTACTCCTGATTCCTGTGTTGAAGGAAGAACCTTTTTGAGGACCAAGTCCCCAATATTAAAGCGTCGACTTTTCACTCTTTTGTTGTAGTATCGAGCCATCTTTTTCTGATACTTGGCCATCACCACTTGGGAATCACTCCGTTTTTCCATGAGGAAATCTAAACCGGCCCTTTGCGCTTCTTCGTTCCTAACTTCGTCGTAATGAATTTTTAAAAGCGAAGGGATTCCAATTTCAACGGGACATACTGCATCGGCTCCATATGCCAATGAGAAAGGCGTTTCACCAGTAGCGGTGTGCGAAGTGGTTCGAAGCGCCCATAGCTCTTGTGGGAGTTCATCTACCCATGCGCCCTTTTTGGATTCCAACTTCCTTTTCAGGGTATTTTTTATGGTTTTGTTCACAGCTTCGACCTGTCCGTTGGCTTGTGGGTGATGTGGAGATGAGAACAATTTCTTAATTCCCAAATCGTCGCATAACTCATCGACGCTTCTATTTTTGAACTGTTTCGCATTGTCACTAACCAGCGAGTGTGGTATTCCGAACCGGCATATGATATTCTTCCAAATGAACTTGGTGGTGTTGGCCTCTGTGATCCTCATCAAAGGTTCCGCTTCGACCCACTTGGTGAAGTAATCAATTGCCACTATCGCAAAGCAATTGTTACCAGCACCCCTAGGCATATGACCGATAATAACAACCCCCCACTTTGCAAAAGGCCAAGGGCTAGTCACCACAGTTAGCTTGTGATGCGGCCGATGTGGTATGGTCGCGTGTCTCTGGCATTTATCGCACTTGCGCATGAAGTCATGGGAGTCCTTTCGCATCGTAGGCCAAAAATATCCCTGTTTAAGGGTTTCCGTGCTAGCGATAACGCCCCGGCATGGTTGCCACATATGCCCTCATGGATTTCTCTCATTACATATTGTCCTTCCTCTGGACCTACACATCTCAGTAAAGGGGAGGTGTAACTCCGCTTATAAAGTAGGTCATCCAAGAGTACAAAGTTCGCAGCGTATTTTTGCAATTTTCGAGCTGCCTCTGGCTCATTTGGCACTGTCTGATGCTTCAAATATGTGATCAGGGGATTCATCTAGGATCCCTCTTCTTCTACTGCCAAAATCTCCGGTCCTGGCTCAATAGAAGAAGTCAACATGCACTCAACTGGGATTAGATTATGTAGCTCTGAATCACCGCTGCTTGCTAGTTTAGACAAAGCTTCGGCGTTGGAATTTTCTATTCTGGGGATGTGCAGTAACTCCATTTTTCCGAAGTGCACAGCCAAATCTCTTACTTTCTTCAAGTAAGCGACCATAGAAGGTTCTTTAGCAGAAAATTGCTCATTGAATTGACTCACAACGAGCTGTGAATCGCTATTCGCCACTACGGACTTAATCTTCAAAGCTTTTGCAAGTCTTAGCCCAGCTAATAACGCCGCGTACTCAGCAACATTGTTTGAAGCTTTGAATTCAAAGCGGATCGCACTATGTAGTTTAAACCCCTCTGGGCTTATTAACAATATTCCCGCATCGGATTGTCCCTCAACCGAGGACCCATCAACAAACAATTTCCACTCTTGGCTGTCATCTGTGTTATCAACCATCTCGACTTCCGGTGGATGTGTGAATTCGACTACGAAGTCCGCCAACGCTTGACCCTTTATGGCGGTCCGAGGCACATAATGTAGGTCGAACTGGCTGATTTCTATCGCCCATTTCAGTAACCTCCCAGATACGTCTGGTTTTTGCAACACTTGTCTCATGGGAAAGTTGGTGAGCACGCGTATGGTGTGTACTTGAAAGTAGGGACGAAGTTTGCGAGAGGCTGTGATTAACGAGAGAGCAAGTTTCTCCATATCTGGGTAGCGTGTCTCGGCATCCAACATGACTTTGCTCACATAATATACTGGGAACTGATTCCCATCCTCCTCTCTGACCAACACCGAGCTAACAGCTTCTTTGGATACAACCAAATACAGGTAGAGAGGCTCGCCAGCCTTTGGCTTCGATAGCAATGGGGGTCGTCCCAAAGATGCTTTCAAGTCGGCGAAAGCCTGCTCACATTCCGGTGTCCATTGGAATCGCTTTCCCCTTTTAGGACCTTGAAAAATAGCAAGCATTTGTCAGTGGATTTGGAGACGAATCGATTCAAGGCCGCAATTCTCCCCGTTAAGCTTTGCACTTCTTTTGGACTCCGAGGTGATTGCATGTTTAGCAAAGCATTGATTTTGTCGGGATTAGCTTCGATTCCTCTCTTATTCACCATAAATCCAAGAAATTTTCCAGATGCTACTCCAAAAGCGCACTTCGTTGGGTTGAGCTTCATTCGGTATTTCCTCAAAACATCGAAGGCCTCTGACAAATGAAGAATATGATTCGCGGTGACCATGCTTTTGACCAGTATGTCATCCACATATACCTCCATGGTGTTTCCTAATTGTTCTGAAAACATGCGATTTACTAGCCTCTGATAGGTAGCTCCCGCATTTTTCAAGTCGAATGGCATAGCTCTGTAGCAATAGAGCCCTCTAGCTGTAATAAACGAAGTATGCTCCTCGTACGATTCACAAATGGGGATTGATTGTACCCGGAGTAAGCATCCATGAAGCTTAGCAGCTCATGTCCTGCCGTGGAGTCGACCAGCTGATCGATCCGAGGTAGTGGAAAGCTGTCTTTGGGACATGTCTGGTTCAAGTTGGAAAAATCAATACACACCCTCAGTTTCTCATTGTGTTTTGGTACCAAAACAGGATTTGATACCCACTTCAGATAGCGGGACTCTCTGATGAAGCCATTTTTCAATAGCTTTGTGACCTCGTCTTTCAAGGCCTCATACTTGTCCGAACTCATGGGCCTTGTCTTTTGCCTATGCCCAAGGCTTCGGGGATCCAGCTGGAGTCTGTGGCAAGCCTCTTTAGGATTGATCTCAACCATGTCACCATGCTTCCACGCGAATACATCGAGATTCTCAAGTAAGAAGCTCTTCAATTGATCTTTGTATTCAGTTGGTGAGTCCAATCTGATCTGCAATTCCTTGATTGGATCAAGTGGGTCTACACCGAAGTATTCTAACCTTTCGGCCGGGGTGGGACAATTGTCACCTTCCATTCTTGAGAAGGGGTGTTAGAGTGCAAGTGAGTGATAGCTTCTGTGATTTCTGCTGCAAAGCTAGATCCCGTCCCCGGAAACGGACGCGGCGCTCCACCTCGATTGCCGCCGATCCTATCCTTGTTTCCTCCTTTCTTGAGGTTTGCCTCATTGGAATACCCAAGATTGTATCTTCCTTGGGGGTGATTGTCCCTGACCCTTGCCATTTCTTCTGATACAATTTCTTCCTTCATCAGGTCTACGAGGGCATTGTAATCCCTTGGTTTTCTGCTTCAGACATCCCTCCAGAACATGCTGGTCATATCCAGCCCTCCTTTCAAAGCGGAAAACATCTCTGCCTCAGTGATATTTTCGCAAATGTGCATCTCTTCAGTAAACCGGGCTAGGCAACTTTTCAGAGATTCGTCCCTTCCTTGCCTCAAATCCTGAAGGCGTTGGAGTAGGAGCTGGCCAGGTGTCACGCAATGAAAATGCTTATCTCCCCATTTGGTTCGGCAAGTCGGCAACAGCTAGGCGGTTAGCCTATTTTACCATGAAGTGCTCTAATGATATGATCATATTGCAGGTATTTCCCTTACATCTTACTCATCAGCGTGCATGTGTGTCAGTTGTTATGCCTTGCCGGCCAATGAATGAGAGGTAAGCTACCTAGAGGCGAGAAACCTCGGGAGCTGAACCCGCGATCCATGAAAGTTGGTATCAGAGCGGTCCCGCTTGAATGCGTTGTTGGTCTTGTGGAGATCAGTGACATGAATTCTCGTGGAGAAAATATTTTGGGCCACGGATCGTGTCGGTAAGCATGCGGAACATGAAGAAGGAAGCTGTGGGGAAGATGGGTATGCTGGGCAACGTTGCGCGATTGCTTTTGAAGGAGTTTTGAGGAGCGCATTTTGCAGGGCCTACGAGAATGTAGTAGGTATGTGCTTCGACATGTGCTGGAGGTGCTGCGGCTGAAGGCCGTCCACCGATGAACTACTTCTTATGGGGGCAGATGGTGAAGGTTGGTGTCGGAGGCGGTATGTACAAGGTACAGCGGGCAAGTGTGGGAGTACCACCGTGTGAATGCTCGTCCATGAGAGGATGGTGCCGTTTAATTCTGCAATTGAGGAGTGCGTGTTGATGTGAAGCTCACTTCCCGCTACGAGGACGTAAGCGGATTCGAATGGGGGAGAATGTCACGCAGTGAAAATGCTTATCTCCCCATTCGGTTCGGAAAGTCGGCAACAGCTGGCGGTTGGCCTATTTTACCATGAAGTGCTCTAATGATATGATCATATTGCAGATATTTCCCTTACATCCTACTCATCAGCGTGCGTGTGTGCCAGTTGTTCTGCCTTGCCGGCCAATGAATGAGAGGTAAGCTACCTAGAGGCGAGAAACCTCGGGAGCTGAACCTGCGATCCGTGAAACCAGGCCTGGAGGAAACAAAGCCATTTTTAAAGGCCGTTTTCAAATCTCTCCAACTGTGGATGCTGCCAGGAGGGAGTTTTTATACCACCGTATCGCACTCCCCTCAAGGGTTAAAGCAAAGGCTTTACATTTCAGTGCCGGAGTGGCCCCAGCTATTTTCATGCTAGCACGGTAGTTCAACAGGTGATCGTCTGGATCACCTCGGTCAGAATGTTTTGCTATTTCTGGCATTTCGAAGTCGTGAGGCACTGGGCACCTACGGAGGCCCTCTGTGAAAGGACTTATTTCCTCGTCGTCATCCAGCTCATATGACGGAAGCTCACTGTTCTCGTCGTGACCGGAGTACATTTGGTCACGATATTGGTCATAAGGTGGCGGAGCGTACTCCTGCCTTTGTAGTGGCAAAACACGGCCGTAGTTTGGCCTTGCATGGGTTGGTAACTCGGTACGAGATTTGGTCCGAACTGCTTCGGATCTCCTTTCCTGCCTATTCCTAGGCTCATGTGTGGGAGCTAACCTTTCTTCCCCCGTAACATGTTGGTCTCTATGCATTTGACTCTGTGACAAGACTTCTTCAGCACGTCGCTCCCGCCTATTTCTAGGCTCAGATGCATTGTTCCGACCTTCTCTCCTACCTTTGAATAGCCCTCATATCCGGCTGAAGACACTGCCAGATTTTGCGGGTAAGGCCTCCCTATATCTAGCCGGGAGCTGGTCTTGCTCTACATATGCTTCATGCTCCGGGCCTTCCTCGTAGAAGGGTTCGGATTCCATCTCGGCATATGCCTGTGGATCTTGATAATAATACGAGGCAGTGGCCGCCTCGGATGGTGAGTAATGTGGCTGGGGGTATTGTGGAGGCATCATGGGCTCGTTCCCGACATACCCTCTGGCCATGTAGGCATTCATTGCGGCAGTCTGTTCTATCTGCTACTTCTGCATTTCCGGCATTTGGGCCGCCGTGCGAGTCATATCTCGCAACATACGGCGATTATGGTACTGGCGGGGTGGGTTAGGTTGTGCCGCCCCCTCATTGGCGTTCTCAGGAGGCCCTTGAGGAACCTCCTCCTTGCTATGCTGGCCATTTCTACCCCTACAGGGGTTAACATCGCCATCGCTTTCGTTCATGTTTCAGAGAGATTTCTTGATTTTAGTTTATCTTTCAAGTATAGATAGACCTGTATCTCAATGCTCCGAGCCTTTTTCAAGGTTGTTTAACTTATGTTTCAAAGTTTTAAGCCTTTTTCAAGGTTGTCAAACTTATGTTTCAAAGTTTTAAGCATTTTTCAAGGTTAACAAACTTATACTTCAAAGTCTTCTACCTTTTTTCAAGGTTACCAAACTTGTATTTCAAAGCTTTCTACCTTTTTCAAAGTTACCAAACTTGTATTTCAAAGCTTTCTACCTTTTTCAAAGGTTACCCAACTTGTGTTTCAAAGTTTTACAGTTCTCCGCTCTTTTGCAAGAGGTTACCCGCCCTTTTTTTCAGGACTTCCTTTCTATATGTGACTTTTCATCATGTGTTTTCGTGGTTAGCAGTATGGTTTCCCACAGACGGCGCCAAAATGTTGACCACAAAATCCGGCTGGACCTTGGACCAACACGTCTCAGCTTCTCCCTCTTAAACACGTGGATCTCCTGCGCATTGTGACAAACAATCAGTTTGAAAAGGGGGCCCAGGTAGCTCCCGTTTGCACTCTGATGCCAAAGTCAGTACTCATTTTAGGCGAATATATATTGGGTGCGGGAGAGGTAAATGTGTAAAAGAGAGAAAAGGGAGTGAGAGAAATATATCTTGTTAAGAGTGAGAAAATGCTAACCCCTTTCTTGGAGGCAAGTGTGCTCCATTTATAGAAGAACTTGTTGCCTCGGATTATGACACGTGACATACTTTACACTTGTCTTCACCCTAGATCTGGGAGGTGACAACCTTGCTTTTTGACCGTAATCCTTGATACACTTCGTAGGGGATGGACGTCTGTCACATCTTGGTAAAGGCAATGTCACATCTCGGTAAAGGCAGTGTCACATCTCGGTAAAGGCAGTGTCACATCTCTGACTCCATCTCTCTTCTGGTTACTGCCGTAAAGCGCCCTGGCTGAGTATAAAGCACATCGGTCAGGCGTAAATCAGTTCGGCTAAAAAGGTTCGCTTGACACACCACCTCGGAATCGGACCCAAGGTGATATTTCAGGCCTTAGCTATGGGTCAAGGTCCGTTGGGCCTTAGTTGGGCCCTTGCTAGTGGATCACTGTACCTCTCTTTGGGCTTGGATTCAACAAAGATATTTCATTTTTATTAACTATTGCTGAAAAATCTAAAAATATATATTATGTTGGACAATCTAAAATAAAAATATATATACAAGATATTAACTATGCTTGCTTAAATAGAATATAATTTGATTCTGTCGAAACAACTAAAAATATAAATACAAGTCATAGAATTATAAAAGAATACGAAGATATATAAGATGAAGTATCAAAAGGAATAACATTATAATATATATAACTAAAAAAGATCATTCCAAAGCTTTTGAAAAATTATTACAATATAAAATATTTTTAGAAGAAATTAAAAGATTAAAAAATAAAAATATAATAAAAATTAATGAATTAAATCAACTTAATTAAGAGCCTGTTTGGTAATGTGAAAATTTTTAAATTTTGTAGTTTTTTTATTTTTTGATGGATGTGTGGTTTAAAAATGTTTGAAAAATAAAAAATAATGGACTTGACTAAGAATAAATTGTTGAAATTGAGTTTGAAAAGTTGCGGTAAAAATTTGTTCTTTAACAAACAAGCTCTAAGTTAAGAATTTACATTGTAAAGTAAATTATTCACTTCATTAAGTTTAATATAGGCAATTTGCGAAAGATGAACATTTTCAAAAAACAGATGTTTGGCATGACTAAGCTTCTGTCTGGCCGCAAGTTTTTGTCCAAAAAATCATGGTTTTCTACCGTGACTGGTCATAAATGGTAAGTGCTGTGAAAGGAGATTAACTGGTGGGTCCCATTTAATCAAAATTACTGTAGCAAAAATTGCAATTAATCTTAATTTGGTCCTAGAGAGAGGCTAAATATTCATCCGAAAATCTTTCTTGACGAATATCCACCATAAATCCTTCATCCGAAAATCTTTCTAGACACTCGATTTGATTCTAACCAACTCCTCTTCATCTCATTGGCATAATTCGGAAAACGGTTTTCACACAATACGCTGTTACATTATACATGGCAGTAAAGAATTCCAATAAACACAGAGTGATGTGCTGCATAGGTGATATCCATGGACACCTAACTAAGCTGCAGAATCTTTGGTCCAATCTTGAAAATCTAATTGGCGCAGCTGATTTTCAGACAGCCCGAATCATTTTCTTGGGCGATTATTGCGACAGGGGACCTGACACTAAGAAAGTTATCGATTTCTTGATTTCTTTGCCCTCAAAGTACCCTAACCAATCGCATGTTTTCCTATGTGGCAACCATGAGTTTGCGTTTGCTGCGTTCTTGCGGGTTCTGCAGAGCCCGACGGACGGGTCCCCATTCTCTGAGACTTGGAAGGAATACGAGATGAATGAGACGAGAGAGGGGTGGTACAAAGGTGAGGGTTATGAGAATATGCACTTGCAAGGGAGGAGGTGGGCTGGCAGCATGACTGGGATTGATCCTGCTAAGAATACTGCATACAATGGCTCCATTTACGATGCCCGACCCACTTTCGAATCCTATGGGGTCCCTCATGGATCTGCTGGTATAAATTTTGCTTTTGCGATATGGAGTTTGTTGAATATATGTTATTGTTGAGCATTGAAAATGTTTTCTTTTGTTACTGATACATATTATTCTTGGAAATTGGTGATTCTATATGTGTTTGATTTTAGTTAAATTGAGTTTTTTTTTTTAAATAATGAATAGTGATTTTTTGGATAATTGATGATTGAAATTTGATTGAAAAATCAAATATTTTGGGTTGAATTTTTAATGGATGATTGAGAGTACTGTAAAAAAAAAAAAAAAAAAAATGGGGGGGGGGGGGGGGGGGAGGGGGAATTTTGATGACAGACAAGCTCTCTGTTGGATTAGACTGTGGAATGCAGGATTAGATTGTAAGCTCCACGCTTTCTTTCCTTTGAAATAAAATTTAAACATGTAGAGCACAGAAAATTGAAAGGAAATGCTAAAGGTACCGCAAACTTGTATCGCGAGTTGTACCGTTGTACCGCACATACACACGGGGAGTATAATGACCATTTTACCCCCTCCCCATGTGTGAGTGCGCGGTACAATTGTCCAAAATTCAATTAGTTTATTTGTAGCAAACTTGTTACACCAAAAATATTCTATTAAATAAGGGTATTCATGATTGGATGGCCGCTCAAGATCAGCCTCATAAATATGTAGTCTCTGCTAATTTTGTTGGATTAGATTCTCTACTTTGTCAAATGGAGCTCTTTTATTTTGTTGTTTAACTAGTTGTGGTTTTCTGATTGGTTTGAGCTCTGAAAATAGTGTAATTTATGTCACGTCATTTGTTAGTTGTTTTGCAAAAACGAGAATAGACAGCAGAAAGTAAGAGCAGGAACACAAAATTTACATGGAAACCTAAGACGGGAAAAAACCAAGGGCGAAAGAGGAGAAAATTCACTATATCAATGATGAGTACAAGAGATTGTTTTGATGGTTACTGCTTATAATTTAATCCGACATCCTAACATACGTGATTTATATACATAGATACAGACCGATCATGAAACAGGTCTGGTGTAGTGATGGTTCATGTGTTTTGCTTCATTTGATTTTAGTTTTATGCTTTACTAATGTGTTTCTAGTCTTCCCCAGATATGCACAGAGGTCATATTTTTATAAATGTGTTCTTCTACATTCGATTATTTTCAGGCTTTAATTGTTGTTCATAATTTAATTGATATCAAATTGATTTTATATTTATTCAGTTTGAATATGTTAATGTTTCAAAGCCTTTCCCACCTTAAAAAGAACAGCAACTTCGTTTCTAATTCTGGAGATGCCATAATCTTTTTGTGCAGATTTGTTCAAGGCAGTTCCTGATGAACACAAGAAATTTCTTGCTGATTTGGTTTGGGTACACGAAGAGGTGAGCTTCTAGTCAATGTTTGTCCTTTGCTCTTTTTTCCTTTTTGTATGTCTTTCTTTGCAATTAATATCATCGTCTAAAAGCTTAAACTGTTATCAAGAGAGTCAGAGACGCAATTTTTTTATATAAATAAATTTAATACTAACTTGCAATTTCTTGAAATTTGGAGGACGACGTCTGGATAGAGACGAAGGATGGACTCCAAAATTGTAAACTGGTTGCTGTACATGCTGGTTTAGAGAAAAGTAAAGGGATCGAAGAGCAGCTACAATATTTGAAAGCCAAAGACGCAAGATTCCCCAAGGTCGAAGCTCTCGCCGGGAGGAAGAACGTATGGGACATTCCCGAGGTGATTGCTTGGTCTAACTTTTTTACCTCCTTTTGGTAAACTTTGTAATATTTTATTGGACAATTTTTTTGAAAAAACGACAAATCAATGATTCCTGCCCACAATTTTTTAATTTAAAAAAAAAAATGAACTAACGAAATATTGCATTTATAAATAGTATCTATAAGCAACTGTTTATAAACGGATTTCCAGACACACTGCCTCTGCTTGTTAAAAGTTTTTTATTTAAAAACATATTTTTTTATGTTTTCTAGGTAAAATGTATGGTTAAAAATGAAGAGAGAAAATATGTGTGATTAAAAAGTGATTTGAAGAATTGTATAGGAAAAAAATGTTTAAAAACATGTTTGCCAAATAGAGGCAAATCTGTCATAAGCAAATAGTCTGTAACATTCTCTTCTCTGCGTGACTTTTGATAGGAATTGTCTAAAACTCCAACTGCTGTGATTAGTGGTCATCATGGGAAACTTCATATCGATGAACTCAGATTGGTAATAGATGAAGGTGGTGGCTGGGAGTATAATCCGGTGGCTGCGGTTGTGCTTCCCTCGAAAAAGATTGTGCGCGACACTGATTGATGAAATTATGAATTTAAAATGCATATTTTGTTTGGAGTCTATTTCAAGCGTGAATCTTTAAAACAATGAACTATATTCATTTTCAATAATAAATTTATGCGTAGATTCCATTTTGGTTGTGCTTCCCTCGAAAAAGATTGTGCGCGACACTGATTGATGAAATTATGAATTTAAAAATGCATATTTTGTATGGAATCTATTTCAAGCGTGAATCTTTATAACAATGAACCATATTCATTTTCAATAATAAATTTACGCGTAGATTCCATTTTTACTACTTTTTAATCTCACATTCTTAAAAATAAAAAAAAATAAAAAAAAAAAACCACTCTTCACTTAGGAAGTGTTCGGCTAGCTCATTAATGAGCTATTTAAGCTACAATTTAAATTACACAATTTTTTTAAATTACTTTTTAACCACACACATTTTCTCTCTCCAATTTTTAAGTTACATATTTTATTTCGAAAACAACAAAAAATCTTCTCTCACCTCATTAATGAGCCGTCGAACGGAGTCTAAATTTATTTTCAAAAAATATCAACCAAAGGGTTTAATTTCGATTTCAATGTTTTACCTAAGAACATTAAAATTTGTCATGCTTCTGTTTGGTATATCGATAATAAATGGTTTATAAATACTGACATGTTAATATTTTGTAAGTTCAGTTTTTTGAAAATTCATTGGCTTTGAAATTTTGACTTTAAAAAAAATGAATCAATAAAATGTTGTCATATAGTTATTTTTATAAACAAAATTTATAAACAGTTTTTACCAAGGCCAAATATATTGTCACCACAATTTCTATTCAATACACCACATTATATTACCACCACTAATAATTTTTATTTTTATTTTTTTTAATTTTTTTTTTAATTTTTTTTTTAAACACACCATTATACATATAAAAAGATACCCCTTATCTAATTATATAAAAATAAAAATAAAAAATGATAAAACATGTACACCACAACCTTAAATTTCCCTTACCCCTACCACCATCATAAATCCACCTTCAGCATGCATTTTCCGACATCATTTTGCATTGTATTTGTTTTCTATACTTGAAAGATCAATTCCGAATGACTTTCACATGGGAATACATAGATGAAGAGAATATGGACCCTGGATGACAAAAAAAGTCCGACCCTAATGGGACGAAAAAAATTCGTCCCGCCGACCCGTCGGGCGGGTTTGGGATGGAAATTGAAAACCCGCCGAGGGTTCAGATCGGGTTTGGGTTGGGTCCAACCCGACCCGCTATAATATAAAATTAAATATATATATATATATATATATATATATATATATATATATATATATATATATATATATATATATATATATATATATATTGGAACTCGTTATTTAATTCAAGACACTGTATAAGTTAATCATTAAACTAGAAGAATGAACATGAAGTCATTTATCACTTGGAACTGGTCATTTAATTTATAAAGCATGATTTATTTATTTATTTATTTATCATATTGATTTTTGTCTAAAATCAATATGATAAAAAATGGAAGACTTACCAACTAAGGTAGTTTTTGAGCAACTCAATCGCTACATTCATTTTTATTTTTTATTTTTTTGCATTTCATTCTTATTAACTAAATTAAAAATGGATTCAAGAATTAAAACGCATCAAAAAATTATCATTATAATACATAACGATAGAGAGGAAAGAGAAGAGAAAAGGAAAAAAAAAGTTCGGATCGCAAACTGGTCGGCAGAGGAACCCGACCTGCCCGAGAAAAACCCGAACCCGACCCATCCCGTATCTAGCGGGTTCGCGGGACAGGTATGGGACAGGTAATGGGTTCGCGAGATGGGACACGGAATGACCGACACGACCCGTTGCCATCACTACTTGTAATCAACTCTAAAAGCATATGATAGCAATACAACTATCGCCAAAGTAGTAAAATAATTAGGTAGGAACAATACTAGTAATAATCCAAAATTGCTACTCAATGGAAACAATTTCATTGGGCTAAGTAATGAAATTCGTTTCCAATGTGGAAAATTAGAGCAGAAATCTACATTTAAAATTAGACATCTGTCGTAAAAATCTGACTTCTCAAAGAGCCGTGTAGAGAAGAAGGGCAGTGGGGTTATTGGCGTTGATAGCATGAATGAATTCCTTAGCTCGATAAGTTGCCAAGGCGAATTGGACTGAGTCTCAAAAGGGTGGGCAATGCCAGATGCAGTCCGTATGAAAATTGGAGTTCCGGAAAGCCATCCTCCTTCTACAATTTCAGGAATTAAATATTGGTACATTATCTGTCTCGATGCCCCGGGTTCACTTAATTGATCAGTGTGAGTTTTACCATGGCCTCATCGTTTGGCCAATTGGGGCAAAAACTGTATGGACAAGATGAAAGAAAAATAAATATAGAGGAGAAAAGATCTATATATTAATAAAAGCAGAAGAGATTATGGGAATCTTCAATTCAATTTTCAATTTGGAGCAGAATCTGCAATGTGAATAGAATCTATAGTGTGAAAAAATATGATTTTGGGGAAAAATAATTTGTCCTTTTTTGGTGGTTACTGGTCAGTTATATTTTCGAAAACCACCAAAACTACAGCATAATCTTCTTTTTTTTGGTGGTCAGTTATATTTTCTCAATTGACAGTTTTTAGTAAATGTAATCCTAAAAATTTATTTTATTTTCAGCCACCCACTAGCAACCCATGATTGCACCTGCAAACTGCCATTTTGAACAATTAACTATTTTTTTGCTTCATCTCGTCATCCCCTTTTTCCTGAAATTGAAGGTTGCCATTCCTATTTTCAATTTATAGCAGGCCACATACACAATGCAGAGAGTCAGAAACAGAAACAGACCTCACACACTACCACAGCCGCGCGTCTTCTTCTTCGAGAGCAAAGCTCCACCAGTGACCGCTGCCTCCGTTAGCCTGTTGTCTCCTCCTACCGTCCTGCAGATTCGAGTAGAGATGGTAATTCCTCGACCAATAAAGCCTGAATGATTGATGAAATTTCTCGCACAAGGGAGACATTGTCGGTGTTGATGGAGGGTCTGATTCCGGATGGTGGAGAAATCAAGGATTCGAAGCGACTAGGGTCAGGGTTTAGGCAATGCTTTCGCGGGCAACTAACATGGAACCCCTTAGTTCCAGTAGGGGCGGTCGGCGATTGGGAATGGACACAACAGGAGGTCTGACCTAGACTATTGCTTGAGGTCATGGGTGCTCCCCTCTACCCGTTACACGTTAGCATCAGTAACCCACTGCCTCATCTGAGCATTAAAGACACTCTGATTGTACGTATCTCCCTCTCTACACACTCTATCTATCTCACAAGTCATCTGCACATTTTTTATTTTTATTTCTGTGAGGCATGTTTGAGTAGATTATAAATGTTAAAGTAAATTAATTATTATTGGAAGAGTATATTTTGCTATAGTTGATTTGTGATGGTTGGAGGGAGTTGATTGGAATTAACTGAATCTTTATTATACATGAATCTCTATTGATTAGTATAGTATTAGGTTCATGTAACTAATTTGATCCGCTCTCTGTGCAACAAGTTCAGTTCTTCTGCAGGCTGTTAATTGACTTAATTCAAGAAATTCTTTAAGTTACATAAATTCAGTTCCTCTGCAGGCTGTTAATTTGAAAAGTTCAGAAATATTGGATCATCCAAGCACACCGGTAACCAGCAACTTTAAGTGAAGACCATATAATGGTGAAGTATTTTTATTTATTTTTAATTACATAATATATTTGGGGAAAAGAAAGTAGGTTTTCATTGGATCCGCCATGTACTAATCTTGCTTAAAGATATAAGGTCACTTTAACTACATCTCTGGCCTTCATTATTTGTAGTATGGATAAGGTTTTAATTTCTTGCCCTTTTTCAATTGCAACTTTTTACTCTTCAAATTCTAATTGCTTTGTTTGACATATTTTTTTGAAATTGAATCATGGATATGTTGTTAAACTGAACATCTATGCAATTTTTAACAATTGGGGTTGCAAGTTCCTTGCCTATTGAGGTTGTGTTTTGTTAGACGAAAGATGATGGGAAAAGAAACTACGGTATCAAAGTAAAATTTCTTACAATTTGATCTCACGTCAATTTTGGATTAAAGAGGAAGAATGTTTAACTTCCATCTTATTTTTCTACCCATGTACCTGTAGCGACTCAGAATTTTACGCAATTTTATAATTATTTTAATATTTAGAAAATTGTGTCGCTACTATTTCACTCATTGTTTTGAAATTAACGCCGCGACGGATTCGTCTAGCCAAGTCAAGAAATATCGAATTTGTTCGATTTTAAATTAAAATCCGAATTTCTAAAATTATATTATTTTAATTATTTATTCAAAGTATTATTTTCAAAATGTATTTTTCAGTCCAAAATATATCTGTTTTAAAAGCGTTTCTTGATCAAAGATAGTTAAATTTTTAGTTGATTTCATCCCCACGTTTTCTCCTCCTTTCTTTTCTCTTTACACCAAATCCATATCATATTAAATCAAATTATGATTATTCCATTCAATGATTTTATTTTCCACTATTCCCCACAAATTCCTTTACAGCTCCATTTTTCATTATCCTCAGTACTACTCCGCCGAAAGCCATTCCCTACTGCCCAAGTTGAACTCCACACCACAAACCTCCCATGTGCAAACTCAATCTCAGCATCACCACCACAGCTTTTCCATCATTATATCAATCTGCCACTGCCATTCAACACCAAATTGAATCATGAACACCAAACTTCATTTCAGACAATCACTTCAGCTTCATTCATTTTCACCCCTGTCACTAAATTCAATCCACCACCAGAGTCTCTGATCGTCATCACCACCAATTTGCAATCAACCCAACATCCACGAGAATCAGGAAATAGAACAGCAACCATGACCATCTCCATCATCAAATCACTACTGCTGCCCAACCTGGAGAAGTTCCACAATCAACTCAAGCCACACCGAACCACTAA
Source organism: Ligustrum vulgare (assembly GCA_963555705.1). NCBI lineage: Eukaryota > Viridiplantae > Streptophyta > Magnoliopsida > Lamiales > Oleaceae > Ligustrum > Ligustrum vulgare. Next base: position 4,742,241 of record OY743185.1, read on the forward strand.
TCACCGCCTCCTGCTCATTTCGTTTGATATCCAATCGAATCCCAAATAAAAACCCAACACCCAGAATAAGCTAAGTCCAGAACATTACCTACCTCAGCCATCGATTTTTCAGCCGGATTATAGCCGGAAACCGCAATCTTCAGCTTCGAGTTCAAATTCCAACCTCGTACCCAATTCCTCAAGCTTGAAACCGCCCTTGACGCTACTCCCCGCCTCCTTGCGCCGGCGAACCACCGGCTGTAGCATCAATTTCTCCACCTTCACCTCAGATCGCCTTGTCTCTCGCTCGAGTCCTCCTCTCTGATCTGAAACGAAGAGAGAGAGAAATATATCTGAAATGATATAAAAGTTAATTTTCAGAAATTTCACTTAAGCCCTCCAGTTGAAAAGTCATCCAATTCAATCCCTATGGTTTTAAAACAATTCATTTCAGTCTCCAAGTTTTAAATGAGTCCTTTTAAGTTTTAAAGTTATTTCAAATCAGTCCCTATGTTTTAAAAATGTTTTATTTCAGTCCTTTTAGCTTCAAACTTATCATTTCAGTCCCTGCTGATTTACTTTATTTGATTTTAAGCTCAACTATCAAAAGTATTCATTTTAATCCCTCAACTTTCAAAATATCTATTTTTGTCCCTGAACTTTTCAAAAGTATTCATTTTAGCCCTCAACTTTCAAAACATCAATTTTAGTCCTCAAATTATAATTTATCATTTTGAACTATATATTCGATAGACTAAAGTGACTTATTGGCTAAGACGAAGCGTACGGAGAATTTAAAGAAATTGAAGTCATTCCCGCTCAACTTTGCACTCGTCGGATTTGAGGTAGACTCGCACTTATTAATTGATTTAAATTATGATTTCATATAAATGTCATGTGACTTGTGAAAGTCAATTTTCAAGAAAATTAAGTATGTTTTATGAAAGGTAAATATACCTTATGTTTTTATGAAAAGTAAGTATACCCTATGTTTTTACGATAATGTTTTATATGTTTTGGATCATTTCTATGCACATAAGAATTCTTGCCACGAAGTTCGGTAAAATTCTTGTGTCTCCATAAGTTTATGAGGATTTGCCACGAAGTTCGGTAAAATTCCTATGTTTCCATATGTTTATGAGGATTTACCACCTAAGTTCGGTAAAATTCCTGTCTCATATGTTTATGAGGATTTCGATCATATCTTATGTTATGATGGAAATGATCCCTATGAATTTCAAGAATTATGTTTTGGTATACTTACTGTTACTATGATTTTACTGCATAAGAATTCTTGCCACCTAAGTTCGGTAAAGTTCTTGTGTCTCCCTATGTTTATGAGGATTTCAATCTTATCTTATATTATGCTTTCAAAAGAAAATTATGCTTGGCATAATTAAAATGTTTTTATAAGTATATGGTTTTCAAAGAGCTGTTTTCAAAGAGCTATTTTCAAAGAGACTATGATTTGCAAAATATGTCCCGTGCTGTAATGCACAATATGAGTTTTATCAAGAGCCGTTTTATAAAGAAGCTCTATCAATGCCCGTTTTATAAAGAGTCGGGATTTATGTGTTTAATCATCTTATAAATTAAATTAATTTGCGATGAGTCTACTGAGTATTTCCCCCATGAAATACTCACCCTACTTTTTAACAGTTTTGCAGATTTCGGAGACGGTGGCGAGCGATGAATGATGGTGGCAATAATCGTTAAACGGTTGAAAGTTTGACGTTAATGATTTCCGTATTTTTCCAAACAATCGAATAATTTAGAGAAGTTCATTTATTTGAGAAATTATGACATTGTCAATTTCTTTACAAAATTAATGGTTCGATTTACTATTTCAAATGGTTTCATAAATGTTTCAATTTTATCGGCCATTACTGTTTATTTAATGTTGCCAAAAATAAACTTCAATTATTTCTTCCGCAAAAATATTATTCGAAAAATTTAGACAGAAAATGACGTAGTGAATCGGGTATACGGAACTCGGGGCGCTACAGTACCAGATTAAAGTATTTGTGTTATTGTGCATTTGACATTATCCAATCTGCTTCCGACCTGTGGTCATCAGTCGACTGCAATATTTTTGGGTAAGCATGCTTGAGATTTATCAGTGTATTGTAGTCTTTGTGGATTTTGGTTTGGGCTATTTGCATTGTTATATATGGAGATTTTCATTGAGATAGCCAAGAATATGTTATGTTCTTTGGATTTGGACTCAAGTAATGTCCCAAGATTAGTGATAGTGTTGAATTTGATTGAAACATGATTGATTTTGTTGCTAATCCTAGATTGTGCTGTTGGAATCTCATCATTTCCTTATGTAGAAGATATATTTTTGGCATTGCCTTAGCTTTATATAGAGAATATCTTGAGATTCTCATTTTTTTTTTCTCATTTTGGATATCTTTACTGATGTAAATTTTGATTCAATGTGTGAAGACTGAGGCATATCTGTAATATTTAGTGATGTTTATTCTCATGCAATCTAGGGTTTGCTCTTTCTTTTGGCGAATTATTTTTACTCCTTTTTTGCTGTTTGACAAGTTGTTAACGAAGTAAGTTCTTTGTAACACAAAAGTGATTTTGTTTGATGCATCAAATATTTGGAAAACATGGTAATATCCTGGTTTAGAATGCATAAATCTAGGAATAATTATTTATTTATTTAAGTATGTTAATGAATCTCCTCTTTCAAACCTAAGACTTTATAATTTTTACTAACATGCCAATATATCTTCAGTTTAGAGCTACTCCTACTTTCCATTCATATTGAAAAATGCTTATCATAATATTGATGTTTTCCCCTTTTGATTAGTGAATTTACAATATCTAAAGTTTATTTTTTTATTACATTACAGGTTTTCCTAGAGCTTCGTGGGCTAGAAGCTCCACCTAATGCATATCTTAGCTACAGTGGTTTAATACTAACCAATTTTCAACTTGAGCTGAGTAGAAATTACCAACTTCTGGCTACAGAGCAGTGTAAAAGTGGAGCATTGTGTTGTATTTTAATGCACTATAAATCGTAAATTTAATAAGTTTCATAAATCGCTTACACTTATAAACCACCCAAATACTAGGATTTATAACTTTGTTTAGTTCGGGCTGTATATAAAGAATGGTTGCTGTAATTTATTTATTTTTAATTACATTTTATGCAATGGGAAAATTCATTGTCAATTTGTGGATAAGGATATTTTCCAAAATTTGTAATACTTTTGATAACAGAAATATTTTTATAATTTAAATTGACACATGTTATTGTTACTTTTATTGATTTTTTTTCTTATTGTTCCATGTCAGTATGTTATACTTTGTCAATAGAATATGTCCGTGCAACGCACGGGTGTGAAACTAGTTATTATATAGATTGTGGTGTACATAAAAATTAGTAAGAAAAAATTAAAAGATTATTTACGTAATTTTATTGATTTCAATTTTTATAAATTAAAAAAAATATTTAAAATTATGGTGCGAGAAATAATTTTTGTGGTGACCTTCTAACAAAGGAGTTATTGAGATTTGCTCATGCTTACCATAAGCCCTTCCACCCTGGCTACTTGGAGGCATAACCTGGATTTACCTTCCCGAACCAATGGCCTTGGGCGTGGTCGGTTCGGGCCCTCAGGGTGTGGGCTACACCTTTTTTTTTTTTTTTCTAACAAAGGAGGCGTGTTAAAAGTATCAAAAAAAAAAAAAAGAAAAAGTGAAAGACAAAAGAGGCGTATTAAATTTAAAAGTAACTTTTGCCCAATCTGTGATAAAATGAAGAAGTGAAAGCGATGTTGATTTTGTTAAACTAATAAAAATAAATTTTGCTTTTTTCGATAATACAGTAACAGTTTATAAATATTTTTTTAGTATTTAAAAAATAAGATGTGTGATTGAAAAGTTGAGAAAAAAAATTTGAATGATTAAAAAATTATTTAAAAAATTGTGTTATTTATAAATTAATTTATAATCAGTAATGATTACGTTAGATAACGCATTCTTATACTCACAACCACACGCTACGGTTCCTGATCTTCTGAGATTCAACGCAGCCCGTGATAATATGGCCCGATTTAGAAGAATATTCTCATACACAGACTTGGGTCCTCATTTAATTGTATTTCCATTTAGGTCTCTTTTGATTCACTTAAGGACGAAGGCATGGAAAACATTAGCATTCCGTCAAAACAATTAATTGGAAGAATGGAGATCACATACATACGTTACAAGTGATTATTTGATGGAAAGTTGAATATTCCCATCTATTTATCCTTGTGTGCACTAAAATAGATAGTTTAAAGCATGTTTGGTAGTGGGAAAATTAAGGTTCTGTTCTCTTTACTGTTTTGAGGTTGTTTTCTATTTTTATTTTCAAAAATATTAAAAATGCGTTCTCTTTACCATTTTCGAAAACGCATTTTGGGAAGAAAAAAAAAATTGTATACAAAATGCAGGTTTTGGACGTTTTGTGTGTATTTCAACAAAAAATGTTCAAAACGAGGAAAATGCGTTTTGAAATTTTTTTTTTAATGAATTATCTTAACTTGGAACTAAACTTAATATAAAGTTTTTATTTTTATTTATTTATTTTTTTTGTAAAATTATCCTAACTTGGAACTAAGCCTAAATAAAGATTTTTTTTTAGAGAATTATCTTAACTTAGAATTAAGTTAAATAAAATTTTATTGAATTCAATATCAACATTACAAAAAAAAAAATTAATTGAGAATTTTTGTTGTTATATTTCAAAAAATGTCTTGATAAATGGACTCTGGTGATTTAGAAAGAACTTGCATGTAACCATGTTTTCAGTATATTGTGAAAGGAAATTTGAGTTTGAACTAGTAGTATTTTACAAGTAAATTAATTAAAAATAGTTTAAGTAGTATTTTGCAAAATTTTAAACAGAACGTATTTTTCAACTTTTAATTTTCAAAAACAATTTTCAGAAATGACAAATCAAACGCATTTTCAGCAAATTTGAAAACAAAAATAAAAACAAGAAATACAAAATATTTTCAAAAATGAAAATATAAAATAAAATACAAATAGAACGCCACCTTCGTTTCGTTTCGTTTCGTTTCGTTTCGTTTCTGTGAGTTTTTTCCTTCTCTATGACCCATTTGAAATTTTTTTTTCTAATGCCAAGTTAGTACAATAGTTTATGGGCAAAGCTACATATTCCATTTATGCCAACGTTTGAAAAGTTATAAAAATACGGCGCTCTCATTAAAGTGTTAGAAAGGGCAAAATGGTTCATTTTACAACAGTACTGTAACAGTTAGAAAAGTCTGTTCATCGAATCAAACTTTTGTGGAATATTTTATTGAATAAAATGGGAATGGGTCCCACAATTCATCAATTTTTACCTAAAGTAACATATTTTTACTGGAAGCAAACACCCTTTAGGAATTTAAGCCCATTACAATTTTTCCCTGCACTTATAAGTCCTCAAACAAATATATGTGGGTAAAAAAAACAATTTAAATTTATCAAAATTTGATAAAATTGTGAAAAATTCCTCTCAAACAGGGGCTAAATTTGAAAGAAAAATGTATGGGGACCTAACTGAGATAAATAGTAATGTTTAGGGACTGCGATGAGGATTTCTTTATATAGAATTCCATATAATCCTAAAATTGACGATACAGAATAGCAGGCAGAAATTTTAGTAGACCCCATCCACCCATGCAACCCTCTTCATCACACGTACCCTTCTTGTGCTTGGAATTATTCAATTAAATTCAATATTATTATTATTATTATTATTATTATTATCATCACTCACTCATGTTTTTATCAAAAACTTCACGCTCTCCTAGGCATTTGAAGTGAGGGTTGCCAGATCCGATTTTCAAAACTACAAGTAATTTCGATTTTTTTTTTTTTTTTTTTTTTTTTCTATTTTGGATTTTGGGATTTTAATTTTTTAGATTTAGAAAGGTGAAGGAAAATTTTGTAAAAATGGTTTATACCCTATCTGGGGTGCGGTTGCCTGCTGTGCCATCGGTGAACAAGTTGTATGGTACGGTATCCAGTTCTCGTGCTGATAGGAGGGATGCCAATCTCTCGTTTTTCTTGAAGAATCAGTCTCATTCATGTACGATCACTGCTTTTTCTATGTATTCGTCCATGTATGGATTTTAACCAGGACAATCTGTCCGAACTAGTTTCTATTCAATTGGGTCACGTGGAGGGTGTTTTGTGTGTTGTGAATGAATGTTTGTTTAAAACTCTATTCATTGTTAGTGATTATAAGTTAGAGGGGTTAATTTTAAATTGTATGTTTTAGCGAGAAAGCTGGGAGTTGTTATGGAATAAGTATTAATTGAGTAGATTAGAGAAGATATTAAGTGCGATCAATATATGTGCGGAGTTTAGTTGGACGCTTCAATGTGATTCTCGGGTTTATTTTATTTTAACGTTGATGTTCTGTTTCCATATTTTGTACTTTCTTAATTTAATTAACGGGAACTGAGATGTTATATTAGTAGAAGAAGAATTAGATGAATGGTGTAATAGAGTTAAGATTAAGATTAGCTTACAGATGAATGTCGTTAGCTGCTTTGTCGTTTTTAAATTGTTGTTGCTTTTTTTTCATTGCCTTGCTTTCTGATTATTACATAAAGAAATGACTCCCTGCCTGAAAGGTGAAGGTAATATGGTACTTGTTTGTAGGGAAGATGTTTGCTGGAAAATCTTCTGTTGATTCTGGATCTCAATCTTCTTCAGCAACTGCATCAGAGAAGATCCTTATTCCTGGCACCCAGAGTGACGGGTCCACGTCAGAGGAATTGAACATTTCTGAGACTGTTTCAGAATATCCCCAGGCACGTGCATGAAATCCACTCCCTTCTAAATCACCGTCGCCGCTAGAATGTCCATGTAGCGAGAAACAAAATCTTTATCTCATTATAAAGGTCAAAGTGTATGGCGTGAAGTTGCTTGATCAATTGGAATAAGAATATCCATTCCAGTTGTCATTGCCACCCCTCAAGGAAAGGTGGTGGATATGTTTCCATCCATGCCACTAAAATTAAGTTTATGCTTACCTCAAAATTACTTGAGTTTTTCAAGTGCGTCTTTCAATTAAAAAATTAATAATTTTTCCCCATCAAACCTGAAATCCGTATTTGGAATATGAATAATCAATTGAATTGTTCTCATTACATTGTATAATAATATTATTACTATGCTACATCGTATGCATGTTATAGGGCACTTGTAGGAATTTGGAGTTAAGCCTAAGATATGATGGATAAAAGGTGGGGGGTTTTCTAAAATTTATTGTCCTAAAAGATGAAACTGAGGAAACCAAGTGCATTTTAGGGAGTGCTTATAAGTGATTTTAGGTACTCCCAAACATGCTATAGGTTTATGGATGAAATATTTGAAAGTCTGATCGGTAGAAACTTTATTATTGCACCAATTATTAGATAAAACCCTTACTGGTTTGTCTTGTTATAATTGTCTAATTGGAGAAACTGCCAGAAGAAAAAGTTGTTGCAACTATTTAAAGCATGGAGATTTTGATAGCCAATGGTTTAAGGAACTTTGTTGTTCCTTGTGCCCTGCTCCAGATAGTAGCTTCGTAAGAGTAGTGGGATAATTTAATTTTGCTAATAATTTTTGCTGTCTAAAATTTTGATGACCAATTTTCCGATTAGGGCAGCCAGATGTAGCAGAAAACTCAGAGAGAGAGAAGAGGAGATGGAAAATAACTCAAGAGAATAAGTGTGTAAAATATTATAGTTTTCAGGAAACATGGCACATCATCTAGAGTGTGTTTGGTATTGTTTAAAATGAGTTTTTTTTTTTTTTTTTGGAATGGATAGTGATTTTTAGGAGAAATGATGGTTGAGATTTGATTGAAAAGTCAAATATTGTGACCTTAACTTTTAATGGATGGTTGAGATTGAGTACTGCAGAAAAATGAGAAAATTTTAATGAAAACCAAACAAGGGCCTAACCAGTTCCTGTAGATATTTTTGTTGGGATTAAAATGGAGTTACATGACAACAGTAACTTAAAATTAGAGAAATTGTTGTCTTTCAAATTATTCTAAAGGTTCTAGAAGAACTATAAGTACATTGAAAGTTGATTTGTTTATTGTGATGCTACCTAAACCTGTAATTTCTATGATGGAATTTAAGATTTAGTTGGAACATTGTTGTTTTCGGAGTTAAACTCTTGTGGATCTACCCAATAATGGATCATCTTTAGACATTTCAGTTGACAAGCTTCATGTCTACCTCAATCTTGACATCTTTTCTTCTTTGCTTCTCTTTCGGGAATGAACTTAGTTTCGATTACGTATTTGGAGCGTGTGTGTTTAGTTTAAACATATAACTAAATTTCAGAATTGGGGTGTATGATAAGAATTCTTTTGTATGTACTTCTTAAGGAAATATGTGCCTTTTCAAAACGAAGTAATTTTTCATGATTTTGGAAACAAATATGATCTAAATTTCCCGTGAAAGAGCCCTAGATCTGCCTGTTTACACACTTTTGCATTATATGGTAGGGGAAGGAAAATTTTGTTTCATGTAAAAAGAAGCTAGTAGAAAAGAGCAGAAGATTTTCTTATATTTAACTAAAGCTAAACAAGAACACACTTGACATTACCAAAATTACTTCGACTTTGCTACAACTCAGAATGAGATATTCTGGAGTAAATACCGGAAGCCTATCTGATTTCAGAATCATTATCTTCGATCTGCTTAAATGAAAATGACTGCGTGAATGCTATATTTTATAGTGATTATATTTTCCATCCACTGATCTTTTTTTCTATGCACGAATCTTTTTATAGATATCAGGTGATGTACAAAGTTTAAAAATGGAACATGAAAGCAAACTTGAAGATCAAGAAAATTCTGTTGAGCAGAGTAGCAGTTTTAGTGAAACCATCAGAGAGGAAGATTCTGCATCTTCACCACTACTAGATGTAGATGTTGAGGAAAAGGGTGAAGGAACTTCAGACACATTGTATGTGTCTGTAAGTACCGAATCGGATAAGGTCAGTAACAGGGTTATCCCTCCACCTGGAATTGGTCAAAGGATATATGAGATAGATCCGCTTTTGACCAATCATCGTGATCACCTTGATTACCGGTGAGACTTCTTTTCAATGTTTTAATTTGAACAGATGTATAGGATAGAATTAAAAAAATAAAAATAAAAATGAGGTCCACATTTAGTTTAAGCTTTTAAAGTTTGGACCTGCGAGTAATGGTGTTTCTGTGAAATAATTGCAACTTTGTGACTTAAAGTACTCTATTATATTTTCTTGTTTCAGAAACAAATTTATATCTTAGTAATCATCAATTAGCATGTGTTGCTAGAAGCATTTAGCAGTGCCACTCCTGTTAGTTGCATCCAGCAGCCTATCAATCTGTTTTGTTACAACATTTGTTGTTCATTTACAGTTATGGGCACTATAAGAAAATGCGTGAAGCAATTGACAAGTATGAGGGTGGATTAGAAATGTTTTCTCGTGGTTATGAGAAATTTGGTTTTATTCGCAGGTAATATTACTTTACTTTCTGAACTCTATTGTTTTCTTCCTTTTTTGTTTTCCAATTTATATATTTCTTGATAAGATTGATACTATGAAGAGGTATTCCTCCATACTTAAATCAAACATGTCATACTTAGAAGGTCTGCAGCCACCAAGGAGAAGAAATTAATATTCCAAATCGAGTAGCCAGGGTTTGAGTTATGTTGACCAAGAATGATTTCCTAATAATTCTTTTCTTTTCTTTTTTTTTCTTTTTTAAGATGAAATATCATTAATTCTTTTTAGATCCAAGGACTTGATAAAACTTATGATTATGTTTTTAAAGTTTTTTATGGGAGATACTCAAATGTTGATATTACACTATTCTGAATTATGTTTTCAAAGTTTTTTATTGGAGATACTCAAATGTTGATATTACACTATTCTGAATTATGTGAAGTGCTTGTGATGTTGTTCATCTAGCATTAAATTAATAGAAGACTGTTACTTCAAGGTCTGGACGGATCTTTTTACTGTTACATCTTCTTAAAAGAAAGTTAGCTTTTTCATCAGTCATCCCTCAGTCGTGACTAACGCTATCTATATCTGTATTCAGTGCGACAGGTATAACTTACAGGGAATGGGCACCTGGTGCCAAGGTTAGTATCAATTATTTCTTTAATTCTGAGCAGTTTTCTTCTTCCTCGCTGTAATACCTCACTTCTCAACTAGTTATAATTATTCTTGGAATTCTGTATCTTACACTGATTGTAGCAATAATTTTTTTACCGATTCAGATCATGTCCTTTAGTGTCTTATGAAAAGGAAGAAAAAACAAGCAATTTACTTTGTATCAGGCTAAAAGTTCTCTTTCTATAAACTGTTTCTTGTTCTCTTGGAATCTTATTTTACACTGGTTTTTTTTCCTTCTTGGTCTAGAGTCTCTACCTTTTGGCTTAATTTGGTTGGTTTTCTCTAGTTTGACTTGATGTACTGGAATCATTTTAGAGGGGATTTCAATGAGTTTGTTGAAATCTTACTAGACTGCTTATATGAAAAATTCTGTTTTTATGTAACTAGTTTTGAAAACGTATAATATAACTTTATTTCTCTTCTCTATGTATTTCGCAGTCGGCAACACTTATTGGAGATTTCAACAACTGGAATCCTAATGCTGATGTCATGACTCGTGTAAGCGTTGCCGTTTATTCTTGCAACATCCTAGATATGTATTATCCATTGAACTTGTCAATAAATGCCGGAGTTGATTTACTTTGGGCTAGAATATGTTATTTATGAAGTAACAAGTTAAAGCTTGTTTCAAATAAACTTTAGGTCAACTACACGAATTCTTTTTCGCCTACTCTTTTCAATTTGACGTTATATGTACTGTGACGTCCTACAAAATTGAATCTTGGGCAACCACATTGTGCCATGTTACTGCTCTATTCTATCATGATCATTGGGTCCTGGGGTCAACTACGTAAATTCTTTTCCGCTACTCTTTGCGTGCTACATCTATTGTAACTCCCAACAAAATCATATCTTGGGCAACCACATCGTGCCATGTTACCTCTCAATTCTATCCTGATCATTGGAATCTTGGGGTCAACCACATTAGTTCTTTTTCTCTACTCTTTTCAATCTAGCGCTACATCTATAGTCAATTTCAACACAATAAAATGTTTGCAACCACATCATGCCATGTTATATCTCTAACGTGTCATTAGGACTGCATCTCTCTTTTGATCGTGAGCTTCTTTAAGTGTACGCAAGACATATCTCAACCAATTAAGATCCTCAATGATTCCACCTTTACTTGTTGTATATCAACATATCATATGCTATTCATTTTGGTAAGGGTTATATCCGTGTTAGCATTCCCATTTTTGTTACATTAAGTCTTGAACTCTGTGTGCTCTAAACTAATAATGGTTCTTTAGAACTTTCCTTTTAGTTTAATAGGTGTCTCAAAATCACATAACATATTTGTAGCACTTATTCATTTTGGTCAACCCTCGCTGATGTGTTACTTCCTGTTTGAGTCCTCCAATAATAACTGTAATAATAGATTCTCTATATCTGAAGTAATCTTTCTTTGTGACTTAGTACTCTATTTTGGCTCTACTATCTTTTTTGTTCATACTATGTCTAGGAGATTCTATGTATTTTTTGTCTATGATATAAAAGGAAATTCTATGTATTCCATTTTAGTTCCATTTACCTAAAATCTTTATATTCCAAAGTGCATGTCCTATTAAGCTATTCTTATCCTAGTTTCCATCAACTAAAGCTAGATTAGCGATGAATAACGTACCCTAATGGACATTATTTTGACTTGACCTGTAATTCATCCATGACTAAAGCAAAAAGAATATTTTTCTATGTTTGGCAGTCTATATTCTTTTGCCCATGTTTGGTATTGATGAAAATCTAGATTTTTATCAAAGTTAAAATCAACAGTTAATTTTAATCACATATTTCACGGGACCCACAACTTTTCAACTATATATTTCATCAACTATTATCAAAATTTGCAAAAAATCTGATTTTAATCCCTACCTACCAAACAGGGGCTTAGTCTCATCGATTCTCTCTATTATGATGGTTTAGTGTCCCTAAAATGGCACTGATTTTGGTTTATATATATTGCTTCGTATGATTGACTCGTCTATTATTGGAGTAGAATGAATTTGGAGTCTGGGAGATCTTTTTGCCGAACAATGCAGATGGTTCTCCTCCTATCCCCCATGGTTCCCGTGTGAAGGTAATACTTCTAGATGTTATTGAGCAGAGCATCGTAAATTTAGCTATTTCACAGTCATATCGAAATGGTGGTTTACCTAATTTTTCTTATCAATTTAATTATATCTTTCGTTGTAGACAGTTCAGCTAATTGAGAACCCCAATCTTACCGTTGCAATGTTTTCTGAATTCTTCCCTCAGTAGTAACTAGAAATTTACTGGTGTGATTGTTTTGCTACAGCCCCTGCAATGCATCAGTGCAAGTTGTTTTGGTTTGATATAATCGTCCATGAAAAAAGCTTCCATAACAGGGTGGAGCGATTCTTGTACTTCTTCTCATACATGTGCTTATTTACAAAATTTCTCACATTGTCAGAACCTTCAACAATTTTAACATCTTGCTAGCTTAGTTCTTACCCTCTAGTTTCAGGGTGTTTATCAGTCGCAAATAACTTCTGCCATTTGATTCTACTGGAGATGTCTCAAAATAGTGCTGTATTTTAAGTAAATTCGTTCTCTTCTTCAAATAAAAATAATGACCTGACACATGCTTAGGTGTAAAAGGGCAAAGGATAGAAAGGAAAATACACATTTTCTACTCTTTATCTACAGAATTATTTATAAGAAGTTATAATGGAGCATAATTGAGAAGGAAGATCTATTTTTTACTGAATCTCGTGAAGAGTTTTTATGATTTGTACTTTCTGGCTGTCTACATATGTTTGGATGCATGAGATCAAAGATCTTCACTTGGATACTTGGTATCCAAGTTTGCTGCAAGGCTATTGGTGTGTATACAAAGTCCTTGAAGCTATTGGTTATATGAATCTCCGTATATTTAAATGCAGATTCGCATGGATACCCCAACTGGCATTAAAGATTCTATTCCAGCCTGGATCAAGTTCTCCGTACAGGCTCCTGGAGAAATTCCATATAATGGAATTTATTATGATCCTTCAGAAGAGGTATTACAATCTACTATGCCTTTTATTTTTTTGCCTGCACAGCGAGATTTAGAATGGAATATGGTGAACACTGGGACCGGGAATGACCATATTGTGACTTCCCCATATCAAAAAGTTTTAAGCAAAATTTTCAAACAGACAATTTATTTACCTATTGGTAGCTTTATCAGATCTTTGCTTTTATGCATTGGACTTTGATGCGTGTAATAATTCTGGAGGTTCATTACACGTGAATTTGCAAGTTTAGAGGATAAATCGAGAAAATGTTCCCTTTTTTGAAAGGTTTTATGCTGCTTTTTTTTTTTTAATCAGCCTGTAGTGCTGTATGTATATTTATTGCTAATGATGTTTTCCGTAATATATTTTCAGGAGAAGTATGTTTTCAAACATCCTCGGCCTGAGAAACCAAAGTCACTAAGGATATATGAGTCTCACATTGGAATGAGTAGCACGGTGTGCATCTCCTCTCTCATTTAATGAATTAATTTCTGTGCCTTTAATTATCTGCACTTCCTTGACTCAGCATATTTTTATTGATCCATTAGAACTGAAATTTATTAGTAGCTTTTAACTTAAGACGAATGTTTGATTTTCAACTTTGATAACCTTTTATCGTTTTAAAAGACTTCTGAATCCGAAGTCATTTGAGTACATATTTTACGTCATTGAGCGATATTTGGAGTAGTTGAGAAATCAAAGCAAGAACTTATAGTCTTTACAAAAAAAAAAACTGAGAAGCCAAAAGCAACTATTACAGCTTTTCGGTGTATTTTCTCAGTTGACAATACGAATTCAACGTAAAATATGTGGGTTAAAACTAGAATAAGAATGTGATCCTTAAAGCTGTAACTACCTGTCAACTGCACAATGTCAAGGTGACGCCCTATGCAAGCTAGTAAGCTACCTCTCCTCTCCCCTCCTCTCTCACTCTCACATGTCTGCATTGATAATTTGAAAATTTTGGTGACTTCATCATCCATCTAGTTTGGCCACCTTCCATTGTTAAAGCCATTCTAGTATTGCGTGAAGGTATCTTTTTTACTCCTATGGCCAGATGATTTTAAATTGAAATTAGGGATTTTACTATTGCCAAATAATTAATAAATTAAGCAAGTGCTTTCTATAACTTCCTTTGAAGATTGCTTCTGGTTGAGAAGCAAATTGCTTCAGGTTGAGAAGCTACTCTTACTAACTTGCCCAATTTTGTTGATGGTGTACAACTTATACAGACAATTTTTGGCTTCATTCTATCTTGCTTCATCCTTCTACGGAATTTTCAGTTGTTGGCTGCACATTAATTTCCCGTCGTTCTTACTTTCATGATCTTGAATGTAGGAACCTATTATCAATACATATGCCAATTTTAGAGATGAGGTGCTTCCTCGTATCAAAAATCTTGGTTATAATGCTGTTCAGATAATGGCAATTCAAGAGCATTCATATTATGCCAGCTTTGGGTAATCCATTTCACCTTAGTTATTACACTTAACTACTTTCACTCTCCTTTTCAATGTAGTAGTAAATAAAAACTTTAAATTTCCTCTTCCCCCTCTATTAACAAGAATTACGTGCATTGATTTGTGTCCTTCAGTTACCATGTGACAAACTTCTTTGCACCAAGCAGCCGTTTCGGGACTCCAGACGATCTTAAGTCCTTGATAGATAGAGCTCATGAGTTGGGTCTGGTTGTCCTCATGGATATTGTGCACAGGTAATAATTGAATTTCTGTGACAAAATCAACTTCCGTGCATTTAGTGATGCATTAAGAACTGTTTACTTCTTCTATTGGTATCGTGTTTTCTATGGGTTATAGACCATCAAAATATTAATAGACAGGCTAATTTGATATTTGTACTTAATGCATGTGAATTTAGATTCTGAATCTTTATTAGTACTATGTAGATTATAGTGTTAACATCCAAACATGTGCAATATTTTATGGAGGAGCTACTACAGGAGACTGCTGGAGTTCTTTTTGTTTGCCCTCTCCCTCTTCTCGGCTAAGTAAAAGTATCATATAAAGCAAAATCATGTCATCTTCAAGCTATTCTTTTGAGCTCTGTCAGTGAGAATGTATAGATGATTAGGTTTCCTTATTTAGTTAGCAATTTATATTGAATGAAATTGCATAGGCTTCCTAGTCCAAATAGGATTAGGGCTGGATCTTGTATAAGTAACCTTTTTGAGTTGGATGAATAATAAAATCAGTACAACCTTGTTCTTTGGTACTCACTCGAGTTCTAACAGATCAGACATCTCTATCTTCTCGCTACTCATTCGGGACACCTCTCTATCTTTTGCTGCTGTGCGAAGACTGCATCTACTACGTGTGACCTCCTGCTAGTTGTGAAATTGGTATTGGGTGCGAAGGGCGTCTTCTAGCTCTGCGAGATGTTGTTTGTGCACTGTTTGTGGATACGTGTCTAGGGTCTCTTTGGTGTTTGAAGATTTCTCATTCTCTTGTGGGTGTTATTGGTATGTATTGTCCGTGTGTGGGCTTCTTGCATACGAGTCTTTTGCTGTTGGGCTTTTTTTGTGGTTAAAAGTAGTGGTCTATCTCATAATTCAATTGCTAGTGAACTGTTCTATACATCATATCCAAGTTAGGCACATATGTGATGTCCGTACACCAACTTGAGAGGTAGAATGTGGTTTGTGAATAAAATTGTATAGGTTTCCTATTCCAAATAGGATTAAAGTTGATCTTATATAAATAACCTTGAATTTGACGAATAATAAAATCAGTTCAGACTAATTTTCAACTGTCTAATTGAATTGGAGCTCAGATTACCTCCACAGATTATTATGGATCCTGTGAGTTTGACGTGTGGGAATGTTTGTAGTGGAAGATGTTGCAAAATATTATATAGCTTGGAAAAACTTTTTCAAAATTCAAGAGGGGAAGATCTAGTTAGCGGGATCAGATTGGCCAGGATGGAAATGATCTGGGTAAGGAAGAAAATGCTCCATTTCTCAACCTGGTCGAAGTCTGCTATGTGGAAGAGCATTGCGGTTGTCACGGTGTTTTGATAGAAAACACATGGGAAGGAATGAAGGATTGTTTTGTGGAATTGCAGTTTGGAGCTAATAGCTTCATTGTTATGCTTCCAGTTTTAGTTAGTGTTTGACAGTTAGAGCAGTGGTAGACAATCTTCAAATGGGAGAAATGGAAAACGTGGCATCACTGGCCGGTTTAAATGCAGGCAGATGACTACCCATACTCCATCAGAGCCCAAAGACAAAAAAAGATTCTGATTAAGTGGTTCGTTTAGTGAGTGGCAAAAAGGGTTCTTTCTGACATTCTCAAAAGGTTTATGATAAATCAAAATTTGAATATGGTTTGAGGACAGTATAGTTTGCTGATATGAAGTCCAAGAGATTGAGATGGCATATAGAATGAATCTTTTTCTCCTTTCGGGATGGGATGGACAGGGAGGAGGCTGGGCACAATGTATTTATCAATGGACGTTGGTGCAAGTATCTGTGATAAAGATGCCTTTCAATGCATTTCAGTTCATAATAATTTGGGGTTTCACATAAAGGTTGTCGTTTCACTTCCTGAGAATCTGAGTTTTAAACTTTTGATAATGCTATGTCCAGTTTTATGCTATTCAACTGTGCGGTTAACTTCTACTTTTCTTAATGGTTTTATGTATGATTTTTTTGTCTTCCATTATTTCCTCACCCAAATGTTTAATACTTTCAGCCATGCATCAAATAATACTTTGGATGGGCTGAACATGTTTGATGGCACCGATAGCTGTTACTTTCACTCTGGTTCTCAGGGTTATCACTGGATTTGGGACTCTCGACTTTTTAATTATGGACATTGGGAGGTATGCAGTTTTGAAAACTACAACAGAACTGAATATATTATTCAATATTTTACCTTCTTTTGAATATCTTCTAACATAGCAACTAATATGATTTTCCATTGTAGGTATTAAGGTTTCTTCTCTCTAATGCAAGATGGTGGTTGGATGAGTACAAGTTTGATGGTTTCAGATTTGATGGCGTGACGTCAATGATGTATACTCACCATGGTTTGCAGGTATTTCCAGATATGTTGGTGAGACTTGGATTGTAATCTTTGTTGGAACAAAATAGTTGATAAATGAGTTGCATTCAATGATCTTACTCATAAAGTTCTTTATTTTTTATCTAAATGTTAACTGTTGTAATTCCCACGAAATATGCAAAGCTCCTTGTGTTGTTCCACAAATCTGTTTTTACAGTTTGAAAATAACTGTTGTGTCAAATAGGCAATGATGGAAAAATACGCTATCCGCTAGTGATACTTTTCAACATGTTATTTTGATTATTGAGAAAATAAGGGTTATCTGTTGCTTGGAGTATAACAGGTAAATTAGCTTTGTTGTATGTTAGTAATTTTTTTGTAGATTATAAGTTGTGGGACCCGTAGAATGTGTGGATAAAAATGATGTTTGACCATCTTATAAGCTGAAAAAAGCTTTATCAAACATGCACATGTTTCACCTCATTTATATGTTCATTATCTATCTTATCCATTAGATGTACCATTTACGCGTTATTGAACCTTTTTCAATATGAAAAGTTCATTTCTTCCTAAATGGCCTTATTTTTTTATATCATTAAAATTAGGGAGTTTTCTTCTCAAAAAGTTGTATTAAAGGGTGTTTGTTGGATAAATTCCTCTTATATTGCGTGTATACTTATTAGTCATCGGTTATAAATTATTCATGGTATTGTATAGTTTCCCGGTTTTGTGACATTTGATTGTTAGAAACCTTTATGCAAACTAAACATGTCGTATAGGAAGTATCGAAGCCATAAAAGATATGCACTTCTAGGAATGAATCATGGATAGATTTGAGCATTTCTTGGTTTTGACATCATGACAATATAATTTATTATATTTGTGACGCTGGTCGTGTCCTGTCTCTCTTTTATTTCATTTGTATATTCTCTCACAAATATTTTTAATGCTAATAGGTTGCATTTACTGGAAACTACAGTGAGTACTTTGGATTTGCAACGGATGTTGATGCTGTAGTTTATTTGATGCTGGTCAATGACCTCATCCACGGGCTTTTCCCTGAAGCTATAACTGTTGGTGAAGATGTAAGTCTATCTATTTCATTTGGCTGCCATGAATTTTTTTTTTTTCATTTTTTTTTTTTTTAATTGGTGAGGGAGAAATTATAGGAGGACTTAAACTTTTTCACTTTTCCTTTGTTGGATTTCACAATGAAGAAGAAAAGAACATTGAAAAGACAAAATAATTTTGGTGCCTCCACTAATCTTTTTCTCCTTTAAATATTTGCGATTGTATGTTAAACTTTTTTAGATATATGTATCAGCACAAGTTTGTGTACTAACTCCTTCCCCCCATTCCACTTGATTTTAATTCCCTCCATTTACTTTTTCTTCCCTCCTAGCCAGTAAACCATCCTATGTTTTGACTTTGACTTTTAGTACGAAGAAAATTGACTGGGCAGATCGTCATAACACAGATAGTCAAATCTTAGCTAGGTAAAGAAAATATAAAAAATGAAATATATAGCCATCGATGTCAAATAAAGAAAGGTCAATAAGTTCGGAACAAGAGAAGGAAAAGTTGATCACTTGTTATGGAAATAGGATTCTTCAAGTAAATCTCCTTTGACCTGGTTCTACTTTATTATTTTTTGAGAGACGTCCACAGATTTAATCATCAAGCTATTTCTCTCCATGACCCACACCAATGGCTGCTTTTAACTCTAGAAAGTAGCTCGTTTTCCACTCCATATTCTATTTTCAAGTGCTAATTTTAAATCTTGCATACATTACAAAAAGTTGATGTACCGCATCATGTATTTTAGTTAGTATACCTCTTACGACGACTACAAAAACTAAGCCTTGTTTTTAAGTAAATTTGCGGTTAGCTATATAATTCCTTTCTTGTCACTTCATTCAATCCATTGCCACTCCTACCAAAGTTCCAATAAATTCAAATCTTCACAACCACATCAATCCATGTTAATTTTACCACCTGTCCCTCTTCTAACATGTTATATTGGGATCTCGTCTCTTTTCTGAAGGAAAATTTTTTCAATTCTATGCAAGACTTGCCCGGACCACTTAAGTTGTTTCCTTAATTTATTTTCGTTTGGTTACACGTTCACCGGTTGGCATATAGTCTGCTTTTTTGTTGTAATAAATATTATGTATAGTATAGAAATACATCCATCTTAATAACATCATTTATGTTATACTCTCTTAATACATAGTTTATCCTTAAATGGCCCAACACTTAGTACTATAAACTGCAGCAATATTTCTACACTTTTATCTTAGCTTTTTGAGTTATAATAGTCATTGCCCAGTTAGAAAGCAAAAGGGTAATGTTGGTCACTTACGGTTAGAAATGCATGTTTCCAGCAGTGCTTCACAAGCATTTAAGATTTTCGTTATTGTAAATGTGGTAGTAACTTTACTGATTTATTCTTTGCCAAATTTCTTTTGCAGGTCAGTGGCATGCCAACATTCTGTATTCCTGTTCAAGATGGTGGTATTGGATTTGACTATCGCCTTCATATGGCAATTGCTGATAAATGGATTGAGATACTCAAGTATGTTGTCCTCAAAGCTCTATACCTGTTCTATGAAATATTTATTTGTTAACATAAGAAAGGTTTTGGCTGACAATTGCACAAAAAAGGGTGGGATGAATATTTGGGAAATGCAAGTTCCTGTATGTTCCTTCTCTCCACCCACCCCACCCCTGGGTTTTTTTTAAGGGGGGTATGGAGGGTAGGAGGGATGTGTTTTGCTAGCCTAGTGAAAATTTAAACTAACTTCCTGTTTCTAGTCTTAAAAAATTATTTATACTGGTCAAATTACAAGGAACATAGGAATCCAAACTCATGCATTTCATTGTTTTCAACTAAGAAGCGCCCTATTGAACCACTTGATATAAAGGCTTAAGCTATTATTTTTAATCACGTGTATATCACTTAAATATGTGTTCAGACTTCAACACACCCCCTTAGATATGGGTAGATTTATATTGAACCATTAAAACCTAATACACGCACAGTTAATACACGAACAGAGACAAGGGAAGAGTTTCCATTGCCTTTCTTGGTTTTTTTCTAGACTCCTAATTGAATGTGCAAGGTAGTTTGAAACATTTGAATGTTGTTGTACTATTGTTCGTCAAAAAACGATTCCTGAATCCTGTAATGATTATTTTCTTCATTTTGATTGAAAAAGAGTGTCTCGGAAAAATATATCTTTTGACATAAAATTTGTGGGATAAGCTGATTTCTGATTAAAATAATGTGATACTATGTGTACTGATGTGACATAAAAGCATAATACATGATCTCAAGACATGGTGTACAGCGAAGTCTGATATATGGAGCTAATTAATAGTTTCGGCTAACTCCAAGCATTTGAATAATTTCTATACCATCGAGCATTAAAATACGTATTCTGGATCCTGGAATGAATACTTTCGTCGTTTTGACATAAATTGGGGATGTAGGGAAATTTTATTTTGGTAATAAGTTTGTGGATAAAGCTTGCATCATTTGTATGTGGGGCTAATTTCTACAATAAATCTACAGCAACAGCACAGTTTTGGTTATTTTTGGAAAATTAAACAGGGTATTTTGCTACTACATAATTGCTATTTATGATGATTATGAATGTGAATTTCATTTTATGTTTATATAAGTAATTTACAATTGTCTGTTCATGTTGATGCAGGAAAAGAGATGAGGATTGGAAAATGGGAGATATTGTGTACACACTTACTAATAGAAGGTGGTCAGAAAAGTGTGTTTCTTATGCAGAAAGTCATGACCAAGCACTAGTCGGCGATAAAACTATTGCATTCTGGCTAATGGATAAGGTTTTACATTATTTTAGTTTGTTATCAATCCAACATCTTAAGGTCTTCTAAGAATATTTTTTGAAGTTGAAATTTAACCAGCATAATCGAATGAAAAGTTTGTGGCAGTCATGTATGAATGAATGCATTTTTTTGGACAAATAAGTCAAGAACCAAAAGATGTCCAACTGAAATATCGTAACGGAAATTTTACATCTAATCTTGTTATACATATATTGAGTGGTATAAATATGTTCTGTCACCCTTAAAGCGGAGAGACAGTGCTATAAGTTCACAGATAAACTTGCTTTTTGAACAGCAGAGAGACAGTCTACTGACTGTTCACAGATGAAGTGTATCATAGTCTAGAGAAACCTGATGCCGAAATTCTTGGTTTGATCTCATCTTCTGTCATACAATTTAAAACCAGTCTAAAGTTGGTTATTAATTGAACCAATGATTTAAAAACCGGAATTTGTTATTAATTGATTTTATACCCAGGCCCAGCACTTATACTTCTGTTGTAAATCACATCTTATTCAAATACACATGCATTCATGGTTATAGAAAATAAATACTCGTATTTCAGATATTTCTCTGTTAGAGAACCTGTTCTTGTTTTCTTCTGATTTTGAAATGTATTACATTCTTTATTTAAGAATCTGCAGTTAGAATTGTAATAAGTTAGGAATTAGTGATTGGACTTTGTCTCTACTTAAAGGGTTTGTGGCAGGTTAATCATTCTGTCCAAATATTGGACTTCTCTTTCAATCTTCACGTGCACTATCTTTTATGCTAACTAATGATATCATTTATTTTTCACATTTCAGGACATGTATGATTTCATGGCTGTAGATAGACCATCTACTCCCTTGATAGATCGTGGAATAGCATTACACAAAATGATAAGGCTTATCACAATGGGATTAGGAGGAGAAGGGTACCTAAATTTCATGGGAAATGAATTTGGACATCCTGGTAGGAATGCATTGTTTTATACTGCTACTTGACGTGATTTATGATGTTTTCTATTTGCCACTATTCGGTAAATCACTTTTTGCTTTAAATTAACAAACCTTTTTCAAATCAGAGTGGATAGATTTTCCTAGAGCTGATCAACGTCTTCCTGACGGAAAATTTGTTCCTGGAAATAATAACAGTTTCGACAAATGCAGACGCAGATTTGATCTTGTAAGTTTTTTCTCTATCTTATTCCAAAATTTTAGAGTAATAATAATTTCTTATGCATGACTTCATTCTTTTATATGTGTTCTTGCTCAGGAGATTAGGGGATTTATAATAAAGATTTTTCCATTGGTTATAATTAGATGTACTACTAGAGGAACTTCCTATTACTGGCAACAATTTATCAATTTATAGATGAATGCTGAAACCTCAGTAACAGAACAAGACAAGCTTAATCATCAAAGGACGATAGATTTATCCTCGTGTAGCAACTGGAAAGTCTCAGAAAAACTTCCCTGGCTAACAGGAACCCATTAAAACTTGAGTAAACCAGATATAAAGTTGGATATGGATTAATATTTTAATATATATGGGAATGCTCGTTGATTTGCACTTCGCTCTAGTCATAGACTCATTCACAGTTATTCGGATGGCTAGACCCCTTTATTTGCAAAAAGAATTCATGAAAAGAAAAGAAACTATATAAAATCATGTTACTAAAAGGAAAAATAGTTATTCTTGACTATACTAGGATATAAGCTAGAAGGAAATATTTCCATTATATTCTATAACATGTTCCAACTATAATATGAGAAATGAAAATAAAGAAACAAAAATATATATGTGTTATGCATGTTGACTTTTATTAATCTTTTGTCGTAAACTATCGACATTTCTATGGGATGTTTTCCTCATAGACCTTTGAGTCATTGGGATGAATTCTAAGTTAATTGGTGCATTTGTCTCTAAAATGACACTTGATGCTTATCCAGGGAGATGCAGAGTACTTAAGGTATCATGGAATGCAAGAATTTGATCGTGCAATGCATCATCTTGAAGAAAAATATGGTGTATGTATTCCTGTGCTAATCTCCTGCCCTACTTAATCCTAGTAAAATCATATGATACATGAAAACATTGATGTTAATGATTTGGACAAGTTCTCATGCTGTCATAGAATTCAATAACTTTTTACTGTTATACATTGAGGGAATCCCCATGACATATGTAGTCTTGTTTGTTCTTATATATATCAAGGCAATTTTGTGGTCTTAATTTGAGTATTGGGATATGCATGTGGTTCCCATTATATTTGAAACATAGTAAGAACAATGGATACTACTCATTGCTGTTTTAGACTGTGTACACAACTAAAGCTGAAGCAAACTGAAGTACCCAGCTATTATGGACAAATTCTAAGCAAGTGTTATCCACAAATTGGCTGATAGTTTTCATCTTTTTGTATTTTTATTGAATGGAAATCTTGTGGCACCTTAAAATACTCATTCTACAAGGTGTCACCCCCTATTGATTGGTTATCTGGTGGGGCCGGCCTCACCTGACAACCAATCAATAGGGGGCAAGTGACGGATGGGTAGAAGCGAAGGTGGGGCACCTGACCCTACCTGACAACCAATCAATAGGGGGCAAGTGACGGGTGGGTAGAAGTTAAGGTGGGGCACCTGACTCCACCTGAAAACCAACCAATAGGGGGCAAGTGACGGGTGGTTAGAAATTAAGGTGGGGCACTGGACCCCACCTGACAACCAACCAATAGGGGGCAAGTGACGGGTGGGTAGAAGTTAAGGTGTTCTATTTTATTGAATAGATATATGTGCCTGTTAGCAAGTTAAAAGATGTGGTTCGACAACGTTATTACTAAAACTAGTATTCGCACCCGTGCGTCGCACGGGAAAAAATTATAACAATTAATTAATGAATAAGTAATTAAATATATTTAATAATTAATGAAAATGTGGGAAATATATAACGAAAATAATTAAATTTAAATATTATGGGAAAGAATATGAAGAAACAAAAAGGTATTCAATAGCAAAATTCAATGTAAATTACAAAACACTTCTTTAAAAAATATATATGCATTTTTAATAAATTAATTTATTTCTTCTTATTTCACAATGATTTTTATTGATTGTGTTAGCGTTGCTCAACGTTACAAATAATCCTTTTTTTAGTAATGTTAAAATATAATAATGATAATAAGAAATAAAAGTAAGAAACAATTTCTATATATATTACAGACAGATATTTTTTTTTCCTATTCATGAATGTTACATAATATGTTCTTCAAATCAATATAAAAAATTTGGTTATCCAACTATATGATGCTTATTTTTATCTTTTCATTTTCATATCAGAAATTAGAGATCTTTTATAAATTTGAATGAGCAGAAATATTATCCTGGATAATATTATTTTATTTGGACTGAAGAAGTCGTCTCTTCATTCGATTATTTGTATGACATTTCATATTTTCGAAATTATGTGGTTAAAAGCATAGTTTAAATAATAAAATTAAACTTATAGAAATAGTTATATTGGTAGGTGGAAAGTCCAATTATTCATCTTATTTGGATAAATGATCCATAAAAAACCATACATAAACATTAACCTCGAGAAAAAAAAAATGTATAAATAAATAATAAATAATAAAAAAATGGATATTAAATATTAAATAATACAAAACTTTAATAGCATAAAGGATGACCATAGCCAAAATAAATAAATAAATAAAAAATAAAAAAACCCCATTTTATTGAAAACAACAATGTTTTTTTATTACTTGCATTAGTTTATATAAACGAAAAAAATAAATAAATAAATAAATAAATATATATATATATATATATATATATATATATATATATATTTATTTATTTAATTTTTTAGCGATATAGAATTTTTTAGTTAGAAATATTCTCAACACTCCTTGGACGTTAACTGCTTCATAATATAACATACAATAAATATTAATGTGCATTGACCATTTGCATTATACAAATTATTACACATTTTACGATCAAAAAAATTTTATACGATAAAAAAATGATTAAACATTTTTTCAGTATCAATGCATTGATCCACGTGCAATTGATATTAATGATAGTTTATTAATTAATGATATTGCACCAGACAACGAAAAACCATATTTTGACCCTTTTTAAAAAATAAAAATAAAAAAATATGACAGCAGTTTTGGCCGGAAAATAGGAGCCAACTATCCTGCTATTATATATATTAAGATATATTAAGATTAAGATATTAAGATTAAGATTAAGATTAAGATTCTCATTTTTCTTTAAATAAATCCTGTTTTTATTTTTTTTCCATTTCAAAATAATTAAATAAATTATGAAATACTTTTATTATGTCATATTGGACAATAAAGGACGACAAAATTATTGTATCGTTACATGTGTTACCTTTGTTCTTCTAGGTTTCCAATACTGAAGGGAAGCTAATTGTGATGGGAGGATGGAACCCTGTCAAAGTGGGACCCGGTTAATTATTTATATATAATTGATTATTTAAAAATAATTTTTTTTAATGTTCATTCACAATTACATATTATTTAAAAACTAATTTTTCACAATTGCACATAATACTTTTTAACCACACATTCTAAAAAAAGAAAATCAATTTTGAACCACTCAATTGATTGATTTGACAATTATTTTATTTTTTATACTACTTTCTTTCACTTTCAATCACACATTTAAAACTATTTCTATAGTTTATATCAATATCAATGTCAAACTTACTCCTATTCAATGATTCAAATAAAACGTGACATTTTATTTTTCACCAAGTATTAAAAATGGTCACGTTACACACACACACAAAAAACTATTTTTTGTGCCTATTAAATAAATGTATTAACCATATTTTTACTTTTAAATAGAATAAGTTTGATAAAACCTTATATTTTTATTTTCTATAGAACTCAATGAATTAATTGTTAAAGTCTGTAGTATATATTTTACAGATTGATGTTCTTTTAAATTTATAAAATTAAAAAATAGATAAATGAGCAAAATGAGTAAATTTATAAAATTAATTTCAAAATTACCAAAAAATTTGTCGAAATCTAAAGTTGTAGAAATTAAAATATTTTAATTGAATTTACTTAGAAAGATTGGATATCTATTATTTTTTTTAATTTGATAAGAAAAAATATATGAAATTAATCATTTATGTAAAATTGAAGTTATGTAAGAAAAGATAGATATCATTTTATGATTTAAATGAGATAAATTAAAAAGATTGGATATTGGAAAAAGTAAAAAGTATAAATTAAGCTTTTACCTTTATTATTTGAGACAATTTTACGAATGATAAATTTAGAGTTTGTTTTCATTTGTTAGCTTGTATTAAATTTCTCGTTAAGATCTTGAATTTGACACCCATATTGCATATTTTTTTACTTCAAAATATTATAATAATTATCAAAAGAATAAAAATAATATACAATTTGATCTATTTATATATTTTTTATTTTTTACAAATCAATAAGTCATTTATTATATGTCACCTATAATTAATTTTGCATTAATTGAAGTTTCATAATTCAATTATTAAAATAATTAATAAAATTATAAAGTTTCCTAAAATAGCAGGTAAAAATGGCGGGAAACTATGTGCGGATTTATGTGACGGCTATGTTGTTATTATATATATTAAGATAGGAAATAAGAAATGGATTTTGAACTATGGATTTAGAATTCCACATCCTATTTGATGACTCAAAAACCAAATTTTTGCGAGCTTGTTGCTTAATCTACTTAGATATGTATAGCAGTACAATAAATGTAAAAGGTGGTTGCTGGAAAGAACAGGGAGAAGAATGAAAATTGAAAAATGACGGTGCATGTGGTGTTACTTCACAAAGTAGTAATGAGAATTGGAAAAGACATCATAATTTATTGCTAAAGTTGTTATCATTAGAGCATCCACATTGAATGTTTTAAAGTATTTGTTAGTGTGAGATGTAAACTAAATAGTCAATTTTATGTCTACATTGGATATGTTAACTTGTTTGCTAAAGGAATCTTTTTAGTTACAAGTTAATTTTCTTGTTAAATTTAGCTAGCATTTTAACATCTGACGTGACATTGTGTTAAGAATTCTTCAAATAGCATAAATGCATCTCATCCCCACTCCTAACACCCCTTATTTATTCATTTTCTTTTTCTTCATTCTTATTTATTTTTATTTTTTAAACATGGATAGATTAAAAAAAAAAAAAAAATTTGTTGATTTTATATTATATGATTTAATAAGATCTTCAAAATGAGTACCATATTAATATGTAAATTTTGCTTTTAAAAAATAAGCATTTATCATATTCTTGGGCTTAACTAGAAATTAACACATCCATATGGCAATAATAAGTAATTAATTTTAGCATGTATACGTGTTACGTGTTATTTAACATCTAATTTTTTGTCTATGTGGCTAGCTAAATCCAATGCGGATGCTCTTAACCTGCTAACATAGCTGAATGTTTTACACAACTTACTGCTTAGTTATCTCCATCTTGTTCCAATTATAATCACTTATTGTTCAAGTTTGAAGCACGGTGTAACTGACTTTCTTTAATCTTCATATCTCGCATGTATAAATAATAAAGTTATCACATGTTTCTACAGTTTATGACTTCGGAGCATCAGTATATATCACGTAAGGATGAAGGAGATAGGATAATTGTGTTCGAAAGGGGAAACTTGGTTTTTGTCTTCAATCTTCATTGGACTACCAGTTATTCTGACTATCGGGTAGGCTGCGTAAAGCCCGGAAAATATAAGGTAAAGTGAAATGTTTCTGTTTGATGTTGATAGTTTCTCTCTCTCTCAAATTACTACTTTCTTTATTGAGAAAAAGAAATGTTAATGGCGTTTATCGAGAGAATCAATTTGAATACTGTTTTGTTTCATGTGATTATGAGATGTAAATCATTTAAGTAACTGGAATCTATTTAGTTGTCCTGTTTGCTATTTAACATTTAGGAAGATAACTGCAATAGTGATTCTCTCAAAAGATGTTAGAAGATTTTAATATTCAACTCATTGTTCTATAAACTTATGAAGAGGCACCAAGTAAAGCGTTTCTAATCTATTTTTCAATTTAGCCTTTGTTTGGTAAACCAAGTTTATAAACAACACATTTCCCCAAACTACTTTTGAACCACACACAGTTCCCAAAATCATTTTTCAACCATATTATTTACCTCGAAAATATCACATTCTTTGTTTATAAACAAAAAACTTTTAGCAAACATCCCCCTCCCTGTTCTTCCCCACCGGCATCCATGATCCTTGAATATAATGGTAAATTCAGCAATCTTTGAACCAAATTGTAAGTACTGCAACATCCTATATATGATTAGGTGCCTTTGCTGGAATGCTTCTGTGATTCAGCAACATGATGTTTGGTGCTCCCACTCGATGCTTGATAATCCAACCACCTAATTTTTTTGTCTGCTGAGAGTCTGTTTGGTAAATGCAGTTTATTTGAAGTTTTGGGGAAATTTTTATTTTTTGGGGAATGTGGTTGAAACGTGATTGAAAAGTGGTGGGTCCCGTAGAAATGTGTGGTTGAAAATGAATTTAAAGGAAATGATGAAAATTTTGTGTGAGACCAAACGGGCTGTTAATCCTTTTTTTTTCTCATCTTATTTTCTTTGTTTTGGAAGTTAAACTTTGAATTACATCAAAGTGATATCTTTTCAGATAGTGTTGGACTCAGATGATCCATTATTCGGAGGTTTCGGTAGAATCAGTCATGATGCAGAGTATTTCACCTCTGTAAGTGAATTTAATCGAATCAAAATGCCTAGCTGCTACGATATACGCTTAGAAACTCCACCACCATCCACCCAAAAAGAAAGGAAACAAAGAAAATACTAATTGTCTTAACCTGATCTGCACAGGATGGGTGGTACGATGGGCGGCCTCATTCTTTTATGATATATGCACCTTGTAGAACAGCAGTGGTCTATGCTTTAGTTGAAGATGAAGCGGTTCCTGTCGAAGAATGATCATATTGGTGTAATGTGATGATGCAATTTCGACCAGAAATTGTCAAACTATGGTGATTGTGATTCTGAACATAACTGAGCTGTTTTAGCACAATGTGATACTTGCGGAGGTGCACTGGCATGATATGAAGCTGGGCAGAAGACAAGGCAAGAATGTAAAGCACAAAATAATGTTATTAGGCATTTGTAAAGTACAGAATGTAATTTTGCTGGAGAATGCATCTAATAAAACTATTATAATGAACTTCAGCAAAATTCCATGATAGAATGATCTTTCCCTTTCAGTACCAGTATCGTTGGAAGGTTCTGGAAGGAGATGATTTTGACCACGGAAATACCAAATACAATAATCAAAATCGCCTGCGTCCAGTTTGGCAACCCATGAGTTTGTTAAAATTTCGAAGATTTGAAGTTAATAAGTTAAAGCATTTAAGAATCAATAATGTTTTTTTTTTTTGGTTGAGAGTATTGTTTACTTTCCTGCACCATGGATATCAATACAGTTTGCTCTATCCACTGTTCTTCAGCAAATGTCTCAGGTTCAATTCTCCACCTTTTTTTTCTTTTTGCTTGAGTTCATTGTTTACTTTCCTGCGCCATGGATATCAATACAGTTTGCTCTATCCACTGTTCTTCAGCAAATGTCTCAGGTTCAATTCTTCACTCATTTACGAAAATAGTACACGTATTTTATCCTTTTGATGGAAAAAAATCAACATTTACGCGAGGAGGCATGTTAAAGATTAAAAGTTACATAAATAAATGTGTCTATGAAACGGTTCAAATATGCTATTTTTGTGCCAAAATCGACTCGTCCAAAGCTCTATGTTTGTGACTTTCACGACCTACGTATCCTCCATCGTATGTTTTTCTTCATTCTGATTCTCATCATGTCCCTACCAAGTTCAAGAGCTCACCTTCTCATTTCGAAAGTGTCCAAGATCTACTGAACTTCAGCTCGAGTCATGTACATAACTGAACTTTAAAAATGTCCATGTAAAACGCAAGTTGACTAAGGGTTCGTTTGATTACAAGCATGAAAGTTGGATGAAAAGAAAATAAATTTTAAGGAATTGAATATATATGGACGTGATTGAAAGTAAAATTGACATTTTAAAGTTGAGTAAATGTGAAAAATAATTCTCAACTAAACTCCAAGAATTTTTTATTTTTTATTTTTTTTTTCACAACAAAAAATCGCGGTAATCGAGACAAGACAGAAAATGAATCTCACCCATAAAACACAATTCAACGAACCAAAGATGAAATTCTATGAAAATTATTTTCCATAGAATTCGGGATTACAAACACACCAAAATGTATAAGCAATTTTCTTTCTTTATTTGTGAAAGAAAACTAAAAAGGTAAAAATCAGGACAACCAACAGACTGACAGAGCATTGAGCAAGGAGTATCACTCAAAAATGTTACCTCCCTTGAGTGACTTCATTAAGTTCTTGCCGAGAGAAAAGAGGTTATCATTTCCCTTCAGACATAAATATAAACTTCCAAAGTTCCAATGTAGCATATAGCTATTTGCAACACGATGTGTAGAAGAATAATATTATTTGTACATAATGATTTACATACAGATGAGGTGTCTAAAAGAGAGTGAATGAGTTTTTTATTTTACAAGGTTGAATAAATAAATTCTAATCTCGTCATATCTCACCACATCACGTGTATGTAAATCACTATGTACACGTATCAAAACCACACGTACAATGCATGACAAAAGTTTAAAAAATGAATGTAAGAAACAAGAAGAACTAATTAACCATTCTCTAACCATAGTAGAAAAGAAATTTAGCAAGGGTAACATGATAAAGTGGCAGCCAAGAGCACTACTGAATATAATGCCTCAACTTTGGCATGCTGCTACTTTCAGTGGAAAAACTGTTGAAGGCTGCATATAGCCCAAAAAAATGAAGAACAAACAATATGAAATGTGTCACGTGTATACTAACTAGTAAATAGAGAGTCATTTGACACTCAAAATTATAATCTTAGACCCAATAAATTAGATTATCTTGTAAATAATGGATTCCATTTTCCCAATCTGAAGCTGTATTTTGATGATCATAACATGGGACAATATGTAGCAAAACTACACTTGGTTGCTTGATCATTAAATTACAGTAGAACACTAAATCGAAATGTGCAAGTACAGAAACAAGCAGGATTTACATACGAAAGACGCACGAGGCACGACTAATCTCCAAGACTGCAAGCTCAACACCTACTTACCATCTTCAGTTGTCTTATCTACAGCAGCATTGAACCTTTTGTACTCAAATTCCTTCGACTGCAAAGCATATTCCTTTGGCTGCACAGCATATTCCTCTGGCACTACAGGACGTCTATTTGCAAAGATATTCCAAACAAACAAAGCAATTAATGCCCCCAATGCTCCAAATCCGGCACCAAATATTAATGCAGTAACGATCCTCACGGCACAATCACTTCTCTTACGAACATTCAGTTCCGATCCCTTCTCCACAAAAGACTCAGGGTCCAATGGCTCTGAATGCATCCACTGCGGGTAAGTTCTCGACCTAAGACTCCACGAATGCACGTTACACTTTTGCGAAGAATTCCCACTTGATGAACTCAATCCCACTAAAACATCCTCCTTTCCCCACACTCGTGACAAGTCAATAGGATAAGAAAGCAACGGGTCGACTGGCCTAACGACGCCTGACCTACTTAACCTCACCTCAATTCGTTTAGAATTTGCTTCATAGTCAATCCAGGCCTGTAATTTCTCAGCACTATTGAGCACCATATTGATTGATGAAACATTGCTCACTTTAACAGACACAAGACCATCAATGTCAATCCCAACATGATTACCATTGACATCACCATACTTTTCATCCTTAAAAGTATCAAATTCAACAGCAAGAAACCTCATTTTCCTCTCCCCCAAAAGCCCCATTGAGCAACCATCGAAAACATCCAAAGGAAAACTAGCAGGAACTATAATAAAGGCCAAGCCATCCCCATT
The DNA here is from genome assembly GCA_963555705.1 of Ligustrum vulgare. Lineage (NCBI taxonomy): Eukaryota > Viridiplantae > Streptophyta > Magnoliopsida > Lamiales > Oleaceae > Ligustrum > Ligustrum vulgare. Next base: position 4,774,317 of record OY743185.1, read on the forward strand.
TTCACTAGATATGGAAAACACAAAATTCATAGAAAAAGATACCATATTTCTTAGGTTTCCTTCAGCAAACTTAACAGGTTTCTTGTAAATGATCCTCCCAGAACTAGAAACCCCTGAACCAGAAATTTGAATACTATCATTGGTAACCCTAGCATCACCATACAGAGCAATCTCGGATTCAAATCCATCTGAGTCTTTATCAAAGTTCTTGAAAGAAAATGACAAGTTTGGGTCCGAAGCTACAACTTTCAAGTAAAGATTCAGTAAGAAGAAAGCCATGAAGTACCTGGAAACCAATTTCGAAGCCATTCTTGATTTGATTTTGAGCAAGAACTGTTTTCTTGTATTCCGGTATTACGAGGCTTGAAGAACACGAAGAGAAGTAATTACCAACACGAAATGTGTAATTATTTATGAGTTTTTCTGGGGTTTGAGAGCATATAATCTTTAGAACATAAGGAAAAAAGTTGGGGCAAGGAATTGTAGTGGTGAAATTTTTTTAAATGCGTTTTACTTTTGTTCTGCAACACTCTTCTTGGACTTGACACACTTTTTTTCTGAGTGGTTGCTGACAGAGGGAATAGAAAATATGAGATTCTTTAGGATTATGTCCCCGTAATTTTTCTATTTACAATGAAGGACCTCTACTTTGCAGAACTTGCACCCAGATTGTCATATATTTGTCGTGACAGTGTAAATGTCTTTGTAGACTTGTAGTTAACGTTAGCCTCCATTTGTTAACATTGTTCATTACCACTTTTAATCACATATTTCTCGTAAATATTTTTTAATTACATACTTTTTAATCGCTCTTATTTTTTTATTCATTTTTCAACCGCATATTGTATCTCAAAAATATAAATAAATTAATTTATAAACCACGTTCTTTTATCAAACCAAACGAGTTTTTAATAAATTTTAAAACAAAAATAAAAATAGGAAACATAAAATATTTTAGAAAATAAAAATATAGAATAAAATACAAATAGAACGGTATATTAAATTTTTTAAAAACATGAAACCAAACTGCCAAACATTTTTCTTGTCTTCAGTACATGCTAATATATGCACACCGGACCCCACACAAACTTTAGACGTGGAGATGACAGGTCGGGCATTGGTCCCGTGGACCTTTTTTTGTTAGTAAGAAGACGACTCGCTGATTTTTAACGAACTTCGTTTACTGTCCAAATTGTCTTTTTGCAGAAAGGTAAAGGAATTTCTTGTGTCCGTTTTGCAAGGACATTTCAGACATTATGCATACAATAAAATTTAAAATTAATAACAAAAATTAAGCCCATGTTCTCTTTGCTGTTTTGAGGTCATTTTCTGTTTTTATTTTCAAAAACGCTAAAAACGCGTTCTCTTTACCATTTTCGAAAACGCATTTTGAAAAAAAAAAAAAAAATTTGTATACAAAACGGAAAATGCCCGAAACATCGTTTTGGGCGTTTTGTGTGTATTTCGACAAAAAATGTCTAAAACGTGGAAAACGCGTTTTGGGAAATTTTTTTTTTTTTTTATATAGAATTATCTTAACTTAGAACTAAGCTTAATATAAAGTTTTTATTTATTTTTATTTTTTTATTATTTTTTTTAGAATTATCCTAACTTGAAACTAAGCCTAAATAAAGAATTTTTTTTTTTTTTTTTTTTAGAATTATCCTAACTTGAAACTTAGTTTAAATAAAGTTTTATTGAATTCAATATCAACATTACAAAAAAAAAATGAGAATTCTTGTTGTTATATTTCAAAAAATGCAATGATAAATGGACTCTGGTGGTTTTGAAAGAACTTGCATTTTCTGAATTTTAATATAAGTAGAGCTTTCTCAAGTCCCGAACCTGACCAAGCTGTGTTAATATAGACTCTTAATGCTCACATTAGTGTGTTGCGTGTAACCATATTTTTAGTGTATTGTGAAAGGAAATTTGAGTTGGAGTTAGTAATATTCAGCAAGCAAATTAATTAAAAATAGTTTAAATAGTGTTCTGAAAAATTTCAAACAGAATGTGTTTTCCAGCTTTTCATTTTCAAAAACAGTTTTCAGAAATGACAAACCAAACGCGTTTTCAGCAAATTTGAAAACAAAAATGAAAACACAAAATACAAAACATTTTCGAAAATGAAAATACAAAATAAAATACAAACAGAACGCCAAGTCTTTGTTCAGTAACCAAATCACGTTTTGGCAACATATTTTACTTCGAAAATAGCAAATTTTTTATTTATAAATCTCTGTTTGGTAAAAGATTTTTCTTTTATAAATAAAGAATGTAATGTTTCTACACAAGTACTTCATGATTCCTCTATCAAACAATTCTACATAAGTATTGAAGTACTTCATGATTCCTTGACGCCACGCGCATACGTCGAGATGGCGCATGAGGAAGATTTCGGCGACGATACCAAAAGACAGTTTGTTCGTCTTGACATTCCCAATTTTCTATGGTATTACATTTCTGTGTGGTACAATCTTGGATATTTTCCGATGGTCGAACGTTGGGGTTTCTTAAAAACTATTTTTGGAGCAATTCCGACAAGATTTTGACATTCGGACCAAAAGTAAGTTTGTTCTAAATTAAGTTTCAAACCTATTGATTGTTTCGATTTATTCATATGAACAATATATTGAAATATAGACGATTTTGCCATTGATAATATATTAAAGTATATTAATCATAATTTAACGTATTGAATTTATATCTTGACCAAATATAACTCATTATCGTAACGGACTGAACTATTATGAATATCTTGACTGGATTTGGATCACTCTATTGTGAAAGGTAATTATTTCATTATATTGATACCACCTATATGGTCGGTTTATCGATTAAATGTATGGAATACTTTACATATATTCATATTTTATATTATTCCAAAACACCTCAATTCTAACATATTAGAGGTTGTTGTTGATATATATATACGTTATCGTATAAACTAGAAATTATTGTTATTTGATATTTCATCAAATGATACTAGAAGTTATAATTACCAAAAGGTAGATAATATTTTATAAAATGGTACCAGAAGTTATCATTAACAAAAAGTTGTTGGATGTTGATGAAAATATTTTATCAAACGGTATCAGTACCATTATTTGTATTGAAAAGACAGATAAAAATAAATTATCCAACAAGAAAAATGTTGATGTATGATAAAATAATATCACGTGATAGCACGAACATGGCTAATGTAAAAATAATCTCATCGGTATTATGAGATAAATATATATATGATTGAAAAAAATAGATTTGATAAATATTTGAAAAATTCTTGTACAAGCACTTATGTACTCCAGAAGAAATAAAGATCATCATCTAAATATACTGAAATGATATTATTATTACTCCTGAAGAAGTATAAAAGATTCATACTGAAACATGTCAAGAAAAGAGATACATGCAAAACGCAAAAGGAGGAAACATTTATAAAATCCTCAAAAGTAGAGGTGTGTCTTAAGAGTAAAAATACTCCGTACTCTACCATCCCTAATCTTTTTTGAGGTTCACGAGGTTAAGTTTAAACATTTATAAAATCCTTAAAAATAGAGGTGTGTCTCAAGAGTAAGAATACTCCGTACTCTACTACCCCTAATCTATTTTGAGGTTCACAAGGTTAAGTTTACATTAATCGAATTTCATTTTCGCTTAATTCCCCTTCCTTGTGACCATTCTATCTTAACTTCTACTGGATCTTGTATTGAAACATATGATTGCAATTTATCCAATAATTCCTCGATAGTATGAGCAGAAATAAGGATCCTCCTAGAAAATGGAAAGATGAATTCCTATTCCCAACATAATCAATAAATGTTAGCAAATCATCAAAGAAATTGTTAACATTTAAAATCCCAATAAGCTTGGTATTAAGATCCAACTGAGCCCAAGAGGTAATATTAAAGATTTCATCTAAAATACCAAAACCTCCGGGCAAGGCTATGAAGGCATCAGAACCGTATAGCATGCAAGTTATGTGTTTATGGATAGATAATGTCTGTACTTCATGCCCTGTGTTTTGCCCGAGATATTTGCCAAAGGAATAGGTATAAGGCCTATCACTTTCGCTTTCTCTATTTCAGTAGATTAAGAAACACAATACAATCAATCCACTGCTACCTCATTCCTACACTAGATCGATACCTTTATCTCCCAACTTCTTCCTTAGAAGCACTGCTGCTTCTAGATACCCAAAGTCTTTCTCGATTTTTGATCCACAAAATACACATACAGTTTTGATCAGTCGAAATTTTGATCATTCCATCTTTTGAGAGTATAAGGAAGGAAAACTTACAAGAAAATGTTATTTTTGGATGCATGAAACTGTGAAAATATTTGACTTTTTAAAATCGAAAATCCTCACTATTTACTGCTCATCTTTTGAAAAAATGACTATTTACTTTTGATTAAATGATACTACTTTTGATTATATCTCTGACATCAATTTAATGCTCCATAATTGACACTCTTTGTCGGTGATCACTCAGTAACAATCTGTTCATATGCAAAAAATGAAAATATAAAATACTTTGTTAAAATATATATATGTATACATAAATACACTACACTGATTTACCTTATATAATTGTTGGGTGGCTAAAACATCATTGTTTATAACAGATTGACAAACAAGATCTTTTGATATTATATTCTTGAGACTATAACGGTCTTTCTCATGTCTGAATTGAGCACATAAAGATAGTAGCTCACGTTGCGCATACCTAAAAGGGTGCGTCCCAAGAGTCAGTCGAATATCATCCAAAGACTCCTTACTTAGTCCACCCTTCATGAAATCTATTTTATCATCTCAATTTATGGATGTATCTCCTGTTGATTTACAACGGGTATCACATGTCCATCGAGCACATTTGTAACAATCTTTTAATCTTCTCACTCTTCACTTCTTTGCAAATGTACACTTAACTAAACCAGACATGTGTTTAGAAAACAATTTTGGTAATTCGTTAGCTAATCTAACTTTTGCTTCGATCAACCAACGAAAATCATTTGGGATACCTTGATCCATTTGTAGCCTCAATCTTTCAAGTCGAACTCTGTAAATCTTTTTCAAAACATTTATCGGAAGATTAAAATAGTATTTACAAATATCTGACAATATAACATCAATTTTTGATGAATCTAATCTTCTTCACAAACGATCTATTTAAATGCATTATTTAATGTAAAGAGCGTTGGCTCCGCGTGACATTGATTCCACAAAAAAATGGGAATAAAATATTGAGAAGTTGGTGACAATAATGGGAACACAAATATTGTTTTGGATATTGTTCCTTGCCTTTTTCGATATAATGAAAGATTTGTGGACAAGAATTATTTTATTGTGATATAGTTCCAAGCCTTTTTCGATGTAATAAATCAAGGTATACTGATTTGCACTATTGAGAAATTCGTACAAGTAAAATAAATATTGCATTGAACCAGAAGTTCATACGTACAAGTGAAATATATATTGTATTGAACCAGAAGTTCATCGATATTGTATTGAACTAAATGTTCATACATATAAGTGAAATGAAACCATATTGAACCAGAAGTTCTATAATGAATGGTTAGATAATCTCGATTAAAAGCCTCAATTTATTTGCTACGAGAATAACTTGTATAGAAATTGTTTCTCATACAACAATATTCTATATATGTCAATATGATGAAACATGGATTAACTTGAGAAGCTTTATGATTTCTAAAGAAGTGCGATATATATACACTCTGTCAAACGCACTTAAATATATGATTGAGATTATATCCCTAATTAGAAATGACATGTATTGCGACATTTTAGCCATTGATATAATACAAGATTTTTGGAGAAAACATGCCTGAAGCGTGATTATGCTTGAAGCACAATGACAATTGATTCCAAAAAGCAAATACCTCTTGAATAATTGAGATGAAATGGAATCGATAAATAAGTCAACTATATACATTATACAACTCTCTTGTGAAAATGAGGTTGATGAAATATAAAACACTTTGGCCAAATATAAAATCCCACTGTAGGGATTATTGTTAAAGGGCTTGAAGTCCAAACACTTAAATGTGTAATGCTAGCAATTATTTGTGTAAATGAAAAATATTACATAGTCATAAAAAACGACTCGTTGCACACAATTTTTTTTTCAAAGAACTGGCATAATATATGGTAAGTGAGACTATAATCTAAATTACTAGTTTGAGCTCTTTGATATACCAATGAGTGAGATCAAAATGTATAATTCTCATCTCAGTACTTAGGGAATATTCTTTGATGCAACAGTTGATCGCGGTACATTGAGATTTCAGGTAAAATGATTATAGATTATATGATGAAATTGATATATATTTCAATGATTGATTATACTTATGCAAATTAGAAATTGTGATTTATAAGATGCAAGAACATACATGTATAATCACTGAAAGATTCAATATACCCAGAGTAGTTTCACTATAGAATGATACAAATGACCAAATGATATAATATGTTGAAATTGGGGTATACTATTATTGTAAATTATATACGAGTAATTGATTATTCATCAGAAGTAAATTTGAAAATAAGTATTTAATTATTCACTGGAAGTGAATTCAAAATTGAATATCTATTTATTCACCGAAGTAAATTCTAGAATTTGGAAATGAATACTGTTTAATTATTCACCAGAAGTGAATTCTATATTTGATTATTCACCAGAAGTGAATCAATTCTAGATTTCAAAAATGTAATCGATCAATTAATAAAACATTGCTTGATATATCATGTTATGATATCATAAATGAGTCATGAACAATTTATACAAAGCTCATCATAAAAGATATATTTTCGATATTGCATCAATATACTCGTGATATTTCTTTAGTGGAATAAATAAGCGCTGCACTCTTTTTCCCCTAACTTAGGTTTTGTCCCACTGAGTTTTCATAGCAAGGTTTTTAAAGAGGCATCAGTTATGACGTATTAATGAAAATAATGTACTATTTTTCCCTTCGCTAAGATTTTGTCCCATATGGTTTTCATAGCAATGTTTTTGAGACATTGTCACATCTATTTATGAGCTATAATTCAATGACACATTTTTGTGCTGGAATAATATCGACAAATGAAGGAAGTCATGGCCATCTCATGAAGAATGTAATGTCACCAGCTACACACAAAAAGACTTTTATATATACATTTTCCAAATGAAAGATGATATTAATGCTCCAAAGGTTCATGAATACTCGCTTGCACATTTCAGAAAAAGAATCATGTTGTACTCTTTTTTTCGTTCAGATTTTATCCCACTGAATTTTACTGACAATGTTTTAATGAAGCAGCACTTTATAATTTCAAGCTTTTGCACATGATTTGTTCTACTTATCATTTGATGTCATTTTGAACAGTAAACTCAATGATTCACAATGACCAATATCAGGGGAAGCAGCTGTACTCCTTTTCTTTCACTCAAGTTTTATCACACTAGGTTTTCTTAGTAAGGTTTTAACGAGGTAGATAATTGTATAATTGGTCATTTAAGGGGGAGTATTGTAATTAATATATATATATATATATATAAAACTATTATACTCATGTAAACTTTATATTATTACGATTCTGCCATTGTCCACCCCTATAAATAGGATATTTATTTCATTCATTAAGACAACACAATTGGAATGAAAAATTCTCCCAATTCTCTTTATACCTTTATATATTTCTTGTTCTAGATTTCGATAGTTTTAAAATAAAACCCACTAAATTAATAAATTGTAGAATTTAATGTAACTGAACTAAAAAAAAAAAAATTAAAGTAAAAATATAAATTGAGATTCTGGGAGGGAAAAATTTTTAGAATCTCAGAGCTAGTTTGGTGTAGATAGCTTTTTAGGAAATTTGAAATTTTTTGAGTTTTTGAAAGAATTTGTGGTTGAAAAGTGATTAAAAAAGTGGTGAGTCCCATAAAAATATATGATTGAAATTGAATTTGAGAAATAAAAACATCAATTTGACATTTTCTTTTTAAAATGACCATTGATAAGTACGCTTTTACACTTATTTCCACACTTAAATTTGCACCAATGTGAGTGTTTCAGAATATGATATTACTAAGTTGTGAGTTTATTTTAATTGTTTCAGGAATAATTCGGATTGAAATGCACTTGGGCACAAATGAGGAAAAAAGGGCTAAAAAAAGTACAAAATATGAAGTATGGGGACCAATTTGTAAATGGTAAAAAGATGGAGGACTTGAGTTGCCATTTTGGGAGGACTCAATTGAAATAAAAGTCAAAGTATAAGGACTAAATTGAAGAAGTTAGAAACTTGGAGAACTGGACGTGCAATTAAACAGGGACTGAAGCGTACAAGTGCAAAACTTGAGAACCGCGGTCGACCATGGGCCATGATAAAAGTTTTTCGTTTACAAATAAAGAATGTGATATTTTTGAAATAAAATATTTAATTTAAAAGTGAATTTGAAAATGTGTTTGATTAAAAAGTCCCTGTTTGGCCCCCATTTTTTGTAAATCAAATTTAATTAACACTAAAATCTCAACCATCTATTTTAGTCAAGTATATCATTTTTGACTTTTTAAATATTTTATAACCATACATCATCTCAAAAATACTATTCCAAATCATAATTTTCCTAAATAATTGGTCTCAAATAAGGGTTAATAACGGACTGTTCGGCAACTCCAGTCGTAATTTTTTTTGTTTTTTGATTTTTTGGTATTTTTTAGGTAGATCAATGATTGAAAATTGGATAGAGAAAATATGTGTAATTAAAAAGTAATTTGAAAAATTGTGTTATTTATAAATTGTAATCGAAAAGAACGGCGTGTAAAGTGATTTTGAGAAAAAAAAAATGGGAAAACAGTTTTCGAACCAAAAGCAAGAGGGCAACTGCGAGGGAAAACCCCCATGAAAACAAAAGGTTTCCCCCAAAAAATTTGAAATGCTCCCTCCAATGTGTTTCGCTCGCCCTTCTACACTCCTTCCCCCCTCAGTCGAATCCAAATCTGTGCATATTTCTCTCTTATGCTCTGCTTCTTCACATTGTATAGAGACGAGGAAAAATGGTGAAGCAGAACAAATCAATAAAACCAGAATTGGTAGGTAAAGGCAAGGTAACTCCGGTGCAGGTTGCATTCATCGTCGATCGTTATCTTTCGGACAACAATTACATAAATACTCGCTCTACTTTCCGATCCGAAGCATCCCATTTGATTGCCAAATCTCCAGTTCAAGAAGTAAATATTTTAATAATATTTTTCGTTTTCCATGGATTTATATTGTTTTGCCCGAAGATTTATTATGGATTTTTCATTTTTTTTTTTTTTTTTTGGCTTCAGGCGCCGAAGAGTTTGTTGAGTTTGGGTGCAATACTGGATGAATATATAACGTTGAAGGAGCAGAAAGTGTTACTGGATCAAGAACGGTGCCGTTTGGAGCAGGAGAAAATGAAGCTTCAGAAATTGCTAACAGGCATGCAGGATGTAATGAACGCTTATAATGCTACCGGAAATAATGTTGTTACTCCTCCGCTTCCCCTTCCGCTGCCGACAACTGTGGCATCTCAGAAAATTGTACAATCAGGGGCTATAGTTTCTCCATCCCACCCCACACTTATGTCTACGGCAGGTAACCTTTAATGCCTTATTTTACTCAGTTTTTGATCAGTCTATGGTTTGATTTGTTAGTCGAGGCAGAATTTTTTGCTTGGGATCTAGAACCACCAAATTCCGGGCTTCCACTCCAATTTGCCCAAGTCAAAATAGAGATTTTTCCTTTTTTTCATTGAGGGTTTTTAGTTTCTATCTGAGTTCATTTTATGCGTTGGTGAAATATAAATTTTAGCTACCACAATCCGCAAAGTTCTTGAATGTAGATCATCTCTAGTTGAGAACAATTAACTAGAAAATGTTATTGAAACCCTGTAACACTTTCTTTGTGCACAATGACTCGGCGATGCATGAACTTAAACTGCGATGGAATCTCGACATCAATTTTCAATTGTAGCAGTGCATTGATTTCATTGTTTAAGCCACATTCTACTTTTAAGGATTCAAATTTCCATACTAGGTAGCTGAATCAAAGCACAGTGAAACTTATGTCTGGGATGAAATATTGAGATACTTGGTTTCGATTCGTATCCTTCGCCAAGAGACACTATCACCAATGCAATGTAAACTTGATGTTCTTAAGAAGGTCCATCAAGAAACTCAGAAATGACTCTTCATTTGCATAACTCAGAAAAGGTTCTTCATTTGTATTTTTACTATGTATGCTAAATTGGCATGAATTCATTGATCTCTTATGAAGGCCACGGAAGTTATAGTAATTGGTTGCATTTCGTACATTGTTCAAGCCATTTTCTACATTTAAGGATTCAAATTTCCATACTAGTTAGCTTAATCAAAGCATGGTGAAACTTATGGTCTTGCTCAGTCGGTTTCAGATTGAATATTGAGATACTTGGTTTAAATTTGTATCCTTCGCCAAGAGACATGATCACCAATGCTATGTAAACTTGATTCTTAACAAGATCCATCAAGAAACTCAGAAATTTCTTCTTTTGTATTTTTACTATGTATACTAAATTGGCATGAATTCGTTGATCTCTATGAAGGCCACAGAAGTTATATTAGCCTGTGTTCGGATCTTAGGTTTTTTTTTTTTAGTTATAAACCAAATTTTAAACTACACAATTTCCCAAATCAATCTCTAACCATACACGTTTTCTCTCTCCATTTTTTAACCATCCATTTACCTTGAAAAATGTGAAAAAAAAATCTGGTTTTTAAACCATTTTAACCGCCGAACAGAGGCTTAATTGATCGCCCTTTCTTACATGTTATCATCAGGTTGTTATCCCATGTACAATACTTCAGCTACGATGTCTATATCTGCTCCCTCCAACTCTCAAACAGATCCAAAAACCTTCTCCACCCCGATTACAAATCAGCTCAGTGGTAAAAGGAAAAAATGCAAAGATGTTTCAGATGGTCTAGTGACTGCTAAGAGATGTAGCAGGCGAGTACAAACCAAAGGTAATGTGGAAGTTGGTCACCTTCATATTTTATTATAGTCACAATTGTCTTGGTTCTCATTAGCTGCCTATTTTATTGTAGATTCAAACATACCTTCCCAACTAAGCAATGCAGAAGCAAAACAAGAATGTTCCTCTAAAGGTTCTACAGTTCAGTTGTCTGCTGATGACAATCCACCGGATGGTTCACCAGTTCAAGGATCTAACGTTGTTAAGTGTTTGTTCAATCAGAATATTCCATCCCCTCCTGCTAATTCATCTGTTCCTAAAACACCTACACGGGCATATTCCTCTGAAACTGACAAATCGATTTCTCCATTGGTTACTGCTACTCCCTGTGAAGAGGTTACCCCTCAACAAATCACATCCACTGACTGCACCATAATCTCTTCGGAGACAATTCTAGTAAGCCCTGCGAAACAAATAGCCTACTATAGAATAGAGAAAAATCGCTGCATTTCAACTTCCTCGCCAGTTAAGACAAACTCGACAAGGTCTAACAAGAAGGACCATGCTAAAGGAAGGCTGGATTTTGGTTCTTCTGATATGCCCATAATTGCAGAGAACCAAACTCCTGACGGTACCTCAACATCTGAATCTGACAGGGAAAGAGATATCCTTGACTTGGATTTTCCGAATTTGGATGCAATGGGTTTAGACTTTAATCTTTCTGAATTTTTGGTTGACTTCGATCTTGGTGGTGAAGGACTTGATTTTTCTTCACAGCAAGCAGCCACTTTTACACCAGATTCCTGTTCGGGGTAAACTATTGCTTTTTCTCTACGACAAACTCTTTTAGCTAATTTTCTTTGTAACTAAAAATCTCTACTTACTGATGGCAGATCGCCTCATACATCAGGATATCAAGTTATGTCACACTTTTTGTCAACTACAAAGGGAATTTTTCCAGAGGAAACAGATCTATCTGGTAATTAATCTTATAAGTTATATGTATACCTGCATTCTTACATCTTGATTTTGAAATTATGAAACACTAAATTGCTCTCGCACTCTTATACACCAGAAGGTCCAGATTCTGTTACCACTCTTAAATCTGTCACTAAACGTATCAAGCTCTCAAGTCCTGGTAATTTTTAATCTAAATCAGTTTTTCCAGTTTCCTTTTATGTTTATGATGCATATTAAGGTTTAGATTATTTGCTATATCACAGCTAAAAAGCAGAGCACTTTGGATCAGGAGAATTTATTGGCCTGAAACTGACTGGATAACACTGCGGACGCTTTCTTTATAATGATATGGTACCAGTTTAGGACTCCCAACAATATTTATGCTGATTTTCAGTTTTAGGTTGTCCTTATTTGTCAGCATTATATAAAGTTATAGTAATTTGTTAGGGTGATAAGTCATTTAACTTTGTTCAGTTCTGGTGGCAACCATTCTTGCTGAATATTGGTTGCATATCAGTAGTTAAAATCCAAACATTAAACTACAATGTTGTTGAGGCAGTCTGTTAATCAATGGTTAATATATTCAGATTCTGGTTTGGTTCCTGTCATTTACTTGCTGTTGCATTTGGTCCATGATTCATGGTTTTAAGGCAAAGATGTTATATACTTGCAATATTATGCCTATGAGAGTTCCACTATTTTACAAAATTTTACAGGAGTTTCTTCTTGAAAGACTTGGGAAAGTTTTATTCGCAAAGTTAGACCTTATCCAACAATTACATTGTAATTAGGCCAAAAATTTCTCCAGTTTCTCTCCAACTCTCTAGTACTTCCAATGTACAAGGGCACTCGTTGATGTATCTGCACGAAAATAAAACAAATGCCAAATGTGAAAGATGAAACACGAGGACTATATAATGTGAACAATTTGCAACAGAGATCAACTAGCCTCACTTCTTTAATGCAATTATTATTACAGTTTATAAACAATACAGTTTCTTAAATCAAATTGTAACCACACATTATACCTTGAAATATAAACAAATAAATTTATAATTACTACAATATTATTGATCTGAGCCATCATTTAAACACCTCAGTAGGTTGAATAACAAGAACTCGGTTTTGCCCATCTAATCCTTTGCCACAGGCTTGTTCAACAATGAAGCTCATTGGTGCACATTCATACTGACTACGTTTTCTTTATGTTTCAGTTTTATATTTTCATGTTCGAAAATATTTTTTATTTTCTATTTTTAGTGTTGTTTTCAAAATTGCTGAAAATGCGTTTAGTTTGTTATTTCTGAAAACTGTTTTCGAAAATGAAAAAATTGAAAAATACGTTCTGTTTGAAATTTTTCAGATTTTTTTTTTTGTACTTGTAATTATATTGCTTGCGAATAGATTTATAAAATAATATTTTGTGGATTGGGACAATCTTTTTGATCACAAAAAAATGATATTTTGCTTTGCTATTATAAGTTTCGAGTTTCTAAATTTGAAGAGTCAAATCCATTATTTATTTTAAAACGGTAAAAAAAGAGTTTTTTTTTAAAGACTCTTTAAAGTAAAATAAAAAATATTTTGTATTTCGAGGGTTTTTAAATGAGGAAAACTGTTCTTATTTAGCTAATTTTTAGAGTTTTGTGAAAATAAATTTTAACTATGAATAATAATTTGTAAAAGAAAAGAAATTAGCTATAAATAATATTAGAAATGATAATTTGTACATAATACTAGAAATAAATTTTAGCTAAAAATAATATTAGAAATGATAATTTATAAAAGGGAAAAAAAAGTGGTCTTGGTTGCATATTTAAATAGGTGAAAACGCGTGTTTTTGAACACGTTTTCGAATTTGTAAAGAAAATAAGGAAAACATCAAAACTGCAATTTTGTGTTCTTTACAAAATTTGTTTTCTATTTTCCGTTTTTATTTTCGAAAACAATGCGACAAATCACCTTATCTGCATTTTCAGAAAACAGAAAATAGCTGAAAAACGACAAAGTGAATGTAGCCGAAGCTTCCCATCTTCTTCCACTTGACCTCAAGCAATTAGAGAGCACATGATATTTACATCATGCTTATAACATACTATTAAACCACTCTGTCTAAAAGTTTAAACTGTTAGAGACAATGCATGTTTAGAGAATTAGATGTTTAATTATTTAAATTTAGTCTTCAACACGAACCTCGTTGGAGACGATATCGAGCTTTTTCTGATCCTCTCCTTGGACATTAACAACATCCTGAACTCTAGTGAGGTTAGAAATGCCAGCCCTTTGAACTACGGAAGCAATCTGCTTACACCGTTGAAATTTTGGAAGGTACTGAAAAATTAAAGTTGTCTAATTTTAACTAAAACACAATTGACTGTTACAGATTTGTTTGGACAGTTACAGATTGTCAGTGAAACGTGAAGATTTGTTTTAGCACAAAACCAAATGAATCTTGCTTACGCAAATTCGTCTGGATTATAACACGTGAACAGACCGATATAAACGATGTAGAAATGTAAATAGACAAGAACACAATATTTGAGCTTTACATGGAAAAAATCCTAATAGGTAAAACCTAAGTGCCCGCACCATGCGGACAAAAATTAATCATTAAATAAGAAAAGTTTTTACACAGATCAATCAAAGTTACAGGATAAATCTATGCATAGACTTATCAAACAACCAAGAAATAAATCACTCCCTGATTTTTTTATGGCGTGTAATATGAGCTGGCGTCCCATCACTTTTCAGTAGCTTTATTTGAAACTGCAACGATTTTTAGCAAACTTGAACTCCTGTTCGATCTTTGACCAAAACATCCCGTTTGATCTTCTGGTTGAAAGTATTTTCTTCTCTTATTGATTGACTTCTTCTTTCTAAGAACCAATGTCTTAATAATGTAGAAGCCGTATATGTTTTAGTGCATCACACGAATTTTTGGCTTCCTTTGCACACAAAAAACTGTCTTGGTTTTCCTTATTTAAGTGTAATCGAATTGCGTGTCCATCAAAATCCTGATTGCACAAAATCTCTATTACCTACAATTAAATCAAGAATAATTAGAGATAAGGCGAGATAATCATAAATTCAAGAATCTTACCATAAGTGATAGAATCAAACTTGAACACCAAGAATAAGACCAAGATTTCGGCCAATCAAGATATTCTTAATCTTGAAGCCTTATCAAGAGTGATAAGTGATAGAATTTTAGCCGAAGAATATCATTATCACAATACTTATCAAACAAGATAAGTCTCCAAACATTATCAATTATCAAGATATAGTTATTCCAAAAATATAGGATATAATTATACTTAATAGTCCAAGAAAGAATCGAGTAATTTAATTAAACTCAATGAATTACTAAATGCACGTGTATAGTAATTAAATCAAATTTACTTAAATTACAACATGTAGAAAAATAGAGAATGCCAATAACAATAAGTTAACGGGTACTATAGTACAACATTAATATTTATAAACGGCGACGTCCAAGATCTAATTTGTTCATTTTGTTGAAAAGTAAAAAATGATGGATAAAAATCTTTGAGTTTAATTTTAGATTGTAAGACCGGTAACACTTTCTGCTCATATGGTCGCACTTATCTTCCCTCAAATTGAGAAGCAGATATTTTGTTTAACGGAAATAATTATATATTTTACTTCGAAAATAACATATTCTTTGTTTACTTCTTTGTTTGTAAATAAAAATAAGTTGTCAAAAATAGGCTTTAAAGTTTAGTTAAATTAAAGATTTGTTGGGTTAGTTTTATTAGTTACGTCATGTCTAAGTCCCATTCTTTAAAAAATAACTTTTCTTTAACTTCATTTCAAAAATCTTAATAAAATAATTTTAAATATAATCTCAAAAAATATTCTACTTTTTAGCGTGACATTCCCCAAAAACCCACAATTACATAACCCCTTAATTTATATCAAATGATTCTGGAAGTTAAATTTACTAAAAATAAATTAATAGTTCGTATATTCATTTTCTCTTGCATTTCGCCCTTTATTTGACAACCATTATTTGACTATGAGTTTT
Source organism: Ligustrum vulgare (assembly GCA_963555705.1). Classification (NCBI taxonomy): domain Eukaryota; kingdom Viridiplantae; phylum Streptophyta; class Magnoliopsida; order Lamiales; family Oleaceae; genus Ligustrum; species Ligustrum vulgare. The sequence continues at coordinate 4,790,307 of OY743185.1, forward strand.
AGATTTCACGTACCATAGCTTTGATTTTGAGGGTATTTAATATTTATAAAGTTCAAGGTGCACGAGGCATTCTCATCTCATGGGTGTGGACCTTTGCCACCTATGGGTCGCAGTGCCGACCTTGAGAATCTAGAGATGTAAGGCAACTAGCTATTTGAGGTCCTTGAATATAAATTTTTTTTCAAACATAGCAATACTTAAATATCTAAATATATAAGACTTGTATTTGAAAGAAGACTTTATATAATCCAAAAGATGTAATTACAAATTCAAACATATCTCACAACCGAGATCATTTTAGCATAATATTTAACCTTCTCGCATTTTGAGATGCAAAATTAGTAATCAAACTACTCAAATCAAGTTGTTCCAACATATTTTTTTCTATAGAAATCATAGCTAATCCATTCAATCGCTCTTGTGACATGGTTGATCGAAGATAAGACTTGATCAGCTTCAACTTTGAAAAGTTTCTTTCAACAGAGGCAACTGTAACAGGAATAGTCAATAATACTCTGTAAGTAACACAAGCATTTGCAAAACAACAATTCATTCTCTTAATGTAATTTAATACATCAATTGCTCCATTAGTTTTTGTAGGAATTGCTTCCCTTAGAACTTTCAACTCACTAAATAATTCCACTCCATCAATATCAGAAACCATGTTATGCTTCAAATAATTTTCAAGGTTAATGAAAGAACACTTCAAACTATCTTCATCAATAGATTTAAGTTTTTCCAAATCAAACAAAAATCCGAAAATGTCATCATATTTCTGAAATTATTCAAATCAACTTTGAAGTGATGAAAGGGCTTGATCGACTATGTATATGAAATAATTGATTTTGAAAGATTCTTCAGCTGTTTGTGTTATTTCTTCACAAGAAGTCTCATCAAATTGCTTCTTTCTACGTACAACTCGTTTTTCACGAAACACCGGATCAGTTTCTAATTCACTTGCAATCTCTTTAGCATCAATCATGGCCGATTCAAATCCAGTTTCTCTATAGTTTTTGAAAAATGCAATGAGTCCTTTCAAGTGGTCTATTGCAACGTCAATGTGCATGTCTTCTGTTTGCAAATGTTTACTCACCCTGTTAACATTATTCAACACTTCATACCAAATAACCATCCCAAGTATGAATTCAAAATTCTCAAATTCAAATGTTTCCAAACTCTCCGCCTCACTTTTTGTCTTAGGATCATCATCATTTGCCAGTTCAAGTAGAGCATTTTTTATATGTGGATCTTGAGATCTTATTGCTTTAACACTTTCAACATGGCTTTCCCAACGAGTTTGTGACAATGGCTTAAGTGTTAGGCCATTTACATTATCTTTAAAAACTTTCCACCGTTTAGTAGATGAAGAAAACAATGTGTATATACGTTGAACCACTCCAAAGAAAGATTTAGCTTTTGAACAACAATTGGCCATATCACATAGTGCAAGATTAAGACTATGACACCCACAAGGAGTATAGAATGCTCTAGGATTTACTTTTAGTAGTCTATTTTGCACCCCTTTATGTTTTCCTTTCATGTTAGCACCATTATCATGACCTTGACCCCTTACATCATCAATATCAACTTCTAAATTATTCAAGGCATCCACAAGTTCATCAAAAAGTCCTTTTCTAGATGTATCATCTACAACTAAAAATCCTAGAAAAAATTCTTCCACCTTCACTAGACTTGTTGAAATATCTATGCATCTCAATACAATAAACATTTGTTCTTCATGACTCAAATCTGGAGTACAATCAAGTATAACAGAAAAATACTTAGAATTTTTTACTTTCTCCATGATTATTTTCTTTATCTCACCAGCTAACATAAGTATCAACTCATTTTGAATTTTATGTCCAAGATAATGGTAATGAATTTCTTTATTTTGGATTCGATGAATGTGCTCTTTCATTACGGGGTCAAACACAGCAATCATTTGAATTAGTCTTAAGAAAATACCATTGTTTTCTTGGTATATCTTCTCATTATCTCCACGAAATGCTAAATTATTTTCAGCAAGAGTTCTCACCACAGATATTATTCGCAATAATACTTGTCTCCAATGTTCTTTATCTTTATTGATTTGTTCCTGCACATCTTTATCAATTGTTTTACCCTTTCCGAGTCTTATGTGCAACTCAATCCATCTACTCATGTTAATAATGTGATCGCTACTCACTTCATGCATTTTCAATTTGTCACCAATATTTTTCCAATCATTCACACCGTCATGTGCCAAATGACTTTTGATTCCATCATTCTTGAATAACTTATAACAAAAGCAAAATACTTTATTCAAACTTCTTGAATATATCAACCATTTCCTATCATGCTTCTCTCCATTAGATAAGTGACGAATAAAATATGTAGAGGAGAAATGACGATTTGATACATCTTTAGGAAATATCACATCAGTTTCTCTTATAGGACCTTTCATGACAATTGAATTTCTTAAGTCCTGATTCATATTTCCCAAATTCACTGGATCATTAATGTCAATTGAAAATGGTTCATTATCCTTTTCACTCATGTTTTCATCATTCACCAAACTAGGTTGTTCTTGAGTTTCATTATCTCTATTGTCATTCTCTTTGAACTCTCTTTCAATAATTATGTCTTCATTACGTGTTTGTTTACTTCTACGAAAAAACTTATCAAGTGCTCCCGCTTGAGATTTAATCAATTGCTCAACCTTTTGTTTTCGTTTTCTTTTAGCATATCCAGATTCAAATTTTCTAGTAGACATATTTATATGCAAAGAACGATAGAACCTGATTGATGAATCTGAATAAAGAATTCCCCAAGCTTCTCCAAGTAAAAGGATTCAACGATCAACTTGAACAACGTTCAAGTAAAAACCTAAATAATGAATCAACCATTCTCCTAATTAGACAATAATCAAATTCAATCACATATTCAAAAATATCATAAATGATTACACAAATAACTAATAAATTTTGCTAGTACTAGGCAGTAGCTGTAGCTTCCACTAAAACATAAAAATTTATTCAAAATAAATTTAGCAAAAACCTAAAAAACTGAACTTTCAATTTTCAAATAATCAAATTAAACTATCAAATGATTCAAATCCATGTATACATACATTAAAAAACAAATTGCATATTGTATATATGATATATACTAATTTTAGTAATTTACATTATTACACACTAACCTTAACCTCCTGCTGAGTACTGTGGCATCGGCGGCGACGAAACCAGAAGAAGACCAGAAGTCCAGACTCTAGAGCCAGAGGACCAGAACGGAGGGCGACAGACGACGGGCAGTCAGTGGATGTTGAGCTTCGTTTTGCTTCGCGGGTCGTTGGTCGGACGGTCAGTGAAGTTACTAAGGTAACAACCGAAGGAAGGAAGGAAGTTTGTCGAAGAAGAAGAACAATAATGGACGGTGCCGCCGTCGTCGTGCCGAGTGGGAACTGCCAAACTGGGTCTACCGTCTACTATCTAGGAAAAATGGAAAATTATCACTTATTAGAATGGTTGGGACAATGAGATTATGACCGTTGGGTGACTTGGGTCTTGGGAGCTTGGGAGACGACGCGGCTTGGGCTTGGGAAATGGGAGACAACGCAACTGCAGCAGGTTGTCTAGGAGGGGAGTTCAGAGTTGAGTTGATATTGAAGGACTGAGGACGTACGTAATGGTACTATGGTAGGGTAATCAGTAATGGGTAATACTGATACATATCCTTATTTTTTGGTTTGGACTTTTTTCTTTGGGCCAATTTTTTTTTTTTTTTTGGTTGGAGGCCCCCAAAATTTGGAGGCCTAAGGCTGTTGCCTTAGCAGCCTTGGCCCAAAATCGGCCTGATAGGTCGACAATAGAGATGGCAACGGGGCGGATCGGGGTCCGATCCGCCCCGCCCCGAGATTTTTTTACCCGATCCGGATCCGCCCCGCGATTCGTCAAATTTCGGGTCGGGTCGGGTCGGGGCGGATCGGTCCACCGATCCGTGGACCGATTCGCCAAAAAAAAAAAATTTATTTATTTTTTATTTTTTTAATTTATTTTTTATTTTTTTAAATATATTTTAAATTAAATCTTTTATAAAAAATTTAGAAAATTTATTTTTTTATTAAATTTTATTTATTTTATTGAAACGAGACGTATAGAGGCCGATTCGCCGATTCAACGGATCGAGTTTTTTTACCATCACTTATTGTAATTCTTTCTTCAAATGAAGAACATGAAAAATGTGTTTTCTTTAAAATGCAAAGATTGCAGGTTATTCCCAAAAATTAAAGTTTGCTACAAAATTTATAATATTAGATTTTTATACATGATAAAAAAATTATATTAAAAAAAAATTTCGGATCGCGGATCGGATCAGCCCCGATCCAAATCCGCTCCGTGAATTTTCGGATCGGGGCGGATCACAAAAATTTCGATCCGTCGATCCACGGATCGGATCGGATCGACGGGGCGGATCGAATTTTTTTGCCATCTCTAGTCGACAATGCGTAATCGATCTGTCACGGATTAAGTAGAAGTGATGGGTTTCTAAAATATACATTTTCTTAATGTTTACCTAAAGTAGATGTCAAAATGTTTTACTTTTTCGAGTCTTATCTAATCATTTATCATTTTTTATTGGGATGAAATAACGCATGACAAATTGATTTGATGACCTAACAAGTGTTCCATTAAGAAAATACCTCGATCAGCCGATCATTATGATTTATTTGAAATATTGATACGTAATTGTTTATAAACAAAATTTACGAAAAAAAACTTTTATCAATCATACTGAACTGCAATCTCGTCCATCAACAAGAAAACCACACAGAAAATAAATGAAAACCCGGCCGACGGTGTCTCCGAAGATAACCGCCTTTGTCGGAATTTATACTTTTTTATGGAATTCCGCACGCACCATTTTCAATTTACTTCAATAAACTTTCTCCACCTTATATATACACAATTCCTCCATTGAATTTTTTCCTCGCAAACCCATTTGTATTTGTTTTTCACATTCTTCACCAAAACCAAATCAGAAACAATGCATCAAATTCAAGCCATGGCTGCAGCTTCAATCAAATCGCCATTAATTCTCTTCTTTGCAATCTCTCTCTTCCTCCGAGGAATATTCGGTACATCCCAATCTCAATCTCCATATATGTAATGAATGTGTGATTTTTAATATATAAATGTTTTCCTGAATCAGCTGAGGTGATATGCGACAATTTGCCGACGAGTTTTTGTTCATTTGCAATTGCATCATCGGGGAAAAGATGTGTGTTGGAGAATTACAGAAACGACCTAGGAAAGCTGGAATATACATGCAAGACGTCGGAGGTGGTTGTTGAGAGAATGGCTGGATATATAGAGACAGATCAATGTGTAAAAGCTTGTGGCGTTGATCGGAGCTTCGTCGGAATATCCTCAGATGCCTTACTTGTGCCGCAATTCACCCAAAGCCTGTGCTCGCGGGCATGTTATCAAAATTGCCTTAATATTGTTGATCTTTATTTCAACCTAGCTGCCGGAGAAGGAGTATATCTACCTCGTCTGTGTGAGAAACAAAAGACCGAGCCTCACCGTGCCATGATGGAGCTTTTGAGCAGTGGTGGCGTCGCCCCTGGTCCGGTGGCCGAAAAACCTATTGGATCTGTCGCCGATGCACCAGCTTCTTCGCCTTTCTAATTAATTAATTTAAATCTATTACTTGTTTTACAATTGTAAATGAAATTATCGAAAAACAGCTAATTGCATTATTTTGGATTGGGTTTGCGGACAACAATTTAAATTGAAAATTCTCAATTAATTACATTTTTTATATCTCGAATTCAATAAAATTATATAAATATTACCAATTTTAGTAACTCCTATAGTTCAGTTCTCTTGTTAATTATTTATTTGGTTTTTTATATTAATTAATAACACATAATTAATAAATAATTTATACTGGTCTCTCAATATCAGGTGCAATAAATTATTGGGAATAATGCAAAATCTTTTATAAAATAAATAACTTGTTGAACAATTAATCGGACAAAGATGTAACAAAAAATATAAAATAAAGGTTACAAATAAGAAAATAATCGAATAAACAAGAACACTACAATAATAAATTATATTTCTGAAGAATATTAACATTTAGGAAAATCAGGAGGAGGTGGAGGCAGGCTTGTTGATGGCGTCGGTCCATTCTCCACAATGAAAGCAGTAGCAAGACCCCACGGTAAGTGTACATCCAAGTGACAATGCATGAACCATACACCTGAAATAACCATATGTTCTAATTAATCTATCCGTATATGTTAAAATTAGATTTTTAACAAATTTTGATAGAAGTTGATGAAATATATGAATGAAATTAATCGTTGATTTTGACTAATCGGTACCAAGCAGAGGCATTGAAATATTAACAAGCTAAATGAGATTTTATCGATCAGTCTTTTTCTCAAAGATGGACGGCTCACAACATAGCTTAATTAATGTGCAACTTCTTATGGTTGAGATTGACGACTGTCTAACTTACCTGGATTATTAGCTCGGAATCTAACAACAGCCCATCCTCCAACTGGCACGCCAATGGTGTTACGCTCTTGTGGGTTGACAAAGTTGAACTTTTCGATGTCCCTAGTCCTGTTGAAGTTTCCAAATCCTTGAGCCAAAACATAGAAGTTGAATCCATGCAAGTGTATAGGATGATTTTCGATCCCAATCAGAGCTGTATTTTGCATCACAATCTCCACCGTCGCATTGTACTTAACTTTCTTCACTTTTGTCGACTTCGTAGTCATTACGATTGCTCGATTAAGGCTGTTATTAGGGTTCGTGTAATCAAATCTGACCGGTGGATTATTAGGAAAATCAGTGGTATAAACTCCACCAACGTTGTTGAAAAATGCCTCGAGCATTGACAACTTATTAGGAATCTGGAAAGATGCATTATTCATGCTAGCAGCAAATCTTTGCCCAAGTGGGCCTGGGCAGGATGTGTTCCCTGGGCTTCCACAAGCAACCAAGCCCAGCCCAACAGTTATAAACATGCTTTCGTCCACTTTTCGTGGTACGGTGGCCCAGAAAGGCCCAGTAACAAGCCCGGTTAGATTGCTAAAAAATTTGTGGGCTGTGGGTGTGTCGTTGAAAGCTGGAAGGACAGGCATTTTAGGGGTAGTTTGGGTAGCACCATTGTAGACTATAATCCCAGTTGTTGTAGTGGTATCAAATAGAACACCTGCTGCACTAGCATAGGGATTTGCTGCCATGTAGTACAGCCCCGGTGGCTGATCGGCCTTCAAGAGGATGTCGGTGGTCTGTCCAGGCCCCGTTACCACCACATCGGTGACATAGGGATTCGTGTATGCAGCATCGACTGCAACCACTGTCATCTTGTGATCGGCTATCTTGAAAAAGAGTTGATTATTCAGCGCAGCATTGATGATACGCAAAAGATATGTTTTTCCTCGATCCACGCTGAGCTGAAATGTACCTACAACAAATGATAGTAATATCTTTAAATTAACAAATTCCATGTAAAAGTGTGTTTAGTTGGAGAGTGAAAGAGTGAAATTCCAATTCCCATGCTCCAAAGGAATTTCAATTCCTTGAATTAAATAGCGTGTGGATGAATTTAAATTTCATTGAAAATAAAAATGCACTTGTTTGGAACATAGAAGATATAAGCGAAAACTGCATTTTCTATGAAATTCCAATGACAATCAAACACACTCATAGAAATATGGTGCATGTTAACTAGAAATTATTTGGATTATATGTACTCCCTGTTTGACGGAGATTATAATTAAATTTTGACAAAAGTTGATAAAATATATAGTTGAAAAATTTTAGTACCAAACTGGGTATAGTTTCACGTACTATTCGAGGAGCATGGGTAAAGATCCCCGGTGCGACCATTGATTGTGTACGCGTCTGATATGTTGGGTGCATTGCCGGTGGCTAGAGCTTGATTTTCTACATCTATAACATTAGCATTCCACCATTCTCCTGCAGTAACATGTATAAATTTAACCTTTTATAAAATATTAAAGAATAAAGATAAACATAAAATTTATTGATTTAAATTTAGGTTTACCAAGAAGAATTGGGACTTCTTTGTGTGGCTTTGGAAACGGATATGACCGGCCAGCCCTGGGTCGGATAATCAAGGCTCCATAAACTGTCGCCCGGAGCCACTGAACGTGTGCATGCCACCAGAGAGTCCCCTCCTGTCCATTAATATTAAACCTGTAGGTGTAACTGTGTCCGGGCCGGATCGGACACTGGGTCACGAATTCGGGTCCATCTGCCCACCCGCTAAGTAACTGGAAAACTCCATGCCTGTACACAAATTATATTTTAATATATCTAGTGCCAATGAAAATGATTTTGAAATCCCGAAATAGACATTCCCTGCTTGTGACCTTGCCTCAATTTGATTTCAAATGTCATTTGACTTTTAAGAATATTTTATCAAGTAGAAAGCCGCCACAAGAGCTTGTTTGTTAAAGTAAAATATTTCACTACAACTTTTCAAACTCAATTCCAACCATCAATTGTTAGTTAAGTTTACGATTTTTGACTTTTCAAACAATTTTAAATCATGTATACATAAAAAAAAACTTAAAAAAAATCCATAAAAATCAAAACTTTTCACATTATCAAACAAGCTCTAAAAAGTTATTTGAGAAAATGTGTGATTAAAAATTGATTTTGAGAAATGTGTTAATTATAACACTTGATTATAATCAAGCATGTGTTAGGGTAAGACAATGAATCTTGTTTATAAACATGTTTATAAATAACACAATTTCCTAAATCACTTTTTAACTACAAATTTTTTCTCTCTCCAATTTTCAACAATTACTTTTTACCTCAAAATCATAAATAAATAAGTTTACAAACCAAACAGTTTTACCAAACGGAGCACAAGTTGTTGAACGGAGGCTTAATCGATGTCGTTGTTTAACACTAAATCAAAGTCAAAAATTAATCTCAGTCACACATTTATGAAACCCATAATTTTTCAATCATACATCTTCTTAACTCTTATCAAAATCTACTAAAACTTTAATTTTAATCTTCACGAAACACGATTTGAACAATAATTGTATTTATGATGAAAAATATTTTTCATATGATCGAGTGGATATGTGAGAGAGAGAGAGAGAGAGAGAGAGAGAGAGAGAGAGAGAGAGAGAGAGAGAGAGAGAGAGAGAGAGAGAGAGAGAGAGAGAGAGAGAGAGTTTTACCAATGAATAGTGAGGTTGTATGGGGATAGGTTAAAAACGTGGACGATAAGTGTATCGCCCTCTTGTACATGAAGAGTCGGACCTGGAAGACTTCCGTTTACTGCAGTGATCACTTGTGTCTTGCATAATCGCTGGACAGTAAGATTTTTCACCTGCATGATGGAAATTGAATGTTAACTCAAGTATTCATATTCTTCTTTTCAACATCAATTATTCTTTAAGAGAATGAAGCACGCATATCATGTCGCTAACTCTGCTAAGACGTACAAGATAGGATAGGACAAGAGTCACAAGACATAACAATATGTTATACGAACATGTCAATCATGGATATGACTTATTTGATGAAGTGGATGGCATACTACTCTGCTAAAGAAGTTAAAGTTTTGAAAAACGCTAAAGTTACCGCGAAAACGTACCGCAAGGTGTACCGCACAGACACATGGGAGTGAAATGACTAGTTCACCATTCCCTCCATGTGTGAGTGTGCGGTACAACTCGTGGTACTTGTAGCATTGTTGTAAAGTTTTATCTACGCTTGAAAAAATTACATGGAATGAATGCTCGACGATTGCAGCCGAAGCAATTAATGAAGAAGCGAAAAGAACCAAAGCAAATCCCAGCAAGAAAACTGGGTTTGCCACCATCTTGAAAGAGTAAAACTAACTTAAGACAAGAGATTAAGAAGATTATGCAAAAGATCGATCGGAGAACAATCCTTCTTTTTATAAGAAAAACTCTCAGCAGCTTTAGAAAGGTGACAATCTATGAATTCTTTGTAATAATAATTCAAACTTGCTTGGTGTATGGTCTATTTATAATATTTTCTGGAATAATGTCTCAAATCCCCATTTGTTGCGTGAAAGAAAAATGTATTTGAAAAATTGGTTTAGTTTATGTGTTAGAGGAAACTTCGTTACCTAACTATTTAGAGTTGGCCATCAAAGAAAGTATTAAAAATAAGTATTATTTGAGCTAAGTTTTGCTCTATCTGATATTCTGATTGGTGATCTTGACTGCTTATATAAACTCATGAGTAGGCACGTAAGTGAATTTTCAAACTACGTTTTTCAGCATCAACACGAAAGTCACGGTCAATGGTGTACATTTTCCTTTTAATTTCAAGTGTTGGAAAAAAAGATGTAATATGAGCTGTTTTGACATAAATTTGCAAGAGTCGTTTGTTTATTTAGAAGATCATCTAATATTCCTCTGTGAAAGTACCGTAGAAGAAAATACGGAAAATGAAAGAAAAAAATGAATAAAATATGAAATCTAATTTTATTGAATGATGAGTATGAGCCATAAATATTACCCTTGTTTGACTCTCATTAATTTATGAAAAAAGTTGAATTTTTTTTAAGAATGTGAGGTGTAGATTAAGACTATGTTTGGCGGACCAAGCTAATAAGCGAGTTGATTGAAATAAAAGTACTTGACAAAACTACCAGAAAAGCTAGCTCAAAAATACAAAACGATATAAAAGGAAAATATATTTTAAATACCACAATGACATAGGGGTGTAATTTTAAAAAAATAAATATGCTAAAAATGGAATAAAAAATGAAAAGTTCATGGAGCTTATTTGAAAAACTTGTAAAAGTAGCTTTTGAGATAAGTTTTAACTTCTCAATTAAGCTCATCAACCAAACGAAGCTTATTTTAGTAGATGAAATTTATAAGTTCTTTAAGTAAGCTATAAGGTAGCTTATTTGGCTTACCAAACATACTCTAAGTTGAAAAGTCAACAATTGTAGGCCAAAAGTAAAATGGTGGCTATATTATTACCACAAAACTTATTTTCTACACTACATTTTTTAAAATATTACTTATTTACAAATATAGACATTGATAAAATGACATAAACAAACTTTTAAATATATCTAACCAATTATTTTTTAAGAAAACCTCTTCCTAATTTCTACCTACACCACAACCCTCCTCCTTCTCTTCCATCTCCTCCTCAAGTGTCACCATCTTCATCGTAAAAAAATGTTTCTTGAAAATAATTAATGACTACAAAAAAAAAGCAATAAATTCAAATTCTTAAGAATCATAAAATCCTTAAAAAATTATTAATGACAAGAATTTTGCAAACGATCTTTTTATCTAAATCACGTTCATCAATGTATAATTTCATAACAGGAACTATGACAAAACATTTGAGGCAACAACCTATCCAAATCCGTGTTTATCACTAGATGATTTCATAACTACAAGAATTTTGTGACTTCATTTCTTACGAAAAGTTTCTCCAAAACGCAAAATGAACATTATTATTGAAGAAATAAATTCATATGAGCATTTATTCTTCTAGGGTTTTAATTCTTTTCTTCAACAATCCGTATTTATTGTTTGGAGATTCTAATTTTGAGGGATTATTTGGTTATAAAATTTAAATATTGATATCAAAGAAATTGATGATCTAATGAAGTCTAAATGTGGGAAGAAGTCTAAAGGTAAATTCCTGAACATGCTGATGCACCATTGTTTCTTCACTTTCGAATGAATCTGTCAATTTAAATATGGAAAAGTGAAATTGATTTTCTCTCTCCATTATTTTGAGATTTTGAAACTTGTTGTTGAAATTAAAGCTTCGATGATAATGGAAAATTCCATCATTGAGAGGAGAGATGTGGAAGATTTTCCATACTTGAGATGAAGAGAAATGGAATATAATCAAATGTGGTGCACATTGTACTTCATCTTTTCTTTTTTAATTTCTTAATTGAATTACAATGTGCATATTTGTAAATTTATGGTGGTGTATTTATAAAAATTTTATTTTATTTGTTGTGTATTTATAATGTGGTGTAATAAGTAAATAATGTAGTGGTAATATAATTACCCAAAGTAAAATTAGTGATGTAGATTGAGTACTGTAAAAAAATGAGATGAAAAAAATGGAAACCAAATATGGACATTTTAACATAAATTGACTCTTATTTATAGTGAAATGAAAATAACAACTTTTCACAAGATAACATCAAATAATAGCATCTATCAAATTATCTTGGACTCTATCTTCCCATCTTCTTGCGTTATCTTATGTTTGAATTTGAATCTTATTATTTCATTTTATCTTCATCGTTTTTTTGATATTTTCTAACGTTGTTTACTTATCAAAAATGATGTTAGGATGAATATGCAAAATTTAATTTTAAAGTATACCAATTGAAATAGGTTTATGCATTGGAAAGAAAAGCTATTGAAGTTTGTTCCAAGTAGGAAAATGGACAAGGATACAGGAACATGTTTTAAAAATGTGTAATCGTGTATTGCATAGGTTCATATTAGGGAAATGGGAGTCATGAGAGGAAGGGGGCAGTCTTCCGACCCTCCTTTGAGTCCTTTCTTCATCTATACCAGTTGCAAGAGAAAAACAATTCTCTTGTGAATATTAATTCACCAAATAATGAAGTATATTACAAAATATATATACATCAATCCTATGACGCCCAACTTGTTCCACAAGAAAAAAGTTATACCTAAAATAAAAAATTACTAGATAATATCCTACTACAAATACAATTCTACAAATAAGGTAAATTAGATATTTGTTAATACTCCCCCTCAAGTTGGAGCATGTATGTCAAGAGTGCCCAACTTGTAAGTGAAACGGTGAAATGCCTCATTGCCTAATGCTTTAGTGAACAAATCAGCAATTTGATTGTTGCTTGGAACATAGACAGTCTTGATTTCTCCTTTAACAATTCTTTCACGAATAATGTGACAATCTATTTCAATGTGTTTTGTCCTTTCATGATATACTAGATTAGTGACAATATGCATTGCTACTTATTTATCACAATATAGTATTGCTGCTTGTGGGTGACTTACAGTAAGTCTGTCAGCAATTGTCTCAACCACGTAAGCTCACAAGTAATGGAAGCCATCGCTCTATTCTACGCTTCTGCTGAAGATTTGGATATGGTCGTTTGCTTCTTGCTTTTCCATGATATAAGTGTCTTTCCCAGAAATATACAATATCCCGTAACTGATCGTCGTGTAATGACATCTCCAGTACAATCCGCATCACAAAATCCTTCCAGCTGCAATTTCAATTTTGATGGGAAATATAATCTTTGTCCTGGTGCCCCTTTCAAATATCGGAGCAATCGGTGAACTGCATCATGGGTATGTCTAGGTGCCTGCATGAACTGGCTAAATGTGTTGACTGAATATGAGATTTCCGGTCTAGTAATGGTAAGATAAATGAATTTCCCATCCAACCGTCGATAATATGTGGGATCTTTTAACAATTTTTCATCAGTCAAATTAAGTTTCAATGATTGTCCCATGGGAAATGCTGCAGGTTTCGCTCCACGTAATCCAGCCTCTTGAAGAATATCAAGAGTATACTTTCTTTGATTTATTGAGATCCCTGATTTTGAGCGAGCAATTTCTAATAGTATTTTAATTTGACAAGATCTTTCAATTTGAATTGAGATGCAATTAACATTTTTGTAGTAGAAATTGCTTCTTTATCATTTCCTGTGATAATCATATCATCAACATATAATAGAATGGTTGTAAATGAATCACCACTGACCTTTGTAAAGAGTTAGTAATCTGCATGTGACTGTTTGAACCCAAACTGAATAGCAGCTGATAAAATGTTTTTATACCAAGAGCGAGATTCCTGTTTCAATCCATATAAAGATTTGTAAAGTCGACACACAAGTGGTGTCTCCCCCTGTCGACGAAATCCAGGTGGGGGAGTCATATAGATTTCTTCATCAAGATCACCATGAAGGAAGGCAACAGGGAATAAGTTTTGAATGGAGGCAACAGCGAATAAGCATCGGACTGTCGTTAACTTCGTAACTGGAGCGAAAGTTTCATTATAGTCAATCCCTTCTCATTGTGTAAACCCCTTCACCACCAACCGTGCTTTGTATCGTTCAATTGTACCGTCAAAATTAAATTTGAATTTGAACACCCATTTACAACTAATAAGATGATGACCTGGAGGAAGCGAGACAAGTGACCAAGTATTGTTTTCTTCCAAGGCACGAATTTCATCATTTATAGCAGCTGCCTATTTGGGATCCCGACATGCTGCCTCATACGTGGGTGGCTCAATGACATAAGAAATATTGTATGTAAAAGCATGATGAACAAAAGAAAGATCGTCGTATGACACGTACCTTGATATAGGGTGTCGAGTGCTAGATTTAACCGGAAGAGACCCAACTTGGGTAGGTAGAGCATGATTGACACAGTAATCTTTTAGGTGAGTTGGGGGTTGAACTGGTCTTGTGGATCGTTGAATTTGGTTTTGGCCTGGTTGATCATTTGGAGGATCTACGTGACAGGTTAAGGGAGAAGGGGGTTCTGGTCCATCAGTAGGGTTTTCTGGGATGAGCGATCAACCGGGTTGTGAAGTAGGTATACCGCAAGAAGTTTCTAGAATGACCGATTGGTGAGTGAGGTCGACCGGTTGGAACAATTTTCGGGATTTTCAGGTAAATCATCTGTTTCTACTATATGTTGGTTGTCAAGGTATGTTAAATTTAGCACTTCAACTTCCATAGGTATAAATTGTAGCAATGAGATGGAGTTGGTTTTTCATTTTGTTGAGAGATATGGAAAAGTATTTTCATGGAACACGATGTATCGGAACACCACTAGCTTTCTATCAGTGAGGTCATATAGGAGGTATCCTTTTTGTCCTGAGGGATATCCAAGAAACACACATCGCCTGGCTCATGTGTCAAATTTATGGTTGGGTGTAAGATTTGTTGTAAAACACAGTCAACCATAGACACGTAAATGGGAATAAGATGGTGGTGTCTTGTGCAATGTTTCATAAGGTGTTTTATCTGATTACAATGTTGAAGGTATGCAGTTGATAAGATAACAAGCCGTCTTGATATGTTCCCCCCAAAATTTTAATGGAATATAAGCTTGAAATCTAATGGCACGAGCAACATTAAGGAGGTGGCGGTGCTTTCTCTCAACTACTCCATTTTGTTGGGGGGGGGGGGGGGTGTAAGGACATGACCTATGAAAAACGGTACCACTTTCATCTAGGAATGGTTGTAAGGATAAGAACTCTTGTCCATTATCAAATCTTAAGGCTTTTATAGTCAGGTTGTGTTGAGTTTTAACCCAAGCAAAAAAAAATTCTTAATTATGCTTTGAGTTTCAGATTTGTGACGCATGAGATGTACCCAATTTTAACGAGAAAGCTCATCAACAATTGTAAGGAAATATGTTGCACTAGAATAAGAAAAAATCCTATGAGGTCCCCAGATATCACAATAAATTAAATCAAATGATTTATTGTTAAAAAATTGACTAACTTTAAACGGTAATCGAGATTGTTTTGCCAAATTACAGACATCACAAACACCATGGGAATCAAAACAAGTTTCTAAAGTACTTTGTGCTAAGAATTGAATAGGTGAAGCTGAAGGGTGCCCAAGACGTCTATGCCATAGATTAGTGGTTCTACTGGTAGTGTGATGTATTTGTGGGCTTTGTGAAAGGTAGTACAGGCCGTTACTCTGCCTTCCCAAGCCAATCGTCTTCTTCGTAGTCAAATCTTTCATGACATAAAAATCAGGAAAAAATGTCACATACAACCAAATTCTCTGGTAAGTTTATTGATAGATAATAGATTAATTGTGAAGTTTGGAACAAAAAGCACATTATCAACAACCATATTATTTCCCAATTTAACTGCACAAATGGACTTAATAAGAGCGTGCCTCCCATTCGGTAATTGCACAATTTTGTGATTTAACATGGATTTATTCTCAACGATCCCATCCTTTGTCACATGGTCAGTGGCCCCACTATCAATAATCCATGAATTACTCAAAGAAGTAGTAGAATGATTGATACTTGAGGCATTAACAAAAGACTTATCATTACCCATCTTATTGTATAGAAGTCCCATGATCTGCTCATACTCTTTGGTTGTGAGTGTTTTTCCTTCCTTTGGGTCAAGCGTGGAAGCGGTAACAGTGTTTGTGAACCGTTTGTTTTGTGGCTTTACGTCTTTCCCATAAAACTTGTGCACTGGAGAAAAATCATGAATAAAATAACAGGTATCAATATTATGTCCAGTCATGCCACAATGATTGCACTGTTTCTGTTGCCCAGTTACTGTAGATCCGGTCGACCGGTCTGATCGATTTTAGCCTTTCCGATTGGATCTTGAATTGCTCGACTTCTACCAATTGATTAAATGTTGCCCTTCACGATCTGCTTTAACCTCAACTTGTCCTTCATGTTGAATTAAAATAGCGTGAACTCTTCTGGTGTCCGAGAATGAGCTCATCATTAGTATGTTTCCACGACCCGTTGAATAAGAATCATTCAACCTCATAAAAAATTGCATGACCTTCTCCTTCTCATCTCTTTCAGTCAGTCCTTTAAGATTTCCACAAGTGCATCCAAATGGGTCATGGTAAGAACCCAATTCATCCCATAATTCCTTTAATTTGGTGTAATAAGTTGACACCGATTGAGTACCTTGTCGATGCTCAGCAATTTCCGGGGAATCTGAAATATTCACGCATCATTACCTTGAGAAAATCGATCTTGTAAGTCGTTCATACTTCTGTGGCAGACTCGGAGTATATGATACTTCAGCAATATCTGAATTGACCGAATTGAGTATCCAGGAGAGCACCATATGATTACTTCGTTCACATATCGAATACTTTTCATCTTTTGCTTCTGGTGTTTCAATCTTGCCATCAATGAAGTCAATTTTATTCTTGGCAATTAGGGCAATTCTTATAGCCCTACTCCATTATCCATAGTTGTTTCCATCTAGTGTTTTAGAAACAAAAATTAAGTCAGGATGATCGGATTGCTGTAGTGCCATGGGATTCGATTGTGTAATTGTTGCTTCTATAAAATTTTTTTATCATTGTTCGTGTTAGGCATTATTGCTTAGAATCGAGGCTTTGATACCATGTAAAAGTTTGTGGAAGAAAATATGTTTAGAGAAAAACAATTCTCTTGTGTATATTGATTCACCAAATAATGAAGCATATTATAAGATATATATACATTAACCCTAGGACGTCCAACTTGTTCCACAAGAAAAAGAGTTATACCTAAAATAAAAAATTACTAAATAATGACCTACTACAAATACAATTCTACAAATAAGGTAAATTAAATATTTGTTAATACAATAAAAATGATACCAGTGAAAACATGAGGATGATGCTCGGCTAAGAATATCGACCCAACGTACATGTCGAGACTACATGCATGTGTACGTAGAATTGTGCAAATCACAGATATGACTAATCAGATTAGCACTTCAGTTAATTGAATTTTGTGCAAGCGAGACCCTCGAGCCTATAATAGAGCTCGATTTTTCCTCCATTCCACAAACGAAATTCTCTTTTCTGCCCACATAATTTTTACAGGTTTTTGTATCCTAAGAGGTTCGAATCAAGCTCAACGTGCCAAATTCGTGTTCGTGCAGTTAACCACTTGATATCGATGAGCTGCGGTGCCACGACGTGAACTAAAGGAAGATGATGCACGAGAGGCTCGAGCTCCTTTTAAACAAAATGCCGTGAATAAATCTTGTTACCGACTTTTGTCCTAGGTAGAGAAAATGCTAATCATTAATTACAAACAAATTTGATCCTTAATCTAGAATATAGAATACCTAATTATCCAAATCTGTCATTACAATGTGAAGTTAGTGTACTAAATAATTTTTTTGTTGGTTTTAAATTTCAAGGCCGTTGAAAAACAGTTGCTTGTGTATCACGTATACTCGGATCATTCGACCAACTTTACCTTCCTTCCCCAACAAGATAACCACTTCTTATAGAAAAACCTAATAAATAAATCTAATGCAAGTCAAAATGTTACATTTGACCACAATAGTACAATACAATGTCCCCCCCCCCCCCCCCCCCAAACAACACAATTTGGTCCTTAATTATTTTAAGTTAATGGACGTGCCTCAAAATTTTTACATGTTAGATTGGTCGGTGCGATTGAATATCGTCGTGAATATTTAGCCTCAGTTTGTTACAAGTTTTTTTGTTTAAAAATATTTATTTTATGATTTCTAGGTAAAATGTATGGTTGAAAAATGGAGACAAAATATGTATGGTTAAAAAGTGATTTAGAGAATTGTGTAGGAAAAAACATGTTTGCACAACCTAAATTTTTTACGTGAATGGTTGAGATAGAAGAAGTAGCAAGTATAAACAAAATCGAAATAAAAGGAGTATAACTAATATGTGAATGTTAATCATTCAACACAGCAGAACCAAAATTTATATTATCTGGAAAAAAAAAAAAAAAATTGAATCTAAATTAAATTGAGCAAAATCTAAGCTCAAATATGAAATCGAATCTCAATTTGCTAAAAATCTCAAATATAAATACAATAAAATTTTAAAGCATATAACTAATCTGAAATTAACGGAATTTGTTCATCTGATTTTGTAGAACCATCTGCATCCTATAATTGAATTTTTTTTTTTTTCATTTTTCATTAACAATCGACTTTTTCATCTCTGAAAACGGTTCTCCTAGGATTTATAAGCCCCTATTTGATTTTGATTAAAATTAACAATTATTTTTAACTACACATTTTATGGGATCCATAACCTTTTAACCATATATTTCATTTATTTTTATCAAAATCTATTAAAAATCCGATTTTAATCCACACCAAACAGGGCAAAGATAGAATGTTCCCCTCTCAAATTGTGGAATCACAGGGGACGGATAATATTGGAAGAAGAGAGCATTTTTTTAAGACTCTGATGATGAGAATCATAGTTGGCGAAGCAAATTAATTATTCAAGTCAAACAAAATTTGAAGTGCATGTTCAAAGAATTTCGGGTTAATTATGAGTTATTTTGAAAGAAGATTCATGGTCAAACAAAGTGATTAAGCCAAAAGAGAAGCCAAGAATCAAATTTTGGATTTAATTAAAGTTTTGACGGAGATAAAGTTTGAATTTGAGGTTCACTATTTTTTGAAGAATTGTAACCTGTTTTGTCTAATTTTCAAATCATTTTGAATCATCTCAATCAGACATCGGGTTCAAAAATACTTAAGGTGGCACGATCAGTCATTTTTGGTCAATCGAAAGTCTAAAAATTTTACAGCAGCCTCAGTCCATTTCGGTCGAGTTCTGATCAACCAAAAGAGACATGATTTCAGTTGACCAGCTGGTCGACCGAAAGTTACTGAAATTTCAAAATCGCGCATTTTCTTTTAATTTTTCGAATTTTCTTTTTATCCCATTTTTTGTACTATAAATACTCAACTCTCAAACCCTAGGAAATAACTTGGATGACTTGAACCTTGAAGTTTCTCTTAAGAGCATTTGGAGGTAAATTTCTCTTTTTACGTGTTAATTTTTTTGGTATTCTTCAACTGCATTTTGAATAGATTATTCTTGTGTTGTTGTTGATCCACACTCATTGAAAATTGCTTATTTCTATCCATTGAGCTTTATTTATTCCTTAGAATTTTGACTAGATTAAACTTGAGTCAATGTTTATTTTACTATTTTAACTTTCTTGGGTTAGTATTAAATTGTTGTGGGAACACCAAAGGAGTTCGCATCATCAGGTGTCCACGCCTCACTCGATTAATCTTGGGGGAGGGCAGCTTTCTCCTAGTTCGCCCTCAATGTAAATTCGAATGATGAAGCTGTCTATGCACAATTAGAGTTTGGATAACGATTCTTCTCCCACGAACTTACCTTTACGTTGTGTGGACGGGACCAACACTGCATCCATGCAAGCACTTATCTTCCAGCATTTAAATGCTATCTTCAAAGAGCCAATATTCGAACTTCGATCCTCTAACTTCAACTCTTCTTATTTTATCGTTGCACCATGCCCCGTGGGAGAGAATATAGCATATTTTTAAGCTGTATATTATTTGGATGACATTATCAACAGAAAAATAAAATTATTTGGATGACGTACGTTTCCTAATTTTTTAAAACGCGTAAACTACAAATTGTCATAGCTATTTAATATATAATAGGATGAGTGTTGGATTTGTTTTCCCCCCCATGTATTCCCACTCAACTACTTCGCACGTTTTTCTATGGCAAAAAAGTGGAAGCTTCCTCGGAAAGGAAGCTCGAGAAGCTGAAATTTGAAATGAAAAATATCTCATCCCTAGATCCAGGCTATTTTCCCTTCGCTCTTCTCCTCCCTTCTTTATTCTTGATTGATTCTCTGTAACCTCTCTCTCCGTAGCGGCGATTTTCTTATGCCGTCATATCTGCCCTTAATTTTTTTTTACACAGGCAGTTGAGCTTCTGAAACAGATGAAGAATCTGTAGAAGGTAAGCACGACATCGATGAAAAGCGCTGTTTCAGGTCTAAGTATCTCTTCTTGCACTTTTGAGGGGTCGATAGAGCAAGGGTAGGGTTGGAGCTCCACTTCCGGAGTTCAGATGCAACGGATTCCCAACATTCGTTTCCATAGAGGTTGACGACGAAGGCCATGAGGAGTTCCTCCCAAGCGGTTTGTCGAAATTTTTAGGTACGGTTCCATTTTATTTTTTTTATTTCTCTTTATTTCAAAGAAGCAGAATTGTATTTACTGGAAAATATATCTTTTTTTCCCAACGTTCGATTCCATTTTTTTTGTTTATTTCTTTTTATTCTTTTGTTCTCTTTGACTCTGATATTGTTGATGACTTGGTGTAGAGTTGATTCTTACCTTTTTCAGGCTACAACAGTTATGGGAAATAATAATGCTCTGCCGCCATCTTTCAGATTTATTTTATGTCATTATCTCGGATATTCCATGTAATGTTTTCATATTCTGACTTAGTTTTGATGCTTCAGTTGGTATCTGGTTTTGTTCGATGGGTGATTCTAGACACTGAACTTGGCCCACCATTATATGAAAAAGGACTCGCAAAGGATATCCTCTCTGTTGTAAGCTTATTTTTGATATTGTGGAATATAAATGTTGGAGATTAATAAAAACAAACATTTTTGAGCTAATGCAGCGGCTATTATACAAATAGGGATACTCTGTTGTCTGCTTATTTGTGATATTTTTGACTATAAATGTTGGAGATGAATGCACAACTCAAGTATTACATATTGGTGAAGAGAAAGCGAAAGAGGTTTTGCAATCCATATTTATGGAACTCATGTCAGTGAGCAAGGTCATAACTTCCCAGGTCTCACATTGTTTACATGGGAGATCTTCTTGAGGACAGGATATTCTTGATGGAAGAACACCACAGCCTACTCTTTGAAGCAATTGGAGTGTAGAGAAAAATATTTATATTCATTTGTAGTTCTGTGTTCAATTGAATTGTTACAGAAAATGTGTGTTTATTTCTTGATTTTATGTTTCTAATGCTACTTTCTGAGTTCTGGTGATTGAAGTTCCAATTTGTGGTTTTGAGTATATTGGCTTGAAAGTTCTTGAGTTAGGAGGGTTCCAAGTTCAGATTTTTTAGGTAACTCTTCTACCTTTGCGTAAATGCTTTTTCTCTTTGTCAATTTTCATAGGCGGAACTTTTTTTTCTTGAATAATTGAATTTTAGTTATCTATTTTGATCAATCCAATGTTTGCTGAAGGGTGAATCTTTTGGTGGAGTTTTTTAATTTGTAAGCTAAATCCATAAGTAGAGTCCTTCACTTCGAATGATTGTGCTTCCTCTGCTCGCCGGTACGATCTCAGTTTTGCTCAAGGGCATGAAATGCAATGTAGGTTGGTCTGTATTGCACTTGAGTTCAATTCCGATGAATGCCCCGAATTTGTGCTTACTTTATTGATCTAACTGCTCAGTCAAGTCTCTATGCTAAATGACTTGGTCTAATCATACCTTATTTTCAACTGCAGGCTCAACCGTTGAATAAGGATACATTTGAGACCATCTATTACCATGCTTTAAAAGCTTCATCTGAATTAGCTTCGAAAGAAGGTGCATATGAGTATGCATTGGCAGTCTGTGAGCAAAGGTGTGTTTTTATCAGCTTTTCTGACTAACGATGACATGTCTGAAAATGCTGTTTTTTTAAAGCAGAGTATTAATTAATTAAAAAATGTAAATTTTCTGAAAGATAGGAAACAAATAATCTTGAAATGTGCGATTCTCAAGGGTGGCCCTCCAGCTACTCTCAGCAAATGTTATTTTTTGCAGTTTATTTCACGTTTTTGACGTATTATAAGATTGGAATTTTATCCAGGAAGCAATTGTGGGTTGTGGGAATTCTTATGTGGCCTTTAGCGATCCTGACTATGTATTCGATGGTGTATTTTGGGAACCACATGGTGGCTCAGGTCTTCGCTGGAGCTGCACTTGGAGCAGTGCTTGATGGAGGCTGGTTTTAGGGGATTAGTTCTTTGCTCCAGCGTTGGTGCTTCAACAAGTAAATTCTCTGCTACGTTTTTGTACACAATTATTTTGGTTTAAAGTAATCATTTTCAATGATAAGTGTTGAAATCAATGAAGGAGAATTTGTTTTAATCTTGTGGAATTTAAATTTGGTGCAGGTGTGATTGCAACTATATTTATATGTTCTTTAGATGTTATCAAGACTAGGTTTCAAGTCCATGGGCGTGTTCCTAATGCTAATATAAAGGCAAGGTAGGTTTTATTGTGATGCAACCTTGCTTCTTTATACATATTTCCATTGTTGCTTTGAATATGGAAGCTATTATGTGAAAATATTGTAATTGAGCTGTGAAGCAATATGAGTTTTGATGTTGGAAGGTAATTTTATTACTGAAATTATGATACTTTTTGCTCTTTGAACAATATGGTTTCTCTATATTATGCTACTCTATATGCTCCTTAATTTGGTGATTTTTATGTACTCAATCTGATGAGCTTTCAGCTTCAGCTTTGCTCAAATGCACACTTATACCACTTCACATCTTCGACCATGAGATCTTTGCAAGTTTAAATATATTTTTTCTGTTTAACGAATTTTAAGAATGATCATTCTACTTGCATGTGTTGAAGTTAGGCACTATCTTCACGTGATTACTTTGTGCAATTTTTTTGGCAAGTGTTGACTTAAATCATGCAGGAAAAAACAAAACTTACACTAAAGGTACTATTATTCTCTTTGTTAATTGTTCTTGAGCAACAAACTTTTAATGGTCCAAACAAATTTAAGAAAAAAAAAATCATTCTTGTAACTTCCTTCTTTTCCTCCATTTATCTTACTGTTTGTCAAGTGGAGATTATTTGAAGTGAAAAATGATTTCTTTTGGAGATTGTGTGGTGAAGAGTAAAGAAAAGTTACGGTTTTGATGTGCAAAATCTATATATCTATATAAAGAAAAGCTATGGTTTTGATGTGCAAATTCTCCTGGGGTTTTCTAATTTCTAATTTTTTGGATTATTTGATGCAAAGATGTTACTCGATGTTAAAATGCAATGTTATACGTGATTTATGGATTGTTCTTTTATTCTGCACCAGACTAAGCTATGGAGTATATGGCTAGTGGTTCTGCTGCTGATCTGGTAGGTAATTTACATATGGCAAGTAATTGCCCAAATATTTCAATTTATTCCTTCAGAAAGTTGATTGGTCCTGTTGTAAATAAATTTCCAAATGTGTATGGATGCATATTCTGTGTGGACTTTTGTATCATGTTCAGTAATAAGTTCCAATTAAAAAAAAAGGTTTGACAATGGGAACTTATGGTCTACTGATTTGCTTCACAGAACTTGGATGTGAAACCATTAGATAGTAACATTAGATCATCAAAATTATTATCTAATTAAAATGAAAGCTTACTGGAGTAATTTATACTGTTAATGATGTCTCTGAGTTTGTTTTTGTTATCTGTGTTTTTTTTTTTCCATCTATATATTTTCTTAAAAAGCAACTGGGTTGATTCCTTCACCCCCATTCCCATCCCTTTTTTTTCAATTTTATTTTTTTGGCTTATCTTGACGTATTTGCTTACTGATAGAATGATTTCTTAATTAGACTTTCTGGTGAAATTCAATTATAATATAAACCATAATCTTGATTCATTTTATGTTATGCATTTTTTAGACAAGAAATTCTTCATGATATTTACAAGTTCAATTTTTTATTTTTTATTTTTTAGGTGGGGGTGGGGAATTGGGTTTGCTCGAAAGCTAATTCCTTAGCTAACTATGGTTAGTATTCCCAGATATATTTTCTGTATTATTTTAATATTTTTTGGTTTGTGTGTGTTGATTCTACTAGGTAATTTTTGTGCAGTCATAATTGCTCTGTTTGGACGTGTTGATGTTGCAATTGTATGAAATTGTAGGTCTTGCTGGTTCTTAGAGCTGCTGGCAGTGATGGAGTTTCGGCTGGTTAGAGGATTTTAATATAGGTCAAGGTATTTTTGTGTCTTTTTCCTATAGATTTAAGCCCATGTTTGATGGCCATTATGTTTGGATTTACTTGAGTGAACAAATTATGCAATGTTTTCCCTTGATTTTCGGTTTTAATTTTACATTTTTGCTTGATTTTTGGGTTCTAATTTTGGGTTAAACTGCTAAAGCCATTTGTGAATTGTGACAGAATTTAATCATCAAACACATGAGGTTGAAGAAGTTAGCTTCTGAGGTTTTTCTAGCTTAGATGTAAGATTCTGTTTTCTCGGTCCTTTTCATTAATTTTATTGTGTTGTGAATAAAGAGAAGTTTCATTGCAGGTATTATATTTGAATTGCCCTAAACTTAATGATTTGCACCTCAACTCTTGTGTAAATTTACATCTAGGTAGATAATTTAATGTTCTTACAGTGCAAATTAAGTTACTAAAGCATTTTTTTAAACTTAAGTTCAAACTCTTAATTTATAGATTCTATTTTCTTGGTCCTTTTCATTAATTTTATTTTGTGTTGTGTCGTGTTGTGAATAAAAAGAAGTTTCATTGCAAGCATTATATTTTCTTGATCCTTTTCATTAATTTTATTTTGTGTTGTGTTGTGTTGTGAATAAAGAGAATCTATAAATTATGTAGGTGAATCTCCATCATCTTCTGCATCTGACATTGATAACTTGAACAATTTAATGGTCGATAAAGTTGTTTTGTCTACAGGCAATGGTTCTCAAGCTGGGAATCATGTTATAGTGCCTTGAAACCGTCCAAACCTTATTATGCTACTTGACTTCGTAAGTGGATGTTGATGTTTAAGATATTTGCCTCTTTTTTGCAATCCTTATTGGAATTTGATTTGAACAATGTGAGTAGCATATTAAGTTCGGACCAAATCAATTTAAGTAAATAGAATTTGCAAAGGTACTTATGTTCAATCATTTGATTATGTTTCATTGTGTTTTCAATTGTTCTCTAGGATCATTGATAAATCTAGATTTCCATTGTATGCTTTTATGGAATCTTACAATGGGGTAAGAATCTCAAATTTGCTCTCTTGCAGGCAAAAGATGTGAATTCTGCAATAGGGGCCTCCATAAAATCTCAGAATGCTTTGTACATGTTCAAGGACAAGACTTGGGAGTAAATGTAAAGTGCAGTTTTGATTTTTGGGTTCTGTTTTATTCGGGTCTGGAGTATTATATAGATCTAGAGTAATTAGTGACTTATAAGGTTGAGTTGCAATGTACTCATGACTGGTCCAACCTTATTGAGGACTTGTTATTTCTTAATTTTCTTTCCCATCTATTTTTTTTTATCAATTTTCCAATATGACTTGCTATTTCTTTCCCATCTATTTCTGAATTCTGTATTTGAATTTATTTTATCTCAAGTATTCGTCTTTATGAATGATTTCATTGGTAATTTTATATAGTATTGTACTTTAGATATGAAAATGTGGCATTGATACATCCTATTTAATTGTCTTTCCTTTGTAAGAAATTGTTGGGGTTGATATATTTCTTTTAGGCATATCTATGCATTCGATAGGTATTTGGATCATCGGTAGATGAAAAGGAGGTAAAAAGAAAGGAGTTGTATACACTCTTTTGTTAGCATTATTATATGCGAAAAGATAATATTTAAATTTTGGTCTAACTTACTTCCTGGAGTTCACAATGTTGCATGATAGAATGTTGTCTGGCTTCTTTATAGTTATTGAAGAAAAAATTAACTTGCAGTCGTACGTTAGCAATGTCTTGAGCTACTATCCAAGATATGAAAGATAACCCAGTTTTAAGTTAATGTAGAATCAAGAAAGCAATGATTGTATAGCTTATTGGCTATATCAAACACCTAAGAATATTGATTTTAATAAAATTAGAATTTCTTTTTGTGAGTTTTATTTAATTCGTATTAGTCAATAAATTTGCTTTTTTTAGATCACTTTTATGAATTTCAATTGTCGTGCATCGCACGGATAATAACTAGTATTGGTGTAATTCTGCAATGGGAAAAATACACATATAAGGTGTTTACTATACACCATTTCAATTTTAAGATATGACTTAAAAAATTTCAAAAATCAGGTTGTAGATAATATTATTTTACTAAATTAAATAATTAGATTTTTTTATTAATTATATAAATTCAGGTCACAATACAAGATAAATTCAGGTTACAAAATGTAAATTGCTTAAGTCATAAATAATTTCAGGATCACAATTTATCAAAATAGTAGGTCACAATAACAGTTTTATCAAGTCACAAATAATTGCAAGGTCACAAGTTTTAAATTAATCGATTCCGAATTATTTCTAGGTCACAACTTATCAAATTATGAGGTCACCAATCTTTTAAGTCACAATTCTCATATTATTAAGTCACAATTCACTTATTAATTATTAGGTCACAGTATATCCGAAAACTTTCCCACGTTACATTCTCACCACCATCAGTTCACAACAACCACCATCTCATCGTTGAGGCCCACCACCACCGCCAAAAAAAAATTACAGTCAGGATTCACCAATCCATCCAACCCCCAACTTGCACCACCATCTCTTCTCCAACTCATCCCAACTGTCACCAGCGGATCATCACCATCGACACCTACACTTGCAAGCTATCACCGCCACACGCAACACACAAGCACCAGCCCCAATTTCCACCACCACCCCCAATTTCAACCACCTCCTGATTCCACTGCAACATATACCAATATACAGGCACAACACAACACCAGCACCACCACCGTTCAAGTCCACCTCCCAAGTACACACAACACAACCCAAAAGTAACAGATCCGCCACCACTGCCACCAACACGACCCAAAAATAATAGATCCGCCAGCCATCAACACGGCCTAAAAATAACATATCCGCCACCACCGCCACCACTGCACCCACGACCACAACCAATTTCACGAGAAAAATCTGGAACGGAGCCGCTGTTGGGATCTGACTTCTAATGGCCGCCGCTAGATTGACTCAGTAGGGTCATTGCTTGATCGAAGCAACGGCGACGCTGCTGCCTTAAGGTAAGTCGCGCATGACGGTCCCTGCAGTGCACGACGTTGCCACTACCGGCAGGCGCTTTTGTGCACGTTAACACTGTGGCGGCGCTGATAAAGCTCTAGAGTGCCGATCCTGTGGCATATGGACTCCTGAATCGGAAGTGATACAGTGAGAATGGAGAGAGAGAGAGAGAGAGAGAGAGAGAGAGAGAGAGAGAGAGAGAGAGAGAGAGAGAGAGAGAGATTTGGCGTGGTGGTGTGGAATGTGAATGAGGCTGAAATTATGGTTAAATTTGGGGGTGGGTGTAGTTAATTTAATTTAAGAAAATAACAATAATAATAATTTAATATTTTATATTTATAAATTGAATTAAGACCTGATTTTTGAAGTTATATAGGTTTAATCTTACTTATGAAAATGGATCTTTAAAAGTAGGGGTAGGTGTAATTTTCACTTCTGCAATTTTTCCATTTTGTTAGCATGCCCTATGTAATAAACAAGCCTACAAAATGGACCCATGCAATGACAAATGGACCCGACCCGGTTGACAGAGCTATTTTTCAGTGGAGAGGTCAATATTACTGATGGCCACCGAACTGTACACTTAGTGTCACCTTGGCCAGTGAACATTAATTTATTGTAAAATCACCACTTAATTTTACAAAATATTCCATTCAAACCCTAATTCATTTTTTATTGAGTAGGAAATCTTTGAACTCTGGACCCTAGTTATGGAACAATGTTCCTTCACCATTTGAGACAATGAATTGGCAACTAGGCCTCTGTTTGTTAAAAAGTTTTTGTTTAAAAACATGTTTTTTTATGTTTTTTAGGTAAAATGTGTGGTTGAAAATTAGAGAGAGAAAATGTGTGTGGTTAAAAAGTGATCTGGGGAATTGTGTAGAAAAAATATGTTTAAAAACATGTGTTGCCAAACGGATGCTAGAATTCAATTTGATGTTCAATTTTTAACTAAAAATCCTACTTGCTTGCATGCCAAGTCATCAACACATAAATGATTGATCTTGTTTGGTTCCTAGTTTTTTAAAACCAAGTGTTTAAAATAATCAATTTCAACCATCCATTTTAGTCAAGCGTACAATATTTGACTTTTCAAATAATTTTTAACGGTTTAACCACACATTCTTCTAAAAATACTATTCCAAACAAAAATTTCCCTAAGAATCGGGGGCCAAACAAGGGGTAAATAACTTGGCACACAGACATGCAGATGTTCAATTAAAAATGGACGTCATACTAAAGTTGGTGGTCCAAATGATAAACTCTGTTAAGTTGAGTGGGGAATCTGAAGTAAATTGAAGTTCAGTAACCAAAGTGACACTAAGTCCTTGTTTGGCCCTCATTTTTCAAAATAAAATTTATTCAACACTCAATTTCAATCATTCATCTTAGTTACGTCTACTATTTTTTTACTTTTCAAATATTTTTTAACCATACATTCTTTCAAAAATACTATTTACAATCATAATTTTTTTCAAAAAATAAGGATCAAACAGGTGCCGAGTGTAAAAAGTTTAGTATCTATTAAAGAAACTAACCCTTGAAGACCTTTTCTATAGAAGTTTGCATTTACGGCTTTCACATATTGAAACTGAATTGAGGTTTTTAGGGTTTAGACAAAATAATCAATTATCTCCCGCCGAGCTCTCTGCATTACTCCACTCAGATCCAATGGCTTCTAGCAATTCCCCATCTGCCCATGAGAAAGAACAGGTATTTTTTCTCGCATTTTATACAGGATACTCTGGGACAGCTGTTATTATATTATTGTTTAGGATATGGCTTCAATGATTTTTGAGAATTTAATTTATCTTTGAGCAGATATTTGGAATGGCAGAGAAAGAGATGGAATATAGGGTGGATTTGTTCAACAAGTAGGTGAAACCTGCCTTTTGCCCTTGCATATAATTCTTCGTACATTTATGTTCCATCTTTCTGGCGTTGGTTTAGTGTTAATGCAGAGCTTGAATCAACTTGGTATTTAGACACACTAGAAATAGGGTTTTTCTGAACTGAATATAAAGTATTGTTAGAATTTCTTCCTGGGCTTATTTATCTGGATGTTGTTTGTTCATGGACCAATTAATACATGCTGACCTGTGAGCTTAACTTGATGAAAGATGAAAATTTAGAATGCTTGGTAGTTGCTGACTACAACTATATCTTATTATACATTATTGATGCCTGCAATTTTGTCCACCTGTTCCTCCAGAATTTGTTTAATGATGGTTTTATTTTAATCCAGGCTTACGCACACGTGTTTCAACAAGTGCATTGAGAACAAGTATGCGTTCTAAGTCTCATTTACTGAAATTACTGATTTTGAGCATGAAATTGAAGAACCGAGCTGTAGAAATCTTGCAATTTGTGTAAAGGTATTTGTATTCAATTTGGGTGCTTAAAGGGGTTGTACTTCTTGGGTATTCAGGTACAAGGAATCTGAGTTAAACATGGGCGAAAACAGTTGCATTGACCGTTGTGTGTCAAAATATTGGCAGGTGAATTGATGATTTTTGCTCTTCTGATTTTTATTTCTGTTGAACTCTTATACGAATGCATGTGCTTCAATGGTTGCAAATGTTATCATTTGAATTTACTGCAATACATTTTTGAGCAATTCATTTTTGTATTTGTTGTTATGCATAGTAGGAGAATGAGAACAAAACTAATGATAATTTTATATGACGTCTATGGCTCACAACACATTAGGGTATTTCATTTATTGGCATAGATACGATAGGATAGAATTGAGTTGAGTTGTCCTTGATGGAAGTTTCAACAGGTTACAGGGTACCTATTATTTGTGAGACAAGAACAAGAGACAGATCCTGCTTGTTGGGTTAAACATGTGTTCCGGTGCTAAATTTGATGACCCATTATCTGAGGAATTCGTAATGAAACAATAGATTTAATTAAAGAGGAAGATATGTGCAAGTTTCTGAATGTTCTTTATGGTGAAATATATATATATATATATATATATATATATATATATTACTTTTATCAAGTTGGAATCAACCCTAGCGTATTGTCAAAGTACGTAACAGTATGTAACTATCGACAAAAATGTACCTATGACTTTAGCTAAACATCATGAAGAACTTATTTACAGAGGATCACCAAAAAGTCGACGTTGTCTCCACGTCTGGTGATTACTTGTACAAATTGCAAAAACTGGTGATTAGTGATGTGGAAGAAATGACAAATGGGAGGGAAAAAATAAATATATATATCTACCTCTCTTCATTCTCTTTTTACAAAAAAAGCTGTAAAAGAAAATCAACCGTTAAGATTCTTTTACTCATTACAATGATTGGATACAAAGGTAAGAAATTGAAGTCAAAATGTACTATTTATTAAGAAATTTAAAGATTGTTTTTTTATTTGATTTTATTACTGTAAACTTAAATAAGAAAAATACAAAATCTAAAACTTGATATCCATTATGTAAGGGGGGATAAGGATATGATAACGGTTCTAACATGAAGGAAATCAACAACTTTTGCCAAAAAGAGTATTGTAGATTAATCCTCTATCAGTTGACAGAGTTTTAGTCCCATAAGATTACATTGTCATTATTAATCATTTGCTAGAATTGTATCATTTTTTAAGAGTTCTGCAACACATTCCTATCTTTTCCTAATACCCTTAGGCAAAAAATGTAAATACCAAATAACTTTCCACATTCCTATCTTGAAAATACAATTCTCAACTATTTCCTTGAATTTGTCCTCCTTTCCACCTCCACTCAACATTTTTCGTAGCATATACTGTACTTCAGATTGAACATGGCGATAACCATTTTTTTTTAAAACAAAATTTGATTCACTTTTCTAAGCCATGGAAGTGTATATGTTTCATTGAATATAGGTCTCTAATTAATAAGTGTATAATAGGAAGAATGAGTGTTTTTTTACTTTTCCAATTACATTAAATATAATTTCTTAATCCGTGTGGAAAAACAAGTGGGTCTATCATTATGGGATGGAGGGAGTATTCTCTTCTTCACATAAGTGCTGAAAATATGGAATGATAACATATCAAATTTAACTGTTAAAGAAACTGAAAGTATCAAAAACTGAAGCTAAATGTTTGGTGATGTACGAAGTCCAAATTTTTTGACCCATTAAACTTGTGTTGTGTACTTGTCTTGAATCCTTGCCTATCGGTGCCTTATATATCCCTTCTTCACTGCTTTCAAATGCTCTCAACAGGTAACTAGTCTAGTCGGTCAATTGCTTGGGAATAATCGGCCTCCAATGTGATAATTTTGCACCGGATTTGACGTTGTGATAAATATACATGGCTGGTAATCGGTAAGAAACTCAATCTGAGAAAATAAGGAAACGAAGATGACATTGTTATTCTTCAGACACTGCAAGAAACATTGAATAGCATTTTCAGATGTAGAACTATTTATTTTCCTGCCCTGCCACAATGAATTATCTTGGTAATATTTTTTGAGTCGATAGTGTGTATCTGTCAAATACAGAGTTTTCAAATGTTAATTATGACAATTAAGTAAATTATCGTTTCAATCTTTAGAAGAGAATTTGGCTTAGTTGCTGTTAAAATAGAAAGGGCGTTTATATTGGATTTGGCAATACAGATTTTATGCATGCTACGTCTCATCTAATTCCCGACATGCTATGGAGCCCCTGCTTCCGTGCTTGTCTTGAGATGGTTTTCGATTTGCAATCGTGAGGCTTCAATTTTTGCGCATTGTAGGACTTTGCATCTTTAATTTTTTTCATTCTATATTTCTTCTGTTGGATATGTTAATTTTTTCATGGAAGTAGGAAAATTTTTCAACATTTTTCATGTTTTGTCTTGTTTGATTGCTGAAATTTTACTAGCATTTCATTTTCCAACTTTTGTCACGTGATGCTGGTTTTCTTTGTTTTTGTGGAATTTAGGATGTGTTTGATTGCGATGGTGAAAAATGGGTGGAAAGAAAAAAAATTTCAAGGAAATGATTTTGCTTGGAAATTATTTTTGTGGAAAATCAATTGAAAGTGTTTGATTGGTTTAATTTTTTAGGTGAAAAAAGTAGAAATATTTTCCAAGATATGTTGTTTGATTCCATTTATTTATTTATTTATTTTTATACTTTTTGAACACATTGGTACTTGATAAGGATAATGTGATTTTTTGAGAAAAAAATAAGTCAATTAACAATAACATAATTAATCAAACGTGACATAAATAATTTTTCATGTACCATGGAAAATATTTTCCAATCAAATGTTGAGGAAAACATTTTTAACCAATTCATTGAAAATTAGGTGCGTGAGGCTCATGTGGAAAATGTTTTTGACGAAAAAAATTTTCCAATCAAATGGTGTAAAACTACAAAAGTCACAAAATGTTTCCCTTTTTCATGGAAAATTATGGCCTATAAAACAGGTTATGGTGCAAAGATAGGGACAAATTTTCCAAGGTAAAATGCAAAGATTTTTAACTTTCCTAGTTTTCCTCTTTTTGCAAAAATTTTGCTGAGAAGAATTTTTATTTGTTGTGCCTGACACACTTGATTTGCTTGGAAATTTTTTTCTTTTGGTGGATGGCAATTCATTTTCGTTCCTTTTGATCAGTTTTATTATTGTTAGTTGACTTTTTTCCCAAAATATAAAGTACAAATATATTAAAAAAATTTTAAAAAATGATTAATATAACTACAATTTAAAGCTTTTGTCATAAAAAATAATGTTAATCAAACAATAAAACTTAAAAATTTTCTTATTCTTTTCATTTAGAAAATCAAATCAATCAAACATTTTCAATTCATGTTTTTCGCGAAAATACCTATTTCTCACAATCGCAATCAAACACACCCTTATTATCTTATCAATTGGTGGAAAACTGGGTTGGTCATTTTCATTTTTTTTCTTATCTTATATTTCAGTTTTTGGTTTATACAGGAAAAAAAATGTCAATAATTACTCAACTTTACTAAATTTTTCAAAGAAAATAATATCAATCAAATAACAAAATTTTTACTAGAAAAATATTTTCTTTCCATCAATTTTCTTTCTTACAATCAAAAGGACACTTTTTATTAATTAGTATATCTCATCCTCAACGATGATTTTTTCGTCTTATATTTCAATCTTTGGTTTATACAGGGGGGGAAAAAAATTGTCAATAATTACTCAACTTTACTAAATTTTTCAAAGAAAATAATATCAACCAAATAACAAAATTTTTACTAGAAAAATATTTTCTTTTCATCAATTTTCATTCTTACAATCAAAAGGACAATTTTTATTAATTAGTATGTCTCATCCTCAACGATGATTTTTGTCAAACTTATTCGTATCTTGAAATGAGGACAACGAACATTTTTCTTGCACTTTTATATTATTATTTAAAAAAATAATGTGCAAATAAGAGCTTGTTTGGACCAAGTAAAATTTTTATAACAAGTGTTTAAACTCAATCACAACCATTCATTCACAGTCAAGCCTATAATTATTGACTTTTCAAATCAATCTAAACCACATATCCATCAAAAACAAAAAAATACCACAAAAATCAAAAAAATTTCATACACCAAACAAGCTCTAAGTCGAGTTAAGCTCTCTCAATGAACCTTTGGATGGACATAAATATCATCAGAAAATGTATTAATAACTAATAAAGGTTGATGATATGAATGCGATGAGAAAAAGTTAAGAACTCAAATGTTATAATCAACAAAAATTGAAAACCGTAAATAAAATAAAATATTGTGTAATAAATTAAAAATTAAAAACAAAAATTGTGTGAAGATAATCACCTAAAATCAAAATTGTTTTCATTGCCGATGGAATTCCTAACTTATAACACAGTCTCAAGTTTCTCGATACATTGCTGCAATGCTGGGGCATGAGTTGAGGTAAGTCACTCTACAGAATTGATACTTTCATCCATATTTAGACGTAATTATATTTTTATTATCATAAAAAGGACACTTAGATAACAATCCATATAATCTAGGGCACGCAAACCGCCCTCCGACTCCCGATTGCCAGAATCCATCATATCCTCAGTCGTTTCGATCCAATCCTCCATTCTTGGGCATTGAAAAGAAGTTTGACTCGATTATCTATTTATTTTACACGAATGTCACAGAGATCAAAAGTCATTCAACTTGCGTGCCATCTAAATAGTAATTAGGGGTGTTTTTCGATTTGGACCAATTGGAATCAAATTTTCCAATCCAACTTACAGCCCTAATAGTAACTTATAAAATGCAATGAAGATGCTCTGAAGTAATTACATATTCGATGAAAATCGGAAAGGATTCCACGAGTGGTAAACTTTCTTGTAGGTAAATGGATCTGGTGCCAAACTTTCTTCATCACTCTCTAAAAGGTTTGCACTTGAAAAACCAGCACATGCAGTTGCCAATTAATTACAGATTCCAGCAGTCAAAAAGTCTCTCATTCTAAGAAACAGAACACGATGTAACTAAAAGCTGTATTATAGTGCAAGGACAGCAACTTCTCTATGACTATGTCAAAGAAAGCATGTGCTGATAGATGTGATCTCCATTTTAAAATGACAGTACGAACGTAGAAAAAAAGGCATAGTCCAAAGTTTTTTTCTATGTGGGTCCTCTGCTCTTTTTTAGTAACAGACAGTCGCAAGACTTGGAAACGACGAAAGGAAAAAAAAAAAGAGGGAAATTCCTATTCGAAGAGCCGATCTAGTGCCCATATGGGCACTAGATATGGTACCCCCACTCGACAAGTGTCGAGTGTGTATTGGATATGGGTGGGTGGGCCCTACTGCCCACCCACCCATAGGGGGGAGGGGATTGGGGGTTATGGCCCACAAGTGGGTTTGATAACAAACCCACTTGTGGGTTTTAGATCATTCCCATTCCTATTCGTCCATCCAATATGAGGTACAACCGTACAAGGCAGGATGCAGGCCTTAGAAGAAAAGGTACATAGGACACTGGGACAGTTCCTCCCGCTATTGAGAGAAAAAATGCGAAAAAGTTCTTAGTATATCTGTATTGTACAAGGAGCAAAATTAGCACGAGTTGAAGATGAAGAACAATTGAAGTAATGATAAAACGTCTAAAAGCATAACCTAGACTTATTTAAATTACAAACGAGGTATACCCGGTAGCTATTTCAATAGTAGTAATGCAGTCACCTTTACATTGTCTATACACCATTAACCACTGCTTCAGCATTTCCATCTTCCATGATCTTGCCGTTGATTTGAGTTCTTGGCCTCTGGAAATTTAGGTGATAAGCAATTGAACTCTTCCAATGGCTAATAAAAGAACATATGTTTCTCTAAATTACCTTGTCAGAGGGGTCTCCAGAACTTCCATTCAAGAGTCTGTGGTTTTCTTCCTTTGTCCTGCCATCCTTGCTCAATGGAAGCAACATTGTTGCAGGTCCGCTAGAGCGATCAGGCAGTTCTACGAGAATAGAACCAAGTCAAAACATGAACATTAAAGCAGACATTGGGCCCCAGAGATGATAAACAAATGCTGACCTGGTAACTTTTTGTCGACAAAGAAAACTACCAAGTTAACTGTGTACCTGTAACACAATCATGTGTGTATGGAAATACATCAGACCATGATACCATGTTAAAAACAACACTTCTACATTAACATTTTTTTGGGACATGTAAATGGATTGTGACGAGGTGGCACATAGCATTGGATGATGAGGAGATGGGCCACGTGCTTCATCACATGGACACCTCTTCATCATCAAATCAAGATGAGCCACGTCGACAATGTCCCAAAAAATGTCTATATAAAATTATCGTAAAAACTAGGAGCTACAAAATTGAATGATATGCTTTACCATGCCACGATGACATCAACTGTGTAGTGCTTACGGGATGCAATGATCAACAAGCTTTGGATCACAACAGTTAACCAAGCACACTGTTTTATAAACCTGCAATATCATATCAATAAATACGTATAGAACCATATGAAGATTATATTCCATCCCTCTTCCTTGTCTCCAGCATTTTCCTCTATTATTAAAGATTAAACTGTACATGCTAAAGCTAAAGTTCTGTTAACATAATTGGAGGGTGAACTCCCAGTTCATTCCAATAAATTAAATGAGCTATAATCTCCCAAAAAGTCAAATTTCTGAGCTTCCCATAGACACATAATGAAATCGAATAAGAGGTGCATATTGCTTTTACCTCCGGGTGCCATATTTATGGTATGTCCGCACAAAGACTAGAGAGAAAATCATGTGAGATGAAAATATCAAATCACCACAACCATAAAGCACACCTTTAGGAACTGCATAATCATAAAAAACAAAGTGAGCATGAACTGGAAAAAAAAAATATAATAATAATAATAATAATACTAGAAAACTGGAGGAAAGGGGAAATAAGGCAAATGTCACCTATTAAAAGAACTTCTATTATGCTATTGGGAGGTGGCAGCCTGGCAAGCTTTGAGCCCTATATCATAAGGAACAGATTTTCAATGCTAAACTGTCCAGATCACTTTGAAATTCCAGGAAAAAATATTATGAAAAATTACTTCAAAGAAAACTTAAGATCGCAAAACTGAAATTTTCACCTCGCGACAATGATAGTTTGGACCAGGGAGTTGAGTGGAATAAAAAGTTATTATCCGAAGAATTTGACAAGCCTACAGTAACGTAAAAAGAGGAAACTATGACAATGTTAACAATGAGTTATATTCAAAATACATTAACACTGCTGCAAATGTTGTTATAGTAGGATCTATCTTTTCATAAATATGCTCATCTAGGGTGAAAAAGGGTAAAAGATCCAGTATTGTTTCCCACTCCAACCAACTCCAGATTCACTACAAATAATATTCAAGAAACGAAGAATAATTGTACTCACAACTAGAAATGCCAGGGCCCTGCACCATATCAGAACTGTGTAAATCTTCTTGCTCTTGAAAAAAAAGGGATGGAAAGTCCACTGCAACAGAACATCAAACATACTTACAAATATAAAGATTGTGATCTTCAAAAAATGAAAAACAAAAGAAAATCAAAATTAAAAGGAAAACTCACCAAGACAAAAATTAGAAACAAGCAAGTAAATACAGTTTCACTTATATAAGCTTTGTCTTTTCCAAGCTCCTGCATATAAGAAGTTTGTAAATGAGTGAAGTTTTCTGAGATTTAGTAGGTATCCATTAGTAGTAGCAACGTAAAGTATAAACATGTTTTGCTTACGGGAAGAAGAAAGAAACCAGCATCCTGGAGCGTGGGACCTGGCCGATGTATATAATGAACACCTCGAGCAGCCAGACCATGGATGTACTGATAAAATGACATGGTACACATTAGAAATCGAGAAGAGCGTTTTAGCAGGAAGAAAATCCAACAGAAATAAGACAAACTGATAAACTTTGGATTACTACAAAACTAAGCTTAAGTTCAAGCATATCACTGACTTTGATTGAAGAAATAGTTCATCAACGAAATGTCAACTAGAATTAATAATCAATGAGCCAGTTAGAGCACCCGCAATTGATATGTTTATATTTGCTAGCTAAACCTTGCCACATAGACAATAAAGTGAATGTTAATTAACACATATACATGTTAAGTTTAGTTAGTGCTTCACTATCACATTTGAATAGTTAAATTTAGCTAGTCAACCATCTATCTATCAACTTTGCTACACTCACAATAAGTGTCACAATGAGGATGACAATTTGTCTACGTGGCACAATCTTCTTTTTTCACACATCACATCATCTTTTAAACCAACAACAACAACACTTCCACATCATCAAATTATTATCTACATTGTCAAAATAATTGTGCAAGTAGATTAATTCTCTATTTAATATCAGTGTATACATACACACGCGCGCACAAACACATATTTCTTGTTTGATATATGTGAGATTGGAACCAAAAAGAAAATTTAAAACAAATTAAATGCAACATAAGATAGCTAAAATGCTAACCAAACAATTATACCTTTGTCTATAATAAATGCACTTAACTGACACACTTACATATCCAATGTA
The DNA here is from genome assembly GCA_963555705.1 of Ligustrum vulgare. Classification (NCBI taxonomy): domain Eukaryota; kingdom Viridiplantae; phylum Streptophyta; class Magnoliopsida; order Lamiales; family Oleaceae; genus Ligustrum; species Ligustrum vulgare. Next base: position 4,828,882 of record OY743185.1, read on the forward strand.
CACATAAATTTGACCCCTACCTAACATATGACTCAAGCATGTGAATTAACACATCCAATGCTGATGCTCCTAGAAAACAATAAGGGACGTCAACTTAAAGAAGATACTAAAACTGCACCTTGGCAAGGGTCTTTCACGAAGTCAACTTACTGTTTTACGCAAACATGGCCCTAGGTAGAAACAAAAGTTTTATACGCAATAGATAGCAGAAACAGCTGCAACCCATTCATGCAATCATAATTAGAATTTTTATCATTTCGTACTTAAATGTTGCTAAATAAGCCAAGAAAATCACCCTGCATCTTATTGGTGCACTGAAAACACCAAGAATCAAAAGCTGTATCCACAATAAATCACATATAATGCTGTCCTCTAACCAGAACAAATTGAGAAAAGAAAAATGCCAATTTCAGTAACATCAACTCGAATATTTGAGCAAGAACGAATCAAATGCCCCATAACTTTAACCTAAGATGCTCGAAAGTCAAAAGTTGGAAAACAATTGAACTCGAGAATAAATTGATCAATGCAAGTATAAACATATTACATATACATACATACCTGACAGACGAGACCCCCGAAAATATACTTCCAATTCTCTGCAAGAAGTTTAAATTCTGTCGTAGTCTCCGCACAAAATCTCTTCCATAACTTCTCATCAAAATCAATAATGATACATCAACAAATAATTCTAAATTTCTAACGAACTGAACAGCAGAAACCTAATTTAGCATTTACATGGAAAGAGAAAGTGAAGAGAGGAGACGAACCTTTGAAGCCCCGCGACCAATGTAAAGCGACATCATCTACGTATGTGCGAACAAACAACACGTCCATATTACATCACAACCATACTGTTTTGAAAGTCAACATCTTCATCTCCATTTACCGATCAAAATTCGCTCATTCAGTGAAGAAATAACCAATTCATCACAGAATTCCGCTCAAAAAGCCTTTCAAGATCCGATAAAGTAAAAACGCAGTTCTAAATCAACGATCCTTCAAGTTAACGATCGATTCTCACAATGGTTGTGCCAGAAAAATGATTAATGAAATCCACACTGAACAAACTTCAAAAAGAGAATTTTTCTCTCTCTAGAAACAGGGTTGTTCGATGCTCTTCCTTTCTCTCTTCTAGTTTCTTTGATTTCTCTCTCCCTCTAAATATGCATATTGAAACGCGAGATGAACCCGGAGGGACAGTTGCAAGTGAGAGAGGGAGGATTTTTAACTCCGGGAAAAATTAAAATTCGCCGCTTACCAAAATTAAAATCCCTCGTAGTGAAATGGACCTCCAAATTTATTTATTTTTTTTACCGTGCCTACGGTTTAAAAATAAAATTCAGATTTGAATAAAAGTTAACAATTATTTTCAATGCAATAAATTTAGGAGGACATTATTTATAGATATTTTTAAAATATCTTTCTTTTAATGTTAATATCAATGTCTAACTATTTTTTGACAAATGATAAAAATCACTTGCGTTTAAAACATTTCTTTCTTTTATTTTTTCTTGAAAATTAATGATAGTTTGTCACATATATACAATGAACATTGTTGCATTGGAGAAATTTTTTAATGTTAATATCAATGTCTTTGTCATATATGCATAGTAGACATTGTCTCATTGAAGATATTCTTAGGGAACATTATGATTTGGTATACATTTATTGTTTAATGAAAAACATCATAATATCTCCTAAATTTTTTTACAAATAATGTTTCTTTAGAATTACTGAATTTCAATGACGTATTTAAGGAAATTCATAATTTTTTAACCATATATTTCATAATTTTTTATCGAAATCTATTAAAAATCTGATTTTAACGTCTACAAAACATTAGCAATGTAAAAAAAAGTGAATTTACATAGCCCCTGTTTGGCTCATTATTTGGAAAATAATGTGATTTTAAATAGTTCTGTAGGGAGAATGTGTGGTTAAAAAATATTTTAAAAGTAAAAAATTGTATGCTTGATTAAGATAGATGTTTAAGATTGAGTGTCGAATAAATTTTGTTTGATTTTCTTATCCTCTATTTGATCATCATTATTTTTAATTCATTCTTCTACAAAACTCAATTTTAATAATAAAACATTTTACGCATACATTAAAATTTTTCTCTCACTTTCAACTAGACAATATTCAATCAATTACAATTCAAAACATTTTTTTTTTTTTACCGAATAATGATAATTAAACAAACGTTTAATTAAATTAACAAAGGTCGTATTCTTGCCTTTGATTTGTTTAAGGTATAACGTACATGTTAGCATTTTTTTTAATGATAACACCATCTCCAACCCAATGATCAAATCACCATTTTCACTAATTTGCTTCAAAAATCAGCTCCAAACCAGCACTAAAATGGTGGACTACTTTGGTGTTTTGAACAGTGAAACGCCAAGCGATGTGGTTCCAATATTTACATAAATGTCATTACTTTAATTACAAAATTACTATTTTGCATTATTTACAAAATTGACCGTTAACTTTATATTAGTTTTTCTTTTTCTTTATCTTTCTAATTGTTGTTTTGCAATTATTTTTTTCCAAAGATAAGAGAAGTGATTATGAAAATATTTTGCTCTATAAATTTAAGCCTCCCCCACGTTAACATATCTTATACTGTGTTAATTATGTATTAAAAAATAACAAAATTGGTACCAATGAAGAACCAAACACAAAAAATAAAAGTAGATAATACACTAATTCAAAATGGAACGAGTAGGGTACAAGGTAGAAGAAACAAACATTACACCAACTAAACACTGACGACGAATAAGATAATAAAACGTGCTTGAGACAAGTGCATTTATTCATTGCAACACGACTACTTCATACATAAAGTTACGTGACAAGACGACGCTCCCTTGTAACATCATCATGGCCTAGTAGTCGGGAAGATCATGTGACGACCCATCTAGTCCACGCATATACTCATTGAATGAGCTTGGGGTTGGTTGATCGGGTTCTGACTCTGGGACTTCTTCTCTCTTCCTCATAATTTTCCTTTGTTCTCAGATAAAGAACTCGCGTCTCGCTTGGTCTATTATTGAATTAGGATCCTGTATCATGAGCATGTTCTCGGCATAGACTTCATTTGCGATGTCATTCCTGAAGTTGTTCTCATTTCGTTGTCTGAACAAGTCATACAACATCTCCTTGTTCCTAATGTCCTTTTTTATAACCTCAGCGAGGTTGCAGTTCTCCTGCACAAGGTCATCAATCAACCTCAAGGATTCTGCTTCAATCTGACGTTTCCCTTTTTCCTTTTTTTGTACCCATAGGTCTACAGCTTCGGCTCTCAATAAGACTATCCTCGTTGATGTCTAGGGAAAATAAGGACAGACCATGATCACAAGTGTTTGTATCGAAACGTTGTGTAGAAGATGTTGGGATGCTAACAATTACTTGAGGTATCCAGTATTTGTATTGTATTTGTAGATAAGCTTGGTTTATATATACGATATTTTAATCCAACGATAGATAATATTTGTAGATTTAGTCACACAAAACGATGTGATAGGATTATTTTGGTAGGATAAGATTTGTATAGATATACAAGAAATCAAGAATACAATCTAACGGGCAACACATAACATAATCCTATGCACGTCTCATATTAACTCACAAAAAACGAGGTGATAGGATTTCTACTTAAAGTTACCAACTATAAAATGGAGACATATCTCATGTCTCGTGTCTCTGAAACACAACATCAATCACTTAAAAAATGAATTTCAACTTCGGAGGCCCTTCAAACTACTCCCATGAAAGTGACGATGATGAGCATCAACTCCTGAACAAGATACAATCGATTTATGCTAGAATTGTGGTTGAGAGCCCGGTGTATAACAACAACATCCTAATCACTACTTTAATCCAGCAACAATAAGAAAACCATCCAATAGGTGAAGGCTTGATTCCAGGCCATATTGTAATCCACCGTGATCAAGAAGCTATTGACACTAGGCTATTCGAAGACTACTTCAGCGTAACCCCTGGGTTAACGAAATCTTCTTTCGACGACGCTTTCGAATGTCAAGACCATTATTTCGTCGAATACCACAAACTGTGGAGGCTCACGACAACTACTTCGTTCAAAAAAAGGATGGTCTAGGCCGGCTCGGGTTGTCCTCTCTTCAAAAGATAACATCCACTTTTCAAATGCTTGTGTGCGATATAGCGGCTGACACAACTGATGAATACGTCAAAATTGGTGAGTCAATTTTTGTCAAAAGCTTGAAGAGATTTTATCGTGTTGTGGTTGATGTATTTGGTGGAAAATATTTAAGGGCACCAAATGAAGAAGATATTGAGAGGCTGCTTAGAATTGGGAAAGAGTGGGGATTTCCCGGCATGCTAAGTAGCTTGGACTGCATGCACTGGAGGTGGAAGAATTGCCCAACTGCTTGGGCTGGCCAGTATTCTGGTCAAAGTGGACATCCTACCATTATTCTGGAAATTGTTGCAGACTATAATCTTTAGATATAGCATGCGCACTTTGGTATACCCGAATCGAATAACTATAATCACGTGTTGGAAGCATCTCACCTCTTCGCCAACCTCGCCAAATGTATTGCCCCACCTGCTAGATGTGTCATTCAAGGACGTGAATATATGACTGATTACTATCTATCAAATGGTATTTATCCACCATAGGCTACTCTTGTGCAAACAATTTGTGATCCACAGGTCCCAAGAAAAAATACTTCGCCATGAGACATGAAAGCTGTAGAAAGATGTAGAACGAGCATTTGGAGTTCTACAATCTAGATTTGCAATTGTGGCTGGACCGATAAGGTTTTGGAATAATCTGGTCTTGCACGACATAATGAGTGCATGTATCATCACGCATAACATGATTATCGAAGATGAACGAGGTCTCGAGATGTCAATAAGAGATTTTGTTGAGGCACCAAGTCCTGACGTCGAGATGGTTGACAAGCAAATCCGCTTCAAAGCTTTCCTAGCACGACATCCTCAGATCAAAATCAAGGAGGCTCACTACGCACTTCGAGAAGCTCTAATCGAACATATATGGGAGGAATATACCAACTCCAAAAATTAGATTTACATTTTTCGTTTACGTATTTTGTTTTCAGTGTACTTGTTGTTATTTCCCATTTTGTGTCATTGACGTGTGGAAATGTAACACTACGTATGATCTCTTTTTAAATGTTAAATAAGTGCACTATTAGTGTACAAGTGTGCAATTTTATTTAATGAATTACAATTTAAATTAATTGAAAACAAATAATGAAATAATGAAATTTAGATTTAGTGTAACATTTGGTACATGTGGTTGGAGATGGGTTTAAAAAATGGTATGAGTTTTGCACCATTTTGGTGCAAATGGTGCACCAAAATGGTTGGAGATGGTCTAAATAGTTGGTAAAATCAAGAAAAATTCGATTCTACTCGTAGAATAAAATGATGGAGAAAAAATACAAAATTGTCAGTTAGAAGCTCACGTATTTGCATTGCAACATGTTTTTTGGTTGGAGCTTGGAATGCTCCTCAATATGATAATAAAAAGAACAAGTTATCAATACTCTTCTCAGGCTTATCGTAACCTTATTAATAGAACTAAAATCAGGTGGAACATATTGTTTTACAATGACACAATTTGGCATTTGCAAATATTGAAAAACTACACAATAAATAAAGACATCCAAAAGTTACAATTACTAAGACATGATAATGATTGTAATAGAGGGAGAGGGAGGGGGAGGGGGACGTGCGAATTCAAGCTTTATATTTATCACAATATCCATGAAATTGTAGATAATGTATTAATATTGATTAAATAAGTATAAGACAAAATCTTGAATGAATCTTTCATGCAAAATAAAAAATGTTTGAGATAATATCTAAATTTATACACAACGCCGTAAATTAATAGGAATAGTAGGGGGAAAGACTCAAAATTAAGCATGGATTCAAATAATTTTGAAAGAGAGTATTGCTCTCTCTCTCTCTCTCTCTCTCTCTCTCTCTCTCTCTCTCTCTCTCTCTCTCTCTCTCTCTCTCTCTCTCTCTCTCTCTCTCTCTCTCTCTCTCTCTCTCTCTCTCTCTCTCTCTCTCTCTCATTACGTCAAGATTAATATTACTTGTAATTGTAAGTTGACAAGGAGGATGACAAAAAAATGAGGTTGCGAGATTGTGTGTATTGATTTAGGAATTGATGTGATGAGTAAAGTGATAAGATTGTACCATGTGTATATTAAAGTCACGACTCATTTCTTGGTCACAATTCATAAAATTTATAGGTCACGACTAATTTTTTCGATCACAAATTATGAAATTTCTTGATCACGAATTATAAAATTATTTGATTGCGACTTAATTCCTGGTCACAGATTACAAATTTATAGGTTACAACTTATTGTCAATCACAAATAATTAAATTAATTGGCCACAATTTATTATTCAGTCACATATCACAATTATTAAAGTCATGACTCATTTCTAGGTTACACTTCATAAAATTTATAAGTAACCATCATACAAATTATGAGTCGCAATTTCTTAAATGATCACAAATAAAAAATTTCATAGTTCACAATTTTTTCTCGAAAACAAATCACAGATTTTTTAGGTCACAATTTTCATAGATCATAAGTTTTTTGGATCACAAATCACAAATTTTATAGGTCACAATTTATCAAATTACTTGATCACGAGTCATTTTTTGGTCACAAATTATCAATTTAATTGATCAAAATCTATTTCTCGGTCACAAACTGCAAATTTTATAGATCACAAATGATGATCACACTAATTAATTGATCACAACTTATTTTTGGGTCACAATTATAAAATTATTAGGTCATAAATTATCCTTCATCTAGTGATGGCAACGGGTCGGGTCCCCCCGCCCCGCCAAATTTTATTAAACCCAAACCCGTCCCGTGACCCGCGAATTTCGAGTCGGGGCGGGTTCGGGTCGGGTCGGCCGCCCCATTTATCGACCCGTTTAATTTTTTTTATTGTTTTTCTTTAATATATTATTTAAAATAATATAATCGGGGCGGGTTCGGGTCGGGTCGGGGCGGCCAAAACCCGTACCCGCCCCGCGACCCGCTCGGGTTGCTAAAACTTAACCCAAACCCGCCTCGCCAACCCGCGAGGCGGGTTTTTTTCCACCCATTAGGGCGGGTACCCTTCGGGTTTGGGTCGGATCGGGTTTTTTTGCCATCTCTACATTCATCACCCTAACCCTCCCCCAACCTCACAACCACCACGCCCCTACTGCCAGCGCTGGCACTACTTTCCGACACACCACCACCACTACCATAACCTATACTACAACCACCGTCATTCAGTGCTTACTCCACCAGCACTACCAACACCAACACCTTCACCAGCACTACCATCACCCTCAACACCTTGCCCCCCGCCGCAACCAATCTACAACCCCCTACCACCACCTCCAACGAATCACAACAACCACCACATCCGACGAATGGACCACAAGAGCATTACGATCGTCCAAACCTCCAACAAACCACCACCACCACATCCAGCAACTCAACACAATTTCCACCAACAACTTTAAACAGCACCATCTTACTGTATCGACACGCCACAACCACCATAATCGTCATCTGAACAACACACATAGCACATGCTTAGTGCAATCAACATCCCCAAATTAAAAGAAGAAGAACAGATCTGGTTGTAGGCACCCAGCGCCGCGCGGTGGTGCTATTGTTGCTGATGTATATGCAGTGGTAATCAGCACATGACACCACTAATCTGTTCACCAAAACTGACACATTGGCACCACTACAACCAATTTGCACATTGGCACCACCATCGGCACTACCACGACATACACAACCTACCGCCACCACATCCATCACCACCACCACATTGCACACAAAACATCACTACCAGCACCACCACTTCACAGCGGAATCCCCAACATCAACCACCACCACATCCAATCCACGATCACCTTACAACCGTAGCTACCAACACCTACCATCATCACCTCAATCGCCACTTCAATAATCTCCACCTAAAATTCCCAAAACTCACAGCCACCGCACAACCTCCAGTTCTCCAACCACTAATATCAACAAACCATATGAACTTGAAAATAATATCAATTAGGCACCACCACAAACCTGTTGAACACAACGACTAGCAGCCTCGCGACTGTTGCGTTACAGCAACCTCGAGGTGACACTATATCCGCATGCAATAGGTTACTGCAACGTGAGGTTGTGGCTACGACTTATGCTGACTAGATCTCCGGAGTAGAGGGAGAGGTGACGGAGGAGACAGATCTCGATAGATGGAGGATAGAGTAAATTGATTAGGGATTGTGGTTTGGGGATGAGGGTGTTGGGTTAATTTAATTTTTTTTTTAATAATTATTATTATATTATAATATTAAAAACCTTATTTACGAACAAAAAATTTGTAAATTTGATTTTTGAATTGATAAGTTCAAAATCACGTGTGCATGTAATTCCCACGTATTAATATCAGTTGAAATTGGATCGACGAAATTGAGCTTGAAGTTGGACCAATGAAAAACAACCTTTTCTTAAATTCGGTCCGATCCAAGGCATGTTTTCTTCTAAAAAATGTCCAATTCCCCTCTTACCCGCCTCACTTGCATTGATTATATTCTGTTTCGATACTTAATTTGACCATCGATGCAGACAATCGTTATCTCACCATATATGGATTTCTTAATTTTGCGAGATGCTTATAACTTGATTCGCGGGATGTTATTTCCCCACCTTGCCATATGCAAATTATTTGACTTTTGTGAGATTTTTTATTCTTCATCTTTTACGATGTTTATTCGTTCAATCATGGTACATTAACGGAACTCATGATCGAATGGATTACACTCACACACGTGTCATTCATCTGTTTTTTCGTCTATCACATCAACATCGAAATCAATTGCTCCCATAAGTTCGATTTCCAATTCGATCGGATTTTTCGAACTCTTCTGCATTTTCCTTATTCATTACCTCACCAGATACGGGTTCATTGAGTTTGAGAGATGTTTATTATCCTCCCCATCAGAAAAAATAGATTATTTGACTTTGCGATATTCTTATTTCTCACTTCGCATGATGTTTATTCCTCGCCTCAATATATCTTTATTCCTTGACTATGCAATGTCCTTATTCATCCGCTATACAGTTTTCCGCCCATTTTTACCTGTCATTTTAAGAAGTTTCGTAATTTTATCAACTTATTTTAATAACTGAATTAGGAGAGTTCAATTAATGCAAAATCAATTTATATGTGACATGTAATAAATGATTTATGAATTTGTGATTAATAAAATCTATAAAAAGTCAAATTGTAGATTATTTTATTATTTAGATAATTATGTATTATTTTGAAGTTGAAAATATGCATTATTAGTGTCAAATTCAACATTTCAACGAGAAGTTTAATACAAAAAAGAGAGGTTTAATACAAATTAATCAATGAGAGCAAAATCTAAACATATCATTCTTAAAAGCGTCTCAAATACTAAAAGTATAAGTTTTAATTATATTTTTTACTTTTTTCAATATCCAATCTTTTTAACTTATCTCATTTAAGTCCTAAAATGATACCTAAATTCAATTTGATATAAATGATTAATTTCGAATATTTTTCTTGTCAAATTTGGGGGGGGGGGGGGAGAAAGAAAGATATTCTATCTAAGTAAATTCAATTAAATCCTTTTAATTTAACAACTTTAGGTTTCGATAAACTCATTGGTCATTTTGAAATTAATTCAATTAATTTACTATCGTTTATCTTTTTTTAATTTTATAAATTTAAAATATTCACAATTTGTAAAATATATATTACAAACTTTAACAATTGGTTCATTAAAATATATCAAAAATAAAAATATAAAGTTTTATCAAACTCATTATATTTAAAAATAAAATATGGTCAACATGTTTATTTAACATGCACATTTTTTTTCCCGACAACATGACTTTTTGACTACTCGGTAAAAAATAAAATAATCATTTTGGATTGGAAACCGTTGAATAAGGATATGTTTGATAGAATCTATAAATTAAAATAGTTTTAAATGTGTGGCTGAAAGTTAAAAAAAAAAAAAAAAAGTGGTATAAAAAATAAAATAATTGTCAAATCAATCAATTGAGTGGTTGAAAACGTTAAACGAAAGTTAAAAAGTGATTTTTATTTTATTTTATTTATTTAAAGAATGTGTGGTTGATCATGAGATGTGTAGAAGATTTTTTTTATATAAAGTTAATTGTATTTGTAATATACATACAATATATTTAATTGAAATTTATATTTCATATTACTTATTTGTTAGATTCATTTAAATATGAGATTGTAATAGTCACTGTATATAAGTTTGTCACGCATAAATTTAACAAATTGCAGCATTTAAATAAAGTTTGAGCAATTTTTATTATTTAAAATGTTTGGTAAACTTTGGTCGTTATGTATTTGCCTTTTTACATGTCATGAAATAAAATATTTGTTTAATATATTTAAATACCATTATTGCTTTAAGATAGTTAGTACTAATTCTTATAATACTATTCGGGGAGTTGAAAAATTATTTCCGTGGATGTTTATTAGCCTTTTTATTTCATTTTTTTATTTGAAAATTGTTAACATTTCAATTTTTAGAAATCAATTAATTGTAAGCTCGATTTCAGTCATCAAATCAAAATTGTGAAGTATAAAATATGTCACATGTACAGATCTTACTTAACCTAAATTGACTAAGAAAATTAGAAAATGAACAATTAGTTGTTAAAAGAAATATGTAAATCGCAACTTTATGTTCTACTTTTTCGAGTACTTTTTATTATATATGAATGCACAATACATGCTAGTTACTTGTCTTTTTTTACCTTTCTTGCATAGCACGAATTCGATTACTAGTGCATATAAAAGTGTAGATTGTACATTTTACGGACGTTTGTCTGCATGCGAGCATGGTAAAAGCTATTGATTTCATGATTTTAGGATGATTGGAATTGGATATGATCATGATCAACCAAGCCTCTTGAATCAATGATTTGATTAATATCAATTATTGAACATAGCTGGTAGGGGTGGGCAAAAAAATCGGAACCGATACGATCGAATCGGAACAAGAAATTGGAACTGTATGATTTTAAAAAAATAAAATAGGAAATCAGTTTTGGAAGCGAGAACCGATTGATTTTCGGTTCGGTTCTCGATTCCACCTTTAGAACCGAAAAACTGAAATTAGAATCGGTCTTTGATCTTTTTTTTTTATAGTCTTAATTGGTTGTCCTAAAATTAACAATCAAAAGAATTTATAATTTTTTTGGGTAAAGTGAAAATGATTAATTTCTTTTTATGAAATTTGTTACGTCTCTACCTCATTGTAACATTTAACTTCACACTTGAACTGAAATTTTTAGTAAATGAAAATCGAATGAGACTAACTTATTAATAAGCGAAGTTGTAAATGACCACGATGGAGTTAATTAAATATTTAAATACAAATATAAAATTATTAATAATAATGCATTTAAAACTTATGATTCATCTCACAAGTTTACTATATTGTTATGCTCGAAAAACCTTCTAGGCAATTTGTTTCCTATTTTTGTTTATGAATATCTTCCGTTCCATAGAGAATCCTATATTTTCTTTGGGATGAAAGGATTTTTGAAATTCTTGATCTTGATATATTCGGTAAAAGTTTATTTCAGGTTATTGGCTTACTTCCCGAAACCTGATGCTTCTCGATAAGGCTCTCGAAAAATAATTATTATTATAAAACCGAAACCGAACCAAAATCGAATGGTTTGGTTCTGGTTTGGTTCTTACGATTCAATGGAACTGAATAGTTCCATTTTACAAGAATCGAAAAAATATGGTTCGGCTCCGTTTCTTAAGATACCCAAACCGAATCACCTGATGCCCACCCCTAATAGCTGGTGAGATATTGAACTTTTCGTAAAAGAAAATAGCAAGTCATAATCCTTTAAAATAGTTCTTCGACGCTTTTATTTATGTCGTGTAAGATTTATGCCCTATTTGAGGATTTTTTTAACAATTTTTCCTTCAAAATTCAAATTTTCTTTAAAATCTCTTACATCAAAAGGACTCTTAAGCTCTGAGTTCTTCAACTTGCTTTACTTTGGGCTATCGACTCTCGAGTCATAACAAATTCAAAACGATTTGTTTGCATATCAATTTCAACAACTTTGCAATAATTCATGTATCAGATTAATATTTTTACTAGATTTGGGCTTTCCCTAACAAGCACGTGAAAACTAATAAAATTTCGAACCAAAGGCAGATTCATCCGAGCAATTTGATTCATGGCCAGGATCAAACCACCTAACATCGTACGTGTACTTAATAGTTTTCTAAATTTGATTGAAAAATCTATCCTATTGTTTTATTTGTAGATGGTACGTTTCTGTTGACAAAGCCAACTGCTTTTCCTTTTTGTTTTATTTTATTGAATGAGACATTAACGGTACTAATTAACAACACGTCATGCTGATCAGGACATAGAAAAATAGTCGGGATCGGAGCTTAAGTCACCTGTGATCACGCCCGAGAGTGGAATAGGTAAGCTTTATTGTTGAGATATTTTATATATAGTGACGTAAAATAAATATATGAAATTCGTCTCGATAAATGAATGAAATGATGACATAAGAAACCAGAAAAAAGAAGAAATGGACAAAGTCGAGTATTGAACACTTTGTCCTTAAGTCGAATTTGCCCCGTAATAGTGCCAACGGGTTATAGCAATCAACTCTCAAGATACAACGCTTCAACTTGTATTTGTAACACTCCAAAACACAAGTACAACGAATCAGAATTTCAGCTTATGTACTCCAAAATAAAATGAATAAGAAAATCAAAATAATGCAACAATTATGCAAGAATATGATTTAGGAAGAGAGTGAAAGTGATATTGCATATCATTGGTGTGTTTTGGAACACCCCAATGATTCTTTTTATAGAGCATGAAGGGTTGTGGACGAAGTGGTGGGAGTCAAGTCATGCAACCCTTCCAAATCATGCAACTCTTCAAAAAGACACATTTCCCGGACAATCGTGCGACCGCACGGCTTTACGCCAAACAGAAATTTAATTCTTTTGACGTGTGATCGCACGGTATTAAAACCGTGCGATCGCATGGGCAAATTATGACCATATTTTTGTCATTTTTCGTAATTTCTCATTCATCCAATATTGATTTTGAAATGTCAAATATACCCTCTAATGCATGCAGAGAAATATAAATACTCTTTCGAGGGCAACCCCCGTAGGGTGCGCTGCCCCCTCGACCCCGCGACCTGATCGGGCAGGTCGATCCCCATTTGTGTACCCCGAAGCGGCGAAATGGCAATCAAGTTTGTCTAAACGGATTGAGTCGGGTTTGAGTATTTGACCGAAGTCGACACGAAGTCACTTTAGTCAGTTTTCAATACTTAACCAATATCCAACACTTTATACGAGAATCGTTCTACTTGTACAGAGGTCTGATCATCCAGGCCCTTCACTGTCATTACAGTGATCACTGTAGCAATTACAGTGATGATGTCCAAGCCTCGTACAAGTACATTTTTACTTTATAAGATGCCATCTGAGGTCTTTTACAGAAAAAGGCAAAGATTTGAACTATGAAAACGAGATCCACCCCTGTTTCTTGCATATTTTATTTTTTATTTTTTGAAATATTAAAGATTGACTCCGTTTGATAATTTATAAATGACACATTTCAAAAAATTATTTTTTAATTACACAATTTTTTTTACCATAAATATATCACATTGAAAATTAGAGGTGGACAAAATAATCAAGCCAAACTAAACCAAATCAAACCAAGCGGTTTGATTTGGTTTTACATTAAAAAAATAATGATTTGGTTCTTAGAATCAAGAACCATTTGGTTTCGATTCTGGCTCTCATTTTAGAACTAGAAGAACCAAACTCAATTTTTTTATATATATTTTTCTTACAAATCAGTGGGTATTTGTCTCATCAAAAAACTCAAATATGAAATTATAAATGTAAAATGTACAAAAATGTTATTTACCATATATTTTACTTCATTTTCTATTAGAAAGAGATTTTAAATCATAAATCTAAATTCTAATTCATTTATCTTCTTTTCAATTATAGATACGCATTCACACTGCTTTATTTGGACTCCTACAATACAGTAATCGTTGCGCTCTTTAGTCACAATTGACGATGTTTTTTGTTTATTTTTTTAAAATTTATGTATATATAAACCACAACCTAATTCGCCAATTCTCATATGTTAACCCAAATTCAAATTGCAAATTTCATCCTTAACTCTTACGACATCACAACAAAGTGGGCAGAGTTAGACTTTCATTGTAACATGTAACTATAAGTCTAAATGATCTTTTTGTTTGATTTTCTGAGTTTCAACGAGTCAGGGAGCTTTCTTGAGACGAGTTGCTTCTTCTTCTTCTTTGATTTGGAATAACATATTACTTTTTCTAAATTTTTGTTTTGTTAACTAAAAATCACATTTTCTATTTAGTAATGACATAGATGGATTCTAATGAAGAAACTAATATAAACAAGTTTTAATTTACATTTATTATTTAAAAATTCAAGTAATGGTTTCAAAATCAAACCAAACCAGAACCGAACGATTTGATTCCATATCTATCTATCTATCTATATCTATATCTATCTATATACTACTTCAAAAAGTCCCTTGAAGGGAGAAACCTTTTTGGACGATAATACCCTCAACAATAATTTACAATTTCTTATTTGTCCTTTCAATTAATTTTATTTTAATTATTATATATTTTAATTAATATAATATTTTCAATTTTAATGATGGTCGTTGTCTCTTCAAATTTTTTTGATTTGTATTTACATCTATACTACTTTTAAAACAACTTGAATGGAGAAATATTTTGGATCATAATACTCTCGAAAATAATTTATAATTTCTTATTTATCCTTCAGTTAATTTTATTTTAATTATAGCATTTTATAATTAAAAATGAATTTTCTAATTTAATGATAGTCATTGTCTCTTCAAATTTCAGTGATATATATTTATACCTACAATCTCGCTCTGTTACCCACTGTGGGCAACATAATAAGTGCCCACATCTAATGAAAAATAGTAAAGTGTCGAATTTTAAATATCAGAGACACTTGACTGTTTTACATTGAAGATGGACAATTTTTATGTTGTCCACGATGGGCAACAGAGCATTTTCGTTTATACCTATACTACTTCTAAAATAACTTGAATTGAAAAATATTTTGATTCATAATACTCTTGAAAATAATTTATAATTTCTTATTTATCTTTCAATTAATTTTATTTGAATTATAGTTTTGAAAAAAATAAATATGTTAAATCTATGCACTTGACATATATCTTATTTCACTTTAATTGCAAGCCCGAGTTTCAAAAAAAATCATCTTCGATTTATTGAAATTAAGTCACAATCAACTTCAATTTGTTAGCAAGTTTGGTCTCATTTTCAATTGTTGTCTTGACGAAAATATTGATTCGATATTAATCTAATAGATAATCAATATGTAAATACATGCTTTTAATTCATATAGATTGTAGAAAAAAAAAATATTAAAAATAGTTAATGTTTATTAAGAAGATATTCAATTCAAGACATTCAAATATATTTCATAATATTATAAAAACCCATTAAGTCCATTAGTAAAAAAATAATCGGTTCATGATTTGATTTGGTTCCAAATCGAACCACGTCCACACCTATTGAAAATATCACATGCTTCATGTATAAATATTTTTTTTTTTAAAACCAAAGAGAGACTAAAGTAATTAAAGCTGCCCACATAATAGAAACTTACTATGATCGAAAATTTTAAAACTGAAAAGATCTGTAAATGGGTCAGTCATTTATTTGTTGATCATATGTTTGAACTTGAAGAAGGGGGGGAGGGCGGGGAGGGGGGGGGGGGTTCCCCACTAAAGAAATCTTCATGTACAGATACCAATTTAACCAAAAAAGACAATAAAAAGATCAAAAAATGGGTTTCGGCCAGTGGGAGCTAAGGGCTCGTTTGTGCCATTTTTGATCTTCTGCTTTCTAATTTCTCCACTTTTTCTTCAAACTAGCCGGTAGCCACTTTATTTCGTTCCTTAATGAATAAGGCAATTTTATTTTAAATAAATATTCTCTTCTATCAAACGAGGAATTTCAATGAAAAAATAATTCACATCCATATTTGATAATGAGGGCGCACGTCGATAGATTACTCGATATAAAAAAAACAATTTTTTATATCTCCATTGGAAATGGATACATCACTTGATCATTTAATAGATTCTTATACCCATAAATTTTGTGTGAGTGTATAACTTGTAATAAAAACACATTCTGTTCTAATCCTCAATATGTCTTTATGTAAATCGCTAATCATTTGTTTAATCTTTGATTTTTTCATCCATTTTTGCTTTATTATTTGCTTTCTTAATGAATTTATGTAATCCTAGCTCGATGTAATATTTGACATTTTTTCTTCGCCCCCCCCCCCCCACCCCCCACCCCTTTTTCTTGATTAATATATATGAAATCCTAGCTTGATCTCTTCCCATTGTTTGATATATAAGTATGGAAATTATGGTCGTTGATATCTTTATTCCCATAAGTCGAAGTCTTTTTTTTTTTTCCCGACGAATGTTTGAATATCTGGCTTTATTTTTCTATTTGAGTTCGATCATGCCATTTTATTAATACTTTGTACTTCTTTTGCCGAAACATATATTGTTACATTATTATCATCATTGCACCATCATCGTCACCACTACCACCATAGACACCTTACACCAAAACCACCATTGCAAACCCGTCATGAACAATTCTAATTTGCTACAATCACAATCACTACTACTACACTACCATCACTTACTTCCACCACTCGTTATCTAGAAGCAATACAAGTCACCGTCTTAATTACCGCTTAACTCCACCATAAGCCACCACCACAAACACCAATGCCACGTCACTATCAGTCTACCACCATCCAATCAAATTCTCACAACCAGCATGAAAACCAATTTGACACCAAAACCACAAAAAAGACCAATCATCCACAGAACCACGCATCAGAGTCTATTAATTTGTGAATATAATATCCCACAACCATAGGGGGTGGTGGGCCTCAAAACGACCACTGGCCTATTGTTGGTGTCATAACATGGGCCCATAAGGCCGACATTTAGAGTCGTGATCCAACTGGCTTAGACCATGTTTGGATATTATTAACTCAATTGATAAGTGGTTTCATGCACCCTTTGGTACATAATCTTTGAAAATCATTTTTAACATGTTTCACTAAAATAATTTTGAGACGTTGCTGTGTAACTTTTTCTATTTTTAGTCACATAATTTTTTTTTTTTTAAATTACTTTTCTCAAAAATCTATCAAATATGTCCTAAGTTTTGTGCGCGTCGGAATCTCGAGGGGATTTTTTTTTTCTTTTTTATTTAGTAGCAATGTAGCATATGCTTGGATCATTTATATATACACAGATCCATTCTCCTGCGCCCCGCTTGGCCTTGCCAAAAGGCAAGGCAAAGCAAACCCACTTTCTCACGCAAGGCCAGCAGAATCTTATGTATCAGCCGCAATTTGTGGTTGACACCTTTAAGTTATTTTAATTTTTTTTTTCTCTTGCCTATAAATTTGCAGCTTCATTTCATACTTCATCAGTTCATTCTCTTGCGAATTATATACACTTCACAATTAATTTCTGAGGCTTGTTGATATATTTCTGGTGATTTTCAGGTAAGTATTTTTCTCTTATTTTCATAAATGTGTTGTGTTATATATAAATGTACATTTTTAATTTATTTAATTTCGCAACATGGTTTTAATTTTTTTGTTACATTTATATTAAGTTTTAAACATGCCATTGTTTAAATTATTTCACAAACTAAATAATTGTTCATATTAATTTTTAGGAATTGAAGATGATGACAATGTATTTATTCCACAAGTGAATATTGGTGCGATTCCGATATTCGGGCAAGAATTTCAAAAGCTTGATGATGTGTATAATTTTTATAATGAGTATGTGAAATTAGCTGATTTTGGCATACGTATTAGTAGTAGTCGAAAGAATCCACAGACAAATGAGCTTTTCTGGAAGTCATATGTTTACTATAAACAAGGTCAAAAAGATGAGTTTACCAGATGAAACTAAAAAATCTGGTGCCCGTTCTGGTGAACGAAAGCGTGGGAACTCACGTTGTGGATGCGACGCAAAGTTAACAGTTGTAAAACATCAAACAATTTCTATGTGGTCGTAGTGGACATGACAAAAGAACTTGTCCATCATTACAGTCAAGGTAAGTTGATCGATAACTATTAATTGTTGATTTTGTTTTATTTTCTACCATGCTTACATTTCAATGGATTTTTCCGCATCTTTAGGAGTCAGCTGGTGGACGAACCGTATCATCCACAATACTCTTTGGATGACACTCAAGAAGATAGGTACACTGGTATTGCTAGTAGTGATTATGGTGCATTCCATAGGTTTGACGATGATGGCAACCATTAAACTACTTATTGTTGTACTCGTTCAACGCAGTTCGATTTAAATTTGAAGAAAATTAATCTAATTTATGCAATGTTTCTGTTAGTCTGTCTAAATCTGTTACAACGTTAGTACAAACATCCTATAAAATTTACGGTGTTATTATTAATATAAAAAAATGTAATATAATTATATTAAAAATTATTAAGACAAAATAAAAGGTAAAAATAATACATTACTAAAAGATCAAAATATAAAAATTACAAAACAAAAGAATTGAAATAAAAAAAAAATAACAAAAGACAAATAAATAAATGTTGTCATCCATTTTATGCATAAAAGCTTTGCCTCCCATGCAAGGCAAAGCTCATCTCCCTTCTCTTGCGCATGACGCGCAGGAGAATGGGACTGTATATATATACAAATGGTATATTTTTTATGATTGGAACACGTGATCCCAAAAAATATTGTCCCTATATTTTCAAAAAAGCTATTTGTACGGAGAGAGTGATCAAAATGATGATCGATGTTGTGATCATTGATTTTGAACAGATGTGATATATGAAAAAATAGAAATATAGAATCATGCTAACAATGCAAATCATTATAAAGGTAATAACTGTAGTTTTTAAATAGATAAGTAATGGGAGGTAGGCAGTGGCAGATCCAGTCGCCGGCGAGGAAGCGAGGTAGTGCGGCCTCACTAGCTGGATCTGTCGGCAACCCAAGTTTTGAATTTTTCCCCCTTTTCCTCTTCATCTTTCCTTCCTTAGGCCGAGTTTAGCCCATTTAATCCCAATTTCAATTTACATATTACCTCCCAAATATAAGACCGGCGCGACGTCTCCTCCTCCCGCTCCCTCTTCAGCCTTCCCGCCTCCTTTTAGTAGCCACCACCACCAGCCTTGCCTCACCAGTCGCCACCACCTTCTCCCTCGATGATAAGCCCTTCCATTTCTCCCTCCCCTGTGAGCTCACCACACCATTACAACAATCTGAACACACCCACACAAAACTCGTGTTTACACACAATTCACACAGACACAGTTATATATATTGATTTTTATATATGTATTGTTGGGTATATATATTTATTGTATAAATGCGTTAGTGTGTGCAAGGTTATGATTCAATTTTCAGATTTGAAAAATCATAGATTTAGTTTGTTTAATCATAATATTTGGTTAATTTGGAGTTGTAATTCTCAAAATTTGGAAAAATTATGTAAATGTGTATATTAATTTTAGATTTTTGAAATATATGAATTTAGCTGTGTTAGTTAACTATTTATGTTTAATTTTTGGATTGTAAATTGTAATTTTAGATTGGGGAAATCATAAAGGGATATTATTATTTTTTCAAATTTATGAATAGTTAGAAATTCAATTGAGTAAATTGGTAAAGTTATGAATTGTTATTTGAAATTCGAGTACATGGATTAGTAAAATTCATGAGTTTGCATGTAATTGGATTCCTTGTTTTGAATATTGTTTTATGTGTTTTCGGTTAAGAGTTTTGTTAGTATTTAAAAGAATACTGAATGTGTTATTGAACTAAAAGTATATTTTATTTGATGACTAAAAATAATTAGGATTTTTGAGCACATTGACGTCGCGAGCAATCGAGATACCTCCACTTGTTATCTAAAAAACAAAAAAATTATATACTAAGGAAGTCAGGTAAATAAACTTTCTCTATTTCATCAAGGTTTTTTTACAATGGTCACTTGTGAGTCTCATATTTCTCTTGTATAAATTTGAATTGTGATTATTGAGATTTAGTGAATATTGAATTTTTGAATTGTGATTTATTGAATATTTGATTAATAATAATAATAATAATAATAATAAACAATTTCCCTTTGCAGCGGTTGACGATTGTCGTTCAATGGTCAATTGTCACCGCTTTAACTAAGATCTAGTCCTAGATTGGTCCCTGGAAGGAGGGTTCCATTTTTTTTTTTATATAAACAAGCGAACTGCGAGTGTGAATAATAAAACTGAAACTTTAAAGGAGGTTATGTTGACTTTGTTTCTTCAATAAATTTATTGTTGAAAGAAAAATGTTTATTTTTTTTATATTCACAACTTCAACAATGATCACACGCATAAATACTAAGCTTTGTTTGGGGATATTTTAGGAAACTATATGTTTCTTCTATTATTCAAACAAAATCAAACTTTAATCACATTCAAGTCACTGTTTATTATTATTAGGGTTAAATACATAATTAGGGGTTTTTAAAAACACACTTTCGAACTTAAGAAACTTAAGATTTTAATTCAAAAATCAGCTCATAATTAATTATTTGTTAAACATATTTTATTGTGTAAATATATTAAGGTCACAATGATATTATAGTCACAGTCACAACTTTTATAGGTCACAAATCTCGAATTTTATAGATCATAATTTTTTCTCGATCGTAAATCTCGAGTTAATTGGTTACAAGTCACAACTTCACAAATTATGAGTCACAAATTATTTATTGGTCACAAATTTCATAGGTCACAATTTTTTCTCGGACGCGAGTTATGAATTTTAAGTCACAGTTTTCATAAATCATAAATTTTCTCGGTTACATATCACTAACATTATAGGTCACAGTTTATTTCATACTCATAATTTATCAAATTATTTGGTCATAACTCATTGATTTAATTGGTCACGATTTATTTATTGGTCACAAATCACAAATTTATTTAGGTCACTGGTCACAGATCAATTTAATTGGTCACAATTTATTTAGGTCACATATTGGACATAGTTACTCAAAGTCCACCACCACCACTTTATTGCCTTACCATCACCACATCCCTACTGTCGCCGCAACCACCCCCCCCCCACCACCACTATCAACCACCACCATCATCGTCACAAAACCTGCACAAACACATTACAACCATCACAACACCGCCCACAACCTTCCCAGATTCATCTCACGCATTGTCGGCCACAGATCCCCTGCCACAAATCCACAATGGCCACAACCACTTCACCGCACCACCACCGGAAGCACCACCATGCAACCACTGCCTGCAACGCACCACCACTACCCCAATTTGCTCCACCACCACGCATCAGTCACGACACTACACCTCACAAGCACCATCTTCATCTTCTCTCTCACCACACTAGACTTACTGAGCTTTGACAGGTGATCGTTGTGTAGCGACTGTGACCGCAGTACATTGCAGTGGTTTCACTACGCATCGACGAACTCTAAAGCCGCTACAATCTTTGCTTGTACCTTTGCATCCTCGAGCGGCTGTGTGTGGCGACGCCGCTCTTGCTGGAAAGTGAGTTAGCAATGTCGCTGTTGAACTATTAAAATTGGGAACTCAGTGAATTTGAAAATTGATCTATTTCACACAATAACCCTATTTTATCGATCGAGTTCCCTATTTTAATAGTCAAACCGTGACACCGTTAACTCACTTTCCAGCAAGAGCGGCGTCGCCACAAAAAACCGCTCGTGGATGCAAAGGTACTAGCAAAGATTGCAACGGCTGTAGAGTTCGTCGAAGTGCAGTGAAACCGCTGCGATGTGCTGCGGTCACAGTCGCTGCACAGTGGTCACCGGTCAAAGCTCAGTAAGTCTAGTGTGATGAGAGAGAAGATGAAGATGGTGCTTGTCTGGTGTAGTGTTGTGATTGGTGCTCCTTGTGTTGTGGTGGTGGGGGAAATTGGGGTAGTGGTGGTGCGTTGCAGGCAGTGACTGCGTGGTGGTGCTTTCGGTGTTACAGTGGTAGTTGTGTTGTGGATTATGGTGGCGGTGGTGGTGCGGTGAAGTGGTTGTGGCGATTGTGGATTTGTGGCGGGGGAACTATGGCCGACAATGGGTGATATGAATATGGGACGTTTGTGGGCGGTGTTGTGATGGTTGTAAGGTGTTTGTGCAGGTTTTGTGGTGGTGGTGGTGGTGGCGACAACGACGACGATAGGGATGTGGTGATGGTAAGGCAGTAAAGTGGTGGTGGTGGAATTTGAGTAACTTAGTCCAATATGTGACCTAAATAAATTGTGACCAATTAAATTGATCTGTGACCAGTGACCTAAATAAATTTGTGACCAAGAAATAGGTTGTGACCAATTAAATCAATGAGTCGTGACCAAACAATTTGATAAATTATGAGTGTGAAATAAATTGTGACCTATAATGTTTGTGATATGTGATCGAGAAAACTTATGATTTATGAAAATTGTGACTTAAAAAAATTCATAACTTGTGTCCGACAAAAAAATTGTGACCAATGAATAATTTGTGACTCATCATTTGTGAAATTGTGACCAATTAACTTGAGATTTGTGATCGAGAAAAAATTGTGACATATAAAATTTAAGATTTGTGACCTATAAATAAATTGTGACTTAAAAAAGTTGTGACTGTGACCATAATATCATTGTACCCTTAATTTATTTACACAATAAAATATATTTAACTAATAATTAATTATGACCTGATTTTTGAATTAAAATCTTAAGTTTCTTAAGTTTGAAAGTGTGTTTTTAAAAAACCTTAATTATGCATTTAACCCTTTTTTTATTCTATTTTGTTTTTTTTTTTTTAATTTCTCTTCCGTAAATTTCCAATCTTTTCTTTAATTTTCTCTGCATTGGCAGCTGTTCATTTGAAGATTTTTGAAATTCTAACTAATGGAAGCTTTCTCGGCTGTATCTTTCACTCGATCTAGTTTCTTCAATAATGTAAGTAATATTTTTACTTGTACACAATTATATTTTTATTCCATTACGCGGTAGCTTTTAAGTTTTGTATTGCTAAATTTAGTATTTAGATTTGAGAACTAATGAACTTCGTAGTTGAAGGAAATTAAGAATATTAAGGAGTATTTTTGGAGAATAAAGTTAAATTAAATGATTGAGCAAGGCCTGGAAATATGTTTTTTTTAGAATTAGATCATGTAGAATCAAGGATAATTGACTCTTTTTTTTTTTTTTTTGATCTTTTAAAGGCTGTTTTAGGGGATGAAATTCAATTAGGTTTAAAATTGCAATATGAAATTGATAGATATTCAAATTTGATTCCCTTTTTCATATCCCTCTGTTCATTATTATGGTATTGTGATGGAAAAACAATAAATACTTGCACTTGCATCTTAGTTTAAAAATAATGAAATTTTAAAAACGAAGGTGACATGAGGAACTAAGTGCTTGATAAAAAAATAAAAAAAGAAGGTGACACTACACGAGGAATTATGTGCTTGGCACTTGGCAGTTTATTTGTAATTAAAATTACTGGACTTGAATCTTATGTTTGTAGGTAATATTTGACACGAGCGAATATAAAATTTTAAATTGTTCCTGCGTTGGTCACACTAGGATGCATCATAATATTTATCCACATTTCCACAAGCGATACAAAATAGTTTTGTCGAGCAGTTTTGGAGTAGGATCTTGTTTTCTTGTTGCCACGGCACGCAACTCTGAGTAGTTCATATGGTTTTTACCATAAAAAATATTTAAGAAGCTCAATATTATTGTTTTTGAACTAGCTCTTTATGTAAAGTATTAATCATAATCATTTGCTTCAATGTAAAGAGAAACATAAGAGTGTGGTATTCCATACTGATATTCTGCAATTGATCAAAGCACCATAATAAAGTTCCAAACTTTTAGCTTTTCTTTCTCTTAGCTGTGGTTTGTGATGAATTGATTAAGACAATGGAAATACAGTAAAAATCTACAACTGTCGTTTTCTTTTCTACTGTGACTCTTAGGGTGGTATAAACCATTAATCTAGAGTTTCAAAGGTTGATTACAACATTTTTTTTAATTGTTATTATTAACATTGGAGGTCACTTCCTAGGCCTTCTCAATGAGGAAAAACAATAATTTTTTTTTTTTTTTTTTTTTTAAATGATACTAGATTTTACGTCGCTAATTATTTCATATGCACTATAGGTAACACTTAGACATTAACAGTTCAATCCGTCTGAACATGCATTACCATACGAGAAATTTACATTTGTTTTCAGAAGCCCTTAACTTGATCTCCAAATGTGTTATTTCCTCGGAGATATGGAAATAGCACAATTTCCATCATAATGGCTCTAGTAAATAGGCATTAAGTTGTAGAAAAAAAGAGAACGCAAAAATCAGCAGGGTGCCTGCACCAACCCAACCTGTCCTCTAGCTAGTTGGATCTTCATTATCTCCAGCTTAACTGTCAGATTCAATCCTATAGTCCAACATACTTCTTTCCCACTATAATTTCAGTTTTTTTTAGCCCCACTCTCCTCTCAACGTATTTGGATAACATGCTATTTTCTTAATTTAAGTAAGAAAGTTACTTTTTGAAAGTATTTCTTACCTTATTGACAAGTAACTAATTTAAACTTTCAACAATAAAAAATTATTTAGAATAAATTTACTGACGAGTAAATTTTTCAAGCTTAGCCAAAGGTAGTGGAATTTTTTCATTGTATCCATTCTAGTGTGCTTACGCATCCATGTTAGCATCACCATTTTTGCTATATCCATCTTCTAGATATTTGTCCTCTCAGTACTGAACTCATTGCCACATAGGCATATTTGAAATCCATGTCCTAGAATTTCTCTTATAACTTGGAATCTTTCAATCATATATTGTCCTTCAAGTGCTTCCCTCTTTATTTGGATTATAAACCTATCATAACTTCACTCTTCTATTCGGGCTTAGCTCTAACTCTAAAAAGATAGGCACAGTTTTTTGCGTCCATCCAAATGCAGCTGATTATTTGTGAGTCTATTGAATATTTCCCAACTCAGATGTCTTTTTGCGCTCTGCTGGTCTTGATGCATTCACTTCTTTGCAAATATATATTCATATTCTTTGGAAAGATGTCTTGTTTACTTGCCCCTATTTGATGTTGTTTATAAAGAGCTTATTTGAAATGAATAGTTAATTTCAGGAGAATGTGTGGTTAAAAAGTAAGGAATCTTTTTTGGTTTATGTGTAATATTATTTTATTGATAAATGCGTAGTTAAAAAAAAAAAAAAGAGAAAAAATGTAATTTATTTATATGAGATTCAAACATGGGCTATATGCTAGTTTTAGTTTTCTTTTAAGCTATAAGATGGACTACTTTTTTATTTGTTCAGAACAGCAGCACCTTCCAGGAACCCTTCTCCATTATGTACGTGGAGATCATGTTGAGTTAAAGCAGACAACTCTGATGGGACTTCGAGTGGTGAATGCATCATACTGACTGAGCGGACATTGGAGCGAGAACTGCAGATTGCCATTGAAGAAGAAAACTATGCCCAAGCAGCAAAACTCAGGGATAGCCTCAAAACTCTCCGAGAGGATAGCAAGGCTTCAGAATGGGGAGTTGGCTGCTATGCCTATGCAAGCTCTCCAGTCTTAGGGTGAGCATGTGTGTGCTGTTTATCCTGGTGTTAGCGGCATATCTGGCATTGGCAATGAACTCGTGATGGGATGCTGGGAAATTGTATGGGCAGACTATGATTTCCCGCTAGTCATTGAGATTAAGGACGTTCAAGTTCATGTCTGAGGCGACGTAAGTTATGTCACGTGCATTGAAATGGTTAAGAAGAAGGGCGATACTGGGGAAGGCACTTCACCACAAGCGTTTTTGAGAGGATTGATGATCAGTGGTTCATTTGTGTTCATCATGCATCTTATGTTGACCTGTGAACTAGAATATAAGGTACGAACATCGTTTCTCGCTTTTTCCTTTGAGAATGTGGTAGTAGGTAGTAAAATTTTGTATTTGGTCGCTCCGGAGATGTATTGTGTTAGGGAGTTCTTTTCTAGTGCCAACTGTTGGCACGTGTGGGGGCCACTGCATGTGTCTCCATTGGCCAGGGACGGAGCCTGTACAGGCCCAGTGGGCCCCCACTGGAAAAAAAAATTTAGTCCCAAAAAAAAAAATATATATATTCATCTTGAATTTATGAGGGCTGATCCCATCGGGAAGTTTCCAGTTGAAGTGATAGAGGAAGTTAGCTAAAGAGAACTCGATGCTGGCCATACCAAAGTTGATCCCTGGACACATCCTCCTCCCTGCGCCAAATGGTATATACTCGTAATGAGTAACAATATTTTTTTTTTATGTAGAATGAGTAACAGTATATGTAGTTGGCACATTGTTAAATCTCTCAAGTTCAAAAGTCTTAGGATTGTGCCAGTATTGAGGATCCCTTCTGCTTGTGCCTTCTCCATTACTTTTGGATTCCTCATCACTCATCAGTTCAGACATTGTCCATTCCTTAAGAGTGAATGAAGTGTCGATTCCAGCACCTAGCAATATCTGCAAAAGTAGAAATTAAATTAAGATCGATCAAAAGTAGCTAGCTAGAAATTAAAATAAATATAGTAAGAAATTAAATGACTCACAAATATGTTAGCTTTGCTGCTTTGATGTTATCTCTTGTGATAGCTTCGTTATTGCTCTCCTTAAGCCGCAAGAGAACCTTGAGTATATCATCTTCTGAATGCTGATCTTCACTGGCTTTGTCCATTGTCAACATATCCTCTTCGTGTTCCCGAATTATTCCCTCGAGAATATTATCAACCAGTTTAGTTTTTGGTTTATTACTTCGTTGTTTCAATCATTTTGTTCCAAAAAAATTTCGGCTCTGTCCCTGCCGTTGGCACAATAACAAGTGTTAACAGTTGGCACTTGATCATTTTCATTGTATTAGGATCTTACATGGTTATTATTATGGATTTTTATTATGGAGAAAAAGGGGACCAAGTTGCTTATTCAACATGTAGCGGTGTAGGGACTGTTAAGTTTTAGTGACATGCTCGTTCTTAGGCCTTTGAATTGTGATTTTAATAATAATGTACCTAAATTTTTGGCTACATAAATTTAATATTATTGTGAGACCTTATTAGGACATAATGAATTTGTCATTTAATTTAATTTAATTTTTTTAAAAAAATTTCGGGTAGATTTGATGATTATCCAAATAGGGTTAGGAATTATTAGACCAAAGGATAAGATTTCATATTTAATGAAAAGATTACTTCATAATAAAGGATCAATGACCAGACCAAAGGATTAGAAGATTAGGTGGCGTTCTGTTTGTATTTTATTTTGTATTTTCATTTTGAAAAATGTTTTGTATTTATTGTTTTTATTTTTATTTTCAATGTTGCTGAAAACGTGTTCTGTTTGTCATTTCTGAAAACTGTTTTTGAAAATGAAAAGCTGGAAAACACGTTCTGTTTGAAATTTTGTAGAATACTACTTATACTATTTTCAATGAATTTGCTTCTGAATTATATTAAACAATCTATATTGTTTAACTATTTTTTGGACCAAATAATAATGTCATTAATGTTCAACTCCAAAAAAATATTATAAGAAATTAATAATATAATATTCAAGTCCAAATTACTTCCATAATACATGTAATCTAATTACTCATACAGAGTTTGATTAAACAAAATAAATTTAAAAGTCATCTTGACCTTGTGGAGTAATCAGTCCACATTTGATTAGCAATTTCTTCGCGCACTTGTCCCATTTGAGCTGTTTGGCTCGCATCAAACTGTATGGATTCTCCAGCATCACTTGATTCAGGCACATCATCAAAAATCATATTCTCCACTGAATATTCTGTGAACAACTCGTCTAATGCATGTTCTTGACGAATGAAGTTATGTATTGTGCAACACGCAGTAGAGATGTGCCTTTGCCTAATAAGAGGAAAATTGCTAATTAACTTCAGAATAGGAAACCTGGCTTTCAACACTCCAATACTACACTCGATTATGTTACGGCACGAGGAGGGTCAATAATTGAATAACTCTTCCTTTCCTCGCAGTCTTCCTATCCCAGCATAATCACGTAAATGATAGCGACGTCCTCGATATGGGACAATAAAACCAGGAATGTTTGGGTAACCAGCATCAACAAGGTACCATTCATCTATAATTATAAAATTAATACGATTTAAAGTTATGCGTGAAGCATATATTCCTAAAAGATGTAGAAAGTAATATAATATACCTTCACGTGGCATTGGAAATCCGTTTGCGGGATTTGTAACAGCGTCAATGAATACTCGAGAATCATTAGCGGTACCTTTCCAACCGGCATACACAAATGTGAACTTCATGTCGAAATCGCATTATAGCATTACATTCTGTGTGACATTTGTTTTCCTTCCCCGAAAAGCTGTCTTCCTCGATGCCGGTGCCCAAGCGGCCACATGTGTCCCATCAATTGCACCAACTGGCAAACAGCACGTAAGACTTGCTTAAACCACTTATGTATTGTGTGATTTCCATGCTGAAATCTATCACCAACAATTCTGTAACGAGTATCGTGCCCTATAATCATTAGAAACATTGCTACCCCTTCCTCGACGCTGACCTTCTTTCCATTTGTCAAGAGACCTTTTACTTTCAAAGTATCACAGAATTTTTGAAACACGTGCTTTTGCATTCGAAAATTACTGTAGCACACACTTGGATGACCATTTAAAATCTCATAAATGTACATCCTCCCCGTCAGCATTGATGTTCTACGGGGTGTCTTGTGGATGAAATCTCTTCTAGACAAAGCTACTAATATCTGGCATCCCATCATGTCTGTAGATAAATCGAAATCTTCCTGCATGAATGAAAATATATCTTCGTCACTTGAGTCATCGGATAAACTGCACTCCAAGTCAGACATTTCCTGCTCAAATCAAACATAATCAATATTCATTTTGATGATGAACACAAAAGATTAATAAAATAAGTACTATACAGAAATCATAATCCCAAATAGATAATAATTAATGAAACAGAGGGTGAATACAAAGCATTAATAAAAGAAGTTCTACATACGCCAATAAGGATCTCACATCACGTTACTCAAACATATTGTTCAAATAAAATTAAGAAAGTTTTCACCACCAACAACGACGACCAGGATAACATAATTCATGACCAATCGAAAATACAACAAACACACAAACTGCTCACACAAACATAATCCTAAATAACATAAATTGCTAACACGACTACAGGAGCTCTAGCACAGGCATCCTCCTAACTTCAGGCACCATCACAAATTGCTGCCTGAAATCTTGATCCTTGAATGCCTTCATGCCTTTCACATACATCTCATTACTCAATCCTTCCATGTTGTTCAGGATTCTCATGCAAACAGCTTGCGAAAATGGATCCTGGCTACTTGCTTCATTATCACTAGTACCAGCAGATGATTTTCCTTGGAGTCGTGCAAGCTTTTCTCTCAGGTAAACCTGTCGCAGTTCACTCTCATCATTTCTTGCACTCATTTTGGACGACCACTGTTGCATACAAGCCTCGAGCTTATCTGATTTATTGATCTTAGGTTCCTTACGACGTCGACCAGGTATTACTATTTCATCATCATCATTTTTTTCAGCTCGTACATTCAAGCCCTTGATCAGAAATGCATCCTCTATTTCTCTTTCTTCGTCCGACGTAGGGGGAGGTTGAGTGGAGGCATTTCCCAGTCCACCTGTTGCTGTGGTCCCGCCAAATAGCTCTCCAAGCGTTTCATAATGTGGACATCCATTACTCCTGATGGTTTTGTACTCCGTCTTGTTTAGCTGCAATAATGTAAACAAACAATGTCAACTAATATTTATATGTGCATGAAATTAAATTATATATTATGTTCTACTATGTGAGAAAAAATTACCGTATAAAAATGTTCCCAAACTTCATCTGGAGCATTTACTTTATTTGTATGTGGATCCCATGTGACGCCAGTATGCCCAATAATTTGAGAAAAGCACCGATGAGTAATGCGCAGACGGTTCCATTTACCTTTTAGTCGCGCAATTCCATAATCATGATTTGTGATGCGACGCAATTCATCATTGATCTTGCCCCAATCATCGGATTTGAATGTAGAACGTTGTAATTTTTCCGCTTTCACGAAGTCATGACAAAGTTGAATAAATACAGTCTCATTTGTATCGGTCCATTGCATTGGGGTTATAGTAGAACCTTTGTGACCACCCATGTTCTTCACGCAAATTAATTCTATGAATACTATGTAACTTGTAATGAAATTTAAATAGGTAACTTGACTACTACATGGGTACAAAAAAATCACAATATTACTAATGTATATCATGTTCATTTTTATTAGATATTGTCCCGTCATTGGAATAGACGTAAAACTCCTTTCGAATAAGGATTCATGTAGGAGCGTGTCCCAAAAATCATTTGCAAAGGTCATTAGGTGATCATAATGTATAGATTATCAATGTTCTAGCTATATTCCTACTACTGAACGTCACAATCCCAAAAATCATTTGCAAAGGTCATTAGGTGATCATAATGTATAAATATTATCAATGTTCTAGCTTTATTCCTACTACTGAACGTCACAATCCCAAAAATCTAGAGGGAAGCAATAATGCGAGTGACATTTTCTCCCTCACAATTCCTTTGTAACTACAAATATACAAATTGTTCTAATTTCAATATATATTTTTTGCCAAAGTCCTTAACCTGTCAAATTGTTCATTTATTACATTTCGCTAGCATTACATTCTTGGATTGATCATCGTTACGAAAGAGCTAAATCCAATTAAGTATTGATCTAACTTGTGGATAAAATGGATTCTTTTTTCTTTTTCCTGATTTTTTTTTTGTTCTTGTGATCACAAAGTTTTACTTTCACACTAGACGAACTTAAAGGACCAAATGGGATACCAAGGATTCTTCCTGCAGAAGAGGTGGATGAAAAATCAAAAAAACACCGCCTACTTATCTCTAATGCTGCAGTTTATTGATTCATCATCATCCTGCTTATGTATGACATTAATTTTCCTTTTCTAATTTATACAAGCACTTGCAGTTTAGGAAGCAACTCCAATCTGTTGCAGTTGACGGGACTGATATATTAGCTGCAGCAGCAGCGGCATGCCAGAATTCATTATCGAAAATCGAAGCTCGGGAAGCTGATGCGAAGGCAGCAGCAAAAAGAGAAGAAGAAAGAGTAGCAGAGCTGAGACCTATTCCTGGGGAGAGATGGCTGCCTTCTATGACTCGCCTTACTACCTATTTTCAAAGCAGGTGACTACACACTGCATTACCTATTCTCAAAGGAGACCCTCGAACCCCCCACCGTCTCTCCATTGACACACACAGACGTATTCTTGAATTTGCTTGGAATGCTTTGAACCTTCATTTTTTTTACCAACGCTCCGATCTAGTTAGCTCAGAATGAAAGAGAAATGTACCGTTTGTGTTGTCCCAGCTCAGATGCTCCGGTGCAGAGCGACGGCGGACGGATGTTGCTGTCGAAAATGGAGACGGGGAGAAGGGTGGAGAAGTCCACTGGCTGCGGTTGACGGTGAGTTGGGGAGAAGTGAACTTAGGTGCGGAGTGACGCCGGACGGATATTGGTGTCGAAAATGGAGAAAGGGGAGGAGAGGGGAAGATCCTCCACTTGCTGCGGCTGATGGAGATGGGGGGGGGGGGGGGGAAGAAGTGAAGGACGCGTTTAGGTTAGGTTTGTTTGGAGCCAGAGCAGCAGACTTCAAAAAAAAAAAGGAGGAAATGGTGGTTGTGCTGTTCGAACCCGCGACCTCTATTAGTGTAAGTGTGCGACTCGCCGTTTCAGCTAGGCCAAGTTTTCTCAAAATGAGCCCTTTTTCGCGTTTTGAAGAGAATAGCTGTTTACATGTAAAACATCCAAAACAATGATTTCAACATTTTGTATTTCCTTTGTAAATTTTATCATTGTTTTGGAAAATTCGTTTTGGAAAATGGTAAAGAGAACGCGTTTTTAACGTTTTCGAAAATAAAAACACAAAATGACTTAAAAACAGTAAAGAAAATAGGGGCTTAGTTTCAGCGTCTGTTTGGTAATTTGTTTATAAAAACACACTTTTTTATATCACTTTTTAATCACACATATTTCTATAAATTACTTTTCAACTACATATTTTAACTCGAAAACGTCACATTCTTTGTTTATAAATATAAAACTTTTACCAAAAAGAGGCTTCATAATCTCAACTAAAATTTTTGAAAATACGTTTTCCACTCTTTTCGACTTTATTTAGCTCCTATTTGGTAGGTATTACAATTAAAATTTTAATATAAGTCAAAGTTAATAGTAACATATATTTAATGGGATTCATTCACAAATTTTTGGTTAGCGTAATTTATTTTATTTTTATCAAAAGTTATTAAAAATCTGATTCATTGTGTTTGGTAAAAAATCTTTTCTTCCTAGATAAAAAAATTGTTGTTTTCGAAGTAAAATATATGATTTAAAAGTGATTTAAAAAATGATTTGAAAAAACTTGTTTATAAATAAATAAGTTACCAAACTGACGATAGTATCGAAATTCATTCATACAAATAAAATGAAATGATTAATCATGCACTTTTATAGGACTCAAAATCGCTTCAATATTTTTTTTCATCGAAAAATAGATTTGGGACTAAAGTACTAACAAAAGAAGAAACGTGGCTTTGGCAAAGTGTGTTTGAATTTAGGCAAGCATTCACAAGTTAATTAACCTTAAAAGTATACTATATTATATTCTTAGCCTCTGTTTGTTTGGTGGAGCTTTTAATTCAAATTTTAATCAAAGTCAAAATTAACAATTAATTTGAATTAAGTATTTTATAGGTCTCACAAATTTTCATCAACACATTTCATCAATTTTTATCAAAATTTACTACAAATCTAATTTTAATCTCTCCCAAACAAGGGCTTATTAACACTTCTTCATGTCTTAATCTCAATAATCTAATATACTACTAAAAATCAAATGTACGTACGTTGGTTCCTCCATCCGGAGAATTCGTGCGCGCATTAACGCTAATAGAAAAAACAAATGCATCGGAACTAAAATCCTGACCATTCCACATTCTACGATTTCTTAATAGAATTCTTTATTTGAAGGTGAAAATATCTGAAAAAAGAAGAGAAGTTGATGGAGGGCACGAAGAAAACAAATAGAAATGTGCAAAAGAACAAAATGAAAAGAAATATTCAAAGGCATAGCATTTGCATTCCAAGAACTAGTCAAACATGGATACAACATGAAGAACGCATAACCCATTCCTCCTCCATAGCAATCACTCCTTGGAGTTGGGAATCTGAATTTTTATTTTTTATTTTTTTTCAATCTTGGTGAATATTTCCAAGTGTTTGAAGTAATCGAAGATAGTAGTCGATATTATTATTCTCTCAAGATTATTGACATACTTATTTTAGTAGTTCGGAAAAAAATAATTCGAGTAATACTATTTCATAGAAAGGTTTTGTCACTACTAGATTTGTTAACGTGTTCCATTTTATGAGATGAAACACTTACGACCTAGACTAGATAAGCCAACTCGTCTATAGTCATGCACAACTAATATAATAATAATAATAAAAAAATAAGTGCATAATTTGTGTTTTTATAACAATTTAATTTTATTTTTCCTTACTATATAAATTGAATGAACAAAACACTAGTACGCAAGGACGGAGCTAGAATTTCGAGTGAGCTAGAATTAACAAGTAACAACTATTAACCAGTGTAAAGCAGTAATTCACAAAAGAAAAGACTTATGACTCAAAAGTAAATGTAAACTTTCAAGGTAAGAGATGTTAGTAATGAGCATTGTATCACTTTTTGCATAAATATAATGATTGTAGAGAGAGAATTAAGATTAAATGAAATAAATTCAAGATGCCAAATTTTTTTTGAACTAAAAAAAAAAAAATTTTTAAAAATTTTTTGGACTCAAAATTTTTTTTTTTTTAAGTAGGGGCCAACAGTGGCTCCGTCCCTGCTAGTACGTATAACGTAATATATATGTGCATAGAATGTGTGCTTACGATAATCAAATGCATTCGAGCTCATTTAAATACACGAGAAAGTTGTTACTTTAGAGGACTATTTTCTAAGAATGTCGTGGCCCTACTATCGTCATACAAAACTACCAAACCAAGCAAACTATTGTGTTGTCCATAGTAACACCATAATTAATAAAGGAACATTATGATTCTCCAATACACAAAGCGTGAGTGACTTTAATGGAAAATGCCCTACAAATAAATAATAAATGAATGCATAAGGAGAAGATGATTCTTGTCCACCTCTTGACACATCATCCAAACTCATCTCCCCAATTCTTCATCTTGAAGCAATTTAACATTTGAATGCTCCTCCCTTTAGATATATCTTTATTGTGAAACTTTAATTTAAAATGAGAAATCGCTGTCGCAAGTGTACATTTACGCACCAAAAGTTATCCACGAAAACAAGACATTATTATCGCAAGTGTACATTTACATTTTACACATCAAAAGTTATCCACATCACATCGCTATACTTGATTTTTTCTTCTTTCAAAGACAAGGTTGATTAATTTGAAATCAAACTTTGAGATTCTTGACAACTCGACTCGCTCATTCTCATCTCCAGCGATAACTTATTTCAAAGCAATATCGTTTGATAAACTGCTTATAAACAATTTTTTTTTTTTTACCAATACACACTACTACGAAAAAGATGGAATAAAACTTATGGTGGCTACTTAAATGAGAAGTGAAAATATATATGATTAAAAAATAATTTGAAAAATTGTATAATTTAAATTGTAGTTTAATGAGATCATTAATGAACTAGCCGAACGGAGCAACATGGATAAACGTCAACTGCTCTCTATTTCCTTAGTAGTAGTTCTAAACGAGTAATATTATTTATCTCAAGGAAAGATTAATCTTTACTTGAATTGATACACATTTATTAAAAAATGAGGAGGTGTTCACGTGCATATGCACAAAAAAACCTCCTCTTTTTTCAATGACAATGTGCCAACAGGATAGAGATGAATCTCAAAGTTGAGATAATTAAAATATTATTCAGTACTAAACATATGGAAGGAGTCAAAGAACAAAGATCATGCCGACAGCAATTCAATTGTTAATCGTACGCCAAAGAAGTGTGAACTAACATTAAATGAAATATTTATTACTAACACGAGAATCTATATGCACATTACACTGCCTATTGTTTGGTCCAAACTTGACAATAACAATTTTCTTGTTAATTGGATTCCAAAACTACAAACAAACACGCTCCTGGCTCTGCCGTTTCTACTCACTGCATTAGAACCAGAACATAAAAAAAAAATATATATATATATTATTATTATCATTCAAATGCAAGATTCCAAAGGGAACAAGAAAAGTAACTGCCATAAACCACTTTCTTGAACCTCGAGCCAAACAAAAAGCTGAGCTGTTGCATCACCCGACTTGCATTTTTATTTATTAAACCCCAGAAACCATTTTCTTATACTAACAATATTCTTAATCTTAATCATCTTCTTCTACTTATAATTCTGTCCTAAACTGATGCTAATAGCCTGTCCCACAAATTAAACTATCTCCTAATCTTCAACTTCACATCTGATACATTTCCACGCCAAATTTGTAATTTGAGTCAGTAAGTCCAATCCTGGGGAAGCCTGAGGTGGTCTTGATTAGTCACTTGAACAGGTTTTTGAATTTTTCTCTGCTGTGCCATTACAACGTTGTTTCTGTATTTCACAGCAGCAACTGCATATAGTATCAAGAAAATTAACATAGCATACAAGAAATTTAAAACAGTAAAAATGTTTATTTTAGGCATTGTTTTTCTAAGAAGTAATTACCATATTCAGGAGTAAAATTTCCATTGGCTCTATTTTGTGGCTGGGAATCCATGGATTCCAAATTCAAATTCAAAGCCTGGACCACTCTGTCTGGTAGCAAAACTGTAGAACACCCTGCATTTGCCACAAATAAACACCATACAT
Source organism: Ligustrum vulgare (assembly GCA_963555705.1). Taxonomy (NCBI): domain Eukaryota; kingdom Viridiplantae; phylum Streptophyta; class Magnoliopsida; order Lamiales; family Oleaceae; genus Ligustrum; species Ligustrum vulgare. The sequence goes on from OY743185.1 coordinate 4,865,221, forward strand.
TAGCCAAAAAAAAATTGTAAAAAGGGCTAGTCCATCAAATCAAAGACTTCTAAAATCTAAAAAATTAAATATCTGCACCGAAAAGGGTTAAACTACGCAAGAACCTAATTAATTGAACCACTTGCAAATGAATATACATGACACAAGTCAAAATTAAGATTATGACCTGATTTTCTTCTTGTTTCGATGTTGGCTCCAGCACTTCTGGGCAAGAAAACACCGGTTCCAGTACGTTCTTTTTTAGTCCCAGGGTCTCCAAGAAACAATGCCCTCATGCCTGAGCCAAGCTGCTGCTGTTTTTGAGGTTGTGGTGCAGTGGACCAAGCATCCATTGAAAACCCATTAGGCCTACCACTATTCTGAACCATTTGGGAGTACCCACTTTTCATTTGCTCATGTTGAGGTTGCTGCATCATCTGTTGTTCCTTCATCTTCAAGAACTGTAAATTTAGAAAAAAAAAAGCTCAGTATATGCGTAAATCGTCCAAACAGAGAAGACTTAAAATTATTTATATTTTTTTAAATAGCTCAAGGATTACTTGAGAGGCTTGCAACTGTTGAAATGAAAGGTGGGTACTGTTTGGGCATAACCCATAACCGCGATTTTGGTTTTTGGGTGATACTGTAGCAGCACCGGATATTCTGGATGGAACAAAAGGTCCTTCGACACCGCCGCTGTAGTTTGTGGAGCAAAACCCAAGTGCTTCTTCCATCATCCTCATCCGGACAACCTCTTCAGCAGCCGCAGACAACAAATCCAACGACGTTGGATATTTTCGGTTGCCATCCGGCGGGGATGAAACCTTCGACAAGCAGTTAGGGCTCCGATGGCCGGAACTCGGGTTCGACGGGTTGTACCCAGAACGTCCCATAACACTGCATAGAGTTGATTGTGGAGAATCAGAAACCCACCATCCCTGTAAAAATAATGGAACCTAATTAAATAACTCTTTTCCAACGATAACTAAAAATTAAGGATAATATAAAATTATAAGGGAAATGTATACTTTTTTGTTTTCAATCGAGTAACTGCAGTCTTGTAGAGTAGATTGAGCTATCTTGCGAGTTAACTCAGTCATGTAGTCATCCTCATCGCTCTCTGTTTCCGTAGATCCCGTTACCGACTCTACTGGTGAACTCAGATCCGAGAAAGGACCAAATGCGTTCCCAAACGCGAATGAATAATCATCGATTTTCTTACACTGTTTTATTTTATTCTGGCCACCAATCAGTAAATCGTCATCAGTTAAAAACTGCGGCGGCAACCAGAACTTTCCGTCATCCATCTCTGCCGCCATCTTCACTAATTCAACAAACAAACTCTTTGAATACACTTGAAGGGCTCAACAGAACAACAACACCGAGGCAAAAATATCAAAATACGATCCGGGAGAATTCAAATTTGGATTGCTGTTTCCCAAAAGGCCCCAGCAATTACAGAGAGAGAAAATGCGAGAGAAAGTATGCAATTTCACAAAACAAAGCGGCTGTGGAGGGAGAAAAGTAGCGGGAGGCAGGCTCTGTTTTTATAAACAGAGTGAGTAGAGGAGGTGGGAACTCTTTAGGCACAAACCAAGCGCGAAATTGGGGCGTGTCACACGCGCAGCTGCAGAGATTTCGAAAAATTGGAAAACAGTTGTAGCCAGGGCGTATGACTGTGGGGTCTTGTACTCTTGTATTTGACACGAATAGTCGGTTCTCATGTGAGTTGCGGTGGGTCCACCTTAAGCGAGTGGGGCCCAGTAATTTATATATAAAAAAAATATAAAAATTACTATTATTTTTTTATATATAAAGGTTAAAGATTATGGTGACAACGTGTTGGCCCGTTTCTAATTGGTTGGTTAATAGTGGCGACATTTGTCCTCATCCACTGCACGCGGTAGTTTATGCTTCGCATGTAAGCAATTAGACGGAGGTTTTAGGGTTTTAAATATTCCACTAAAATGTCATTTCTGCCATTGAATTCCATATTTTATTGACGAAGTTACCCCTTATTTAATTGGGTCTGGCCCAGGGAGGTCAGAATCATGGTCAGGGAAGGCTGTGAAAAAATCTGGTTACAGAAGATAATTTTTGACAGAGTGACATGGGAATGGCAATCCCACTGTTTGTAGTGCGATACAGTATTTGTTGACAGTTCTTTTTCCGTAGTTTGTACAATTTGGCTGCAATAAATTACCAACATTATCTTGCTTGTAATTACTAATTACACGCCGTTTTTATATTTAATAATTATAATTTATAAATTAATTTATAAATAATATAAATTTTCAAATCGCATATGTTTTCTCTCTCTAATTTTTAACCACACACATCTTATCTAAAAAATATCAAAAAAAAAAAAAAATGGCGACTTGCTGCTGCCAAATAGTCTATTATTATCGTGAGCATAAAAGAGCATTTTGAATTATCTGTTTGGTAATACTATTTGGTTTATAAATTGTTCATTTATAATTTTAAAGTAAAAGTAGTGGTTAAAAATTAGAGAAAAATGTGTGTTGTTGAAAAGTGATTTTAGAAATTATGTAGTTTATGAATCTATCTATATATGTATATAATAGTAGAATAATCGTCGCCATTTTACGCAAATAGTTTCCCGTCCATTTTCATTTGCCATTTTAAGAAATGTCTTAATTTTATTAATTAATTAATTTTAATTTTAATATATGAATTAAGATAGCTCAATTAATGCATGTAGTAAATGATTTATAGATTTATAAAAAAAAATATCTATAAAAAGTCAAATTATAGATTTCTTCTATTCTTTTAATAATTATTGCATTATTTTCAAATTGAAATATATATATATATACCGTCACCATTTTACGCACATAGTTTTCTGTTCATTTTTACTTGTCGTTTTAAGAAATTTCTTAATTTTATTAAGTTATTTTAATATATGGATTAAGAGAGCTCAATTAATGCATGTAGTAAATGATTTATGAATTTGTGGAAAAAAAAATCTATAAAAAGTCAAATTATAGATTATTTCTATTCTTTTGATAATTATTGCATTATTTTCAAATTGAAAAATATGCAATATGGGTGTCAAATCCAATATCTCAACGAGAAGTTTAACAAGCTAACAAATTAGAGCAAATTCTAAACATATCATTTGTAAAATCCTCTTAAATACTAAAGGTAAAAGTTTTACTTATATATTTTACATTTTCCAACATCCAATCTTTTTAATTTATCTAATTTAAATTCTAAAATGAAACCTATCATTTCTTACATAAATTCAATTCGACCTAAATGATTAATTTCGAATATTTTCTTATCAAATTAAAAAAAATAATAGATATCCGATTTTTCTAAATAAATTCAATTAAATCGTTTCATTTTTTACGACTTTAGGTTCCAATAAACTTATTGATTCAATTTGTAAAATAAAATGTATTAGCAAAATCGTTATATTTAAAAATGTAATATAGTCTACATATTTATCTAACATGCACAAAAATAGTAGGTGCAATTGTGAAAAATGGGTTTTAAAGAATGTTTGGTTGAGAAGAACATTGAAAAAAATTATTTTTGAAGAATCAATTTTATACGAATAAGCGATAAAGTCTTATGTCTTGTAGGTTAAACCTCCATTTATAAATTAAGATGTATAGGTGATTTTTTTATTGTATATAAAGTTAATTATATTTATAATATTATTCAATAAAATTTAATTAATATTTGTATTTCATATTATTTCATTTTACGAGTTTAAAATTATAAATATTTCAACTTTTAGAAATCAAATAATCGTAAGCTCTACTTTAGTCATCAAATCAAAATTGTAAAGTATAGAATAAGTCAAATGTCAATATCTTACTTAGTCTAAATAGATTGAGAAAACTAGATAATGAATAATTAGCTATTAAAAGAAATATGCAAGTCATAATTTTATATTTTATTTTTCTGAGTATTTTTTATTATATATAAATGCGTAATTTATTGTATTTTTACAACTTATTTAATAAATATTTGTTAATTATATCTTTCGTACATCGCACGAGTGTGAATACTAATTAATTTATAAACCAAAAAAGCACGATAAATGGAAGATTTGTTCAAGTTCAACGAATTTTTAAAAAAAAAATCATGCCTAGTTTCTAATATTAATCTATCTTATTCTTTCCCATCGAACAAAGAACATTTACAAATGTTGGATTTTTTACCATCAAAAAAGATTATCTACTCCACTTAGAGGCTCTAAGTTTGGTAATGTGATTTTAAGAAGTTTTTGTGATTTTTTTATTTTTATGAATGTGTAGTTTAAAAATTAAAAATGTTTAACAAGTCAAAAACTGTGGGCTTCGTTAAGAATGAATGATTAAGATTGAATTTGAATTTTAAAAGTTGAAGTGAAAAAAATCATTTTACCAAACATGCTCTTAATTAGCTAACTTTTGAAAATGAATCTCGATTCAATAAGTTGTAACTGTGAGTTACGACACAAAGAAATTTTGTCTCGAGATGATAATTGATGTCCAAAGTCAGAAAAAGATTGTCTCTGCACTGCATAGGAAGTGGTCGCTAACGTTAGGAAGAATTGAACCTTCGTCATTTTTGATAAGGTATCAATGAACCTCTTTGAAACGATTTCATGGGTTTCAACCAATTATTTTAATTGTGGAATATAATCGAAACGTAGGGTGGTTGGATAGTGATCATCGTGGTAGGCAGGGTAGAATTCGAAAGGCTGATTGAGGTTGTATGAGTATCCTTCCGAATGAACGAGAACAACTCGGTGACCAAAGCTTGCGTAATGAGAAATGTGACCTTATTATGATTCCTTCTTTTGAGATGAGACGGTGAAGATATTTCTCTATTTTTAAAACATGAATAGATTATAAAAATTTATAGAAAAGTCAAGTCTACTCGATTGTAATAATATTTTAAGACGAAAATCCGATGTGCAATAGTAATTTAATCGAGTAAGCTTATAAATAGGCCTTAATTATGTGGTTAGTTTATGAAGACAGAATCTGAATGGTTTTATTCCTTGAAGAAGTGGAGACACTGTGGAACTGTGTATTTGGCACCTCTACTGTCTATTGGTCAAACTTTTCTTCCCATTAAAATTAACGGCTCTCCGTCATTTTCCTTTGCCTTTTAAAATAATAATAATAATAATAATAATAATAATAATAATAGAAGATATAACTCACATCTTGAGAGTCCGAATCAATCCTATCCTGTACCATTAGTTCGAGTAATAAATCGCATGATGTGCCTCCCAGAGGTCAGGGTGGAGGGTACTGAAGGTCCCCACGAGTGGTGGTAACTCCCGCTTGTTATAAGGTCAAATTCATTTTCAGGATTCGAGCCCTGCACCCGATCGCGTTGAACATGTTATCAGCTCTCCCCTTTGCCACTGGGAGAAATGTCCTGGGGGCGTCATTTTCCTTTGCCTTCTATTACCGCTAGTTGGTTTTCATTGCTAACGACAAACTTCGGTCACTTCTTAGGATAAATAACATGAAACGTTCCCTAATGTTTACACATCTTACGGACATTCTCCTTAACCTTTTAATTTTAGCATTTACATCCTCAAAATCACATTTCTTTGCGAAAATCATGCTTTCGTTAAAAAGAAAAAGATAATTATCCCACCAAGCTAAGGCATATTCGGTAAATCTCACTCCGCTAACTTAACCTTTTTATCCTCGGAGTATCTATGACATTCAAAAATCAATTCCATTTTCCTTTCTCATTCTAAGTAGGCATCCGGACCACTCTTCCCATGGAAAGAAGGAATTTTCATCCTTATACTTCCAAGATTACCATCCACTTCATCCATACCACTAGGGTTCCTCCCATGACCTCGACCAAATCCCCTCACATTCCTATCTCCTCTATTCCTACCCATGTTCCAATTTTTGTCACTACCCCCTTCACTCTCCAATTCATCATCATCAACATCATCATCATCCTCATACTCGTCTCTAGGTCTTCTCCTATCACCCCTCTTAACATTATCATCCCTTGGGGGTGGAGCTTCCCTCCTAGTCTCCAACCTCGCTAATCTACCCTTCAATCTTCCCCCCATATCCACCATGGTAACCGTGAGAGCTTGTATCATATCCCTCAACTCTTGAGTTTGTACATTAGAATCTTGTCCACTTGAAGTATGTGTATTAGCCATGAAGTGTAAGTGTGCAAATGTCCTCACAAAATATTTTCGCTCGTGTTTCACTCAATTAGGCTTTTTCCCTCTAATGAGCTCACCATTCTTACATTTTACCATTCCTCAGTTTCTTACCCAAACTTTCCAAGGAACGTAATTCAACTAAATAGAGAATTCAATTCTTGTGTAGCACAAATTTCACAAACAATAAAGGAAGCAAAGGAAGGATTGACACAATAGCAAGTAGAATTTAGTTGCTTGCTACTATACAAGTAAGTAAGGAATTGAACTTGATCAACAAGATTTTCAAGGGTATAGTCACAACAACTTGATGTAAGACACAAGGAATTCAACTAGGAATGTGTTTAATAGTTGAAAGATAGGATTCAATATGAAAACACTCTTTGAAACATTTTGTCAAACACTTAGGATGCAAACTTGAATAGTTTAGGATTTTCAAGTATTTGTTCAAATGTAACCCCAACAACTTTTCAAATTGATAATAACAACAATGCCCAATATGTAGGAATCATGAAATATTCATGGGCATACACAATTTCCAATTTTTCTCAATTTTCGTTTTTTTTTTTTTTTTTGAATAGCAAGAACAACAACAAGAAATGTAAAGATAGGACTACCAATTTTAGAGTCAAGCTCTGATACCAAATGATGCGAACCCCTTTGGTGATTAAATCAAAAATTCCCACAACAATTTTTGTATCAACCCAAGAAAGCTAAAAATGGTAATAAATGAAGAATCTTGATCCAAGTTTAACCCAACCAAAATTCTAAGGAAAGTTAACCTCAACCCAATGGAGAGATTAAGACAAATACTAAGATATTGTGGAATGAACAACAACAAATACACAATATTGATTCTCAATATATAAGTTGAAGAAAATTTCAAGAATAGTTATAAGTAAAGAAAGAGATTTACCTCTCTTAAATGCTCTTCAATGGAGACTTTTCATGAACCAAAAACTAACTAGGGTTTTGGGAGCTTTACAATGTATATACAAAATGAAAACAAAAAGTTTGAGAAATTGCACAAAAAACCCCACTTTTACATTCGGGAAACTTTCGGTCGATCGAAACTATTTCGGTCGAACACCTGGTCGACCGAAATGGCATTTTCAGTCGAACCCGCCTGAAGCTACGTCTAAAATTTCTGCAGAGTTTCAGTCGACCGGAGTGATTTTCGGTCGATCGAAATGTCTGAATATCCAAAATTAGGCAATTGACCTCAATCTTACTCTCTTCCATGTGGACTTGATTTCGGAACTTGAAAATAAGTCCCGCCATCGACTCTTGGACCTCTTTAGCCTTGGATCTTGTCATAGGCCCCACCGGTATTCTTATCGAGGATTGACTTGTTTGACTTTGACTCGATTGACTCCCTTGATTCTCATCAGAAGGTCCCCACGAGTGATGGTAACTCCCGCTTGTTATAAGACCAAATTCATTTTCAGGATTCGAACCCTGCACCTGACCGCGTTAAGCGTGTTATCAGCCATCCCCTTTTCCACTGGGAGAAATGTCCTGGGGGTGTCATTTTCCTTTGCCTTCTATTACGGTTAGTTGTTTTTCATTGCTGACTACAAACTTCGATTACTTCTTAGGATAAATAACATGAAACATTCCCTAATGTTTACACATCTTACGAACATTCTCCTTAACCTTTTAATTTTAGCATTTACATCCTCAAAATCACATTTCTTTGCGAAAATCGTGCTTTCGTTAAAAGCTATTAAATTCTATCGTTAAAAAGAAAAAGGTAATTGGCACACATGCTTCGTGAAACATACCTTTATCCTTTTATTTTGAAGCAAAACATCTATAAATCATTCAAATCTTGCTAAATACATTATTTCTTCATTTTCCCTTATAAAATAATAAATTCGCCCTCACTCTTTAAATTAAAAAAGAAGAATAATAGGTAAAATTTTCAATTATATGTGGAAACTGTCACAATGTTAAGTTCAAAATGCTCGCTAAAAAGTCTTTTGAGTTTTATAAATGTATATAAACTAATTAAGTAAATGATTTTATTAAATTAATGATCTTGTTAATATATTATATGATCTTAAATTAAGATATGAAAATGCATTATTACTACTTTTATTTATGTATTATTTTTGTAATTGTTTAATTATAACTCATTTGCACTTTTGGAAAATTGTCTCTATTTGGTAAAATTTTTTTGCTTATAATCAAATAATATGATGGTAAAATATGTGGTTGAAAAATTATTTAAGGAAATATGTATGGTTAAAAATGGTTTGAGAAAATATTTATTTATAAACTTGTTTATAAACATGTGGTTTGAGAAATTGGAGAGAAAAGAAATATGGTTAAAAAGTGATTTGAGAAATTGTGAAGATTATAAATTGATTTATAATTAATTTTTTTCCTTTTTTCCGAACAGATGCTTAATTTGAACTTTTGACGATTTACATCATTATTATTACAAATTAGAACAATTTTATTGAATAAATATTTTTTGACTCCATATATGATGTCGAACATAAATCTATTTCATATCATCCTTCAATTCGAATTTATTTCCTTGTATAATATGGATTTAAATATTATTTGAATGAGTCGAATAAAATAAGAAAAAAACTAATTTCAGTACAATATCTAATTTTGTAACAATTTGTAGGGTGGGGATTGTCCAAGTTAGTCAACGCGTTGGGATGCCGGACATTTTTGTCTACATTCCCATTCAAGTGGAAAATATTCTTGCAAGAAAAGAGCAAAAAAGAAAAGGAAACTTTATCTGTTCCCATGGGGTATGGTGTAAAGCACCGAGATTTCTAAACTCCAATTAGGTTCTTGCTTCCAAATTCCGTAAACAAGTATATAATTTTGGCGCCGAAAGGGGGTGTTGTAAATTGTAATTATCCTATACAAACGTCATTTTCATATTTCTCGTACAACTCTTCCTTTGTTATCCAAATTCTCACCCAACTTGATTTTATGATTTGGATTCCACGGTCATGGATTCACTCCAACTTGCAACTTCGAACTGGCCGGACCCACCTGATATCTTCCATTGATGCCGCCGAAATGGAAAATTTAAAAGAAAAGAAAAAAAAAAAAAAAAAAGCAAATGACAATTTTTTATTTTTATATAAAAGAGAAAATTGCACCATTGACCAACAATTTTTTTTCCTTTAGTTACAAATTGATCTTTAACTTTTAAAAATGACAATTAGATCTTCGACCCAAGGAATCTCGATGAAACTCTTTAAAAATAAGATGTTCTTTCTTTAACAGAGTTAATATTTAAAATTAGACTACTTGTTAAATAGTTATGAGACGAAACATTGTTCAAATTTCTATTAAATCAAGCCCATTTGACTTAGATAAAAATCAAATTTTAGTAAATTTTGATTAAAAAAAATTGGTACAATGTGTTGTTAACAAGATAATATTTACTTTGACTTAGACTTAGACTTTAATAAATATTTTAGCTAAATATGACATGAATTAATGGACAAAGTTCAATGAAATAATCAATTAAATAATCTTACTTTTCGATATGAGTATCACTAGAAAGTAGAAAATTTGAATTGAAGAATGCTTCTAGGAGGACTTTGAGACACTTAAGCAAAAGATTTATAAACTAGTGTAACTCGCAAAGAAATTTTAGGAGCAAGTTACTGATGATTCTATAGACTGAGGAGCACTTGTGTAATTTTCCCTTAAACGTAAATTTAAAGTCTTCCATGTAATCATAAACATGATTTAACATCTTTACTAATGCCCAATGATTGTGATAATTAGTTGGTAGTAGAATTTTCTACTACCCATCCTTTATCCATCTTATTATGTACAACTTTTGACTGACGATGACGCACTTTTATTAATTATAGTGTGTTTCCTAACGTGATTTATAAATTAATTTATAAATAATATAATTTTTTAAATTATTTTTTAATCATCTAAATTTTCTCTCTTTATTTTTCAATCACACATCTTACTTTTTAAACAGTAAAAAAAATCATTTTGTTAGAAAATTTTATTACAGATAATAATTTATCTATAATCTGAATAATCATCATGTTGGAATTATCAAGAATTAAATAACTTAAGCGGAAGCGTACCTTAATCAAACGTGATTCACGATGAACAATTCGGTTGGTTGGATCTTCTAAATCGATACGTAGTCCTTATTTTCTCTCTGATGATGGGATGTCAGACAAGATGAACAGTACGTAGGATTCAGGGACCATAACCGACTTTATAAACTGAATTGCCAATTAACCTAATCCGGCCCATCATGAATTAGGTAATGGCCTGGTATCTACACATAAAAGCCCATACATTTAATTGGATACATTTAAAGCCCGATATTTATTAAATCCTTATTAGATCACTTTAAATGGGCTTAACCAAAATTGATAGCCTTTTATTCAATACACAATAATTCACATGTAAGCCCACACGATTGATTATAATCCTTACAATCTCCCACTTGGGCTATATGTGTAACCTTACAATTGTGTATCAATCATAACCTTATGAGTACTCAGAATTTTGCTATCATTACTGAATGTATCCCCAAACAATCCGGTCCATCAATTATATCAACATAGGATCAAAGCGGCTTTCGCTACATTAATCGTAACTAAACCTTCAATGGTCACGTATATCGACATAACTGAATGACATGGATCAAGTATGGATGTGTAGCATGAAAATTACATGTAATGTGATCTTCAACATGCCTATTTCCAACTGGTCCAACTTTAGTGAGATCATCCTCAAACGAGTTCAGAGATAATAAACCTGAAACCTTACAGCTGTAAATAACTTTAACTTTAAACTGTATCCGAAAGGACAACAAATGTGTCTAATGCACCCAAAATACAAACTCCCACTGAAACCGAATATCCTTAAGAAATACAACACCCATATGAGTAATGTACTCATGAAAGACCTTATGTTGTAATACTTTAGTAAGCGGATCCGCAATTATGGAGTTTGTCTCAATGTGCTCTTATTGACACGTGTCCACTCTGAACTGTATCCTTCACAACCAGGAACTTATGTCAATGTATTTTGACTTAGTTGAGCTCCTGTTGTTACTGGAATATAAATCTGCTGAGTTATTGTCACAATATAACTTTAGTGGTCTTTCTATACTATACAGAATACGCAGCCTTGTGACAAAATTTCGCAGCTATATTCCATAATTAGATGCCCCCAAAATTGCTACAACTGTGCTGCCAAGTGAAAGAAGCTAAAGTGTCTGTTAAGCACTCCATCCGGAAATAGCTCCTCCAACCAGCAGATAAATGTAGCCTTATGTGGATCTTTTACTTTCTTGGCATCTAGTAAAAATCGGAATCATAATACCATATGATCTCCAACTGATCCGATTTTTCGTATGTGAGTATGTAATCTTTTGTTCTCTTTAAATACTTTATAACCCATGTTTGGCTGCTTTTCCAAATTATCCATCCCAGGGTTACTTAAATATCTCCTTAGTATCCCAATAATGTATGCAATATCCGAACGCATACAAATTTGAGCATACATCAGATTTTCTATAGCTTAACTATATGAGATCCTCTGCATTTCTTTAATTTCAAGATAACTTTTCGGGCATTAGTCGAGACTAAATTTGTCTCCCTTAGCGATAGGGGTGTCCCCTGATTTACTGTCTTGCATGTCAAACCTCTTAAGCACTTTATCGATATAGCCCTTTTGTGACAATTCAAGAATACCCCGAGAACAATCCCGGTGTATCTGAATTCCTAATACAAAAGAGACGTCACCAAGATTTTTAATCTCAAAATTTTATGTGACATACCTATATCATTAGTGGCAAGCAATAATCAATATATAAAACCAGGACAATGTACTTACTCCCACTGAATTTGTAATACAAACAACCATTAACAACATTAATCTCAAGACCAAATGAGATAATTATTTGATGAAATTTGTATTACCCTTAACGAGAAGCTGGCTTGAGCACATAAATGGATTTCTTTAATTTGCAAATCATTTGCTTTGGGTCTACGACACAAAGTTTTCTGATTGCACCAAATAGATCGTCCCATCAATGTCGCCATTGAGAAACGCCACCTTAGTATCCATTTGATGTAACTCGAGGTCAAAATGTGCAACAACCTAACTTTCCTGAAAGAGTCTTTCATTGAAACCGAAGAGAAAGTCTCTTTATAATTAATGCCATCATTTTGTGTAAAGCCCTTAGATACAAGACGAACCTTATATCTTTTCACATTACCTTTCAAATCCCTCTTGGTTTAAAAAATTCATTTAAGACCAATGGGCTTCGTACCTTCTGGTAATGGGACAAGATCCCAAAACTTTATTGTCTTGCATATGCTTATACTCCTTATTTATGACATCAATCCATTTTTGAGAGTTAGAACCCGTATGGCCTGATGGAATTTATTAGACCATCTTCCACCATTCCATTATTTTCCTTATGTTCTTGGAAAAATACTATTTAAATTATCCGGAATAGCATTTTTCCCTTTCTCTCGTGAATCTCCTTAATGGCTTTAGTTATTGAGGTTGTTGAGTTTGTACTTCTGAAATTTACTTTATTTTGGATGGGAGGTTCTTCAATATTGTCTAATTGAGGTTCCGAATATGCTTCTTGATCAATGACATCCATAAAACTTGCACATTGTCAAAAGCAACAATAGGAATCGAGACCGATCATTCCTCAACTTCTTCCTTAAAGACAATATCTCTAACCTTATTTCTCCCCCCAAACTCAACATCCTCAAAAATGTTGCAGTTCCCGTTTCAAAAAATTGACTCAAGTGTGAGATTATAAAATTAATAGCCCCTTAACGACTTTATTTTCTTTATTTGTTTTCTTGCCCTTATCTTTAGAGGTGTTTGCCAAGTGAACACTTTCAGTTCTGTCATGCTTCAAATTTTCTTCCTCTTGCACACTAAATAGAATGAGCTCATTTAGAGTTCATTTCTACCTTTGATAGTTACAACTGACCTTAAATTGACTGAATTGTGCAAGAAGCTTGCACACTATGAAATAAGCTCATTTAGAGTTCATTTTTACTTTGACAGTTATAACTAACCTTAAATTAACTGTATTGTGCAGGAAGTGATATCAATACCAAATGCACGAGCAAGTCATTAGACAAGTCGAGTTTTAGTTCCTTAAGTTTTGAAGCAGTGTGAGACATCTACATGATGTACTCCCTTATTTACCTATTGCTTTTATACTTTATTGAAATCAAGCTTTGCATAAGCGTGCTTGTTTCAGCCTTATCGTTTTTCGCAAAACGTTTCTTAATTTCGGCAAGGAATTCATTGACATCATTTACCTCCTCAGATACTATGCCACTAAAGGCTTCCGGAATGCCGCACTTAAATGATCATGAGACTCACGTAATTTAAGCAATCCCACTTCTCAAAGTTCCTCATTTGATTAGATGAACTTTCATCCGTAAGAGGAGCAGGTTGTTCAATCCTTAGTACACGGTCTAGATCGATGCAGCCAACGAAAAGTTAATGTTCTTGTTTTGATCCTTGAAGTTTGTTCCATAAATACAGGGATTAGATTTGAGCTTGTAGATATACTACTAGCGAAATTTGAAACCGAATAGAGAACACTTAAACAAAATAGCTCACATAAATACCTTATTATGCAAATCATACTTTCAAATAATGGTAGGGCCCATCACAAGATACCTAGCACAACATCAATATTTAGTCTTTGGACAGAAATATTGACTTGTAAGTGGTACTCTTGGTGTAGTGATCAAACACTGACAGTAAGACATGTCAACCAACAAACCTTTCTTTGGACCGATTTATTGATCACACGTAAAACCAAATAACCGTCACGTATTTATCACCACAAGTTCATGTGAAATTCGGGCCAAATATTAACCTTCCTTTGGGCCGATCAATATCCGCATGAAATAACACACAAACACCTAATTTTCCCTTAGTGCAGTGATCAAACACTGGCAATAAGACATGTTAACCAATAAACCTTTCTTTGGACCGATTTATTGGTCACACGTTAAGCCAAATAATTGCCACATGTTTATCACTACAGGTGCATGTGAAATTCGAGCCAAATATTGACCTTCCTTTGGGCCGATCAATATCCGCAATGAATAACACACACAAATACCTTCTAATATTCAAAGTTAATTAATATCCACAAGAGAGGTTGCTTTGGCAACATGTTGTTTCAACTAACTTACTTTCGAATATTATATCTCTTAAAAGATTCCGATGTACCAAGATTTGAAACTGAAATTCATTGATTTGCATCTATATTTGACTTTAGGATTTGAATTATATATTTCAAAACTTTAGAATAAAGCAATCCTTAAGTTAGGAGAGTCAATTGCAATATTCTTAAACTTTAGGTGGCCAATTCTGTAAAATTTTAAGCTTGAAAGACTTAAATTATAATTTTCCCAAAATTTTATTGGCCAATTTTGAGAAATTCCAAACTTTAGGTCCCAATTTGAAAGAAAATCAAACTGTAGAGGGCCAAAATATGAAAATTTCAATCTTTAAAGGTTGATTTTGAAAATTTTCAAACTTTAGGAGCCAGTTTAGCAAATTCCCAAACTTTAGGGACTTAATTTTTTTAAAAAAAAATCAAACTTTAAGGACCAATTTTGAAAATTTCCAAACTTTAGTGACTTAATTAGAAAATTTTCAAACTTTAGGAATGAAAATGAAAACTTTCAAACTTTAGAGGACCAAATTAGAGAATTTCAGAACTTTAGGTGCTTTATTAGAAAATTTTCAAACTTCAGGGGCTGAAAATGAAAATTTCCAAACTTTAAGGGACCAAATTAGAGAATTTTCAAGCTTTAGGGACCAATTTTGAAAATTCTCAAACATTAGGGGCTGGATTGAAAATTTTAGAACTTTAAAAGGCCCAACTTAAATAATTTTATAAATTCGGGGGCTGATTTCATAAAATTCATAACTTTAAGGGCCAATTTAAATTCCTTTTAAACTTTAGGATTAAACATTATTCTTTAATAAGATTAGAGACCTGACTATGCAATATACCTAAAAATTATGAAATTGCATATTGAGTCCCCGAATTAACCAAATTTTCGCCAGAGGTCCCTGCCTCAAAACTGAATTGCGCAGAAGCTAGGGTTTAGAAACCCTAGCCGCCGCAGCCACCCAAGAACGCGGCACCATCACCGGCGCCGCACACTACCTGCAGAAAAACGCGGCGCCATTGCTGGCGTCGTCCTCACCTGCAGCGCCATCGACGGCGCTGCAACCAGAAACTGAAAAGAAAAAAAAAAAATTGCATCGCGACGGAGCGCGACTGCCCATCTCCGACCTCATTCGACTGCTTCATCAACCAACAACCACCACAACACAACATTGTTTTCCTGCAGCGCCGCGCACAGCCAGCGTCCCGGACGCTTCGACCTGCAACGCCTCACAGGCGCTTCTCGCCTTAATCGCCGTGCGCAGCTCGCATCCGACGGCTATTGTGCCAACGGCCACACCTCTTAATCAACATTAATCCATCTTAATCGACATTCCCAAATCATACAAATACAGAAAATTACACATATGAAAACCGAATAATGA
This sequence comes from Ligustrum vulgare, assembly GCA_963555705.1. Classification (NCBI taxonomy): domain Eukaryota; kingdom Viridiplantae; phylum Streptophyta; class Magnoliopsida; order Lamiales; family Oleaceae; genus Ligustrum; species Ligustrum vulgare. Next base: position 4,880,945 of record OY743185.1, read on the forward strand.
GATCCATAGGACCATATCCGATTTCAACTGATTCCATATACATGTTATATATTCACAGCCTTAATATGTCAGCAAGGTTTTCACAATCCATACCCAATTCGTATATTCATCTGAATTCATACCTGATTTTCGAGATTCAACAGATTTTATATATACCCAATTGAAGCGGAAGGCAGTAATCAGAATGCATATAATACCCGGTAGAAAATATATTTCTTACGCACTATCTGATAATTCAACACGATGTTGGCTCTGATACCACTTGTTAGAAAATTTTATTACAGATAATAATTTATCTATAATCTGAATAATCATCATGTTGGAATTATCAAGAATTAAATAACTTAAGCGGAAGCGTACCTTAATCAAACGTGATTCACGATGAACAATTCGGTTGGTTGGATCTTCTAAATCGATACGTAGTCCTTATTTTCTCTCTGATGATGGGATGTCAGACAAGATGAACAGTACGTAGGATTCAGGGACCATAACCGACTTTATAAACTGAATTGCCAATTAACCTAATCCGGCCCATCATGAATTAGGTAATGGCCTGGTATCTACACATAAAAGCCCATACATTTAATTGGATACATTTAAAGCCCGATATTTATTAAATCCTTATTAGATCACTTTAAATGGGCTTAACCAAAATTGATAGCCTTTTATTCAATACACAATAATTCACATGTAAGCCCACACGATTGATTATAATCCTTACATTATAAACTGTTACAGTTTTACCGAACAGAGCAATCATCGTTTGGTAAATGTATTTTTTTTGTTTATAAACCACACAATTTCTCAACCCACGTTTTAACCACACATTTTTTTCTCTCCAATTTTCAACCACTACTTTTTACCTCAAAATCATAAATAAATCAATTTATAAACTAAACAGTATTACGGAGACTATCAACTTTAGTTTCTCTCTCTAAATTTGGTTTGCAGTCAAGAAGAAAAGTTCGCGACAAAATATTCACGATGGATCGAGGAGAATCCCAAAGAAATTATAATGGGTGCAATCTAATCTAATTCACCACTAAAGGATGTTTGGTGGAAAAGCAATCAAGAATAGTTCATAAGATAATTATATAAGCTCCTCTTTGGTCTCATTTTTTAGGAATAATATGATTTTAAATAATATTTTTGGAAGAATGTGTGATTAAAAATTATTTGTAAAGTAAAAAATAATAAGCTTAACTAAAGATGAATAATTGAAATTAAGAATGTGTTTGATATTATTTAAAAATAGTTTTTTAAAAAATGAATAGTGATTTTTAGGATAATGATGGTTGAGATTTTATTGAAAAATTAAATATTGTGGACTTGATTTTTAATAGATGGTTGAGATTGAGTACAGTAGAAAAAAAAGAATTTTTTTTAATAAAAATCAAATAGGGCTAAGTATTGAATAAATTTGATTTTAAAAAAAATGAATGTCAAACCGAGCTTAGAATATATAACTATTATATATTCATGGTTTATAATTGGAAGTCTTAAGTGGGTTCCATGGGTTCCTTCTTTTTTCACATTTTTCACTAGTGAAAATTTAAATATATTATTATGGAAAAACTAATAGCGTGGTCTATATAATGATGCAAATAGTCAATATTGAACAAAATTGAACTCGTCAAGTCTTGTGATCATGAATATATTCTTTTAAAAGACAAGCTCGATGATATCCACTTCTTTTGAAATGATACGATCTTCAACAAACAAGTGTCAAGTTTTATTTTACACATTGAGTGGACAAAGTACCCTCAATAACAATCAAGCTGACAGTTGGATTGTAAATAGATGTTAGGTTATGCAAGTAATTTTTGAGGAAGATCAATTATTAAATTAATAAGGTTATTCGCGACATATATAAAGTGTAAAAAAACTAGGAAACATGTCGCCTTGATTAGCGCAAGATTTTTTAGGGGAGAGAGAGAGAGAGAGTGTGTGAGTGAGAGAGAGTTTAGTTTTTTTAAGATTCCATGGAGAAAAGTTGGACCATCTTTCCCTCCATTGCATGCAAGCGTATAGTTCTTTATCATTTTCTAGGGGTAATTAACGCAAATAGTCGCTGGCATATGAAGTTATCAAACCTTTAAGTTTTAAATCAAACTAGTATTTATCCAATACGATACACGAGAGTTGCTTTTCTGCAATATATATTTTGATAAGTATATTCATAAAATTTTAATGCTTTTAAATAATCAATACAAATATAAAATAATAATATTCTATTACAAAAATTATAAAAATTTAAAAAACAATATAACTGATTCAAATTTTTAAATACTTATTTGGATAGTAAATGTTAATTTATATATGTTAAATAAAAAATGACCATAAATCTCAATTTTTTGTGAGTTATTAGTAATTTCATTGAAAATGTCAATTCACATAATTTCTGCTTTTGCCTTGTATTTAAATTATTATTATTTTCAAAATTCTAAAAAATGCATTTTATAATCTCAATATTATCTACATGTATTTAAATACGACATTAATTTACACAAATTCAAATGGAAATTGCATTAATCAACACGAATTTAAATACAATATTAATCTACATGAATTTTTATTTTTATTATTTTAGTTTATTTTTCCAAAAATTTTAAATGCATTTTGATGGGAAAATAACTTTTAATGCTCATCTCTCCTCATTCTACTTTTAAATAAATAAATAAATAAAAGATAAAGATAAAGATATTATTAACCTTGATTGGACGTTGAGTTCAACTGGTCAAATCTCAATTTCACTTAGGAGTCGTTGTGACCTAGGTCATGATCAATGATGGCAACGGGGCGGATCGGTTTCAATCCAAATCCTCCCCTCAAAATTTCGGATCGTGGGATTCGGATCGGGTCAGAACAAACATTAAGAATTTTTCATTATATAATTTTGTTAACGACTAACAAATCGAAACATAATTCATAAGCAACTGATATAAAATCTAATTCATACAATAAAACATTACATATAAAGAAAATTAGAGATTTTGTACCAAATTCAATAAAAGATTATATATATATATATATATTAGATTTAATAATTAATTTTTTTGACATAAATTTCTTTTTTAATTTTTTATAAAATAAATCGGATCGTGATCAGGTAGGATTGGATCACCCCCGATCCAAATCCGACCCGTCTATCCATAGATCGGATTTTTGTCGAATCAGATAGACTGATCAATGGATCGGATAGAATTTTTTTGCCATCTCTAGTCATGATCATTATCTCTTTTGATTGAAGGGCTGATGTCAGAAGTGATCATTTTACAAGTGTTGTTTTGGAGGTGTTGAGGCCAATAAGAAATACATTTTCAATAGTGTAATGATGAATTGATGATATACTTTTAATTCAATATCTATTGTGATTTAGGATTTTTTTTTTCATTAACCATGTGTTCGGCGGCTATAACCATCATTTATAATGGTTATTTATATTTTTTAGTTAAAATGTGTAGGTAAAAGTGATTTGTTTTTGCTAGAAAAAGGAGGGGGGGGGGGGGGGGAGGAATAATTAGATCATACACTAGTTATTTTTACCCTCTTTAGGTAAATACCAACTTTTCATACAATTTTGAAATTTACGTGATTTTTTTAAAATCTCTCTTCCCTCTATATCTTCACAATTTCAGAATCTTCCCAAAATCTGTCACTCTCATATTATCTAACTGAAGCAGATCTCTATTTCCATATATAGACTCCCAAATCTTCCATGAAGTAATGTCTCCTTAATTCTGGAAACATCAAGAATTTCTTCAACGAGCTTCCAAATTGGGGTTCCTCTAAAAACTTTGAAGAAAATGAAGAAGAAACAAGGGAAAAGTTTTTCTATGCTGAAAATGGTGATTATTAATAATATTATGTTGCTAACTGATTATGATAGTGGTTGTTACGATGGTGGTGGTGGTGGTTGGAAACGAAACTAAACATTAGTGGCGGAGGAATGAGACCAACCAAGAAGTATGACGAGAGGATGATTATTGAGATCTACAAATCGATTATCATGGCCCAAGGTCAATTGGCAAATTGTGATGCCGCCAGAATTGGCTCCGTCATTGCATGCCGACAGTAGGTGTAATATGCCTTTTTACAAACATTACATAACATTACAATAGGTGTAACATGTATGGTTTTGAATATTACAGATGATTACCGCGTAATGATCAATACATCAGGGATAACAAATCAATACATCATGTGTAATTAATGATGTATGTAGGTTGCAATAGAATTACAAGAAATTACTGCAGGTGTAATGTGTCTGACTATGAACATTTCAAATCATTGCTACAGGTGTACTGTGACTGGTTTTGAACATCACATATCATTACATCGTGTGTACCATGTCTACTGAACACTGACAGGTTGAGCAAAACAATACAACAAGTGCAGTATCTGATTTTGAACATTACAGCTCATTACAGCAAATTTGATATTGATGAAATGGATTTTGTGCTGGCATTATCGATGAAATCAGTATGTTACAACTCATTACATCTCATTACAACATGTGTAATTTTGATGAAATGAATTCTGTGTTGGCATTATTGGAAAAAAAAAATTCTTATCTATTGATCTAATATCCATTGTATATAGATTAACTATAATTACTTACAAATAAAACATTACATATCGTTACAGAACATTACAACAAATTAGAACACGTGTAATAATTTCGAATGTAATTTACTACCGAAAAATATTGGAAAAAAGATCCACACATCGACTAAAATCCGCCAAAAAGGAAACGTCTGTTTTTTTTTAATTTTGGGAAGACTTGTAACTGCCTAATTTAAACTACTAAACAAATTGTAACAACTCCTCAAATAAAATGATTCCTAATTAATGATGTTAATCAAATATTACATACTCTCTCATAAGAATCCGGTATTTTTCTAAATGTATGGAATGAAATCCGGTAATATTACGAATAGTATGGAAATTACTTATTTTTCAATAACCATGTCTTACGTCTACATAATTCCCCCCCCCCCCCCCCCACCCTCAAAAAAAAAAATGACAGCTCTTGTCATCCAGTGTTTATGAAAATATTATCCTATTTAATAAAAACTCCTTTAAAACTTTTCAGCATTTTACTCCGCATTAAAATTCCTTTGTGGATGCAAATGCTAAAATTGTTACTCAGTGTGGGGGATACTTCTCGTCATCCAATGTTTATCGAGCGCTGTTAGAAACACCGTTAGGGCAAAACTAGGCATTTGATACTTGTTCTCACACCTTATGTGAACTGCTAAAATGGGTCATAGTGCATGTGAGTTCATCTACTTTCAATCAATGTGAGTTCATCTACTTTCAATCGACCATGTTTGATGTTGATTTTAAAGAATTTATTTGAAGAAATAGTTTTTTGAATAGTGATTTTTATGATAATGTGATTATAAAGTAAGGAATATTTTATAAGTTTATGCATAATATTATTTTATTGATAAATGAGTGGTTGATAAAAATAATATGTCGTGTATCAGCTTGTTGTTGTTGGATCTTTTTGCATAATGAGTTTCACTACAAGAATTTTATATTCCGCATACAAAATAAATTTATAGGGAAACGTCCTTATTTGTGGGCAAAAACTTTCCAGACAAAAAAATAAAATAAAATTGGAGGGGCGTTTGTATTGCAAACATCGAAGGGAAAGGTATTAGCAAACATATTTAGAAGTTTGTCTGCTAAAGCTTTTCCCTACGAACTCTTTAGAGAAAAATACAATTTGTTGTCTAATTTCTTTTCCGACAAAATTACTTGTCTACTAAAGTTAATTTTTGTGGGCACATAGTACAACTAAAAAATCATACTTTTCCCTACAAATATTTTTTTATCCCAACAATGATATAATTTGTAGGGAGAAATTAAATTATTTTTAAGTTTTAAATTTTTATTTATATTATATAATTTTTTACCTTATTCAAAATAAGATGCAAAAAGAAAATAAATAAAATTAAAATTAAATTGAACAATATATCATTGAACTCAAAATATAGTAACAAAATACAAATAAAAATCATTAACTAGGTTTGATTACATTTAAACTTAAAAAAGTAGAGCAAACATGCTCTCTATTTATTATAATGCATCTACTAAAAAGAACATAACTATTCATGCTCAATAGATATGCTATTCATCCTCGTAAAAATTGTTATCATCATAAGAGTTGTTCCCTTCATCCCAGTAGCATTTTCCTATTCATTAGCATCATAAAAACTCTGCAAAGGGACAATGAAAGATTTAATATTCTCATAAATTAAAAATTAATATTTTTGACAATGAATAAGTATGACAATACGAAAAAAGAAAAAATAGAAGCATTCATTAATCAATGTCACCACTATATGATGATCCATTAAATCTAGCCAATGAATTTGTCATAGGAATTGCACCAGAGAGTAAATTATTAGATACATTAAAGAATCTCAAACTAGTCTGATTAAAAGGTGGAAGATCACCAGTCAATTGATTATCCTGCAAATAAAGAACATACAGTTTGCTGAAAGCAACAAAAGAGTGAGGAATGTGACCTGATAATCTGTTACCAGAAAGAGCCACCACTTTCAGGCGGTCCAGGACTAAAAGCCGAGCTGGGATTTCCCCGGAAAACTTATTATCATAAGTAAAAGTAGCTTAGCCAAGCACAATCTCTAAAGCATCAAACTTACACAACTTAATGTAAAGCAAAACTCTATAGAAAACTTGATAAAACAAAACAAGACAAGACCATGAATTAGATACCATATTTAGATCCACGGTTCCTTTTCCCCTCAGCGTTTACCATATAAACCATGAATCAGACACAGCCTTGAAAATCACATGTTGTAAATACATGATGAATAAAATTGTATAAACACAAAAATGACCATCAAACTCTTGAAAGGTGAAAGTTTCTTTCAAAGATGCCACTTCTTTAGCCTCATCCCTCCTCGCATCCAAAAAAGTAAAAGAAAGAAAAAATTAAATTGAAGGAAATGAGAAAACAAGAAAACTTGAGGACAATATCTGCCGAAGAAGCAAAACAATGACTGAAATGAGCAACAATGTGCATTTTATACGAAATTGAATTATTCAAAGAAGTAAAACAAAAAAGATACCAATTTGTCATGGCTGTTACCAAGTTTGAATCATAACTTGGAATCAATGCTGCAAAGAGAACACTATCAATTTCCTTCCTGAAAATTATAACTCATAATAACATTTCCAAATGATGGGTATGAATTCATAAAACTTTACCCCCTCGACCAGCTAGAACAAATATGGACATGCCTCCATGCTTAGTCTTGAAGGAAATTTCAACTTCTTCAAAACTCTTGCACACCTTCTAATTGGCTTTTGGATAGGGCACTGCACCAACTCTGGTCCATCCATAATGTGACATCCTAGAATTCCCAATTGCACATTCATAGACATCTTTTTTAGTGAGCCTTGTGACGTCACCTTCATGTTGTTCTTCTCAACAATATAATTTCCCAAATCTTCTCAGTTTGGTGCTAATTTTATCACCAGATCAGCACCAACACCAGTACTGGTGCTGATTTTAGAGCTAATCTGGTGATAAATCAACAAATAAATGCATAATATATATATATATATATATATATATATATATATATATATATATATTCATCCCAAATTTGAAATTAATAATTAAACTTCCAAATTTAAATTAAAATTCAATCAAACTAACTAAACTTATACAATTCAAAATCTGAAAATGAGCCTCTATTTATATTATATATACACATTAACAACATTAAACATACGTGCGTGCGTGCGTGCGTGTGGGGGGGGGGGGAAACCACATGGCTTCATGCGAGGGGGAGGGGAAAAGGAGTGTGACTTACCGTTGGGAGAATAGTGATGATGGTCGACGAGGTAGTGGCAGGAATTGATCGGCAAGAGGAGGGTGAGAGAGGTAGACGGGAGAGGCGAGGCGAGGCACGAGAGAGGGTTGAGAGATGAGTGACTGGTTTGGGGCAGGGATTAGGTCCCAATTTTGTAAGTTTTATTGTTAACTGTAATATAGTCCTCCAACTTTAGGTAGATGTAAAATTTACCTTCAAACAAACGAGTGATGGAGTTTGGTGTGGCAAATCATTTGCAAAATAACAATAAACAAGAATATAAATAATGAAAAATATATAACAAAAATTACTTCTACAAAATATCAAATTTGTAGGAAAATAAATTCACACAATTCATATTAAAAATTATCTTCCAAAAATTCTACCTACAAATCTCATTTTATAGGTAGAATTTCATAGACTAAGTATATTCTACAAGATATCGAATTTGTAGGGAAAAAAAAATTTACGCTACGAATTAAAAATTGTCTTCTAAAATTTTGTAGGCGAAATTATATCTTAACGAAAATTTATTTCTGAGAGAAAAATAAATTTACAAATCTCATTTTATAGGTAGAATTTCGTAGGCTAAGTATATTTTAAAGAATATCCAATTTGTAGGGAAAAATAAACTCACGCTACAAATTAAAAGTTGTCTTCTAAAATTTTGTAGGCCAAATTATATCCCAACAAAAATTTATTTTTCTGAGAAAAGTAAAATTCCGCTTACAAATATCATTTATAGTGTCTTCCCTAACGTAATTATTACTGTTTATAAATCAATTTATAAACAACTCAATTTTTCAAATCACTTTTAACCATCCAAATTTTCTCTCTCTATTTTTCAACTACACATCTTACTTTTTTAAAAAAAAAAATCGTTTATAAACTGCTACAGTGTTACCAAATAGAGCATTAGTCAGAATTTTATAGGCTAAGTATACATATTTTTAGAGCCAATATCTTACTTTATTTCATGGGGGAAAAGCAATTTTTACCTACAGATCTCATTCATTTTGTATGCACATTATTTGTAGGGAAAATATAATTTTCTTTATTGTTTGTTTCAAGTTACAAATGGGAAAACTACTGCAATTAGTTTTGATTTAGGGCCCAGCCGAGAAACAAGTTAGGTTCAAACCATTATTGCACAATATATGTTACTACTTACTAGAGTTGCAGGCTGCATTGATAAATACATCAGTGACTAACAGGATTGATGAAAATTAATCATTCCAGTTGCACATGAAAATAAAATATATACAGACTGATGATAATAACAATAAATAAATAAAATTAAAAAGGACGTTAAAAGGAGCAAATCTCGTCTCCTGTTCACCGTAGGCAGACGTTGTGTTGTCCGCATGTCGATGTGGCTAGTGGTCATTGATCCATCACATTTCATAATGTGGTGGTGAAATTATGAAATGTGATAGATCAATGTGCAGGATAATATTTTTTTTTAAAAAAAAAAAAAAGAGTAGAGGAAAAATGAAACTTATATAAAGCACTAACGAGAATCAAGAATTTCAAATTAGTTTGAAGTAAACTTAGGATGGTTATATAAATATCACAATTTTTTAATTGCATTACTTATTGAACGTACTTACGTTCTTACCTTCTTTTGTGAAATTCTTGTCTTCAATATTTCATTAAATGGTATATTTGGTCCTTAATGATGATCTTGTCCAAATACTCTCTGTTAGCGTACTTTGAAACGATGGGCAAAATAATAAGCTTTTTGCTAATTTAAAAATATGAAAGACAAGTCTTTTACGCCCTCCTTACCAACTTTTTGGACATAAAATGCTAATTAATTAATGAAAATTTGAAGATGAGAATGAAGAAGAAAGTTGGGAACATATTACTATGAGACAAAAAGACTTTTAGTACAATTAAAAAAATAATAATACAACTAAAACAAATTACGGCGGTATGTTAAAATTTTTGTGTTTAAAAATATATTTTTTTTTTTATATTTTCGAGGTAAGATGTATGATTGAAAAGTTGAGAGAAAAAATATGTCTAGTTGATTTTTATTTTTTTTTCAACCAAACAGGATTACCAATACCATCTTGCAACACCACAGGGTTTTTCTTGTTAACTGGGTTGTACTTTAGCTGCTTAGCAGCAAATGTGATGCAATATTATTTACAAAGTAGCTATCAATGACATAGATTCAAGATTTAAGCCAATGTTTGGCAAAATATTGTTTATAAACGGTTACGTAATAATATTTATTTGGTCTTTCTTTCTTTTTTTTTTTTTTCTGAAAAGTCAACAATTTAGGTTAGTCGGAGAATTTTTGACTTTTCAAAAAAATGACTCAATGAAATGCTATTGATAAACAAAATTTTGCCAAACAGATATATGAAATTTTCATACCAACACAAGGCAAGCATTGGTAGAAAATAACAAATAAGTACTCATAATTCATAAAGCATAGTTTTTTAAATTTATTAGGCAGAAGGGATGTCATAAATCCCTTTATTACATTTTATTAGCTAGATATATTTCATTTGGGAGCACCACCACCAGCGGCGGCGGCAACAGCTTCAAAACGAGCTCCAAAAGCTGCAGTCAACCTATCTTTGGGAGGTAAATTTTCCCTTACAATGTTGCAGTTTAGGTAGTCATCCATCCATTCACCTAATCTTGGAAATTTCTCTTTTGTGAACACTTGAATTCCTGCCAATTTTTGCAGAATCATGAACCAATACGATATGAAACTGGCAACTATATCAACCATTCCAATAGTGTCACCCCCAAAGAATTTCTTGTCCGAAAGTGTGCCCTCGAGAATTTTCAGAAGTTCAGCAGATTCTTCCTTGCCCTTCTCTTTCTCCTCTCCCGTGCACCAATAAGCTTTCCACATTGCAGGCAAACACTGAAACATACGTAAAATGAAAACATTCTTAAACTTTTAATGATCCAAACACCAGACGACATGTCTGTAAACTTACCTTTTCATCCAAGAATTTAGTCCAGAAGCGGGCCAATGCTCTCTCAAAAGGATCTTTAGGCAAAATAGAAGGGCCTTCTGTAAGAATTAATGTACAAGCCTAATTGTATATTAATTAATCAAGGCCCGTTAAAAGTCCTGTTGTCACTAGGATTAGGGTGTTGAGGTACACATATTAATATGTGCACTATTGTAGAGAAATTATGAGAGTCGCTTTTCTGTAATATTTTAGCGCATGATTTTTCTCTTGCTAGCACAAAGAGAAAAATCAATTCTCTCGAATCCATTCCAATAGTTGGAGAGTGATGGAGTTCCGGATTCAACTCGCTGTGTGGATTTCTGTTAGAGGCTGGACAATTGGACATCTGGTGGTGACAAGTTTGTACCTCCTGTTTCAGATTTCAAATTCACGGCGTTCATCAAAGGTATCATTCTAATCACAAATTCTATCTAAGTGTAAGGTTGATCCGGGTTATGGTTTCGTGTTTGTTTAATTTTTGTTGTGCATATATGTATCGAAACCTTATAGTGGTACCAGAGACTGCCTTGTTACTTGTTAGAATTTGTTTAATTCTTTGATGAATTCAATATGATTGAATAAGTTTTTTCTTGTTTATGGCTTTTGAGAAAATTATTTTTCTTTTTCTAAATTTGATTTAAAGAAGAAAATTAATTTTTGGTCGAAAAATGGATCAAAAAACGGATTGGGAAAAGCAGGCGGCAACCACTACTGGACGTGGCGGCGGCAAGCCACACTTCGCTGCTGGAACGGGTGCAGAAGCGGCGACAATCACTGCTGCTATGTAAAGAACAAATCATCGCTTCGTGCTGTTTCATCGCGGCCAGAGGTTACCGCTCAATGTCAGCGGTGACCTCGCCAGTGGTTTGTAGCGCTGCTGACAGCAGCGCTGCCTTTTCGCAGCGGCGTGTGACGCTACTGCAACGACAGCGTCGCAAGCTGCCAAACTTGTAGCGGTGCACCGCATGATGACAGGATTGCAGCGCCAGTTCTGGCGCCGCCTATACCGGAAGAGGAGTAACGTTTCAGACGAGTTGGAGTGATTTGGGGGCGGGGCCTCTATTGCAATTTTGGAAGTTGTAGGGGCTGATTTGCAATTATCTCTTAGGGTTTTAATTTGGGCAAGGCATTGCTGCAATTTGCGAAATTCCATGCCCCTGCCTGCAATTATGAAATAAGGTCAATTTGAGATTTTATAAAAGGAGGATCGATCGTGTAATTTCTTAAAATTGGAGGGTCTGCTCGTAATTTTGAAATGGTTTTGAAATTTGCTTTTGATCAAATTCAATATTTTATTTTAAAATTCACGACTTTTAAATTATTGTTAAAATTGGATTTTAACAAAATATATAACTTTGACCATAAATTGAATTTTATTTTATTTAGGAGTTTTATCCTGAATTAAAATGTTAATTCAATTTGCCATAATTTTAGACTTAGAGTTTGGACTCTAATTTGGTGTTTAATTAAAATTCGATTTTAATTAAATTTGATTTAATAATTAGTTAATTCAATTAATTGGTTATTAATTGAATCTTATTTAGGATTTGATCCTAAATTCAATTAGCCATAGAATCTTGAAATTGGAGTTGGACTCTAATTTAATATTTAATTAAAATTTGATTTTAATTAAATAAACCCGTCAATAAAGTAATTGATTAATTTGATTAATTAATTACTAAATTAAATTTTATTTTCTTTTAGGAGTTTTATCATAAATTAAGATGTTAATTTAATTTGCCTCTTTTGGAATTAGAGTTTGACTCTAAATTGGTATTTGATTAAAATATGATTTTAATTAAATAAGACCCGCTAACTAAAGTTAATTAATTAATTTGATTAATTAATTATTGTTCTGATCCATTTATCTAAATTAGTTTAGACGACCTAAATTGCTAGAAACTTGAAATTTATTTATATAATATTAGATATTATATTATAATACACTTATATGATGAATGTGTATTTAGTGGATGGTTATGGACTCGATCCACGTGATTGGTTGGATGGTTAATTTATTCTGTTTTTGTTGGTTGGGCCTGCGAGCCTATTATTATTTATTTGGGCATGTGAGCTCTAGTTTATAGATATGGGCCGCGCGTCCATTTGATTCAGGCCTGCGTGCAAATTAGTATAGGATACAGGTTGCATCTGACCACAAGAAGACAACTAGTATAGGATACATGTTGCAGCAACAGATGGAGATTATTGCATTATTGCATTCGATGATCGAATGCAATGTCCCCTAGGAATTGACCAACTAGTCTTTTTCATGGCTCGAGAAGACTAAATAGATATCATCCATAATCATCCATAGTAATATTGTATGTATGATTAATTGCATGATGGATGTTAGTTAATATACATAGGAATGATGAGACAAAACCCCACACTTAAAATTATATTATATCATGTGCTTTCCATTGTTGTAATGAAAAACCAGAGTTTACTATCGACGTCAGCTTGTTGAGTCACTCAAGGCTACTCGCTGGTAGATATGTTTCTCATTATGAAGTATTAGATATTTCTGAACAATGGGTCGGACTTAACCAAAATTTACATCCTTTATTGAGTTAATAAAAAAAGGATATAATTTTGGAAGCAATTTATTAAATTCGTATTAATTGGTTAATACAAAGTGCCTTCCGTTGTTATAGTGAAAAACCAGAATCCGCCCTCGATGCGGTTTGTTGAGTCACTCAAGGCTGCAAGTGGGAAGGTGTGTTTATCACTATGAAACATAAGAAGTTTCTGAACAATTGGTAGAATTTAACCGAAATCTATCTTTTGTTGAGTCACTTAATGAGATGAGATTTTGGAGGCACAATCAAGTAAATACATAAGATGTGTGTGACAAAGAGTTGTCTACTTGATGATCTAGGAGTCACATGGAGATGTGATTGATAGGAGTATCTACCTGGATGTCTCATTAGTGCTTGTTGAGTCACTCAAGGTTCTAATGAAATAAACGGGATCCTAGCCTACTGTGAATCTAATACGATTCTCGATATTAATGTTGAGGGTCATTAATTCAAGTAAAACAGTGGGAGCAATCGATTTAATAAAAGACCTTATTAAATTTATTTATATATGATAATACGTGATTCTATTTTGATTTATTATTGTTGTTGTATGAGTTTCAAAATTTGAGTTGTTACTTGAACTTATGGAATGTAATTGACACTTTGTAAGTTAATTAGACTGAAATCCTTGAATTGGTGTCGTCCTTTGAGAAATGATCTCAAAACATGATATGATCGAGAATACTCTTCTCAAACATTCCAATAATAGGACACTACATTTATAATTGCGAGGCTTCCTTAACCGAACTGAAGAAGTAAGAAGTTTGGTGAATCTTCTACTTCAGTTTTCTATTTGATAGAGGTTAAATAATCTACTTAGCCAATTGAGTATTAGATATTGACAATATACAATGGCTAAAAGTAGAATAATTGCGAAAAATAGTGATGTACCTATTTGTAGGTAATAAAACAAATGTTGTTTGAACGGCTTAAGAAGCTATCACCTAATTTTGCCTCCTCATTCAGTTTAAAATCAGACAATTGTTAATTACAGTTCTTATGAAGAACGACACTTCCATTTCATGTTTGGATATGAAGTAATTATCCTCTTTAATTAAGAATAATAGTCAGTCGTTAACTTAGATGGGATACTATGTAAGTAAGGTAAGTAACAAATAGTCTACATTCTGAATATTAATAAGGCATGGAAGAAGTCACACTTAAATCTGACATTTGACTAATTCAATTAATAGAGATATATAGATATCTCACATTGGAGGTAAATTGATAAGTCAATTTTCTTTGAAAAAAGGAAAAGTGGGATAGTTGATCCACATAGCCTGTTACATTTGGATGTAAGCGGATATATGTCAGAGTGGTCTTTAATCATTAGATAACCATGATTGTCATTGTTATCTATAATAAAGTTTAAATCTGAAAGTTTTAAAAATTCAAATAATACAGATATAAATTAGAAGGTCAAAATGAGAAAAATATTCTAAGCACTTAGATTTGATCAAAGTGAAGAATATTTCAAAACGATTGACTTCAAGATTATGTTATGAGAACATAATTTTCGCATAGATGCTTTTTCGCATATGTCTCGGCACAATGGCGTATTAGAAAGAGGAAGGATTGTAATTGATGCAATAATTGATGAAGCCACGCAAAATCTCCAAAAACTATTTTTGGAACTTTGCATTGAAAATTTTATATTCCACACTTAGACGTGTTCCATGATAATCGGTTGATGAAGGTCCATATAAGATATGGATTTAAAAGGTCTAATCTTCCTCGCGTTAAGATTTAAGACCTCAATGCTTATTAGAAGTACACCAAATTTGGATAAGCAATAGCCTTAGTCCAATATGTATATTGTGGGATATCCAAAAGATGGTTGGATATTATTTCTACATTCCTATCGAGAAAGAAAGTCTATCTCGAATTTTGTCAATATCTTAGAGAAAATAGTTCATCTAAGAGAGGACAGTGGGAATAAAAGTACAGCGTGAAAGAGTTCATGATTATACATATACTTAACCGATTAAATAAACTCGAATATGTGTTTGCATAGGATGAGGCACAGATCGATGCTTAGGACGCGATCGTTACTCAGGACGTAGTGACGACTGAGAACGTACTAGCTCCATGTAAAAATATTAGGATCATGTATATTCTATTGAGTTACACATCCCTGATTGCTAATATTGTATTAGTCATCAAGGATAATGAACCTATATTTACATAGAAGTTAAGTCAAACGTTGACTAAATGAGATGACAGGAAGCCGTAGAATTCGAGATAAAAAAACAAGTTTTGAAACTTGTTTGATTCACCTGAAATGGGTAAGACCCATAGTAAATGCGTTTACTATGAATCAATTCGAATTCTGCTTGCAGTAGCAACATGATGTAACTATGGGATTTTGAATCCTTAAACATAGTATACTGGCTACAGATATCTATTATAGATTAAAGCAAGCCTCACGGAGCTAGAATCTTAATTTTGATGAGATAATCAAAATGTTTGATTTTATCAAAAGGTGAAGATAAAGAATGTGTGTATATAAAAGGTTATTGGGAGTATTCAATATTTCTGATACTATATGTAGATGACATATTATTGATCAGAAGCTGAGTCTCTAACCTTTAAAGTGAAAGTGCAGTTATTTTGAATTTCTCCATGATGGATTTGAGAAATAAAACATTTGCAGGCAAACACTGAAACATACGTAAAATGAAAACATTCTTAAACTTTTAATGATCCAAACACCAGACGACATGTCTGTAAACTTACCTTTTCATCCAAGAATTTAGTCCAGAAGCGGGCCAATGCTCTCTCAAAAGGATCTTTAGGCAAAATAGAAGGGCCTTCTTCCCAGGTTTCATCAATGTATTCAAGAATCACAACAGACTCACAAATTGGCTTGCCATTGTGCACTAACACAGGAACTTTCTTGTGAACTGGGTTGTGCTTTAGCAGCAAAGGGGACTTCTTTACGTATACATCTTCGTCTATGAATTCATATTCAACACCCTTGAGTTTCAGAGCAAACTCGACTCTACGGCTAAATGGGCTTGCCCAGTTACCAAAAAGCTTCACTTCTGCCATTTTACTCTTCTTGATTTTCACTCTATAATGTTCTGAGTTTTCATTCTACAAGTTGAGCCCTTATTATATAGAGGGTTCTTAACTTGGCTATTAAGAAACGATGAATAAAATAATATACTAAATAAATATTTGTATGTTGACCAAGTGATAGGCACAGATTATTTAATGATGAAGTAGATGGATAATGGAAGGAGTCTTATAATATTCATGCATGGAAGGGTACAGAACATGATCATTTGACCAGAAACAGTTGAATTACGATCAAAAACTGTTTGGCATCAACAAGGTTTTGATATGAAATAGACTGGTGATCTGAGTCCTTCTGAAACGTAAAAATTTTTTATTTATAAATAAAGAATTTGATATTTTCAAGTAAAATCCAGACTTGCCCTAATATTCTAGTTCTTATTGATAAGTAGTAAAAGAAAACCGTAAGATGAATCTTATACTTCCTATTGTTTCGTCGATAGCATTTTCTAATGGAGGATGGATAGTAGATGTTGTCACGGTAAGAGTCCCGGCCCATTCAAATCAAATAAAGAAGGGAGCACCTTTAAGTTTTATGTGGTTGAAAAGTGATATTGAAAAATATGTTGTTAAAATGTGGTTTGGAGAAATATAATTTTTTTATACGCCATCTAAACAATACTCTTTTTTTTTTTAAAAGTATTTTCAATCTTATTTAAGTTATATGCTGCCTATATCATGTTTGCCTATGTTTAGATGTAAAATTATTTTTTAAGTAACTTCTAACTTTGAAATAAGTTTAACCATTTTGATCACCTACCTCACTACAAGAATATATGGATATAGGGACGACAAAAGTCATCCCTATATGTCCAGAAGTCGTCTCAATAAGGTAATTGGGATGACATTGTCGTCCCTAGAGTTCGTCCCAATAGATTCGTGTCGATAAGTCAATTAGGACGAGTATGTCGTCTCAATAGATTTTATTTTTAGGGACGACTTTTTCGTCCCTGTAGATTAATTAATAGGGACGACAAATAGCGTCCCTTAAAGTTTTACAATATAGGGACGATTATTATGTTGTCCCTATAGAGGTTTCATCTATAGGGACGCTAATTGTCGTCCCTATTAATTATCTACAGGGAGGAAAATATTGTCTGTATTGATTTGATGTCGTCCCTATTTCATTATTTTGAATAATTGGAATTTATTATTGTTGGTAATTTCCGTAAGTATAATAATTTTATATATTTTAATTATACTTATTAAATGATTAACATACATTCTAAAAGGTAAAAAAACACTTAATTATAACTAATTAATTAATTGACAAAAATTAATGATTTAGTGATTAACAAAAGTTTGAGAGCTGATGAATGTCATAAATTTACATCGTCGTCATCCATATCCTCTTCATGAACATCAGAAAGATTTGGTTGCGAATCTTAACGATTTAGAGATTAACAAAAGTTTGACACAAAAGTTTGAGAGCTGATGAATGTCATAAATTTACATCGTCGTCATCCATATCCTCTTCATGAACATCAGAAAAATTCGGTTGCGAAGCCGAGGGTGGTGGTGGTATCATCGGAAATCCTGGAAAATAAGTCTGAAGATGATTATTCATATTCATAATGTATTGATTCAACACCCGGATATGTTCCTCTTGAGTATCTATCCGAGCTATCATCTCAACCGATGTTTGAAAACATGGGGTAGAAATTGAGGCTCTTTGTCTGCCAGTGAGAGATGAACCCTTCACAATTCATCCAACTCCACAGACGTGTCCTCTCCTTTCCCCGAGCACTTGTTTTACAACAACATGCTCGTCCACCGATGTACCGCTAGTAGCAGCCTCCTATGTCTGCGTACTTCGCACTTCAATCATTTTATCCTAATATTTTAAAAAATGAGTTAAACAAAATATGAAATCTCAAATATAATTAGCATAATTACAATGTTCGATATTAACATTCACTTACGTAATCAATCACCGCCCACTCTCCTGTTTTTGTTCGACGGTGAAACGTCTCGAAACTTTCTATAATGGTCGGCCATTCCTGTGTCTGCCGATCTCGCTACATAAGTAATTGAATATTATTGTTAGTTACACATCCACATTAAATCAGTCAAAATCGAAAAATATACACTTATTATATAATTCTTATCTCTCATAACGTGCAGCTGAGAAACTTTTTGACCCTTGGAAGCTAGGGTATTTAGCTTGGGATCGATTCATCTTATTCTTCTCCGACCGTTCCTTGAAAAACAACAATCATCGCAACACAATGTAAAAATTAATAATGAAACGAAAGCATGTTAAATTAATTTAAAGTATTTGTACTTACAATAAATTTTGGATTTGTATATAATTGTACACACTTCTCCCAATCGGCGGAGTTAATAGAGCGATAAGAATTGTTGGATCCATGCCTCTTGAAGTGATTGTGTACAGTGGTCTTGTAAGACCGATATTGATTGGCCGTCGTTCGTTCAAGACCCTTGATGATAATATTGTACTCACTCTCAATATAGTTCTCCGGTTGTAAGTTAAAAAAGTCCTACATGAATTTGAACTAGACAAGCCTAAATCTAAAGTTCAACGGAATAAGTAAAATCCAAATAGTCTAAATTCACTTACGTGAACGCTGTTGATCACACGTTCTCTTAACTCCAGAGGAACTTCATCCCACTTGTTATAACAAGGAGGTACAAAATTTCTGACTTGATTTCCTACGTGTCTACTCACGTATTTTTGATTGTCTCCAATGGGCGGATACGCCCCTTCTTTATTATCGAAATTAACGCGAATCGGCTGCTTCCCATTGCCCTGGAAAACCTTCAATAAATTGAGGCAACATGAGGGGCCCCGTCTTCTTGATGATGGTGCTACAAGTTCATCACAAATCACAAAAACTTAATATATAATGCAAATAATATACACAACCTAAGACATGCTTTAAGTATTTCTTACTAGCCTCGCATTGTCCTGAAACCCTGCTTGCACTACCATGTGGAGGCTCTCCTCCACCGTCACCGCCATGTGACATCATGTCCACCATAGATGAGCAATCTATACAACATAGAAGAAACATGGGTTTTAATTCTAATAAGTGTAATCTTCAAAACATTGTTAGCAACTCAACTTATAGCGTACTTTCATGTTAGTATGAACTTCAATTTGTTGTGAAGTGGTAAATGAAGTTTGACTTCTTTTGCAGTTTGTTCATTCACTACAAATTCATTATTTTTTTTCCTAACTTTTCTACATGAAAGATGACAATATGATGGGGTAACATGGAGGTCTTTCACAGTGCACGTGCTGTTAGCAAAAAAAATAAATAAATAAATAATGATTTCAACCAAGTGACCAAACTGCAACAAAAGATAAACTTTAGTGACCACTTTGGAACGAAGTTCAGTTAATAACATGAATTCGCTATAAGTTTAGTGACTAACAGTGTTTTTTGCCCTAATGATTAATAAGCAATTTAAAAAATAATGTTACGTGAAATTGCTACAAAATATAAACATCAACCATGGCTATTTTAGGGAATATACCAAGATAGTAGCTACTAAAATTACATAGATTATCGACCATGCAAGGCAACTTTTCAGTTATTACCTCTTTGCTAACTGTGGTCGATGGAAAAAAAATCAATAATCAATTCAGACTTGAAGGCATGTGAACATATTAAATACTTGGATATTTCTGTATTTGCTACAAAATTATATTAATAATATAGAACCCAAAAATTTTCTGAAGAAAAATACCTAATTAAATACTTGGATCTTTCTGTATCTGAAGAAAAATACCTAATCAAATACTCGGTATCTTCTATATTTATCAAAAGATAGATTGATAAGAATTTTATCTTAGGTTTAAGATGCTTGGAAATATACTTCGTCAAGATGTAAACTAGGCTGAACTCTCATCATATTTTAGCAAAATAAGAACCAAAACTAAATGTAATTAGTTGCACTCAAAACTGGTAATCCGGTCAACAATAGAAATCAAGTGGAAGAAGTCTTGAATCACATAAATGAGTGGGCTTATGAGTGTTCAACAACTAACAAAGGGAAAAAAAAACCCAGCAAGCATTATTCATAAGAGAAAATTCTGATTATAAACCACATTAATCAATAATCCAAGATCAATCCACAAATCATTTCAAAAAACAAGAAAACCGAAACTATAAATCATACATTTTCCTAGAGATTACCCAACAAAAAAACGAAAAAGTTGAATAAAAAAATAAAGGCAAAATTCTGAAGCACGAAAAAATCAGTTGGCGGATTGCTGAAGCACGAAAAAGGTTGAGCAAAAAACGAAAAAATTGAAGCTAACAACTACTTACCCAACAAAGTGAAGCCAAATTCTAAAGCACTAAAGGCAAAATCAGTTGGCAGATTGCTGAAATGGAGAGAAGTGCGAAAATGGTGTGTTTTGTGGAAAATATGTCTGGGATTTGGCTAAAATGGAGAGAAATGGAATGCGTGCAGTAGATATTTACGTCGAAGTCTATTGGGACGACCTTTTTTTTTGGCTTCGTTGTCCCTATAACGTAAAAAAAAAAAAGCGGCAATGTTTACCGCTAAAGCATGGGCAAAACTGAATTATTAGGGACGACATACTCCAAGTCGTCCCTATAGCTTGAAATTTTCCTTCAAATTTATCGTGCAAAAAAGATTAATATATAAATGCTGCGTTTGATTGTTCGAGTGGAAAATTGATGGAAAGAAAATATTTTCGAGGAATTGGATATTGCTTAGAAAATGTTTTCGTGGAAAATCAATTGAAAGTGTTTAATTGATTTAATTAGGGGTGTAAGCGGTCTGATTTCACCGATTTTTGATAGATTTTGAAACCGAACCATTTAAATCTATTTGAAGAAAACTCAAACCAAAATCAAACCATTTAAAATAGTTTGAGAACGGTTTGAGAAAAATCCAAACCTACACCTAACGAGAGTATATAATCGATATAACAATTACATAAGATTATTGTCTATTGTTATGAACTCAAACCATTCACCGAATATTTGGATGAAGATAATTGGATTTATTTGAATTTTAAAGTATAGTAATTATCTAATTGGATAATAAATCTAATAGAAATCAACAAGAATACACATATAACTATTGAATTTGACATATTGATAATGACACGTGGATTAGATGTTTCGAAAATAATTCAATTAACGTGCATATATACAATAGTTAGTGAATGTCTTCAAAACATATTAATATCAAGTATTAAAAACATTGAAATACAGCTCGAAGTATTCACTCTGAATCACTATCATAAGATCCCTGATCATCGTCGTCTTCTGACTCACTATCTTCATCCGGTTCAATGTCCTCGTACTCTTCAAGTATATCATCGTCCTGAAACTCATCTTCATATTCCTCATTAATGAAGTCATCATCATATCCACTAACAGTCAAAGAAGTCATCGTGTCTACTGGCCGATCTATATGACTAGGACCTGCATCATCTCGTTGGATATTGATGTCCTCTAGATTATCGAGATCAACAAACAGTGAGAAGTGCGAGGAATTATCTTCATGCAATAAATCAATCTCAGTCAAAACTGTTGTAGGTATATCCCACGCACTACGGTGATTGACTTCTTGTACAACTCGCCAATTAGGACCACGTGAAGGATCTTCAATATAGAAAACTTGTCTAGCTTGCGAAGCAAGAATGAATTGGTCATCTTTGAATGCCTCTCTACTAACATTAATGCTTGTAATGTTATTGTTAGTTTCCTTACCATTTCCCTTGGACTTGAACCATTTGCACTTGAACATCACAACTGAGTAGTCCTTCACATATGAAAGCTCCAATATCTCTTGCAATTGGCCATAAAATATTTGATCCCCAATACCTGGCACACTCACACCACTGTTCTGCGTTCGTCGTCTGGTATCACGATCTTGGGTTACAAATCGAACACCATTTACCACACACGCAGGGTACGAGTAGGCAAAAAAATTGGACCGAGATGCTAAAGATAGAAGCGCTTCATATACTTCTTGTGGGTTAGATCCATGCATCTCAAATATCTGTATTATTCAAAAGATAATTTAGTAAGTCTCGTGTAGAAAATGTAGAATTCAGCTTCAAATCGAATATCACAATGAAGGGATACTGGCATCTTCTTTCCAATCGGACGACAATGTGATTTGAAAACAGATAGTTGATTCTCTAGAACAATGACGTCCTCATTTCTATCTGGTCGATTGAATCTTGTCTCCACATCTTCGAAATATCGTGAACAAAAGGTCAATGCTTCTTCGACCACATAACCTTCAGCTATAGATCCCTCAGGCTTCGCAGGATTTCTCACATAGTCCTTTAATTTCTTTAGGTATCTTTCAAAAGGATACATCCACCTCATGTAAACTGGACCACCCAGTACTGCCTCTTCGGGCAAATGAATCACAAGGTGAATCATAATATCAAAAAATGCCGGAGGAAAAATCCGTTCAAGCTTGCAGGGGATAAGTACAAGTTGTTCTTGAGCATTAACCATGTCACTAACCTTTATCGACCTTGCACACAATTTCTTGAAAAAAGTACAAAGTTCAATAATCGTCGAGGAAATATTCTTATTTAGAAACACTCGACAGGCGACGGGCAACAATCGTTGCATGATGATATGACAGTCATGTGATTTAAGACCAAGAATCCGGTTATCATTAGGAGCAATGTTCTTTCTCAAGTTTGATGCAAAACCATCTGGAAATTTAGTTGATTTGATAAAATTACAGAACTTTCGACGTGCTGCATCGGTGAGTGTATACTCCGCAGCGGGCTTCATCAACTTTCCTCTCTCCTCATACAGGTGCAACTCCGTTCTGATTTGTAATGCCATCAAATCACGCCTTGCCTTATCAGTATCTTTAGATTTATGAGGATCACCCAACATCGTACCAATCAAGCTGTCACAAACGTTCTTTTCCACATGCATGACATCTAAATTATGTTTCAACTCATTAGTCGACCAATATGGCAACTCATAAAAAATACTCTTCTTACTCCAATTAAGTTCAAACGAGGCTCTTTTCCTTTTGACACCCCCGTATCTAGGGTGCTTTCTTGGGATTCTAGGTTGAATGCGACTAAGCTGTCGCAATATGTCCGTACATGTCAATCGTCGTGGAGGATCCCTCATCTATATTTTTCCATTGAAGTCAAGTCTTTTTCGCCAATGGTGAGTTTTTGGCAAGAAACGTCGATGATCCACATAAGCTGTTTTACCAATGACACGCATTGATGGCGTCTCTTCGTTGCACGTAGGACATGCTCCGTAACCTTGACCGCTCCACCCTGAAAAACTACTTCTAGCAGGAAAATCACTAACTGTCCATAAAAGTGTTGCGTGCATTTTAAATAAACCATTATTACTTGCTGCATCACGTGTATCGACACCAGTACCCCACAATTCCTTCAGCTCATCCACTAATGGGCGCAAAAAAACATCCATATCCTTTCCTGGTGATTGAGGTCCCGGGATCAGGAGGGTTAACATCAAATTCTCTTCTTTCATGCATAGCCAAGGTGGTAAGTTGTACACAGTCAAAATCACAGGCCACATGCTGTATGAAAGACTCATGTTATCAAATGGGTTGAAACCATCGGCTGATAGGCCTAGACGAACATTTCGTATTTCACAGGAAAAATCTGGGTTATGTGTTGTTGCAAATAAACGCTTCAGTCTTGGGGTCAATGGAAAATAACGCAACACTTTATGTGGCACGTTTTTTCCAGACGACTTATCTTCCTTTTGTATCCAACGACTTTCAGAACATACAGGACAAATTTCTTTAGATGCATTCTCCTTCCAAAATAATGCACAATCATTCTTGCAAATATGAATAGATTCGTATCCCAATCCCAACTTCGACATCAGTTTCTTAGCTTCGTAATGAGAGCCAACAAGATTGATTTTTGGGAATGCCAACTTCAACAGATTCAACAGTCCATCAATCGACTTATTTGTCCACTTATTTATAACCTTCAAATGCATCAACTTAGTTAAAAAGTTCAAAGACGAGAAAGATGAAACTCCAGGTAACAATTCTGAATGCAGGGCCTCAAACAAATCATCGTAATGGACATCAAAAGATTCAGCGGTTGATTCATCCCCAACTACATCATTCAAAATATCCACCATCTCATCTCCCGCATCCATCCCTTTGTTCCGTTCGGGAACATTCACTGGCTCATTCTCACTCTCCCCATGGTAAATCCATCTCTCATAACTTTCCCAGAAACCGTGACGAAAAATGTGTGCCTCAACATCATCGACTAATTGCCACCTCATGTTTATAAATTTTTTGCACGGACATCTGATCATCCCTCTGTCATTTGCTAGTGGTATTGCCATGTTTACAAATGCTTTCATACCATCCCAAAACTCATCAGACTTTCCACATTTTCCATACAAGTTTGTTGTAGCTGCAAAAAAAAATAAAAAATGCTAAGATAATTATATTTGTAACGTGAAAATGTCCTAACACCTTATCACTCCAATACTAAATTAAGGTAAGGGCCCTAACCATTCGAAATTGATTTTCAAATTACGAGTTGTGTTAACATTTCATGTCATTGCATCTATTTCACGTATAAATTTCGACAGCATTTCCCCTATATTCTCCTAAGTGCAAGCAATATATTAAAACATAGTCCACACTTGGAGAATAAAATGGAGATACTATGGAAATCTACACGCGAATCCAAATCCTACAACAAGAAATAATTATAATAACACAATTCGCCACTCACAAATCAATGTCAAATTGTCCAAAAATGGGACAATTCAAAGATTATTTTATAAATCACAAACTGCCCAACATGAGGACGTGTGTGATCTACGAAACTATCTTCAAACGATTTTCTAAGCTTTATGAAAGTGAAATGATGTGTACAGAATAAACTACACGAGTAATAGACGTAGAATAACATAATAATATGGAAAAAATACATACCAAAAATCTTCAAATACACCTTAAATAGATATAAATCTCAACTTGTCTCATTAGGGAGGAGTCTTAAATTCTTTGTGTCAGCCATACTGATTTCGTAAAGCTACTGCAAGAAGTTTTTATATATATAAAAAATCCTATTGGGACGACATTAGTCAGAAAGGTATCCTTTCGTCCCTATAGGTGTGGTTGGAGAATAATGGGCGCCAAAAGTTGGCGCCAAGTCCTACTTAATTAATAGGGACGGCCTTTGTCGTCCCTAAAACTACCTAGCATAATAGGGACGACTAAATCTCGTCCTTAATTCTTATAGTGACGACAAACGGTAGTCCCTATTGGTTACCGAGTTAATAGGGGCGACTATTAGTCGTCCCTATTACTTTTCCATGTTATAGGGGCGACTATAAGTCGTCCCTATTACTTCACCATATAACAGGGGTGACTATAAGTTGTCCCTATTACTCCTACATGTTATAGGGACGACATTAGTCGTCCCTATTTATTGAAATATGGGCGGTAAAAATACCGCCAATTCCTATACGTCTATAGGGATGAATATCTCGTTGTCGTCCCTATATGGTAAAGAAATAGGGATGACATATAAGTCGTCCCTATTGATGTCGTTCCTTTTGATACTTTTTATTGGTGTCACAGACAGTGTTCTAAAAAGCTCGCTTACCCTTTCGCTTAAGCGCGCTTAGGCTTGAAGCTTGGACTCGTCGCTTCGTCACGCTTCGCATTTTACCCACACTTCGCTCGAGCATTGTCGCGTTTTTTTCGCGACTAGATGCACTTGATACTCGGTCTTGCAATTTCGTCACGCATTTTAGAACACTGGTCACAAGTAGGGGTGTGACGGGCAGGTGATCAAACCTGATAAGTTTAAATTACTTTTTTCTTATGTTTATAAACTTCCTTATTTTACCATTTATAAATAAAAAGATTTATTTTAATACTCGTAAGTATATATTCCCCCCCCCCCCCTCCAAAAAAAATAAAAATAAATTCATAACATTTTACAAGTAGCTGTAAGTGTCATAATTCAAGAATTATGTATATGTACTTCTTGTACAAAATATAATTGATGCATCATGAAATTCAAAAATTCAAGCAAAGATCTTAAAAGAAATAAAATTAAAACTAAATCGAACAATTTGTCATTGAACTCAAAATATAGTAACAAAATACAAATAAAAATCATTCACTAGGTTTGATTACATTTAAACTGAAAAAAGTAGAGCAAACATGCTCTTTATTTATTACTAGTATACGGA
Organism: Ligustrum vulgare; assembly: GCA_963555705.1. Classification (NCBI taxonomy): domain Eukaryota; kingdom Viridiplantae; phylum Streptophyta; class Magnoliopsida; order Lamiales; family Oleaceae; genus Ligustrum; species Ligustrum vulgare. The sequence continues at coordinate 4,907,650 of OY743185.1, forward strand.
TACGTGCGTTGCACACGACGACTTATATTTGTGATGATTCGCATGGTATTGAAATTGAAAAAGATGTTATTTGAGTATAAACAATTAATGTTAAGATTAAGTATATACTCACTGACTTAACATTGAAAATCGGAACATGGGGAAAGGGAATTATATGGAGCACAAAGACTACCAACGATAGAATAATTGGAACACCCTATGATTCATACAACTTTTCTGCTCATCATGTTCACTATTTCGATAGTGAATTTTTTCATTGCAACATATGTTAAAGATTTTAGACACAAGAAATTCAAAGTACATAATTAGAAATCAATGGAATAAATATAGGGAAAAGAATCCGACTAAAAATGGAAACTCATATATGAAGCTATTATTCAACTAACCTTGAAAGGTCCACTATAGTTTCTGAGACTAATCACAGGAACAAACTTTAACCAAACTGGAAAACCCCTGAAATTGAGACAGAAAAAGTGCTCATTATAAAACCATTTTTCCAAAATATATATATTATTTTTAGCCTCTAAATAGAAATTTCCCTTTGCATTTTGTAAAATTACCCAAAGTTCAATTCAGCACAAGTATAGGGATCAATTCTCAGATGAACATAAAGATGACCTGCTTGATGTACCAATTTAATAAAGTTCACTAAGTTGTACCTCTCTTCAATATTATAATACTAAAACAAACATGAAATTTCAGTGCCTGTTTGGCAAACTTGTTGGTAAAAAAGTTTTTCTTCATAATTTCTCAAACCATTTTTTGAAATAATTTTTTCAAACTATTTTTCAACTAAATCTTTTACCTCGAAACAACAAATTATTTGTTTATAAATAGAGTGTACTTGCAAACAGAGGTTCGCCAAAAAAAGAAAAAAATCAGAAAAAATTCTTATTACAATTTATTTACTTTTCCATGTTCATGATCATGCCCAATCTAGAAAACATAAGTTTGGATCACATCCAGTCCTCCTTTTGCCTTATGAATTAGATCTAGTCAAATCTACAATTCTTAGAACTAAAATTGTGAGAAAAAATATTGAAGAAAATTTTCATGAAGTACATTATGCACGAATATGCCTTAGGGATGCTTCTTGGGTAGTGAAAGGATCCATATGTAAGTGTCCTCCTTTGACCATTTACACTAATGGCTTTATTTTCATATGAATTAGAGGCTTCTCGACAAGAAACCCATGAGCTTAATAAAATCATAACTTCAAGAAACTGCACATTGTAATTATAAAACCCATAATGCCAAAACCTTTCATTTGTTTTCAATATTGTAACTTTACAAAGCAAAACCATTTATTCTTTGATTTTATTTCCTTTCCCACTTCCACTTCATTTCTGGTAACACATTCAGTTACCAGAAATTTCAAGGCTTCATTATCATCTATGTAGATACATTATCATCTCTGTAGATACGCAGAAGGCTGATTATTTGTCTGGTATTAGCCAAAGTTTGCTAACGGGGGTGTTTTTTTTTTTTTTTTTTTTTTTTGGTTTGGGGGGGGGGGGGGGGTGCTGTTATTGACATTGACTTGGGGAGTAGATTTTAGTTAAATGAAGCAGGAAAAGCAATACTAATTTTGGGTCCCCGTTGATTAAACTTAATATTTTTGGTTCCTTGGAGTAACCCCCAAGTGATTACCCACTACTGCACTTCTCTTGCCTTATGATATTTGTATATTGAAGTTTGAAATAAACTTGATTTTTTGGTTGATGACTAAATGTCTGTTGATGTTAATAGTTGTCCTTCTCAAGTATCGACAGTCATCATCTTGATTGTGCCCTTTTTCCACTCACGTCTTATTACATGTAAATGAATACGGGGAACACTATGAAAGATGTCAATGACGGCCCTAAGGGAAACAACTTAGGGACTTGAATCATGCATCATTTGTATTTCATTCTCATTCAACCCGTATTTAATGTAAATTTTGGCTAAGCCAGGCAACATGTGTTGGATTCAAAAAAGAATAGGTGTCTATATATCATGATAGTTCAAATATTAGACGATGTATTGCTTGGTAATTGTTCTAAGCAAAATAGAGTAAAAGAAACAAAAAAGAGAACCATGAAAATATAAATACAATTATAAAGAGTCGAGAATTATAAGGCAAAAACAGCTTCTTTTTTTCCTTTGTTTTCAAGATCCTGTCTTTTCTCTTTCTGTAATAATGATTAGTAACAAAGAAACTGCAATTGGGACTTGGAAATTATGGTGCTTTGCAAATGCATTTAAACACCATACTGGGTCATTTCGAGAGTAAAAATTAAACGATAAAGTGGGTAGACCATGGTTACAAGAGTTCTAAATCTTCCAATACAAAGAACACAAATTTTCATATGTTCCATTCTCTTCTACCAACATCAAAGTTTCAGTCTACCAAAAGAATCAAGATAATCCTATAAAATAAGTATCTAATAATCAAAAGAAAAAGTTAATTATCTAAAGAAGTATAATTATAAAATGATCGATTATTCTTGTAAGCACCTAAACTATAGGTAATAGCATTCATCCATCGCTTTTTTTGCTACTTCAGATATAATTAGGCTTTACATTCTTTTTTCCTTTTATCACAGATTCTTCGACAGTCGTAGGTTTGGTAACATACCAAGGAAACGTGTATTAGTGCATTGTCAAGCATAATATATTCATTGCACTGACGAACCTCTTCAGCATCCACCACTAAAATAGTTTCTACCCCACAAGTGAATTTAAATTTAAGCTAAATGACATGTCCCCCTCATATTATTCTCCTGCGTACGAATATAATCCTCAAATTTTAAAAGCACAATGTATCCAAAACTAAATTTGTCGGTAACATTTAATTATTATAGTTGAAAAATGTTTTCCAGATGGACTTGGTCCTTGGATCTCTTTCATACACTTATTTTTGGCAATTAAATGCTTTTCCTTTCCACTTGAACCATGTTATTTAGTACTGCAAATTAAATCTGTACTTGAACCATGTTTTTAGTAACTACAAATTGAATCTGTATTTTCTATAGCAATTTTTTCCCTTTGAAGTATCTAATAAGATGATATTCTTCACTATACTGTTAGGTAACGACAACACTTTAGCGCTTATGAGATTGGAGCACTCTCATCCGGTCATTGTGAAGTTTGATTGATCATTGGTAATACTTACACAAGAAAGTTAATAACCGACCTCTAATCAACAATTCCATTATGTGATCCATTATCAATGTTCATCGAAATATTATATAAAATGAAATTCTAATAATTCTAAGTAATGATTAGATGAAAACAAACCTTCGCGAAGAGCTACAAATGCAGCCATAATCATGGAAAATGCTTCACCAGCATAAGATGAAGGAGCTCCCTATTGGAATGGGGTATGGAACTCTTATCCTACAAAATCAAACCGAACAAAAACATCAAAACCTAGTTGACACATATCACATTACCACTAAGATAATTGTTCTCAGATGAATAAACTACCTAATTTTATAATTTAAGTCAAACTTTATCAGTCCTTTATGATTCACGTTCTTGGTCTTGTAAACATTAAACAACTTGCTTCAATCACACAATACAAACACAAGTTTATTAAACAGACAATATAAAGCAAACAAATAGAGGCAAAATAAAAACCTGGAAACCAATATTGGAGGAGTTTATGGGTTCTGCCATTGACACCCCCAAATCGAAACCGTATCCATACCCAAACTGAAGAAGAAACGTCATCAATCCCTATGCCAACTCAATTTCCAGTAGAAAACCAATGTCCGATTTTCTTCTTAGCAGTTTTGCACTGGATTTCTAGTTTTTTATTTGAATTCTAATGGTGTTAGATTGAGGAGGAAGTCAATCGATCTATTCTGGAGGTTTAAGAGAAATGAAGGCCAAATGTTTTTTGGATACAAAAAGGGACAAAAATAGGTAAGACGAATAAATAACAAAAATAATCAATTTCTTGATCACAAGTTCAATTAAATCAAGAACTTACATAAAGATTTCAAATGACCCAATAATCTCATTCTCCATTTTTTTAATCTGAATGTCAAATATCTTGAATCTCATGATTTAATATTTTACAGGATAAATCAAGTAGGAGATTTTCCAACATTTAAGAACCATAAAAATTTAAAAGGAAAAAAATACAGAAATAATCACAAAGCATAAAGATACTATAATCCATATTTTACCATCGATTTTGGCCACCGCCTGGACTTCCAAACCCATTCAGTGTGGCCTTTGAATATCAAACGAAACCCTACCTCCTCATCAATCACAGGAAGATCCAAAATTGGAATGGAAGAAGATTGAGCCGAGTGGACCACCAAAAATCTCAACATAGTCCCCGAACTTCAGTGGCCCTAGAAAATGTCATCGTAGACTAACTTGTGAGAAATGTAGCCGGTTCCAACATAACTTCTGTTGTGAAGTGATAAGAGATAAAGAAAGAAACGAAGAGAAACTCAAATTTGTGGGTGAGAATGGGGACGAATAGCCGAACAGAGGACGAAAACAAGAGAGAGGATATGGAGGAAGATTCTAGGCCACTCTAGATGAAGTGACGGAGCGTCAAAGCGATAATAGGCTGCTCAGAGAGAGAGAGAGAGAGAGAGAGAGAGAGAGAGAGAGAGAGAGAGAGAGAGAGAGAGAGAACAGAAGCGAAAGCGTATTTGGTTGGAAAGGAAAGTCGCATTTCGTCCTTAGGAATAGTAATTTTAGAAATGAATCTTATATATTATAGTGATAATGCATATACTAAAAAGAACATAACTATTCATGCTCAATAGATATGCTATTCCTCCTCGTAAAAATTGTTCTCATCATCAGAGTTGTTCTCATCATCCCAGTAGCATCTTCTTCTTCATTAGCATCATAGAAACTTTGCAAAGGGAAAATGAAAGATTTAAAATTCTCAGAAATTAAAAATTAATATTTTTGACAATGAATAAGTATGACAATACGAAAAAATAGAAGCATTCATTAATCAATGTCACCACTAAATGATGATCCATTAAATCTAACCAATGAATTTGTCATAGGGATTGCACCAGAGAGTAAATTATTAGATACATTAAAGAATCTCAAACTAGTCTGATTAAAACGTGGAAGATCACCAGTCAATTGATTATCCTGCAAATAAAGAACATACAATCTGATGAAAGCAACAAAAGAGTGAGGAATGTGACCAGATAATCTCTTACCAGAAAGAGCCACCACTTTTAGGCGGTGCAGAACTAAAATCCCGGCCGGGATTTCTTCGGAAAACTTATTATCATAAGTAAAAGTAGCTTAGCCAAACACAATCTCTAAAGCATCAAACTTCCACAACTCAATGTAAAGAAGAACTCTATAGAAAACTTGATAAAACAAAACAAGACAAGACCATGAATTAGATACCATATTTAGATCCACGGCTCCTTTTCCCCTCAGTGTTTACCATATAAACCATGAATTAGACACCACCTTGAAAATCGCATGTTGCAAATACATGATGAATAAAATTGTATAAACACAAAAATGACCATCAAACTCTTGAAAGGTGAAAGTTTCTTTCAAAGATACCACTTCTTTAGCCTCGTTCCTCCCCGCATCCAAAAAAGTAAAAGAAAGAAAAAAATAAATTGAAGGAAATGAGAAAACAAGAAAACTTGAGGACAATATTTTTCGAAGAAGCAAAACAATGACTGAAATGAGCAACAATGTGCATTTTATATGAAATTGAATTATTCAAAGAAGTAAAACAAAAAAGATGCCAATTTGTCATGGTTGTTACCAAGTTTCAATCATAACTTGGAATCAATGTTGCAAAGAGAACACTATCAATTTCCTTCCCATACAAACATGAAAATTATAACTCATAATAACATTTCCAAATGATGGGTATGAAATCATAAAACTTTACCCCCTCGATCAGCTAGAACAAATATGGGCATGTCTCCAGGCTTAGTCTTGAAGGAAATTTCAACTTCTTCAAAACTCTTGCACACCTTCTAATGAGCTTTTGGATAGAGGACTGCACCAATTCTGGTTCATCCATAATGTGGCATCCTAGAGTTCCCAATTGTACATTCATACACATCTTTTTTAGTAAGCCTTGTGACGTCACCTTCACGTTGTTCTTCTGAACAACAAATCTTCCCAAATCTTCCCAGTTTGGTGCTAATTTTATCACAAGATCAGCACCAACACCAGTACTGATTTTAGAGCTAATCTGGTGCTAAATCAACAAATAAATGCATAATATATATATATATATATATATATATATATATATATATATATATATATATATATATATATATATATATATTCATCCCAAATTTGAAATTAGTAATTAAACTTCCAAATTTAAACTAAAATTCAATTAAACTAACTAAACTTATAAAATTCAAAATCTGAAAATGAGCCTCTATATATATTATATATACACATTAACAACATTAAAAATATGTGCGTGCGCTCTTGTGTGCATGCGTGCGGGGTGGGTGGGTGTGTGTGTGTGTGTGTGTGTGTTGAAACCACAAGGCTTCGTGCGAGGGGGAGGGGGAGGAAAAAAGGAGTGTGAGTTACCGTGGGGAGAATAGTGACGGTGGTCGACGAGGTGGTGGCAGGAATTGATCGATAAGAGGAGGTTGAGAGAGGTAGACGGGAGAGGTGAGGCGAGGCACGACAGAGGGTTAAGAGATGAGTGACTGGTTTGGGGCAGGGATTAGGTCCCAATTTTGTAAGTTTTATTGTTAATTGTAATATAGTCCTCCAACTTTAGGTACATATAAAATTTAGCTTCAAACAAATGAGCGATATAGTTTGGTGTGGCAAATCATTTGCAAAATAACAATAAACAAGAATAAATAATGAAAAATATCTCACAAAAATTACTTCTACAAAATATCAAATTTGTAGGAAAATAAATTCACACAATTCATATTAAAAATTATCTTCCAAAAATTTGTAGGTGAAATTATATCCAAACGGTTTTTTTTTTTTTTTTGTGAGAAAAAATAAATTCTGCCTACAAATTTCATTTTATAGGTAGAATTTCATAGGCTAAGTATATTCTACAAGATGTCGAATTTGTAGGGAAAAACAAATTTACGCTACGAATTAAAAATTGTCTTCTAAAATTTTGTAGGCAAAATTTTATCTTAACAAAAACTTATTTATGGGAGAAAAATAAATTGGGCCTTCAAATCTCATTTTATAGGTAAAATTTCGTAGGCTAAGTATATTCTACAGAATATCAAATTTGTAGGGAAAAATAAACTCACGCTACGAATTAAAATTTGTCTTCTAAAATTTTGTAGGCCAAATTATATCCCAACAAAAAATTATTTTTGTGAGAAAAAGTAAAATTCCGCCTACAAATATCATTTTATAGGCAAAATTTTGTAGGCTAAATATACATATATTTTGGAGCCAATGTCTTACATTATTTCGTGAGGAAAAAGCAATCTTTACCTACAAATCTCATTTTATATGCGCATTATTTGTAGGGAAAATAGAATTTTCTTTATTATTTGTTTCAAGTTACAAATGGAAAAAACTACTGCAATTAGTTTTGATTTGAGGCCCAGCCCAGAAACAAGCAAGGTTCAAACCATTATTGCACAATATATGTTACTAGAGTTGCAGGCTGTCTTGATAAATACAGCAGTGACTAACAGGATTGATGAAAATTCATTCCAGATGCACATGAAAATAAAACATATACAGACTGATGATAATAACAATAAATTAAAAAAAATTAAAAGGGACGTTAAAAGGAGCAAATCTAATCTCTTGTTCACTGTAGGCAGACGTTGTGTTGTCCACATGTCGATGTGGCAAGTGATCATTGATCCATCGCATTTCATAATGTGGTGGTGAAATGTGATGGACCAATGCGCAGGATAACATTTTTTTTTTAAAAAAAAAAAAAAAAAAGAGTTGAGGAAAAATGAAACTTATATAAAGCACTCATGAGAATCAAGTATTTCAAATTAGTTTGAAGTAAACTTAGGACGGTTATATAAATATCACAATTTTGTAATTGCATTATTTACTTATTAAAAGTACTTACGTTCTTACCTTCTTTTGTGAAATTCTTGTCTTCAATAATTCATTAAATGGTATATCTGGTCCTTAATGATGATCTTGTCCAAATACTCTATTAGCGTACTTTGACTCGATGGACAAAATAATAAGCTATAGTCTTGTATGTAAACTTTTGCTAATTTAAAAATTTGAAAGACACAAGTCTTTTACGCCCTCTTAACCAACTTTTTGGACATAAAATGCTAATTTAATTAATGAAAATTTGAAGATGAGAATGAAGAAGAAAGTTGGGAGCATATTACTATATATGAGACGAAAGACTTTTAATTTTTGTGTTTAAAAACATATTTTTTTTTATGTTTTCGAGGTAAAATATGTGTAGTTGAAAAGTGGTTTAAAAAATTATGTTGTTTAAAAACATTTTTTGTTTAAAATTAAAATTAAAATTAAAATTAAAATGTACCAAACAGGGTTACCATCGTGCAACACCTCAGAAATTTATTTAGCAGCAAAGGTGATGCAATATTATTTACAATGAAATGACATAGAATCAAGATTTAAGCCAATGTTTGGCAAAATGTTTTTTATAAACGGTTACGTGACAACATTTCATTGAACAATTTTTTTTTTTAAAAGTCAACAATTTAGGTTAATTAGAGATTCTCAATTTCCAGACTTTTCAAAAAAATGACCCAATGAAATGCTATTCATAAAAAAAAAAAAAAATTGCCAAACAGATATATGAAATTTCCATACAAACGTAAGGCTAAGCATTGGTAGAAAGTAACAAATAATTAAGTACTCGTAATTCATACAGCATAGTTTTTTAAATTTATTAGGCAGAAGGGATGTCATAAATCCCTTTATTACATTTTATTACCTACATATATATTTCATTTGGGAGTACCACCACCGGCGGCGGCCTCGGCAAAAACTTCAAAAAGAGCTCCAAAAGCTGCAGTCAACCTATCTTTGGGAGGTAGATTTTCCCTTACAATGTTGCAGTTTAGGTAGTCATCCATCCATTCACCTAATCTTGGAAATTTCTCTTTTGTGAACACTTGAATTCCTGCCAATTTTTGCAGAATCATGAACCAATACGATATGAAACTGGCAACTATATCAACCATTCCAATAGTGTCACCCCCAAAGAATTTCTTGTCCGAAAGTGTGCCCTCGAGAATTTTCAGAAGTTCGGCAGATTCTTCCTTGCCCTTCTCTTTCTCCTCTCCTGTGCACCAACAAGCTTTCCACATTGCAGGCAAACACTGAAACATACGTAAAATGAAAACATTCTTAAACTTTTAATGATCCAAACACCAGACGACATGTCTGTAAACTTACCTTTTCATCCAAGAATTTAGTCCAGAAGCGGGCCAATGCTCTCTCAAAAGGATCTTTAGGCAAAATAGAAGGGCCTTCTTCCCAGGTTTCATCAATGTATTCAAGAATCACAACAGATTCACAAATTGGCTTGCCATTGTGCACTAACACAGGAACTTTCTTGTGAACTGGGTTGTACTTTAGCAGCAAAGGGGACTTCTTTACGTATACATCTTCGTCTATGAATTCATATTCAACACCCTTGAGTTTCAGAGCAAACTCGACTCTACGGCTAAATGGGCTTGCCCAGTTACCAAAAAGCTTCACTTCTGCCATTTTACTCTCCTTGATTTTCACTCTATAATGTTCTGATCAGTTTTCATTCTACAAGTTGAGCCCTTATTATATATAGAGGGTTCTTAACTTGGCTATTAAGAAACGATGAATAAAATAATATACTAAATAAATATTTTTATGTTGACCAAGTGATAGGCACAGATTATTTAATGTCCGCGGCTGCCTGAGTACCATTCATCAAAGCAAATGATTAGGCCCTTCAAAATAATTGTCTAAAAACATTTTTTTTTTTTAATTTTAAATATGTATATTCTAGAAGAGTAAATAGAGTCCGAAATGAAATTTACTTAAGACTTCTAAAATGCCAGATCGATGTGAGACCGATCCTGTTTAATGTAGTAGATGGATTATGGAAGGAGTCTTATAATATTCATGCATGGAAGGGTGCAGAACATGATTATTTGACTAGAAACAGTTGAATTACGAGCAAAAACTGTTTGGCATCAACAAGGTTTTGATATGAAATAGACTGGTGATCCGTGATCCGTGTCCTTCTTAAACGTAAAAGAATTTTATTTATAAACAAAGAATTTAATGTTTTTGAGTAAAATTCAGGCTTCTAATATTCTAGTTCTTATTGATAAGTACTAAAAACAAACTGTAAGAGAATCTTATGCTTCCTATTGTTTCGTGGATAGCATTTTCTAATGTAGGATGCATAGTAGCTATCGTCACGGTAAGAGTCCCGACCCATTCAAATCAAATAAAAAAGGGAGCACCTTTAAGTTTTTAGTGGTTGAAAAGTGATATTAAAAAATATGAGATTTAAAAGTGGTTTGAAGAAATGTAATTTTTTATATGCCATATAAACAATACTCCTTTTGTTTGAAAAGTATTTTCAATTTTATTTCAGTCACCAGCAAGTGATCAAACCTGATAAGTTTAAATTACTATTTTCTTATGTTTATAAACTTCCTTATTTTACCGTTTATAAATAAAAAAGATTTATTTTAATACTCATAAGTATATAACCCCCCCCCCCCCCCTCCCAAAAAAAATGTAAAAATAAATTCATAACATTTTGCTAGTAGCTGTAAGTGTCATAATTCAAGAATTATGTATATGTACTATTCTTGTACAAAAATATAATTGATGCAGCAGGAAATTAAAAAATTCAAGTAAAGACCTTAAAAGAAATATAAAATTGAAATTCATTAGGAATGAGAAATAATCTCAAAGTTTATTTATTTAATGTATGAATAAAAATAATGATACAACCCTCTATTTATAGGGTTTTAAAACATAAAACATAATTTAAATCAACTAGTAAAGTATAAAACATATTCTAAATCAACTAAATAGAAAGAATTTGAAATAAACTAATGACCGAAATAGTACTAAAATATTAAAAGGCTATATTCGAAGCCTAAACGAACTTGGATGACTAAAATCACCCTTAAATCATAGCATAGCGGTGAGTATTGTTTGCCTCGTTGTTTCCTTTTTGAAAAGGTATAATGGGCCCAAATTTGAGCTCGAGCACCAAACTTATATTTTATGGTTTTGTCCCTTTTGGTTCAATTGCTCCTCAATCCATGTAGCCATTTGTTCTACATCAAAAATGTCGACAGAAATAGGATTATGTTTAGTTCATGTTTATAAACAATCAAATCAATTTTTATCATAATTTCGAGAGATCTAATTAGAGCTTGTTTGATAATTAGGAAAAAAATGATTTTTGAGGAATGTCTTGTTGAAAAATGTGAAAAGTTTTGAGTTCCATTGAAATGTATGGTTGAAAATGAGTTTGAGGAAAAAAATGAAAAAGAATCCCATTAGCAAACAAGGCCTTATGAATATGATTTTATGTTTGTTATCTATTATGTAATTATAGCCTATTCTTAAATTTTATATTTTAGATGTCTGTAGTTTATGTGCCCTGTATATTAAGTGGTTTGTTTGAGGATTGTAAGTCATCTTCAATGCATTGTTATTATTGCTAATAACGTGAAACTTGACGTTAAGGAGTATGAGTACCGTGAAAGTGAAATTTGACAGAGTAGTGAGACGACAAATGTTATGCTTGTTCCAAGTTTAAGATGAAGAGTGTGTTTGATATTGTTTAAAATGAATTTTTTTAAAATGAATAGTAATTTTTAGGAGAGTGGATAGTTGAAATTTGATTGAAAAGTCAATTATTGTGAGCTTAACTTTTAATTAACGTTTGAAATTAAGTATCGTAAAAAATGAGAAATTTTTAATGAAAATCAAAACAAGGGCAAAGTTTGATACGACAGCGAATACTTCTGTAATAATAATATGCTGCTCAAGCTGGTATATATGATAAATGAGGAGAAAATTTATCTTATAGTGAACTTTTCTTGCAAACATAAATGCTTAAGCATTGATAGAGAAATGTAACAAATAAGTACTCATAATGCATAATTTCTTTATATTTGCTAAGTAAAAGGGAGTCATATTTCCCTTTATTACATAATTCCGAGTTCAATATCAAAACATAGCCCTTGTTTGAGACCCATTATTTAAAGTTAAAATTTGGTTTTTGAAAATCTAATGATTAAAAAGTGGTTTGAAAAGTAAAAAATTGTGGACTTGACTTTTTTGAATGATTGAGATTGATTACTGTAGAAAAAATTTGTAAAAAAAAAGAAAAATAATGGGTCTCAAACAAGGGCATAAAGTAATTAGCACATAGATTTCATTTGAGTAAATTTAATTAACACTCATTGTACTTTCATATTGTTACTACTTACTCACTCATCTTTAGGGTATCACAATGGTCACTCATCTTTCAAACTATTCTTCCATCACTCATTCAGTAATCATTCCAAATTATGGATGGAAAATCATATGTTGCATCATGCATTCTAATGGATTTAACCATTTCCAAGTTTTACGAATCGCAGATTTAGGTCACGAGGTTTCCCGCCTCTAAGTAGTTTACCTCTCATTCATTGGTCGACAAGGCAGAACAACTGGCACACACGTACGCTGATGGGTATGATGTAAGAGAAATATCTGTAATATAATCATATCATTAGAACACTTCATGGTAAAATAGGTCAACCGCCTAGTTGTTACCGACTTGCCGAACCAAATGGGGAGATAAACATTTTCATTGCGTGACATTCTCCTCCATTCGAATCCTCTTACGTCCTTGTAGCGGGAAGTGAGCTTCGCATCAACACATATTCCTTAATTGCAGAATCAAACGGAACCATCCCCTCATATACGAGCATTCACACGGTTGTACTCCCACACTTGCACGCTGTAACTTGTACATACCGCCTCCGACACCAACCTTCACCATATGTCCCCATAAGCAGTAGTTATTCGGTGGACGGCCTCCAACCGCAGCGCCTCCAGCACATGTCGAAGCACATACATACTACATTCTCATGGGCCCTGCAAAATGTGCTCCACAAAACTCCCCGAAGGCAATCGCGCAACGCTGCCCAACACACCCATCTTCCCCATATCTTCCTTTTTCGTGTTCTACAGGCTTGTCGACACGATTCATGGCCCGAAGTTTTTTGGAATGTGTTCACTGGTGAGCCCGTATTCCCCTTATGTGAAATTGATTATATAGTGAATTGTGATTTGTAATTTGGAATTTGGTAAATATTTGACTTCTAAATTGTGATTATGTTTATTGGGATCTCGATTTGTTGAGTATTAGATTTGTGATTTATAATCGTTGATTTATAGATAATGGAACATTTTTTTCAACCTAAATGGAATTTTCAACCTAGTAATTCTAGTTTTAGTGGTCTCGCAACTACTTCTAGTATACCACAAGAGTTATAAGATTTTGATAACAAAACAAAATTTCACACTACATTCAATATGAATGATCTTGTGTCGAATCCAGGGAAAGACCCCAATCGATATGTATGATCCTAACATTGGAAATGATGTTAGGATGATATATGTATTGATTAGTTTTTAATATTATTTAATTAAATATTAAATAAAAAAATTAGCTATTGAGCCGTCATTGGTCATTGGAGATGATGTTAGGAATTAGGATGATATATTTATTGATTAGTTTTTAATATTATTTAATTAAATATTAAATAAAAAATTTAACTATTGCGCCGTCATCCGTCATTAGTCAACGGTCAATCGCAGAGCGCTCTAACTAAACTTTAGTCCTAGATCTGCCACTAATGGTAGGGAGTTTAATTGCTAACTACGATAAATACTTTAACTCCAGATATGATGTTGAACATAGATCTATTTCATATCATCCTTCAATTCGAATTTATTTCCTTGTATAATATGGATTTTAAACATTAATTGAATAAGTCGAATAAAATAGGAAAAAAACTAATTTTAGTACAATATCTAATTTTGTAACAATTTGAAGGGTGGGGATTGTCCAAGTTAGTCAACGCGTTGGGATGCCGGACCATTTTTGTCTACATTCCCATTCAAGTGCAAAATATTCTTGTAAGAAAAAAGCAAAAAAGAAAAGGAAACTTTATCTGTTCCCATGGGGTATGGTGTAAAGCACCGAGATTTCTAAACTCCAATTAGGTTCTTGCTTCCAAATTCCGTAAACAAGTATATAATTTTGGCGCCGAAAGGGGGTGTTGTAAATTGTAATTGTCCTATACAAACGTCATTTTCATATTTCTCGTACAACTCTTCCTTTGTTATCCTAACTAGTATTTTCATCATTGGGATGCATGAAAATATAATTGTGATAGTGATTTCGATCAAAATTTATGAAAATATATTAATTATACAATCATATCAAATAAAAATATAGTACAATAACATCTTAATATAAAATATTATTGAATTCAAATTTAAAAAAAAAAATAATCAAAATAAGAAATGCAATATTTACAAAACTAACAAAAAATAAGAAATTATAATTATTATAAGATTTTTTTCCTTTTTTCTTTTTTAAATTATTTGTCTCCTTAAAAAAAATAGTTTTATTTACTATTTAAGCCGTGTTCGACGGCTGTGAATTAATTAGGAAAAAGACAAAATCACCAAAAAATTAATTTACAAAATTTCTCATTCCACTTTTTAATTCTACATTTTTTCTTTTCAATTTTTAACCATACATTTTACCTAGAAAATACAAATAAATCAACCAAATAATTTACATTCAATTTATTTCCCAATTAATTTCAGCCGAATAGAGGCTTATTTGTTTGTTAAACTTTCTTTTTTTAAATAAGTTATTTTTATATATTAAATTATTTTGAAATAAAAGTTATTAAGTAAAATTAAAAACCATAATTCTATATTTGATTTGAATTGGTAAAGAATATTTTTGTTATATTTTTTGTTTATTTAATTTTACTCCAAATGAGTAAATTTCATTTTATTTGTAAAATAATCTTTTTTAGAAAATTTTCTAATCTTTAAAATAATTATTTATTTTTTAATTAAAATCGATTCGACCCCGGTTCAACCCGATTCAATCTTCTGACCTTTCACTTGTTGCCTCTTTCAAGTCGAACCATTTCATGTTTTCTGAATACGAAGTATTATATAACTTAAATGATATAATTTAAAATGAAGTAAAAAATATAAAGTAAACTTTGACGTTTGATCTTTTGGACGATTTTACATACAATGTTTTTACAGTTTGCTCTAATTTGTTATATTGTATTAAACTTCTTGTTGAGATATTCGATTTGACGCCTATATTACATATTTCTCGACTTCAAAATAATACAATAATGCTATAGTTAAAAAATAGTTTGAAAAATTATGTGATTTATAAAATGGCATATAAACAATTTTTGCAAATTTATCGAACACGTGCTTAAACATAATTTTAATATTGATCGTTACCTAAAGGATTTTTCAAATACATTTCAACATGCGAGAGTGATTACTTCTAAATCTTGTTAACTGTGATTACATATGACGAAAAATTATATTCAATCAAGTATGAAATTATTCGATTTAAAAGAAAGATTTTGGAGTAGTCATTTAATTTTATATTTTTATATAATTTAATTGGAAAACTTATAAAAAATACACAATATAAGGAATATTCTTAAGTTCTTTAAATTAAAACATTTTTCGTTCTGTATACTAAAACATTTTCGGGTTATTTAAACATTTTTCAATTATTTTATAATATAATTTTATATCTTTAAAAATAATTTAATGTTACTTTACCAAATTAGTTACACTATGATTAAGCAGAATATTTTTGAATAATTTTTTTAATTAATTTAACAAAATTTCTAAATTACGGATCTTGAATATTTTTTTATAACAATAGAGAATTATTTATTTATTTTTTAAATTAGACTTATGATACTTTTGATGTAATTTTTTTACGTTACTCACAAAAAAAATGAAGTTAGGATACATACTGAGATTAATAGTTATATTAAAATCAATCATTCTATTAAGTAAAAACAAATTTGTTAAAAAAAAAAAATTAAATTGTCCTTTTTTTGAATTGGAATGAAACATCTCTGTTTGACAAAATATTTTTAAACAACACGCTTTTAAGCTACATTTTAATCACACATACTTTTTCTCTCCACTTTTCAATTACTATTTTTTACCTTGAAAACATCACATTCTTTGTTTTTAAACAAAAATTTTTAACTACTATTATTTTTTATATAATTTAAAAGTGCTCAAAACGATTTTTTTTTTTTTAATTTGGGAACAAATACATGTAGTGCTCAAAAGTGTAATTCAAATTTGTAATCATTACACTTTCCAAAATGCAATCATTTTTTATTTATTTTTTAATTCTTGTATTTTTGACAAAACTTTTTCAAATTTAGCAAGTTTATTTTGGCGGGAAAGTGTGTGTGCGTGTGTTTATTTTTGCTAAAGACTTTATTTATTTATATATATACTAGTATTCGTACCCGTGCATCGCACGGACAAAATTTAGAATTTCACCACTATTTGACGTATATATATTTTATAAAAATTAATGAAATGTGCGATTTAAAAGTGGTCTGATTGTGAAATTTGTTGTTAATTAAAATTACAAATGTTAATTATGACATAGATTATAATTTTTATCGTATTTTTTATGGACTTGGTTTATACACGTTCACGTGGTACACATTTTTCGACAATTTTAAGAAAAAATAAAATAAAATGCCCAATTCTGGACGGAAGCAATTCTCTGTTCACTTTCGGTATTTCAAAATAGGCTAATGAAATATTGTCACGTCGCTATTTATAAACAAATTTTTTAAACGAATTATTAAATAAACGTTTATCAAGAAATGTGTGGTTATAAAAGATTTTTTATGGAAAAATAAATAATGGGAATAAAACGTTGTTACAAAAGTACACGTGGTTAAAAAGCTATTTAAGAAACGTTAACATAATTTTCGTTAATAGTATGTAGTGATATTTCAATTTAAAATAATTGATAATATTATCCTAACCATTTATCAATTTAATTTGAATTAGCAATATAATTTTATTGTAGTTTTCTTTATTGACTCGAGACATTGAGCGAATATTTGGTAGATATATTAGGTCTTTTCTTTATCAACATTATTTTTAACTTATTATTATTGTAAAGTAATCATTTTTAATTACTTATTTTATCAATAAAACAATTTACGAAATGATGACAATAATTCATAGGCCCATTATTTTATTTCAGATTTAGAATTCATTTTTTTATTACTTATAAAACTTTATTAAAATAAACATTCATTATTTTACCTGAATTCGAAATTTGAAATAAAATAAAATATTGGTTATTCAATTTATAGGAATAAATGTTTAACAATATTTATTTTAGGTCACGTTCTTTGTGTAAGAATAGACACTACATGACAATATATTATCTAATATTTTCGATTCTTTTTCATTTTCAATATATAGAATTCATTCGTTCTTTTTACTTTTCTTTCGTTAGTTGATAAGAAATAGATGATTGTGCAAGATGCTTAAAATATTTTTAGATAGTTCATGATTAATTTTGAGTTTTGTGTTGAGCAAATTTTGAATTTTTCTTTAGTATGTCAAATTTCAAATTTTCGTAATAATAATGAGGTAAAACCATTTTCAAAGTGACCGTTTATATTCTCTACATATCAGCAATTTTGAAATTTATATGGATAATCGATTTATTTATTTTTTTTAATTTTATAAATCAAGAATTTTCATTTTAGGCTAGTGTAAAAAAGGCGGGAAATTGTGTGATGTTATATTTGGTTACTTTATTGTTATAATATATATATGAAGATATATATATATATATATATATATATATATATATATATATATATATATATTCTCACCCAACTTGATTTTATGATTTGGATTCCACGGTCATGGATTCACTCCAACTTGCAACTTCGAACTGGCCGGACCCACATCTTCCATTTGATGCCGCCGAAATGGAAAATTTAAAAGGGCAAAAAAAAAAAAAAAAAAAAAAAAAAAAAATTTAAAAAAAATAAATAAATAAAATAACAATTTTTTTACATAAAAGAGAAAATTGCACGATTGACCAACAATTTTTTCCTTCAGTTATAAATTGATCTTTAACTTTTAAAAATGAAAAGTAGATCTTCGACCCAAGGCAAGCATTGGTAGAAATTTTGCCAAACAGATATATGAAATTTTCATACCAACACAAGGCAAGCATTGGTAGAAAATAACAAATAAGTACTCATAATTCATAAAGCATAGTTTTTTAAATTTATTAGGCAGAAGGGATGTCATAAATCCCTTTATTACATTTTATTAGCTAGATATATTTCATTTGGGAGCACCACCACCAGCGGCGGCGGCAACAGCTTCAAAACGAGCTCCAAAAGCTGCAGTCAACCCATCTTTGGGAGGTAAATTTTCCCTTACAATGTTGCAGTTTAGGTAGTCATCCATCCATTCACCTAATCTTGGAAATTTCTCTTTTGTGAACACTTGAATTCCTGCCAATTTTTGCAGAATCATGAACCAATACGATATGAAACTGGCAACTATATCAACCATTCCAATAGTGTCACCCCCAAAGAATTTCTTGTCCGAAAGTGTGCCCTCGAGAATTTTCAGAAGTTCGGCAGATTCTTCCTTGCCCTTCTCTTTCTCCTCTCCCGTGCACCAACAAGCTTTCCACATTGCAGGCAAACACTGAAACATACGTAAAATGAAAACATTCTTAAACTTTTAATGATTCAAACACCAGACGACAGGTCTGTAAACTTACCTTTTCATCCAAGAATTTAGTCCAGAAGCGGGCCAATGCTCTCTCAAAAGGATCTTTAGGCAAAATAGAAGGGCCTTCTTCCCAGGTTTCATCAATGTATTCAAGAATCACAACAGACTCACAAATTGGCTTGCCATTGTGCACTAACACAGGAACTTTCTTGTGAACTGGGTTGTACTTTAGCAGCAAAGGGGACTTCTTTACGTATACATCTTCGTCTATGAATTCATATTCAACACCCTTGAGTTTCAGAGCAAACTCGACTCTACGGCTAAATGGGCTTGCCCAGTTACCAAAAAGCTTCACTTTTGCCATTTTACTCTCCTTGATTTTCACTCTATAATGTTCTGAGTTTTCATTCTACAAGTTGAGCCCTTATTATATATAGAGGGTTCTTAACTTGGCTATTAAGAAACGATGAATAAAATAATATACTAAATAAATATTTGTATGTTGACCAAGTGATAGGCACAGATTATTTAATGAAGTAGATGGCTTATGGAAGGAGTCTCATAATATTCACGCATGGAAGGGTACAGAACATGATCATTTGACCATAAACAGTTGAATTACGAGCAAAAACTGTTTGGCATCAACAAGGTTTTGATATGAAATAGACTGGTGATCCGAGTCCCTCTTAAACATAAAAGAATTTTGTTTATAAATAAAGAATTTGATGTTTTCGAGTAAAATCCAGACTTGTCCTAATATTCTAGTTCTTATTGATAAGTAATAAAAACAAACCATAAGATACTTCCTATTGTTTTGTCAATAGCATTTTTTAATGTAGGATGCACAGTTGTCACAGTAAGAGTCCTGGTCAGTGGCGGATCTAGAAATTCTGTTCACCACCGAAGGATATTGATAAAAAAATTTCAGTACGAGCGGCCTTCAGTAAAATAATTGTATTTTTCAAAAAAATTTCAAAAATTTTTACTCCGCCTCTGGTCCCGGCTCATTCAAATGAAATAAAAAAGGGAGCACCTTTAAGTTTTATGTGGTTGAAAAGTGATATTAAAAAATATCTGATTAAAAAGTGGTTTGGAGAAATGTGATTTTTTATATGTCATCTAAACAATACTCCTTTTTTTTTAAAAGTATTTTCAATCTTATTTCAGTTATATGCTGCCTATATCATGTTTGCCTATGTTTAGAAGTAAAATTATTTTTTAAGTACCTTCTGACTTTGAAATAAGTTTAAATTACTGTTTTCTTATGTTTATAAACTTCTTTATTTTACCGTTTATAAATAAAAAGATTTATTTTAATACCCCATCTCCTCCTCCCAATAAATAAATAAATTCATAACATTTTGCAAGTAGCACTACAAGAAATTTACTTTTCGCATACAAAATAAATTTGTAGGGAAAGCTTCTTATTCGTATGTAAAAGTCTTCCCAGACGAAGATAATTTGTAGGGAGGTTTGTGTGGCAAACATCGAGGGGATAGACATGAGCCGACAAAATTGGTAACTTTGTCTGCGGAGGTATGGGCCTACGAACCCTGTCGCTACAAAAATCATTTGTCGTCTAAGATCTTTCCCAACGAAATTATTTGTATGCTAATATTTATTTTACCTACGAAATATATTTTGTTGGCTAAAGTTCGAGCCTACAAAATCTTTTAGATACAAATATTATTTGTTGTCTAATTTATATCCCTACACAATTTTTTGTATTCTAATGTTAGATTGGATTACAAAATATGTTTGTAGGTATAGATTAAAATGATGTTGTAGGCTAAATCGTAGTTTTCCCCACTAATAATTGGTTGTATGAAAAACACTTTGTAAGTTAATTTCGTGTCACAAATTTTTGTTTGTAGGGAAAGCTTATTTGTAGGATAAAAATAAATTAAATTTAAATTTAAATTTCTAATATAAAACAATATATTACTAACTCCAAATGTTGTATCAAACTCGAACTAAAAACTCATTGTCATTGTCATTGTCATTGAATGTGATGTAAATATAAAAATAGTTTAGCAAACATGCTCTATAGCTATTATTAATGCATCTATATAATAATAATAAAATAAATATCTATCCTCGTAAATTAATTAACTATGCTACTCATCCTCATCAAAGTTGTGCTCTTCCTCAAAGTTGTTCTCTTCTCCCTCAACATCACCATCTTCCTCGAAAGCTTCATCTATTGACAATGGCGTAAATGGTGGCATGACAAAATCAGGAATATTATGACATATCTGCTGCATAGAATGATGTAAAGATTGTAATGTAGAATTAAATTTTCGCCCAACAACCTTCAGCTTATTTTGCATCCTTTCCTCCATCTTCACTCGAGATGCATCGGCCGCCTTTCGAGCAGTACATTCTACTTCCAACTCTTGCTCCAAATTGCGCACATGTGAAGTAGTCCTAATGTTTCTAAGACGACCATTTCCCAAACCATGAATTTGACTCCCAGGTTTCTCACCTAGTATAGACATCATAATATTAAGTCCAGCCTCAAGATCGTCAACGGGTATCTCCTCCAAAGGTGTGTCTTCCGGAAGTTGTTGTTCCTTAGCCTTTTGCAAGAGATATTCATCAATTTTGACAAGCATCTCATCCTGCAAGGTATTGAAAAAAAAAAAAAAGATATATATAAGTAGACACCCAAAAGATACATAACACAAATCAAGAGGAAAAAATCAAAGCACAATTGAAGAGTTGAATATTTCTTACATATTGAGTCTTAGCTATATTATCAGTCCAACACTTATTCTTCCGTGCATAAGCTAACTCAAATGCACGGACCTCAGGAAACGTCGAACCATCCTAATAGTATGTAAGAATGTGACAAACAATGTATTTCAATTTGCAACAAAAATTAATTAATTCACGACATAATAATAATTAAATTTACTACCTCTGCCATCTCCTCTACTATGTATGAGAAAGGACGTGAACCGGTACGATGATTGTACGTCTTCTTCGAACGGTTCACCATATTTACTGATGAAGCTTTCTACAAAGAGAAGAATATATATATATATATAGATTACATAACAAAGTTAAAAATAAAACTAGGAAAAATTATTACACAAAAAATACCTTGAACTTATCGGAGTTGAAATGATTGCATAGTTCCATCCATTGACATATATCTCTATCAAGCATCTCTAAAGGAGGATTGTTTAATGCATTCTCATGTGTCTCGCGCAACTTATAATATGCACTCAACTCAGCCTTGAACTCCCTATATCTCCCATTGAATATTCTTTCAACATAATTTTCCAATCTCAAATCCTTCATATCTATCTCGAAATTTGTCTGGAATTGACATAATTAATAGAAAATAAAGGAATTTTAATTATTAAAATTTACCTAAGCATAAAAAATAAATCACATAGTAAAAAAATGATAAATGAAATAACTTTTGATTTAAATTGATTATTAGGTTTCCTTAGCTATTTATTCTTACAAAACACAGAAAATTCAATTTACTGGCATATACATTCTCACACATACTTACCGTGATCTCATCCATAAGGTCTTTCTTATCATTCAGAGAAATGGTCCGCCAATAACCCGTATTCATTGGGCAATGTGACCTAATGATAGCACCGATATCATGAACTAACAAACTATGTATCTCTGAACTTGCTGCTCGTCTGTTCACTGAGTTGTATACAACTCGAATTTTTTCTCTAGTAGTACGCGCAATACGTGAGGTCTTAATTTGTTTACACGCCCCTCTAGTAGGATGATCATTGGAAGTCGTTTCCAAGCCTTCCGTACATACACCTGCAAAGGAAGTTATATTATCTCCTCGTAACAAAACAAATAAATGGACATTATGCGTTAAAGAGCCTAATTATTAACAAAATGAAAGTCCTACCTTGAGCCCCCTCTATTTCTTCACTCAATGCCTCGTCAGTTTCTGGAGTTGTAAGGAAATTTTCACCTTCAGCTCCACCAAGCACATGAGCTGCACAATATATGCAGCACCACAAGTTTAAAAAGTCCTAAATCTAGATTGGATATAGCCAACCTAACAACATTCACAAAATCCAATAACTGTCTTATAGAAATTTGGACAGAATCTCCCCTATAATTTGTCCTTATCCAACCTGTAAAGGGACACTACCAATCAAACAAAACTCACAATATCCAACAACTCTAATTCATTATGTAAAACCAACCAAAAAACTTCAAACAAATTCAACATCCAACCAACAGTTATAATACCCACAATAAATTATCAAATTCAATTCTCAAAATCCAACACAACAATATGAAGACTAAATCAATATCATCACGCTAAAGAGGTGCATTTGAGTCTAATCAAATTATCAAACAAGATAATAACCAAATTGCTCTTGTTTTATGCAAAACAGAGGCAAATTTATACAATATATGAAAGTGTGAAAGATAATGAAGGTTTAGAAATTAAAAACTTAAATATGAAATTACCTGAGACCTTTTTATGACCACGATGATGTCGAACAGAACTTGTAGGATGAGAAGGTAGCCTATCGTGATTATGGTTGGAGGAACCATTTTTATCCCCTAGATTAGGACGACTTTTCCTTGGTATTTCAGGGTGTGCAGGAACAAGAATAGTCTCAGTTGAAGGAGCAGCGGAATTGGGTGTAGTTTCAGTGGTTGACGAAGTCCCAATGTTGCAGGTGGATGGTGGAGAAATGTTGGGAGAATGAGATGTCTGATGAAGAGAATGTAATAATCTATTGGTTTGCAACGAATTTTGCAATGAAAGCAGCGGTACAAACTTGTTATTGGACTTGGTAGAACGCAATGCTTGAGATAGTGGAGGCACATTTGTGGTTGTCATTCGAGACATCTTAGGTGTTCGAGGTACAGGTGAGCTGTTAGGACGTTTCTTTTGAGAAATCATAGTCATCTGCACATAAATCAATGAATAATTAGTGTATGAATAATAAATTTTACCAAAGGAATTTCAAAAATAAAGCATCGGCACGTTAAAAATTGATTATATATGTAAGCCTTAGTAGATGTAAACGACACTTTTAGTAAAAATTCATAAGTATCATTACATGCACTCAAAATTTTCAGTCAAATGCAATAAAACTAAAGCTAGAGGGAAATATCTGTAGGGTAAAATAAAGAAGTAATTATCTTACTAGTCTAAATCACTATCATCCAAACCATGTTCACTGGTTTTCTCAACAAATTCGTCATCATCCTCTTCAATGCCTTCATTATCCGTGTCTCCACCATTTCTTCTAAGAGGGTCTCGAGTAATAGTTTCCAGATCAATCAAAATGGGAGGAACTTCATCTACATGACCTATTCCTTGAATTATATTGTCGCTGTGATCTTCAACCATGTTCGGTACATCCGAAGAAGAATTCTCTTGATACGCCACATCATTAGTATCATCGTTGTCAACTTGAGTCTCCTTTGTGGGATATTATATATATTTCTATGATCCATCCTTTGAACTACTTTCCACTCACCACCAGCTTTGGGGTCGTTCACATAAAATACTTGTTTTGCCATTGTTGCAAGAATATAAGGATCACTATCGTACCACCGAGTACTAGTGTTCACAGATTTCAACTGGTAATCAAGTTTAATAGATCCTATCTTATGAGGGTTCGTATTAAACCAATGACACTTGAGTAGAACGACCTTGTAGCGATGCCTATACAGCAATTCAACCACACTTATCAACTTTCCATAGAAGTCTAAATTATCAGTATCGTGATTTCCAGGGACATAAACGCCACTATTCTTCCTGGCCAGTTTTTCATCTCGTTCAGCAACTACAAACTTTACTCCATTCACAATACAACCCTGGTAAGTTTCAGCTCGAAGAGGACCTCTTGCTAACTCAAATAGTTCATCATTGTACAAAGGTGATTTTGCTGCCCCTAAACTTCTCACCTAATTTTAGATTAAAACATCAAGAAAAATTAAGTACAACAAGACTCATGCTTCTTACCCAAATATTGTCAAAGGTACTTCAAATACAAACTTTCATTTTTGAATTTGATGTAAGTCATATTCCGTCGACTAATCTTGAAACGAACATAACTTTTGATCCGACCGTTGGATCGGGTTGAAATTTAAGTATGCTGTGAAGCACGAAGAGTTCTATAGCATACCAATCGAAGAAGTCCATTGGAACCGCTGGATTTTTGAAAATCCAATGGGAAGGACCTGGATTTTACCTTTTAAGTTTATATAGAATAGTTTCGTAGTTTTAATAGATTTTCAAGTTTTATTTGTTTTCTTTCCATACTTCTGTTTTGATACTAATTAGGATTCTTGGGTTCTATTTTGATACTAATTTTAACTTCTTTCTTGTATGCGCATTATTTGTAGGGAAAGCAAAATTTTCTTGTAGTATATTCAACTCATGACACATTGTCCCTGAACTCAAAGATGAGTTTGCCCTTCTATATGCAAATTCAAACATTACCATTGCATAATTCTTATACATGGCCACATGGGCTATCACAATTGTGACAGCCACGAATTCAGATACCAACTCGGAAGAAAAAACCCAGAAAGGTGAAACAAATTAATTCAACTTTATCACTTCTATCAAAACAGGATTTCGCAAAGCAACAGAATATATGAAGTCAATAGATAAAGAAATAGTAATTTACCTTAGAAATCTGATTCCTATTCTTGGTTTTTCCTACAATCCCAGAAATAAATAAACAAAAGCCATTACTCTATGGATAGAAGAAAAACATAATTTTCCCTACAATTCCACAAACGATTAAACCAAATTCATCCAAACTACAATAAATTAGAAGAAAAATCATACTTTCCAATATCGATCCAAGTGTTGATGCCTCTCAAGTGGCTAGCACGTGTTCCTTCTCAATGAGTTTTGAGGCTAATCTCCAACCAATCTACTTATCTACACAAAGAAAATGTTCAATAGGTCCTCTTTCTTCCAGCTCCAACAATTTATTTTATTAAAATTTAAGTTGGTACTCTAAAATGTAATCAGCCAAATCCTCTTTATTTTGGAAGTTTTATATGAGAAGATATAAAGAAACTGCACTCAATTACGATGGCCTTGTTATCACATCTCAACATTGAACAATCAACTCAGCAAGTTCAACTTGTATGTCACAATATCAGTAATACAAATTATATACCAAATAGAAAGATTAAAGAAATCGTTGAAGGTCAATAATACTGCACTGTTATCAAATAAAAAAAAACAGAACAAATTAAAATATACCCAGAAAGTGCAAAAATGCAAGTAAAACCCAGTTGCACACATTAACAAAATCAAAACCATTGGCCTAATGTTTCAACCCAGCACCTTACCCAAGCAAAAATCGAGAGCCCTTCACCACAGTCCACACACCGAGCTCATATTTCCAAAACTCAGACACAAGAGAACACCAAATCAAAAAATCGAGCGTGCTTGCAGTGTGTACGTGACTGTGTGCTTACGGGTGTGTGCGTGTGCCGTGTGGCGGGTGTGTGTGAGGGAGGGAAGAGGGGAAGGGGGAGAGGTTAGTACCGTGGTCGCGACGGCGGCAGCGACGGTGGTCGACGACGAATGGGAGCGGCAGGAGAGGTCCTGTGAGAGAGGTTGGAGAGGATTTGATCTGAGGAAGGCGTGTTGCGTTCGTGACAGTAGTGTAGGTTTTGTTTTCAATTTTTAGTAAATTGCAATGTAGTCCTACAAAAAATAATTTTTGTGAGAAAAATAAAATTTTGCCTACAAATTTAATTTTATAGGTGGAAAAATTTGTTATCTAAGTGTAATATTTTTGGAGCCAAATTTTTATCCATACAAAATCTCGTTTTGTAGGGAAAAATAGACTATGTATACAAATTATATTTGTATGGGGAAAATTTGTAGTTTACGTATAAAAATTTTTTGAGCCAAATTCTTATCTACACAAAAATTCGTTTTGTAGGAAAAAGTAGACTTTGCATACAAATTTCATTTTGTATCCGAAAATTTTGTAAGATAAACTTAATTTTCTTGTAGTGTAGCTATAAGTGTCATAATAATTCAAGAATTATGTATATGTACTTCTTGTACAAAAATAAAATTGATGCGGCTGGAAATTAAAATTTCACGCAAAGACCTTAAAAGAAATGTGAATTGGAATCTACCAGGAATGATGAATAATCTCAAAGCTTATTTATTTAATGTATGAATAAAAATAATGGTTTAACCCTCTATTTATAGAGTCATAAAACATAAAACATAATCTAAATAAACTAGTAAAGTATAAAGCATATTGTAAATCAACTAAATATAAAGAATTTGAAATAAACTAAATGATCGAAATAACACTAAAATATTAAAAGGGTATTTTCGAATCCTAAACGAACTCGAATGGCTAAAATCACACCTACATCAAAGCATAACGATGAGTATTGTTCGCCTTGTTGTTTCCTTTTTGAAAAGGTATTATGAGGGCACAAATCTGAGCTCGAGTGCCAAAGTTGATTTTTATGATTTTGCTCATTTCAGTTCAATTGCTCCTCAATATCAAAACATAAAATAATTAGCACATAGATTTCATTTGAGTAAATGTGCCTGTTTGAGCCCTATTATTTGAAAATTAAGTTTTTTAAACATTTAATCTCAATCATCCATTTTAATCAAATTCATAATATTTGACTTTTCAAACAATTTTTAACCATACATTCTCTCAAAAATACTATTTAAAATCACATTATTTTTCAAATAATAGGGCTCAAATAGAGGTTAACACTCATTGAACTTTAATGTTAATACTAGTTACTCACTCATCTTTAAGATATCACAATGGTCACTCATCTTTCAACCTCTCTTCTAAAAAGTTTTAACCACGTTTCGCTCGCGCATTGCAAGGCTTTTTCGAGTTTAGGCGCTCTTAGGCGTGCTTAAGTTTGAAACTCGACATCCCCGCTTCGTCACGCTTTACTCTTTTTAGAACATTGTTTTCAACTAAGGCTCTGTTCGGTTGGATGGCGTGTCAAATTAAATTTTGTGTTGTATTTATTTGTGTTTTCTAGGTAAGATGTGGGGTTAAAAATTAATTTGAGAAATTGTGTAATTGGAGAGAGAAAATATGGATGGTTAAAAAGTGATTTGAAAAATTGTGTAACTTAAATTTGTTGTCTTTTTTATTTTTTAGTCAATTAATTTGGCAAAATAAATCTAAACGAACTGACCCTAAACTACTCTTCCATTACTCATTCAGTAATCATTCCGTAGATGGAAAATCATACGTTGCATGCTGACGGATTTAACCATGTCCAAGTCACCAAAATGACACCAACCAAACGCAATTATCCTAAAATCCCCTAATCGAAACCCTAAAATCAGAACCCCTAGTTACAACCCCCTCAAATCAGAAATTCCAATTAGCAAGACGTTGGTTCAAAACCCAAACCCAAAAAGGCCAAACAGCAATTGCAGTAGATAAATTAAGAGGAACACAGGAAGAAGACCTCCGGGTAAATTTTTTGTTAAATTTGCAACATTTGATTTCTGTTTTCCACTCTATGCTCTCATTCAGGTTCAGCTGCCGTCAAGGGCGAGTTTTTCTCGCACTGAATCTTCAAATGGTTTCGCCGGAATAGTTACTACTCCTGATTAACATCATCACTTCAGTTTTAATAATTCTTTTAATCACTTATTTAAACTACTTACTATATTTGCCTCTGTTTATAATTAATGTTCAAGTAATTGACATTGAAAGGATTTTGACAGTTCGTCTGCATGTTGATGCAAGGATTTGTAAGTTGAGCAGCAATAATATTGAGATCATGTTCAGTAAAAAGATGGGTCATAGCTGAATTATTTTTATTGCTTCTACATATCCAAAACAAAGATGGGAAAGAATTCAAAGAAAGAGAGAAACAAAAATAGTTCCAAATTGGGAAGGAATCAAGGAAGTGGCCACTTGCTCCATATCTGGAAAACTTAAAAACTGAAATGGGGCATTCCGAGAATTGAACTCGGGACCTCTCGCACCCTAAGCGAGAATCATACCACTAGACCAAATGCCCTTTGTCTGATACTATGAAACTTTGTTATATAAAAAATTAGTGTATTTCGTGCCTCTTAAGACATTTTTTTTTCTTTATTTTTTCCCCCAGTGTACTATTTGTAGAATAATGTTACATACAGATGAAATGTTAAAAAGAAATTGATTTTTTTTTTTTTTTTTTTTAAATTTGTTGATGACTTTCTGATTCAATCATATCCCATCACATCACATTTATGTAAATCATTATGTACGTGTAGCACAAAATGGACATACGTTATTGTCCCTTTAAATACGACGAATTGGATGTATACATACCATTTTATTACAACTAACTTTAATATACTTGTTCCTTCAAGAAACTCGAGACAAACTATGAGATGATGTGATGTTAGCCTATGCATCTACATCTTAGTCGGATCAACTTGAGAAAGAAAGAATGATCCGCCTAAATCATGTATCGACTCAATGGTCCATTGACTACCAAATTAGCAAGGGTATTTGTATTTTTGACAGGTAAGTACGACATTTTAGGGCTTTACTGGGTTGAAAATTCCTACGTTCAACATCACAAACATTTCTTTTGTAAGTCACTCGGATTTATAGGATATTAGAATAACTTGTTAGTGTTGAGATGATTTTCTTGATTCAATGGCCAAAACTCAAAACAAATGACAAAATCAATCAAGAAATTTGATGAAACCCACGACAACAATCGAAAAAAATCGATTGACTTGTTGCTCACCATTTCCTCTTATCACTTCAATTTATTTATTATTATTATTATTATTTTTTTTATTTTTTTTTTATCCTGATTTATTCCCATCTAATCTTATCTAGACCTGGCAACTTACTAGCTTCCAAAATGTCGTCAAACAGAATCCAAAGCATCAGAACTTGACAATAACATTCAAACAAAGACCATTTTCATTTTCATTAAACCTTATCGAACAAGGAACCGAGGTGGTCCTTGTTCCTCAGTCAAAATTGTCGTTATCTGTGATATATACTAACAACAGTTGCCCATTCTTGATATCTCGAATCTCCGTATGCTGCAAAAGAATATGGGCCAAACTTTTGGACAATACATTCGGAATATGTTTGGTACGCAACACAGTATAATCCAACTCACCAAACATAAAAGATAGACAAGCGTAATATATATATACATTCTACAGCCAAAAGGCTAACATCACCAAGTTTATCGACCTTTAGAGCAATCGAGGAAACACTACTAACTACAATTATTGATAATAATTGCTATATTTCGATGATCACAAATGCAAGGCTAACTGCTATTTTCCTTCTATTTTTCCATTATTCCAGGAAGCAGGAAAAAACTGCTGCTGCCCAACATCTATGTATCCCTGCAGAAAAATAGAAACGATTTGTGAATCACTTGAGCACTACGACATCTGATTTACCTCACATGTTCGATTTATTCTAGAATCTAAAGGAAACCTAACTTTTCCGAGAGGTATCCCGATTTCCTTAAATCGATATTTACATTAAATAAACTTGTTGACATTAGCCTTGAGCATCCCGCAACACAAAGATTGTCGCGCCCCAGTAATTCGAACCCTCAACCTTAATAGGTCTATTGGGTGATCTCAGGCACCACCAAACTCAAGAGGTTTGTTGGGGGTGATCCCTGGTACCACCAACCTCAAGAGGTTTGATGGATAATCCCTAGTACCATTAGAGCAAATTACCGAATACTTGGGACGCGTTATTACCTTAATTTTTTCAAAATTGTATTAGAGCATAATTTCAAGCAATCTGAGAATGACTTTCAAGGAATGTTGACAAAATGGTGTGAAAATGTAGCAAAAAATGGTGTGAAAATGAAGCAATAAATCTTCGACCAGATTTCATCTCAACCACATGATTTTTAGTACAAAAAGGAAAACTTTTTCAAAGATATGCATTTCCACAAGAACTTTGATGATAAATAGTATACCTAGGTAAGTATTTGGTAATTCAGATGCCATGGTGGTGATGAGCAGTTAGTAATAAAGAGATCCTGTCAAGAAAGAAAAATGGCGTGTTAATAAACGCAAAGCTTAGCCACCATATCACATCACAAAATAAATAGTCATACGAACGCACCCAG
This sequence comes from Ligustrum vulgare, assembly GCA_963555705.1. Lineage (NCBI taxonomy): Eukaryota > Viridiplantae > Streptophyta > Magnoliopsida > Lamiales > Oleaceae > Ligustrum > Ligustrum vulgare. Next base: position 4,938,553 of record OY743185.1, read on the forward strand.
CCACCAGTTCCCTCTCGAAGCCATGCCCGAGTTGTCTTCTGCCTCATATTTATTGAACTGATCATACAGCAAAAAGACGTTAACACACTATCAAATTTGATCAACAGTGAAGCAAAAACTGGCTATTTAATTTTGGGAATTTCGATCAAACTCTTCTGTTAAACGCGCATCAAAGGACTAATCACCTCGAGTTTTACTTTCTACTGCAGTCCGTAATCATTATAGGTGAAGAACAGCAATATATGTTATGTTCAAGATCGGATAATTAAAGGAAAACGAGCGTTTACATTGTCGTAAAGGGTACTTACAGTTGTAAAGCTAGATCCTTTGGTACTCTCCGGGAAAGTATAGAGGTCTTGGCCACCATAGTATATGGATGAACTATAATTACACGGTTTCGTTTTCTCCTCCTGGAAATATGAATTGATGTCCTTGATTCGACTGCTCTGGCTTTGATCTTCGTTGCTCAGAGCATTGTTATCTGTTCAAGAGTCTGTTAGTTTAACATAAACTGCAAAATTATGCACATATAATAAGAAATAATCATGCCACAAATTCGGTTTTCAGAACTTTAATCATCAGTGTTCATCATTCATGAAGTTTCATCAAGAATTACACCTGGAAATCCAGTCATGGCACACCAATTCTGATTTACAGCATTATCTTTCTTCCAAGATTCGAATGAATGCAAAGAGTACTGTCCCACGACCTGAATCATCGGAACAATTTGATTATGTAGGGATTAAATCTCCTTTTTCACAAAATTAATTTAATTTAATTCAACTAAGGAAACTTTGATTTATGTTATTTGAATTCCATTCCTCTGAATAAGAAATACGCAAATCAGAGTAAAACCCTCCATTTCTATTCAGGATTTTTACCAAATTAGATGGATTTCATTCGTATAAAATTCTTAAACCCTCCAAATAAACTTCAAAACCTTAATTCTTGGAAAAACTAAAACCCCATCACGTGGTTTAATCGGTGAAACAGAAAAACGATAGATATTCATTCACAGAATTCACAGAAAAATATGTACCTTACGAGGAGGAGTTAAGAGTGACCCGAAAATCCCAGAAGATGAACCAGAAGCAGGATTCTTTGAGCCAAAAAGATCAAAAGTAAGTGAAGAACATTGTGATTTTTTCCCTCCTTCCATTTTTTTTTTTATTCTCTCTCACAAATCTATCTGATTCTTGAATACACCGGTCACCGAATGAGAGTTGTGTCAAGGATGTGCCTATATATATATATATATATATATATATATACACACACAATGCTCACCGTCAAGAAACCCTCTGCAGATGTAACCGCCGTCTTAATTGTCACATAAACAAAGAAACCTCGGAAGAAAGAGAGAATTTGAACAGAAAAAAGGGCATAAAAAGACAAAACTGGCTGGGAAAAAGCACGTGAATGATCCCTTATACGTATATCTCAAAGTGTGTGTATTTATCGTATCAAAAAAGTAAACCCAAAAGGAAACTCTGCTTGTTCTATCCCACAGTATATACATACACACCCTTGTACGTAAACTTACCGTAAATAAATTTTGTCTGTTTCTTCTTCCTTTTTTCTTTAATTTATTTCATCAGCTGTTCAGTTTCCGTTACTCGGCGTTGTTTCCTCGAAACGACTCTTAACCTGTTGAAAAATTACCAGAGAGATGCCACGAAGAAGAATCAGTCTTTTTGTGTGGGACCAGGATTTCAACTTCCAATCGTTTATTGGCACCAAAAACTCATTGGATAAAATTGCCTTGTAGTTGTTGGGTTAAATATATTTTTCTCTTTTTTATTTTTAGTGTCAGTTTGACGTAAGAGAAATTGAATTTTTTTTTTAAAGTATGATTAAATAATTGTTGAAACGTGTATAAACTTGTGAAACACGTATAAATATATGGTTAAAAATGAATTAAGGAAAAAAAATTAATAAATTTTTGTTGGACCAAACAAGCACCTAATCACACATTTTAATGTTTATAAACTGATTTATAAATCAATTTATTTTGATTACAAAATAGTGGCGAAATCTTGTTAAGAGTTTAATGGGTAAAAGCACAAGTGGTCCACAACATTTGACTTTCTTGTGACAATAGTCTCTAACGTTTAAATATTGACAATTATACCTTTAGAATAAACATATGTTGCGAAAGTAGTGTCTATCTTTGAGTTTTTTTACGATAATAGTCATTTATTTATTAAGCCCCTGTTTGACGCATTTAGTTTCTAACATATTAATCTCCAATTTGAGATCAATTATTTTAAATAATGTAATTTGTAATTGTAAATTTTTGAAAAATTTATGGTTAAAACTCGTTTTCAACGGTTCATTTCATTAATAAAATAATCTACACATAAATTCAAAAAAAAAATTACTTTTTAACCAAAAATTCTTCAAAAATTACAATTACAAATCACATTATTTAAAATAATCGGTCTCAAATAGGGACTCGTTATGGACTAAATACGTCAAACATAAGCTTAATACATAAGATACTATTATTGTAAGAAACTCAAATGTTATGAACCAACAGCTGAAATTAACGAAATCTGACGGTAGGATTACTTTCGTAACGTATGTTGATTCTGAGGACGTAGATATCAAAATCTAAACGTTAAGGACTATTATTATAAGAAATTCAAATTTTAGGGACCACTTGTGTTGTTTTCATGGATTTAGGTGGATTAAATGCTGTCTTATCGCATTACTTGTACGAACCAAATTATGATTATGGAAGCCCCTTTGTAAAACTTGTTTTTAAATATTTTTTGTTTTACATTTTTTTCAAATCACTCCAATCATGAATATTTTTTGAATTATTTTTCAACTATACATTTTTACCTTAAAAATCACAAAATCATTTTGTATAAACGAGTGTAATTGCCGAAAAGTAAAGAAGTTATGACATTTTAAGTCGAAAAGATTTTCACAATAATTTTTATTATTTCGTGCTTCAATGTAGACATGGACAAGCATGTTTAGCCTTTTAAAAAAGAGGATAAGAGATACTGATTTCAACTTTCTAGCGAGATGCTTGTTTGGTATTATATTACAAAAATACAATGTGACATACCTGATAAAAAATGTACGTGCACGTAGATATTGAGAATAGCGAGTGTTTTATTGTTAAATAAACCCTTGAGAATTTGTTAGGCGTGGATAGGCGCAACGTGTTTAGAATGCCTCATCAATATCTAACTTTGACAAATAACATCACACTATATGAAGTTTACTGTTTTACCATTGCCTTCACATTAAACGTTGATACTATTGGATACAAAATTGATCTGTTGCTCGTCATAGACAACAGATCAAAAATCTATGTATTAAAAGAACCCACATGTGAATTCTCAAGAAAGTTGAGAACCCGCGTGTATGGCTTTTGTAATAGACGAATTTTTTTCTTGACAGGCAACAGATCAAGACTGCTATTGGATATAGTGTGGTTTTCCTCGATTGTCAACCCACATTCCTCTATATGATTTTTTGATAGATGATGTGATATTGTAACAACTTTATTGTCTTATCATTATATCAAACGCTGATACCATCAAACTTGGTGTGATCATCCTCGGTCCATATTCAATTGCCCATTTGCCCCGCAATTGGAGGAATTCTGGACGAGTGCCATACCATCGGGCAAACTTGCAATGTAAACACTACATTAAGGTCACGATCCCGATCAAGATGGATCCCATAGAATCCATGGGAAACACTTGTACATAGCTTGTCGACTGTGTTTTAGGATTATTCAATCGGTTAGACTTAGACAGTAGAAATTGATTTGTTGAGCAGACAAATTGAAAAGAAGACAGTTTATTTTCTAGCATTTAAGCTTAGCCAAACAAGCTCTAAATTTGATAAAATCTTGTCAAAATTGAAAAGTTTCCAAACAAGGCTACATTGTTTTATATTACTATCTATCCCAAAGTGAAGAGGAGAGGAGTCAGCTGAGGAGACTGGCCTTATCTTTTTATCATGTCAGACCAAAAGTGGTGGGTACTTTCTCCCCGTTTGGTAACACTGTTTGGTTTATAAATTGATTTATTTATGATTTTAAGGCAAAAAATAATGATTAAAAATTAGAAAAAAAAAGTGTATAATTAATAAATAGTTTGAAAAATTGTGTAATTTATAAAATTATTTATAAACCAAAAAACGTACAGTAACCAAACACAGGAACGTTACTGCAGAAGATAGTACATGGAATTTATGAACACTACCTACTTAGAGAGATGGGACACACATTACATTTATGAATTCATGCTTAAAATCGACACGTACAAGTATCTCATTTTATTCCCTCGCCATATTATACGGCTCATAATACTATCGTTACATATGCACTCAAAGTAGAAATATGTTTAGTGTCTCAGTAAAAAGAGAAAATGGACCGAAGTTGGGGTCCGTAAAATGTCGTCTTGTTCGATCTGGCATGATCGTTACAGTGCACTAACATTGTTGAGCTGTCTATCCCTTTTGACACTCGAAGTAACTCCACGACTTTTACATGTAAGAGTTCGTTGGGCGGCCACTTAATGAGGAGAGAAAAGATTTTTTGTATTTTTGAGGTAAAATATATGATTAAAAATTGGAGAGAAAAAAGTATTGTTAAAAAATGATTTGAAAAATTATGTAGTTAAATTGTAGTTTAATTAGCTCATTAAAGAGTTAGCCGAATGGAGGCTAAACTACAAAGTGTTTTATGTAACAATCAAAATGGTTGGGGACCTAGATGTTTGAAAAATCATAACCCTTGGATGAAGTGTTTGGATTTTCATACACTTGATAAAGTTTGAATATTTGTGTATAATTGACAAATAAAGAGGCGAAGCCAGCTCCAAATTTTGGGAGGTGGGCTAACCTTCATCCTATATATATATATATATATATATATATATATATATATATATTTTGGTATCTTGAAGAATTTTTGCAATTTTTTTTCAAATTGGGGTGGGTCAGGACCTAGTCGGCCACCCCCCCCCCCCGGCTTCGCTCCAATTTGACAAGTAAACTTATAATAAAGTATAATTTGAAAAATTTACACAGACGTTAATGGCTCAATGGAAGTTTATTGTTTGAATTTCGGACTTTAATAGAAAGGAAAGTTTTAGTTTTTGAAGTATGTGCTTTTTTTCTCTTCTTTTTTGCATACTTTTTCACTTTTACTATGCGTTACGCAAATAGATACTCCCTAGTGTACCAATTCAAAATACTCTTTGCTTGGAACTTGGATGTTCCTTTCAATGATTTTAATGTGGTTGAACAAGTTCTATTTCTTATATTTGACTTATTATGAGATTGATTGGAAGATTTAATTAAATCGTGATCAGTAATACTAATGACGATTATGTTAGTATAGTCATTGTTTTTACTAAAATTGAGTTAACCTTACTCCCTCGAGTCAAAAGCCTATTAAAATCTATATTATCATGTTCTAATTGTTTAAGGATGGCAAATGACTTTGATCTCACACTGGCCTATACTTCGACTGGGGACTGGCATGAACAACTAATTGAATTGGTTTCTCTCAACAAATAAATGCTTGAGCCATTCTTGCCTAGATTAGTTATTACTAATAGACGAAATTTTATGAAAAAACTATATCTTTGAGAGAACTTCTTCCATTTTTTTTTTTTTAAGAAGTCTTACATATCTTAAGGCATTCTCAATTGGTATCACGCCCAATTGATGTGCATGTGTTTATATATGTAGCTCAATTTTTGTGGAGATTAATTTTTTAGTAGATTTTAATATAAATGATAAAATATGTGATTAAAAAGTAGTGAATTCAATAAATTATGTAATTAAAATAAATTATTAATTTTGACATAAATTAAAATTAAAATTGAAAAAGTTGTGGATCACATATTTATGAGGCTTTAAAACCATACCATCTCCAACAATAAACACCATTTTGGTGCAAAATGCAAAATTCACACCACTTTTTGAACCCATATCCAACCACATGTACCAAATGTTACACCAAATCTAAATTTTATTATTTGTTTTCAATTAATTTAAATTGTAATTCATTAAATAAAACAACGCGTTTGTACACTAAATAGTGCACTTATTTAACATTTTAAAAGAGATCATACGTAGTGTCCGTTAGTGTAATGTTTTGTACCTTGTGCCCTACTCATTCCAGTTTGAATTAGTGTATTATTTACTTTTGTATTTCTGTTCAGTTCTTCATTGTACCAATTTTGTTATTTTTTGATGCATAATTAACGTAATATAAGATGTGTTAACGTGTGAGAGGCTTAAATTTGTAGACCAAAAAATAGTTTTGTAATCACTCACTACTAAAAAACAGGGTTTCTCCGACGGCAGTCGGCACCGTCGGAAATTTCCGACGGAATTACTACCGTCGAAATTTTTCGGCGGAAAATAAATTATCGTAAGAAATTTATGACGGAAACAAACTCCCGTCGGAAATTTTCGACGGGATTTCAATTCCGTCGGAAATTTCCGAAGCAAATATTAACTTCCGTCGGAATTTTCCGACGATAATTTATTTCCCATCGGAAAATCTCGATGAAAAATAATTTAAAAAAATGAATAGCGTATTTTTACGAATTTAAAAAAAAAAAAAAAAAAACCATATTACTAACATAAATAATTAATATATATTTATAAAAAAAAACTTATTCACAAAAACTTAATTGGTCTAATGGTTGGGTTACTTTTTCACCATCCTTTGGTCAAGGGTTCAATTCCCAAATTATACACTTTGAAAAAAATAATTTATCTCGACCTAGCGAGTCGGGTCTGGAGGGTGGGGTGGGCCAGGTTGGGTTGGTTGGGTGGGTACTGCTTAATATTATTTTTTATTTTATTATTATTATTTTGGGAAATTTCCGACTGAAATATATTACCGTCGTCAGAAATTTCCGATGGTGTTAATTTTTCCGTCGGAAAGTATTACCGACGGGGTTTTCTCCGATGAATTTTTCGACGGGTAAAGTTCGTCGGAAAAAAGCATTTCCGACGGAAAATGACATTTTACCGACGGATTTTTCCGTCGGAAAAAGCCTCTTTTTTTTTTTTTTTTTGTAGTGACTTCTCTTTTTCGTTCGTAACACACCATTTGAATAGTGATGCCTTGTTCAAAACACCAAAATAATCCAACAAAATGGTGTTAGATTGGAGATGATTTTGGGCGCAAAATCGTGTTTTTGGTGATTTGATGCATGGGTTGAAAATAGTCCCATAACTTATAAACCTTGCTTTTCAAGTATGTTTGGCTATACGAATAGCTGATCTGTTTATCAAAAGTGTATTTTTTATTATTTTTTTGGAAAGAATGTGATATTTTTGAGATAAAATATGTGATTAAAAAGTGGGAGAAAAAATATATACGATTAACAAGTTATTTGAAAAAATGTATTGTTTAAAAATAATTTTCCAAACAGAATCATTTTTTTTTTATTTATACCAGATTGTTAGCCGCCATTTTTTATTTTTTTTTGTATTTTCTAAGTATAATGTGTGATTAAAAATGGCATAAAAGAATGTGTGTGATTTGAAAAATTGTATAATTTATAAATTGGTTTATAAACAATTTATTCATTGTTACCGAACATGGTGTAAGCTATGTGAAATTCGTTATTATCTACTCACATTATTTATAGCACTTTTTAATCACGCATATTTACTCTCAACTTTTCAATCACATATTTTATTTCGATAATATAAAAAAACATGTTTTTAAATACAAAATTTTAACAAGATGAGTTAAGGCTTTGTTTAACTGATTTAAATGAGAATGTAAATTATTTTGTTAATTTATTTGTATTTTCTACGTAAGATAAAAATGTGTATGATTAAATATAAAAAATTGTGTAAATTAATTTTTGTGTGTTTTTTTGTCTTCTTCCCCATTTAAATGAGGCACGGCTCCATTTGGTAACACTGTTTGGTTTATAAACTTGTTTATTTATAATTTTGAGGTAAAAAGTAATTATTAAAAATTAGAATGTATAAAATGTGTGATTAAAAAGTGATACGAGAAATTATATTATTTATGAACATTTTATAAACAAAATTTTGTCATTTACCCGAACACAGATGAGAAAAAGTGAAAAACAACTTGGAGTCGCCGCGTGCTATAGTAGGCCACTTGCAGCGTTCGCCCGCAGTCAAATCCTTCAAGCTTTTTGATGGGAATGATGGAAAAGGAGGACACTAGGATCTTCATTATGGATCATCAATGCCACAAAATCTTTCCTTTTTTTTTTGTTTTGGTAACTGTCCCATCAAAAGAAAACCTTTTTTTTTTTTTTTATCCAATAGAAAATATTTCAATCCTCTAAGGCTGCGTTTGATAGTGAAAGTGAAATTTGAGTGGAAAGAAAATGAATTTCAGGAAATTGAATTCTAGATAATTGAATTCCTGAGAATTGGAAGTTTAATGTGTTTGATTGATTTAATTTTTTAGGTGAAAAAAGTATGGAATTTTTCAATTTTTGTTGTTTGACTGACATTATTTTCCATGAAAAATAAACTAAAATTTATCTATTTTAATAAAAAAATATTTTTTTTAATTTTTTTCAAATATTTGTACTTGATAATAATAATGTTAATTTTTAGAAAAAAATAAAATCAATTAACAACAGCAAAAAAAATCAAACGTAACGAAAATGATATATGATTTTCCATGAAAAATAAAACATCATCCCCCTAGGAAAACGAATTCATTCAAAACAAAGAAAATACCGAATTTCGAGGCAAGTGGAAAAATAAATTTCATGAAAAATTTATGCAAACAAACAACGCAAAATTGAAAAATCACATGAAAAATCATATTTTCCATGAAAAAAAACGCGTATCAAATACACCATCTTTAAAAAAAAAAAAAAAAAAAAAAAAAAATTGTACAAACTTTTACCACAATCACTACAAGAAAAATGGTCTTTTGCAACATGCAAACGGCAATATTCGCTAATTGCATGTTGGTAAAGGGGGTCTACCGCAACATTCAGTGGTTGCATGTTGCCATTGGTTGATTTATTTGACATTTAGCAACATTCAGCAAGTGAATGTTGCTAATTATAGCATTTTGCAACGTTCGTTGCGCGTTGCAAAAAGATTACCCTTTGGCAACGCTCATCGCGCGTTGCCAAAGGGTTACTCTTTGGCAACGCGCGCTGAACGTTGCCAAAGAGTTTAATTGGGAAGAAACTTCATATTATCAAAAAATATGGGATTAAGAGCCCGTTTGGTAATATGAAATTTTTTTGTTTTTGTAATTTTTTTGTAGTTTTTTGTTGGATGAGTGGTTTAAAAATCTTTGAAAAATCAAAATTTGTAGGCTTGACTAAAAATTGATGATTGAGATTGAATTTGAAAAGTTGTGATAAAATTTTTACATTTACCAAACAAGCTCTAAATTGCAAATTGTTGGGGGCTAAATTGTAAATTTCAGAAGATAGCAAAATAAAAAACCTAACTTGAAAAATGCGGAAAACGCTTTTTTTTATTATTTTTTTTTTAAAGAATTATCCTAACTTGAAACTAAGTTTAATATAATTTTTTTCCCCTAACTTGAAACTAAGCCTAAATATTTTTTTTTTTAATCTTAACTTAGAATTAAGTTTAAATAAATTTTTATTGAATTCAATATCAACATTACAAAAAAAAAATTAAGTAAAAATTAATTAAAAATAGTTTAAGCTGAAATTATGATTTGAAACCAAAAGGGACTGAATTGAATAACTTTTCAAACTTGGGGACCATCATTGCAATTTCTGAAAATTCAAATAAATAAAATCAGATATATATATATCTCGTCTTTCTCTTTCTCTTTCAGATCAGAGAGAGAGGTGTTAGAGAGAGTAGTGAGAGACAGAGGTGCGAGGGGAGGAAAAATCGGTGGTTACTGCCGGTGATTTCGTCGGTATCACCGCCGCTTCGTGACAGTGACCAGGGGAAGGTGTTGGTAGCAGAAAAGGGCACGATTGGTGTCGATTCAAGGTGAAACCGGGGCTGGGTGTGAAATTTCTTTCACGATTTTTCCGGCGAAGAGACCGACGATTGAGGTAAGTACTAGTTTTTGATCTGGGTTTGGAGTTTGATTTGGGTTTTGATTTGGGTATTTGGAGTTGGGCAGGGGTGGTTTCATGTGGTGACTGGTGGTGGTTTGGAGTTGGTGTGGGATTTCAGGCGGTGGTCGCGGTTGCAGTGGAATTGGTCGGCTGGTTGGGTGAAGGGTAGTGGACTGGTGGTTCGAAGTAGGGTGATGGTTTCATTGAAAATTGGTTTCAATTTGTGGCTGATTTGTGCATTTGGACGATAGCTCTGGTTTGTATATTGTGGTTCAATTGGTGGAGATGATGGTGGTTAACAGCATGTTCCATGTTCCACGTTCTCTCATGTTCTCTCCAATACTTTAAATGTGAATTTGAGGTTTGGATAATGTAAATATATATGTATAATTTTAGGAATTTGGGGAAAATCTGTAAATGTAGATATTAACCTTTAATTCTTCACACCAAGTATTCGATTTAATGCCCTCATTTTCCCCATCTGCAGGACTTGCTATGAATACGAGTGTCGTGCAGAAGCCAGGTATGCCCTCAGTGCAAAACCATGTTCACAGAGCTATATATATAACTAACCATGATAATTCATTATGAATTTTTTAGTATGTTCTATTTTCAACCTGAAATGAATTGTTAGGAAATGCAGAACAATGTAAAAGTGGAACTTGATGTTACTGTCACTTAATCTTGGAAAATCTATACTGGATTGTTAGGAAAACTCTATTTAAGATGCAGATAGTAGAACCTAACAAAGACAATGTTCCATGGAACTCTTATCTTAGTTGTATAAATTCAATAGTCCTTTTGCTTATAACTATGTCATAAGCTTGACAATTGTGGCATATCTTGACGAGTGGGGAAGAGGAGAAATCTAAATGTGAAAAACATGGACTTTATATGTAGGATGGTATATTTCTTGGAATTTAAACTGGAATTAATGAATTTGATGCAATTAATTTACTTTGTGAATTTCAGATTTTAGTTGCATCTTATTAAACTACATCTGTAATGGCATTCACATCCACTGCACCAAATGAAGAGTTGGTGATTGAAGATAATGATATATCCGAAGATGAAGATGATGATGATGTATGCTACTGTAGTCCATCGATCTATTTTTACATTCTTTTAATTTTCCAGTGTGATTGGGTCTTCTTGAAAATTGACTTCTAATTAATATTTACTCATTGGAGCCTTATACAGCAGGTTAAATAGTTTTTTTCTCAAGTACAGAGAAGTTCCATCTTTTTTTAAGTGTATATATATACACACAAACAGTCCACGCTAAAGGAATCAACAACTAACAACACACGTGCACCGCACGTAACTTCCCTAGTTATGTTGATAAATTTAAAGTTTTCTCTAGCCTCTTCATATATTGTTGATTATTTTAATTTATTTCACATGATTGTGTTTTTGTGTTCCCCCTATCCCTTCTGTCACTATGTAATCCATGTGTGTTTTTACTCATTTCAATTCTATTAATTCATGGAAGATTTTTGGCTTACAGGGAGTGACGTGTCTCAAAGAACAAGTCCAATTACAGAGTTATTATTGTTCATGGCTTTGGCAACTCCAAAAAAATGAACTTCATGGCACCTCAGGTATAAAATCTCTACACTCCTTTTTCATTTCTGGTTGTTTTGATATGAACTATTTGGATTTTATATTGAATCGTTATTAGTCTTGATGCTAAATTTGACGATTTGAGTCATTCTTGTTGTAGTAAATGTGTTGGAATCTAGTTAAGTTGACTTTAAAAATGGAGTATGATGATTCCTTGTATTAGTGAAACAAAAACTGTTGATAAAATCTCAAGTGATTTTTTTTTAGTGACACTATCTTCGCGAGGGAGGAATGAATAGTATTGGACAGAATTACGAAGGGAAAAGAGGTTATTAAGATCTTGTAACATGTCTCGATACTTAGCACAAGACATGAAATTGGTGTCATTGACTTGATAAATGTCTTTCTATCCTCTCTTTTCTACATATGGAAAGTTCAAAAAAAAGAAGAAAAAAATCTTCCATTAAGTTGTTCTTGTGTTTATCAAGGATAGTGTGGCTTTATCTATTTGTCAATTTTGAAAAGATTCTTGTAGGTAGACAAAGAGGATGACAAAAACTGAGGAGGTAAGATTGTGTGAGTTGATTTTGGTTGTGATGAGTATTGATTCTAGATTATTTTTGGCGTGTAGTTGGGGATGGGTTTTGGATTAATTTGATTGTAGTTTGATGATGAATGAGTTTTTATTTTAATGTTTTAAAGTATTATGGTGGTTGTGATATCCCTCTACAGATTGGTTAAGTCCAATTTATAAGGAGACTTGATCCAAATTTCTGTAAAGTTTTACAATAGAAAATGATAATTTTAATATTTAGTATGATTTATTTCTACATTTTTGCATTCAGTGCAGTTGGAGTCCTGATGATTAAACTTTTATAATGTCTTTGCAGGTAAAAGTCAATTTTGTAGTTTTTGTGATGGTTTGTCATGTGCACAGTTCAAGCTAGACTTCAGAAGTCAAGGAAGTACTCATCTTTAATGATGATTCATATTGAAAATGGTGATAATAGCTCATTTTTGTATGGGCGTTGGTCTGCTAGAGATACTGTTGCAATTTAGAGGGATAGTAAATATCAAACTTTAGATGTGTAATCAAATAGGTGAAAAACTTATATTGCATATTTTGTTTTAATGTAGGAGAAAAAAGTACTGTAATTTTTGTAAAGTATTTATTTTGAATAATTGATTTATTTTTATAGCACGCGCGTTTCATATATTATATATTACATATATGTTTGAGAAATTTGTTGGTTATCTGTGAAATTATCTATATTGATTTACAAAAATTTTAAAAAAAAATGTTAAAGATCAACGACAACGCGCAAAGAGTGTTGCCAAAAGTATCAACGGCAACGCGCGAAAAGTGTTGCCAAAAGTATCAACGGCAACGCACAACGAGTGTTGCAAAAAGTATCAATGGCAACGCGCAATGAGTGTTGCTAAAAATATCTACCGCAACAGGCAAAGAACTTTGCTAAAGGGTCTACCGCAACATGCAAAGAACGTTGCTAAAGGTCTACCGCAACACGCAATGAATGTTTCCAAAAGTATAAACGGCAACGTGCAATGAATGTTGCCAAAGGTCTACGGCAACGCGCAGTGAACGTTGTCAAAGGTCTACCGCAACGTGCAATCCATCCTTTTGCAACACGCAATGAACGTTTCTGTATCCTTTCCCTCTACAGCAACACTGCGATTTGCAACATGCACATGAACGTTGCAAAAGTAACATTTTTTGCACGTTGCCGTAGGCTGTTTTTGTTGTAGTGAATTTAGGTTTAACTTGTTCTTGTCCATACAAGATGACCATATATGTTGGACATGATTGCGGAAGTCACGACTCGATTTGCTCGAATCAAATGGGGATCTATTTATAAAAGAAAAGGAAATAAGGTTGCGTTTGATATGATGTTGAAATTTGGGTAAAAATAAAATGAATTCTAAGGAATTGAATTTTTGATAATTGGATATTTTATGTGTTTGATTGATTTAATCTTTTAGGTGAAAAAGTGGGAAATTTTTCAACTTTTATTGTTTGATTGATGTTATTTTTCATGACAAATAAAGCAAAATTTAGCTATTTTAATAAAAAAATATTTTTTGATATTTTTCACACATTTGTACTTGATAATAATAATAATAATAATAATAATAATAATAATAATAATAATAATAATAATAATAATTTTTTGAAAAAAAATCAATTAACAACAATAAAAATGATCAAACGTGACGAAAATAGTTAAAAATGTTGCCGAGAAAAAACAAAAGTTCTGATTTAAGTTCTGGTCGATAAGAATTTATAATACAAATTATAATGGGCACAATTTTTCAAATTACTTTTTAATTATAAATATTTTCTCACTCCAATTTTTAACTATACATTTTAAATAGAAAGTCCAAATAATACATATTATAAATCAAATTTTATTTATTTCAGTCGTTAAACGGATCCTTAGCAATTGGCTTGCTCTTTGTTTAATTTATTACACCATTGATGATCTAAATTGAAGCAATTACATATCAATTTAGGAGAATTTAGTGGAATACTATTATACGTTGTGATTGATAAAAAATTATTGAATAAAGAATTCTTATTTGGCAAGAAAATAAAAAGTGGTCTATTTAGATTATGATTATTTTCTTTATATATATAATATCAATTGAAAAATGAATAAAATACTTTTGGTATTATTACAAATGAAAAATAATAAGAGAATCTTATTATAATTAGGTAATATTTTTGGACATCCACCGAATTGAAGAAGGGAGCTCTCCAGTGGGCAGTGCTTGTGAGAGGAGAGAGAAAAAATTGGTCAGAGTGTTTAGAAAGAAAACACGTTTGTTATTTTTATTTATTTTTTGTTGGGAGAAGTTGTGTGGGTGAGAAAAATATTGTAACGAGTGATTTTTTTTTTTTTTATCAATAAAAGTGTTATTCTCCTATGTTTGTCAGCGATCAGCTGAGTCATGTTAAATTTTATGTTTTCTCTTTTATTCAGTTATTTTATATTTTTGTGTTCTGTTTCGTTTGATTGATTTTGGGTGGGAAGATTTATTTTTCTTAACAATGGTATCAGAACTCAAGTTTCAAACTTTGAGAATACTACGAAAATGATGACATGTTCCAATTTTAAGGTGGAGCGATTTGATGGAAAAACAATTTCAATATTTGAAAAAGTACTATTGAATATATTCTCGTGCAACAAGTACTTTACAAAGCTCTGCAGGGTAAAAGGTTAGAAGGGATGAAAGATAAAAAATTGAAATGAACTAGAAGCGAAGATAGTCAGTACAATTAGATTGACCCTTACACCTGAGGTAAAGTATATTATTTTGAATGAGAAATCTGCATCTAGTTTAGGGAAAACACTAGAAGATTTATAAATAACTAAGTCCCTAACAAATAGACTTTATTTGGAAAACAATTATATGAGTTGAAGATGGATGATGATATTAATGTTAGGGACCACTTGAATAAGTTTAATAAATGCGTGACAGAGTTATTGAATGTGGATGTTAAAATTGAGGATGAAGATAAGGCTATTAAGTTATTGTCTTCCTTGCCCAAATCATATGAGACGTTGGTGACCACGTTATTAGTTGGTAAATATATTTTGACAGTGAGCACGATTTCGACTGTATTGTTAGATACAGTCAACATGAAAAAGCCAATAGTAATGTGAATGATGATTGGGTTTTTTTTATCACTTCTGATAATAGGTATGGTAGAGGCGAATCGCGAGGAAGAAACTATGGTTACAAGAATCGTTCTCAATCTCGTTTAAGGAGAGATGTGAAGTGCTATTACTGTCACAAGAAGGGTCACATTATAAAATATTGTGAAGAATTGATAAAATATCTTGAATCGAGGAGGAAAGGTAAAGAAGTTTCAGAGAATTCAGACTCTACGAATGTGGTGGAGGAAAATTATGATGCAGACGATGTTTTATGCGTTACAAATGATGAGAGTCGATTATGAAAACCAAGAAAGTCAACCTCGAACCAAGGAAGTTAATGCTCGATTCATATACCGGTGGGGCCCATGACGAGGTCTAAGGTAAAAAGGTCCAAGAGTCGATGACGGGACTCATTTACAAGTTCCAAAATCAAGTCCACTTCGAAGAGAGCAAAATCGAAGTCAATTGTATCATTTTTTAATATCAGGCACTTTCGGTCGATTGAAAGTTTGCAGGATTTTTAAGGGTTGCCTCAGTCAGTTTCGGCTGATCCTCATTTGACCGAAAGTGTTTCGGTTGATCGTGCTGATCGACAGAAACACGCTAAACTTGAAAACGCAGGGTTTTTCTGCAATTTTCTAATTTTCAATTCAACCCCAATTTTTGTAACATAAAAGCGTTTCCTCTTCTTCCCAAAAGTCTTGGCTTAGAACTTGAAGGTAACTGGTGTGAAAAACACTTGGGTAAGGTAAATCTTTCATTTTCTCTTGTAATTTCTTGGAAATTATTCAACTTCATTTGAGTAATTATATTCTTGTGTTGTTGTTGATTTTCACCACCTTCAAATTTGTTTAATCTTTATCCATTGGGCTTGATTCTTTAACATATGAATTTTAGGTGAGATTTAAACTTGGGTTAAGGTGACTTCATATCAATTTTAGCTTTCTTGGGTTCGATTCTAATAGTTGTGGGAATTTTTGGTCAATATACTAAGGGGGTTCACATCATTTGGTATCAAAACTTGGCTCTAAAATTGATATATTCATCCTTTAAATTGTTGTTGTTGTTGTTTCATAATATCAAAAAAAAAAAAAAAACGAAAATGGTAAAATATTATTTTTTTTCTGCTTTGGTTGATTCCTATACATTGGGTCATTATAGTTGACATATTTGAGTTGTTGAGGGTACATTTGAAAAAACATTTAAACAATTCCTATGTCATTCAATGTGTGCATTCAAGGTGTTTGAAAAAATGTCCCAAGGAAAAATTTCATGTTAAATTCTACTTTGCAAGTACCAAACATATTCCTAGTTGGCTACTTGTTTCTTTACCAATCTCATTGTGATTCTATTCTTGAAAACCTTGTCATATAAATCCAATTCTCATATCTCTTGTATCATAGCAAGCAAAGAAATTCCACTTGCTAGTATCTAATCACTTTAAATTCTTTCTTGCTCGGTAGTGGTTTTTGACTTCACAAGATTAATTTGTCTCGGTTTAGTTGGATACCTTCCTTGGAAAAACTTGGTAAGAGAATTTGTGAGTGGAAAAAGGCAAGAATGACCAGCTCAATTGAGGGTAAAAGCCTATCTTGAATGAAAAACGAGAGAAAAATATCTTGTGAGGACACTTGCACCCTTGAACTTCATAGCTAATACACACACTTCGAGTGGGAAATACTCTAATGCTCAAACTCAAGAAATGCGAGACACATTATTAACCCTATCGGTTGGCATGACGAGGAAAGTGGAGGCAACAGCTATAATGATGAGGCAAATGGAGGCGATAGAGGGGAGATTGGATAGGTTAGAGGCAAGGAGGGAGGATCCACCTCCAAGGGGTAATGTTGAGAGAAGGGAGAATAGGAGAGGAGTTAGAGATGAGTATAAGGATGAGATGGAGAGTGAAAGAGGCAGTGACCAAAATTGGAATATGGGTAGAAATAGAGGTGGGCGCCATGATAGGGAATTTGATCGGGAATATCCAAGGGAGCCACGGAGTAGATGGAAATATTGGTAGTATTAAGATGAAGATCCCTTCATTTCATGGGCAGAGTGACTCCGATGTATAATTAGAGTGGGAAAAGAAAATTGAGTTAATTTTTGAAAGTCATAGGTACTTCGAGAAGAAGGTCAAGCTAGCGGTGGTAGAGTTTACCACTACGCTCTAGCTTGGTGAGATAACTTGTTGCTCCCAAGGAGGAACTATGAAGGGGGTGTGAACACTTGGGGTGATTTGTAGAGCCTCATGAAAAGAGATTTTTCCTAACCACTATTATAGAGGGCTATATCAAAGGTTACAAACTCTTAAGTAAAGGTCTCGGAGTATTGAAGATTATTATAAGGAATTGGAGAAGGCCCTAATAAGGGCAAATATAGAAGAAGATGGGGAGGCCACTATGGCTCTATTTCTTAGTGGCTTGAATAGAGAGATATCCAATGTAGTAGAATTGCACCATTATATAGAGATAGAGGAATTGGTGCACATGGCTATCAAGATGGATGATCAATTGAGAAAGAAAGATCAATTCAAGAAAAAAGGGCATGAAAAATATACCGGGGGCTCTAACTCGACTTTGAAATCTCGATGGGGTAATGAGAGGATTGATAAAGCACCTCCTAGGGAAAATAGTGAGCCGCCCAAAGGGAAGGAAATTGTGGTCCATAAAGACAAGCCCAAGATCGGTTCAACTACCTCGAGAAGTAGGGATGTTGAATGTTTCAAGTGTCGGGGTAGGGGGCATTATTCTCGTGATTGCCCAAATAACAGGGTGATGATCATTCGGAACGGGGAGTGGTATTCTGAAGATGAGGATGAAGAGGGACGAAACTTGGTGGAACATGAGAGTGATAGTGATGAAGTGGAAGTGGAAGGGATTGTTAGCCCACCTAAGTCCTTGGTTATCATGAGGGCTCTCAATTCCAATCCAAGATTAGCGAGGTAGAAAAGCAAAAGGAAAATATTTTCCACACCCGGTGCCTTGTTAATGATTAAGCATGTAGCATCATTATTGATGGGGGTAGTTGCACAAATGTGGCTAGTGCTAGCATGGTGGAGAGATTGAAGTTACCAAAGAAGAAGCACCCAAGTCCCTACAAGCTACAATGGTTGAGCGACTATGGAGAGGTGAGGGTGACTAAGCAAGTCCTACTTACCTTCCACATTGACACTTATAGTGACCAAATACTTTGTGATATCGTACCTATGCAAGCTACTCACATTCTTTTAGGTAGACCGTGCCAATATGATAGAAGAGTGATTCATGATGGGCCAGAAAAATAGGTATAGCTTTCAAGTGGATGGGAAGCAAGTGGTCTTGTTACCATTGAGTCCGGAGGAGGTTTATAAAGATCAAATGAAACTCAAGAGGGAGGTCGAGAAGAGAGAAAAAAGAGAGTTGAGTAGCACAAGCGAAGTGAAAGAGGGTGGAGAAAAAGGTGAGGGGGAGAGTAAGAAGAAGAATGAAAAGGAGAGAGGGAGAAAAAAAAGTGAGTTTTTATGCTAGCAAGGGGGATATTGAAAAAGCTTTAAAAAGAAACCAACAAGTACTCTTGTTACCAAAGAAGAAGCACCCAAGTCCCTACAAGCTACAATGGTTGAGCGACTATGGAGAGGTGAGGGTGACTAAGCAAGTCCTACTTACCTTCCACATTGACACTTATAGTGACCAAATACTTTGTGATATCGTACCTATGCAAGCTACTCACATTCTTTTAGGTAGACCGTGCCAATATGATAGAAGAGTGATTCATGATGGGCCGGAAAAATAGGTATAGCTTTCAAGTGGATGGGAAGCAAGTGGTCTTGTTACCATTGAGTCCGAAGGAGGTTTATAAAGATCAAATGAAACTCAAGAGGGAGGTCGAGAAGAGAGAAAAAAGAGAGTTGAGTAGCACAAGCGAAGTGAAAGAGGGTGGAGAAAAAGGTGAGGGGGAGAGTAAGAAGAAGAATGAAAAGGAGAGAGGGAGAAAAAAAAGTGAGTTTTTATGCTAGCAAGGGGGATATTGAAAAAGCTTTAAAAAGAAACCAACAAGTACTCTTGTTAGTGTATAAAGAGTCTCTCCTTACACTTGACGAGTCTCACAATTTCCTCCCCGATTTAGCTGTTTCCTTGTTGTAGGAATTTCAAGATATTTTCCCGGATGAGATACCTAGTGGCCTTCCACTCATTAGAGGGATCGAGCATCAAATTAATCTTATTCCTGGTGTAGTCATCCCAAATAGACAGGCATATCGAAGCAACCCAGAGGAAACTAAGGATCTCCAAAGACAAATTGAGGAGTTAATGAGTAAAGGATATGTTTGAGAGAGCATGAGTCCTTGTGTCATGCCCATGCTCCTAGTGCCCAAGAAGGATGGGACCTACCAAATGTGTGTTGATTATCGAGCCGTCAACAACATAACGGTAAAGTATCGCCATCCCATCCCAAGATTAGATGACATGTTAGATGAATTACATGGCTCTTGCATCTTTAGTAAAATTTACTTGAGAAGTGGATATCATCAAATTAGAATGAGGGAAGAATATGAATGGAAGACCGCATTTAAAACTAAACACGGTTTGTATAAATGGCTGGTCATGCCATTTGGTCTCACTAATGCACCAAGAACTTTCATGAGATTGAAGAATCATATCTTGCATGCATTTATTGGAAAATTTGTGGTTGTCAATTTTGATAATATTTTAATTTATAGCAAGAATTTTAAAGAGCGTGTAGAACACTTGAAATGTGTGCTTACGGTTTTGAAAGAAAAAAAATTATATGTCAATCTCAACAAGTGTCATTTTTGCATGAAAAGTGCCATCTTTCTTGAATTTGTTGTTAGCACCAAAGGAATTGAGGTTGATGAAGAAAAGGTCAAGCCCATTAGGGAATGTCCAACTCCCAAAAGTGTTACCGAGGTAAGAAGCTTTCATGGCTTGGCTAATTTTTACCGACGCTTTGTTAAAGATTTTAGCACTCTAGCTTTGCCACTTATCGAAGTTGTTAAAAAGAACGTTCAGTTTAAATGGGGGGTAGCCAGGAGAACGCTTTTATGTCATAAAAGAAAAATTATGCACCGCACCTGTTTTGGCATTATCTAACTTTGATAAAACTTTCGAGATTGAGTGTGATTATTCAGGAACGGGTATTTGAGCAGTGTTGATGCAAGAGAAGAGGCCAATTGCCTACTTTAGCTAGAAGCTCAACGGGACCACTTTGAATTACCCAACCTATGAAAATGAGCTCTCTGCTTTGGTGAGAGTATTGGAGACGTGGAGTCACTACCCGTGGCCGGGGGAGTTTGTTATCCACACGGATCTGAGTCGTTGAAGCACTTGAAGGGAAAAGACAAGTTGAGCAAAAGATATGCTAAGTGGTTGGAATACGTGGAGACCTTTCCCTAAGTCATCAAATACAAACAAGGTAAAGAGAATGTGGTAGTCGACGCCCTCTCTAGAAGGTATGCTCTTATCTCTATCTTGGGTGCCAAATTGTTGGTCTTTGAAAGTATTAAACATTTGTATGTGAACGATGTAGATTTTGCAAGTGTATTTGTGTCATGTTATAATGTTGCTTGTGATAAATTTTATCGGCATGATGGATTTTTATTTCGCGAGAACAAGCTTTGTGTACCAAATTACTCCACGAGAGAGTTGTTGATTAGGGAGGCTGATGGGGGAGGTTTAATGGGGGTAAAGAGGACTTTGGAAGTTTTACAAGAACATTTCTTTTGGTCGAAGATGCGAAGAGATGTTGAGAGAATTTGTTCTAGGTGTGTGACTTGTAAGAAAGTCAAATCCAAAGTAGCCCCACACAGATTATATACGCCCCTACCTGTCCTTAGTAAACCTTGTATTGAAATTTTTATAGACTTTATTTTGGGTTTGCCTAGGTCTAAGAGGGGGAGTGATTCCATCTTTGTGGTCATGGATATGTTTAGTAAAATGACACATTTTCTCGCTTGCCATAAAACTGATTATGCCATTCATATAGCCGACCATTCTTTAAGGAGATAGTGCGACTTCATGGAGTCCCTAGGAGCATTGTGTTAGATAGAAATGTCAAATTTCTTAGCCACTTTTGGAAGGTATTGTGGGGAAAATTGGGGACTAAAGTTTTATTTTCAACAACTTGTCTTCCCCAAATCGACGGCCAAACCGAGATGATTAATAGGGCATTAACACAATTCCTTCGCACTACCATTAAGAGTAACCTAAATAATTAGGAAGAATATCTACCTTTTGTTGAATTTGCTTATAATCGAAGTGTTCATTCTACTACTTCTTTTTCTCCATTTGAAATTGCATATGGCTTTAACCCATTAACTCCTTTAGATTTGATCATTTGTCTATTGATGAAAGAGGTAGTTTGGATGAGAAAAGAAAGGCGGAGTTGGTCAAATCTCTCCACGAGAAGGTTAAACTCCAAATCAAGAAGAAGAATGAACAATACGCATCAAGTGCTAATAAAGGCAAGAAAATGGTGACATTCAAACCGGGTGACTGGGTATGGTTGCATTTGAGGAAAGAGCGGTTCCCCAATCAAAGAATGTCCAAACTGCAGCCGCGTGGTGATGTCCCGTTCCAAACCCTTGAGAAAATTAATGACAACACCTACAAGCATGACCCCCCAGGTGAGTGTAATGTTTTGACTTCTTTTAATGTCTCTGACTTATCTCCTTTAGACGCTGGTGAAGACTCGAGGATGAATCATTTTCAAGAGGGAGGGGATGATGAGAACCAAGGAAGTCAACCCGCGAACCAAGGAAGTTAACGCTCGATTCATGTACCGATGGGACCCATGACGAGGTCCAAGAGTTGATGGAGGGACTCATTTAGAAGCTCCAAAATCAAGTCCACTTCGAAGAGAGCAAAATTGAAGTCAATTGTATTATTTTTGAAGCTCGGGCACTTTCGGTTGACCAAAAGTTACCTTGGTTCGACCGAAAGTCTGTAGGATTTTTAAGAGTGGCCTCAATCAGTTTCGGCTGATCCTCGTTCGACTGAAAGTGTTACTTCGATCGACCATGCTATGGACCAAAATGTCGATGTGATGGTCGGCCGAAACGCGCTGAACTTGAAAACGATGGGTTTTTTGTTCAATTTCTAATTTTCAATTCAACCCCAATTTTTGTAACATCATTTCCTCTTCTTCCCAAAATCCCTTGATTAGAACTTGAAGGTGATTGGTGTGAAGAACACTTGGGTAAGGTAAATCTTCACTTTTCTCTTGTCATTATTTGGAAGTTATTCAACTTCATTTGAGTAATTATATTATTGTGTTGTTGTTGATTTTCATCACCTTGAAATTTATTTAATCTTTATTCATCGGGCAATGTTCTTTAACCTCTGAGTTTTGGGTGGGATTTAAACTTGAGTTTAGGTGACTTCATATCAATTTTAGCTTTCTTGGGCTTGATTCCAATAGTTGTGAGAATTTTTGGTTAATATACCAAGGGGTTCACGTTAGTCTAGTTAGTGATTGGTTTCTAAATTCTAGATGCTTTTATCACATGTGTCCAAATAAGGATTGGTTTGAAAATTATAAGTCATGTGATGAACGTCATGTTTTTGCTGCTGATAATAAAAAACTTGAAGAAAAGGGTTCGAGCAGGGGCGGATCTTCCTTAGAGTTCGCAATGGACTGAGTCGAGCCGGCTCGACCCTTTAACATAGTTTATTGGTTCGCAGCTTGTCTACAATGAGCCGAGCTCGGCTCGTCTGGTCAAAGTTCAAGCTCGCAGCTCATGGGCTGAGCCGAGCTTGGCCCACGAGCTGCGAGCTGGTTAGACGAGACGAGACGAGCCCATGCTTGGCTTGTTTTTGCGAGTTGTTGATTGGCTCGTTATTTTGCTCATGAGCTCGTGGCTCGTTTCCCACCTATACATCATGGCGAGGTAGGTCTGTCGTCCATACTGGATTCGACAGAAAAAAAATAGTTAGACTTTTTTGCTTTTTTTGGACTACGACTAAAAAAATACAATTATTTTAATGAAATCCGCCCTAACTGGAATTTTCTTATTGATGTCCATTTGAGCTGAACAAAGTTTCTGGATTCACCACTATGTTTAGGTAATGTGAAGGTGAAGATTTTTTATGGAGTGGTGAGAAGAATAATAGGTGTTTTGCACGTCTTAACATTGAAGCGAATAAAAATTATAGAATTCTTGATCAATGTGAAAATTGTTGGGATTGACCAAAAATTATGGAATAAAAAATTCTTATTTGATAAGAAAAGAAAAAGTGGTCAAATTAGATTAGGATTATTTTCTTGTATATATAATAACAATTGGAAAATGAATAAAATGCTATTAGTATTATTATATAAGGAAAATAATAAAAAAAATCCAATTACAATTATGTAAGATTTTTGACATGATTTTAATATATATTTATTTGAGTGATTCTAGATAGACATTCATTTTGAACATTTAAAAGTAACGTTGTGATGTGTCACTTTTTCATTGGTGATGATTTCATCATTTAATGCAAATCTTCATAACCCAATGAGCATCTCAATTGTGCCGTGCATGTGGTGTGAGAGGAGAGAGAAATTTAGTGAGAGTGTTTAGAAAGAAAACATGTTTGTTGTTCTTTTTCTTTTGTTTGGAGAATTTGTGAGGGTAAGAAAAATATTGTAATGAGTGATATATTTTTCTTATCTAGTGAGAGTGTATAGAAAGAAAACATGTTTGTTGTTCTTTCTTTTTGTTTGAAAAATTTGTGAGAGTGAGAAAAATATTGTAATGAGTAATATATTTTTCTAATCAATAAAATAATTCTTCTTCTATGATTGTTACCGATCAACCGAGCTACATTAAATTCTTTATTTTCTCTTTTATCCAATTATGTTATATTTTCCTGCATTTGGTTGATTTGAGGTGAAAAAACTGATTTTTCCCAACATTATATATTTAAAAAAGATAAATTTCATCGAGTGAAGTTTTGTGGTGTGATCTTGAGAAAAAATCTAGTTTGGTCATCCTCGTTAGGCCTTTGCACCTTTGTCTGGATTTCAAGTTATTGGATCGTCGCCTTCTCTTGTCAAGCTATGGTATCGAACCTAGACCTGCGTGCCTCCTCTCCTCGCTTGAATGTATTTAACTAATTGGGGAGTTTGATGAGGTCAGACCATTAGAGCATCTTTAATAGTTGGGTCGATCAGGGTGTTTAGTGATCGAGAGAGTGATCCCTTCCTCTTTTTTTATTAAAATATTTGAATTTGTATCAATATCTCTTCCTTTTTCATTTTTCCCTCTTTTTTTTTTTTTTTTTTACTTTCAACATCCACCTCCTCTCCACAATTTAATTTTAAAATAATATATTCTTCTTTTTCTCTCTCATTAAATGGATCTTGACACAGACACATTAAAGATGATCTGAGTCATAGTATTTTCAGGTGATGGCTATTTTGGTTGGATACCAATATATGCATCAAAGAGAAGTGTTTAACTTTTGAGGAAGAATATTCCGTCCAAGAGTTGCTTCCCATACGAATTTTCCGTCCTCAGCAAGAACTAAGATAGAAGAGAACATAGTTGTGCAATGTGTAGATAAGCATATGATGTATGCAGCTGCCCAATTTGCACCACACTATACTTTAAAGCTTAATGGCTATGGATTTATCTCTATCACTCTTCTAACTTTTGTGAAATGGGACTTTTCATGATTAACAAAGTGATTTGGAGAAGTTGTGCTCATTATAATTTGTATTATAATTATAATGCCTAAACGAATAGATCCTAATTGTTGAATGTCATTTCTTTTTTGAAGTGACAAAATAAATTCGTTCAAGGGCATGTTTAAATTATAGGTACGGCCTAACTTTTTACTAATATATAGTACGTAAAATTTAAAAATGTTCGACTCTTTCTAAAATCGACTCTACAGTTTTTTTTTTTGGCTCTTAAATGATGAGAAGAGTAGCTAAAAATTGTTGTGCTTTTAAAATAATCAAATTTTGTTGTATTGAAATTGAAGAAAGAATCAGCTCTCAAAATAATTACTTTGAATAATAATACATTAATACGAAAATCAATAAACACAGACAATTTAAATAGATATTTTAACTATAGAGGCATTGTTCGGGTCTACAAAAAGAGAATGTGAAATTAATTAATTAATTTATTGTTTAAAAATAAAAATAAAAAAAGTGATATTTTTAATGTAAAATATGTGAATGAGAAGTAGAGAGAGAAAATGCGTATAATTAAAAAAAATTTAAAAAAATATATTATTTAAAAATAATTTGTCAAACAGATGCTTAATAACTAAGTTTTGATCACCATTGCCCCAAGTTTTTCTCTCATATCATCAGAACATAGAGAGATCTTATTGTGGAGTTAATTGGGTTGCTTAAGTTCTGAGCTCAATTAATTGGGCCTATGTTAATCGAAACCCGACCCATGTGCATTGATCCGTTTTTGTGAAACATCTGGAATTCATGGAGAAAACGTTTTTCAATACACGTTTGTTCATTTGTAGAGATTATAAGCAGGATGATGACACGTCGTTTTGGTCCCAAAAGTTTTGACAACTTCCACCAAATCTAATTTTCAACCACACTCCAAAAATTCAAATTTTCTCTCTACATCAAACGGGCTCAAACTCAATGAAAAGGAAAAGAGGAAAACCATCATGAGGGAGAGTGGAGGACAAGTCGCAGAGCAAACTGTTAATTTTCAAAACCAAAATTTTAGACCCATTTGGTGGAAATTAAAATCAGATTTTGAATAGATTTTTATAAAAATCGACGAAATGAGTAGCTGAAAAATTGGGAAACTCATAAAGTATGTGGTTGAAATTAATTGTTAACTTTAACTTAAATTAAAATCAGGATTGAAAACCAAATTTTTAGTAAGTTTTGATAAAAATTGATAAAACGTGAAAAATTGTGAAACCTATAAAATATGTGATTGAAATTAATTGTTTACTTTGATTTAAATAAGTAAAAAATAAAAATTAAAATTAAAAAAAGCTTCACTCATATGCTCATGCACCTCCATGGTTAATAGATGACAGATCCCAGACCAAACAGGGGTTTAATGGCAAAAGATAAAAGAAAACCTTAACATGCACCAGCCGGGAATCGAACCCGGGTCTGTACCGTGGCAGGGTACTATTCTACCACTAGACCACTGGTGCTCGTTGTCCATACTTGCCTTTTTGTTTATTATTAGTATTAGAGCCTCATTGGTAATTTGAAACTTTTTTATTTTTGTAGTTTTTTTAGGTTTTTTGATGGATGTGTGGTTTTAAATTGTTTGAAAAGTAAAAAATGGTGGCTTGACTAAGAATGAATGATTTAAATTGAGTTTGAAAAGTTGTGGTAAAAGTTTTACCTTTACCAAACAAGTTCTTAAGGCATCTCCAATCCTACTGCATTTTGCAGTGAAACTTCAAAATAGTGCCATTTTCTTGCTCCAACCGTGACTTCGACTTGGATGTTAAAATGGAGTTTGCTACTGGCGTGCCACTGTAGCAGACTGTATAAAAATTGGGGCAACTATGCTGTTGCCCTAATTTTGTCTCAAACTTTATTTTTGTTCAATTTTATCCTAAATATTGATTTGAATTTCAGTTTTGCCCTTTTTTCCCTTATTTTGAACACATAGTTATTTGATGAATATAATTCAATTTTGGTCCCAAAAAAATTATTTAGAAATTGCATTTTAATTTATTTTGTTGTAGTAAAAACAATAGTTATTTCATCTATATTGAAATTTATTTTAATTTTTGTTTCTTATTTGTCCATTATTTTTACCACATAATTAACTTATTATAAATCAAAACATTAAAATTAAATGACAACAAAATAGATTACTCAACAATATTTAGGAACTTGGAACCATAATTAGTACGGTGACATAGACATTGAAAATTAAAATACGATGGAAGCTACTTAAAAGATAACAATCTAATAATCAGGTAGATCGGATCCAGATCCTCCAAGATCGTCAAAAAAACGACTATATGGAGTTGCTGAACTTTCTTCACTTCTTTTCAGCATGATTCTTTTTTGTTCATTTCGAAAAAACTCCCTTAGCTCCGGATCTGCAATGGAGTTCAAGTCTTTGGCTAGAATGGTATTATTAAAACAATATTCAGCCGATTGCATTCTAGCCCTTTGAATTTCGTAGTTTTTCAGTCTGTCCTCATTCCCCTTGCGGATGACTTCCGCGAGCTCTCGTTGCTCCTCCATGATACTTGCAATGATTTTTGAGGAATCTTCTTCTTTTTTCCTTTTCCCCTTAGCTTTTTTTATCCCAATGGGTCGTTGGCTTGGACTGTCAGTGGCATTGTCTTCATTAATATCTAGAGAAAATGAAGACAATCCTTGATATCCTGATGTTGGGGAATCAGAAATTGGGGAATCCACGTGTGCCGATGGCTGGGATTGAAGTACGTACATCAAAGTAAGGTTGACATGACAGAGATATTTAATTTAATTTAACGGCTCAGATATCTTGTAATCTGATCAATGGCTGGGATTAAAGTACGTAAAGCAAAGTAAGGCTGACATGACAGAGATATTTGATTTAATCTAACGGTTCAGATCTCTTGTAATATGATCAATGGTTGTGATTAATGTACGTAAATCAAAATAAGGCTGACATGACAGAGATATTTGATTTAATCTAACGGTTCAGATCTCTTTTGATCTTATCAATGGCTGGGAGCAAATTACACAAATCGAAGTTATTCTGGCATGATATAGATAAGGAATCCATTCTAACGATTCATATTTCATGCATGGTCAACGGCTAGGATTGAAGTACGCAAAACGAAGTTATCTTGAATGAATCAGATGAAAATATTCTCATCTAACGGCTTATATCTCCCGTAATCTGATCTACCATTGAGATTGGTTCACACAAATTAACCTTATCAATGAAAATGCAATTATAAAAGGTGAGTACCTAATATACAATTCATCATTCATATCTAACACTTCAAAATTCATATATCAATTTTACGTCTCGCAAAAATGAATTTCAATGTTGGCGGATCTTCCAATGTAAACGACAGTGTTCATGAAGAAGACGAACAGATCATGAACGACCTTGAGGCACTTGAGGCCCGTCATGATGCTGTGGTTCGCATGTATTTGAATAAAAACATCCTTCTAACTGAAATGGTCGAACAGCAACAAACTCCACCAACACATGGCGGCTCGATTCCTGGACACATTGTCATAAATCGCGATAGAGAGTCTGCCCATGAACGATTGTTCAACGACTACTTCGCATCGAACCCACAGTACGACGAAAAGTTGTTTCGACGACGTTATCGCATGTCAAGAAATTTATTCTTACGCATAGTGCAGTCTGTGGAGGTGCATGATAGTTACTTTGTTCAGAAAAGGGATGGACTGGGTAGGCTAGGGTTGTCCTCTCTCCAAAAGATTACTGCCGTATTTCGGATGCTGGCATATGGCATTGCGGCGGGTGCAACTGATGAGTATTGCAAGATTGGTGAGTCAACAACTATTGAAAGTTTGAAAAGGTTTTGTCGTGGAGGTATTTGGAAGCCGTTATTTGCGTTCACCCAACACTAATGACATTGCACGACTTCTTCACGTTGGTCAACAACGTGGTTTTCCCGGAATGTTGGGTAGTCTTGACTGTATGCATTGGAAGTGGAAAAATTGTCCAACTGCATGGGCAGGCCAATACGCAGGACGAAGTGGATCACCAACCATTTTCTTAGAGGCCGTAGCCGATTATGATCTTTGGATATGACACGCATACTTTGGTATGCCAGGTTCAAACAACGACATCAATGTTTTAGAGGCCTCCCATCTATTTGTCAACCTCGCTAAAGGTATTGCTCCGCCCGCTAATTACGTCATACATGGACGTGAATACAATATGGGTTACTATTTAGCTGATGGTATATATCCGAAGTGGGCCACTCTCATACAAACAATTCACGAGCCACGTGGACCAAAGAAAAAATATTTCGCAATGAAACAAGAAAACTGTAGAAAAGACGTTGAACGGACATTTGGGGTTTTACAATCTAGGTTCGGAATTATTGCAGGACCGTCATGATTTTGGAAGAAGAGCATCTTACACGAAATCTTGACTGCATGCAATTATGCACAACATGATCATAGAGGATGAACGTGATGTTGAAGCACCTATTCGAGATTGGGTAGAAGCACCGAGCCCACGAGTTGAGATGGTTGTAGATGAAAATGTTCATTTCCAGGAGTTTCTTGCTCGTCATCGTCAAATTAAGGATAAGGAGGCTCACATTGCACTCCGAAATGCTTTAATTGAACATTTGTGGGAACACATTCAAATTCCGAGAATTAAATTAGTGAAATAAATATATTTGGTGTATTTCTCGTTTTATTTTAATGATCAAATAAATATTTCAAATATAATAATAATAAAAAGTATGTTAAAAAAGAAAAATAAAAATATTATGTTTATTTGGTGTAAAATTTGAAGTTTTGGGTTTGATATGAGTTATATTAAACTTATTTGGTGTGAAATTTGAAGTTTTGGGTTGAAAATGAGTTATGAAGATAGAGTGAGAGAAACTGTATTTTAGTATAAAACTAACTGCATTTTAGAGTTCCTGGTTGAAGTATTAGTCACTTATTTAGTGCAATTTTTACTCATTCTCGTTATTATGAAACTCGAACAAGCTCTAAGTCGATTTTCTTTTTTATTGTGATGTTAATGTACTTTTCTTTTCCACCAGTAGACTGTACTCTAGTAAATTTGTTAATTTTTGCTTTACCAAATGGATGGCGATATGCATAATAATGCATGCAACGTCCACCAATTATCTTACAATCTTGAACTGCACCAGTTTTTGTCGATTGGAAAACTCAAGTTGGCTAATAAAGTTAGAATGTCTTATCATCTACTATTTCTTTCGGGTTTTATCATTTTTGTCATAGTTCCTTCCTTTGAAACTTTGAACCCAAGAATAATAGCAATCTACTGTTTGAGAAATGTAATGATGAATCTCTGAATTTCCTCAGAAATATTAACGGACAGCAAGAATTGGTGTTGTAGGGATGGCATGGCACTGCATTTTTGCTTTCGGATTCCTTACATTTGGAAATAGTTCTGGTATGGGAATCTTAACTATTGCTACAAGAGTTTTCGTGCTAATTAAATGCTTGAAAAAATCGAGAGTAGATAAAAAGAGAGCTTTGCAATGGGATAATTTATTTCCTTATGATCGAGACCCATTATTTGAGAAAAATTATGGTTTAAAATAGTATTTTTGGGAGGATGTGCGGTTAAAAAATGTTTAAAAAGTCAAAAATTGTAAGCTTGACTAAAATAGATGGTTGAGATTGAGTATTGAATAAATTTGGTATTAAAAAAATGGGGGCCAATGTTTTCTTCTTCACGGATTCTGTCAAACCAATGAGTTGAGTTTCTTTCATAAACTTGGGTTAAATGAATGGATCTCTTCTCTAGATAGGACTTTACAGCTTGTAGAACATTTGCATATCATGAAGTGGGATGAACCCATTGTTGGAACACGGTAAGATGTCATCTTGCTCGCTAAGGACCCGTTTAACACAACTTTTGAAGAGTAAAAAAGTTGCTTATAAGATTAAGCCCCCCGTTTGTCCTGAGTTTTTTGAAAAATTTCCTCCCAAAACTCATTTTCACGATCCACCACTTTCACACTTATCAACATCTTTTCAATCACACATTCTTTCACATATTCAAATTTCCTCCAAAATCTCCTAAACAAAACAGACTCTAAGAAATTGTTTCTGAACATATTTGGATAATTTTATGAAAGTATTTATTCTGCTAGAAGTGTTTTCAGAGGAAGTGTTAAAAATATCTAGACGCACTTGTTCGACTAAATCAAAGAATCTTATCATTAAAATAGCTAATTGTTATAGTAGAGTGAACCGACTCCCAATTGCTTAAAGACACATATACATGTGTAACATATTGTGACTTTGGAGTACAAATTTCTTGTGAATGATCATTGGACGTGTGTATTAAATCGTCATTTATTTACAACTTTTGATCACATTTTAAACGCTAGAGGCTTAATCAGTGCTGTGTTTTCACTGAAATAAAGAAAAAAGAAAAAGAAAATTTGCCTTACATGCATTATATATTGTCTTCCATATTCGATCATTTTAAAAATGAAAGCTTATTTTTTTAATTTAAAGATTCCACTTTTAAGACACAATTTCTTTGTTTTTCTTGTAAGTTCTTTATTTATTGTGACTATGAGTGTAACTTCTCTAAATGTGAAACTTTATATTCTTCAAACTAGTAGAATGATCGATTGTTTGTTCGAGCTTTTTGACTTCTTATATCATATCGAGACATGAGGTTCTAACTTGTTTTGTAAGATAAATTGGCTAAGGAAAAGTCGTTTCTTCGTAGAATCATGCGCAAGAATGCTAAAAAATCTTCTTCGATTTGTACGAGTATAGTACTCAATTGGATGGTAATAAGCAAGACCAAAATCTTGTGCAAGTAAAATATCCTTTGTTGATGGTTGTGGTTGTACATAGGTCCTTATCAGAGCCACCTTATTAGCATTAAGCTTGATAAGAAATAGTCTTTTTAACTTGACAAGGATCCTATTCCTTAGTAAGCACCAACAATGAAATTTAAGTGGAGGGAATCACATTTTTTTTCTCAATGACAATCATTTATACAAGTATTTTTTATTATATACTTATCATTATCACTATTTTAGACAACTCCAACAGAAGTCAGCAAAAAGAGATTCTACCCTATATAAGTAGAACCAATAATTTTGCATACCATCCAACAATTTCTGCTATCTTGACTGGTATAGTTTACATAATCCTGTGTGTCTTGGTACTTGGTGAACCAGATGGAGCAAGCAAAGAAACAGAAATCACTAGCCATTGATGAAGAAAAATGGGTGTATGATTCTTCAGTTGATCATAAAGGAAGAGTTCCTCTCCGAGCTTCCACCGGTTCATGGAAGGCCTCCCTTTTTATTATTGGTGAGTAATCCATTTAACTTCTCCTTTGCAGGTTCATTTTCTCAGCAGACAGTACTTTTATCATGTGGTGAGGAAACTACTTGTCCTAACCTTGTACATTTTTTTTAACATGTATTAGATTCTTCTTGTTTAGAATTTGAAAAATGTCAACTATTTCTTTTATTGGCAGCAATTGAATTCACTGAGAGGTTGAGTTATTTTGGACTAGCAACAAGTTTAATCATATATCTTACCAAGGTGATCCATCAAGACCTAAAAACCGCGGTTAAAAGCGTCAACTATTGGAGTGGGGTAACCACCATGATACCACTGCTTGGAGGATTTCTAGCTGATGCTTACCTTGGCCAATTCTCTACTATTCTTGCCTCATCAACTGTTTATCTCCTGGTATAATATTTGGTCTCTATTTGTGAGAATTCGTGCTATTCATCGAATGGCTTGTCAAATTACCATTTTCTTATGCAAAAGAAAGTGATTATGTCATCTGTTTGGTAAGGTAGATTGGAGAATACTGTACATTCATGTCTGTTCAGTACTGTGTACCAAACATGTCATCCAAATGTCTAATCATTAAATAATGCGACGACTTTTGATGTGAAACACAGGGACTGCTTCTTTTAACAATGTCAAGATTAGTTCCAGGCTTGAAACCTTGTAATTCTGGGTTGTGCCATGAACCCCATAAGGTCCATGAGGTGGTGTTCTTTATTGCAATCTACTTGATTTCAATAGCAACTGGAGGGAATAAACCCTCTCTGGAGAGCTTTGGAGCTAATCAATTTGATGATGATCATCCAGAAGAAAGGAAGAAGAAGCTGTCATTTTTCAATTGGTGGAATGCTGGAATATGTTGTGGCCTATTACTTGGTGTAACTGTGGTTGTCTACATTCAAGATCAAGTTAGCTGGGCTGCAGCAGATATCATTCTTACAGCTTTCTTGGCTTCTACTATGGTGATTTTTGTTATCGGACGGCCATTTTATCGTTATAGGAAAGCGACAGGAAGTCCTCTAACACCCATGTTGCAGGTAATTGTAGCAGCAATTTCCAAGAGAAATTTTCCATATCCATCTGATCCTGATCAATTGTTTGAGGTTCTTGAATCAGACAAGACTCGAAGGAGGCTTCTTTGCCATACGGATAAACTTAAGTAAGACGTTTAACAGTTTAGTACTATAATTCCGAGTATGTCTCCTCACATGGTACCGTAGTATAGAGATTAAGTTTTTAGATGAGGTGATTCGATAAGATAAATATAGTGATTCGTACTCTTGATATATTATCATCCTATCGTTCAGGTTTCTTGACAAGGCCGCAATAATTGATGAGAAACAGAATAATAATAATAATAATCCATGGAGACTTGCAACAGTAACCAGGGTGGAAGAAATGAAGCTTGTAATCAACTTGATTCCAATATGGCTAACTGCATTGCCATTTGGAATCTGCGTAGCACAGGCCGCGACATTCTTCATCAAACAAAGCACAACAATGAACCGGAAAATCTTTCATAATTTCATCATCCCACCAGCCTCGGTTTACGCCCTTGCTGCCATTGGAACGATAATTTCCATCACGTTTTACGATAGACTCCTCGTACCCTTTTTAAGAAAGGTAACAGGAAATGAAAGAGGCCTTAAAATTCTTCAAAGAATTGGTTTTGGGATGATTTTCTCTACTATAACTATGGTAGTAGCAGCATTGGTTGAAAGGAAAAGATTAAGTATGGTCGAAAAGAATCCTCTCGAGGGCTCGATTTCGATGAGTGTACTGTGGCTGGCACCCCAGTTTATGATCATTGGTATAGGAGATGGATTTACTCTAGTGGGATTGCAGGAGTACTTTTATGGTCAAGTGCCTGATTCAATGAGAAGTTTAGGAATTGCATTGTACCTTAGTGTAATTGGGGCTGCAAATTTTCTTAGCAGTCTTTTGATTACATTAGTGGATCATATTACAGAGAAGGGTGGCAAAAGTTGGTTTGGTAAGGATTTGAATAGCAGCAGATTGGACTGTTTTTACGGGTTATTAGCGGTTATTACGATGGTGAATCTGTGCGTTTACGTGTTCGTCGCGAGACGATATTCATACAAGAATGTGCAGAGGACTACAAAGGCAGTTGCTGATTGTTATAAAGGTGATAATATTGATGCAATAGCTTGATGTATTTGTGCATTGTATTAACAAATAAAACAAATGTTTATCCTTGTGAAATGGAAGAAAAGATGATGATATTATGAAATTTTCTAGTGAAGATAAATGAAATTTAGAACAACTTGGGATGTCAAAAGCTACTCCTAGGAGCATATTTATATTCATTAGAATGTATTGCATGATAATTTCATCATTATCTCCTTTATATATATACTAGTGTCTTGAGCACGCGTTACGTACATGATGCAAATAAAATGCATATAGAGCATTGTTGGGTACAATTTGTCAATTTTTGAATTTTTCGATTTTGGTAAAAAAAAATGGAAATTCGGGCAAGCAGCTACACGAAATTGGGACCAAATTGGCACCTATATATATATATATATATATATATAAAAGCAAACGATAATTTTAAAAATTATTTATAATTATTCCAATTTTCTTATTCACAAAATCCAATACTCCTTTTCATTATAATCTCACTATAACTTCTTCTCCCAAAAAGCTTCTAATATTTAATTGTATCAAACCAGTATACCGCTGGACACTTCCAGCAGTGGTCCGACCGTAAGTTCGAACATTGTCTCTATACTTTTTTGGATGTTTGCATTCCTTTTGTTTTATTTCGTTGATGTCAACATAACTTAATGTTATGCAAGAGTCAAGAGAATTAAGAGAAAATTGAACGAAAAGGAGAGTAGCAGTTAAAAAATGAGTGGAGCATACGATTAGAGAGGTGTTCATGAAATCATGGTGAAAACAGACAACAAAACATAAAGACCGATGATTTTTTTTTATCATTGTAGACGAGAAAACCTCCCTTACTGTTAATGATTAATCATTACTTCTAACTTTTTAGAACTAGTAGTAAGAATGCACAGAGATAAGATATTGAACACCAAATTATTAAATTGTGCGACAAGTGTAAGAACATTGGTAGCTATCAGGCATCAAAATACTACAATTGTAAAGTTGTCAGATTCATTACAGTAACTGTAGATTATTCAGAACACATGCCAGTGCATTTTCCGTCTTCATTTTGGAGCTAACAATACATTTTTTGTTAAATGGTCATTGCACGCCACTCCACTTGGCCCAATCCACAAATTGCATCCCTCCATAAACGTTGTTGGAGAATCGCACACCAACTGTAAAAGCCATGGCAACGAGTGGAACCTGCTTTCCCAATGGAGATGCTTCCACCACGCGTTCTAGCCCGTTTATAATCTGATATCTGGTGTTGGAAGAGACTGCCAGAAAAACACCTGAAATTGGGTAGGACATGTACCTCTTAGTTGAGTAGAAGAGAGGTGATTGCAATGGCAGCAAATCTTTTGAACTATTTACTTCAAACATTTGGCAAACTGTATACTAGGAAGAGGGACCATGAGTATACACACTTTTTATATGAAAGAACCATCCTATATGCCTGAACAGAAGTTAAATCAAACTTTTATGGATTAATTTTGCTGCAGTCATGGCTAAGAGATGGTCATCCGTAACCTTAAGTCATAATCATCGATGATTGAGTTGTGTAAACTTCTGAATAAATATCCTGCATCTAAACCGAATTCTTTCTGGATAAGGATCTCTTTCTAGTTGCTCACGAACAATTAGGAGATTCACTAGAAAAAAAAGGGTTCTGCTTCTGACGGCAACATGCTTGGTCCCGCTTAAGGGGTCAAATTAATACGTTTTAAGAAGAAATATTTGAATATCAATCTCATACCAAATCCCATCAATCCAATCCCCGTTCACGTTTTTTATTTTTCTTATCAATGAATAGATCTCTTTCCAAGATAACTGTATCACAAGTCATGATGGTCCTTATAAGTCTTGGGATGCCATGGATTCACTCACTCACCTTGTTCAATAGTACCCAAATTAACTCGGCTAGTTTCCCATTTTGCTGAACTTTGTAAGCATAGCCCAAAGTGTGCTCTAATACCATTTCACATGGAATTGATGATTCTGACTTCTGAGTAAACAGGCGATACTAACTCTTCAAACTATCCCTCACAGCCTAGCAAAGTCAAAGTTACCAAGTGTAGCAAAAGCATCCTTTTATTGGAAAAGTGGTGTGATTTGCTCAATCTTGAGCACAACCGAGTAATAAAAGCTAATCACATTAAAGAATCAATATGCTACATAAAATACTCTAGCAATAATAAGAACAGCACATTACACTCGAGGTGGAATTGGAACTAGAATTCAGAAAAAGTAACAAGTTAGCAACAAGAAAAAAAGCGAGGGGTTAAGCAAGCATACCCCAAAGAGCTGCACTCTTCACGAGGGGTGGAACTGGTATGTCGTCCTCCGATTTTTTTATGCTCCTGATGTTCAAAAAACATGGATTATAACACATGATAGTCCACTGATAAACATACATTTCATAAAGTTTTGAGTATGCAAATGTCATCAATTTTATGTAGAAGTATCTTATTGTTACTTAAGATTGATCTTAACACCTCTGTTAATGGGTATCAATTAATATTTTTCATGTACAGATGAAAGAAGGAACCACACAAGCTAAAGTAGATCGAGGTTCTGAATACAAATATATTCTAAGCCCCTGTTTGGTGAAAACTTAAATCATCTTATTTAAATCTTAGTCAAAATCAACAATCCATCTCAACCATATATTTCATTGGACCCACAACTTTTCAACCACGCATCTCGTCAACCTTTATCAAAATAAAAAACGACAAAAAATCTGATTTTAATCTCCACCAAGCAAGGGCTGAATCAGATTTGAGTTTTCGACATTACTAGTTCACATCACCATATATCTAAGACATACAAACGCATGCACACGACTTCTAGATGAAACATACCGTTTGGCAGTCATTATTAAATTTGCAATTCCTTGGCCGATAATACCACATCCAAACCCAACAAATGCATAGAGAATGCCCTGAAAATGAAATACATATCGTTAAAATGTGCAGAAAGCCTCTGGTTGATATGAAAAGGAAAAAGCCCAAAATGGGGGTCAGAAAAGGCAAAAATAAATTATTTGAGCATTTGATGGAAAAGGATAGAATTTCAGATTACATGCATACCCATCTGATGTTTCTCTGTTTCGGATGTATACAAATTTATCACATTTTACAAGAGACGCAGAAATTACCTTGTAAAAATAGGTGGCAATTCTCTGATTTACTGTAAATGTACATCCAGGGCGTTCGGCCTCAAAAACACTGCATCATATTTATAGTTGAAGTTTTAGACTGACTATAGTAAAATTATAAAATAATTGAAACTAAGAAACGCATTTAGAAGTAACTGTGAATTTTGTTCAAATAAAAGTGTAAAAGGAGCCGAAAACACGAAACCTTTTTTGATTTATGGGGATATATATGGTTATAACCATATACATATATAAAGTGAACTTTTCTGATATATGGGGATATAAATATAATGTGATATAACCATATATATAAAGTAATATATACCATTTTTCCAAGTTGGGTGGGATTAGACTTCTCTGTATATATATAGATCATTGTAAACACACCAAAAGTAAGTTCAACATATTATTTTTCACGAGAGAAAAATAGAGAGATCAAATTGTGGGTTTTCTATATTTTCTAGTAATAGATATTATTGATTGAGAGGGTGAGAATTCCATTGTTGGAGCTTTATAGTTCTTCGTGATTTATTGATTAATAATATTTTGTTCGTTGTTCATCCCAATAATTTCTTCTATATATACATATTTTTATTGTTTGAATCCTATATTCGCATATTGTTTTGTCAACAAGATTCATCATCTAAATCGGGCGTGTCCAAAATTATAACAATAACAAATAAAAAAATGTAATCAAAGTAACACTACACACATGGTTTGAAAAAACGTAAACGGGTATCGAGGCGTTTCTATGTCATTAAGCGAGACGTAAGCCTCGAGATATTTTGAGGTGTAAGCCTCACCACAAAGGAAAAAGATTTAATTTGAAAAATTAGAAAATAACATAAAAATAAACTTAATGGTTCCAATGAACCATAAACAGTTTTGAAAATTCTTAACGAAACAAAATCCAAAATAAATTAATAAAGTTGAAAATAATCAATAGTTATATCCATTGTCAAACAAAAATTAAATATAGTGCTTAAAAAAAAGCCTAAAAGTCTCCAAAATGAAATAAATATAGCCCCTGTTTGATACAGATTAAAAATCTGATTTTAATTTCCACCAAACAAGGGCATAGTACAATTGCCTTTTGTAGAGAACAGTTGCAGCATGCATGCTTGCTGCTTTGTGCAGAGTTGCAGCCTGCACCTGTTTGATACAGATTAAAAATCTGATTTTAATTTCCACCAAACAAGGGCATAGTACAATTGCCTTTTGTAGAGAACAGTTGCAGCATGCATGCTTGCTGCTTTGTGCAGAGTTGCAGCCTTGCAGGCTGATAGCTTTGTAGAGACTAGGGAGGAACGGTAATCTTGCAGACTTACTCCAGTCTTTTGCGTGATTTCTTGTGACTTGGTCAATAACTTTTAATATATTTATGGGGTTGCGGGTGTAGTGTTACAGTAGTACAATTAAAATCATGCTTTTGGCCTTTTCTAATAACTTTTTGGGCCAAAAAAATATTAAAAAAAGGCTAAATTGCACTGAGGCGAGTTCCAAGGCATGCACCTAAGTCAATTGAGGTGCACATCTTTCAAAAACAGCCTCGAAATTACTCCCTACACCTACAGTCCTACGCCTCACATTGAGGCACACCTCTTATTGGTTTTTTCATAACATGACTACACATGTTTTAAAAAATGGAAAAAAGAAAAAGAGTTAACTACTTGTGTAAATTAAGTTTTTACACTAAATAATAAAAAAATCGAAAGATTTGAACGTCTAATTTGATGGCAAGAAAGGCAATAAAGAAAACCTGCTAGGAAGAGCCGCATAAGCGCTCAACATTCGACCAAGAAATCCGTGAGATGCACGTGGCTGTCCAAATCGAACATATGGAGCTAACATACCAACTAAAGCAACATTGACAACCACTCCAACTAAGAGGTCTGCAGTGTACAATTCAAATTCTGCCCAGAAGTCTTTGCCCCTCTTTTTGACTTCGGCAAATGTTGCACAGCAAGAATCAATGACTATCTACATCAGAAAACGATCATATCGAAATAAATCTATGCATCCCAAGATTATGAGAAGTTGACAAAGTGACAACTTTGTTAATGATATGGCCCAAATATAACTGAACTAATAGAAAGATTTATAGGCATCAGTCGCTAAAAATTGCCACAAATGATTGGATATATAATCATTTAAAGTGGACGGATATTATGCTACTACATTACAGAAAACTGGAAAGTCATTAAGATCTTTATGCAACTATATCTATGAAACAAAAAGCATTTCAAGACCAAGAAACAAGAAGAAAGTGTATTACAAACCTCTGTTCCTATTTTGAAAAGAAAGGATGGATCAGCCAACATCCTGTTCCGTAGCATAGCACATGACCTCATCAGAAATCCCAGTGGCCAAACAGATCCCTATGAATGCAAAATCACAAAGCCATCACTCATATACCATAGAAGACGCAAAAGATTTTTCCTGCATAAAGCAAACTCACGTGTATTAATTTTTACCTGCAGGTCCAAATATCTGTGCAGAAGCACCTTCCGAATGCCCACACTCTTGGCAGATTCCAGCATATCAACCGGAAGAGTAGCTCCACGAGCTTCGGTCTCTCCAATCACCTCCTCAAATTTTAGCATGGGTCCCAACTCATCTTCCTCCTTGTCATCACCACCATCATTCCCACCTCCACCACCGCCGCCCCCACCACCAGAAAAATTCCCATTTCCACCACTTCCATCAGCCAAATTCCCACCGCCATCTACATAATCTTTATCACATTTGGATACATAATCACTGCCCAAAATCCTAGCATCTTTTTCTATAGGACTTCCATCACTAGCTTTAGTTACTGTGGTCACAGCCACACCAGACACTGGCTCAGTCTCCGGATTCAAGGTATTCACAATTAAGAGTCCATGCCTTTTCGTTTTACACAAAAACTGCCCCTTTGTTTTTGTCAACTTACCTGAATCTTGAAATTTTTGCAACATCAAATTTGGGTTCCGAATCCTCGTATCCCTTGAAAAAATGAACTCTTTTTGCAAATTCTTGAAATGGATCAATCTAATACTTGATGAACAACCCGCCATTTTGCTGAAGAAACTTACGTAAGAATGCTGTGTAAAGTCGACTAATTACAACGGAACACCAGCAAAAGGCACAAAACTACAATCTTGGCAGCATAGGTACCTAAAAATGATAAACAAATTAAGTTATTCAAGTCAAATGTTCGAAGAAGGTTTAATAATTAAAAAACAAATCCTAAAAGGAAATCCTCACCTTGAAGAACCTTAAACCACTTCTCACTTCCGCCGGTTTGCTTTTCCGGGAAAACGCGAGAAACAATATGAAAAGAGACGAGCCGACGCCGTTTCTCTGAGTGGGCTTTAAGAGGAAGAGACGTCAATGTCTGGTTCAGATATTTTCTATTTTCTTACTTCAAGTCTTCAAGCGAGTGTGGTCGGATGTGGCGGCTCGTCATTTGCAGTTTTGCACCATTGCCTCGCACGTGGGAAAAGATTTCGTGCGTGAGCAAATTTTAGGGTTTTTTTTTTTTTGAAAAAATTATTGTGGCGCTGCATGTGGGTTGGGATGCCGAAAGCGAGATTTATTTGGAGTGATGAAGTGGTAAGTAATAACAAGATAGATGTAGTGAAAGATCAGACAACTCACTTTTTTTTTTTTTTTAGGAGAGTTAATTAGCCCCGGTTTGATTCCCATATTTTTTGAAAAAGTGGATTTTGAACAGTAGTTTTGAAAAATCATATTGTTTGAAAAGTAAAAAATTATAAGCTTGATTTTTTATTTATTTTTTATTGTTGAAATTGATTACTGTAGAAAAAAGTAATATTTTTTATAAAAAAAATATGTTTATCAAACAAGGTCTTAATGTCTCTTGAGTATTTTGGTTCGATCGTCCGCGTATTCAATTATGACATTTTTATGAATTACAAAGTTTTTTGGACACCAAATGGTCAGATAACTTTTCCACCGAGTATTATTTATTATTATTATTATTATGGGAGCAAACAATTTCATTGATCGGTACAATCAAATTGCAATAGAAGGTGGAACATCTTCACAACACACGTAATCAATTCTTGTATTCATAGCAAGAGACTTAAGCTCGTGAGCGACTGGGTTTGCAGCTCATGCGATGTGATCAATACTGTAGTTTCTCATTGAATCCAAAAGTATTTGACAATCCAAAATAACGTTCAACAGTGGTGAGAACATGGGTGCCTGAGTGATAACTTGGACAATGAGAAGTGAATCTGTCTCAACATTTTGCACTTGCAATCCCAACTCAATAGTGAATTCGAGTCCTTCTTTGATTGCCAATAATTCGACCTCCAATGGAGAAAGATTCCCAGCAATGCACTTGGCTAATGGCCCCATCACCTCACCCTAGTGATTTCGAGTTAGAGCTCCTACTGATATAGTTTCATCATCCCCGTTCACTGTTGTATCTGTGTTGAGGAGAATAGAGTCTTTAACAAGGGCAACCTAAGATTTTCTTCTTGAAACTGTACACAGAGATGCCTTTGCATTAGGACCAGATTCTGCAAGAAAATTAAGACTCTGTTGAGACACTTAGTGTTCTTCCAAATAAGAATCTATCTCTTTGAGCATCTGTAAAATGGGTTTCGCTCTTTTACCAAGAGATAAAAAGTTCACATCCCTCAAAATTTGCCATGCTACCAAGTAGAGATGTTCAAATTTGCCTCGTTGCAGATTATTTTTTGCAAATAGAATCCACTTCGCAAAGTTATTTGCCTTTCACCTCGTGACCAAGCTAGAAAATTTTGAATTTGTTCACGAATCATATGCACAAGTACAATCTGGTGAGAATGTAAATTAACCGTCCTTGGAATAATGCCATTAAAAACCTGGTAGATAAACACCTTCACTTTCAGGGGAATATTGAGGTTCCAGATGAACTTCCACCATTCTTCATCCCTCTTGAAACTACATCCTTTCTCATCAGTTGGTTGGTCCAATAGATGAGCAAGCCAATGTCCAGACTTGACAGTGTAATTTCCATGATTCTTGTAATGCCAAATATACTGGTTTGGTCTTCTACATTTACCAAGTGGGATAGATAAGATAACTTCTCTATCAACGGGTGAGAAAATCTGATCTAGAAGTCCTCTATCCCACTGTCCATTCGAAATCAAATCAACAATCTTTTTTACCCTCAAATCCGGTGTTGAGTGTATCCAAAAAAAATACCTGATTTGGGAATCCAAGAGATGTTGAAAATTGAAATTGAATTACCATCCCCCTCCTTCCCCACCTCCATATGATACCTTTTAGAAGCAGTTCTCTCCTCGGGGCCCCCACATGATGCTATTCCACAAGAAAGATCCATGGTGTTGCATTTGACTGAATAGAAAATGATGGCAGTAAAAGTATTTGCATTTGAGAATTCTCCCTGCCAATGAGTTGGGATATTGGAGTAAACGCCATGCTTTTTTGCTAGAAGAGCCTGGTTGAAAGCTGTCAGATTCCGAAACCTCATTCCACCTTCCCTTTTCGCTTTACACATCCTCATCCATTTTTGCCAATGCAGCCCACGAGTACCACCTGAGCCTCCCCACCAAAAGTCTGCAGCAAGTTTATGCAATGAATTAATACAAGAATTTGAAATTTTAAAGGATCCCATGACATAAGTGGTGATAGCCTGGACAATCGCTTTAATATACACCTCACGACCACTAGCAGAGAAATGCTTACGTTTTCAAGCCTATAACTTCTTCCACACCATATCTTTCAAGAATTGGAAAACTTCAACTTTTTTTTCTTTCCAATGAGAGATGGTAAACCCAAATATTTATCATGTGATTTTGCAGTATTCAATTGGAAAAGATCAAGAATATCCTGTTGCTGGTTTGTTGGTATGTTGGGACTGGAAGTTACACCAGATTTTGTCATATTGATTTTTTGTCCAGATGTTTTTTGATACAACTACAACATGAAGATAAGATGTTGACAATCATTTAATAAGGCTCTATAGAACACTAATGAATCTTTTGCAAAAAAATAGATGACTAATCCGATGGCTATAACAAGAGCATGTTATTCCACGAATATCCCACCTTTTAGCTACGTGAGAGATCAGATTTGATAATCCTTCAGCACAAATCAAGAAAATGTATGGTAAGAGTTGGCATCCCTGTCATAATCCTCTGCTAGGGAGAACAAAACCCCTAGCACCCCTGTTAATTAGAAAAGAAAAGGAAGCAGAGGACACGCAACGCATAATCAAGTCCACCCATATTGGGCTGAACCCAAGGCGAAGCATAATTGCCTCGAGGAATTTCCATCCAACTTGGTCATACACTTTGGACATATCAAGCTTCAAAGCCATCAAGCCATTTTTCCCCAGCCTCTTGTATGAAATTGAATGTATAGTCTCAAGACCGTCGATCACATTATATTATCAGTCTCCCCGACACAAAAAGCACTTTGATTCTCTAATATCACATATTCCAGTACTAATTTAAGTTGATTAGCAATGGTTTTTGTGATAATCTTGTACAACATGCTGCATAAGCTAATTGGTCGAAATTCTTATCTATTCACAAGACTCTTCACCTTTGGAATGAGCACCACATTGGTATGGTTCAATTCATCCAATGACGCTCCATCATTCAAAACTGATAAATAGATCTCCCCAACGTCTTTTTTGACAATCTCCCACGCCTTTTGATAGAAAATTGCATGAAATCCATATGGCTCAGGTGCTTTCTTTGGACCCATAGAGAATAGGGCTTTATGTAGTGATGGCAATGGGCCGAGCCGAGCCAGCTCGGATCACGGCTCTTACGAGCCGAGCTCGTGGCTCGTTAGGCCAAGCCGAGCTTGGCCCACGAGTCAAGTATATATATATATATATATATATATATATATATATATATATATATATATATATATATATATATATATATTATTCTTATTATTATTATTATTTGCATTTTTCTTCAAAAATACACGAGCCCACCAGCCGAACTCGTGGGCTCGGCTTGTGGCTCGTGTTTGATGA
The DNA here is from genome assembly GCA_963555705.1 of Ligustrum vulgare. Taxonomy (NCBI): domain Eukaryota; kingdom Viridiplantae; phylum Streptophyta; class Magnoliopsida; order Lamiales; family Oleaceae; genus Ligustrum; species Ligustrum vulgare. The sequence continues at coordinate 4,983,118 of OY743185.1, forward strand.
GTCGCTCGTGCAAAAATGAGCCGAGGATAGCTTGGCTCGTTTCCCCGATTTGCTTGTTTGGCTCGTGCGTTAGATGAGTCTAGCCGCTCGTGGCTCGTGTTTTGACGAGCCGAGTCGACGAGCCGTTTTGCCACCTCTAGCTTTATGTCAGCCTCGGTAAATGGTGCCATTAGAATATCATTCACTGAATTATTGACGGTGGGCACAATACTGTGAGTAACCTGCTCAATTTCATCTTCTGATGGATTAGATGTTAGAAACAAGTTGTCAAAATAATTTTCAATTATCTCATCTATGCGTTCTGGCATCGTTTTTCGTTGTCCATCATCATCCTTCAGTCCCAAAATGGTGTTTTTGCTTTTCCTTGTAGAGCTTCGTAGGGAAAGAAACTAGAATTTCTATCTTCGAGATGAAGCCAATCTGTCGGAGAACGTTGCCACGAATAATATTCCTCCATGTCCAAAAGGCCTTCCAGTTCCCCCTTAAGTTGTTGTGCCTTGGTGAAATTCTCTGTTGAAAATTGTTTGTTTTTAATCATTTTCAATTGCTTACGAATGTTCTGAATCAAGACAGGAATTTCTCTACTTTTGCTGGCCCATTAGTACAAAATATTGCGACAACATTCCATCTTACCAAGGAACTCGGTCATCCCTGTTACATCATTTTTGGAAGATGTATTACCATTCAATTTCCATACCTCTTTGATAATCTTCAAGTATTCCGACTGTCGGAGCCACATAGGTTCAAACCTGAATCATCGTCCTCTCTTCTTGATTTCCTTTCGTTAGTGCACCTTTTCAAGTCTCAATTCCAACGCTCGATGATCAGAGACATATAAGTCAAGGTGAATGATAGTCGCATTCGGAAATAACTCCCTCCAATCACTGCTAGCCAATGCTCTATCCAACCTTTCAAAAATATTAGGTGGCGTTCTGTTTGTATTTTATTTTGTATTTTCATTTTCGAAAATGTTTTGTGTTTTGTGTTTTCATTTTTGTTTTCAAATTTGCTGAAAACGCGTTTGGTTTGTCATTTCTGAAAACTGTTTTTGAAAATGAAAAGCTGGAAAACACGTTCTGTTTGAAAATTTGCAGAACACTATTTAAACTATTTTTAATTAATTTGCTTGCAGAATACTACTAACTCCAACTCAAATTTCCTTTCACAATACACTAAAAATATGGTTACATGCAACACACTAATGTGAGCATTAAGAGTCTATATTAACACAGCTTGGTCAGGTTCAGGACTTGAGAAAGTTCTACTTCTATTAAAATCCAGAAAATGCAAGTTCTTTCAAAACCACCAGAGTCCATTTATCATTGCATTTTTTGAAATATAATAACAATAATTCTCATTTAATTTTTTTTTGTAATGTTGATATTGAATTCAATAAAACTTTATTTAAACTAAGTTCCAAGTTAGGATAATTCTAAAAAAAAAAAATCTTTATTTAGGCTTAGTTCCATGTTAGGATAATTCTAAAAAAAATAAAAAAAATAAAAACTTTATATTAAGCTTAGTTCTAAGTTAAGATAATTCTATAAAAAAAAAAAAAAAATTCCAAAACGCGTTTTCCGCGTTTTGGACATTTTTTGTTGAAATACACACAAAACGCCCAAAACGATGTTTCGGGCGTTTTCCGTTATGTGTACAAATTTTTTTTTTTGTTTTCCAAAATGCGTTTTCGAAAGTGGTAAAGAGAACGCGTTTTTAGCGTTTTCAAAAATAAAAACAGAAAACGGCCTCAAAACAGCAAAAAAAAAAACAGGGGAAAAAAACAGGGGCTTATTTTCAGCTTTTGTGTGTTTTTCCCAAGTGAATTCTAGTCCAGAGAAATCAAGATCTGTTAATTCACAATGATTCACCGTCTCTTTAAAGCCGTCCATAGATATCCTGGTTCTATCTCTTCCTCCATGTTTTTCATTAGTGAACAAATTTTCGTTAAAATCACCCATACTCATCACTAGGATTGAGCAAGCTTGTGTTAATATGCGCAATAACATCCAAGAGTTGTGTCATTGAGATGTATTTGGGTCCCCATAAAAGTTGATTAAATACCAGCTAGACCCATTGTTGAAAGAGACCAAAGTGTGAATATGGAACTTTTAGTAGGAGATAAGCTTCACATCCCACTCCTGCCAGACCAAAATTAAACCATCACTATTTCCAACACTGTCAACACGAATCCGAGCATGAAAAGCCAATACGATAATGTAGTTCTTTTGCTCTCTATCCCCAAAGGCGAGTCTGAATGAGGAAGAGAAGGGAGAGCTTCTTGTCATGGACAAGGCGTCTGAGGTTTGTGAATGCTCGAGGGCTCCCCAAACCTCGAGCATTCCATGATATAAGACTCATTGCTCACGACAGGGCTGGTCACCAGCCATTGCTGCTATTTTAGTCAGACCCAATTCCTCAATATCCATACATCGTGCCTTCTTCATCTCCAATTCACCTTCAATATCGTCACTCGATTTCCTCTTAGTCAAAGAAGCAATTGATTTTTTTATTTTTGGGAGTGATGATCAGGTATATTCATACCACCCCTCGGTCCTCCACTCATTATGCATATATGGTCCGAGACTCTGTCGTCAACACCTTGTTTCTTACCCCCTATTGGCCTGAATCAAAAGTTTGTGTGACTTTCTTCGGTCCTTGGCTAATAGGTTCCTTTGTTAATGGGTAATATCAGCAATTGTATTTTTGTTTTTGAGATCTCCTCCTAGTCCTCCACTTTCCTACTTTGCTTCTAAGAAATAAGAATCAGATTGACTACAACTCCGCTCAATTAACAACAATAAAAATGATCAAATGAAACAAAATAAATTTACCATGTAAGATGGAAAATGAATTCCAACCAATTCATTTGCCTTGATTCCAAGGAAAATCCGATTTTCTTTCAAGGTAAATTTTGGTTATCAAATGATCAAAAATTCAATTTCAACGCAATATTTTTCCACTTTCATGGCAAATCTAACCTATCAAATAGGGAGTTACTTCTACATGCATTTTAATGGAATGTTTCAAGTCTGAATGAGTATGAATATTCTCTTTAGTAATTTTGAAGGGGTCCTAATGGCGATCCATCAGTATCTCCTTTCCATTTCTCTGTATAGTATATACAGCGGTTTCTACATCCATCATTTTCCTCACCAGAAAATCATTGTAATCCCCATTCCCGCATTTTCAAATTCTCTGTTGTCTTCCTGGAATTTCATGCTTCTCTAATTTTCTTTGCTAGGCTTTTCAGCAATTGGAAGGATAAAAAGGATGGTGTTAATAAATGGATTGGAGCAATGTCACTTCAGAGGATCTGATCGAGGCACTTCGGGAAGTGAACTGGGCATCGCCGCAGAGGCCTCTATCTGAATTCTTCTTTCGATTCACCGTCCCGCTTTCCTTCTCTAAATGGGACAGTCGCCTCAAATGCAATCTCTACTAGTATGATCATATGTTTTATGTGCTTATACATTAATGCGAAGTTGTATTAATGCATAAGCGAGATTAATTTGGTGATTATGGATTTTACTCGTTAATTATGATTTAGAGATTGTTTCCCTATTGGAGATACAGAAAGACAATAAATGAGATGTCAAGCTGTTTTTGATTTTTTACTTCCTATACGTGTAATTTTTTTTTTTCAAGAATATAAATTAGTTGTTTTTTCCCCTTTATCAAGCAACAAAAAGTGATTAAAGTTATTTCGCTGAGAGATCCTGGATTATTTACAGTTTTCTAATTGGTTCTTGTTTTCTTGCAGCTACCGGACTAATTATTTCATAATGATCTTGTTTATTCTTGGTAAGAAAGCTAACCGTGATGGTCAATACATGTTTCATGTACATGTCCATGTATGCACTCAAATGTTTGTATTCATTCACATGAACTAATTAAGGAATCAATGCACATTATGTATTTTAGGGATGGGATTTCTTAGGAGGCCGCTTTGTGTTGTTGCTGCATTGATGACTGCTTTAAGCATTGCTTTCCTAAATGATAGGTATGCTTTTTCGGCCATGCCAATATCGTAATGCCTTGTCAACCAATCTATTGGTATATTCAAGAGTCCCTATTGTTTCACTATAGGAGTGTTGCAGTTTTCGTGTTTGTTCTCTGTAGTTGGATGGATCTGTCAATTAAATGTTTCATGCTATGTTACTCTCACTGAAATGCAGGTTTCCATCTTGCATATTGAGATGTTTATACTAGAGATAGTTAAAGAAGGTGGCTATGGTTCATATGGATTATTATGTTCCATCATTTACATTTTAGTAGTTACTCTTTTTTTGTAATTAAAATTTACTCTGTTTAGTAAAAGTTTTTTGTTTATAAACAAAGAATGTGATGTTTTCAAGGTAAAATATGTGTTTGAAAAATTGTTTTGAAAAATGTATTGTTTATAAATTTGTTTTCAAACAAGTTACCAAACAGAGACATAATAAGAAATACAACAAAAGTGGATTCTTATCCCATGCTTATTGTTCCCTTAACCCCTTTCTGATTAGTTGATCAAATTTTCCAAATTCACATTCTTGCTGTTATCCAGTCTCCCCTTTCTTATCCATATTCTCCTTAACACTTTTTTTTGTTCCCTTTTTTGAATATCTACAACCAATGCCCTAACAACTTCATGCTTTGGGCAAAAAATACCCCAAGGTATTGAACATACTGATTCATTTCGTCTCAATTAAAATTATGTTGTTGCTCTCCCATTTTGTGATGTTTTTGTTATGTTTCAATTAATACCACTTGACGTTCTATTGCTTGGATTCACTACAGCAACAAGCAGGGTTTTGTAGCCTTACGGATTTCTCTCGGATTTCTCTATCCCTATTTTCTAAAAAACCATCTATATATGTTACAATTCCATGCACATTCAGATTCCCACCACTTCACTGATGAAAAGTCTCTCCATCTCCTTGGACATCCCTCTGCAGCCTCATCCCACCACAAAATAACTGGCCGATTTTCTTCCTCTGGCATTTCATTGTAATTTAAATTTATTCTTCGGGTTTCCCTTCTATGTTTCTTGATCCTATATTAATTGCATGGTTGATTTGTTATCCTCTTCTCTTTTAGTCTTTTAGAATTTAAATTTACAAATTTGTGTATGTCCAACTGTATTTGAATCAAGCGCTTTGGTCTCTAATATTACCACACCTCTTAGCCTTCTGTTATCGGTCCCATAGTTATTTTTTCCTTTCAGCCTTTTCATATTGCTAATCCCTGTTCCTACAGCTTTACAGGTACTTTCAGTGAAAAGATGACGAGCACCGTCAGGCAGTTTTCTCCACATTTAGTTGCCAAAATGAGACATCCTCTTACGTAAGTAATTTTCATCTTAGAAATTATGAACCATTAGGATGCCGCTTCTTACTTGAATGTCTTATTTCTTCTAGGCCTGTTATTCGGGCGTCCATCTGCCAAAAGAGAAATCTATATATGTGGACGACCTCGTTGGGTATTTGTTTTTGGTATTTTATACAGGTATGGAACGGTGACAACCATTGTTGTTCACCTATTTATGGCTTGAGCTATTGTAATTTAACTTTCAAGTGTAAGCAAATATGATTTTTCAATTGTTCTTTGTACAGTGAGTTTCATGATTTCATCCTATGTTTTGTTTCTTGTGCCCTTCTCACTATCTTGAGGGCATTTGCTGTTGGCCTTCTTGGTAATTCAATGCTTCTCATAGTGAAGATTCTTTTCCATTGTGTATTATCTCTAATTTGCATTCCCTTTCATTCGCTCTCTGTCTCTCTCACACACAGCCACCATGGCACACGCAAGCTTTAGGGTGCCCAACTTAAAAGCTCGCCTGAATACATTCCGTGCAGTGTGGCGAAATCACAATGAGCTGTAGCTTTTTGGAATTAGAACATATGTCATTTAATTTGCCTTGTCCTGCCTTTATATTGACTATCGAGGTATCTTTTTCATTTTATTTTACTTTTATTTTTACTATGTATATTCTGCCATTTCACTGTGCTGCATATTGCAGTAGATTTTACATTTACCTGCTTGTCTCCTCTAATACACTTTATTTACTATGGCAAGGCAGTATTGGTTAAATAATCCAAGTTGTTTCTGCTGTAAACTGACCATGCAGGTTGAAGCACTTCTTTTGATTGGTTATTTGCTTCCTTCTTTATCACAGAGATGGATGGGGTCCTCATTATTTTTGAAAACCTTGATCTTGCTTGTAAACTATTATGATCTCATTTACAGAACAAAAACTTAGTGGCCCCTAATGTGACTTTATACATATTTCACAATGGTCATGTCATTGAGTAGCAGTAGTGATCGACTAATGAAACTCTCACAATGTTGTTTGTGAAGGATGTAAAGACGAGGCGGAAAACTGAAGAACCAAGATGGATGATTTAACTGGAACATTTATTGTATGAATGATTCATAGATTTTCTTCACCTCCCTGCTTCTAATGAGACAAATTTAAGCTCAATGCTAACTTTGGAGATTTGAATCATAAAAGGATCTTTCTCAGGGAGCTTAATGCTAATTTTGGAGATTTGAATAATAAAATGATAGGGGTTCAAAGCCTTTCATTTTTCAAATCTACCTTTCTCAGGAAGCTATCATCTATGTGAATAATTGGTCTATCTTATTACTCTTGTAAGAATGTTTGGGGCTTTTGTTTCTGAAAAGGGATCTGGTTGATTGTTGGTTAGGTTTTCAACTTTATACGTTTTATAATTGAGTAGGCTTCTTGATGTATTGGAGTGCATTCTTACTATTCACTAAGGGAGCAAAGATGTTTTAACTTTAAGAATTAATCTACTTGTATAACGAGATTGACAATTCTCTCACATGAGTTGTGTGACTGCTCTTAAGAGAGTGACCCCACACATTCATGTGAAGGGATTGTCAACCTCACTGTTGCCTACATTGTACAAGTAGCGAGATTGTAACTTTAAACATATGCTTGACCAAAATTCAGTTTGGATCGTTCGCATGACTATACAATGTATTCCTGGAAAATATTGCTCTTTTTAATACTGCACTAACATTAATACATTCACTTATTTAATCAACATGACAAATAATAAATTTGTCGAAAGATTTTCAAAGATCACAAATGTTTACTATCGATGGTTAGTGACAATCAGTGTTCGAAAACGCGCAAAAAACGCGCCTACGCGAAGTTTTGGCCGGAAGCGCGAAAAACGCGTTTTTGAAAATTTTGTTCTAAAAAGCGCGCGCTTAAGCGCGCACAATGCGTGCTGAAGCGAGCTTAAGCGCGCTTAAGCGTGCCCGATGCACGCAGCTGCCATTTTTTTTTTTTTCCTTTTTTTTTTTTTTTTTTAACTTGTTCAAGTATGGGTAAAATTTAAATTAAATATTTAGGAATTGAAAAACGCTTTTTAACGCTTTTTAACGCTTACTCCCGCTTAAGCTTCAAAAGCTTGACTCTTGGGCTCCACGCTTCGTCACGCTTCACGCTTTTTAGAACACTGGTGACAATGCTGTCAAGAAATATTTACAATCGAATGTTAGAGACAATGCTCTCAAGAAATAAAAGTTAAGCACAGAAGTGAGTAGAACAAAAATGGTTGAACATTTTTCTTTACACAAAGCAAACCTACTCCAAGAAAATGGCTAAATCTAGGTGTTTGGTAAAAGTTTTTTGTTTATAAATAAAGAAATTAATGTTTTTAAAATAAAATATGTGGTTAAAAAATAAAAAAAATGATTTCAAGAAATGAATGTTGTTAAAAGTGATTTGTAAAAATGTTTTGTTTATAAATTTGTTTATAAACATTTTACCGAACAAAGGAGACGGAAACTTTAGAATATAGTTGACAATTACATGGGCAACAATTGGCAAAACTATTATGTTTACAGTTGATGTTCTGTCAAATGAATCGAATGGGTCAGTTTTGGGGTGGAAAGTGAAGAGAGACTAGAAGAATGAATCATTTGGATCGACGAGCTTCTCCTATGCTATTTAGGGATTGTAATACTACAGAGAAAAAAGAGACAACTATAAGAGTATTTTCAAGGGTTCGGATCAAATTTGGTCTGAACCATTTTTTTTTTCTCTTCAACAGTTTATCTTCGTCACAATTGTACGACCATTTGTCCAAGTTAAGAGACAGCGAGCCGGCTCGTGAATTGCCATTAATGACTCGCCAATTTATTTGTATTTTCTCAAATTGTATTTTTCATTAATTATGACTAGTTGGCTAATGATTTGGCTTATCACAAACCGACGAGCAGCTTCCAAGAGTGATCGTTTTTTTTTTTTTTTCTTTGACAGGAAGAAGAGTGATCGTTTTTGAATCCTTTTTTTTTTTTTTTTAAAAAAAGGGACTGAAAGTACTAAAAATAAATAAATAAATTCACAGTAGGTGTGTCTGTGTCAAGGAAAAGCAATTAACACGTAATAATCATTAAAATTTATGAACAATTTCTAAATAATCACTTTTTATTCACGTAAGTTTTATCCCTCAACATTGGGGGGACATTGTTGCCAAGTGCTAAAGGACATGTCCTAATTCCTCTAATCGAAATTCATTCTACTAAATTAAGCAAATTTAATTAAAGAACAATAAACACATCATGAATGAATTCTTTAATAATATTGTTCTTAGCGGTTCATTTGGCTGCGTGGATTTGGATTATTCGTTTCTTTCCCATCTAAATCAACTGTATCCGACCAAATCCTATGAACTAAAAAGTAAATCCACTACAGAGAGAGTGATGTGTATGAATTGTTGTCGGGTATTCATTTAGTGGGTTGATGAAATGGGGGAGATTGGAGAGATCTAGGGATTTGGAGAGGGCCCCTTTTGGTTTTGAGGAAAGGGCCGTTTTTTACTGAGAGAGGGAGATGAAGGATTTGTTGGGGAGTCCAGGGTCTGTGAGTGGATTATTATTGAGGATTTTGCAGTGTATATTTGCAGCTGGATCCATTGGAGTTATGGTTTCTGCTCATGGATTTTCTTACTTCACTGCTTACTGGTATATTTATTCTCTCTGCCCTTTTTTTGCCCCTATGAATAGATATTTTCATTGATGCGTTTTTAGTATGATGAAATTGGTCTGTGAGTTTTTTTTACTCTGGTAATTCTTGTGATAAATAAAAAGGGAGTTTTGGGCGAGGAGATTTTCAATGTTGTACAGTCTAAAAGTGCTTTGTGTTGTTTATTACAACAGAATTATGGTTAGTTCTGTCTGTCTGATTTTTCTGGATAAGATGAATCCATGACCCCCATTATTTTGAGAATTCTAATTTTTTGCTGAATTTTACTAAGCTAACATATTAGAAAATATGACGTTATGGTGTTCCAATTTGTTTGCTGGTGTCTAAATGATTTTTTTTTTTTTTTTATATAAATGTTTATCTTTCAACCAGTATGCTGTTGGTGTTACTACACAGAGTTTTGAGCTTCCTAATTAAACATCTGGAAGTTCAAATGAAAGTAAATTGGTAACTATTCGCGTTTTAAGCGACGTAGACACTCAACTTTTAGTAGATGCATGCTATTTCTCGTGGAAATATACAGCGATCATCGAAAGTCGCAATGCTGTAAAAATCAGAGTAAGTGTGTTGCTAATAGTATTTTTGTCTATGAAATGCCTGATATTTGAAGTACCTATGGAAGTTGATATGTACTTTGTTTACTTTGTTGTATTTTAGTGTAGCTAAAAATAAAACCTAACAGTGCTTTCATTTATTTCCATTTGGAAAATCTTATCAATATTTGCTACATTTCATATTGTATGTAGCATTAAGATGTCTCTGTGACTTTGTTCAAGTTGATATATTTGTTTCTATTATTCCCTCATCCACCAACTTATCTGTTTGCTAAGACAGACTCACGCGCAAGGAATATGTTTTCATTTAAGAAAATATTGCTCTACATGGTGCACAAAGAGATCATTGGATCTTAATCAGTTTAATAACTTGGATGATATTTTAACTGTTTGATTCAGCTATCTGATTGCATCAATGGGGCTTCAAGTATTATGGAGCTTTGGACTTGCATGTCTAGATGCCTATGCTCTGTGGATTAAAAAGGACCTCCGTAATCCAGTCTTAGCGAGTCTGTTTGTTGTGGGTGATTGGGTAATTACCTTATCCCTTAATTCATTTACTCTATCGTACCATAATCTGCAACATTTTATGATGCCTGATCTTTTTGTATGAAACCATATGGGTAGTTATCATATTCCCTCATGTCTTCATTATAAATGAAATCTGATTATGATATCCAATATTTCCACTATGTCAAACAAAATTGATTCTGTGCCACTTTATTTTATCTGTAAGAGTTGTGCGAAGCATCTTAACCCAATTTGTACAAACTATGAATTGTTTTAGACACAAAATTTCCTCTCAAGTTGGGGCTAGAATACTTTAGAACTTTTCAATTGTAAGTCAGATGGCAATTTTGCTTTGCCGGGGCATTGTAAAAGTTGTCCCTTAATTCTTAACTACCGTACAGTTCTATATTAATATGACACGTTAGGATAGCTAGCTACGTGATTTTTTCTGAAACAAATGTGATTTTTTTTCTCGGTATTTTGTTCAATCTGAAACTGTCTCCTCTAACGAGTCCAATAATATTTTTATCCTTTACTGCCATTTGAGGCCGTGTTATATTTCTTGTACCTCTTCTTCTTGTTACACATATATAATTGATATAACATCACTTTTGTGAATGATAGCTTGTTTAGGTTTACTTAGGTTATATTTACTCTGTCCATCTGGTAATCTTTCCCTTGGTCCATCTTCAATTTGCGTGCCGCATCCATTTGTTATTGTGGTTTCCGGTTTTCTTTTATATCCATTCTAATAAGACCATGAATATACCACAAGCAACCGGACATAGAGCCACCTAGAGCTGACAGACCATGCTGAGGCAGGTTCCAGATCCAAAAAGTCGAGTCTTGTATCAGTTTAGTGTACCCATAACGTGGTGTGAATGGCCCACCCCACCTAAGAGCGCCTATGTTCAATCTTATATCCTAATTAATAATATTTTATTTCGCGGACATTTTATGTTTTTATGGTTCCCAAGAAATGTAGGTTGTCTAGCAGTCTTTTTTATATAAATTGATCTTAATCTGTGCAAGTAATTTCAATCACAAGGAATCCTTTCAGACTTTCTCCATTTGTGCAACGCACTTTAACTCTATGCATTTGGTGCTCAAGTCTATGTTAAAATCGAATAAATAGTACCTGATGCCACGCCAAATCCACATGCGGTCTACTGCGTTAGTTAATCTTAAAGTTTTTTAGTTGTTTAACATTCGTTGCTTTATTTAGCTTCTGTTATGAAGAAGTTTTATTATTTATAAACAATAATGTGATGTTTTCGATGTAAAATATGTGGTTAAAAAATGGTTCAAGAAAATGTGTTGTTTATAAACTTATTTATATACAAGTTTACCAAACAAAGGTTTAGTTATGGTTTATTATGCCCCTGTTTGGCACCCATTATTTCAAACCTTATTTTTTCAAAACTCATTTTCAACCACACATTTTATCAATAAAATATTCTATACACAACCCTAAAAAAATTTCATATTTTTTAATCATACATTCTTCAAAATTTACTATTACAAACCACATTATTTTGAAATAATGGGTCTCAAACAGGGGCTATATATTATATAACGAAATGAGGGACTAAGTTATGATAACTATTAAAGTTTACAGTAGGTCTAGAATGAGTAGCTGTAAAATGTTTTGTTGTAAGATGTGTGCACGCGCGGGGGGGGGGGGGGGGGGGGGGGGAGCGCCAAAATGGATTCGTGGGCGAATCGACATTTAGAGATCAAATGTCATTGTTTTTGCTCAAATCTTTCTGTATGAGTTGATACTATCTGTAGGTATCAGATACAATCACGTTTCGTTTATGATATATACGAGTTAGTGTTTATGAAGCCTTCTTGGATGAAACTACTATTCGAGAGTACACGAGCAACAAATGGTGACTTTGAAGTCCCAACAATGGGTATTGGAGCGTGTTATTGGAGGTGTTCACTTCAGCGTAATAGAGGCAACAATAGGGATCTGCAGAACAAAGTAGTGGGCATGGGTGGCGCGCCAACTGGGGTGGAGCCGGTCTTGGAGGAGGAATAGAAGCGAGGATGATCCTTTTGTCTTCTTCAATCTCAAGCAACAAATGGATGTTGATTTAAGTGAATGTTACATTGGTATACCAATGTTCTATGATGAGCCTGATTTTTATAATGAGGAAGTGGAAGTCTTATGATATGATTACTAAGAACAATGTTTATTTGAAGAAGCCAAAAATTGCCTTTTATGTGGATCGGATTGGGGTTGGAATTCAATTTGACAGTTTGAAGTTATAGGTTGGCTTCAAAATGTAAGGCCCCTCTTTGCTTTTTTCAGCTCGTTTTGAGTTTTCCATTTTTGCAAATATCGAAAACGCGTTCACTTTGTCCATTTTAAGAAACTTGTTTTTCAAAACACAAAAAAAAAAAAAAAAAAAAAATACAAATGAAACTCAAAACGAGTTTATTGCGTTTTGGATATTTTGTGTTAAAAAGTCCAAAACGACCGAAATGCGTATTTTGGATTTTTTTTTTTTTTTTTTTAAGTAAATATGATACACTTCCTTCACTTGAAGTTCTTATATTATTTTACCAATATAGATCCATGTTAAGATTTTTTTTTTTTTTTTTTGTAATTTTTTTTTTTTTTTTTATTATTATTATTATTATTTTTTTAAATGTGAGACACTTCCTTCACTTGAAGTTCTTATGTTATTTTGTCATTATATATAGATTCATGTTAAGATTTTTTTTTTCTAAATTATTATTATTATTATTTTTTTTTGTAAAAGTGAGACATTTCCTTCACTTGAAGTTCTTATGTTATTTTGTCATTATATATAGATCCATGTTAAGATTTTTTTTTTTTTTTTGTATTTTTTTTTTTTTTGTAAAAGTGAGATACTTCATTCACTTGAAGTTCTTGTATTATTTTGCCATTATATATAAATCCATTTTAAGATTTTATTTATTTATTTATTATTATTATTATTTTTGTAAAAGTGAGACACTTCCTTCACTTGAAATTCTTATTTTATTTTGCCATTATATATATCCATGTTAAGATTTTTTTTTTTTTGTAATTATTTATTTATTTATTATTATTATTATTTTTTTTTTGTAAATGTGAAACACTTCCTTTACTTGAAATTCTTATGTTATTTTGACATTATATATAGATCCATATTAAGATTTTGTTGGTATGGGGTTAAATTTTTGTTTAGCTGAAACAATATTAATGATGAATTTATTGACATAGAGAACTAACTGATTTATTAACATTAAAATTAATGTAATTTAACAAATCAACCATTTTTTACATATAAAATATCACAAAATAAATATATTAAAAAATTACAAAGTAAACGCATTTTTCAGTTTTCTATTTTTGAAAACAGTTTTCCAAAATTAAAAAGAGAACATGTTTTCAGCAATCCCAAAACAAACAACCAAAATTCAAAACAAAATCCAAAACTCAAAATCCAAAATCGAAACACAAAGAGAACGGCCCCTAATTTTCTCTGTTGCCTATGATTTCTATTACAAGTACAAGGCCAATAAGTCTACGGTGTTTGCAATTGGGAAGCTTTGTTCTATTTACTGTGGCTCTGACTCTATTTGACATCTCATCCAAGATGATTTCGAAGTTGGTGATGTCTATGTCATAGAAAAATTCCAATTTGAAGGCTTGCAGTGCTAATGATGAGTGCTTTTCTTTAACTGGCTTGGTTAAGTTAGAGATTCAAAGATCATATAATGAAGTTAAGAAAGCAGTTTTAGCTAATTTCATAGTTTCCATTGCCATTCAATACTTGGTTGATGAGTTTACTTATATATTCCTCCATTCCTGAGTAGCGTGCATCATATTATGAGGCAGCATACAAAGATACAGCATAAGAGTAGATGTTGAATCTTCCTCAAACTCAGAGGAAAATAGTGCAAAGCCAAATCTGAATGCAGGCCACGACTTTAGATGATTTTTAGGTTATTTATTTATTAAATATTTCATTAGAAACTGAATGGCCAAGTTGTATTGTTTACTGAAGTTTGCATTAGGTCCAGAATAAGTAGCAACCAACCGTTTCATTGTAGGCTGGAATTTGATTTTGATAAAAATAATGTAATTGTGAGAGACTTCTCGATTGTTTCATCAAAGCGGTATTTACGTGTGAATCAATGCTTGGTAACTGTGTGTTATTGTTCTTGCTCGCTTGTATCTGTGTCGGTATCTAAATAATTGCTCTTCAGGATAACAATCCTTTTACTTGACCACCATCGTCCTGTTTCTGGCATCTAATTACAGACAGCTAAATGCATAGTCAAGTTTTTCCAGGCTTAGTGTAGCTATTACCTGCACCTGGCCTTCATTTTTTCTTTTGTTGCCTTTCGCATGCATTTTTTTTCCTGGCTTTCGACTTTCCTGTCAAAACTTCAGTTCCAGTAGTAGTAAGTGTTAAATCCATTATATTCCACCTCGGTTAATAATATCAAGTTTTACCACGCTTAGTGTAGCTATTACCTGCACCTGGCCTTCATTTTTCTTTTGTTGCCTTTCGCATGCGCGTTTTCCTGGTTGTCGACTTTCCTGTTAAAACCTCAGTTCCAATAGTAGTAAGTGTTAAATCCATTATATTCCACATCGGTTAGTAATATCAGATCAAATGCAGGTGACAGCCACCTTATCACTTGCAGCCGCATGCTCTTCAGCAGGGGTTGCAGTTTTGTACAAGAGAGACTTGAAATTTTGTAGAGGTCCAGTAAATCTTCGGTGTGACATATTTGAGCTCTCCATAGCTTTGGCATTCGTTACATGGTTCCTAGTTGCAATGTCATCTCATTTGATGTTTTGGATCTTAGTTTCAATTTAAATTATTCATCTTTTGTGCATTTGACAGATTCACACCTTCTATCACATGTAAATCTAACTATTTTATCCTTGAAATTGTCAATTTTCATTCTCACTTTTGTTCTGTCTTGGAAAAAATTTCTTTGTCTAATGTCGAACGTGTTTTCTTGCCTCTTACAAATCATTTCAAATGAATAGAATGTCTAATGTGGTATATTTTAATTTTATTGATTCTATTCTGTACATCGTGATAATTTTGTACAAGGCCTGATTTAGCTCATAATATAAGTGTTTTAAGTAGATTTATGGTAAATCCTAGTGAAACTCGTTGGACAGCAGTTAAGTGGTTGCTAAAATATCTCTATGGCTCTTCTAAACTTGGACTAAAATTTAGACATTTCAGTGAACGTATAGTTTTGAAAGGTTATTATGATTCTAAATTTGCTGGTGATTTAGATAAAAGGTCTACTTCATCTTATAATTTCACTCTTGGCTTCATTTGTTGCTATTCATGTGGAGAAATCTTAACGGTTTTATTCATTGGCTATATATTCCAAGTGGAGCATTTGTTAGGGTTAGAGTGTTCTCACTTTCTCGATTCTTCTTCGACTCTTCATCTTCTTCATGTCTCTGTCTCTAAACCTACTCTTCCAATTTTATTATCCTTTCACTTTTCTCTATGGAGATTATGGTAGTATGTTGTATACTTTATCTTGTTCGGAAAGTTTGCAGTAATTTAATTTGTTTAGGATTGAGAGATTGGGGTCTTCATAACTTGTAAATTTGTAACTATTGTTGATCTTGCTCAATAAATGTTCTTGAACCTTTATCCACCAATAGTGGAGGCTCAATGGAGGATGTAGGAGTTAGATTTGATAATCGAACCTCTGGACCCATTTGGGTGAAAATCTTGTGTTCTTATGATTTATTGTTTCGATATTCTGTTGGATTTTGTGATTTTGGTTGTGAAAATATCAACAATCCACAAATATTCTTCTTAGAACTTTGAAAACCTTTTAAGTTTTGAACTTAAAATCAGTATAACACTTGTGCGTTGCACGGAAGAATAATATGAAATGATTTTACTGTAAACATCATTATAAAATAGGAAAAAAATTAAACACATAATTTTTTATGATTAATGATACAAATTGTTAATGAATGCTCAAAATAAAAATAAATTATAATTCTCATCAATTTTTAAAAAATCAATTTAAATAATACATTATTTGTACAGTTTGTAATTGATCATATCCGTGTGATACACGAAAGTTGCTATAGACAAAATATATTTAAACAATTGCTCAAATTTAAATTAAATAATGCAACTTTTCAAATATATGTTCTATAGAATAAATAAAAAATTTCGTCCAAATATTTTTTTACTAACATGAATAGAAATAATAACCCTCAAAATATTATAATTTACATAAAATAAAGTAATTGTAACAAATTAAATATATGCAGTCCTATATATAAATAAATGTAACAAATTAAGCAATATTGACGATGCACGAAAGTGAAAATCAACATCAAGATTTATGGTGCACGAAAGTGGAATTCAACTCAAGAGATCCTTCTAATGATTAATAATTTTTAATTTTTAAATGCGATGCATTTAATTGAACATAATTAAATGCATATTTAATTATATGTCAATAAAAAATTATTAATGAATATATATATATAATGAGTCTTTTTGTCTATATATGGTTAATAAAATTAAGAAAAAAAGTTTTACCATTTTTATGGCATATAATTATTTTTTTAATATTTTAATAAAATTGTAAATCGTTGAATTGTTTTATCAATATCTTTACGGAAAAATATACCATGAATTAAGTGTTTTAGAGATTGTACCGGGAACATATCAACTTCATTTCTAGAATTAACATTCAATAAATGAAATTATCTTTTTTAAAAAAATTTGAACTACAAAATTAGGCTCATACAATACATGTACAAAACTCAATTTACATATTCTCCTTAAGATCGATGATTTTCTTTTCATATATTATTCTTCATATTCTTCTCAAAAAGAGGTGTATGATAGACTTTTTTGGTATAATTTGATTTTTTAAACATTAATTATTAATTTCAAGTATCTTTCTAAAAAAAATAATCATTAATTTTAATAAATATTGTAACATTAATTGATTTTTTTTTTTCATACTGATAATTTCTTTATTGATATTGTTACATTATTATTTTAATAAAAATTACTGATCGATCAATTGTTTAATATAAATTATATGAACTAATTGTTAAAATCTGTAATATATTTTTGCACATTTTTGTTATTTAAATTTGTAATGAAAAATAGAAAAATGAATAGAATCAGTAAATAAATAAAAATAATGTGAAAATGATGAATGAATTGAAGAAATCTTAAATTTCTAAAATTAACCCAACTTAATTGGATTTGCTTTAAAATTTGTATAGTTATTATTTATTTTAATTTGATGAGAAAAAACAGAACAGAAATTATTCATCTATGACTAAAATGAATTTAATCAAATAATTATAGATAATATTATAGGACAATATACTTACAATTTGTTCTCACTTGTTAGATTTTATTAAACTTCTCACTGTGATCATTAATTTGACATTCATATTACATATTTTTTGATTTCAAAATAATACAAAAATTATTAAAAGAATAATAATAAAATAGAAAAAATAACATTTTGATATTATTAATAGCATAGCACGGATGTCAATACAATTAATGACACATGTAAAATAATAATTGCTAAAATATTTAATAAATTTTTTTTTAGCAAAAAAAAAAAAAATTCAAATTTAGAAAAAAAAAAATTGACAGAAAATTATGTGTATATTTTGGTGACAATTATTCTACTTTTATATATATTAAGATAAAATTAAGATGTTTACTAGTTTACTAGAGAACAACGTAAAATACTACCGTATAACTATTACCATTTTCACTCCAATTTCAATTTAGTTTATGGATGGCAAAAAAAAAAAAAAAATCACTAAAATCGATACTCAGGGGCTCGTCCCAAATGTAGTGCTCCGGCCTCCGTTACGTATAACATGGTCCATGCCTCGTTATCCGTTCTACTTTAAGTCAATTTCAAGCTATAAATTTTTGGATGGCATAAAATAGAAAAGAATCATCATTTTAGAAAAAACATGAATTATTCAATAATAATAATAATAATAATAATAATAAATTTCACCATTTTTTTTAAAAAAAATTATAAAAATATATTAGACAATCCTGCCCTCCCCGACTAGCTACCCCGTCCTGACCGTCCTAACCTCAAATGAGTCGTGCTAAGGAGACAAAAATATCCAACCGGACGAATATGAGCCAAGCAAAATACCCGATCCAAGTCCCATTCCTACTTGTCTATAAAAATTGTGAAAGTCTTAAACCTTTATTGAAAAAATCAACCCATGCATGTCGTTCAATCTATAGGATGAGGTTACAGGTGCATTTGGCCTCACGATGTCAATGCTATTAGTAAGAGGAAACCTTGCATCACTTGTTTGTTGGTAGTCCGATTGCTGCTCAGGTGTGGAGTTATTTTTTTGACATTTTTAAGATTCCTTCTTCCCCTTTAGATGGGATCCAACATCGTTTCCAGCGATGGCGGTTCTCGGGTCAATATGTCAAGAGATGACATATTCGCATCATTGTGCCTTTGTTAATTTTCTGGTTCCTTTGGACGTGTATGATGAGAAGCACAGGGGCATCACTATGGAGCCTCGTATAATTATTTGGCGAATATATAGACAAATCACGTTGCTACAGATTGGGTGTATGTTCAAACACACTCACTGAAGTGGGGATAAGGTTTGGCATCATTGTTTAGTATCTCTATATATGTTCCTCTCGCCACCTCCCCCACTCTGGTGTTTTGGCGTAAACCATCTGTGGGATCCCACAAGGTGAACACAAATGGATGTGTTCGAGAGGGGAGGGCTAGTGGTGGTGGTGTTATTCGAGATGATGGTGGACAGTGCATACGAGCATTCTGTGCTTACTATGAGGAGTGTACTATCCTTGAGGTTGAGCTACAGCTATTTTAGATGGAATTTTGATGGCTTGTAGACTGGAGTTGACTGACTTGTGGATTGAGGCGGATTCAGTGTTGGCTGTTCATTGCATCACACAGGGAGGTGGCCCTTGGTACATACAGTCTTTGCTTGACAGCACGATTTCTCGCATCTTCAGGGAGGAGAATCAAGTGGCTGATGACATGGCTACACAGGGTTGGACACGACAGAGTTATACAGAGTTTGAGCCTCAGGATCTGCATCTGCATCAGACGACTAGAACACTGCTTCAGAGGATTACCATGGCTTTCCTTCAGTTTAAGGTATCTAGTTACTTATTACATAATTTTCATGTACTCTATATTATGCTAGTTTTCCTTTACTTTAGCTCGTTCTTCATTACGTCTAGGAGGTAGACCTCCTTATTAGCAAATTTTCGAATGTTCTTTGTACTTCGCATTCTCTGGACGTTAGGTTTATATCCCCTCATTCCCTGCACTTTTCATTTTATTATTAATAAAATGGTAGAGGAATCCTAGCCCCCATCAGCCTGTTCTTGCGGAGGCCTGAAAATCAGGCTGGGGCTATGCTGATGTTTTACTGAAAAAAAAAAAAATATCGTTCAATCTATAGACTACCTCCACGGAGGAGAAGAACCATAAAATAAATGGAGGAGGGAATCATGTAATGTAAATTACTTCACACAGAAAACACGTAAAATATTTACAGTTTCAGATAATTTTACATAGCTATGTGGTCCTTTTTGGGTTATCCACACAGAAACATTAATTACACCAAAGTATCAAACCTATTGGAAATATAAAGACTAAAATTTAAGCTGTTTTTTTTTTTTTTTAAATTATTAAAGATTATCAAAGCAACCATACGTATCTGGCGATTTCAAATTACGATCCTTTGGCATACTTACGTTAGTCTGTCACCATATAATCAATTTTCATCCCTTAACAACGCGCCTGGAGTTAAAATAATGGCGCCCCGCCGGTGATTGAATAGCTTTAGAAGAAAATCTTTTGGCGTCTATCGGCGGTGATGAACCTGCGGCGAAGCCACAATCTGATCGGAAAAGCTCTATATCCGACGGCTGGAGCCGGCCTGAGTCACCCGGAAGCCTCACGTAGTTAGCAGAAGATGATTCACCATTTCTGTATTGCACTATAGCTTTGTATACAAGTGGAATAAGACCCTCCATAATGCTTATAGTTATATTTCTCTCTATTTGCATGTGCCGATGTGCATAGGGTTGAACTTAAAAGAGGAGGAAAAATAGAGTGGGAGGTTGGGTGGGTGGGGTGGGGTGACGTGGCTTAATGGTTGAGTTGGAGGTTTAGCTGTTTACGTTAAGACAAGCTGAATTTTAAGACATACCAACCCACCCTACCATACCTTATCCTACCCTACCTCACAAGAACCCTTTGAAAGTGATATCTTAACCACATTCCATTACAATTTCGCAATAAATTTGTTTATAAACAAATTTATAATACATATCTCAAATTATTGTTTAACCAAATACATTTTTTAAATTACTTTTCAATCACATATTTTACCTCGAAAAGGTCACATTTATTTGTTCATAAACAAAATAATTTTACCAAATAGTACATCTCAATAAATATCCCCTGATTAATTGTATATAGCTAAGTATTTTAAGTTTATAATGATCCTATTTGGTCCATAAATTTTTTTTGATTTTTGTGAATTTGTTTGATTTTTTGATGGATGTGTGATTTAGATTTGTTTGACAAGTCAAAAATTGTGAACTTGACTGATGATGAATGGTTGAGATTAAATTTTAAAAATTGTGCTAAAATTTTTGGATGGGCCAAACAAACTCTATTCAGAAGATTTCCAACTTTGACATGGAAAACCCTAATAAAGAAATTGAAAAATGACAGAGATATTGTCTGCCTGGAAGATTCCAAGACATTGTTGCCTTAATCCTTATCTTTGTATGATGAATTAATACAGAGAGACATCTATAAAACATGTCGTCCATTGGCATTGATCCGTGTTGAATAATATTTATTATTGCATAAATTTAATTTTAAGTGTGTTTATTCGATATGTTTCACGGAATGCAACAAGCATTCGATTCGATTCAATCAAGTTTTAGTATAAACTTTATGAAAATAAACTTGAAGTTTGTTTAAACAGTTATTAAATTATATATCTTAAACGGATATATAGTGAATTTTTAAAGAAATTTAATGATGAAAAATGGAATTGATTTTGAATATGTTTGAATAATTTTTTGGAAGTGATTTGCCCGACTTGATAAAGAGCTTTTAGATGAAGTTGGGTTAATTATTAAATTATGGAAAAAGTAAATAACTACAAACCTAAAATTATCACTTTTTAAAACTAACAAACTTGAATTTTTCTTTGATAAAATCGGGTGTTAATTAGTAATTAATAAACAAAATATTGTATAATATAAAAATAATTATCAATTATATATTAAATTAAAACTAACATAACATTTAAATAAAAAAAGTCATGAAACAACATGGATCCATCCATCACAGCTCTAATCCCGACCCACCCCACCCATCCACCCACCCACTCCCGACCCTAATTTTTTTTTTTTTTCATCTACTTTCCCAACCTCCATCTCGACCTCGACACCATCCTACCCACCTCACCTCACCTACCACCCCACAAAAATGAGATTTTTTTTCTTATCTCTCTTTTGATGTTTTCCCTCCCAACCCTGCCACCCCACCCCACCACATCTCACACACAAAGTGACAATTGATTACACAAAATCACAAATCACAATTACAAATTTAATAACAAATTTTATTCAAATCCCACCCAATCCCACTTCACCTCACCTCACCTGACATGCATATTTATAGCTGGTCATATAGTCACAATTGGATCACAATTACAAATTTAGTTGTAAAACCTCACCCACCTCACCCCTAAGTTACAATTGGTCATACAAGATCACGGTTCAGTCTCAAAAATGATTTTTTTCTCTATGTTTCTCCACCCACTCCATCCCATCCCGCCCAAACCCAAAATGGTTTTTTTTTCCTCTATGTTTTCTCACCCCCATCTCACCCAATCCACAAAGTCACAATTGGTCAGACAAAGTTACATTTCAGTCACAAATCACAATAACAAATTTCACCGCAACCCCACCCCACCCCATCCAACTCTACCTCACATGTAAAGTCATATTTTGATCATACAAAGTCACAATTGGTCACACCATGTCATAATTACAAATTTAGCTGCAAAACCCCACCAGCCCGCCCGCCTGCCCGCCCCAACCCCAAACTCACGATCACACAAAGTTACAGTTGGTCACACAAGGTCACAGTTCGGTCAAAATTACAAATTTAATCACAAATTTCACCCACTTCACCTTACCCCACACAAACAACAAGTCACAATTGGTCATACAATTAGATTTCAATCACAATCACAAATTTAGTAGCAAAATTTAACCCACCCCACCCACGCTCAACCCCACCCCAACAGACTCGCAAAATCACAGTTGATCACATAAACTCATAATTACAAATTTAATCGAAAATCTCACCGTAACTTCACCCCACCCACTAGTAAAGTCACAGTTAGTCACAAAAAGTCATGGTTTTGTCACAATTAAAAATTTAGTTGTAAAATTCACCCCACTCGCAAGTCACGGTTGGTTACTCAAAGTCATAATTTGGTCACAAAATGTCACAGTTCGTTCACACAGATTCGCAGTCCAGTCACACAAAGGTCACAGTCCGGTCACACGAGGTCAAAGTTAGGTCACATAAAGTTACAATTCAATCACATAAGGTCACAGTTCGATCAATCACACGAGGTCACAATTAATCAATATTTTGGTTTAATTTGCCAATAATTAGTTACAATCACCTAAAATTGATCACAATGTATCACCCACCCCCAAACCCCCACCTTACCCTATCCCACCCACCCACGTCCCCACCCCACCCCACCCCACCCCACATTTGGTCACAATCTCTAATCTGGTCACAATCATTCATAATTGATTATATATTTTTTTATTCATTGGTCACAATTTACTCATTTCTTGATCACGATTAACCAATATTTTTGTCACAATTTCTTATTAATTGGTCACAATCATCCATAATTGGTCACATATTATTTATTTATTGGTCACAACTTATTCGTTTCTTGGTCACATCCTGCACTTATTACAAGTCGCACAAAGTCACAATTAGTCAATATTTCGGCCACATTTACGTAATAAATGATCACATTCAATAGCCATCACAAGTCTTACAAAGTCACAATTAATCTATATTTTGGTCATAATGACAAATTTAGTCGCATATGTGAATAATTTATAACTTCAGGGGGTTTAATTATAAGTTCCATAATATTTAGGGATTAAATCAATTTTTAATAAGATTTGAGAGACCTAAGATGCAAATAATCCAAATAAACCAAAATTGCACCTCAAGTCTCCTCTCCAACCAAAATTGCATCTAGGGTTTGGAAACCCTACCGCCGCCACCCACCACGGGATCTGCAGAGGCGATGTCGAAACGAAATTTCATAGCGCCAGACGGCTTTGCATACCGAAGTCGTGCTGCCTGTTCGAGGAAACCAACAGAATACCAATCGAACATTTTAAAGGCTTTTCCAATAGGTTGGCCACACTTAATCCTATACTAACCACCAGCACCAAGTCGCCATCATCGCCATCCACACTTCAATCCTATACCAACGACAAAGCAATAGCAGATCACCGCTGCTATGAGATCGGGGTGGAGGGGACTAATGGAGGCTGCCAGCGGGGAGAGGGTAGCCAATCGCCGATCGTCATGAGAGATGGTAGAGAGAGCGAGAGAGACATAGCTGATGGTGGGCGTATGAATTGATTTGGTTTCTAATAATAAAATATTTATTAATAACTATTAATTGGTATTTAGTACCTGAGTTTTACAAATATAAAACTCATGTCGTCGCTTTAGACTCGTGGCTAATGCTCATTAATAACGACAACCTGTCGTATCTATTGTGTTGAGGACTATAGCGACGACGTTGTCATGAATGCATAGCAATAGGCTACCAAAGCCTGTAGCGACTATGTTATTTTAATTCGACCTGACTGAATTTAAACTCGACTCGTCGAGCTACATATTGTCTTTAATTTATATGATAATTGTGCAATGCATGGATTTGAACCATTGACCTAAGGGTTGAGTATCGGCCCAACCACTGAAACAATTGAGTTTTTGTTTTTCTTATGTTTTCGCTAATATATATTAGTTACCTAAACAAATATTTGTTCCAAAGATGACATCTTTGGTTGTCTCAATAGGCTAAGGGATATAGTGACTACTAACTTTATCATCGACATAAGGGCGGCCTATTTCGATGACATTTTTCGTCGTCGCAAAATGCTACATCAATTATGATGACTGTGGATGTCGTCGTTAATCTCCGTCAAATACGTGAATCTTTCTTGTACTGATGTGATCAGATAAGATTAAGTACCTAATAAAATATCAATTATTTTAATCTTGTTCAAATTAATTTATTGAACATATATATTGAAATATATAGTATTTAACAATTTACCAGATTTTCCGATACTAGGCAGATCATTTTTATATATAATGTGTTTGAGGAATTTCCTTGCTCTTTAAGGAACCATCATTAGAAAATAAAAAAAATGGCATGCACTCAGTGATAATCCTAAGTAACAAATAATTATAAAAAAAGGATACACGAAGAATTGGTAAACACTGAATAAAATTATAAAATGTCAAACTGTATCTACCCTAAGAAATAATAAATTATTTTAATTTAGGAATGAAACATAATATTCAATTGATTATATAATTCAACTAGATTTTTTTTTTTTTATGTTTAATTACTATGTATACCTACTCCATTTAAGTTACCGTGAAAATGATTTCTTGCATCACCTTATAATCCGTTTACTATTATTTTCTAATTATACATTTTATTTATTTATTTATTTTGGGTATTGAATCAATTAAGTTCATTGGAGAGCTTTCGTCACTTTTCATCCGCTTTGATCTTGAGAACATTGACTTTAATGGAGATAATGGATCTAAGACAAAGACCCTTCCCAAAGCCAATAGGAACGTAGTTTCCCCCTTCCCTTCAAATTCTAGGTCTAAGGCTTTAGGCTAAACACAATAATGGAAGCACCAAAGATCGAAATCCTCAGCTCAACAAAGTAGACAAGTGATTTCTAATCCTTTGCAACCCAAGCAGCGAACGAGATATATAAAAGAAAAGGGAAATATGTACTTGAATTTTTTATTTTTATTTATTTCTCTCTCTCTCTCTCTCTCTCTCTCTCTCTCTCTCTCTCTCTCTCTCTCTCTCTCTCTCTCTCTCTCTCTCTCTCTCGTAGTATTGTCTATTCAACTATCTTACCAAGTTTCTGATAAAAGAAAAAAGAAAAAAAAAATATCTTACCAAGTATGCAATGATAACTTTATCGTGGATCATTTTAATTTGATAATATGACCGAAACAAGTGAATTCCAAAAACCCACTTCGGAAGCTTTATCCAAATTGATTTGTATTGGTAGTGTAAAAGAAATCACTTTGTCTCTTGTTTCGTTACTCAATCCAATTGTGAAAAGAATGTTTAATAAGGCACGAAAGTTACACTTGTTACGTTCCTTGCTTGTTGAGGGGTTCATAATATGATTAAGACTTTGTTTGGCATTCTTTAAAAAAAAATTTCTACAATACTCAATCTCAACTGTTTATTAGAAGTTAAATGCATAATATTTGATTTTTCAATCAAATCTCAACCATCTATTCTCTTAAATATCACTATTCATTTTAAAAAAAATTCTTTTTAAACAATACCAAACACACACTAAGGTAGAAAAAGATAGAGTTACACTTAGAGACGGAGCTAGATAAGGCGGGGATGGTGACCCCCCCAATATTTTTCACTACTAATCAATTTGTATTTTGTAGTGTATTTTTAGATTTCGTTCCACAACATTTTTTCGTTCGCTCCCACAAATTTTTTTAATTTTTTTTTCAATCGACAAATATTAATCCAATAACTTAAAGTCTAAAGCCCAATAATACAAAATCCTTAGACTTAACTAGAAACACTAGATGGCCCATTATTCAATCTTCAATTCATTCCAATGAATTTATTCACCATACTCTCAATTTAAAATTTTGACAACACTTCCTAATGTGTGCCAACTATTGGCATTGACAAGAAAATCAGTGAGATAATCTTGTTGATACATTGATTCACCTTGTCTTAACTCTAATTAAGGAACGTGCATTTTTAGCAATGAGTGTCGCTAAGACGAGATTGCGAAATGGAATAGGAGATGATTTTTTGTCTAGTACTATGTTTGTGCATATTGAGAAGGAGATTTTGTCGTTTTAGTATATCAATCTAACTTGAATATTTTGGTACTTAAAATCCTCGATTTCAATCCTTTCGGTTCAAAATTTTTTTTGAGGGCTCTATTCCCAAACTCCCACAATACATAATTCTTAACACTTCCACTTATTACACTTATAAATGGATTTTAAATTTTCAAATCAAATTTCAACTTATTTCAAAAACAATAATTCAATTATTATTATTATTATTATTATTATTATTATTATTACATATAGCCCTTGTTTGACCTCCATTATTATTTGAGAAATAATATGATTTTGAATAGTATTTTTTTGGGAGAATGTGTGGTTAAAAAATGTTTGAAAAGTCAAATATTGTGGGTTTGACTAAAATGAATGGTTAAATATGGTAAAAAATCCGACCCGACGGGTACCTGACCCGAACCCCCCCCGGCGGGTCTGCAGGGGCCGGTTTGGGGTTCCCGCAACTCCGTCGGGGTGGGTTTGACCGCTCCAACCCTCACTGAATAAATTAATTAATAAAAATTAATTAAAAAATACTAAAAAAATTAAATTGGGCTACGGGTTTGACCTGACCCGCCCCGCCCCGAAATTCGTAGGGCAGGTAGTGGGTTTGGGGAAAAAATTACCCGCATGGTGGGACACAGGTCGGGGGTATCCAAACCCACCCCGTTACCATCACTGTGAATGGTTAAGATTGAGTGTTTTTAAAACATGTTTTTTTTCAAAAAATGGGGGCCAAAGGGACATAATCAAACTAATCCTATCCCAACATCCACAACACCAACCCACTCCAACTCAAGCTTAATTCATTTTTCCTCCATAACCATTAAACAAAATAGATGGAGATTCAGCAGCAACGCCATAGTCGACAACGACTCAATGAGGGTGGCACAACAGATAGCTACCACCACCACCACCACAATGGAGGTGGCACAACAGAATATGAGATTTCGAAGCCCACCACAACTCTCTCTCTCTCTAAACACTAGCGTGGTGGTGGTTTTGCGAATGCTACGGAGATGATGAATAGTGGTTTTGCGGTTGCTACGCGGATGATGAGTGGCAACAACAGTGAGGGGAGTTGGTGTATGGTGGTTTTGTGATGACGAGTTGGGGTAAAGTCAATCGAGATTCACATAGAAAGAACAAAAATCGAATCTAAATTCGTTGTTCTTGATAATTGCGACGGGGATGATAAGTGGGTAGTTATATTGGGTGGGAGCTCGGAGATTTGGAGATGCAGGCGAGAGATACGGGTTCCTAACTTTTAGTTGTCGTGTCTTGAACCAGTACAAAAAGGAAGATGAGAAAAAGGACCAACAATTACAGATTGATAACATAAGGGATCAATACACACAACGATACAACATCAATAACCAATATGCTTTGATTAAGAATACAAGGGGCAAAGAGTTAGAGGTGTTACCTGGCACAATGCTAGAAGCTTCTCTCTCCTAACCGACTCAACAAAATTTGTTCAAGATCAGAGATCATCCGTTATGACTCTTTGGATTATTGTTTCAAGTGTGAGAGAATCGTATAATGTGGGAAAATGAAGAGTCTGGTAGATGTTTTGTATATAGTTGTGTGTATTGATTATTTTTGTATAAATATATGACCTTCTGTCTTTCTTTTTATTATGAAAATATACATTTCATTTTTATAAAATCTCTCCTTCAAAATCTTTTCTGGTTTCAAGCTTGGTATCAAAGCCTTGAAATGTCAAGTGCTAATCCTGGTAATTCACCCCTTAGCTCAGAATTGAGCTCTGCACTCAAGTCTTATCCATTATGAGCAACCTCACTCCTTTTGGTATGAATCTGACTTAAACACCTACAGTAAAACTTGACAAAGATAACTTTCTACTTGGGAAGAACATTATAATGCTCACCGTAAAAGATAACAATTGGGAAGGATATTTGCTGTGAACTAAAGAGTGACCTTCTGAGTTTCTAATGACTCAAGTGACTACTTAAGCAGGTACTTGAAATAGTGTCAAATCCTGAATACTCAAGGTGGATTTCTATTCATCAGCTCTTAATGTGTTGGTTATACTCTTCAATGACTTCAGAGATAGTAATGAGAGTCATATGATGTGATAACTCCAGCAAACTATGGAAGGCTATTACTGAAAATTATAGAATTCTAAATCGATCTAGAGTAACATTTCTTACTACAAAAATGCAGAGATTTTAGGAAGGGATCCATCTCTATGGATCAATATCTCAATAAAATCAAACAACTGGCTTATAATCTAGAGGTTGAAGGAAAGATATTAGAAATGAGAGATCTAATAATAAAAGTACTAGCTGGACTTGATGAAGAGTATTCTCCTATTTTTGTCCAAGTGAATAGCAAGGACCAGGTAACATGGCATGAGTTATCTTCTACACCTATGACCTTTGAGAGTGGACTAGAGTACTTGAATCAGATGAGGAGCAACTTTAGGTCCATTAATTTAACCCAAGGAAATTATCAAATGTCAAGTTCCTTCGATGGAAGGAACACCAGAGGAGGAAGAACCTCTAATTTCAGAGGAAGAACTAAAGGGAAGGGAAAGAAGTGGTAGGTTCTTTGAAAACGGAAACTCCTACCAGATTTTTGGAATGAACAACCACTCTGCAAAGTGGTGGTTCAACGGATATGATGAACAATACGATGGAAATAGAAACAATGACAAAAATACTAACTCAAGCACTCAACCATCCGCCTTCATTGATAATCCAAGCACAGTGGAGGACCTTGCTTGGTATGCTGACTCAGGAGCAAGTCATCGCATCACTCCAAACAACGAAAACATAATAGCAGCCAAGGAGTATGCAAGTAAGAGGAAGTTGGTTGGAAATGGTAAACTCCTATAGATTTCTAACATCGTTTCAAAAAAGTTGTCTACTGATTCTGAGAAGTCTTTAATCTTGAAAAATCTATTACATGTGCCTAAGATTAAGAAAAACCTCATCAGCATTTCAAAATTAACTTTTGATAACAATGTATTTGTTGAATTTTTCCCTTACTCCTGTGTTGTGAAGGGTCTTCAAACAAAGAGGACTCTAGTGCAGGGGAAACTTAGAGATAGACTATACCAGCTCAATTTATCTATTCCTCAAACAAGATCCTTAAATACCATTCCAGAAGTCTGTCAAATGGCCAGTAACTTAAACATTATCCTCAACACCAACATTAATGAGTCATCTAGATCCACTAAAGTTAATTTTCTATAGTCTCAGATTGAAACATGGCATAGAAGACTAGGACATCCACCGGTCTCTGCAATGTCCCAAGTTCTCATTTCATGTAATGGTTAAGTTTCTGAATAAAAAGTTTTCTTTTTTTGAACCGTGTCAATTTGGAAAATCTCATGCCTTATCGTTCAAATTATCATCATCTCATGCATCTAAATCTCTTGATCTAATCCACAGTGATGTGTGGGGACCATCTCCTTTAAGTTCTACCATAGGTTTTAAGTATTACCTATTATTTGTTGATGATCGTACTAAGTACACCTGGGTCTATACTTAAAACATAATTTAGAAGTTCAGCACTACTTTACATAGTTCAAAAAACTTGTTGAAAACCAATTTGAAAGAAAAATAAACGCTGTTCAATATGATTTTGGAGGAGAATATAGAACCCTAGGAAATTTTTCCTATGAATCTGGCATCAACCTTAGATATTCCTGCCCTTATACGTCTGCACAAAATGGTAGGACATAAAGGAAACACGAACATATAACTAAAACGGGCCTGTCTTTATTAGCACAAGCACATAAGCCTCTTTACTATTGGTGGGAAGCTTGTTTGACAACAATTTACCTTATAAATAGAATGCATACACCCCTACTTAAACAAGAATCTCCATGAACTTTTATTCAGATAAAAGATCTGAGAGTTTTTGGGTGTGCGTGTTATCCATGCCTAAGACCATATAAAAATACAAACTTGACTTTCATACTAAAAAATATGTCTACCTGGGACCTAGGATATCTCACAAGGGATATAAATGCTTAAACTCTGTTCGTAGAATTTATATATTTAGACATGTCGTATTCGATGAAAATTGCTTCCCTTTTAAAGACGACTTCATAAATAAATTCATCCAACCAAAAATCTCTCCCATAAATCTACTTCAGCTACCCTTTTACCTGAATTCCTATCATACTACAAAGAAATTAGCTGGTATAACACATCCCTTTGTTACCTTTGCACAAGGATTCTCCAGTGAAAATATGGGTCGTGAAGATGTCATCAATAGGGAGAATAATGAATCATTTTGAAACAGAAGATGAAAATGAACTCTCATCAAAAAACATCTATGACTCTGAAAATAGACATGCTGAGAATGATGCAACCACTGAATCAGAAACTACAGAAGAACCCAGCGGACATCATATGATAACACGAGCTAAGGATGAAATTCTTAATTATAAGGTTTACAATACTATCATAGAATAATATGTGAGGGAACCTCCAAACACTACAGAAGCTCTTAAAGATGAGAAATGGAAACAAGTTATGCAAGAGGAATTTGATGCTTTAATCAGGAATCAAACATGGACTCTAGTGCCATTTGAATCTAACATGAAAGTCATTGGGAGCAGATGGGTATTTAAACTTAAATATGATTCAGATGGCAAAATTGTTAAGCACAAGGCCATACTTGTTGCAAAGGGATACTTGCAAACACTTGGGATTGACTATTATGAGACCTTCAGTCCAGTAGCAAAGGCACCAACACTGAAAATCATTCTTTCAATAGTAGTCACAAAGGGTTGGTTAATTAGGCAGGTTGATATCAACAATATCTATCTCAAAGAGAAGTTAGAAGAAATTGTGTATCTAGATCAACCACAAGGATTTATAGACAAAGATAAATCATCCTATGTGTGTAAGCTAAGCAAGACATTTTATGGGCTGAAACAAGCACCTAGAGCTTGGCATGACATACTAAAGGAGACAATATTAAAATGGGATTACAAGCAATCAAAGGATAACACTATTTTTTATCTAATCATATAAGAGGTTATAATTTAATTTATTTACTTGTGTAAGTGGATGATATCATTATGACGGGAAGTTGCAAAAACAGAATGCAAGAATTGATTGACACATTGAATTCTTCATTTGCATTAAAGGATATGGGTTCCTTAAATAAATTCTTGTGAACAGAGTTCTTTAGAGATGAAGTTGGTCTACATCTATCTCAAAAAAGGTATGCAATTGTCATACTAAGAATATTTGGATTTGAACACTTAAAACCAAGTGTTAATCCCATTACGACAGGGAAATTGGTTGGCAAAAGTGAAGGATTAAGCCTGAAGAGTCCTACTCAATTCAGAAGTGCACTAGGAGCACTGCAGTATTTAACACATACTAGGCCAGACAATACTTTTTGAGTAATGAGTCAATTTCTTAAAAATCCAACTAATACACACTGGAGTTTGCTGAAAAGTTTGTTCATATATGTTAAAGTAACTTTTGATCTATGAGTGGTCATTTAGGGAGCACAGTGTCTTAATGTTACTGCCTATGGAGATGTTGATTGGGCTTCCTGTCCAGATGACAGGAAGTCAATAGTGGTATATTGCATATACCTAGGAGATAGTTTGGTGTCATGGTGTTCAAAGAAACAACAAGTGGTGTCAAGGTCCAGAACTGAAGCAGAGTACAGAACCCTTGCACGCACCACTACTGAGATATCTAGGATTCACTCCTTCTTATAGGAATTAAATGTAACTTCAAAGGAAATACCAAAGACCTGGTGTGATAATCTGGGAGCAAGTGTGTTGGCTAGCAACCTAGTTTATCAGGCACGAACAAAACACATCGACCTTGATGTGCATTTTGTTCATGATAAAGTTCTAGGAAAGTAGTTGGTCATAAACTACATTTTAACAGCTGATCAAATAGCTGACATCTTAACTAAGCCCCTAACACATTCTAGAAATTTATACCAACGCAACAAGCTTGGAGTAGTGGAAACTATATCTAGCTTGAAGGGGGGTGTGTAGCGACCCAGAATTTTTACGCAACTAATAATTATTTTAATATTTAGAAAATTGTGTCGCTACTATTTCACCTATTATTTTGAAGATAACGCCGCGACGGATTCGTCTAGCCAAGTCAAGAAATATCGAATTTGTTCGATTTTAAATTAAAATCCGAATTTCTAAAATTATGTTATTTTAATTATTTATTCAAAGTATTATATTCAAAATCTTTCTAAAATCCAAATTTACCCACATGTCTTCTTCTTTACACCAAGACAACAATTCTTTACACAATAACATCATCATTTTTGTACAAATAATTTTACACCTAATTCTACACTATCATATTCTATAGTACCAAATCAATACATATTCTTCCCCATCACAACTCACGTCCCCTACATTTTTTTCTTCCTTCTTTATCATTCTTTCCACCTCAATATACCATCATCAAAGCATCTTCATCATTATCATTCATACACCCACAAATTCCTTTACAGTACCATTATCATCATCATCAATCCATAATCCTCGATCCCAACTCGATATAAACCCAAAACCAAGAAATAAACCAAGCCCAAGACTTACCTTCGAACGCCGTTTCTCCGACCGGAGTATCATCGCGAACCCAGTTTCGCTTTTGACCACGGTTTTGCACCCAACCTCGCATATGAACCCCAAATCAGAACTCCCACACTTTGCCCGTCCTTCGCCTCACCTAGCGCCGGCGAATCGCCGGTTAGAAACCGGATTTCCCTCTCTCTGTCGACTCCGTCTCTCGCTTTTCTCTCGAGTCCTTCTCTCTGATCCGAAATAGAAAGAGAGAAATGATATTTTTAATATTTTTATATTTTGATTTCAGAATTTGCACTTAAAGCCCCCAAGTTTTGAAATGTTTCAAATCAGCCCTATGGTTTTAAAACAATCCAATTCAGTCCCTTTTAGTTTTAAAGGTTTTCAAATCAGTCCCTATGTTTTAAAAAGGTTTTATTTCAGTCCTTTCAGCTTTTAAACTTATCAATTTCAGCCCTTAAGTTTTAAATGATTTTATTCAGCCTTCATTTTCAAAATCTACTATTTCAACCCTATTGTTTTGAGTTTCCGATTCAACTTTCAAAAGTATTCATTTTAGTCCCTCAACTTTCAAAACATCAATTTTAGTCCTCAAATTATAATTTATCATTTTGAACTATATATTCGATAGACTAAAGTGACTTATTGGCTAAGACGAAGCGTACGGAGAATTTAAAGAAATTGAAGTCATTCCCGCTCAACTTTGCACTCGTCGGATTTGAGGTAGACTCGCACTTATTAATTGATTTAAATTATGATTTCATATAAATGTCATGTGACTTGTGAAGAGTTATTTTTATGAAAGGAAATGAAAATGTATTTTCATGGAAAGAACAAAGCGTAGACTCGCACTTATTAATTGATTTAAATTATGATTTCATATAAATGTCATGTGACTTGTGAAAGTCAATTTTCAAGAAAATTAAGTATGTTTTATGAAAGGTAAATATACCTTATGTTTTTATGAAAAGTAAGTATACCCTATGTTTTTACGAAAATGTTTTATATGTTTTGGATCATTTCTATGAAATCAATCTCCCAAGATTGCTATGCACATAAGAATTCTTACCACCTAAGTTCGGTAAAATTCTGTATTTCCATATGTTTATGAGGATTTGCCACCTAAGTTCGGTAAAATTCTTGTCTCATATGTTTATGAGGATTTCGATCCTACCCTATGTTATGATGGAAATGATCCCTATGAAT
Organism: Ligustrum vulgare; assembly: GCA_963555705.1. Lineage (NCBI taxonomy): Eukaryota > Viridiplantae > Streptophyta > Magnoliopsida > Lamiales > Oleaceae > Ligustrum > Ligustrum vulgare. Next base: position 5,017,205 of record OY743185.1, read on the forward strand.
TTCAAGAATTATGTTTTGGTATACTTACTGTTATTATGATTTTACTGCATAAGAATTCTTGCCACCTAAGTTCGGTAAAGTTCTTGTGTCTCCCTATGTTTATGAGGATTTCAATCATATCTTATGTTATGCTTTCAAAAGAAATTATGCTTGGCATAATTAAAATGTTTTATAATTATATGGTTTTCAAAGGGCTGTTTTCAAAGAGTTGTTTTCAAAGAGCCTATGATTTTAAAAATATGTCTCGTGCTGTAATGCACAATATGAGTTTTATCAAGAGCAGTTTTATAAAGAAGCCCTATCAATGCCCGTTTTATAAAGAGCCGGGATTTATGTGTTTAATCATCTTATAAATTAATTAATTTGCGATGAGTCTACTGAGTATTTCCCCCATGAAATACTCACCCTACTTTTTAACAGTTTTGCAGATTTCGGAGACGGTGGCGAGCGATGAATGATGGTGGCAATAATCGTTAAACGGTTGAAAGTTTGACGTTAATGATTTCCGTATTTTTTCAAACAATCGAATAATTTAGAGAAGTTCATTTATTTGAGAAATTATGACATTGTCAATTTCTTTACAAAATTAATGGTTCGATTTACTATTTCAAATGGTTTCAATTTTATCGGCCATTACAGTTTATTTAATGTTGCCAAAAATGAATTTCAATTATTTCTTCCGCAAAAATATTATTCGAAAAATTTAGACAGAAAATGACGTAGTGAATCGGGTATACGGAACTCGGGGCGCTACAGGGTGTTATAAAAAATAAAGTTTTAGACCAACAAAAAAAGGCAGATGAGAAGGACCAACAATTACATACTTATAACAGAAGAGATCAATACACACAACGAGACAGCAGCAGGGACCAACATGCTTTGATTAAGAATACAAGGGGCAAAGAGTTAGAGGTGTTACGTAGCACAGTGCTAGAAGTTCTATCTCCAAACCAACTCAATAGAATTTGTTCAAGATCAAAGATCATCCGCCATAACTCTTTGGATTATTGTTTCAAGTGTGAGAGAATCGTATAGTGTGGGAAAATAAAGAATCTGTTAGATGTTTTGTATATGTATGTATTGATTATTTTTTGTGTAAATATGTGACCTTCTGTATTTATTTTTCTTAAGAAAATATTCATTTCATTTTTATAAATCTTTCCTTCGAAATCTTTTCTGGTTTCAAACTTGGTGTAATCTGTATACAGATCTTTATGTACAATAGCATTGATTGCGTAGTCGTTGTGGATCGCCAGTTGATGCATGCCTATGGCTATGTGGTTTGATAAGTGTATTTTATACACTTATTTCTATCCTACAAGTGTGATTTTATATGTTTGTTTTAGAATATTTGCTATTTATTTTGTGTTATTTGTTTATATTTCAGAAATAATCTCAAAGTCGAGAAAATAATGGAATTGGAGCAAAAACAAGCAAATTGGATGATAAAAGAGCCAAAGTATGCAAATCAAGAATGGATGAAGTAGATCAAGGGCTAAATTGAAAGAAAATTCAAAGAAAGAACCAAATTGGAAGAAATTAGAAGTTCAAGGACTAAAGTATACAAATCAAAAGAAGAATGATCAAATTGCAAATATTCAATAGTTGATTCGGATCAAGATAAGATAATTGAGGACTTTTAGGAGTCAATTGGATGCAATTAGAAGGCAAAAAGGAATGAAATATGGTAAGAATATTACCATAAATTCATTCAAATCAAACAAGGTCTTCGGGCAGATTTTTAGTCAGACTTTGAAACCTAATTTCGTGGTAATAAACATTTGAATTGGGAAAATCCTATTTCAGGAAGAATTGTAGCCCTTTACGTTATCTTTCTAACGAACTTTGAAGAACCTCAACCGGATAATTGAATAGAAAGATATGATCAAAATACTAAATGTTGTGCAATAAAAGGATGAGGACCAAATTGCTGAAATTTAAAGAAGAAAACTGTAGCTGCCGGTATAACCGTGCGGCCGCACGGTTGAAAAAGCGTGCGGTCGCACGGAAAAAAAATCAGCGACTGAAGATTGGCTTTTCGAGGCTGCGATCGCATACTTTTGAACCGTGCGGTCGCACGGTAGTCCCGACTGGGCCTCAGCTGGGCTTTTTACGCGGAATTCAGCAGTTTTCTCCTCAATTAACCTAATTTTCAGGGAAATCTATAAATACCAGACCTAAGGCACGAGATTAGGGGTTCCCCACTTGCTAAATTCATGCAAAAATGCTGTCGAAGTGTCGAGGGATCCAAACCACGCCAAGATCAAGATTGAAGATACAATTGCAAGGAGATGAATTGGGTTACATATTTTCATATCTCTTGTTATTTATTTTCTATTATGTTTCTAGGCTAGGTTAATTGTGTTGGAATTGTGATGAAGTTTTGATTTCTTGACTCCATATTTTAATCTATTATTTAATTTATGCAATTCATGATTTTGAGCAATTGAATTATGTTTTTTCTATCATGCAATTACTTGATCACTAGTTGTATGATTTTAGGTTGTGATTTCTTAAGTTCGAAATATTAGGATTTTATTAGATTTGTTTCGATTGCCACAAAGTCCGATAGGGGATAGAAATATACCATTATACTTTGTGTTATCTGCTATAATATTCATAGTTCTTTTAATGCTTTCTTGCACATTCGTATTCAACATAGAGATATAGTTGGGTTGTGTGTAGGAATAGACGTTATTACTTGTCCGAAATGAAGTTTTAACAACATTTTAAATGTGTCAACTTTTGGCTACAATTTATCATTCAAACGAAAATCATTTTAAATGATCAAATATACTAAGAATATCTTCTCGCGAAGTAGAACGCGATGGAAAAAAGTTCCATGTTGAATGGGCGAGGGGTCCCACAAAGATATTTGGTCAATGTTGGCCAAATCCAACTTAAAATATTTTATTTCCAACAATCCCTCACATGAATGAAAATTATCAGAATTCATGCAAATGATAACACGATGCGTAAAAGGAGTACATATATGAAAAACATTGTATTGGGAGAGGTAGTTTCTAGCGTTGAACCTTCCGTAGTAGAATACTATTGGATTTACTTGGCAATTCAGCGAACTTGATGTCTTGAACTTCCCAGCCATTAATGGAAATCAAAACAATAGTACCCACACAATATCTTTCCTAATAATTTCGGTTCTCATGGTTGTGCTCATTTTGGTCCTAAACAACTCTTGGGTTTTATATGGTGAGATAGTGGTTTGAGTGAATATCTATGATTTGGAATAATTGAAATCCTTTTGTATTGTCAAATGATGTTCATCGTCAATTTTTGTTCTTCTTAAAATAATTTCTAAAAGATTTGGGTTTTTTTTTTTGTAACTTGAATGAGCTTTTGATCTCATGTTTAGGCCAACTTACTATGGTTGGATGATGCTTTCCTCTATAGGGATTTTTTTAGTGATACTCATGGATGAAACCCCGTACTGATATTTACCACCATAATGCAGTCAGTTACAAATAGTTTCGTAACCAAATACCTCAATCCAAATTTAAGAAAAAAATAATAAGAAAAATTAAGAGATGGTTGTGTACCGTACATCTAATAAACCCCCTGCCAGTTCACACCCATGGGGAAAATTTCGAAGCATCCAAAATCTACCCTCTATTAACTTGCTCATAAATAGTGATGCTCATCAAATTCACTCAGATTCTACAAATTCTATAAGTGTTAAAACAAGAAAAATTCAGATTTTGTATTAATTTTCCACTCAAATTCTATTATGATTTAACGGGATTCTTTTTGGCTTGTTCTGGCTTCTTGTCTCATTGTCGACTGTCGTGTCCATTATCTTTATGTATGATCTGGCTGAATCAAGTTCGTGCTTTAGCTTCTTTACAGAAAGGTAACCATCAAACTTCCAAGGAAGAATATGTCATTATGGCTAGATGTTTATAAGAAAGTCGTCATAGATGGAAAACAACCTAATATGATGGTTTCGAGGATTCATGTATTACGGTCGACTAGAAGTTTGCAACTACTTTGCTTGGGTAGATCCATCTCATTATCCACAGTCCAAGACTGTAATTAACGGGCCAATTATTGTTGTTGTAGTTGATAGCTTGTTGGTGTCTAGTAGTTGTAAGAATGTATATATGTTGTTCTTGATGTCGATATTTCAATTGCACTTTTGTTGTTGTTGGCATATTGTTATTGTAAAGATGTACAGATGTAGGTGTAAGGATGGTGTATTGTTAATTATGCTAGTATTTTTCTAGTTCATGAATTGCAATTTGAAATTGAATTATCAAATAGAAATTCTAGTGTGAATGAACACTTTGTTGGTGTATTGTGTTGGGCAATTGATCTGATTAAAATTGGATGGACCGGAATTGATGAGCCCATATTTTTTCAGTCCAGTTTTTTGGAGCCCATGTTACACAATTAAAAGCTGAAGCCCAAGTCCGGATAATTACCTTCAGCCAGTCCATTACTGTTCTACCGGATCCTGATCCATTTATCACCACCGCCTCACCTAAGCCGTTAGATCATATGGATTCATCCAGTTCGTCCATTTGTAATGAAAAGAAAAGGAGACGCTCTGCATTCATTCATTCGAGACGCCTCTACTTTCTGATACAAACCCTAACTCTCTCATTCCTTAGGCGATTTTCAATCGCCTCCGTCTGTACTTAGTGATTTCTGATGATTTCTTCCTGAAAATCTTAGATCTTGAATGTATATTCTTTGTGGTAGTATTAGATACTGATTTTGTAACAATCAGTATACAAATTATTGAGTTTGGTCAGAGTATTCTGAAACTCATTTGATTCTTTGTGGTTTTATGTTCGAATTCTTGTCTTCAGGAAGTTTCATGTATATTTCTGGATTTTGGTTTCTGGTTTTGTAACTTTACGTTTCTGAATAAAGTTGATTTGATCTTTGTGGTTAATATCATATTCTTGTTCTTCGTGATTTGATTCTGAGCCTATAAATCCTATCAGTGGTATCAGAGCCTTAGGGTTCTTTAAATACGCTGCGGTTTTGACTCAGATTTCTTTTTGGATCCAGATCTATTTTGTTGTATCTAGGGTTTTCTGGAAGTTGTTGAGATTTTTTGCAAAAACGATTTAGGGTTTCTGGTTCTTGCGTTAAACTTTGAAGAAAATACTTTTCTTGAGTTGTTTAAACGTTTTTCTGTAAATATTTTTGTATTTTTCTGAAAATATTTTTGAGAGAAATTTTTAGATTTAAAATTCTTGAAGATTTTTGTATAAATCTTTTGATACTCTGATTTTTTTGTGGATATTTTTCACTGAAACCTATTTTCAAATTAGGGTTTCTGAAAAAAAAAATTTTTTTTGTATCTGGATCTTATTTTTCTGAGTCTATATTTTCATAGGATCTTAAGAATCAGAATATTTTTCTATAAAATATTCTGGTCACACAGAAGATCCTACATTGATTCTTGGTGGTTGATTCTTCGTGGTGGATACTGGTGAACAATTGATTCTGGTACTTTGTGGCCCTGGACTTCTGAGATTATGACTCTTAGTGAAAACAGCAATAGCTTAATATAATTCTGCAATCAGGTGATATTATTCAATTACTGCAATCCTATACTGTAAATTTGTTATTCAAATTTTCCTGTTCTCTCCCAAATTCCTCCGTTGAAGCCTATAACTAGGACCCCTAGCTTACCTTTGTCCAGGATTTCATTGAGAATCCGGGAATCTGAGGGAGTGTGGGAATATCTAGTATAGGTTGAGGGATATACTGGAAGGACAATTTTTATCAGTATACTGCTTTGAACATTTTCTTGATTGAGTAATTAGAACTGTTGAATTGTGATCACCATTGGTTACTTTGTTTGCTGAAAACTGTGTTCTGAATGTTAGCAAACTTTCTTGAATAGAAGTATTTGACATTGTGATATTGTCTTATTTGTGATTGTGACCTGCATTATTGTCTACTGTCTGACTATTTGTTCTTTGAACTACTAAAGCTCAATATCTTGAAATATTTTCTAAATCTTGGTCATTATTTCAATGGCTACTGTAAAGGTAGATGTTGAACTATAGAATGGCAAAGGGGATTTCAACCTCTGGAGCCAAAAAATGCGAGCTTTACTACTTCAAATGAAATGTGCTAAGGCAATTGATAAATCTTGGTCCCTTGATACCCCTCAGGACAAACAACTTGAAATGGATGAAACTGCATGGAGCACTTTATTTTTACACTTATCTGATAATGTCATTAGACAAGTAGGCAAGACTAAAACTACATCTGAATTATGGGACAGATTGGAAGAACTATTTGATACTGTGTCCTTGCCTGATAAATGTTTTCTTTGGAAACAATATTTCTCTTTTAAATTTGATCCATCTAAGGATGTAGAAGAGAACATGAGTAGGTTTACTAAGATCACACAAAGTCTATTAAATTGTGATGAAAAACTTACTGATGAACAAAAGGTTGTTTGTTTATTGAATGCTATGGGGGATAAGTTTAAAGATTTAAGGAATGCACTGGAATATGGGGGCAGAAGTTGACCACTGAGATAGTTCATACATCCCTTAAAAATAAAGAGTTAGAGTTTAAACATAATCCTAAGGAAGCCTATAATGTAGTAGGTACCTCTAGGAACAAGAACTCTTCTAGGCTGAACAAGGCTGGAACCAATTTCAATAAAAATTGGAATAATTATAGCAATAATAAGGATTGGAATAACGAGTCTGTAAAGGGGAATTTTCAAAATAAGGGCAACTTCAATAAGCCTAGAGTCAGTAACTTTAGGAGTCGGTCTGGTTTCAGAAATCAAGATAATAATGCTAAAAATTATAATAATTTCAGAAACCATAACAATTTTAGATCTCAAGATAATAATGCTGGTACTTCTAATATAGATAAACCACCTAGAATTTGCTTTTATTGTGGCCAACCTGGACATCATATTAAATACTATTTTAAAAGGAAAAATGAACAGGGAATCAGTAATCAGACTGAGGCTGCAGTGCAAGATAATAATAATAATGGGGTGGTTTATGTCACTACTGAGTCAGATAATAAAAATGAATGGATTTTAGATTCTGCTGCACTTTTTACATGTGTCCTGAAAAGGATATGTTTGCTGATTTCAGTAATGATTGTCTTGGTTCTGTGAAACTAGGCAATAATATTTCTTGTGATGTAAAGGTATTGGAAAAGTTTTGTTACATCTTGAAAATAACAAAACTCTTACTTTGAATAAAACCAGATATGTTCCTGATTTAAAAAGGAACTTGATTTCACTTGGAGTTTTAGATTCTGAATCTTTTGAGATCAGAATGCAAAATGGTTTTTTGAGTATTTTTAAAAATAAATGCTTGATTATGAGTACTCCCAAAATTAATGTGATCTATATGCTGAATGCCTTGTGATAAGTGTATTTTATACACTTATTTCTATCCTAAAAGTAGGATTTTATATGTTTGTTTTGGAATATTTGCTATTTATTTTGCGTTATTTGTTTACATTTCAGAAATAATCCAAAGTCTAGAAAACAAAGGAATTGGAGCAAAAACAAGCAAATTGGATGACAAAAGAACCAAAGTATGCAAATCAAGAATGGATGAAGTAGTTCAAGGGTCAATTGGAAGAAAAGTCAAAGAAAGAACCAAATTGGAAGAAATTGGGAGTTCAAGGACTAAAGTATACAAATCAAAAGAAGAAGGACCAAATTGCAAATATTCAATAGTTGATTCGGATCAAGATAAGATACTTGAGGACTTTTAGGAGTCAATTGGATGCAATTAGATGGCAAAAAGGAATGAAATATGGTAAGAATATTACCATAAATTCATTCGAATCAAGCAAGGTCTTCGGGCAGATTTTTAGTCAGACTTTGAAATCTAATTTCGGGGTAATAAACGTTCGAATTGGGAAAATCCTATTTCAGGAAGAATTGTAGCCCTTTACGTTATCTTTCTAACGGACTTTGAAACACCTAAATCAGATAATGGAATAGAAATATATGATCAAAATACTAAATGCTGTGCAATAAAAGGATGAGGACCAAATTGCTGAAATTTAAAGAAGAAAAATGTAGCTGCCGGTATAACCGTGCGGCCGCACGGTTGAAAAATCGTGCGGTCGCACGGTCAAAAAAATCAGCGATTGAAGTTTACCTGCAGAGTCATGCGATCGCGCATTTCTGAACCGTGCGGTCGCACGGTAGTCCCGACTGGGCCACAGCTGGACTTTTTGCGCAGAATTCAGCAATTTTCTCCTCCATTAACCTAATTCTCGGGGAAATATATAAATACCAGACCTAAGGCACGAAATTAGGGGTTCCCAACTTTCTAAATTCATGCCAAAATGCTGTCGAAGTGTCGAGGGATCCAAACCACGCCAAGATCAAGATTGAAGATACAATTGTTATTTATTTTCTATTATGTTTCTAGGCTAGGTTAATTGTGTTGGAATTGTGATGAAGTTTTGATTTATTAATTCCATATTTTAATCTATTATTTAATTTATGCAATTTATGATTTTGAGCAATTGATTTATATTTTTCTTTATCATGCAATTACTTGATCACTAGTTGTATGATTTTAGGTAATGATTTCTTAAGTTCGAAAGATTGAAATTTCATTAGACTTGTGTCAATTGCCACAAAGTCCGATAGGGGATAGAAATATACCCCTATGCTTTGTGTTATCTGCTATAGTATTCACAAAACTTGTAATGCTTTTCTATACATTTAGATTCGTCATAGAAATATAGTCGGATTGTGTATAGAAATAGGTGTTGATTCTTGTCCGAAAGGGAGTCTTGACAATATTAGGAATATGGATTTTCAAAACCCGTGAATTGTATTTAAATAATTGGTTAAGATATGGATGATAGAGTCAAAATGGATTCATAATTCTAACGCATTTATTTTCATTCGTTTAAAATCAAATTTGTCAATTTTTTAGTTTAATCTTCATTTTAATTTTCAAAATCAAAATTTTCAAACTCAAACAATTTCTAGTTCCGGTTAAGGTAGTAGTCTAAAAATACGATTTAAAACAATCTCTGTGGGAACGATATTCGGACTTAAAATCCACTTTATTACTTGCGCGACCCGTACACTTGCGGAGCGTCGTCAAGTTTTTGGCGCCGTTGTCGGGGATTGTTATTTAAATTTATTTTTAGATTACTTTCACTAATTCGAACTTTTTACTTGTTTTAATTTTATTTTTTCTTTTACTTTTATTTTTTTTAATTTTTAGGATTTTAATTTCTTTGTTTTAGTTAGTTACTAGTTTCCTTTCTTTTAGCTGTGTATGCTACGTTCGAAAAAAGGGAATCTCTTCGAAGCTGACCCGGAAATAGAACGTACATTACACCGTAGGTTAAGAGAACTTGGGGAATTAGATAAATCTAAAAACCAAAAAGAAAATCAAATGGCAAACAACAATTTGAGATTACCCGCCTCTGATCCAATAAATGAAGATGATATGTTGGTGGGTGACTTCATGACACCTCAGGTGGTTCAAAGTCAATCCAGCATAGTCTATCCACCATTTGAACAAGCAAACTTCCAATTGAAAACCAATTTCATCAGCATGTTCCAAAACAGACATCAATTTCATGGGAGACCTGATGAAAACCCGCACACACATGTTTCTAAATTTTTAGACATGTGCCAACACTTTCAATATCAGGGCGTATCTGATGATGCTATCAGACTCAGGTTATTCCCTTACACTCTAAGAGATAGGTCTGTTGAGTGGTTGGATTCTCGCCCAGCTGCGAGTTTAACCACTTGGAACGACTTGGTCCAAAAGTTTTGCACCAAATTCATGCCTCCAACTAAGGTTGCCAAACTGAGATATGACATCACCATGTTTCAGCAACAAGATGCTGAATCCTTTGATGATGCATGGAACATATTTAAGGGCATGCTGAGGAAGTGTCAAAACCATGGGATCAAACGAGGTGATCAAGTGAAGTGCTTCTATGAAGGACTACTTCCACATTTTAAAAACATGGTTGATTCCTCATCAAATGGTGCGTTAAGCACAAAAAGCATCGGGCAGGCATTGGAGCTCTTCGAGAGGATAGCAAATACAAATGCCATGTGGGGATCAGACTGGGTTGTTCCAAAGAAGGCATCAGGAGTCTATGAAGTGGATGCTTACACTGCCATATCAGCAAAAATAGACTCTTTGGCTGCGAAAGTGGAGAGCATAGCACTGGTGAGTCATTCATCAAAAAGTGCCAAAATGACTTGTGAAGAGTGTGGTGCAAACCACGCCACTACAGATTGCCCTATTCTGGCTTGTCCATTGGATCAAGTTGACTATTTACAAGGAGGTCAACGCCAAAATAATCCATACTCAAATACCTACAATCCAGGATGGCGCAATCATCCTAACTTTTCTTGGAAAGATCACTCTAATGGACACATTGCGCCTAATTTTAACACTGAAGAGAGAAAGCCTGCATTGGAAGAAATGCTTGGGAAGTTTGTGGAAAGGACAGAACAGTTCATGTCTAGAACAGATCAGTTTATGAGAAAAACTAAAATCACAATTCAAAATCAACAGGCTTCAATCAAAAATCTGGAGACTCAAGTTGGACAGATAGCACAGTTGATCACAGCCAGAGCTCCGGGTACATTACCAGCAAATACTGAGGTAAACCCAAAGGAACAACTAATGGCTATAAATGTAGTGCAACATGAGATAAATGCTATCACTACGCGTAGTGGTGTGCAACTTCCTGAGATTTATGCTAAAAAGCCAGCTGGAGTTCCTGAAAAAGTTGTGGAGAATGTTGAGAAGATGGCTGAAAAGGAAGATGACCATGAGGTGAAATCAAAAATTAAGCCTCACGAGTCTCCTATTCCATTTCCACAAAGGCTGAAGAAAACAAGAGAGGATAAGCAGTTTAATAAGTTTGTGAATATGCTGAGAAAACTGCACATAAATATTCCTTTCTTGGAAGCCATCACACAGATCCCAAGTTACGCCAAGCAGCTAAAAAAGATGATGTCTAGCAAGAAAAAGCTTGACGAACTTGAGGAGGTCACTTTGAATGAAGAATGCAGCGCAATCCTGCAAAACAAGCTGCCACCTAAGCTCAAAGACCCAGGGAGCTTTTCAATACCTTGCATTATAGGTGATTTAAAATTCAACAAGGTCATATGTGACCTAGGTGCAAGTATAAATCTGATGCCCCTGTCTTTATACAAGAAATTGGGACTGGGTGAACCAAAGGAAAGCAATATCAGATTGCAACTGGCTGATCGATCAATCTGTCACCTATATGGAGTTTTGGAGGATGTATTGGTGAAAGTTCACAAATTCATATTCCCAGCGGACTTTATCATCTTAGATATGGAGGAAGATAAGAATTTGCCTTTGATACTTGGTCGGCCATTCCTAGCCACTGCACGAGCATTAATTGATGTAGAAAAAGGAGATGTAGTGCTGCGGGCCGAAAATCAAGAGGTGACTTTCACAATGATGCAATTTGATGTCCATGAACCAGAACTAGAAAATTGCTCCAGGATAGATGTCGAGTTGGAATTGGCGTACTGGGAGAGGTATGAATACAAGGTAAGGGCAGATGATGAGGCTACACCATCTAATCTAAAGCCACCTTGAGAGTTTGCCAAAAAGTCTAGCTCTAGACTATAAATGAAGCGCTTGTTGGGAGGCAACCCAATTTTTTCAAACCCATTTTCTTTAGTTATTTTCTTTGTTGCTTTTGAGCTATTTTATTGCTTAAATGTTGTTTAGTTGCTTGACAGTGCATTTTAGGAGCACTAGTATATTTAAAATGCATGCATTGAGTTGTTATGTGCTTTAAATAATTCTAGTATTCTATTTTGCACGTTTTTGCACTCTTAGTTTCTATTGCATTATTATTTGTTTTGTCCTTTTTCATTACAATCTTCCACTTGAGAATTTAGCTTAGGACATGTACATATAGTTTAGAAGTTGGTTGCATGCATTTGGATGTGTTTAGGGGTCGAAAACGGAGTCCAAAATCGAAAAATGAAAAAATTTCAGGACACTGCCTTTTATACCGTGCGGTCGCACGGAGATTAAACCGTGCAGTCGCACGGTTCAATTCTGGACAGTTTCGGAAGATTCATTTATATGTTGAATTCTCTCATTTTAACCACTTTCAAACCCGTTTTACCTCTCCCAAATCATCCCACACTGAGTCCCCAATTAGTCCCCATTACTTGCACATCATTTTAACTCTATTTCATGTTTTGGATTGCATCAAAAACATTCAAGAGGTATGGATTTCTACACAATTTCACAAAATCATGCATAATCTTTTGTTCCTCATTCTTTTTGTAAATTGTGAAATTGTGGATAGTTGATGATGGGTTTAGGCTAGGATTGGAGATATTGAATTGTGATTTGTAGGTGAAATTTTTTTTGGTAAATTAAAGTCTTCAACTCTATGTTCTCCATTGATTGCTTCATGTGCCTACAAGGTGTTTGAATAAATGTCACAATGAATGTTTTGTTGAGTTTTTGAAATTCTTTTTGGATGATCACCCTCACTACATGTTAAACATCAATTGTGCATCATCCATTCATTGTTTACACAGATTTAAGGCATAGAGCTCAACATGAACATCTTTGCACTACAAAGCACTTCATTGCAAGGCCATTGCGGCACCACTGCACCTGTTTTCAGCTTCACTGCACCTACTTTGTCACATCTTTTCATGACCCAAATGAACTTCTAACTTAATGAATTTTTGATATGTTGTAGACCAAGTTATGTACTTTCATATGCTCGAGACATGTCTCGGGAAATTTTCACTTTTTCAAGGTGATGTCAAGGGTTGAAAATCAGTGGTCGACCACTTTTCAAAAATTTCATAATTTTTTGAAAAGTCCTAGTTTGGGTGTGTTGCGTTGATTTTATTTAGTTCCTATGTAATAATTATGCTTCTAATGATCATTAATGTTTATTTGCAAGGAACATATCATCATGAGACAATTCATGTCAAACATGGAAAAAGAAGTAAGGGGTCATCTCTTCCAACAAAACATGCAAGTCAAAGCTTCAAAAAATGGGAATACCAACTCTCCAAACCCGGGAAGTACATTAACCCTCTTTGTTATTTCTGTGTTTATTTTCTTTATGTGTTTTGAATACATTGAGGACAATGTATGATTCTAGTTTGGGGGTGGAAATTTCATTCATGTGCTTTCATATACACATTCATTCGATTTTGGGTAGAAAATTAAAAAAAAAAATTGAAAAAACATAAAAAGTGAAAAATTTGAAATTTTTTGTTGATTTATTTATTGCTTATGATACGATATGAATTGACTTTTGTGCTTTAGTTAGAAAATTGGGCAACATGCGAACTAAATTTTTCTTAACATTCATTCACGTGAGACTTTAATCAAGCTTGAGCACATAGCCACTTCGAATAAAAACTTGTGTAGGGAGATGTTTGATATTTGTGGGATAAACTTGTGCACTTTGAACATAGAACTGACTGTAAAATCTCAAACCTTAAGAAATTAGATCCCGATCTGAAATGTAGAACCAAACTGCTCAAGAAGCAGTTTGGGGGTGGGAAGGTTAGATTGAGTATGCATTGGTAGTTAAGGATTTGAACTTTTTAATTTTACATCTTTAGTGTAAGGGGTTTCGATCAATGGGTATAAACCATAATAACCAGCATAAAAACAGAAAAATGCTGAAGGTCTTATTCTACTCTTCAAATGCCTTTTTGACTCGAGCAAGTAAGTCTGAGGGATTCTCTGAATCTGGTACCCTAAACTCAACTGAGTTGGGAGCTGCCGACCTAAAGCTCGCTACAGGGGTCAACTAGAAAGCAAGTACGGAGAGTGGACTTACACATAAGACGTTAAAACATCTTTAACTTTTCTGTTTAAGCCTTTATGACTCGGGTAATTAAGTCTGAGGGGTTTTTTGAACCTGGTACCCTAAGCTCAACTGAGTTGGGAGCTGCCGACCTAAAGCTCGCTACAGGGGTCATATAGAAAGCAAGTATGAAAAGTATTGCACAAAGATGGTAAAAGACAAGGACATTAAAAGAAAAAGTCGTCCATATGAAAGAAAAATAGAATAAAATGGTATAAGCTTTGTTGGTTGAAATTCCTAACACTTTGTTAATTATTCCTGGTCTGTCGTGCATACTTGTCTAGTCCTAACTGCCTTGTGTGGAAAAATGCAATGTATACATGTTTAGAAACCACATCAATAGGAAAGACCTCGGGATATGAGAGAAAAGCAGTAAAGTTGTGATCATCCATGAGAGGGTAAGGAAAATCAAAAGAAAATTATTGTTGACCACATGGGATTCAGGCTTACTCTTGCATAAAAAGTCACACATTGTCAAGTTTATTTTTTGCATAAGTTTGGATCTGATTTTGGCTATTCACACACACACAATGAAGTTGAGCATCGGATGAATGAAAATATTTTATGTTGTTCATATTTCTTTTTCTAAAGTGAATCGTCAATTTGGATTGTTGAAGCGCATGGTAAATAAGTTGACAAAAGCAAAAACATTTTTTAATTTGCATTTTTAATTTTATAGTTTATTTTTATTTTTTTGTTCGAGGACGAACAATAGTTCTAGTTTGGGGGTGTTGATAAGTGTATTTTATACACTTATTTCTATCCTAAAAGTAGGATTTTATATGTTTGTTTTGGAATATTTGCTATTTATTTTCGTTATTTGTTTACATTTCAGAAATAATCCAAAATCGAGAAAATAAAGGAATTGGAGCAAAAACAAGCAAATTGGATGACAAAAGAACCAAAGTATGCAAATCAAGAATGGATGAAGTAGATCAAGGGTCAATTGGAAGAAAAGTCAAAGAAAGAACCAAATTGGAAGAAATTGGGAGTTCAATGACTAAAGTATACAAATCAAAAGAAGAAGGACCAAATTGCAAATATTCGATAGTTGATTCGGATCAAGATAAGATACTTGAGGACTTTTAGGAGTCAATTGAATGCAATTAGATGGCAAAAAGGAATGAAATTATGGTAACCTTACCTGTTTATGCTAAGTCTTTTAATGCTATGTCTGACATGAATAAAACTGAATTATGGCATAAAAGATTAGGACACATAGGTCAAAAAGGACTTAAGCTGCTTGAGACCAAAGGTGTATTTGGTAATGATGTGTTGCATAAACTTGACTTCTGTGAAAAATGTGTATTAGGCAAACAGAAAAGAAGTTCATTTGGTAAAGGTGTTCATAAATCCTCTGATGTGCTTGAATATGTGCATGCTGATTTGTGGGATCCTGCTCCTGTGGGTTCAGTTTCAGGTTTCAGATATTTTCTTCTTATTGTAGATGACTTTTCTAGGAAAACCTGGGTGCATTTGTTAAAAACTAAGGATGCCACTGTGTCTGTTTTCAAAAACTGGATCACCTTAGTTCAAAATTTGAAAGGAAAAAGAGTCAAAACTATTAGAACTGATAATGGTTTAGAATTTTGTAATCAAGAGTTTGATTTTTTTTGTAGCACCTTAGGTATTCTTAGGCATAGGACTGTTGCCTACAGTCCACAGAAAAATGGGGTTGCTGAAAGAATGAATATGACACTTCTTGAAAGAACTAGGTGTCTCCTACTTGATTCAAATTTGCCAAAAAAATTTTGGGGTGAAGCAGTCAAAACTGCATCCTATTTAATAAATCTTTCTCCCTGCAGTGCTATTGATTTTAAGATTCCAGATCAAATCTGGAATAATTATCTTCCTGATTTTTCAAAATTAAAAGTTTTTGATTGTGCTGCCTACTCACACCATTCTGAAACTAAACTTGACTTCAGGTCTTTAAAATATGTCTTTCTTGGTTATGGAGAAGGAGTTAAGGGCTATAGGCTATGGGTCAGGGATCAGGGAGGTTACAGGGTCATTTTGAGTAGGTCTGTGGTCTTTAATGAAAATGATTTTCCTTGCAAAAATGAAAAATTGACTGATCCTGTTAAAGAAAAAGATTTCATTACATCTGAGCTGAGTGCAGACCATTTAAGTGATGAAAATGGCCTGCCCAATACTCAGTTTCAGGTGGAGCAACCCCCACAGTCTCCAAATGTCATTCCTGAACCTGAACATGAACCTGCAGGCACTGTACCACAACTTGATGATATTCCTGAAGTTCAAACTAATCTTGAAAATTATCAATTGGCTAGGGATAGACCTAGAAGAGAGATTAGACCTCCTCCTAGGTTTGAGGATCCTGATTTTGTATCTGCTTTTACATATTCTGACCCTATTTTACTTGAACCTCAATCCTTTGAAGAAGCTGTGTCTTCTAACGATTCCAAACTATGGCTTGCAGCAATGCAAGATGAAATGGACTCACTTTTAAAGAATGGTACTTGGATTTTAGTCAATAGACCTGAAAATAAAAGGATAATTGACTGTAAATGGATTTTTAAATTGAAAGAAAGTGAATCTAAGGATTTTAAACCTAGGTACAAGGCTAGACTTGTAGCAAAGGGTTTTTCTTAAAAGGAGGGAATTGATTTTAATGAAATATTTTCACCTGTTGTTAAATACACTTCCATCAGAATTTTATTTGCTTTGGTTGCACAATTTGATTTAGAACTTGAGCAAATGGATGTGAAAACTGCTTTCCTTTATGGTTATTTAGATGAAACCATTTATATGCATCAACCTAAAGGTTTTGAAAAAGGCAGAAATTTTGATTTGGTATGTTTATTGAAAAAATCATTGTATGGTTTAAAACAGGCTCCTAGGCAGTAGTATAAGAGATTTGATTCTTATATCCAAAGCCTAAATTTCCAGAAAAGTAAATATGATTCCTGTTTTTATTTTAAACTTGGTAAAACTGGTTTCATTTATTTGCTTCTATATGTGGATGACATGTTGATTGCTGGACCAAACATGCAAGATATAAATGTTCTTAAAAATAAACTGCATTCTGAATTTGAAATGAAAGATATAGGAAATGTTAAAAGAATACTTTGCATGGATATTTTTAGAGATAGAAAATCTGGGAAACTGTTTTTAAATCAAAAACATTACATTGAAAAAGTCTTAAACAGATTTTGCTTATCTGAATCAAAACTTGTATCTTTACCTTTGCCTGCACATTTTAAATTGTCTATTGAGCATTGTCCTAAGTCTGATGATGAATTGCATAGAATGAAAAATGTGCCATATTCAAATGCTGTTGGATCTGTTATGTACTTAATGGTCTGTACCAGACCTGATATAGCATTTGCAGTAATGGTGTGTTTGATTGCCTATATTTTCCATGGAAATTGTCTAATCAAAGAAAATATTTTCCTTGTTTCTTGTTTGATTGGAGAATTTTCCATGCCAAATATGTTCTAGGTACAAGTAAATGATGCATGTTTTAGTTAAATTCCTTCCAAATATTTTCTCTAGCATTAGATGAGAAAATAAAAGATGGAAAAGGAAAATATTTTCCTTTTCCTTTTCCATCATTCATCAAACACACCCTAAGTGTTTTAAGTAGGTTTATGAGCAATCCTGGTGAATTGCATTGGGAAGTTATGAAATGTCTTCTAAAATATTTGAAAGGTTCTGCTAGAGTTAGTCTAGTGTTTTCTAAAACCAAAAATGATTTTAAACTTAAAGGTTTTGTTAATTCAGATTTTGTTGGAAATGTTGATAATGGGAAATCAACATCATCTTATTTCTTTATCTTAAATTCCTCTTGTATCAGCTGGAAATCCCAGCTTCAAAAACTTGTTGCTTTATCATCAACTGAAGCAGAATATATAGCTGCTACAGATGCTGTTAAGGAATGTTTATGGTTAAATGGTTTATTATCTGAAATTGATTGCATTTCTGATTCTGAAGTTGAAAAATGTTCTGATAGCATGAGTGCATTACATCTGTGTAAAAATCCTGTTTTTCACAATAGGTCAAAACATATTGATGTTAAATTTCATTTCATTAGGGACATCATTGATAAAGGTATTGTGAAACTTGTTAAGATACCAACACAGGTTAATCCTGCAGATGCAGGAACAAAGATTATTTATATTAACAAATTTAAAGATGCACTGAGTTTTTTGAACTTAATTGAATTTTGATACTTGTCAGTTATGTTTTATCAGATACTGGTTTTCAGCTCAATTGAGGTGGAGATTGTTGGGCAATTGATCTGATTAAAATTGGATGGATCGGAATTGATGAGCCCATATTTTTTCAGTCCAGTTTTTTGGAGCCCATGTTACACAATTAAAAGCTGAAGCCCAAGTCCGGATCATTACCTTCAGCCAGTCCATTACTGTTCTACCGGATCCTGATCCATTTATCACCACAGCCTCACCTAAGCCGTTAGATCATATGGATTCATCCAGTTCGTCCATTTGTAATGAAAAGAAAAGGAGACGCTCTGCATTCATTCATTCGAGACGCCTCTACTTTCTAATACAAACCCTAACTCTCTCATTCCTTAGGCGATTTTCAATCGCCTCCGTCTGTACTTAGTGATTTTTAATGATTTCTTCCTGAAAATCTTAGATCTTGAATGTATATTCTTTGTGGTAGTATTAGATACTGATTTTGTAACAATCAGTATACAAATTATTGAGTTTGGTCAGAGTATTCTGAAACTCATTTGATTCTTTGTGGTTTTATGTTCGAATTCTTGTCTTCAGGAAGTTTCATGTATATTTCTGGATTTTGGTTTCTGGTTTTGTAACTTTACGTTTCTGAATAAAGTTGATTTGATCTTTGTGGTTAATATCATATTCTTGTTCTTCGTGGTTTGATTCTGAGCCTATAAATCCTATCATATTGTTATGTGAATGTTTGATTTATGAGCTACTAGTCCATTTAACTATGTAATTCATATCCATGAAGATTATATAACAATATATTTGCATCAATTACTTATAGAACGACAAAAAGATTATGGAAAAACATGCAAGCAATTGCTATGATGTTGATGCAGGTAAAATAGATGTAGCAATAAAGTGTCCCTGTCAAGCATTTTTTTTGTACTACATAGTGGAATGAATCTGGTTGTGTGTAGGAGCAACTAATAGTCGAGATGCTTAAATGCAATGAGAAAATTGATACTGAAAATCAATAAAATGATATAAATTCAAGCATTATGAACCATGAAGTAGCAGTAGCATTCTTAATAGCTCTCTCCAATTCATTCTCCAAGTCACCCAACACCATTTTTGTTTGTGTCTTTTTTCCCAAACTAGAACTCATTTCCCAAGTCATCTGACTTCACTATCTTAATCGTCATCAAAAACAGCAAACTGGAACAAAAGCGACCAAAACCAAAATTGAACCAATTTCAGAGTCTCAATATCAATCACACAACTAATGAACCAAAAGCAATATCATTCAATCTCAATCACACAAACAACTATTTATTGAATTTATACACAACCTGCCATTTATTTTGTTTACATATTAAAAAAAACTCGTAAAGCAAAATAAGAAAATAATAACATTGGAGCTTATTTTGAGATTCTGAATTCAATTCATTTGTACATTTTGATAGTCACAACTGCAATTATTGGACTTAGCATCGGTAAAAGCACTATTTTCAAACCAAGTCCGGGCAGGTTGACCTGGAAACCCGTGACCCGGGAAAAAAATCGGGTTCGGTTACACATAAAACCCAGTCGGGTCAAACCCAGTCAATGACCCTGGTCGACCCGAGAAACCCGATCGACCCGGACTTGAGTTTGACCCAAGTTTTATATTTTTTAAATTTTTTTTAATTCTTTAATATTTTTTAATATTATTCTTTAATATTTTTTTTATATTATATAATGTCCAGGTCAACCCCAAGTCGACTTCGGGTTGATCCTCTGACCCTTGACTTAGTCTCTCTATCGGGTCAATGATCCGGCCTGGTCTGAAAATATTGGGAAAAAGACTCCTCAATTCTAACTTCTACTACTTTGATTTCTTTGAAAAGCTTATTAGCCTGTCAATGCTCCTATACCTACGAGAATCATTGAATCTCCAAACTAACCAAGGTTGGAGGCCTGCAACTGGAACGTGTCCTTGAAACTTAAGACCATATGGTCACCTTTAAAAATCAATGAGAATTGTCATGGGTTAGTGCATAAATTTACGCACTAAAGGGTTACTTTTTGTGGACGTTTAAAATCACCTCAATAAATCCCCTTCCTGTGAAACTGGGTGTCATGCAGGGGAACCTAGGAGAATGCATCTCATCATGCTCAATTAGTGAATCTGCTTGTCACATTAGCACAACTTTCATGAACTAGATACTTCCCTTCTAGTTCACATAGTAACTTAGAATAGAAAAATATAGTTAACTCATAAACGTTGTGCTATATTATTGCAAAGATCATGTAGTAAACTACATCTTTAAAATCAAGTTATCGACGAGATTTAGAACGACACACCTCCCAGCGGAGAAAGTCAAGTTTAGGTCTTTAAAGAGAAACTGGATATCTTCTGTGATAGGAACTATAATTGGCTTGATACTTGATATCTTGTAACTTCTGTGGCTTTTCAGTTGTAAAAAAGTGCCTAGAACAACCTGTCCTAAAGCACACATAATGAAATTCAATCTTCTCATCCATAGTTCTTACTTAGTTTCAAGTACAAAAAATTACAGGTGACATGAAGAACAGAAATACACACATATACCATTGCATACAAAAGCAATATAATGCCTCACTTGAGTATAAATCCATCATGTTCTCCAAAAAAAAAAAAAGAGAATCTGTGGATGAATCAAGAAGCCTCCTCAAACTGGGACTTAGATCATAGTAAAGCTGCAAGAATAGTAAATGAAAAGTTTAAAGGAAAATTTCCTATATAAGAGATCATAAACAATTTGGTATAGTATCATATGTAATTAAAAAGCCCAATTATCTAGTAAGCTTAATCATGTTCCAATTCCAAGCTCCTGAAGTCAAACTAAACTCTATTTTATGAGTTGCATTTGCGAGAAGTTGACCTTGATACATTCTCATCGACTCATTCTACTTATAGTCGACTCTGCTCATACATTTATAGTCTTGATTCGATATAATGACTGGTTCAAAATGATTCATTCAAGCTAAACTCAGCTCAACCCATAGTTTACACTATAACTGGAAGTGATTGGATATCTTTAATTCTACAATGAAGTAAATATTACCTCCTCCCATTTTATACCCTGAAATAGGAGCCAATATTAGAAAATGTGGATAGTAATAGTACTTTTGTTAAAAAGTATTCAAGAAAATCTCCAAATCATCACCTTAGAATTTTCTTCTACACCCAATAATCATTTGAACGCAGCAGTGATTTTTGGGCACCTCGATTTCACTAGGGGTGGCAAACGGGCCGGATAGTTCGTGTCTTCGTGAGTTCGCCTCGGTTCAACTCATTAAAAGGTCGACTCATGAAAAAAGGACTTGGGCTTGGATCGGACAGAAAGTTTGGGTGTTGGACAGGCCTGGTTCAGCTCGTGAAACTTGTGGGCTGGCTTGTGAAAACCCAACAAGCCGTGAAATGGGAGCCGACCCATTTCAAGCTCGTCAAGTTTGTGTACAATTTTAAGTTTTAATAATTTAAATTATTTTAGTATTAGTAGAAAGTTAGAATATAAAATACAAGAAACAAAAAATGGAAATATACACGAGCTCACGAGCCGGAGAGCTGGACTTGGGCCTACTCTGTGGGAGACGAGCCAACCCGGCTCGGCTTGTCTCCTACACGAGCCCGAGCCACGGCAGGTCAAGCTCATGGGGCGAACCAAACACGTCCTTCATGGGCCGAGCAGACCTGGCTCGGCCCATTTGACACCCCTAGATTTCGTCAAAGAACTCCTCAATCAAAACCTAGAAATGGCAAATTCGTTGAATTCACACGGTTCATCGGCTCTTCACTTGGAATCTAAAAAGGGGAATATGGATATATTGAAATATATGCTTTTAATAAATCCTGATATTTGCTCTTTTTTGGATCATGATGATAGGAATCTGCTTCATCTACCAGCGATTAATGGATGAGTGACTATTTTGGCTTTGGGAGAGCTTTTGTGTGCTAAGCCATAAGTGGCGATCCACTGAAGAAGTTGAGGGAAATTAGGGACTGTTATGCGCGAGGATAGACTCTCAGTTGAATTTGAATTTTGAAGTTGTTACTTGGGATTTTTTGTTGGGTGACATTTATCAAAATTGATTTATTCAATGCGTCATTCTTCAAGAAAATCAAACTTGTGGTTAATGGGATGAGTGTAGACCTAATTTCCTCCAAAAGTTTTCAAAAAAAAGGCCTCATGCAAAAAAATTCAAAAGCGGCCAATTAGCCCAATGTCAGAGTAAAGTAACTTGACCAAATATATAAAAGGCCACTCAAATCAGCCCAACAATTTTAATTAGTCCATAGAGTTGTTTCTTCGGCCCATTAGCCCAATTTCAGGTAAAGTAACTTGACCAAATTGATAGAAGGCCACTTAAATCAGCCCAACAATTTTAATTACTCCATAGAGCAGCTTCTTCATCTCCATCTTCATCTTCATCTTCATCTTCTTCTTCTTCTTTTATTAGTTGATGGGATTGAGACAATGTAGGGCTCATCTGACAATGCTTTTGAAAAGTTTATAAAGAAAAAAAAAATGCTTCTAAAACTAAGAAATTGTTTTAGAAATCTGTTTCTGCCTGGATAGAATATATATATTTTTTTAAAAGAAAGGTGACTCAAAATAAATGTGGAAGAATTTTCCTTTACAAAAAGCAAAAAGCAAAAAGTAAAAACTCTATTAAACTGATAAGTATGACCGTACTATAGCATCAATTCCTTTATATGTAGAAACTGAAAGATACATTTTATAATGATCCTTTCTAAGTCAAGAGACTCAAGACAAAGAAAATTTGAAAGTGATCACATTTTTTATGCCTTATAGGCTAGAGATTTACAATTTATTGACGTGACCTTTATATTTAAGTATATTCAAGCGATCAATTTTATGCATAAATCGGCATCATTCATTGAATCAACTAATCAACACTTAGCTGGCTGACTCAGTGTTCGCTAAAATTGTATTTCACAAGTGCACGATTCGCGTTTAAGTAGTAAAGTAGACTCGAAAAGTCCGGATTATCGTACCCACGAGGATTGATTAATTTTGTAACTAAACTTATTGATTTCATTTTAAAAGAAAAGTCAAGTAATATAAAAAATTGGTTTGATGGTGAATACTAACTAACATAAATTAAAACATGACGATATGAAAAACTAGTTAACTAAAGCAAATAGATAACAATATGTAAAAGCTAGAATTAAAACTAATTATCCAAAGTAAACTAATGACAACAAGAACTTGGTGATTAAACTAAGCTAGAAAATATAAGATAATGTGAATTTAGTTTTTATAACTATACTAATTTCTTCTTTTCAAAAATCAATTAGTGGTAGTTAATTAATCAACCAAATTACATGGAGAATTTTAAATTTAACCTAACATGTATAGTAAATTTCAATAATAACCTCACATAATAACAAACATTTAAAAGCAACAAAAATATAAAATAACATTCATAATCATGAGTACATAAATATAAATACTCAATATCCATAAACAACTTAAAATACTTAATCTAAAATAAATTAGTCAAAAATTTCAACACAATAACATTAACTCATAATAAACTAACAGCAACATTTAACAAAAAACATAAACATATGAATAATACTCAAAATAAAAATTAAAAATAAGAGAATAAAAAAAACTCCCCCTTTTGTAAAGTTCTTGAAGTGAAAATCCAAGAATCTTTCACTTTGAACCAAGTTTCTCCATCAACCATTAATATTTTCAACAATCCAAGCATAAAACAATAAATGCATATATGAAATTTACGGTAGAATATTTGAGAAAATACCAAAACTCAAGAGCATAAACTACAACAAGAAGATGAAAAGTAGAAGAAGAACATAAAAATATAAAAATATTAATTAAACATTGCATTAAAGAGGTAAATGTTAAGAGAAAATACAAGAAAAATAGAAAAGAGGCTTGAACTTACATGATAACCTAAAAATGAGAATTTTTTTTTTATTTAAACCGCTCAAAAATCCTAAAAAACGCTAAAATCCGCGTAACACATCCATATGGGCCGAACCAGTCCGGCCCGACCAATTTTTTATTTTTATTTTAAAATCGCGCGGTGCAAATCCGAGGCCAACCTTGGCCTCAGGTCCGTTTTAAGTCGTGGTTCATGGGCACGGCTTGCATCTTAGTCCTTTTCGTAATTGCCATCAAGTCCTCCATCTTTTAATCTCGAGCAATTTAGTCCCCAAATTTCCAAATTTCTTTCAAGTAGGTCCTTATAAAATTGTACTTTTGGTCCTTCAACTTTTGAAATCTTGCAATTTGGTCCCTTGTTTATTTGGAAGCTCGTCCAAAACTTCCCGAAAGTGACAAAATGGTCCCCCAAACTTGGAATTTCAGCAAAATCTTCATTCATTTTGTGATTTTTTTTTGCATCAACTTGGACATTAACCTATTTAAACACAAAATATGCATAAATTAATAGATATTTGCTCAAGATATTCCAAAATATGCTAGTTTAAAGGTATAAAAAGTGTATAAAAATGCACTTAACAAATACTCTCAAACTTAAACTCTTGCTCGTCCCGAACAAGAATATCTACTAACACAAAAGGCAAGTAAATAAAGCACCAACAATGCTAGATAATTTGTCAATTCTTTTTCTTGAGTGTAAAATTGCATGATTAATTTACAATTACGTTTTCAAAATAATACTATAAAAGAAGTTGAGCTTATCTCATATTTAATCGGTGTGTGTGTGCATAGTCACTTTCAATTATTACTAATGCTCAAAGAAACATTGTATGAATGATAAATTTCAAAACAATACTATCCACCCTTAGTGGTCAATTTCATTTCTTGCCCTCTTGTGACATTCATCCCTCTCATATTATTTCTTCTCTCCCGAAATGCAATTCTAGAGGTAAATCTCAATTCACACATTTCGTTTTCCACTAAAGCTGGTTGTGACTTACCGGTAATCTCAACAATCTAGATATACAGTGACTCTCCACTAGATGAGTGCTTCAACATTAAAGTTTATACCAAGTAATTCAAATCCACTATTAATCTAAGCCCTTATGCAAATACAAATGCATGATTTCTACAAACTAATATGATGATTGCTCGTGACTTCCCCACTCCCTTAAGCTTTCTATTTGACCCATGTAGCGAGCTTTAGGTCGGTAACTCCCCGATTATTTTAAGATCAAATAATACCAGGTTTCAAAATATCCCTACGGACTTAATAACTAGAGTAAAAAAGGCTACGAATTAAGGTAGACTTATTAAACAGATGCAATGATGATGATGTGTTTTTTTTTTCGAAAGTGTGTGTGTGTACCCTACTCATTAAGTTTTCTAATTAACCCATGTAACGAGCTTTAGGCTGGTGACTCCCAAGTTTCAAACTTAAGGCACCAAGTTTCAAGATACTCCTACGGGCTTAATTAATCGAGTCAAAAAGGCTGTGAGATAGGGCAATGCAAAAATTAAAATGGGCTTAGATCTCTAGCATTTGGTCGTCACTTAGCTTATACTTAACATCAACAACATTCCACACAAATTTATATCAAGCATGCATGGAATCACTACACATCTAGACGACGTTCCTTCACCGGCTCAATCACCCCCAAACTTATCTCACAAAGGATCAAGAGATTAAGAGCATTGAAAATAAATTGGATAGGTTGATAAAAATTGAAAATACAAGCTTACAATCTAATTTCCCTACTTCACAAATTTCTCCAACCTTCAATAGATTCCAAATCTCAACAACAATTAGTTATGACTATTGTGCTCAAGAGAACTAGGATTACTCATAGATAAGCAATTTATAAAAATAGGCACAAGTAGCATATTCGATCATGATTCGTGAATTAATCAGCAATTTCAAATATCAAATCATTTTGAGCCGACTAGGTTATCTAGCATGTCAATATCCAAAACAAAATAAATAAAATCAAACATCACAACATCTTAAGCCGGCAAGACTATTTAACATGATAAAGTGCAAAATGAAGTCAACACCCCCAAACTGGAATTACACATTGTCCTCAATGTGAAAGTAGAAACAATGTGTAAAGAAGAAATGAGTTAAGAAGTGATAAGAATTAGATCTGTAAATGCCAAAATACACGACAAATTCTTCAAATGGAATTTAAAATCTAATAACTAAAGCTGGTAATAGAAAATTTCTGGCCGGACGAGCTGCTGTGCCGCCACTCGTCAGAGATCGAAAAAACTTTTTGATTCTAACCCTAGGATCTAACTTTCTCAGATACCATTGAACAAAAGTAAAATAGTAGAATTTTTATTATTCAAAATGCTTGATAAAAGATTACAAGCTAAATGACTATTTATAGAGAAGATTCAAACTAAATCTAATAAACTAACTAATGCAAAATGCTCTAGTGTCCTTTAAGTGGTGCCCTTAAAGACCAAAGATGTGGGGTCCACTATTTGGTGGGGGTCCAACTCTTGTGTCTTGAAGGGCATCATGGTGTGCCCTTCAAGGGTACTGGAGCAAGCCTCCTAACTAATGGAAACTAACTCTAGATGATTCTAGAATATTCTAAATCAACCAAATATTTCAACAATTTAATTTAATTTAATTTTTTCGAATCCATGATTAGGTGTCAATTTACAATGCATTATCAATTTACACTAGTAATATGTTTTTGAGTTGGTTTCTTGTCGGTAAATTTCATTGATGATAATTGATGTGTGCTAATCGAAGTGTACGATGCCGCATCCAAGTAATAAAGTTTTTGAGTCCGAGTTATCGTACTCATGGGGTGATGGCTGTCGAATCCAACAAATAATAATGTTTTCTTGCTCTCATAAAAATAAATTGCAATAGTGGTGAGCAAGGTCGAATCCACAGGGACTGGTTAGATTTAATTCTTCGGGAAAATTAAAAGCAATGAATTAAAAATAAAGGGGGGTTTTGAATTTTTGAATGTGAAATCAAATTATAAATAACGAGTGCGAAATTAAAATGTTTGGAAATATCAAATTGAACAAATATCCAGCCCAAGGTATAATCTCAGTATTGATTCACGGAATTGATCATAGATGCAAAAATAAAATCCTTAAATCATTCTCTAAATTGGTTATGGTCATTGATACGATCTAACAACTTATCTCTCCTTACTTTATCGACAATCAAGAGACGCTCGTTGATTATTCCCCTAATCAATAAACAACCCTAAATACGATCGTAGGATTTAATTTACCAATGACATTAATTTCTAAAGAGACTACCAATTCTAACCAACAAATCCACACGCGTGATTTATTTAAATTAGGTTATATGTCTTCATAACATGAGTCAAAAATCAGTCTATAATTAACTATGTTATTTGTCACTTATATTAGAAAACCTAAACAATTACGGATTTAGTTTCCTAATTGACCAAGTATTATTTTGACAATTAAAACAATGTGCACTTTGAATTAATCAATCAAAACAACAACTTCATTCACAAGCAAAAGACATATAAATAGAAAACAATTAAAGAACAAATTAAATTTAATTAGATCTCACAATTCTTGGTGAATCAAACTTTGAATAACCTTGAACTGGAAAAATAGATTAGCTATCCATAAACATTATCAATCAAAGACTAAAGAAAAAGAAATATTGATTGAAGTAAAAAGAGTCAAACTCCACAAATTTCCATCCCAAAAATATGTGGCTGCCTTCCTGTTCCTTTTTCTTTCTGACCAAAAAACGTGGCTCTCCTTCCTTCCCCAAAAATCTGAGAATCCTTCTCCTTTTAGAAGTCTTCCTCTCTTTTTCTGTTTCTTTCTTTTTGGCAGCCGAGAGTCCTCTTCTTTCAATAATTCTTCCCCCTTTTCAATTGTTGTCCAGCCTTCTCCTCTTCCCATTGGTCCAAAGACTTTCCTAGGGTAGTACATGGGCCAAAAAAATTGTATTGTTGGGCTTTTCAAAAAGTAGTCCAATTTATGTTGCTGACTTTCAAAATCAATAAGGCATGCCCACGCCTTATTCAAAGTCCTGATCTGATTGTATACTTTAGAGTTCCAAACTTCTTCTTTCCAATTTGTGATTTGAGTCCAATTTAATCTCAATTCTCCACCTAATCCACAAATCATAAAATATGATTAATATCTACAATTTAAGCATTTAAAATCAATGGAATAAGAGGAATTATCACAAATTAAATAGCAATTATGCACCCTATCATGGGGATTATAATTAAGTACCGAAATTGTGTTAGTTCTCGCTATATTTGAATGGTAAGATTGTGATTAAAGAATTGAAATAAAATATTTTACTAAAAAACAAAAGAAAAGATAAACATGTAGATTTTCTAAATTGACGTTTATAAGTGTTGGGACATCGATTTCACTTAGCCAATACTCATAATTCCAATCATCTAGTTTTATTCTTTTTATAGTGCTCGATCGAATTCACTCATGTACATGAAATTCCCCTCTCGGGTTTTAAATGAACTCTACCTAGTTAGTCGATCATGTTAACGAACAGCTGGCCGTAATAACTAGTTGCATGAAATACAAGAATTCATGTAGCGACCTCAATAATAACGAACGTATATATCAGTTGTTCGTTCAATTATCAGATTATATTCCTAGATCTAAGTGTTATCTCACCTCTTGGATTATGAAAAACTCATTAATTTATAAATTAATCGCGAGTTAACTCATGCATTAAATACAAAATACAATCAACACATGCAATCTAAAAGCACAAAACTAGAATTATGGAATTAAAAACGTAAAACTAGCTATATCGTATATCCCAACTAAAGAGTTAATCTTTCATCAATAAAGAAGTAAAAAATCAATAATATAAATACTACGCATGAAGGGTTTATCAAATTAACAAAGAAAGGAAATCTTGCACCAAGTATTTCGCTTCCCATTGATAATCTTCAATTCTTCCGCTTTTGTCTTGATTTTCTTCTCCAAGATGTGAAAGATAGAACAATGAATTATGAACTTGAGAGGTTGTGAAAAGGTCTCCAAAAGCTCTCCAACTCGTGCATGAGAAGATGTATACATAGAAGAGGAGAAAACCTAGGCAATCAATAAGAAATTCCGCGCATGGGCCTGATTTTGCTGTGCCTCGAAAAGCTGCGCGGCCGCGCAAAGTAAACTCTGGTGCCCATGCAAGCAACCTAAATAAGGTTCTACTAATTCTGCAATTCTCACGCGGCCACTAGGTCAAGACCTTGGCTACGCAGTACAAATCATTCAGCGCTTTTCCATCTTTTCTGATGTGTTTAAGTTGGTCCCTGAATTTTATTTGCTCGTGATTCCTTATCTTCTGATTGCGACAATAAAGTCTCTGAACTTTCCAAATACTTCATTTCTTCTTTCAAACTTCAATCAATTTTCAATTAAGCTCTCGAACTCTGATTTCTTCAACTTAGCTTTTTTTTGAAAATCCCGGTTGGCAACACCATCATCTAATTTCCTCTTTTTAGCTCCAATTAGCTCCCAAATGTGCTTTATTTCCCTTCATTACTTCATTCTTCTGACTTTGGGTAAATTCTTACAATACAAACAAATATAAAGCAATTACTCAGCAATTATTCAAGAATGACAATAATTTAATCTAATTTAAACATATAAATAAATGTATAAAATGCAATTATCAATAACTATATTTTAATTCAATCAGGTAATTGTATTTCAATTTCTTTCAACCATGTAGCTATATTTTATTTTGATTCCTTTGGATAGTAATAATCGATAAATGATGATAACGACGGGGGTTACTCTTTCCATAGTTGACTCGTTTTACAATTAATCCATCCGCACTGTGAAGAGCCCCATTTGGCTGATGAGCAAAGCAAAAGGGAAAAAGATTAAAAAAAAAAAAAAAAATGGTCCATTTGTTGGAGATTAAAATTAAATATTTAGTAGATTTTGATATAAGTTAATGAAATGTGTAATTGAAAAAAGTGCGAATCATAAGAAATGTATGACTAAAATTAATTATTAATTTTGACTTAAATTAAAATCTATACAAAAAAAAAAGTGTCTTTGTCTTATTCTTAAGCAGTGGCTAGTTTATTGTCCCAAAAAAAAAAAAAAAAAAGGTGGATTACATCAAGCCAATGATCATTATTCTTGTTGAGAGAGAATATAAAGTAAGTTGCTTTTGGTTTGAGTCTACAATCAAATTTTGTAAAATTAATTATTTCTATTATAATAGATAGAAGGAAGTTTATATTTATCAGAAGGGAGTTAAAGGATTTCTCAATAAATAAATTCATGCATTTGTATTGGCAAGAATTGTACTTGACACAAGATGACGTGACTTTAGAAAGATAATAATACCTGTATCCATTTGACAAGTCATGTTTATAAACAGTTTTATTTATAAGTCAATAGAAATTAAAATTGGTAGTACTTGTAAATTCTTTGAAATATGTAGATAAAAAGTAGTTTAACATTTTACAAGTGTATAAAATGGGGATGACAAAAGAATTCATTAAATCCTGACAGTCAAAAGGCTCGACGCTTAAAGAGTACTCTTGGTTAGGGATTGACGTCGGGTGGTTCGGTTCGGATATCTCAGGAATCGGAACCGAACAATATTTTTCGATTTTTGTAAAATGGAACCATTCGATTCCATTGAATCGCAAGAACCAAACAATTCGATTTTGGTTCAGTTTCAGTTCTACAATAATAATTATTTTTCGAGGACCTTACCAAGGAGTATCAAGGCATCGTGAAGTGAGTCATAACTTGAAATAAACTTCTACCGAATATACTAAGATCCAGGATTCCAAAAATCCTTTTACCCCGAAGAAAACATAAGATTTTCCATGAAACAAGATATATTCATAAACTAAAATAAGAAATAAATGGCCTGTAAGGTTTTTCGAGCATGGCAAAAAGTCATAAATTTGTATGGTAAAACTTGTTGGATGGATCATGAGTTTTAAATGCATTATTATTAATTATTTTATTTCATATTTGTATTTAAATATTTAATAAACTCCATCGTGATCATTTACAACTTGATTTATATTAAAGTTAGTCTCATTCTATTTTCATTTACTAAGAATTTCGGTCGAATCGTGAAGTTAAAGGTTAAATGAGGTAGATACTTAACAAATTTCATAAAAAGAAATTAATCATTTTCACTTTACCAAAAAAAATTATAAATTCTTTTGATTTATAATTTTAGGACAATCAATTAAAATCATCAAAAAAATAAACAAGGATCAAAGACCTGGTTTTAACTTCGATTTTTCGGTTCTAAAGGCGGAACCAAGAACCGAACCGAACCGAGGTTCTCAATTCCAAAACCGATTTACTATTTTATTTTTCTAACACCATACGGTTTAGATTTTTCAATTTGATTCCGATTTTTTTTTTGCCCACCTCTACTCTTTGTGGCCGGGTGGGGCCATCCCTAATATAAATAGTTTTGAATGATACTCTAAAATTGTTCGAATATAGAAAGAAAATTTAAAAAGACACATATTTGCATGCCATGTTTCGAATAATTAAGCCTTGTATGGCAAACATATTTAAAAATACATGTTCTTTACAATATATTTTTCAAATCATTTTTTAATCACACATTTTTTCTCTTCATTTTTCAATCACATATTTTACTTCGAAAACTTAAAAAATATGTTTTTAAACACAATTTTTTTAACAAACAGTGCCTAATTGATCGCGCCTAGCGAGGCTAGATCGAGTCCTCTGTTTGGTAAAATTAAAAAAAAATATGTTTTTAAACAACATAATTTTTTAAATCATTTTTTAACCACACATATTTTCCCTCTCTACTTTTCAATCACACATCTTACCTCAAAAACATAAAAAAAAAATGTTTTTAAACAAATTTTTTTTTTTAACAAACCTCTCATGAATAAAATTGCAAGTTTTTTCTATAAATTCAACAAATCATAGAAACTCAACAAATTTATGTTTATTTTTCATTTCAACGCCAAGTTTGAACGTATTAATCACATGATAAAAAAATATAGCCGTCCATGCCCGGGGTGGTTAACTAAACAGGAAGGCGGGGTAGATCTTAGCTTCAACTTATTAATTAATAACCCCAATCGCTATTAGCACATATAAATTAGGAAAAGTTAAAGTCAGTATTGTTAATCTGTTGTACTTTCTTGTCGTCGGTGCAGCCTGTGCATTCACCTATCTACACGTGGAACTATAATTTTATTTTTAAATAAAATAAAATATGCATATATTTGTACATCAAGTTTGGTAATTTGTATATAAACAGTAAATTTCAAATTATTTTTTAATCACTCATTTTTAAATTTTAAAAATATTATATCGAAAGAAACAAATTCTTTGTTTAACCAAAAAAAAAAAAATATCTTTTACCAATGTGATTGAGTGACTAATGATATATGTCACTGTGGGCCACTTATTATGGTACCTTGTACCTATCCTGAATGAGATATTAACACGTGTTTCAATATGTTTCACACGGAGATCAAGTCTCGATAACAATTAAAAGAAGGGGTTTTGATCAACCACGGGATATCCCGTGGCTTAACCCACGGGATATCCACATGCCCCCCCCCCTCCTTTTTTTTTTTTTTGTTGTTAATTAAACCTTTTTGTGGACTTAATTAAATATTAATTTTATTTCATTTTACAAAATTAGTTGTGATTTGATCGTTATGATGTCGTCGTAAATTACGTGATTTTAATTTATTTGTTTTTTTTTTTTTTTTTTTGCTAGACTTATATATTTAAATTTTTTTTTTATGTTGGATTTTTTTTTTCGCTGAATATTTTATTTTTCGTTTTAATTTTTTTTAATTAAACCTCGTTGTTAAAATTAAATACGGGGAATGAGAGACAATATTTTATTACAACATTGCGAAAATAAAATAATACAATTAAATTTCAATTATTCATTCCCATGATCCGTATACATCATAGTCGAAGAAATTGGGAGGTTGATAGGCATCCGTCTGATCGGGGTGATAGGGTTCTGCCTGAAATGAGTTTTGTGAATAGGATTGTGTATGATATGCTGTTGCCTCTTCTGATTCCTGTGAGTAGAGATGTGGACGATAGGCATTGTCTTCTGCTGACAGCGCGTTTGGACATTTTCGCTTGTCATGTCCGAGTCTACTACAGATTCCGCATAATCGATTTGCTTGCTTCATTGATTTTTCCTTTGAGGACTTTATCCGTTTTCCATTGCCCTTAGCTCTTACAGATTCTGGATCCCTGACTGAAGTATCCCCATGTGTGACTTTACATTTACCCTTAGTTGATGATGTGGTTACTCCCTCCGTCACAAGTAACTCATTCACTCCAATTGTCATGTCTCTTAACCCGTTAAGCACGTAATCTGTAGAGCTTTGAGATATCGACGCATTGTCAAAAAGATTGTTTGATTCTGCCCTCATTGCTCCAAGACGTGAGGGAATTGGCATTTGTTTGTTGAACGAGGGTGGTGCGTTGAAAACTGGACTGGATTTTGCGTCATTTGTCCACCTGTGAATGATATAACTTGGAGGCAACTTGTAAATGTTTCTATGCGTTAGATACCTCAATATATGGCGGCATGGGATGCCCTCACATGTCCACATCGCACATTCGCAGTAGGCGAAGTCAATCTCTTTGTTGTAAGAAACTTCCCGTCGTCGACCATGGTCATCCCCCTCTAACTGACGTTCGACCTCATATATTTTTACAATAAGAGAATTTGAAACACGACGTATCCCGTACGATGTGCTTTGAGAAAGCTCCTCCTGAAATAGGAAAAATTTTTGTTTCGTGTACACCTTAGACATCTGCTCTTCCATCACGAAGTGTGTCCTCAACCGAGGAAGCTGACTCGAATGAATGTGGTCTTCATATTGTTCCTCATGCCTCTGGTGCACAATAGCACCGTCAAACCTTGTTATAAAATCCATCAAGGTGTGATGCCTATTCACGTACCGTTTCATGAAGGAATGGTGCGACTCTACACGTTGGCTGCTCGACATTCCACCAGAAAAGTATGGTTTCACGTACGCCGGTATCCAGTGCCCCCGTATCTCATACATATTTTGCAACCATTCGTTGTTGGCCAAAGCAGTGCTACTCATTAATATCTCCCACCTGCTTTTGAACTCCTCCACAGTTTCTGACTGATGGATTATATTCATGAGAGTACCCTTTTGCATTGCAAACAGTACGGGTCCCAATTTTTCAGAAAATTTGTATGTAATGTGCCACAAACATAATCGATGGAATGTAGAAGGGAAAACACTAGATACAACATTACCTATCGCCTGATCTTGGTCTGTGATAATAAGCCGGGGGGACCCGTGTGTTGGCATGGCTTCCAAGAACTTTGCGAACAACCACTCAAAAGATTCTGTCGTCTCATCGCTCAAGAGGCCACAACCAAATAAAATTGTCTGGCGATGGTGATTAATTCCTACGAATGGTGCAAGGATCATACCATATTTGTTTGTGTTGTAGGTTGTGTCAAACACAAGACAGTCTCCGAATATAGCATAATTGTTTCGCGACTCCGAATCTGCCCAAAAACAACGTCTGAAAGTCCCATCACCAAAGGCCTCGTAATCAAAAAAATAGTTTTCATCTCGTCGCCTCTCATTGGCCATGTACTGTATAAACGTTTCTGCGTCCTGTCCCCATCAGCCCCAAACGTTGGTCCCTTTGAGCATTTCTGACGTCTCGCTCGAGGTGTCCCATCGACGATGGCCTGCCCGTCTCCACCTCCATTATTCGAATTTGTTGCCACGTTGGTACATTTGCGGGGGACAACTGTTCGACTTGGGACCTCCTTGCCTCTGAAAATTCACGGTGTGAGCGTAGAAAATGGACATCTTCTTGTGAGCTAAGAGGGTGATTGTGTTGCTCATTAAAAGATGTGACACCCCATGTGTCCGCACCTAAACGCTGACTGATCGACAACTGTGCCTTACAATCTGTCCTCGTGTGCGACCGATTTCTCTCCCCGGTCCTTGGTTGTTGGTGCCTTTTCTCATTCTGCCATCGAAGGTCGGTCTTCCCTTGTTTTGCACAAGTAAATTGCTTCCACCAAACCTCGCCCGTATCCTTTCTCTTTTTACTACTATGATGACGCACGCTAAATCCGCCTGCTTTAGCATACGCATTGTAGAACTCGAATGCTTCATCAATAGAGGAGAATCTTTGTCCTTCTCGCGGAAGTTGATCGGGGTTTACTTGTGGCACAAAAACATCACTTTCGCTCTCCATTTACTTGCCTAATTATTGAATAAAAATGAAGAACAAATTTTTTAATTGCAAAAGAGGAGAGAATGAAAGTAATTTGTGTTGAAATTTTGTGGAGAAAGTTTTTTATTGCAATTGTGTAGAGAGTGGAAGTAATTTGATGTTCAAATTTTGTGACAAATATGAACATATATATAGTGTAAAAAAAAATATAGCCGTTGGAGAAAAGAAAAAAAAATTTTTTTTTTGACCATTGCTGGTCAGCAACGGTACAAAAAAAAAAAGGAAAAAAAAAAGAAAATTTTTGACCGTTGCTGGTCAGCAACGATCAAAAAAGAAAAAATACAATTTTTAAACAGGGGCTTTGACCCCCCCCCCCCCCACGTGGTCTATCCCGTGGGGTAACCCCACGGGATAGACCGTGGGGAATCAAAACCCTTAAAAGAAGGTTCAGATGATGTGTAAGGGATAAACCTTTTGAAACAAAGTTTCAAAAATGAGTGTTTACACTAAGAAAATCTTGATTGCATAAAACGCCTCCAATGGGCCCAAGCACATAATTTAAATTATGATAAAATCTAAGATCTAAGATAAAAGATTACATTTTTATTTTGAGAGTTTTAATTTTGTTCTCCTCTAAACTTCTACTATATATACATATATTGAAATAAACTACCTACCACTATTTGAATCTCTAACTTGCCGCCTTTATTTTGTAACATGCATGTAATAACCGTCGTCCACTATATTGCATAACCGTCGCCTACTTCCTTGTGTAACTGACATCCACTACTTTAAACCAGCTAACTTGTAACGATCTGGTCTCACTTAACGGGTTGTCCCGGCCGTTAGATGACGGCGTACCGTCCCCACTATACCAACACGAGTCTTTTCAGCATACTTTGTCCTCACTCGCACGCTCCCCGAGAAAACTTCCCAGGAGGTCACCCATCCCAGAATTTCTCCAAGCCAAACACGCTTAACTGTGAAGTTTCTAACGATGGACTTTCGGAAAAGAAGGTGCACTTTGTTGGTATGAGTAGTACCTATCATATCTTTTAAGCTTTCTTAGTCGGGGTATTATAATCACCCCCTGTTAGACTCGCGACGTCCTCGTCGCGCTTAACCCATCTGATGATCTATTGCCAGGCGTTGGGATTCTAGAGGTGGCTCCCACCCTATGGCGTAGCACTTAGTTCCTGATTTCCGACTGGCGGCCGGCTCTGATACCATTTGTAACGACTCGGGTCCCACTTAACGGGCTGTCCCCGCCGTTAGATGACGGCGTACTGTCCTTACTATACCAACACGAGTCTTTTCAGCATGCTTTGTCCTCACTCGCACGCTCCCCGAGAAAACTTCCCAGGAGGTCACCCATCCCAGAATTTCTCCAAGCCAAGCACGTTTAACTGTGAAGTTTCTAACGATGGATTTCCGGAAAAAAAAAAAAAGGTGCACCTTGTTGGTATGAGTAGTACCTATCATATCTTTTAAGCTTTCTTAGTCGGGGTATTACATAACTTCCCATAATCTCCTTCAATTGCTAATGATGCGAAAATCGTTTATAAATAACATATGGATTGTGGGATGAGTTGTAAGAGTCGTTCCTTCACTCCTAACTGGCTTGATCGTCCAAAGATGTTCTTGTAATTGGTCAATCGCCCAGACTCTTCCACATAACCCTGTTGTTTGTAATGAACTCTTATGTTTTGGACCTTCATGTTGGGCTTTCAAATTTGTTATTTTTATGTGTCAACACAATAATGTAACCCCACCTAATTCTTGAATCGGTGCAAACAAATTTCGACAAGGTTATATATACATGTCAAATCTCGAAAGATTTTCCTATTTGAGCCAAATCAATAATGTCAATGCATATTCAATACTTCAATTTAGAAAATCGAAAATCGATTCGAACCGAAAAAGGCAACGGGTCAAAGGTCAAAAAAGTTTGATCGAGTCGAACCGGAGTCGAATAAAATATAAAAAATTCTTCTAAAAATCACAAAAATTTCTAAAAAATAAGTTATTTTACAAATAAATTAATATTTACCCATTTAAAATATAAAATTATACGCAAAAGTAAGTTAAAACAATTAGAGAGAAAAAAAGCAAAAAAAAAAAGAGTTTTAATAACTAGCCCGTTCCCTGTTGAAAACCAGTTGAATCGGGGTTTTTTTTACCAACTTTGAAGGCGAACCAAACCGATTCTCGATTTTTTCGATCGAATCAATCGATCCGATCCGATTTTTTAAAATTGTGATTTATTAATCTTTCTACCCATTTTATTGCAAAACAATCCTCATGCTTATGTAGTATAGTACCATAGCCTTAGCGAATGGGAAGCAGTCGAATGACTACAATGTCCCACGTCAACTTCAAAAATATAGGGAAAAACAGGGAATATATTAGGGCCTTTAACCCATGACGCAAGAAGGACGTGACGTACACCACCACTACTAAAAAATTAAAAATAGAGGTAGATCTCTCAACTTAGAATTAATTTTCTCAATAATTACTAAACTTATGTAGGGGTGTCAACGAATCGAGCGGAACCGGCTCGCGAGCCGAAAATCAAGGCTCGAGCCGAGCTCGAGCTTTTAGGGGTCGAGCTTTTTTTGACCCAAGTCAAGCCGAGATAAAGCTCGTCCTCAAAAATAAGGTTAGACTCGAGCTTTAGCTTGAGCTTTTTCCTAATCGAGCTCAGTCCTGAGCTTTTAATTTTTTTTTTTAATTTTTATAGCAAAAATTCATAATTTTTTTATTGAAAATGTATATATATAGCAAGTTGAGCTGAGCTTGTGGTTAAAATTCATTGCTCAAGTTCCCATCGAGTTTTTTTTAGCGGGCTATTTTTGGCTCGAACCGAGCTAAGCTAAAGCTCGTCTCTCAAAAAAAAGCTCGGCTGGAGCTTTGGCTCGAAATATCGAGCCGCAAGTCGAGCTTAGCCTGAGCTTTTTCCAAGCCGAGCCCGAGCGACTCGAGCCGACGAGCTGTTTTGCCATCCCTAAACTTATGAATTAATTATCTTAATAATCACTAAACTTATGTCTAATACTACGACTGATAACTAAAATTTGATATATCGAGTTTTGATCACTAAACTTATGAGTTAGCCTCTATTCTTTAACACAATCATTACAATTTATAGATAACACAATTTCTCAAACTATTTTTTAATCATGCACACTTTTTCTCTCCATTTTTCAACAACAAATTACCTAAAAAACATAAATAAATCAATTTATAATTATTGTAGGGTTTCCGAACAGAGCCTATTGTTTTAATAATCACTAAATTTATGTCTATATTTTCAACTGACCACTAAAGTCTAAAGTGTCGAGTTTTGATCAATAAACATATCAAAATGTTGGACGTTAGTCATTGAAGTATCTTTCGTAAAGGAATCAGTGAAGTGACAGATGAAATGTACACACGGCGCAACATTAATCGATGAATCACGACGCACATAATTGCAACATAAGACAGTTTTAAAAATATATTCAATTGGTCACTAAACTTTTAATAACGTCTTCGATTTTTCATTCAACTTTGAGGTGGTCGAGTTTTGATCATTAACTTGTAAAAATGACATGACAGACCTGAAATTGTAAACGTTCTTCCAAACTATTAGTTGCATACAACAACTCAACAATAAAAAAATATTTTTAAAAGTTTAGCTCCTGTTCTCTTTGCTGTTTTGAGGTCGTTTTCTGTTTTTATTTTCGAAAACGCTAAAAACGCGTTCTCTTTACCATTTTTGAAAACGCATTTTGAAAAAAAAATTCTCAAAACCTCGTTTTGGGCGTTTTGTATGTATTTCGATAAAAAATGTCCAAAACGTGGAAAACGCGTTTTGGAATTTTTTTTTTTTAAAGAATTATCTTAACTTAGAACTAAGCTTAATATAAAGTTTTTATTTTTTTATTACTTTTTTTTTAGAATTATCCTAACTTGGAACTAAGCCTAAATAATTTTTTTTTTTTTTTTTGAGAATTATCCTAATTTGGAACTAAGTTTAAATAAAGTTTTATTAAATTCAATATCAACATTACAAAAAAAAATTAAGCGAGAATTCTTGTTATTATATTTCAAAAAATGCACTGATAAATGGACTCTGGTGGTTTTGAAAGAACTTGCATTTTCTGAATTTTAATAGAAGTAGAGCTTTTTCAAATCTCGAACCTGACCAAGCTGTGTTAATATAGACTCTTAATGCTCACATTAGTGTGTTGCATGTAACCATGTTTTCAGTGTATTGTGAAAGGAAATCTGAGTTTGAATTAGTAGTATTCTGCAAGCAAATTATTTAAAAATAGTTTAAGTAGTATTCTGCAAATTTTCAAACAGAACGTGTTTTCCAGCTTTTCATTTTCAAAAGCAGTTTTCAGAAATGACAATCCAAACGCGTTTTCAGCAAATTTGAAAAAAAAAAAATGAAAATAGGAAATACAAAACATTTTCGAAAATGAAAATACAAAATAAAATACAAACAGAACGCAGTGACCAATCGAAGAAGTTTTTAATTTTTTTTTTTTTTTTTTTTTTTACGTGATACTTTGGTGTGTTGTATTTGGTCTTTTAAAGGTAATGTGGCACCAGATGCACGTTTCTTCTGTATGTCACGTTACTAATTCCGTCTTATGAAAGCTAAGTCAATGATTAAAGTCCAACATTTAGATAAATTTAGTTTCGTGATCAAAATTCAACACTTTAAAATTCAGTAATCAATCGAAAACACAGGCTTAAGTTCAATAATTATTTGGACAATTAAATCATAAAGTTAAAGACAAAACTCAGCATTTTAAATTACATTGATCAGGCAAATTCATGGACATAAGTTCGGTAATTAATGAGAAAATTAACTCCTCAACCTAGACCTAAAGTTTAGATCCTCAACTTATATACAACCGTTTCATATCATGTATTCTTCTTCTCCTCCGAGCGATCATGGGGAGTAAAGTCCCGACTTTTCCTTGCAAGTTTCCTATTGTCAAAACCATTGTTCACAATACAAATTTTGTCCAGTCAAATTTCAATTTAAAAAATACAAAATAAATGGTTTATGCTTTATAATTAGTCAAAATCTCAAGAACGAACCTTAAAGAAGTGTTTGTTTATTGGTTAAGTAGCTGTTTATCATGTCAGCAGTTGGTTCAAGTTGCTGGCAAGTAGAGGTTGTAACTACTGCTATTTCAACTAATACAGAGGATAATTAAATAATTTAATTCTTTCAGCCTTTGACTTTATTTAATTAAATTAGTTAGATAAAATGTAAATCTTCGAGTTTTTAATGTTTTCAACTAATTTAATTTGACGATGTACCTTATGTGTACGTGCGTATAGTCCTGAAATCTTTAACCACAAGTTCCTGTCACACCTTCTACCCAAAAAAATAAAGTAAAATAAAATTGTAATTGATTACATTTTAGTGTTTTTGTCACGTCGTTAAAAAATAGTTTGAGAAAATCTGTGTTATAAAAAGTGATTTAAGAAATATGTTGTTTATAAATTGATTTATAAAGATGTTACAGAATGGAACATTAAGCCTCTATTCTTTAATACAATCATTATAATTTTATAAATTAAGTCTTTGTTTGGTAAACATTTGTTTATAAATAAACGTGTGATAACATCTCATTATACCATTTTTTCTGAAAACTTAACGATCAAAGTCAAAGGTTACCGCATACCATTTTTTACTTTTTAACAAAAATGACCCAACTAGAGGTTGACACGTCATCGTTTATAAACAAAATTTATAAACAAATTTTTGTCAAACAAATGCTAATTTATAAATAACATTAATTTTCAAACCGTTTTTTTAATCATAAATATTTTCTTTCTTAACTTTTCAACCACATATTTATCTAATAAATATAAATAAACAAATTTATGAATTTGTTACATTATTAGAGCATCTCTAATGGTTTATGGATTGTGAAAAAAATCATTGCCATATAGAAAAAATAAATAATAATTTAAGCATTTCATCTCCAATAGTTAATTTTCATGCCTATATGATGCTGATGTGGCATGGATATTATCTTGTACTATGTCTAGGTATAAATAATGTGCTAGACAAAGTGACTAGGTAACTGTTAATTTTTCATTTATTTAATTTAAGAAAATGAGGCTAATTTGATAACATGTGTATACATAAAAAATTGTAAACAAATATCATTGGAGATACGTTTTAAATTTCATTATTTATTTTATGGACGAAATATTTATTCATTTAATTGTCACATAAATTAACATATGCATAAACCATTAGAAACGCTCTTAGGCTGCGTTTGATAGCGAGGGTGGAATTTGGGTGAAAAGAAAATGAATTCTAAAGAATTGAATTACAGATAATTGAATTACTGGGAATTGGATGTTTTATGTGTTTGTTTGGTTTAATTTTCTAGGTGGAAAAAGTGAGAAATTTTCCAATTTTCGTTGTTTGATTGACATTATTTTTCATGGCAAATAAAACAAAATTTAGCTATTTTAATAAAAAAATTAAATTAAATTTTTACATACATTTGTACTTGATAATAATAATGTTAATTTTTGGGAAAAAAATAAATCAATTTACAATAACAAAAATGATCAAAAGTGACGAAAATAGTTCAATATTTTTCCTAGAAAATTAATTCTAGTACATGGATGGGAAAATCAATTCCTCTAAGGCTCCGTTTGATTTGCCATAATATGATTTTCCACGTGATTTTCCAACTTTGCGCTGTTTGGTTGCCTAAATTTTCCATGAAATTCATTTTTCCACTTGCCTTGAAATCCGGTATTTTCCTTGTTTTGGATGAATTCGTTTTCCAAGGGGGGAGGTTTTATTTAACATGAAAAATCTTATACCATTTTTGTTACGTTTGATCATTTTTGTTGTTTTTAATTGATTTATTTTTTTCCCAAAAATTAACATTATTATTACCAAGTACAAACTTGTTAAAAAATGGAAAAAAATAAAAAATATTATAATAGCTAAATTTTATTTTATTTTTCATAGAAAATAATGTCAATCAAACAACAAAAGTTGAAAAATTCTTCACTTTTTCTACCTAGAAAATTAAACCAATCAAACACATTAAACTTTCAATTCCCAGGAATTTAATTCTCTAGAATTCAATTCTCTGAAATTCATTTTCTTTCCGTCCAAATTTCACCCTCGTTATTAAACGCAGCCTAACTGAAGGAACAAGCACGAGTGAAGAAAAATGAAGAAAATGGAGTTGACAAGAAAATAATGCTTTCAAATACAGCCTTATTATTGAACCGAAAAAATTCACTGCAAAAAGGAAAAAGTAAAAAAGGTTAAGGGGGGCGAGGGAAGTGGGCCCGTAATCCAACTCTGGACAAATTGAAATCCGGAAAACGACAAGAGAGAAAAAAAAAGGGTCGTCATAATTGTAAATACACTCGCTCTCAAGAGTCTTCCCACCAAAAGCCATCGCCTCTCCTTTTCTCTCGATCACCAGAATATTAAGAGCAAAATCAAATTTCCGTTTCAGTTTGTATACCATTAATCTTGAGCAACAGTAATGGAGTCCAACGAGTTTGGTCTTTACCACGATTCAATTATTTGAAGCTGTAAGTAAATGCAGTCATTCTTTCTTTCAGCTATTAAATTATTATATTTTTTTCCTTGATAAAGTCTAGTTTCAATGTTTCATAGTGATTCGAGGAATTTAAGTATTGAATAGCTCGTCATATTTATTAAAGGTAATCTTTTGACCTCATAGTTGAAGCATTTTTGGTACTAGTTTTTGGGTAGTTATCGCATTGGTATTGTAAATTTCTGTCTTTTGTTTGTATATAGAGTATAGACCGAGCAAATTAGCTTGTTTAATGAATTGCTCTAAAACTTCCTTTGCAGCGTTTGAATGACAAGTAATATATATAAGAAAATTGAAACTCACAAATTACAAGTTTTGATATAATTTTGGGGGGAATTTTCTGTGGAAATTTTTATACCTTAAAAATTGATGTTTTATTGACATAGTTTTATTATTTGTATTCAATTGTTTTTCTTTGCTTGGAAAATTAACATAATTTATAGTTATATATAACAGGGAGAATATATAGACTTACAGAAACCAGTTGGTTCACTCTAGAATCCTTTGGTGTTCAGGGGGAGTTCTAGTTTCCTGTGTTAGTCACCATTTTTCTTTTATTTTGCCTTAATCATACAGATGGAATTATATTGTCTTTGTTTATACTTCTTATGTAGGTGCACACTGTCTTTTACAACTTTGGTACATCTAATCTATTCTAAGAAAGCAACTGTTGGTGCTTTAAACTTGATTCAGTTTGTAGCTTCGATCCAGATCTGATCACCTGAGCAATACTTTCACCTGCAATTTTCTCCTCTACTGGATATAAGATAATGGCTAAGCGGTGTTCAGTGTGTTCTTTCATTAATTTTCTCCACCTTTAGTAATCTTTCCTAGCCAGTGAAATCAAATTACCAGTGATAGTTGAGGAAAGGTACAAAATGTTGGATTTATTGTTATTAAACCAGAAGGAACCACCAATAAAGCGAAGAGCTGGTCTATGGGTTGTACAAGCAGGACGAGGCTCATACCGTGGCAGTTAGTGAATGTTTTTGTGACAACTGGTTATTTATTTTATCTACTGGACATATTTTTTTTTTTTTTTGCATAATAGTTTAATTTATGGGGATTACTTCCCTGAGGTCTTTCCTCCAAAGTCTCTGCTGCAATTCTCCATGGAATTATGCAGTGTTCTGGAAGCTTAAGCATCTACATGAAATGTAAGTCAACTCCTACTCCATTCTATTGCTGCATTTTATAAATTTCACTCAATTGTAAATTCACCTGCATATTACACGGAAAAAGTAAAAGTATGCGGACAACTTTTTATATGAGATTGTGTTAAGATATACATTATTTGTGCAGATTTTTTTATGTGCAGCATCATAAACAAGGACAACTACAACTGCATCGCAATTTTCAGTTGATAAACTTCAATTTTGTTCTGTCTTTTTCATCTTCTCATGCCCACCAAGTGACTCTTATCATAAATTCTAATGTTCCGAATGAACAAATAAACTTCACTCTATGGTAAAAGTATTGCTTGAATGTGTTCATCATGCATCCCCAAATGGGTATGATGTGTGATAGAAACAATCTAACAAGATTTGCCAACTTTAAGATCATTACTATAACATGTTAGTTCTTTTATGTGTCCTTTCCTACATTTTCAATTTTTTATATGTTGGTACATGCAGGCCGCATCGTACTTGCTTCTAGAGTCCAAGAAGTCCACGCCCTCACTGTTTTGTTTCATACCAAGGAGAAAAATTTGGAGGATTATTTCACAAAATTCTGCATAAAGAACATTTTCGAGTTGATACTGTCTCAAAATAACGAACTAAGATTAATTTAATTAAGGCGGGGCTGCTGCTTGATTTATTTTTCGCCCTCATTAGCATTGGCCTGGGATGCTATCCTAAAATATTGTACACTTGCTTGTGTTATGGATTATAAACACCAATCCTTGTCATATCAATTAAACATCAGTTATAACTAATGTTTCAGGATACTGGTATGGGAAGATGGCTACTGTGACCCTTGGAAGTTGAGAAATCCGATGAAGGGCACTATAGATTGTTTCGGCTTAGAAAACTCTAATGAGATATTCTCTTCAGCTTATAAATCAAG
Organism: Ligustrum vulgare; assembly: GCA_963555705.1. Lineage (NCBI taxonomy): Eukaryota > Viridiplantae > Streptophyta > Magnoliopsida > Lamiales > Oleaceae > Ligustrum > Ligustrum vulgare. Next base: position 5,062,103 of record OY743185.1, read on the forward strand.
TGTATCTGATGAAAATCCAAGTGAATATCCAATTGCTCTTGCAGTTGCTGATATGTCAGATGCACATCATGTATTTGGAAAGGGGTAATCTTTATCCGCCCTAAACTAGGAACTTCTTTTTCTTCTATTCTATTTTACAATTTTATTCATATTTAGTCCCTGTTTGGTAAGTCAAAGTCAACAATTAATTGTAATCACACATTTTATGTGACTCACAACTTTTTAACCACACATCTAATCAACTTTTATCAAAATCTACTAAAAAAATTATTTTAATCTATACCAAATGGGGGCTTACTATTACTTTAGTTTGTATGTGTTGTGCCTGGGTCATTTGATACTTTTTTGGTTCCACCTAAAACCCTTCCCCAACCATCAAACCGGGATGTAGAGTTTTTAACTATTACATCAGAAGTTAATGAATCACTGAACTTTGTGAAGCATGGAATGATTATAACAACTTAGTCCAAAACCTTTGGTGAGGAACTCCTTTGTACCTGGTTGCTTGCTTAGGTATTAAGTAAAACCTGCTATAATAGCGAACCAAGAAAATAGTAAGTTAAGTTGTGTTTATAAGTTGACTTCAGCAGTACTCTTGATATAAGTTTATTTCAGCCGTACTCTTGACATATAAATTATGTATGCATCGCTAATAGAGTTATATAATGAAGCAGAGCTGTCGGCGAGGCGGCATGTACTGGAAACCCTTGCTGGATTTATTCGGATAGCATGGCTACTGATGTATCTTGTTCTGCTTTACTTGCTGAGGTGAGTCTCCGGAACAAGTTCTGTGACTCAGCTTTACTTTTTATATTGTGCAAATATGAGAAAGAATCCTTAGTAAGATAATTATGTTGACAGTGTCCCCATGAATTACTGCTTCAGTTTTTGGCTGGCATAAAGGTAAGACAACTGAATACCCAGCTTAAACTATGGTGTCATTTTATACATTGTTTTCTTTGTGCGCGTGACACTGCATTTTATTATATGAATCTTTTATATGATGTTCATGCAGACAATATTGCTTTTGCCAGTGCTTCCCCATGGAGTTCTACAGCTTGGATCAATGGAAATGGTTTGTATTTCTATTCTGATAATATCACTACTGGCACTTCTTTTGCATTTACGTACGTGCCTAATGGGGAAAACTTTTCCGTCTGAAACTTTTGCCTTCTCTCTTTTCTTTTGGTTCTCCTGTTGCTTTAGGATTATTCATATTTCCCTCTCTCATGTGTGCTTTTTTTATTTTCTCATTGATAAATCAGGTAGCCGAAGATGCGGCAATAGGTGCATATCTCAAATCTGAGTTTGAGACCCATAAGAGATTTGAGGGATGCGACGAAGAATCTCCAATTCAGCAGTTCTCGCTTTTGTCTACTCTCATGGAGAATTTAGAGGAGAAAATGATCACTGACATACATGAAATAAATGAAAATCAGAAGGCCATTATGGGTGCTAGTTCATTAGATCACAACTTATCTACTGCAAATCAGATGATGTCAGTGCCTGTGTGTATGTTTCCAGATTTAAGTGGCATATCTGCAAAGGATGTTCCATATACTCTTGATAATGTGATAGACAGCAAAATCAGGAGTCAATCATTAGGCATGATTCATGCAGCTAAGCCACAACTCAGTCATCAATCACACGAAGATAAAAAATCAGTTATAACAGAGAGTAACATCTTCAAATCCTTTTGTCTGGAAGAAGAAAACATCAGAGCCTCCCCTTACAGTGACGACTTTGATGTGACGATGTTAGGAGAATATATCAATGACAATACAGATATTTACACTGAGGGAGGTGGAACTGTACCAACTATTTCTGCCTACGTTTGTGAGAACAACATTTGTGGGAGTGAAGGTAACATTTTGAGCTTCCCCAGGGACTCTGAACTGCACAAAGCACTTGGACCAGCAGTTGCGGGGAACCCCAGTCAATACCCACATGACTTATTCATCTCGGGTCAAAGTGTAGCTTGCAACTTGATCCCTGATGGTCATCTCACCCGCAGAACAGGATTTCCAGGGATGGGAACTCATGGATTTCCTGTAAAAGAAGATGATATTGGACACCTTTTAGATGATCATGTTGCCAATGCATGTAGTAACACTGATGATAATTGCTCCGATGACATTTCATCTAACAAATTCAACAGCTCAATGAAGACGTCATCTGGATTTTTGGCTACCTGCAAAATATCTAGTCAATCAAAACAAATGTCTGGATTTTTGGCTACCTGCAAAATATCTAGTCAATCAAAACAAGTAGCCTTGGTGGAAGAAGATCAAGTTCCTGGGAACTTTGCAATATCAGTCTGTATGCCCAAGAGAAGGAATAATGTAGCTTATTTGTTTCCTTCAGCCTCTTCAGTTGAAAGCACCATGACTGTATTGACACACGAGCAGCAGCAGAGGAAAGGACAGGGTTCCATGAACCCAGGTAATGGAGTAAGCCTGTCAAGTACCAATAAAAGAAGGGTCCACTCTGGGGATAGCTGGAGGCCTAGACCACGAGATAGACAGTTGATTCAAGATCGGATCAAGGAGCTGCGGGAGCTTGTCCCAAATGGTGGAAAAGTGCGTGCTACAGTATTGGTGCTTGGTGCCTTACAATTTACTTTACTTTCCATCTCTTCAATTAATTTTTACTTTATTTTCTATTATGAATGCAGTGCAGCATTGATGGACTTCTAGATAGGACCATAAAGCACATGCTCTTCTTAAGGAGTGTAGCCGATCGAGCTGATAAATTGAGGCAACAAGCTCTGAAAGAGGTAACAATGTCAACCATCTCTTGGTGAAATACCTTACATATATGTAGAAGTTTTGTGTTAAATGTGATCATATATTATATTTCTTTTCTTTTTACTTTTAACTTTCAGAAATCATCCTTTCTCTAGATGTCAGGGAGAGAGAGAAATGGGAGTTGGGGTTGTGCGGGGGACTGGTGCTGGTGCTGTTTTCTGGAACTGCACTAATTATTAATTCTTAAGGGAGTATTCAATTGTGGCATCAGAAGAGTCGAGGTGTATGTGGGCTTTAGAATTGTAAAAGCATTTTGTTTAGATTGTCTAGGTAAATGCATTCATACAAGTTCATTGATCATTTATATTCGTATTTTTCTTCATTACTTCTCTATAAATAGGAAAAAAAGGTCGCTTGACCTCATACTTAATTGAGGATCTAATTCTCTGGAATTATCATGAAACATGCCAAGTCCATCATCTTGGTGTTATTGTGTATATATCAGACACTAGGAAAGCATATATCTTAATCCTAAAATTGTTATCATCCAAAGTGCAAAAAGGAAGGAAAAATAATTAAAGATTTCTTTCTGAAGTCACATTGTTATGTTTCTATTCCTTGTCAAGGGTTTGGATAAAGAAAATGAAAGGAAAGAAAGAAGGGAAAAAATGTCACCGGACTTTCTTTGAGGATAGATTGCGTTCCTCACTTGACGCCATCATTTTGCTTTATTTTAATAAAAAATAAACAGGAATATGCTAAAATGCAGTTATTCATGGCTAATGAACTCCTCGACAGGAAACTGATGAAAATATTCCGAAAGAACCTGAAGTTAACAGTGACCATCAAAATGGGACTAGCTGGGCTGTGGAATTAGGAAGCGAGCAACTGTACCCCATAGTTGTAAAAGATCTTGAGCACCCTGGACACATGCTTATAGAGGTATCTCTCATTATCTCAGTATCGAGTCCATGACTTTGGCCGTGCTAGTGTTTTTCTCAACAATATTTTGGAGGACTCCTCTGAGGATCGTTCTCACTGCTTTACTGGATCCAGTATGCTTATCTTTACTTATTCATATTTTGACCAGATGCTGTGTGATGATTATAGTCGCTTTCTGGAAATTTCTGATGTGATTTATCGTTTGCAACTAGCTGTGCTTAAGGGTGTCATGAAAAAACGCTGCGACAATACATGGGCCTGCTTTGTTGTCGAGGTATTACATTATTCCCCAGACGTGTCATAGAATTTATTTGTGTACCCACGATGATTATGCTTGCATGAATTCAATCATGCTTCTTTTGTTGTCTGTGTACGGCATTTATTATACTTTAGCGAATGATAATTCCTAAGTATTTACAGCTGTTTGGCTGAAGTACTTATCTAAAAGGATAGCCGAACTGTATACCTATTGAATTTGACATTATTTCAAACCAAAATCCATAATGTGCCATAGAATACCTAAAATAACCAGGGACGGATCCCATTGAGGCCCAGGTGGGTCCTACGGCCCACCCGAGATTTAAAAAAAAATTTGAAAAAAAAATAAAAATAAATTAGTTTTGCACTTTTTTCTTCAAAATCTTATTCTCAATTAGGATTTCTGTAATCAGGTTTATTGATTACTTGGTTTAATTCCCATTTGCTATAATCACAAAATACTTAATATCTTATTGTAAGTAATTTTCTTTGGGTTCTTTTATCTAGCTTTTCTGCCGTCAAGAATTTAACAAGTTTCTTTGATTCTTACTTTGCTCCACATTTATTTATTTTTCATCTAATAGTTAATACCTCATTATAAGTAATTTTTATGGTTTAGTTTAATTCTCCTAAAAAAAAATAAAAATTTGGGGGTTCTCCCCTCCCTCCCCCCCCCCCCCCCCCCTCAAACATCTTTTAATTTTCGTCCCCGCTGACCAAACATCCTGGCTCCGTCCCTGAAAATAACTAAATGATATCTATACTTCTAAAATATCCTCTTTATTCTATCTTCCGTATTAGTTACTGAATATTCAAGCAACAAGAATGAATCTCAGTCTTGAGAAAACATCAACATGAGCAACAAGTATAATGGCTACATCTGATTTGATAAATGGAATTATTTGAACTGCGGAAAACGATTAGGCAAGTATCTGATTATTGGCATCTGATTATTGGAAAAGACACATTTCTTAGGTAAAGAAACGGTTGTTGAATGGAGTTGTCTCTCCACCATGGTCTGGTTGAATCAGGGGATCTTTCTAATGTCTTTCTGCATAAAATTGTCAAAGGCTATTCAGAACTTGATTTTGTTTCGTTAGTTTGTTCTTACAAACAAGGAGAAATTGTTGAGAAAGTAGAACTAGTCAAGCAACCAGAGAGTAGAAATGCTAACTTTAAAAAGTACGGTAACTTTAAAGATGAGCAGTTTGTGACAGGTAACTTGCATTAAAATAAAGTTCTCTAGCAATAGTATACTGCCTATAGGAGAGGCACTATTTTTTAAGTTTCCTCTAGAACTTAACTATGGAATATTGGGAAGAAGTGCATCGGCAGCATAATTGCCACACTATATATTTTCTTATGAAATACATTTTTCAATACTTCTCCACCTCACATTATTTTGTTTGCTTAGTACATTTGGCTCATTGGGACTTAGGAGGTGGTTGATGCACATAGTTAAGAGGCGGGTTCTGAGCCCGTTCAATCCATGATTGATCTGGTGATATTGATCCATTTTCTATATTTTACTGCGTTTAAACTTTGTTGTATAATTTTCGATTCAAGTTCTGTAGTTATATTTGAGATAAAATTCCAACACCATATTTAATATCTCGTCATGCAGGCATCAAGAAACTTTCATCGTCTGGATATCTTCTGGCCTTTAATGCAGCTTCTACAACAAAATCAGACCCCCATCTCGAGCAAAATCTAAGCTGTATGAATATGTTTAGATTGTAGCACAACAATCTCGAATTCTACGTGTAGCTTGTCAATACTTTTACTTGAATAATTATTATTTATTCAATGAAAATATTATCTATTTATAATCATGGACCCAATGTAACATTTTAGCCATGTCTAGAAACATTGTTGTATGCTAAAAGTTGTTTAAATTATACAACATTGTTATGGATAAGCATTCACCGAGGTTCCACCATCTACATAGATAACTTGTCCAGTAATATAAGAAGCAGCAGGGAAACATAGGAATGCCACCATGGAAGAAACTTCATTAGGCTTTCCAGGGCGGTGCATAGGGGTTCGAGTGATTAAGCCTTCCATTATCTGCTTCACATCAGGACTTGATTGCTGCAATAAATAGAACTTTTGAGAACATAAAACAGAAACAGCAAAATCTGATGATAATCTACACAATATATGCATTTACAGTTATGGCTTCGATCAAAGACGTTTCTATTATCCATGGCGCGACTGCATTAACGCGAATGTTATCCTTCGCCCATTCGCACGCCAAGTTCTTTGTTACCTGATTCATTGCTCCTACACAGAAGATGGACATTAAAATCACTAGCAGAAGTGAAATTTTGACTTATACTACCCCTGTTTGGTATATTTATTATAATCAGATTCTGATGAGTGATGTTACGATATTTTTTGGCTCCATGTCTACCCGTAACACACGGATTGTCCCCCTCCGGGGAGGGGTTTTGTCTCAGGCTTGGCTGGGAGCGTCCCCAAAGACTTGAACCTTTGACCTTATAATATGAGGATTCTATGGACATCCCTAGTACCACTAGAATAATACCGTAATATCATAAAACACACGTTTTATGATGTTAAGGTATTTTTTGGCTCCATGCCTACTGTGAAGGGTTTTTGTCCTAGCCTTGGCTAGGCGCATTCTTAGGGACTTAAACTCTTGATCTCGTGATATGAGGATCCTATGGGCTTCCTAGGTACCACTAGTATCGTAACATCAATGAGAATGTGTTGTTGAAAAACTGTTGGTCCATAAAATGTGTGATTAAAATTAATTGTTGACTTAAACTTAGATTTTAATCAGAAGAGGGGCTACAATTTTTTGTTGCTACCTTTAGATGCTGCATACAAAGAAGCTGAAGGAGTTGCCATAAGTCCACCCACAGAAGAGATAAACACAATGCTTCCTGTACCTGATGCCTTGAGAAAAGGTTGTGCAAGTTGAGATAAATGATAAGAAGCCTCAAAATTTGTACCCATTATCAGTGAGTAATCTTCAGCTGTGTATTCCGTGGCTTCCTTAGCTCGAGTTGTGCCGGCATTGTTCACCTTAAAAATCGACGTATTCATTTCAGAAAACTGGTGCTGCAGAACAAAATATAGGACGAAAAGAGGACAAACTAACCAAGATATTGATCTTCCCATCGAAATAAATGGAAACAGTCTCTATCAGCTTATCGCGTTGGGCTCGTACTGATAAGTCACAAAGAGTGCCTGCTACTTGAAAGCCCTTATGCTTCCATTCTTCGAGACATTCATCCAATTCCTTTTGATTACGAGAACATGTATATACTTTTGCACCAAAACGCGCAAATTCTTCTACTATGGCATGACTAACAAAAAAAATTAGAGTAAGATAAGCACCTTTTAAGCTTAGCGTAACTAGTAGAGTATAGTTAAACTTGACCGAATTTAAGTCGTCACATACCCTATGCCTCGAGTACCGCCCGTGACTAGGGCCGACATGCCCTTCAGAGACCACCTTGCATCACCACCCCCTATTTCCATAATCTGTTTCTCATCGACCAGTTACATATATATATATATATATATATATATATATATATAAGCATAAAATACGAAAGCTTTTGGACCATAGACTTTCCATTCGTAAGTTTTATTAGGAAAATTAAGAAGATATTCCTAAGAAATATGAAGGGATCTTCCTGAACATCTAGAATTGTATCAAATCTTCAAGTTAGAAATTATACCGAACCAATTTCCAAAAAAAAGAAAGAAATTATACCGAAAATATTAGGGCTCTGTTCAGCTAGCAATTATAAATTGATTTAACATGTTTTTTAGGGAAAATATGTTATTAAAAAGTGTAGAGAGAAAACATATATGGTTAAAAAATGGTTGAGAAATTGTTTCAGTTCGGTAAGTCTATAACAATTATAAATTAGTTTATTTATGTTTTTGAGGTAAAATAAGTGATTAAAAACTAAAAAGTGGATAGAGAAAATAAGTAATAAATTACATGACTTGAACTCAACGATAATCTGAACATGCAAACAGTTCTCTAAAGCTTACCCTCGAATGTATGGCGGCCGTTAGCGTTCCCGATCCTCACGGTGGCTCTCAGTGTGTCTATTGTGGACTGAGTTCTATTTATTGGTCGAAGCCATAACTGTAAATGCATATATTGTGATTAAAAAGTGAATAAAAAAATGTATGTGATTAAAAAATAATTTATTTAAAAATATGTTATTTAGAACGATTTGCTAACAGAGGCTAAATAATTTCTGAAACATCTAGAAGCTTATCTTAGAAAAAAATATTGTTTTTTATGTGGCAGTGCATTTGTCAATAATTCATTAATTTGGCCTCATCTTGTTTGTGTGGCGCAGAAGGCTTGATCACACGTCAATGAAGATTGCTAATAATAGACCGTATTAAAAATTCATTCTGTCTTTTTGGCTTAGCATAAAATCAACAATGGTAGGCTTCTGGCTTCCCACTACATTTGACCACTCTATTTCACAACCTATATATTAAAAGACATAAATGTCCTTAAGTGTTTAACATATGGAAAAGATAGTAAAATTCGTAATATAAATCCTGTAGTACTTTATAAAACTTTATTCTACACGGCTAACTATTTCCAACATTTAAGTTTATTTGATTATACGATATTTTATATGTTTTTATATGATTATTTGATTTTTGTTCGTTCTTAGTAGCACTCCCTCAATTTGGTATCAGAGATATAAAGATGAATTACAATTTCAAAAATAAATAAATATTATAAATTAGAAGAGAAAAAGGATGTTATACATTTTTAGAACCTATTCCTAATAGATTAAAAATAATAACATTAATTATAATTAAAAAATTGCATAGAGAAATAGAAGAGAAAATTATGGAAAAACTCATAATAAAAACAATAAAAGATGGATATCTATACGAAAAAATTATAGAAGAATTTGAAAAAGAAGACCTTTTATATTATAAAGAAAAATATGAATTATCATAGAAATTGGTTTTTAATAAATAAAAGTTTACCAGAAGACGTTAAAATACAATTAGATAAATATTTAGAAACTAAAGAAAGTATAATACGAGATATAACAGATAAATGGATACAACCAGAACAATCTATAAGAGAAAAATAACTCATCAAAGAATTAAAAAGAAAATGATTATATTTAATTAATAAGAAAATGTTACAAAAAGATAATAAAATATTTAGAAAACATAGCTATTAAAGACTTAGGTCATGTTCTTTTTGCTGTTTTGAGGTCATTTTCTGTTTTTATTTTCGAAAACAATAAAAACGCGTTCTCTTTCCCATTTTCGAAAACGCATTTTGAAAAACAAAATTTTTTTTTACACAAAACGCGAAACGCCCAAAACCTCGTTTTGAGCATTTTGTGTGTATTTCAACAAAAAATCTTCAAAATGCAAAAAACGGGTTTTGAATTTTTTTTTTTTTTAAGAATTACCTAACTTGGAACTAAGCTTAATATAAAATTTTTATTTTTATTTTAATTTTTTTAGAATTATCCTAACTTGGAACTAAGCTTAAATAAAATTTTATTGAATTCAATATCAACATTACAAAAAAAATAAAAAAAATTAAGTGAGAATTTTTGTTATATTTTAAAAAATATCTTGATAAATGGAATCTGGTGATTTTGAAAGAACTTGCATTTTCTGAATTTTAATAGAACTAGAGCTTCCTCAAATCCCGAACCTGACCAAGCTGTGTTAATATAGACTCTTAATGCTCACATTAGTGTGTTGCATGTAACCATATTTTCAGTGTATTGTAAAAGGAAATTTGAGTTTTAGTCAATAATATTCTGCAAGCAAATTAATTAAAAATAATTTAAGTAGTATTCTGCAAAATTTCAAACAGGACATATTTTCCAACTTTTCATTTTCAAAAACAGTTTTCAAAAATAACAAACAAACGCGTTTTTAGCAAATTTGAAAACAAAAATAAAAACAGGAAATACAAAACATTTTCGAAAATGAAAATACAAAATAAAATACAAACAGAACGTCACCTTAGATAATTGCATAGAAAAAGAAGAAGATAATTTTAAAATAAAATTAAAAAGAAAACAAATAATAAATTTAATAAATCATCTAAAAGAAGAAAAAGAAATAAATGAAGATAACATGTAGAACATATTAGCCTCTATTCGGAGGCTTTCAACAAAAAAAAAAAAAAAAAAAAACAGTTTTTTTTTGGTTTTTTAGGTAGATGAATGGTTAAAAAGTGGAGAGAGAAAATGTGTAGGGTTAGAGATTGATTTGAGAAATTGTGTAGTTTAAAAATTGGTTTAAAAACCAAAAAAACTGGGTTATCCGAACAGAGACTTATTATACAACAGCATTAAAAGAAATTAAAAGGGTTATAGAAATAGATTATTATATAGCAGACTCTTTATTAGTTAAATATCTAGATATTGAAACAAATGAAAAATTAGATTTAATAAGTGAACAAAGAAGGAATTTAATGGATAAGATTAGAGAAGAATGAAATATAAAAAGAGAAGAAATCCTAAGATTAAGATCATTAGAGAAAAATAGAGAATATTTTGATAAGATTTTAAAACAGTTACCTAAAATACAATTTATTCTACATAAAAAGTAAAAAAGAAAGAACTTATAAAGAGATATATGATAAAACAAGAAAAATGGAAAACTATATAAAATATTTTAGATGACAACAAAGAAAATTGATGATAAGATTAATTGAAGAATTTTGTAAATATCCGATAATGAAATATAAAGAAGCAAAATATGAATCGGAACTTATTATAGAAATAGAACATATAAAAAGAAGATACTAATGACAAAATTTTTAGAAATAAAATCTGAAAAACAAGTAATAGAAAATCTTAGGTGGCGTTCTGTTTGTATTTCATTTTCCATTTTCATTTTAGAAAACGTTTTTAGTCTATGTTTTCAAATTTGTTGAAAATGTGTTTGGTTTGTTAGTTCTGAAAAATTATTTTTGAAAATGAAAAATTGAAAAATATGATCTGTTTGAAATTTTGTAAAATGCTAATTTGACTATTTTTAATTAATTTGCTCGTGGATAAAATTATAAAAAACTTTGTATTTGAGAATTTATAAAAAAAATAAATAAATTTAATAATGGACTAATTTATAATTCAATTTGTTAATTGTGTTTTCAAAATTATTAGTCAAGATTAAAAAAATTAGATAAAGTTAAGGGTAATTGGCGCAAAACGTCCCTACCTTTGGACTCTCATGCCGAATTCATCCATACCTTTGATTTCTTGGAAATTTCATTCCCACCTTCACCTTTTTTGAAAATACACGTCCTTACCATTAAAAATTCTGTTAATTGACCATTTTGATGAAGGGTAAAAGAGTCTTTTTACATTATTTAATTTATGGTAATTGGTGCAAAACGTCCCTACCTTTGGAGTCTCTTGCAGAACTCATCCCTACCTTTGATTTATTGACAATTTTAATTTCAAGTCAGGGTTTTAAGCAACCATTCAAGAATAGTACTTTTGATTTTGTATTTTCCGGAAGTGGTACGATTGAGAAGTCTGTGAAGTTGACAGAATTTGCAATGGAAATTTCCCGAACCCTAAAATTCGAAGGGTTTCTGGTGGTCCATACCGGCATGAAAAATGAGTACAGTCTCAATTCAGTTCTTGAATTGTTTCACTTTTCTAAATTGGTAAAAACTAGGAACATAGATGGGATTCATTCCAAAATGTCATTTATTCGTGAAATTGTTATGGAAAAAGTGAGTGGATATGGAGATATCGAACAAAGTATTGGCTATGGGCTTGAAAATCTCAGTGTTGGTGGCCAAATGATCAGTTTCGCGAGAATTGATCCATATAGTAGAGCCTCTAATAGAGGAAGAACCAAAGAATTAAATAATGTAAAAAAATCTTTTGCCCTTCATCAAAATGGTCAATGGATGATTTGTTGGTCAATTAACGGAATTTTTAATGTCAGGGACGTGTATTTCCAAAAAAGGTGAAGGTGAGGATGCAATTGCCAAGAAATCAAAGATATGGATGAATTCTGCAAGAGAGTCCAGAGGTAGGGATGTTTTGTGTCAATTACCCTATATTAAATAATGTAAAAGGACTCTTTTTCCCTTCATCAAAATGGTCAATTGATGATATGTTGGTCAATTAACAGAATTTTTAACGGTAGAGACGTGTATTTCCAAAAAAGGTGAAGGTGGGGATGAAATTGCCAAGAAATCAAAGGTGGGGATGAATTCCGAAGGAGAGTCCGAAGGTAAGGATGTTTTGCGCCAATTACCCTAAAGTTAATTGTTAGTTGTTAATTTATAATTCAGTTTGTTAATTGTTAATAACTTTAATGTTTAAAAAAATATTACAAAAATAGATAAAATTATTAATGTTCAAGTCTCAAAATTATTATAAGAAATTAGTTGGTCGAAATATTATTATTATAAGAACTTCATAACATATAAATACACACACATACAAAATGCACCCAATATATAATGTGACATGGAAAAGAAAGCCATACCAAAAGCATTTGGCTGTTTGGTCGGAATTTGTTGTTAAGGTCCTGTTTTTGAACCATGGGGCCACCATTTCATTTTTCAAACATTTTGATTTTGAAAACTGCTTGTTAAAAAAAAAAAAAACCCTTGTTTCTTTTGCTTTAATCTGGATTCAAAGCTGCTTCCCTTCATACCAAAATCTAATACCTTAACAATTGAGACACAATGCCTTTAATGAAAAAATTGTGTTTTCCGCATTTTAAAGTTTGATGCTGGTTTAATTGAAAATGCTCAAAATGGCTATTTCCTCGTTTTGCATTTCCTTTATAATTTTTATGTTGTTTTCCAAAATGCATTTTTGGAAATGGAGAAGAAAAAATGGTCTGAAAACAGCAAAGAGAATATGACCTTAGACTTCCAATAGGATCTTAGCAAATAAGATGAGCCAATACAACTATGTTTCAACCATTAAGCTCATAGGGAGAATTTGATGAATTTCTCAATATTATGCAATTAAATTGAATAAGTGCTTTCTTATGGCAAACTTATAAAAACATAAATTCACAAGATTTTTAAGCTATCGAAGAATTTCAAAAGTTAAATATGCAAGATAAAAATGTTAAAGAAAAATTACAAGGTATCTGAAATAAATTAACAATACAATTGAAGGAGTTAAAGGACATGATAAGAGATATCAAAAACATAGATGAAGATATTCTAAAAGAATTTCAAAGAAAATCAAGATAAAATTGGAATGATTATAGAAAAATAGAAAAATAAAATAAAAAAAATTAGGGAAAGGAGAAATAAAAGAATCATATCAATAGAAGAAGAGTCAAAAAATTAGAAATAAAAATAGATGATATGTACGATAGACTATTTTAAAGTACAAAAAACTCAGAGTACTAAACCAAGAATTTAAATATCAATAAGTGAATATATTGAAGATCTAAAAATATTAATAAAATCATTAATAAGTGATGTTCAAAAATTAAGAAATCAATTAAAAGAAGCAATAAATGATATAAACATATTAAAACTAGAAATTAGAGAGTTAAAAGAAACTAATAAAAAAAGATAAGAAAATAGAAAAAAAACTTGTAGAAAAAGAAATGCTCAAAATAGGGGGAAAAAACATATTGAATAAGAAAAAAAAATTGTGAAAGAAGCAGGAAGTATAGATGATGAATTTAGAAAAAAAATATTACCAAAGATACTAGAAGAAGAAATAGAATTAGAAAAATCTATAGAAAAACATTAGGGAAACTAAAAGTTGATGAAAAACAAAATAGTGAAGAAATTGAAGAAAAACAAAATAATAAAAATAAATGAAGAACTAGACTTGCTCATAGAAAATGTCGATCAATTAAGCCTAGACAATATAAGTAATTATGAACTTTTAATGAATACTGGAGGAGCACCAATCCCGCTCCAATAAGAATTTCTAAACAAGAATTATCAGATTCAAATGAAGGTTATGCACCCCTCTATACAATAAACCATATAAACAATATTATGTTAGAGTTAAAGATAGACAACCACTGAAAGGAAATAAATATAAAGGTAGATTTGATCCAAATGATAATTATGATAAACCTATAAATCATGAAGGAGTAAAATTAAATTTAGATTATAAAATAGATACTAAAAAAGCCTTACTGACATGGACATATTCAATGATACTATTCTTTTATATAATATAGTTACAAATTTATTAACAAAGATTAGCAAAAAAACAAAGTGAAAAGATTCAATATGTTTATTTAGTAGGAATACAAATAATGTTTAAATATTTATTTAGAGAAGGAATAGATTCACCCTTAAATGTAAGTTTACATGATGGAAGAACAATAAATTTGAAAGACAGTCATTTAGGAACAATAGAAGGAAACCTTGTATATCAGAAACTAATATTTACATGTTACCCAAAATACTATTTTTCTTTAAAAGATAGAAACGTTAATGAAGTTTTAGGTTTACACTTCAAACTACATAGAAATGACATAATGTAACCAGGAGATCAAATTATGACTACAGAAAATAGAGCATTATATACATATATTAATTCTAATTATGAAAATATATACTCTAAAAAACCATATATTGAAGTTCGTAAAGAATGTAAAGACATTAGTAAAATTGCGGAATCAAATAAGCAAATAAATTTAGTCTCAGAAAATTATGAACTTAGCATAAAAAAAAAATAAACTCGAAATAATAGAATTAAGAGAGGAGGAATACTCTGATAATAAAATAACATTTGAAAATGGAAGATTAAGTAAAAGATCAAAAAGTCTTAATTTACATAATAGAAAACAATTAGGAGAAATTAGGAAATATGAAAAATAGAAGGTGAATATTTCAATGGAAAAGAATATATAAAAGGATCAAATATATTAATAGATACAAGAGCAAGTGAATTTTATATAGCTTCAAACAAAAACAATTGATTAATAACACATGGAACTGAACCATATACATATATAAATTTTCATGAACAATTGCATACTACTGAATTAGAAATTAAAGTACCAATAAAAATAAGAGGAATTAATATCTTAGTACCGCGTTATAAAGAGAACAGTATGGATATAGGCCCTCATATATTATTAGGAGTGAGTTGCATAAATGGACTAGAAGATTATAGTATAAAAAGAGAAGGATTAAATATAACTCATAATGGTCAAACTATATTATGTAAAAGGCTAAATGAATAATCAAATAAGTTTTCAACTAACTATTTATATACAAGTTACTATCGTTGAAACAAATATAACAACTTGTATCTTAGTTGATACAAGAAGTGATATAACAATATTTAAGAGCTTCTCATAAAATCATGGGATACCAATAATAAAATAACAATAACAGGAATAACAAGAGAAAGTACTCAGAAATACTTGGAAGTAAACAAATAGTAATAAACAAAATATATAATTATGATAAATTAGAATGTGACATATTATTAGGAATTGACTTTATTCAACAATTTCAATATTACAAACAAAATAATTACATGATAATGTTGCAAACACTGTGTGCACATTATTAAAAATTCTAAGAGAATTTAGACTTTATAGAATTCAGCCAGCTCAGTGTGATGATGAATGGGAGAAAAATTCAATTATACAAAATGAAATAAAAATAAAAGAATAATATATAAAAAGTCCTAAAAACAGAAATAGAAACAAGTATAGAAAAAATTTATAGAGAAATTCCATTATTATTTTGGAAACCATATCATCCGAGTGCCAAAATAAAACTAACAGAAAATGTTATTGTAAGAGTAAGACCAATGATGTATACCATAAAGATACACAGGAATTTAAAACTCAAATAAAATAATTCCTTGATCAAAAATTAATAAGACCTAGTAATGGTCTACGTAGTAGTTCATCTTTTATGATTATGAAACATACTGAACAAGTTAGAGGAAAAGCTAGAATGATAGTAAATTATAAAGAACTAAATAAATACACCAAATTTGATAGATACATTTTACCAAATAAATAAGTTTTAATAAACCTTACAAACAATATTATTCTAAATTTGATTGTAAATCAGGATATTGACAAGTAAAAATGGAGAAAAATTGTATACAATTTACAACATTTAGTACACCTCAAAGTTAATATGAATGGATAATAATGTATTTTGGTTTAAAAAATGTACCACAAATATACAAAAGAAAAATGGATAATATATTTAGAAAATTTAATAAATTTTTAATAGTATATGTTGATGATATATTAATATTTTTGATAATAAAAAAGAACATAGGAACCATCTGATACAATTAATAAATGAATGTGAAAAAGAAGGAATTTTTTTTTTTCAAAAAAGAGAGGTATAATAGTAAACAAGAAATTGACTTTCTTGGATTATCATTATCAATAGATAAAGAGGAATAAAATACAAACTCATATGTCGAAAAAGATAGAAAAATTCCCAGATAAATTAGAATCAAAAGAATAAATACAAAAGTTTTTAAGATACCTAAATTATGCACAAGAATTTATTGAAAACTTTTCAAAAAAGAGACATAAAATACAAGTTTTGCTTAGGAAAACAAATACAAAAGGGTGGAGTGAAGAACATACAGAAATTGTCAAATCACTTAAAGAAGAATGTAAAAATTTTCCAAAATTAAGATTATTAAATGAAAAAGATAATCTAGTTGTTAATACTGATGTCACTGATATATAAATATTGGGCAGCAATATTACAAACAGGTCTTAATGAAATCTGTAGATATTCTAATGAAATCTTTAATCAAGCAGAAATAAACTATACACGTGGTCTAAACCAATGTTATCAAACTTGGCCCGATCGGGTTGACCCGGAAACCTGCGACCTAGCCCAAAAATTAGGTTGGGTCACATTAAAAATCCGGTTGGGTGAAACCCGGTCAACAACCTCGGTTGACCCGGGAAACCCGTCAACCCAGACCTGGGTTTGACAAGGAGTGAACACGGTTTTGTTTGGGATATGGGCGATTTTTGACAAAATTTCAAACCAAACCATTTAAAACGGGTTGTGATTTTTCCAACCTAAACCAAACCAAACAAAACCTTTTTTTGCGGTTTGGTGCGATTTCAAACTGTGGTTTACAAACGAAATAAATGACATGTTCTAAATAAGTTTAAGCATATATATTTGACTAGAATTTCGACTTAAACATTGATACAAGTCAAAATAATATATTATATCAATAATAGAGAACAAAAAATACAAGATGAAGTATTAATTTTCACTTCTAATTACGTAATAAAGCGTGATTCAGTCGCAAGAATACAGGTTTGAAAAACATATTTCAGAAGCGTGTATCGGCATCCAACTCCTCACCAAGAAAGAAAGTCTGAATCTTTTGGCAGCTTATCAGTACATCAAAAATATTATTTTTTACTCCATACATATATTTACTTATTTACATTGATGGAATATAAGTTTTTGTTGCATTTTTTTTTAAAATTGAAAGTTGGCCTTTATTAGAGAAATCAATAGAGTATTACCACAATTTGCATCCTGGAAGTAATTGTAATTAATTCATCTGCAATTTTAATAAGCTAAATGCTATAAAAATACGGATGAGTCGTTTCATTATTGGGAAGACTAGCAACTAAATACTTTGACAGCTTATCACTAAATAAAAAATGATATTTTTTCCTCCATACACATGTTTATTCATACTTATATTGGTGGAATATTATAAGTTTCGGCTGCATTTTTTTTTTAAAGTTGAAACCTCGTATTTATTTTAATAATTTTTTAAATTTTAGCGGGTTGGCGGTTTGAAACCGCGGTTTTGAAATTTGAAACCTAAATCAAACCGTTTAAGGCGGTTTGAAAAATTTTCAAACAAAATCAAACCATTTCACATTTGAAACCGAATCAAAACAAACCATTTGTTATGTTTTGATTTGATTTTGCGGTTTATTTGTTCACCCCTAGGGGGTGACCCAGATTTTATATATATTTTTATTTATTTTTAATTTTTTTGAATTTTTTAATATTTTTTTAATATTAATTAATGCCTGGATCAACCCCGAGTCGACTTCGAGTTGACCCTTGACCCAATCTCTCGATCGGGTCGATGCTCGAGTCAGGTCTGAAAACATTGGTCAAGACAACCAGAGAGTCGAAATGCCGACTTTAAAAAGTACAATAACTCTACAGATGAGCAGTTTGTGACAGGTAACTTGCATTAAAATAAACTTCTCTAACAATATGTATACTGCCTATAGAAGAGGCACTATTTTTTTCCCTTTCCTCTAGAACTTAACTATGAAATATTGGGAAGAAGTGCAACAGCATAATGGTCACACTATATATTTTCTTATGATCTACATTTTTCAATACTTCTCTACCTCACATTATTTTGTCTGTTTAGTATTTATTTACCATATGAAAGAAACCTGTTTCACAAATACAACGTTTAAATGGCATTTTTGTAATTTCTCTGAGTCTGTCATGCTGGCACTTCCTGATTGGCTGAAAGTTGTTGGAGCGAGTTGTGCTTTCACTAGTTGAGTCCAAGCTCTTGGATTAGATTGATATTATTATTATTATTATTATTATTATTATTATTATTATTATTATTATTATTATTTTTGTTTATATGGCCTTTGACCGACCTACCCTCAACATGGTTAGTCTGTTTCTTTTTTGTTTTGAGTTAGGATATGTTCTCTCTAGATTCTTTGATTTCATCTATGTGTCTGTTCTTGAGAGATTGGTACTTTATGTGAAAATTGATCCTCTTAAAACATCATGCTATATTAACTTTTTAGGCATGGTTAAAATCTTTGAGTCAGTCACTCGATTTTATGTAGATTACAAAGGTTGTGAGTGTGTGTCCAGGGGCGGATCTACAGCATGTTGAGTCGTCGCGCTTGCCCGTGCTAGATCCGTCAGGAAAAAAATTTGTTAAACTTTTGGGTATTTTTAGGCTGCAACTCAAAAAATACAATTATTTGATCGATATTCGCCCTAGTTTAACAAAATTCATGAATGGCCGCTCTAACTGAACAAAATTCATAGATCCTCCCCTATTCGTGTCCTATTTTAAAAGACCTGTTTATCACTTTAAAAAAAAAAAAAATCTGTTTAGATATATGATTAAAACCATTTTTTACTTGGTGGAAACTGGAAAGTACATTTGGCTCATTGGGAGGTGGATGATGCACATAGTTAGAGGCGGGTTCTGACAGTGCCGGCCCTGAGAATTGGAGGCCCTAATGCAAAATGTTAAATGGGGCCTTGATAAAAAAAAAAAAAAAACTAAATAAAATCGTTCAACGAACAAAGTTACAACAATAATAATGTAAACCATCAAAAGTTCAAATTAAAATACTAAATAAAATCATTCAAAAGACAAAGTTACAACAATAATAAGGTAAACCGTCAAAAGTTCAAATTAAATTTACTCTTCTAGCATTTTTAGATGAAAAATTAACAATTATACTATTACAATCAATCTTTTCTAGCATACGTTTTTCAATAGACAACATTGCCAATCCATTCAATCTTTCTTGTAACATTGTTGACCGAAGATATGATTTTATCAGCTTCAGCTTTGAGAAGCTTCTCTCTGCAGAGGCAACTGTAACCGGTATAGTCAATAGTATTCTATACACGATCCACGCATTTGGAAAAGAACTATCCATCTTCTTTAAATAGTCTAACATTTCAATCGGCTTCCCATTTTCTATTGGTGAACACTGCAAAATTTTCAGCTCAAAAAATAATTCCTTGCTATTAATATCAGAATACTTGTCATGCTTCAAAAACTCTTCAAGCTTATCACACGAACTCTTCAAAGAATCGTCATCTGCAGAATTTAATTTGTTCAAGTCAAATAGAAAGCCAAAAATATCTTCATATATTTGAAGTTGTTCGAACCTAGACTTAAGAGATGAAAGAGCTTGATCAACTATGTATAAAAAGTATTCAACTCTAAAAGATTCTTCAGCCGAATGTGTAATCTCATCGTTAGCATTTTCATCAAATTGCTTCTTTCTATGAATAATGCGTTTTTCATGAAATTTAGGTTCAATTTCCAATTCAGCAGCAATTTCTTTAGCAATACTCATGTCGGACTCAAATCCTGATTGTCTATACTTTTCAAAAAATGAAATGAGCGCTTTCAATTCACTAATGGCAACATCAATAACCATATCTTCATTTTGCAACAATTTGCTTACTCTATTAACAGAAGACAAAATATTGTGCCAAGTAACCATGCCGAACAAGAACTCAAAATCCATGATGTCGGATAGAAGATTCTTTGCCTCTCTAAATGCCTTGGGGTCATCACAATTCTCCATCAATGTACTTAAAGCAAGTTTTATTTGTGGAGTTTGGAATCTTATAGCTTTGATACTTTCAACTCGACTTTCCCAACGTGTTTGTGATAGTGCTTTTAGTGTTAAGCCTTTCACATTATCTTGTAAAATTTTCCACCTCTTTGTAGAAGACGAAAATAATACATATAAGCATTGCACAATTCCAAAAAAAGATTTAGCCTTTATACAAGAATTAGCCACATCACATAGAGCAAGATTAAGACCGTGACAACCACATGGTGTGTAAAAAGCCCTTGGATTAACTTCTAGTACTCTTTTCTGTACACCTTTATGTTTTCATTTCATATTAGAACCATTATCATAGCCTTGACCTCTTAAGTCATCCAAATCAAGTTCAAGTGTGTGAAGAACATTTATTAATTCACCAAATAGTCCTTCCCCTGAGGTATCATCCACTTTAAGGAATCCTAAAAAGAACTCTTCTACCTTAATTGGACTTGCTGAGACATCTACACATCTAATTATAAGAGACATTTGTTCTTCATGACTTATATCGGGTGTACAATCAAGTATCACTGAAAAGTATTTTGCTGCTTTAACTTTTTTAATAATTGCACTTTTGATTTCACTGGCCAACGTAAGTATGAATTCATTTTGAATTTTGTGACTGAGGTAATAGTGAATTTCCTTATCTTGAATGCGTCGAACATGCTCTCTCATTACAGGGTCAAATTCAGCTATCATTTCAACTATACCTAAAAAACTTCCATTATCCTCTTCATAGAGTTTTTCACTATTTCCACGAAATGCTAAATTATTCTTACTAAGGAAGGTAACAGCAGAAACTATTCTCACAAAAACATCTTTCCAATGTTCTATATCTTTATTGATCTGATCTTGCACATGTTTATCAATTGTTACATTCATTCGTAATCGCCTTTCTAATTCAATCCATCTTGTAATGTTAGTCATGTGCACATTACTCTTTTCATGGCCTTTAAGCTTATGACTAAGATTTCTCCAGTCATTTGAACCGTCATTAGCTAATTGACCATCGTTTCCTTTAAACAACTTGCAACAAAAGCAAAATACTTTATCCAATGAAACTGAATAGATTAACCAATTTCGATCACTCTTCTCACCATTTGACAAATGTATTGTGTAATATTTAGAAGAAAAATGCCTATTTTCTGAATCTTTAGGGTAATCAACCAAAATCGTTCTAGAAGGGCCATTTTTTTACACAAAAGTCTATAAGATTTTGATCAATAATGTTCCAATTCGCTGGATCTGTTAAGTCCTTAGGCAAAGGAACATTATCCATTTCATTATTTTCAAGATGATCATTTGAATCATTTCTATTTTGTTCCTCATTTGAATCATCTTCTACATTTTCTTGCTCATGATGCTCTTCTTCAATATTTTTTTCATTTTGAACCTGTGTATTCTCTTCTTCTTCATCAACCAAATCCTCGACAGAATTTAATGTGGAGTCAGTCATACTATTGACATTAGTAATGAGAAATTTGTTCATCGCTCCAGCCTGAGATTTAATAAAATCCTCAACCTTTTTTTTCTTTTTTCTTTTTTCATTTCCAGATAAATACTTCCTAATAGTCATAATTAATAATAAATCAATTATCAATCAAATATGAAATACCAAAATAAATACAAATTCAGAATCAAATTGGTAATTGCACAGCACAGGCACTCAGGCGACAAGCAGACTAAGCAGTAGCACTAGCATGCAAAAGCAGCAGAAATCAGAAATGCAAAATGATAAATTGGAAGTTTGGAACTTGGAATTGGAACAATACAACCTGGTAGTACTAGTGCACTGGCAGCACTGCAGTCTGCACTCTGCCGTAGGTAGAAGAAATGAGAAATCAGATGATTCAGATCAAGATTCGAAATTTAGAGCACATGGTATGATACTTTTTAAGTTTTAATCTGCAAAAACAAAAACAAAAAAAAAAACAAAAAAAAAAACGATTGATTCAAATCTAGAAAAGAAAGAAATCGAAGACGGAAGACTAACTGATTTTGAAACTAATAAAAACCGTCGAACCCTCAGTTCTGAATGAACTGCCTACCTGGAGCGGCGCCGGCGGAGCCTGGAGGCGTAGCAGGCTAGCAGCAGCAGGGAGAAACCGTCAAACCGAGAAAAGAAAGAAATCGAAGAGTAGCGGCGCTGGCGCGCAGCAGTCAGCACGCCTGTAGGCCGTAGGCGGTACGCCGGTAGCAGGAAGCCAGGCAGGCGGCAGCAAGAAGAAGAAGAGCACTGAGCAGTGAGCACGAAGATGAAATCAGGAAATTGGAATTAGGGATTTGTCATTTGATCTGGTCGGAAGTATGAAATTGTTATTGGATTGGATTTTGGATTATTGGATATAGGAATTGGATTTGGGCTGGACCGTCTCAAATAACTTGGCTGTTGGACAAATTAATAATTCAGATTTTAAGTCAAAAATTTGGGTTGGAGTTCAATAATTTTGGGGCCTTAAAAATATGGGGCTCAATGCAGTTGCATTGGATGCATGGCCCAAGGGCCGGCCCTGGGTTCTGAGCCCGTTCAATCCATGATTGATCTGGTGATATTGATCTATTTTTTATATTTTACTGCGTTTAAACTTTGTTGTATAATTTTCGATTCAAGTTCTGTAGTTATATTTGAGATAAAATTCCAACACCATATTTAATCTCTCTTGCCATGCAGGCATCAAGAAACTTTCATCGTCTAGATATCTTCTGGCCTTTAATGCAGCTTCTACAACAAAATCAGACCCCCATCTCGAGAAAAATCTAAGCTGTATGAATATGTTTAGATTGTAGCACAACAATCTCGAATTCTACGTGTAGCTTGTCAATACTTTTACTTGAATAATTATTATTTATTCAATGAAAATATTATCTATTTATAATCATGGACCCAATGTAACATTTTAGCCATGTCTAGAAACATTGTTGTATGCTAAAAATTGTTTAAGTTATACAACATTGTTATGGATAAGCATTCACCGAGGTTCCACCATCTACATAGATAACTTGTCCAGTAATATAAGAAGCAGCAGGGAAACATAGGAATGCCACCATGGAAGAAACTTCATTAGGCTTTCCAGGGCGGCGCATAGGGGTTCGAGTGCTTAAGCCTTCCATTATCTGCTTCACATCAGGACTTGATTGCTGCAATAAATAGAACTTTTGAGAACATAAAACAGAAACAGCAAAATCTGATGATAATCTACACAATATATGCATTTACAGTTATGGCTTCGACCAAAGACATTTCTATTATCCATGGCGCGACTGCATTAACGCGAATGTTATCCTTTGCCCATTCGCACGCCAAGTTCTTTGTTACCTGATTCATTGCTCGTACACAGAAGATGGACATTAAAATCACTAGCAGAAGTGAAATTTTGACTTATACTAACCCTGTTTGGTATAATTATTATAATCAGATTCTGATGAGTGATGTTACGATATTTTTTGGCTCCATGTCTACCCGTAACACATGGATTGTCCCCCTCCGGGGAGGGCTTTTGTCTCAGGCTTGGCTGGGCGCGTCCCCAAAGACTTGAACCCTTGACCTTAAAATATGAGGATTCTATAGGCATCCCTAGTACCACTAGAATAATACCGTAATATCATAAAACACACGTTTTATGATGTTACGGTATTTTTTGGCTCCATGCCTACTGGGAAGGGTTTTGTCCTAGTCTTGGCTAGGCGCGTTCTCAGGGACTTAAACTCTTGATCTCATGATATGAGGACCCTATGGGCTTCCTAGGTACCACTAGTATCGTAACATCAATGAGAATGTGTTGTTCAAAAGCTGGGGGTCTCATAAAATTAATTGTTACTTAGATTTTAATCAGAACAGGGGCTACAATCTTTTTGCTGCTACCTTTAGATGCTGCATACAAAGAAGTGGAAGGAATTGCCATAAGTCCAGCCACAGAAGAGATGAACACAATGCTTCTTATACCTGATGCCTTGAGAAAAGGTTGTGCAAGTTGAGATAAATGATAAGAAGCCTCAAAATTTGTACCCATTATCAGTGAGTAATCTTCAGCTGTGTACTCTGTGGCTTCCTTAACTCGAGTTGTGCCGGCATTGTTCACCTTAAAAATCGACGTATTCATTTCAGAAAACTGGTGCTGCAGAACAAAATATACGACGAAAAGAGGACAAACTAACCAAGATATTGATCTTCCCATCGAAATAAATGGAAACAGTCTCTATCAGCTTATCGCGTTGGGCTCGTACTGATAAGTCACAAAGAGTGCCTGCTACTTGAAAGCCCTTATGCTTCCATTCTTCGAGACATTCATCCAATTCCTTTTGATTACGAGAACATGTATATACTTTTGCACCAAAACGCGCAAATTCTTCTACTATGGCATGACTAACAAAAAAAATTAGAGTAAGATAAGCACCTTTTAAGCTTAGCGTAACTAGTATCAGTACATGAAGAGTATAGTACTATAGTTAAACTTGACCGAATTTAAGTCGTCATATAGACACATACCCTATGCCTCGAGTACCACCCGTGACTAGGGCCGACATGCCCTTCAGAGACCACCTTGCATCACCACCCCCTATTTCCATAATCTGTTTCTCATCGACCAGTTATATATACTAGTAGTAAGCACGTGCGTTGCACGTCTTATGTATATGATGAATGTGATGCATAATATGTTCACAGAAGTAATACCATTTTTTGAAAGTTGTTGAGGTAATAAATTTCAATGTGAGAAGTAATCAGCCGAAAATGAAAATAAAAAAAACTATGTAAATTTGAACAAAAAAATAGGAAGTAGTGTGTTCGAAAATTAATTTGAAAAAAATACCGATAACATGTTGTAGGTTTTGTTTAGTAATAAATGATATTATTTCTTCAATGAATTTGCAAACGTATGTAAGAATTTAGATATATTGAATATGAAAATAGGTATTGAATAATAGGAAGTTAAAAAACCATTCAAATTTCAATAATATTTTTCTTTTTTTATCATAGACCGTATTAAAAATTCATTCTGACTTTTTGGCTTAGCATAAAATCAACAATGGTAGGCTTCCGGCTTCCCACTACATTTGACCACTCTATTTCACAACCTATATTAAAAGACATAAATGTCCTTAAGTGTTTAACATATGGAAAAGATAGTAAAATTAATAATATATATCCTGTAGTACTTTATAAAACTTTATTCTACACGGCTAACTATTTCCAACATTTAAGTTTATTTGATTATATGATATTTTATTATTTATATGTTTTTATATGATTATTTGATTTTATTTGATTTTTGTTCGTTCTTAGTAGCACTCCCTCAATTTGGTATCAGAGATATAAAGATGAATTACAATTTCAAAAATAAATAAATATTATAAATTAGAAGAGAAAAAGGATGTTATACATTTTTTAGAACATAGTCCTAATAGATTAAAAATAATAACATTAATTATAATTAAAAAATTGCATAGAGAAATAGAAGAGAAAATTATGGAAAAACTCATAATAAAAACAATAAAAGATGGATATCTATACGAAAAAATTATAGAAGAATTTGAAAAAGAAGACCTTTTATATTATAAAGAAAAACATGAATTATCATAGAAATTGATTTTTAATAAATAAAAGTTTACAAGAAGACGTTAAAATACAATTAGGCTGTGTTTAATTGAAAAGATGGAAAATAAATGGTAAGAAAATATTTTCTAAGAATTGATTTGCCTGAAAATTATTTTTCTGGAAAATGTCAATTGGAAGTGTTTGATTAAATTAATTTTTTAGGTGAAAAAGTTGTAGATTTTCCTAGTTTTGTTGTTTGATTGACATTATTCTCCGTGGCAAATTAATCAAAATTTAACTATTTTAATTAATTTTTTTTTTAATTTTTCATTCATTTGTACTTGATAATAATAATGTTAATTTCTAGAAAAAAAGTAAGTTAATTAACAACAAAATAATGATCAAACGTGACGCAAAAGAATTTTTCACCTTAGGTGGAAAATGTTTTCTCAGCAAATAGGTAAGAAAATATTTTCAAGGCAAATGAGGTAGTTGTGTTTCAAATGATTGTATCTAAGAAAACATTTTCCAAGACAAATTTTGTCAATCAAACACCAATCAAATGCAAAAGGCGGAAAATATTTTTCACGATTTGACATTTTTCAGATAAATCAAGCTGTATCAAACACAGCCTTAGATAAATATTTAGAAACCAGAGAAAGTATAATACGAGATATAACAGATAAATAGATACAATCAGAACAATCTATAAGAGAAAAATAACTCATAAAAGAATTAAAAAGAAAATGATTATATTTAATTAATAAGAAAATGTTACAAAAAGATAATAAAATATTTAGAAAACATAGCTATTAAAGACTTAGGCCATGTTCTCTTTACTGTTTTGAGGTCATTTTCTGTTTTTATTTTTGAAAACAATAAAAACGCGTTATCTTTCCCATTTTGGAAAACGCATTTTGAAAAAAAAAAAAAAATTGTACACAAAACGCGAAACGCTCGTTTTGAGCGTTTTGTGTGTATTTCAACAAAAAATCTTCAAAAAGCAAAAACGGGTTTTGGATTTTTTTTTAAGAATTATCCTAACTTGGAACTAAGCTTAATATAAAGTTCTTATTTTTATTTTTATTTTTTTAGAATTATCCTAACTTGGAATTAAGCCTAAATAAATATTTTTTTTTTTTTTGGAAAATTATCCTAACTTGAAACTAAGCTTAAATAAAGTTTTATTGAATTCAATATCAACATTACAAAAAAAAAAAATTAAGTGAGAATTTTTGTTATATTTAAAAAAATGTCTTGACAAATGGAATCTGGTGATTTTTAAAGAACTTGCATTTTCTAGATTTTAATAGAACTAGAGCTTCCTCAAATCCCAAACCTGACCAAGCTGTGTTAATATAGATTCTTAATGCTCACATTAGTGTATTGCATGTAACCATGTTTTCAGTGTATTGTAAAAGAAAATTTGAGTTTGAGCCGATAGTATTCCGCAAGCAAATTAATTAAAAATAATTTAAGTAGTATTCTGCAAAATTTCAAATAAAACATGTTTTTCAACTTTTCATTTTCAAAAATAGTTTTCAAAAATAACAAACAAACGCGTTTTCAAAAAATTTGAAAATAAAAATAAAAATAGGAAATACAAAACATTATTCGAAAATGAAAATACAAAATAAAATACAAACGGAACGTCACCTTAAATAATTGCATAGAAAAAGAAGAAGATAATTTTAAAATAAAATTAAAAAGAAAACAAATAATAAATTTAATAAATCATCTAAAAGAAGAAAAAAAATAAATGAAGAACATATGTAGAACATATTAGCCTCTGTTCGGAGGCTTTCAAAAAAAAAAAAAAACAGTTTTTTAATGGTTTTTTAGGTAGATGAATGGTTAAAAAGTGGAGAGAGGAAATGTGTAGGGTTAGAGATTGATTTGAGAAATTGTGTAGTTCAAAATTTGGTTTAAAAACCAAAAAAACTGGGTTATCCGAATAGAGGCTTATTATACAACAGCATTAAAAGAAATTAAAAGGATTATAGAAATAGATTATCATAGAGCAGACTCTTTATTAGTTAAATATCTAGATATATTGAAACAAATGAAAAATTAGATTTAATAAGTGAACAAAGAAGGAATTTAATGGATAAGATTAGAGAAGAATGAAATATAAAAAGAGAAGAAATCCTAAGATTAAGATCATTAGAGAAAAATAGAGAATATTTTGATAAAATTTCAAAACAGTTACCTAAAATACAATGTATTCTACATAAACAAGTAAAAAATAAAGAACTTATCAAGAGATATATGATAAAACAAGAAAAATGGAAAACTATATAAAATATTTTAGAAGACAACAAAGAAAATTGATGATAAGATTAATAGAAGAATTTTGTGAATATCAGATAATGAAATATAAAGAAGCAAAATATGAATCGGAACTTATTCTAGAAATAGAATATATAAAAAGAAGATACTAATGACAAAATTTTTAAAAATAAAATCTGAAAAACAAGTAATAGAAAATCTTAGATGGCGTTCTGTTTGTATTTCATTTTCCATTTTCATTTTAGAAAACGTTTTTAGTCTATGTTTTCAAATTTGTTGAAAACGTGTTTGATTTGTTAATTCTGTTTGAAATTTTGTAAAATGCTAATTTGACTA
The DNA here is from genome assembly GCA_963555705.1 of Ligustrum vulgare. NCBI lineage: Eukaryota > Viridiplantae > Streptophyta > Magnoliopsida > Lamiales > Oleaceae > Ligustrum > Ligustrum vulgare. The sequence continues at coordinate 5,090,543 of OY743185.1, forward strand.
TTTTTAATTAATTTACTCGTGGATAAAATTATAAAAAACTTTGTATTTGAGAATTTATAAAAAAAAATAAATAAATTTAATAATGGACTAATTTATAATTCAATTTGTTAATTGTGTTTTCAAAATTATTAGTTAAGATTACAAAAATTAGATAAAGTTAAGGGTAATTGGGGCAAAACGTCCCTGCCTTTGGACTCTCATGCGGAATTCATCCCTATCTTTGATTTCTTGACAATTTCATCCCCGCCTTCACATTTTTTGAAAATACACGTCCTTACCGTTAAAAATTCTGTTAATTGACCATTTTGATGAAGGGCAAAATAGTCTTTTTACATTATTTAATTTATGGTAATTGGCGCAAAATGTCTCTACCTTTGGAGTCTCTTGCAGAACTCATCCCTACCTTTGATTTATTGGCAATTTCATCCTTACCTTCACCTTTTTTGGAAATACAAGTCCCTACCATTAAAAATCGCGTTAATTGACCAACAAATCATCTATTGACCATTTTGATGAATGGAAAAAGTGTCTTTTTGTATTATTTAATTTAAAACTTTATAACATAAATAAAAAATAAAATAAAAGGGTGAAATCGCCTCCCCCAATGGAAACTCTATGCCGGGGATGCCGAAGAAGATGCCCGGAACTCTAGGCCTTCGAGGGTTTCCAGAAGACCATTAGTTTCTATTCCTCGATCTTCCAAAATCTGATTTATGAAGGCTTCTTGATCCCCAATTATAAGGTTCTTTGCGTCGAAACACAAACGGGTGCTGATGTTTTTGCGATGAAAGAGATTGGGGTGGAGGATTTGATAGAGATTTTCAAGAAAGCATTCAAGCCTATAGTAATTTCAAGTCAGAGTTTTAAGCAACCATTCAAGAATAGTACTTTTGACTTTGTGTTTTCTGGCACTGGTACGATTGAGAAGTCTGTGAAGTTGACAGAATTTGCAATGGAAATTTCCCGAACCCTAAAATTCGAAAGGTTTCTAGTGGTCCATACCAGTATGAAAGATGAGTACAGTCTCAATTCAGTTCTTGAAGTGTTTCACTTTTCTAAATTGGTAAAAACTAGGAACATAGATGAGATTCATTCCAAAATGCCATTTATTCGTGAAATTGTCATGAAAAAAGTGAGTGGATATGGAGATATCGAACAAAGTATTGACTATGGGCTTGAAAATCTCAGTGTTGATTTGGTGGCCAAATGCTCAGTTTCGCGAGATTTGATCCATATAGTAGAGCCTCTAATAGAGGAAGAACCAAATAATTAAATAATGTAAAAGAAATCTTTTGCCCTTCATCAAAATGGTCAATGCATGATTTGTTGATCAATTAACGAGATTTTTAATGTCAGGGACGTGTATTTCCAAACAAAGTGAAGGTGACGATGCAATTGCCAAGAAATCAAAGATATGGATGAATTCTGCAAGAGAGTCCAAAGGTAGGGATGTTTTGTGCCGATTACCCTATATTAAATAATGTAAAAAGACTCTTTTGCCCTTCATCAAAATGGTCAATTGATGATATGTTGGTCAATTAACAGAATTTTTAACGGTAGAGACGTGTATTTCCAAAAAAGATGAAGGTGGGGATAAATTTCGCAAGAGAGTCCGAAGGTAAGAATGTTTTGCGCCAATTACCTTAAAGTTAATTGTTAATTGTTAATTTATAATTCAGTTTGTTAATTGTTAATAACTTTAATGTTTAGAAAAATATTACAAAAATAGATAAAATTATTAATGTTCAAGTCTCAAAATTATTATAAGAAATTAGTTCGTCGAAATATTATTATTATAAGAACTTCATAACATATAAATACACACACATACAAAATGCACCCAATATATAATGTGACATGGAAAAGAAAGCCATACCAAAAGCATTTGGCTGTTTGGTCGGAATTTGTTGTTAAGGTCCTGTTTTTGAACCATGGGGCCACCATTTCATTTTTCAAACATTTTGATTTTGAAAACTGCTTGTTAAAAAAAAAAAAAACCCTTGTTTCTTTTGCTTTAATCTGGATTCAAAGCTGCTTCCCTTCATACCAAAATCTAATACCTTAACAATTGAGACACAATGCCTTTAATGAAAAAATTGTGTTTTCCGCATTTTAAAGTTTGATGCTGGTTTAATTGAAAATGCTCAAAATGGCTATTTCCTCGTTTTGCATTTCCTTTATAATTTTTATGTTGTTTTCCAAAATGCATTTTTGGAAATGGAGAAGAAAAAATGGTCTGAAAACAGCAAAGAGAATATGACCTTAGACTTCCAATAGGATCTTCGCAAATAAGATGAGCCAATACAACTATGTTTCAACCATTAAGCTCATAGGGAGAATTTGATGAATTTCTCAATATTATGCAATTAAATTGAATAAGTGCTTTCTTATGGCAAACTTATAAAAATATAAATTCACAAGATAAAATAGCTATAGAAGAATTTCAAAAGTTAAATATACAAGATAAAAATGTTAAAGAAAAATTACAAGATATCTGAAATAAATTAATAATACAATTGAAGGAGTTAAAGGACATGATAAGAGATATCAAAAACATAGATGAAGATATTCTAAAAGAATTTCAAAGAAAATCAAGATAAAATTGGAATGATTATAGAAAAATAGAAAAATAAAATAAAAAAATTAGGGAAAGGAGAAATAAAAGAATCATATCAATAGAAGAAGAGTCAAAAAATTAGAAATAAAAATAGATGATATGTACGACAGACTATTTTAAAGTACAAAAAACTCAGAGTATTAATCCAAGAATTTAAATATCAATAAGTGAATATATTGAAAATCTAAAAATATTAATAAAATCATTAATAAGTGATGTTCAAAAAGTAAGAAATCAATTAAAAGAAGCAATAAATGATATAAATATATTAAAACTAGAAATTAGAGAGTTAAAAGATAATAAAAAAATATAAGAAAATAGACAAAAAAACATGTAGAAAAAGAAATGCTCAAAATAGGGGGAAAAAAACATATTGAACAAGAAAAAAATTGTGATAGAAGCAGGAAGTATAGATGATGAATTTAGAAAAAAATATTACCAAAGATACTAGAAGAAGAATTAGAATTAGAAAAATCTATAGAAAAACATTAGGGAATCTAAAAGTGCATGAAAAACAAAATAGTGAAGAAATTGAAGAAAAACAAAATAATAAAAATAAATGAAGAACTAGACTTGCTCATAGAAAATGCCGATCAATTAAGCCTAGACAATATAAGTAATTATGAACTTTTAATGAATACTGGAGGAGCACCAATCCTGCTCCAATAAGAATTTCTAAACAAGAATTATCAGATTCAGATGAAAGTTATGCACCCTTCTATATAATAAACCATATAGACAATATTATGTTAGAGTTAAAGATAGACAACCACCGAAAGGAAATAAATATAAAGGTAGATTTAATCCAAATGATAATTATGATAAACCTATAAATCATGAAGGAGTAAAATTAAATTTAGATTATAAAATAGATACTAAAAAAGCCTTACTGACATGAACATATTCAATGATACTATTCTTTTATATAATATAAAGATGATACATGGGAAAGTACAGAAAAAAGAATAAATTCTTTAATAGCATTTTTTGAAGGAAATGTTAGAAATTGGTGAGAAAGAATAAGTAATGATACAGAAACGTTAATAAAAAGAAATGTGTAGACAGAAATAATAAAATCAGATAAAGAAGATATACAAAGATTAGTAAAATACATTGCAAATGAATTTATAGAAGAAAATTCGATAAGTAATGCTAAAGCAGCAAGAGAAAAAAACAACATGTCAAATGTGTCAAATTAAAGAAAACACTTGCGAATTTAAAAATTATTATTATGTTTAATTCTATAGCAATGAAAATCAAGAAGTATACAAAGATATGTATTATAATAAATTATCAAGTTCACGAGGAATATATTTTAAAATAGAATTTGAAAAATTTGTTATTGATAACCTTGGAATACCTAGAATTTTAGGGTCAAGAATAAAATTTCTATTTAAAAAACAGACATATATATGTCAAACAAAGACAATTATTGAAAAAATAAAAAAAATTAACTAGGATATGTTGTGAAGATATGAAAAAACCTACCAAATGGAGATGTAATCCTAAATGGAGAAATACTAAGAGAAAATATAAAAATAGAAAGTTCAAGAAATTAGAGATTTCACGAAAAAATATATAAAGTTTAGGAGAAGATATTATAAAAGAAAATATAATCCAAATAAACAACAGACAAATAAACTTTATAAAAAAAGATAAAAGTCAATATAAATGTTGGAATTGTGGAGAAATATATCATAGAAGCCCTGGTTGTAAAAAGGAAAAAGTAAAAATATTAAAAAAAGAATATATAGCAATAGAAAAATGAATTAAGTGATATATTTGATATTGAAGAAGTTTATGATCAAGAAGTTTATATAAGTGAAACAGATTCAGAAATCAATGAATCTGAATCTGAATAAAGTCATAGAAGAAATAGAAAGCAATAATATAGATATACAAGAATAAGAAGGAATGAATGATTATGGATTAAAGGTAACCTCTAACAATAATAAGTTTAAGAAAATACAAAAATTATCTTTAGATTTGAAAATAGGAAAATGAGAAATTTTAGATAGATTTTGGAGAAGAGAAAGAATAGCAATAAAAGAATATCATAAAATTGAAAAAGATGTTAAAACAACTAAAGGAACACATAAATTAAATATTTTAACGAAAAATATAGTTACAAATTTATTAACAAAGATTAGCAAAAAAACAAAGTGAAAAGATTCAATATGTTTATTTAGTAGGAATACAAATAGTGTTTAAATATTTATTTAGAGAAGGAATAGATTCACCCTTAAATGTAAGTTTACATGATGGAAGAATAATAAATTTGAAAGACAGTCATTTAGGAACAATAGAAGGAAACCTTGTATATCAGAAACTAATATTTACATGTTACCCAAAATACTGTGTTTCGTTGAAAGATAGAAACGTTAATGAAGTTTTAGGTTTACACTTCAAACTACATAGAAATGACATAATGTAACTAGGAGATCAAATTATGACTACAGAATATAGAGCATTATATACATATATTAATTCTAATTATGAAAATATATACTCTAAAAAATTATATATTGAAGTTCGTAAAAAATGTAGAGACATTAGTAAAATTGCGGAATCAAATAAGCAGATAAATTTAGTCTCAGAAAATTATGAACTTTGCATAAAAAAAAAAGTAAACTCGAAATAATATAATTAAGAGAGGAGGAATACCCTGATAATAAAATAACATTTGAAAATGGAAGATTAAGTAAAAGATAAAAAATTCTTAATTTACATAATAGAAAACAATTAGGAGAAATTAGGAAATATGAAAAATAGAAGGTGAATATTTCAATGAAAAAGAATATATAAAAGGATCAAATATATTAATAGATACAAGAGCAAATGAATTTTATATAGCTTCAAACAAAAACAATTGATTAATAACACATGGAACTGAACCATATAGATATATAAATTTTGATGAACAATTGCATACTACTGAATTAGAAGTTAAAGTACCAATAAAAATTAGAGGAATTAATATCTTAGTACCGTGTTATATAGAGAACAGTATGGATATAGGCCCTCATATATTATTAGGAATGAGTTGCATAAATGGACTAGAAGATTATAGTATAAAAAGAGAAGGATTAGATATAACCCATAATGGTCAAACTATATTATGTAAAAGGCTAAATGAATAATCAAATAAGTTTTCAACTAACTATTTATATACAAGTTACTATCGTTGAAACAAATATAACAACTTGTATCTTAGTTGATACAAGAAGTGATATAACAATATTTAAGAGCTTCTTCATAAAATCATGTGATACCAATAATAAAATAATAATAACAGGAATAACAGGAGAAAGTACTCAGATATACTTGGAAGTAAACAAATAGTAATAAACAAAATATATAGTTATGATAAATTAGAATGTGACATATTATTAAGAAATGACTTTATTCAACAATTTCAATATTACAAACAAAATAATTACATGATAATGTTACAAACACTGTGTGCACATTTATTAAAAATTCTAAGAGAATTTAGACTTTATAGAATTCAGCCAGCTCAGTGTGATGATAAATGAGAGAAAAAATCAATTATACAAAATGAAATAAAAATAAAAGAATAATATATAAAAATTCCTAAAAACAGAAATAGAAACAAGTATAGAAAAAATTTATAGAGAAATTCCATTATTATTTTGGAAATCATATCATCCGAGTGCCAAAATAAAACTAACAGAAAATGTTATTGTAAGAGTAAGACCAATGATGTATACCATAAAGATACACAAGAATTTAAAACTCAAATAAAAGAATTCCTTGATTAAAAATTAATAAAACCTAGTAATGGACTACATAGTAGTCCAGCTTTTATGATTATGAAACATACTGAACAAGTTAGAGGAAAAACTAGAATGATAATAAATTATAAAGAACTAAATAAATACACCAAATTTGATAGACACATTTTACCAAATAAATAAGTTTTGATAAACCTTACAAACAATATTATTCTAAATTTGATTGTAAATCAGGATATTGACAAGTAAAAATGGAGAAAAATTGTATACAATATATAAAATTTAGTACACCTCAAGGTTAATATGAATGGATAATAATGTCTTTTGGTTTAAAAAATGCACCACAAATATACCAAAGAAAAATGGATAATATATTTAGAATATTTAATAAATTTTTAATAGTATATGTTGATGATATATTAATAGTTTTGATAATAAAAAAGAACATAGGAACCATCTGATACAATTAATAAATGAATGTGAAAAAGAAGGAATTTTTTTTTTTCAAAAAAGAGAGGTATAATAGTAAACAAGAAATTGACTTTCTTGGATTATCATTATCAATAGATAAAGAGGAATAAAATACAAACCCATCTATCGAAAAAGATAGAAAAATTCCCAGATAAATTAGATCAAAAGAATAAATACAAAAAATTTTAAGATACCTTAATTATGCACGAGAATTTATTGAAAACTTTTCAAAAAAGAGACATAAAATACACGTTTTGCTTAGGAAAACAAATACAAAAGGGTGGAATGAAGAACATACAGAAATTGTCAAATCACTTAAAAAAGAATGTAAAAATTTACCAAAATTAAGATTATTAGATGAAAAAGATAATCTAGTTGTTAATACTGATGCCACTGATATATAAATATTTGGCAGCAATATTACAAACAGATCTTAATGAAATCTGTAGATATTCTAATGAAATCTTTAATCAAGCAGAAATAAACTATACACGTGGTCTAAACCAATATTATCAAACCTGGCCCGATCGGGTTGACCTAGAAACTCGCGACCTAGCCCAAAAATTAGGTTGAGTCACATTAAAAACTCGGTTGGGTGAAACACGGTCAACGACCTGGGTTGACTCGGGAAACCCAGACCTGGTTTGACTAGGGGTGAACACGGTTTGGTTTGGGCGATGAGCGATTTTTGACAAAATTTCAAACCAAACCATTTAAAAAAGGTTGTGATTTTTCCAACCCAAAACAAACTAAACTAAACAAAACATTTTTTTGCGGTTTGGTGCGATTTCAAACTGCGGTTTACAAACGAAATAAATGACACGTTCTAAATAAGTTTAAGCATATATATTTGACTAGAATTTCGACTTAAAATATTGATACAAGTCAAAATAATATATTATATCAATAATAGAGAACAAAAAATTCAAGATGAAGTATTAATTTTCACTTCTAATTACGTATTAAAGCGTGATTCAGTCAGCAAGAAAACATGTTTGAAAAACATATTTCAGAAGCGTGTATCAGCATCCAGCTCCTCACCAAGAAAGAAAGTCTGAATCTTTTGACAGCTTATCAGTACATCAAAAATGTTATTTTTTACTCCATACATATATTTACTTATTTACATTGGTGGAATATAAGTTTTTGCTGCATTTTTTTTTTTTAAATTGAAAGTTGGCCTTTATTAGAGAAATTAATAGAGTATTACCACAATTTGCATCCTGGAAGTAATTGTAATTAATCCATCTGCAATTTTAATAAGCTAAATGCTATAAAAATACTGATGAGTCGTTTCATTATTGGGAAGACTAGCAACTAAATCATTTGACAGCTTATCACTACATAAAAAATGATATTTTTTCCTCCATACACATGTTTATTCATACTTATATTGGTGGAATATTATAAGTTTCGGCTACATTTTTTTTTAAAGTTGAAAGCTTGTATTTATTTTAATATTTTTTTTTAAATTTCAGCGGGTTGACGGTTTGAAACCACGATTTTGAAATTTGAAACCTAAATCAAACCGTTTAAGACGGTTTGGAAATTTTTCAAACCAAATCAAACCATTTCACATTTGAAACCGAATCAAAACAAACCATTTGTTATGTTTTGATTCGATTTTGCGGTTTATTTGTTCACCCCTAGGTTTGACCCAGGTTTTATATATTTTTTATTTATTTTTAATTTTTTTGAATTTTTTAATATTAATTAATGCTCGGATCAACCTCGAGTCGACTCCGAGTTGACCCTCTGACCCTTGACTCAGTCTCTCGATCGGGTTGATGCTCGAGTCAGGTCTGAAAACATTGATCAATACAATCAGAGAGTCAAAATTCCGACTTTAAAAAGTACAATAACTCTAAAGATGAGCAGTTTGTGACAGGTAACTTGCATTAAAATAAACTTCTCTAGCAATATGTATACTGCCTATAGAAGAGGCACTATTTTTTTCCCTTTCCTCTAGAACTTAACTATGAAATATTGGGAAGAAGTGCAACAGCATAATGGTCACACTATATATTTTCTTATGATCTACATTTTTCAATACTTCTCTACCTCACATTATTTTGTCTGTTTAGTATTTATTTACCATATGAAAGAAACCTGTTTCACAAATACAACGTTTAAATGGCATTTTTGTAATTTCTCTGAGTCTGTCATGCTGGCACTGCCTGATTGGCTGAAAGTTGTTGGCGCGAGTTGTGCTTTCACTAGTTGAGTCCAAGCTCTTGGATTAGATTGATATTATTATTATTATTATTTTTGTTTATATGGCCTTTGACCGACCTACCCTCAACATGGTTAGTCTGTTTCTTTTTTGTTTTGAGTTAGGATATGTTCTCTCTAGATTCTTTGATTTCATCTATGTGACTGTTCTTGAGAGATTGGTACTTTATGTGAAAATTGATCCTCTTAAAACATCATGCTATATTAACTTTGGGTTAATAGTACAAAACGTTCATACATTTGATATGTATTGTACAAAATATCTTAACGTTGTGATTTTTTATGCTGAACGTTCCAACCTTTACATTTTCTTGTTGGAGACGTCCTTTTCATAATATTTAACCATATTTCAACGTTAAATTGAAATTGAATAGTAAACATGAGGGACATTTTTGTCCAATTTCATTTTTAATTCATTTCTTAATGGTAATTGGTAAAAAAACGTCCTTATGTTCATTTTTTTGGCGAATAACATTCACACGTTCATTTTTTTGGCGAATAACGTCCCTACCTTTAGATTTTCTTGCTGATTAGTTTTCAAATTTTACTTTTCTTTCAATTTAGTCATTCCGTATTTGATTTAAAAGTAATTGTCTTCAAACGTGTATAACTTTTGATCTACAACTCCGAATTGCACTCCATTTTTGCGTTGAACTCCAAATTCAACCATCTTTCTTATGATGTATCATGTGCTCATTTATTAAACATTTCATTTTTGACTTTTGTATTGTAGATACTTATTTTGTTAGGATATCATTGATTAACGTAAATTGATTTCTGTAAATTTTATTGAAACAGTGAAATTTTAATTTTAGTGTGTGTTCGACGGTCAGCGGAATTTATAAATTGGATTTATTTGAATTTTTTATTTTTTTAAAGATAAAATGTTTGGTTAAAAAAATATTTTTCTTAAAAACATACAAATTTTTAATCAGATATTTTATCTTAAAAAAATAAAAAAGTCAAATAAATCCAATTTATAAATTCCGCTAGCCGCCGAACACACACTAAAATTAAAATTTCATTGTTTCAATAAAATTTACAGAAATCAATTTACGTCAATCAATGATGCCCTAACAAAATAAGTATCTACTATACAAAAGTCAAAACGAAATGTTTAATAAATGAGCACATAATACATCATAAGAAAGATGGTTGAATTTGGAGTTCAACGCAAAAAACGGAGTGCAATTCGGAAATGTAAATCAAAAGTTATACACGTTTGAAGACAATTACCTTTAAATCAAATACGGAATGACTAAATTGAAAGAAAAGTAAAATTTGAGGACTAATCAACAAGAAAATTTAAAGGTAAGGACGTTATTCGTAAAAAAATAAACGTAGGGACGTTATTCGCCAAAAAAATAAACGTAGGGACGTTTTTCCACAATAAGTGTCAAACGTAGGGACGTTTTGTGCCAATTACCCAAATATGAATGAGTTATTTTTTATTTTGACGAAAATGCACTTGCATGTGTTAAATATTTACTGTTTAATTCTAAATTAACGATGAAATGAGGTTAAATTTGACGAAAATGATGTCTCACACAAGAAAATGTAAAGGTTGGGACGTTTAGCGTCAAAAATCAAAACGTTGAGACGTTTTGCACAGTACATGTCAAAGGTAGGGACGTTTTGTGCTTTTAACCCATAAAAATACCCTTCATGTTTACTATTCAATTTCAATTTAACGTTGAAATAAGGTTAAATATAATGAAAAAGATGTCTCCAACAAGAAAATGTAAATGTTGGAACGTTCAGCGTAAAAAATCACAACGTTGAGATATTTTGCACAATACATATCAAAGGTACATACGTTTTGTGCTGTTAACCCATTAACTTTTTAGGCATGGTTAAAATCTTTGAGTCAGTCACTCGATTTTATGTAGATTACAAAGGTTGTCTGTGTGTCCTATTTTAAGAGATTTGTTTAGATCTATGATTAAAATCATTTTTTACTTGGTGGAAAGTACATTCTGCTCTTTGGGAGGTTGTTGTCGCATTACTCAAAGGCGGGTCCTGAGGCCGTACAATCCTTGATCGATGTGGTGATATTGATCCACTTTCTATATTGGGGAAATTACACCAATTACCCCCAAAATTAAGCAATTTAAAAAATACTCTAATAACTAATAATAATCTTTAATTACCATAAAAATACGTTCTAAATCCACGCACTCCCAAAACCAAAATCAAAAACCTGTTTCACTCTCTACAAACTCACCATCTTTCTCCTCCTCAAACGGAAAGCTGTTCAAATCATATAACGGTATGTTGTCTATGTTCTTGCTTAATTCATAAACTCGATAAACGAGTGAAGGAAACCTCGAATCTGATTGTTGGTGTGAAATCGCAAGTGCACGATATCGTTAACTAGTAGTAAAAGTGGACTTTTGAGTCCGGATTGTCGATCCCACGAAAACTATTTATTCGTTATAAATTTACTTCGATTCTAAAATTTCTAGATGAAAATCAAAACTAACTAAGAAAATAAAATTGTCGAATAATCCTAAAATGACAATCAAATTGAGATATAATAAAATAAAAATTCAATTAAAATAAAAATAAAATTTTAAAATTTAAAACAACTAATAAAGCAATGAGTAAAGTGGTCGATTTTCTAACAATTAAATGAATATCGAACTAATGATTTCGAAGTAATGTTATAACTTAATTTCTCATCTCAAGTTATTTCTAGAATTGTATTTGGTCGAATTCACATTTGTATCTAATTTACCTCACTCGAGTTCAAATTAGACTTATTTAACTAAGTCAATCATGTATCTCTATAGTGGGTCAGAGTTCTCTTTAGCTTTATGCATTAAATTTTCTAGGAATTCATAAGTGACAACAAGCAACCACAAATTTATATCTCTATCTTTTTGTTGAAATTTCCGAATTTTATTACGTGATCTAATTGTTAACTTACCTCTCGAATTATGAAAACAATCATTAAATCATGAATTGGTGATCAATCAACTAAATCATTAAACACAATAATAAAATCAATACATGAAAATAAAGTACCAACTTGAGAATTAAAATCAAAGTAAAATCATTAAATCTACATCTTCAATCCCGATTAACAATTTAGCTACTCATGTTCTTGGAATAAAAAGCAACAAATAACGTAAACACAACCAGGAGTTTGAATTGTTGAAGAATTGAAATCATCTCCTTGCTTAATGTTTGTCAACCGAGCACTTCCGGTGTGTATAACCAGTCGGATGCTTCCCCGTTCAGTCCAGTCGAATCCTGCTTCTTGTGCACAACCGACCGAAAAATGCTAAAATCACCTCGGGGCTTACCCCCGAGGTGACTGTAGCATCACCCCGAGCGACCAGCTTCCTTCTTTTGTATTCTGCCAATTAATTCCAAGACCACCAAGTTCTTCCAACTTCAATTGCCTCAAATTAATTCCACCACAAACCAACCAATTTATTCCCCCCAGCCGCAATGTTCTTCCCTGTTTGTGTATATATTGGTATATAAGCAGCCAACTTCCAATTAATACCTTCCTTTAATGTATGTTCACTCAATTAATTCCTCCCAACCGGCCACTCAAATCCAACACTTAAACTCACAGCCGACCACTGCCTTCTTTCCCTTGGACCCCTCTCCATTTTTTTTCAACTTTCTCCAATGCCAACCTTTTATTCTCGTAACAGCCGCCCAACTCCCTCTTTCCTCCAAGGTCGGTTGCAGTGTATATAATCAAGAATAATCCTAATTGCACCCCAATTCCAATCAATTAAAAACTCTCCACCACTACCAACTGACTACAGATAACTTGGGCCAAAAGTTTTCCCTTGAATTGATTTTGAGGCCCAAGTGACATTGGTATAGTTTTTCCTTTTATGACTTAATTTTTCAACTAATTTAGATTGGTCCTTATGTCCTTAATTGCTCTTCATATTCCCAACTTTTGATTGGAGTGGTTTAGTCCCCGAATTTTCATCTAATTGTTGTGTGATTGCTTCAATTTTTCAATTCTCTTGATTTTTGAAATAAAACCTGAAATAATGAAAATAAATACAAATTAAGTAGAGTTTATTCAAGAAAAATAATATAATCAATTTTGACAGATAAATAAGTGATTTTCTCACAGGTATTGACCAGGCTGTGATATATGAGTTGATATACTGTCAATTTCTCTGAGTTATGACAGGACTAATTTGTATGAGGATCCCATTTCCATAGCTTCCTTCTGTGCCACAGAGCAGGGAATCCTTGTCTCTACTTCAGTAGGAAATTGTGGACTAGATTTCAGAACTTTAATAAAAGGAATCCCCGGGGCAGTGTTAGTGGCTTCGGGAACTGTTGATTGTTGGTTTGCCGGGACCTTAACTCTAGGGAATGGTTTGTCCATCACCGGATGGAGCTTGTTTCCTGCTAGAGCCACAGTCGGAAACTTGACTCTCACTTGCAATGAGACCTTATCTGCCTGCAACTCAACTGAATTATTGTCTGAAGCACCTGAAGGTGGTATCATCATATGTAACCAATGAGAGACATAGTCATAGACAACCTAATAAGGTATGTCTATTGAAGACTCTAGTCTCTACATGGTCTGTTTCAACTTTAGGCAACTGAAGGTGGATTGAGTCGATTTTTTAGCCCAATCCGAAGGTATTTCGGGAAGTCTTAGAAGGTTTCCTGGAGTAGAGATAAAGGAGATTAGATTGATCTCTCTTCTTCTTCATTTTTTTCTTAAATAATTGTGCTGAAAACTTGTGCTCATTTATTGGGATATATTTTCGACCGGGAACATATATTATTCGTTCCTTGGGCACAATTTTCAACATCGAAACAATTTAGCATTTTTAGCAGAATTTTTCATTGATTTACTTTGTAATCGATCACCTGATTAACTATTGTTTGATTTCTGTTATTATTGTTATATCCAATGGTAATGGGTCTTTGTGATTAACTATTGGATATTTTTGTGTTGCTAATATTATGCTCCTCTTCCAATTTTTTTAACATCCATCTCCCTAAGTTCTGGCTAAAAGTCTCTAACTTTGTTCTTCACTAGCTCAAAAGACTCCCTCAGCTTTCTATTCTCTACAACGAGATTGAATTTCAATTGTGTTAACTGATCAAACTTAGCTTGAGCATTGAGAAACATCCAAATTCGCCATTATTCTTTTAGCCACATCATCCCGAGACTCTGAAGATTGCAATAATTTGTTACTTGCATCTTCTGTGCCACCACCTTTCTCCATTACCTGTTGCGTGCCGTAATGCACTAAAATTAAGTTCAATTTTCTCATCCACTATTACTAAGAATGTAGTAATAGAAGTAAGGGCTCATCCCACGAAGAACAGAAACTAAGATAGTGTTAGTGTCAATTAGAATCGATAAGGGGATTTTGAGTTGAATTATTTGTAAATGATTTGAATAATTAAAACAAAGCAATTAAAATGGTTGGATAAAAAAATCAGATATTAATGGATCCTAGTTCTCAGGTTCGGTTGTATTTTATCACAATGTTATCACTTCCAAATAACACGTGTCCAATTTCTCTCTTGATTTATCACCCGTAAATAGTTAATAAGCTCTAACTACTCCGATTCTTCCTTAATTGGATTCAATTAGAATAAACTCTCTAACCAAACATTAGCTGTTGAATAACCTAAAATAAACTCTTTATATTTAAGGAAACAACTATATGAGTTCGAGAAGAATTAGAGCGAATTAGATTATCAATCACACCAGCTCGTGACAATTAACCTCCGTTGAGTTTTCTATAGAAATATAGAATTCCCAATTGCTACAATGAATTGAACAACAAGACAATTACGAATCCAATCATTCAATATAGTAAATCTCAATACAATAAATAATAAGATAAAGCCTTAATCAAATAAGTCATCATATCGATTGAATTAAAAGCATAAAAAAATAAAAATCCAACAATCAAGAATAAAGAAATTAGTACTACGTTACTAGTTTGGAAAAGTGATAAACAAGTGATATGAAATACAACGTCCCCTTTTTGAACAAGGTAGAGAAGCTTAGCCAAGCATGGCCATGGAGAAACCCAGAATTTATTTGCTCTTGATTCACCTTCCTGATGGAATTAATCTTCTCTTCAAAACTCCAAGCAATGATCCTCTCAAACAATTTATTTTTTTCACCCTCTTTTTGTGATGAAATTCTCCTTTTATAGGTCCCAAAAACGTGCCCTAAGAATCACAACGATATATGCCATAGATAGATATTGAAACCTGTTGAAAGCGGGCCCAAAGAAAGGTACAGCGATCCACCAGCGAAGGCCCAATAATGGCCCAATGGACCTTGACCCACAGCTAAGACCTAGAATATCACCTTGGGATGAATGCCGAGGTGGTATGTCAAGCAAACCTCTTTAGCCGACCTGGTTAACGCCCCGTCCGATGTGCTTTATACCCAGCCGGGGTGCTTTATGGCGTTGACCAGAAGAAAGGGATGGAGTCAGTGATGGGACGCTGCCTTTACCCAGAAGTGACAGGCGCCCATCCCCTACGAAATGTAGCAATGATTACGGTTTGAAAAGCAAGATTGTCACATCCATAAGCTAGGGTGATGACAAGTGTAAAGTATGCCACGTGTCGCAATCCGAGACAAGAAGTTTCACTATAAATGAAGCACAATTGTCTCCAAGTAAAGGGTGAGCAATTTCTCACTCTTAACTCTATATTTCTCTCACTCCCTTTTCTCTCTTTTACACACTTTTATCTCCCGCACCCAATATATATTTGCCTAAAATGAGCACTGACTTAGGCATCGGAGTGCAAACGGGAGCCACCTCGGCCCCCTTTGCAAGCTGATTGTTTGTCTTAGTGCGCAGGAGATCCACGTGTTCAAGAGGGAGGAGCTGAGACGTGTTGGTCCAAGGTCCAGTCGGATTTTGTGGTCAACATTTTGGCGCCGTCCGTGGGAAGCCATACTGCTAACCACGAAAACACATGATAAAAAGCCACACATAGAAAGGTAGCCCTGAAAAAGGACGAATAACCTCTTACAATAGAGCGGATAACTGCAAAGAGCTTTGAAAGATAAGCTGGTTGGCCTTGAAAAAGGTAGGAGCTTTGAAAGATAAGCTGGTTGGCCTTGAAAAAGGTAGGAGCTTTGAAAGATAAGCTGGTTGGCCTAGAAAAAGGTAGGAGCTTTGAAAGGTAAGCTGGTTGGCCTTGAAAAAGGTAGGAGCTTTGAAAGATAAGCTGGTTGGCCTTGAAAAAGGTAGGAACTTTGAAACATAAGTTTAAACAACCTTGAAAAAGGTAGGAACTTTGAAACATAAGTTTAAACAACCTTGAAAAAGGTAAAGAACTTTGAAACATAAGTTTAAACACACTTGAAAAAGGTAAAGAACTTCGAAACATAAGTTTAACAACCTTGAAAAAGGTTTGAAGCAGCAAGACAAAGGTCTATCTATCCTTGAAAAGCAATCTAAAGAACAGAAATTCTTCTGAAACATGAATGAAAGTGACGATGATGTTAACCCCCATAGGGGAGGAAGTGGCCGACACAACGAGGACGAAGTTCCTCAAGGACTCCATGAAAACGCCGACGAGGAAGTGGCACAACCTAATCCACCTCGCCGGCACCGAAATCGCCGCATGATGCGAGACATGACACTCATGGCGGCCCAAATGCTGGAGATGCAGAGGCAGCAAATAGAACAGACTGCTGCAATGAACGCCTTTATGGCCAGAGGGTATGCTGTGAACGAACCCGCAATGCCTCAGCAATACTCACAGCCACACTACCCACCATCCGAAGCGGCCACTGTATCTTATTATTATCAGGATCCGCAGGCATACGCCGAAGTGGACTCCGAGCCCTTATACGAGCGAGACCCAGAACATGGAACACATGGGGAACAAAACCCACCCCCAGCTAGACGCAGGGAGGCTTCTCCCGCAAATTTCGGCAGTGTTTTCAGCCGAATAGGAGGGTTATTCAAGGGACGACGGGGACAAACGGACCCAGGTCGGCGCAATGCCGCAGAGCCCAGAAATAGGCGTGAGCGACGCGCTGAAGAAGCCTTGTCGCAGGATCAAATGTACCGGGACCAACAAGGTATGGGGGGGAGAAAGGATGGCATCAGTACATGAGCCTAGGAATAGGCAAGAAAGAAGAGCCGAAGCAGTTCGGACTAATCCTCGTAATGAATTACAGAGCCATGAAAGGCCAAACTACGGCCACGTTCCACCACCACAAAGGCAAGAGTACGCTCCGCCGCTCTATGGCCAATACCGTGATCCAGAGTATTCCGGTCACGACGAGAACAGCGAGCTGCCGTCATACGAGTTGGATGACGAAGAGGAAGTAAGTCCCTTCACAGAGGGCCTCCGTAGATGCCCCGTTCCCCATGACTTTGAGATGCCAGAAATGGCAAAATACTCTGGCCGAGGTGATCCTGATGATCACCTGTTAAATTACCGCGCCAGCATGGAAATAGCCGGGGCCACCCCGGCACTGAAATGTAAAGCTTTTGCTTTAACCCTTGAGGGAAGTGCCATACGATGGTATAAAAAACTCCCTCCTGGCAACATCCACAGTTGGAGGGATATGAAAACTGCTTTTAAGAATGACTTTGTTTCTTCCAGGCCTGGCCAACTCCCACTCCAACGCCTTCAGGATCTGAGGCAAGGAAGGGACGAATCTCTGAAAAGTTACCTAGCCAGATTTACTGAAGAAATGCATATCTGCGAAAATATCACAGAGGCGGAGATGTTTTCCGCCTTAAAAGGAGGGCTAGATATGACCAGCATGTTTTGGAGGGATGTCCGGAGCAGGAAACCAAGGGATTACAACACCCTGGTAGACCTGATGAAAGAAGAGATTGTATCGGAGGAAATGGCTAGGGCCAGAGATAATCACCCCCAAGGGAGATACAACCTTGGATATTCCAATGAAGCGGACCTCAAAAAGGGAGGAAACAAGGATAGGGTCCTCGGTAACCGAGGTGGTGCTCCTCGTCCATTTCCGGGGACAGGATCCAGCTTTGCAGCAGAAATCACGGAAGCTATCCCTCACTTGCACTCTAACACCCCTTCTCAAAATCCTCACACTGCTCAAGGGAGAGTGGAAAGCAGCCGAAGCGGAAAACAGCCCATGATTGGGGCTTACTGCGCCTACCACAGATATTACGGTCACGCAACAGAGGATTGCAGGGAAATCCACATGCTAGCTGACCAAAAGGCGCAGGGGAGAAGGGGAGGTGACTTCCCCCCCGACACAGGGAGAACTCGAAAATCTGGTGGCCAGAAGTTCAACCGAGCTGATAGGAGAGCTCCGTGGAAGAATTCAACTAAAGAAAGAATTAACAATCATCAAAGAGACAGAAATAAGGGTCAAGACACCACCTCGGCACATGCTAAAGATACACGGGAACCACCTACGCCTGTGGCAGACCTCCCCATTCGTGAAATTGACACAATACTGGGAGGCCCCCACCCAGGTGGGAGCACAAACAACTCTCAAAAGAGGTATATAAGAGAGGCCAAGCAGCCCGCCAACGTGAACTATCATATCCATTCTCATCCTGTTGGGATTCCTCAGACGGAACCTATCACCTTCACACAAGACGATGCCGTTGGAGTGCACTTCCCGCACAACGACGCATTGGTTATCAGAGTGGTGGTGGCTCGAAATGGGCTATCACGAATGATGGTGGATGATGGTGCCTCGGTAAATGTGATATACGGGGCAACTTTTGATAAGATGGGGATCAGCACCCCACTTATTCCAGTCCCTGATCCAATATACGGCTTCACGGGGGACAGCATAACCCCCAGAGGATCCATAACACTTACGACTGAAGTAGGGCAGTCACCGACCCTCTCCAGAATTCCTATGGAATTTTTGGTAGTAGACAAAATCTCCTCCTACCATGGTTCAGTTGGAAGGCCTGGCCTTATTGACTTGGGGGCTGTAACGCATACCAAATACATTTGCATGAAGTTCCCCACCGAGCATGGCGTTGCAACTATAAGGGGAAGCCAAACAGAATCCCGGGCTTGTTACACAAATGCGATCCGGAAGTTTTAGGATCGAAGCCTGAACATGATCAGTGATGTAGCTATGGCCGAGGCTGCCCCATACCCTGAAAGATTGGGTGAAGGGCCATCTGAAGATAAGGATGTCACGATGACCCTAGAGGAGGATTTAGCAGATCTAGACCCCAGGATGGCAGGTGACAATTGCCCCACCCCGGTCGAAAAGTTGGAATGCTTCGGCGTAGACCCACATGATCCAATCAAAGAATTACAGATCGGACTGGACTCGCCAACAGAATACAAGAGTCAATTAAAGGACTTCCTACTTCAAAACCTCGATGTATTCGCATGGAAGCATGGTGACATGGTTGGGATTGATCCTAAGGAGGCCTGTCACAGACTCCAGCTGGATCCCCGAAGCCCTGGGCACAGGCAAAAAAGAAGGCCCATGAGTTCGGACAAGTATGAGGCCTTGAAAGACGAGGTCGCAAAGCTACTGAAAAATGGCTTCATAAGAGAGTCCCGATATCCGAAGTGGGTGTCAAACCCTGTTTTAGTACCAAAACACAATGGGAAATTGCGAGTGTGCATTGATTTTTCTAATTTGAATCAGGCATGTCCCAAAGACAGCTTTCCATTGCCCCGGATTGATCAACTGGTCGACTCCACGGCGGGACACGAGTTGCTAAGCTTCATGGATGCATATTTCGGGTACAATCAGATTCCCATGCTCGAATCGGATGAAGAGCATACTTCATTTATCACAGATAGAGGACTCTATTGCTACAGAGCTATGCCATTTGGCTTGAAGAATGCGGGAGCTACTTATCAGAGGCTGGTAAACCGCATGTTCTCGAAACAATTGGGGAACACTATGGAGGTGTACGTTGACGACATGTTAGTCAAAAGCATGGTCGCTGCTGATCATATCCTCCATTTGTCAGAAGCCTTTGACGTTTTGAGAAGATATCGGATGAAACTCAATCCGGCAAAGTGTGCTTTCGGGGTAGCATCTGGGAAATTCCTCGGATTCATGGTGAATAAGAGGGGAATCGAAGCCAATCCGGACAAAATCAATGCTCTGCTAAACATGCAGTCGCCTCGGAACCCAAAAGAAGTGCAAAGCTTAACGGGAAGAATCGCGGCCCTGAACCGGTTCGTCTCAAAATCCATTGACAAATGCTTGCCATTTTTCAAGGTCCTGAAGGGGGGAAAGCGATTCCAATGGACACCAGAATGCGAGCAGGCGTTTGCCGACCTGAAAGCTTCTTTAGGCCGCCCCCCATTGCTATCAAAGCCAAAATCTGGCGAGCCTCTCTACCTATATTTGGATGTATCTAAAGAGGCTGTTAGCTCAGTGCTAATCCGAGAGGAGGATGGGAACCAGTTACCAGTATATTATGTAAGCAAAGCCATGCTGGACGTCGAAGCTCGCTACCCAGATATGGAAAAACTTGCTCTCTCGTTGATCACAGCCTCACGTAAGCTTGGTCCCTACTTTCAGTCACACTCCATACAAGTGCTCACCAACTTTCCCATGAGACAAGTGTTGCAAAAACCAGACGTTTCTGGGAGGTTACTAAAATGGGCGATAGAAATCAGCCAGTTCGACCTACATTATGCGCCTCGGACCGCCGTAAAGGGTCAGGCGTTGGCAGACTTCGTAGTTGAATTCACCCATCTACCTGAGGTCGAAATGGTAGACAACACCGAGGACAGCCAACATGATGGACAGAAGTGGAAATTGTTCGTTGATGGGTCCTCGGCTGATGGACGATCCGGCGCAGGAATACTGTTAGTAAGCCCAGAAGGGTTTAAATTATACAGTGCAATCCGCTTTGGATTCAAAGCCTCCAACAATGTTGCTGAATACGAGGCGCTATTAGCCGGGCTAAGACTTGCGAAAGCATTGAAGATTAAGTCCGTGGTGGCTAACAGTGATTCGCAGCTTGTTGTAAGCCAATTCAATGGGCAATTTTCTGTCAAAGAACCCTCTATGGTCGCTTACTTGAAGAAAGTAAGAGATTTAGCTATGCACTTCGGAAAAATGGAGTTACAGCACATTCCCAGAACAGAGAATTCCAACGCTGATGCTTTGGCCAAACTAGCAAGCAGCAGTGATTCGGAGCTCCACAATCTGATCCCTGTAGAGCACATGATGACCTCATCCATTGAGCCAGGACCGAAGATCCTGGCGATTGAAGAAGAGGGATCCTGGATGAACCCCCTAATCGCATATTTAAAGCATCAGACAGTTCCAAACGAGCCCGAAGCAGCTCGGAAATTGCGGAAATACTCTGCGAACTTCGTGCTCTTAGACGACTTACTTTATAAGCGGAGTTACACCTCTCCTTTGCTAAGATGTGTGGAGCTAGAGGAAGGGCAGTATGTGATGAGAGAAATCCATGAGGGCATCTGCGGAAACCACACCGGGGCTTTGTCGCTAGCTCGGAAAGCCCTCAAACATGGATATTTTTGGCCTACTATGCGAAAGGATTCCCATGACTTTGTGCGGAAATGTGACAAATGCCAAAGACACGCGACCATACCACATCAGCCGCATCACGAGCTAACTGTGGTAACTAGCCCTTGGCCCTTTGCAAAGTGGAGGGTTGACATTATTGGTCCTATGCCCAGAGGAGCTGGTAACAATTGCTTTGCTATAGTAGCAATTGACTACTTCACCAAGTGGGTCGAAGCGGAACCTTTGATGAAGATCACCGAGGCCAACACCACCAAGTTCATTTGGAAAAATATCATATGCCGGTTCGGAATACCACATTCGCTGGTTAGTGACAATGCAAAACAGTTCAAAAACAGAAGCGTGGATGAGTTGTGTGACGATTTGGGAATCAGGAAGCTGTTCTCATCTCCACATCACCCACAGGCCAACGGGCAGGTTGAAGCGGTGAACAAGACCATAAAAAATACCCTGAAAAGGAAGTTGGAATTCAGAAAGGGGGCGTGGGTAGACGATCTCCCACAGGTGTTATGGGCGCTTCGAACCACCTCGCACACCGCTACTGGTGAAACACCCTTCTCGCTGGCTTACGGAGCCGAGGCGGTATGCCCCGTTGAAATCGGAATCCCTACGCTTCGACAAACTCATTATGACGAAGTTAGAAACGAGGAAGCGCAAAGGGCCGGTTTAGACTTCTTAATGGAAAAGCGGAATGATTCCCAAGAGGTAATGACCAAATACTAGAAAAAGATGGCTCGATACTACAACAAAAGGGTGAAGAGCCGACGCTTTAATATTGGGGACTTGGTCCTCAAAAAGGTTCTTCCTTCAACACAGGAGCCAGGAGTAGGGACTCTGGGGCCTAACTGGGAAGGCCCTTACAAGGTTGTTGCCGAGGTGGTACCCGGAACATACATGATTGAGGACTTGTCTGGAGTTCCTCTATGTAATCCTTGGAACACGGACCACCTTCGCCGTTATTTTCAGTAAAACTAAATTCCTCTATGATTGCAACATTATCATATTATTTCAAAAAATCGTGGGCGAGCTGCGTTAAAAGTTACGCCAATCTCTATTAGACAACCATCATGAATAAACGCACATTCTAAAGTTATTTTGGTCATGACACCATACGCCCACACTATGCATAAAAATTGTTAAGGACAAGGGACTCTCATAAGGCTAAACTACGATCACCACGTAAGGATTGGGAGTTTTAATACAATAAATGCTTCGAACCACTCAAAATCTAAGGTGCCGCACTCATTCACCGTCATTCACCGCACGATATGTTTGGAATCATTCAAATATAACCAAATGTTGTCACTTAGACCAAAATCCTTGGTGCGTTAAGTTAGTTCATACATACGGACAAAGCGTTTGCAAGATATACTAAGTGCTGTGTGCATAAGCGTAAAAGACAAACGTAAAAAATTCTTGTGTTATTTTGGCCGCAAATACAACACGCCTCCGCCAGGCAAGATCTTTGCTAAAAACAAGGGACTCCGGTGAATTTACACTGCGACATTAACAGAGGTTCATACAAAGATGTAAATGTAGGTGTCACAGAGTTTTAAGGTAAAATCGCTCAAAGGTTGGTCAAGATCAGAGCTAATTAGTAAAGGTATATCAACTGTGCCGGATCTGGGGGAATAGCAAATGATTAAACTAGAATATAATTATTGCTGCAAAGTGATGACAAATTCGATCCGCTCATGAATGATCACATCGGATTTGAGGGACTAGCACACCCAAAATATGGCCATCCACGACCAAAGGTTTAGATATCGCCTTGGACTAAATGGTCGAGGAGGAAAAGGCACGGGAGCCCCTCCAGCCGAACTAAGTTATGCTTGTCCGAGGTGCTCTAAATCATGTGCATTTTACAAATCAAGACATTTACAGACAGACATTTACAATATGTGCATTTTACAAATCAAGACATTTACAGACAAACATTTACTTGGTCCCACATATCATCTTACAATTATGAAACTCGCACTTGGAAATACTCATGTTTAAGCAGTAAAGGAAAAACGTTGCTGCACCAAAATATGAATAAGCTGCTCCATTCATAAAAATGAGACGTGTACAATATGAAGTGCCGGGGGACTTACAAAAAGAAAGAAAAGAAAAAAACAAAAAGCTAAAGCTAACAAATACAGAAGAAGATTATTGTGGAGGAGGGACATCTCCCAAGGGGCCTCTATCAGACACGCCAAGAGGATCCGCAGGAGCATCTTGAGGCTCAGGGCACAAGGCTTCAATAGAGGACAGGTCCAAGGCCGGATAAGCTTCCTTCACGTCCCCCAAAGCCATCCTGGCCCCTAGGTTCCCAAAGACCCTTTGCATCGCCTCGTACTCTGGGGTCTCTTCAAAAGTGT
Organism: Ligustrum vulgare; assembly: GCA_963555705.1. Classification (NCBI taxonomy): domain Eukaryota; kingdom Viridiplantae; phylum Streptophyta; class Magnoliopsida; order Lamiales; family Oleaceae; genus Ligustrum; species Ligustrum vulgare. The sequence continues at coordinate 5,114,453 of OY743185.1, forward strand.
CCTTGAAGTTCTGGACAGCCTCAGACACTCGGGTACTTAAAGCATTCTCCACCCGTGTCATGACGGTCTGCTCTAGAACCTCAGTAATCCTAGTTTGCATGTGTTTTTCCAAAGAGGCAAGGTCCTCCTCCGCCTTTGCCTTGGCCTCCCGCTCCCTCCCCAATTCTTCATTCGCTGCTGCCGCCTCGGCTTCCAGCCTGGACTTAGCTGCGTTAGCGGTAGTCAGAGCCTCAGAGGCGATGGATTGGGCACGGTTAGAATCATCCAGTTTCTTGCACAATGTTGCCACGTCAGACTCAGAGGCCAGGAGGTCGTGTTTCAACTTATCATTATCCTCCTGGAGCCGCTTGGCATTGGTCCTCTCCTCGGAGGAAGACTTCCGGGCTATGGCCAGCTGGGTCTTCAAATCATTTATCTCCTTTAGCATGTTGTCCGCATGCCGGAGAGCAGTTTCAGCATTCTTCTTGTCCCGCTGCGCCTCATCCACGGACGATCCCACCTCGTCAATAAGGGCCAGCGCCCTGGAATTCATGACCTTAGCGGCGAGCAGCTTCCGGGACGGACTGGCACTAGAAGAGAAGGCGGACCAGCCTTCCGTCCAAAATTGCTCGGTTATAAAGGCAGCCCGGGCTGGAGGTGAACTGGGAGAGTCAAACAGCGAAGGGCTGAAAGTGACATCCCTTGGGAGAATGCTGGTTTTGATGTGCTTGAGCTCCTTTGCCCCCTCCGGTGTCACTTCATAGGCCAAGCCTGGAATGGGCACAGAAGGCTCATCCTCTAGGTCTTCGATCATGGGAGGCGGAGGTGCAGAGGTGGATTCCTTGCCCTTACCTCTTCTGAGTATCTTCAGGGGGGCGGGCTCCTCCTCAGGGGCATGTTCGAAAATGTCCTCGGACAAAGGAGGCGGCATTGAGGCATCCTTAGCCTCCCTGTCTCTCTTGGATCCGCCCCTGTCAGACCTTTTCCCTTTCCCCTTTGGAAGGGCTCCCTTAGGGTCGGCCTCCTTTTCTGTGTTAGGCCTCTGAGGGCCCACAGGCAGCAGAGTAGGCGGTGGCATTAGGGCTGGAAGAGGGCCCTTTGGGCCGTAGACGCCTCGGAGACCTCCTTTGCCACCCCAACTTGCAGGTTGGCCAATACCGCCTTCTGTTTCCTTTCAACTTCACTACCATGGCGAAGTGCAGGGGGAATTTCTGTAGCCATAAGACTCTTCAAAGAAATCTTTGGAAAATCCTTAGAACCTAGCAAGAAAGAGAGGGAAATGAGGCTACAAACAGAAAAAGCATAAGATATAAAAGCAGTAACAAAGCAAACTCACCCATGGCTCGCATAAGACCGTGTTTGACGAATAGTTTGTTCTGCTGAATAACCCCTTGAAAGGTGCCCTTATAAGCGAACAAACGCCTAACTGCCGCTAAATCCGCGTCAGGGAGTAGGCGGGCAAAAATGTCCCCTGTCACAAATCAGAAGCGTGTTAAAAACCAGCAAAGGAAGATGAATGGAAAATAAAAACAAGTGACACATGACACTTGAGGACACTAAAGCAAACACAAGACTCACTAGGAAGGGAAAGAGTTCGGGGAACAGAAATTTCCGGACAAGGGTCCATAGGAGAACTCTGCCACTCCCCGGCCACCCAGAACCATTGATTCCTCCAGTTCTTTATGGAGGTAGGTTGGCCAGTAATAACAGGAGGATATGAGCCTCGAGGAGACAGATAATACCAGTCCTTCACATCAGCCCTAACGTCCCTCTCCCTTCTCACTGACTTCTTCAGAGCGTACAAAGTATGAATAATGTATAGAGAGATGGGATAGTCGGGATTGACCTCATGCCACGCTAGCCAAGTGCCCACGGCCTGTGTCCATAAATTAGGTGCTAACTGGTAGGGGCACAAGTTATAACTCCTAAGCAGGGCCCTGAAGAAAGGATGCAGAGGTAACCTCATACCGCAGGACAAGGCATCGTAACATATGGCCGCTTGGCCTGAAGGAGGGCTACATGGTCGGAAAGAGGGCGTAGGATGCACTAAACGGACCCCTTCTGACATCCTGAACTTCGCCGAGGCCCCAGCCAAGTCAACTCCTCGGATTTCAGTGGCGACCTCGCTGCTCTCCCACAAATCTGGGTTTGGGTCAGGGTCCACATGATATCCTGATATTTTGTTCACCAGGTCCACCCAACCTTCTACCTGGGCTATCTCCTCCACTGAGAGCCCCAACTCCTCTCTGTGCGCCCGGAAAGGGGCCCTGGTGTCCAAATCAAGATCCTGTGGGCCAGAAGAAGAACCTGTTGCTCCCTTTCTCCCCATGTCTCTATCACGTTTGCTTCGGAGTTCTCCTAGCACGGATTCCTCTTCGGACGACAGATGGGCCATGTAGTTCTGGTCTCTCTCTTCTTCGCTGTCAGAATCACTCAAATAAATTATACCGCTAGTTTTCCTATTCCTCCTATTAATCTGCTCCCTAAAGAAGCGGGAACTAAAAACCGATAAAGAGATGGGGCAGAAACCTCTGACGGGAACCGCCATCGCTAACATTTCCTGTGAACCCGTTCCCCCAACTCTTTCCATTTTTTTTTCTTTTTGTTTTAAAGGAGAGTCAGACTCAACTAAAGAAAAACAAAGTGCAAAAACAAAATTCTCAAACCCACAATGAGAAACTAAAAGTAAGAATGTCTTACATATACAGGGATAAAGAGATTTACCTTCAAAAGACGAATGCTTGACACTGTGCACTTGAAATGAAGAACTCGCCAAGGAAAACTGTGGAACGTTAAGGGTGGATGCTGGGTGGTAAATCCTAGAAGAAAAGACGCGAAACTCGCAATGAAGAGAGAGACGGCGCAAGTTTTCGCGAAAGTATGGCTGAGAAGATTCTAAGAAAATGGTAAAAGGTGAAATGGTAAAATGAAGAAGGATTTATAGGCATCCTAACGGTCTAAATTCCTTGAGTTTCGTGAGCCGCATGATTAATGTGGGTAACCCATGCTTCTTGGAAAATGAGCTAATCAAAGCACCATCCGTCAAAGGGAGGAACAAAAACCGTTCAGCTACCACGGTGTATACCACGCGCTGCGAAATGGTGCCCCCCTCCCCTTATATATATATATTTCTTGGAAATAAATACCGATAGCTCCTCCGAATTGAATGCGCCGCCTAAGAAATGCGCTGATATGATCCTGGCCAGTGGGGGGAGAAAAAATCCGAGGCATAAGGTCGGCTATGATGTGGATCCGAGCCTTACCTAAGGAATTTCTTCATTGAAATCCCTAAAAAGTTAACGCTGTGAAATCATGGCAAATCCTACACGACCATGAATGATCCCTTCGGATTTGAGGGACTAGTGTTGAAAGCGGGCCCAAAGAAAGGTACAGCGATCCACCAGCGAAGGCCCAATAATGGCCCAATGGACCTTGACCCACAGCTAAGACCTAGAATATCACCTTGGGATGAATGCCGAGGTGGTATGTCAAGCAAACCTCTTTAGCCGACCTGGTTAACGCCCCGTCCGATGTGCTTTATACCCAGCCGGGGTGCTTTATGGCGTTGACCAGAAGAAAGGGATGGAGTCAGTGATGGGACGCTGCCTTTACCAAGAAGTGACAGGCGCCCATCCCCTACGAAATGTAGCAATGATTACGGTTTGAAAAGCAAGATTGTCACATCCATAAGCTAGGGTGATGACAAGTGTAAAGTATGCCACGTGTCGCAATCCGAGACAAGAAGTTTCACTATAAATGAAGCACAATTGTCTCCAAGTAAAGGGTGAGCAATTTCTCACTCTTAACTCTATATTTCTCTCACTCCCTTTTCTCTCTTTTACACACTTTTATCTCCCGCACCCAATATATATTTGCCTAAAATGAGCACTGACTTAGGCATCGGAGTGCAAACGGGAGCCACCTCGGCCCCCTTTGCAAGATGATTGTTTGTCTTAGTGCGCAGGAGATCCACGTGTTCAAGAAACTAAGATAGTGTTAGTGTCAATTAGAATCGATAAGGGGATTTTGAGTTGAATTATTTGTAAATGATTTGAATAATTAAAACAAAGCAATTAAAATGGTTGGAAAAAAAATCAGATATTAATGGATCCTAGTTCTCAGGTTCGGTTGTATTTTATCACAATGTTATCACTTCCAAATAACACGTGTCCAATTTCTCTCTTGATTTATCACCCGTAAATAGTTAATAAGCTCTAACTACTCCGATTCTTCCTTAATTGGATTCAATTAGAATAAACTCTCTAACCAAACATTAGCTGTTGAATAACCTAAAATAAACTCTTTATATTTAAGGAAACAACTATATGAGTTCGAGAAGAATTAGAGCGAATTAGATTATCAATCACACCAGCTCGTGACAATTAACCTCCGTTGAGTTTTCTATAGAAATATAGAATTCCCAATTGCTACAATGAATTGAACAACAAGACAATTACGAATCCAATCATTCAATATAGTAAATCTCAATACAATAAATAATAAGATAAAGCCTTAATCAAATAAGTCATCATATCGATTGAATTAAAAGCATAAAAAAATAAAAATCCAACAATCAAGAATAAAGAAATTAGTACTACGTTACTAGTTTGGAAAAGTGATAAACAAGTGATATGAAATACAACGTCCCCTTTTTGAACAAGGTAGAGAAGCTTAGCCAAGCATGGCCATGGAGAAACCTAGAATTTATTTGCTCTTGATTCACCTTCCTGATGGAATTAATCTTGTCTTCAAAACTCCAAGCAATGATCCTCTCAAACAATTTATTTTTTTTCACCCTCTTTTTGTGATGAAATTCTCCTTTTATAGGTCCCAAAAACGTGCCCTAAGAATCACAACGATATATGCCATAGATAGATATTGAAACCAACAAGGACACTTTATGCGGGAAGGTTACGACCGTAAGTCTAGAGCTTACGGTCGTAAATGCATTTTTGGAAATTTTTGCATTTTGAAAGTTACGACCGTAACTTTACGGTTTACCAACGTAAGTGTATTTCTACAATCTTCCAATTACGCCTAATATTGATTTACGGCCGTAAGTTATTTGCAGTCTTGGTCCCCGAACTTCGTTTTTAAGCTCATTTTGGTCCCTTTTTCCTCATTTCTTGACCTTTGTGATCTTATATAACATAAAACATAAAATGCATTAAACAATACTTAAATATGATCAAACCACTAACAAAATAGGGCCACAAGTGAACCAAAAAAGTGCTAATAAGACATTTATCACCAACTTACCAAACCACTCTCTCCAATCGGGGAGCTATTTGTGAGCATTTTTCCACTCCTTCTGTTGTTTTAATTGCATCCTCGGCAACCTATGCACTTCTTTCTACAAATTTTCTGTCAGGCTTGATTTTTCTTGTTGCATGAGGTCCAATGTCTGACCAAGGGTGGAAGAATCAATTTTTTTCTCCTTTTCTAGAATATGCAAACATACCTGTCCTTTAGCTTTTGCCATCTGGTCATTTTCCTCTTTCAATCTTGTCGTTTCATTCTTTCCAAACTCGAGATCGTTTTCCAGAGTTAGAATAGTGGTGCTGAACATTTGTTCTCCGACTGTTATTTTGGCCGCTTGATCTTCAACATCGTTCATTTGGAAGCGGAGAGTCTTCATGTAGTGCAGGTACTCATCCATGTTCACCGTGTTCGCTAATATCAAGTTTTGAAAAAGAAAAAATATGGTGAGAAGAACGCTGGATGCGTGGATCAAATTAATGGAATTTGTATATGGTTCGTGAAAAGGCGAGTGTTTTGGCAGATTGATCTATCTACTTGCTTCATATGTATTGTTAAAAAAAAAATATAATGGTTAAAGTAATAAAAAAAATGACATCGTGCCACGTTTAAATAAAAAAGTGATGTTTTGTCATTTTTTTGGCTGTCACTTTTTTATTTTAAAAAATAATAATAATTATTTAAAAAGTGATAAAAATATTTAAAAAGTGTGTGAGTTTGTGTAATTTGTTAGTCTATGATGAATATTGCAAAAATAAAAAAAGTGACATTCAAGTAAAAAAAAAAAAAAAAGTGACAAAACGTCACTTTTTTCCAAATAAAAAGTAGCACCATATCACTTTTTAATTAAAAGAAAAATTAAAAACGTGACAATTGTTTGTGTATAGTGAATGGAGAATACCTTTGTTTGGTTCTTTTTAAAATTCTCTTTTTTTCTTACAGTACTCAATCTCAACCATCCAATAAAAGTCAAACTCACTATATTTAACTTTTCAACCATTCATTCTCCTAAAATCACTATTCATTAAAAAAAATTCATTTTAAATAAGAGTAATTGGCGCAAAACGTCCCCACATTTGGACTCTCTTGCTAAATTCATCCATATCTTTGATTTTTTGGCAATTTCATCTTCATCTTCACACTTTCTTGATAAATCGGTCACTGCCTGTCCAAAAATCTGTTAGTTAACCGTTAAATCATTTATTGACCATTTTTTATGACGGGCAAAAAAGTCTTTGTATATTCTTTAATTGGGTAATTGGCGCAATTGGTCCCTATCTTTCACGCTTCTTGTGGAATTCGTCCCAACGTTTATTTTTTTGACAAATTCACCCATACCTTCACCTTTTCTTGCTAAAAACGTCCCTACCGTCTAATTTCATCTAAAAATCCGTTAGTTGACCCAAAAATCACCCATTGACTTTTTTTATTTTATTTTATAATCTTATTGACTATTTTAATGAAGGGCAAACAAGTCATTTCCTATTATTTAATTTAAAATGATGTAAAGGAAATAATAAAATAAAAACAAACCAAAACAAAAAAATATTTGTTACTGTTACGACCATGACTAATTGAACATGACAAGTCATCTATATGGGCCCATCAGGGGAGACACAAAACATCCAATCACCTAATCATGGGCAAAAACTGCGGATACCAAATTTGCTGGATTCTCATATGCCGAGGTGATGCTGTGCCGAGGTAACCTATGTCGGGGTGATGCTGTGCCGAGGTACTCCTAAGCCCAGGGGAGTACCCTGAAAATGTGACAAGACAGCTTGATGTGACAACATCTTTAAAGTGATTTGATGGTTACTTTAACCCTATAACATGTAGTAATGATTATAACTAAAAAAATGGTTTACCTCATGAAGGGTTATGATCTTACCATATGTAAAGCATAACACATGTCATAATCTAAGATAATTACACCTTCTATAAATAGGGCACACTTGCCTCCAAAGAAAGGGTTAGCAATTTAATACACTTATCAATATATTTATCTCACTCCTTTTTCTCTCTTTTACACACACTTATATTTCCCGCACTCAAATTATATTTGTTGAACATGGCCAATGACTTTGGCATCGGAGTGCAAACGGGAGCCGCCTCGGCCCCCTTTGCAAGCTGATTGTTTGTCACAGTGCGCAGGAGATCCACGTGTTCAAGAGGGAGGAGCTGAGACGTGTTGGTTCAAGGTCCAGCCGGATTTTGTGGTCAACATTTTGGCGCCGTCTGTGGGAAACCATACTGCTAACCACGAAAACGCGTGGTGAAAAGCCACACATAGAAAGAAAATCCTGAAAAAGGACGAGTCACCTCTTGCAAAAGAGTGGAGAACTGCAAAAACTTTGAAACATAAGTTGAGTAACCTTGAAAAAGGCATAAAACTTTGAAACATAAGTTTGCTCACCTTGAAAAAGACATAAAACTTTGAAACATAAGTTTGCTCACCTTGAAAAAGGTATAAAACTTTGAAACATAAGTTTGTTCACCTTGAAAAAGACGTATAACTTTGAAATATAAGTTTAAAAAACCTTGAAGAAAAGGTGAAGAACCTCTTGAAAAAGAGATGAGAAATACTACAAAAACCTTGAAAAATGGCTGATAACCTCTTGAAAAATCGCGAAGACCACAAAAATCTTGAAAAAAAGGTGAAGAACCTCTTGAAAAAGAGAGGAGAAATACTACATAAAACCTTGAAAAAGGGCAGATAACCTCTTGAAAAAGAGTGAAGAACCACAAAAACCTTGAAAAAAAAGGTGAAGAAACTCTTGAAAAAGAGAGGAGAAATACTACATAAAATTTTGAAAAATGGCTGATAACCTCTTGAAAAAAGAGTGAAGAACCACAAAAACCTTGAAAAAAAAGGTGAAGAACCTCTTGAAAAAGAGAGGATAAATACTACATAAAATCTTGAAAAAGGAAGGAAACCTTTTGAAAAAGATTGGTAACAAATGCCTTGAAGAAAGGCCTCCCCGAAAAAGGAACTCTCCTTCTTATTGCCCCTAAGTGGCATGGCCGAAGTGCTTCCCTCATATTGCCTAAGTGGCATGGCCGAAGTGGCTCTCCCCTCATATTGCCTAAGTGGCATGGCCGAAGTGCTTCCCTCATATTGCCTAAGTGGCATGGCCGAAGTGGCTCTCCCCTCATATTGCCTAAGTGGCATGGCCGAAGTGACTTCCCTCTTATTGCCTAAGTGGCATGGCCGAAGTGCTTCCTTCATATTGCCTAAGTGGCAAGGCCTAAGTGGCTTCCCTAATATTGCCTAAGTGGCATGGCCGAAGTGGCTTCCCTCATATTGCCTAAGTGGCATGGCCTAAGTGGCTTCCCTCATATTGCCTAAGTGGCATGGCCGAAGTACTTCCCTCATATTGCCTAAGTGGCATGGCTGAAGTGGCTCTCCCCTCATATTGCCTAAGTGGCATGACCGAAGTGACTTCCCTCTTATTGCCTAAGTGGCATGGCCGAAGTGGCTTCCCTCATATTGCCTAAGTGGCATGGCGAAGTGCTTCCCTCATATTGCCTAAGTGGCATAGCCGAAGTGCTTCCTTCATATTGCCTAAGTGGCAAGGCCTAAGTGGCTTCCCTCATATTGCTTAAGTGGCATGGCCGAAGTGGCTTCCCTCATATTGCCTAAGTGGCATGGCCAAAGTGGCTTTCCTCTTATTGCCTAAGTGGACTCCTTCCGAAGGACCTCTTCCATGGACCTCTTCCGAAGGACGTCTTCCATGGACTCCTTCTGAAGCACCTCTTCCGAAGGATGTCTTCCATGGACTCCTTCCGAAGTACCTCTCTCGAAGGACGTCTTCCATGGACTCATTCCGTAGCACCTCTTTCGAAAGACGTCTTCCCTGGACTTCTTCTGAAGCACCTCTCTCGAAGGATGTCTTCCATGGACTCCTTCTGAAACACCTCTTCCGAAGGACCTCTTCCTTGGATTCCTTCCGAAGCACCTCTTCCGAAGGACCTCTTCCATGGACTCCTTTCCGAAGCACCTCTTCCGAAGGACGTCTTCCATGGACTCCTTCTGAAGTACCTCTTTCGAAGGACGTCTTCCATGGACTCCTTCCGAAGTAACTCTTCCGAATTACCTCTTCCATGGACTCCTTCCGAAGCACCTCTTCTTAAGGACCTCTTCCATGGACTCCTTCCGAAGCACCTCTTCCGAAGGACGTCTTCCATGGACTTCTTCCGAAGTACCTCTCTCGAAGGACCTCTTCCATGGACTCCTTCCGAAGTACCTCTTCCGAAGGACGTCTTCCATGGACTTCTTCCGAAGTACCTCTCTCGAAGGACCTCTTCCATGGAATCCTTCCGAGCACATCTTCCGAAGGACGTCTTCCATGGACTTCTTCCGAAGTACCTCTCTTGAAGGACGTCTTCCATGAACTCCTTCCGAAATACCTCTTCCATTAACTCCCTCCAAGTGAGGGACCCCCTTCAAAGAGAAGGACTCCTACAAGGGACTCCTTCCAAGAGAAAAACTACGTTAATTGACTCCCTCCAAATGAGGAACCCCTCTTCCTAAGAAATCCTTCCAAGAGAAGGACTTCTTCAACGAACTCCTTTTACAAAGGACTCTTTCATTGGTCGATTTCACTCTAGGAAAAACATCTGAAAGCTATAAATTCGAACCCCATCCATGAATGCCTGAGACATCCAAATTTAAGGGACTAGAGAGCATATACATGCATGTCAACACGAGACACAATGTATATATAATTTGTTTCATATTCTCCAAAGATACACATATCAAAACGAGACAAGCTTGTAAGCCCTCCATTCGCTTGAATTAAGCGTATTCTCTCTGCAATCCAGACGGGCTATTAGCCCTCACACATATAGAAGTAAGATCTTCAATGTTATTGAAGACAACCTTATAATTCCCCTCCTATTTGAGGCATGCTTGGGATATTACTATGAGCTTATATGCCTTCGTAAGTTCGAAGCACACTCGAGTATTCTTTTTGTTGGGATAAAAGATGCACTTTCAAATTTTAAATAACACAGCCCAATACTCTCTTAATATAACCAAGAAAAACCTACTTGAAAGGGTTGTCAAGTGTTCAAATAAGGATCCAAGTGTCCAAACTATATTAAAGCATGGGCCCAAGTGCCTATATTATTCCTCATCGGTGACGCTTTACCATGTAAAATATATTCTATTTTTTCCATTCTGATTATGTCTTGCAAGAAGGATTTTTTATATATTTTGTGTTTTGGTTATTTCTTAGAGTATACACACACTCCATCATCTTCGATCCCTTATATTTTCAAGTCCGGTTCGCACATAAATGAACCAACCAGAGTTGAGGGACTAGTGTTACGACCATGACTAATTGAACATGACACGTCATCTATATGGTGATGTGATCCGGAAAAGGCGTCAAAAATGAGAAATCAAGATACGGGCAATTCAACAATATTCTACATGGAAAAATGAACAAGTTTCGTGTTGGGCTCGAGTAGAGATTCAAATCACGTCAACGGATCAGAAAATCAGAAAATTGGGCAGAAGATGCGTTACGGCCGTAACAATGTTTCTCACGGCCGTTACTTATGGATTTCACAGCCGCATCACATTCCTCCCGGCCGTAAATGAAAATTGGTATTTTTGTTCAGAAGGAGATTTACGGTCGTAACCTCAATCTTCACGGCCGTAACTAATATGGTGACATTTTGATCAGAGAAGGACTTACGGCCGTAAGTTCGACTTTTACGGCCGTAAGCGGTGCAAATCAGATTTTTCGGGATTTTAGTATTTCAGTTGATTTGTATTTCCTTTATTGGTTTTAAATTCCGTTCCAACCTGAATTCAGAACTTTCCAAGCGTTATTCCGCGAGCTACGATCATATGGGCCCACCAGGAGAGCCACAAAACATCCAGTTACCTAATCATGAACCATAGGCAAAAACTGCGGATACCAAATTTTCTGGATTCTTATATGCCGATGTGACCCTATGCCGAGGTGATGCTGTGCCGAGATAACCTATGCCGGGGTGATGCTGTGCCGAGGTACTCCTAAGTCGAGGGGAGTACCCTGAAAAGGTGACAAGACAGCTTGATGTGACAACATCTTTAAAGTGATTTGATGGTTGTTTTAACCCTATGACATGTAGTAATGATTATAACCAAAGAAATGGTTTACCTCATGAAGGGTTAGGATCTTACCATATGTAAAACATAACACATGTCACAATCTAAGATAATTACACCTTCTATAAATAGGGCACACTTGCCTCCAAGGAAAGGGTTAGCAATTTAATACACTTATCAATATATTTCTCTCACTCATTTTTCTCTCTTTTATACACACTTATATTTCTCGCACTCAAATTATATTTGTTGAACATGGTCGCTGACTTTGGCATCGGAGTGCAAATGGGAGCCGCCTCGGCCCCCTTTGCAAGCTGATTGTTTGTCATAGTGTACAGGAGATCCACGTGTTCAAGAGGGAGGAGCTGAGACGTTTTGGTTCAAGGTTCAGCCGAATTTTGTGGTCAACAGTTACTGTTCATATTCTTCCCAACCTCATTCCCACTCGTTTAGTTCAATTACACTCTTTATTTTTTTCTAATTGTTGTAACTGCACTCGAGGCATCTGGATGTAGATCATAGATAGACCCCTAATCGTCTCCCTCGAGCCTGTCATTTTTTTTTTTTGCGTCAATTTCAGACCTAAACATGTGAAACGCTAAGGCCTCATTCTCTTTACTGTTTTGAGTTTTCGATTTTTGGAAATATCGAAAACGCGTTCACTTTGCCCATTTTCAGAAATGCGTTTTCCAAAACACAAAAAAAAATACAAAGGAAACTCAAAACGATTTTATTGCGTTTTGAATATTTTGTGTTAAAAAGTCCAAAACGACCAAAACGCTCATGTTGGATTTTTTTTGTTTTTTTGTTTGTTTGTAAATGTGAGATACTTCCTTCACTTGAAATTCTTATATTATTTTGTCATTATATATAGATCCATGTTAAGATTTTTTTTTTTTTTTTGTAATTTTTTTTTTTTATTATTATTATTATTATTTTTAAATGTGAGACACTTCATTCACTTGAAATTCTTATGTTATTTTGTCATTATATATAGATCCATATTAAGATTTTTTTTTTTTGTAAATTATTTTTATTTTTACTTTTTGTAAAAGTGAGACACTTCCTTCACTTGAAGTTTTTATGTTATATGTAGATCAATGTTAAGTTTTTTTTCTTGTAAATTTTTTATTTATTTATTATTTTTTTTTTTGTAAAAGTAAGACACTTCCTTCATTTGAAGTTCTTATATTATTTTGCTATTATATAGATCCATGTAAGATTTTTTTATTTTTTTTTTGTAATTTTTTATTTATTATTATTACTATTATTTTTGTAAATGTGAGACACTTTCTTCACTTGAAATTATTATATTATTTTACCATTATTTATAGATCCATGTTAAGATTTTATTGGTATGGGGTTAAATTTTTGTTTAGTTGAAGCAATATTAATGATGAATTTATTGACATAGAGAACTAATTGATTTATTAACATTAAAATTAATGTAATTCAACAAATCAACCATTTTTTACATATAAAATATCACAAAATAAATATATCAAAAAATTATAAAGTAAACGCATTTTTCAGTTTTCTATTTTTGAAGACAGTTTTCCAAAATCACAAAGAGAACATATTTTGAGCAATCCCAAAACAAACAACCAAAATCTAAAATTCAAAACAAAATCCAAAAACTCAACACAAAGAGAACGGCCCCTAAATTTCCACATCTCATCCAATAAATTAAATGCACAAAAATGGTTGTTTTCTACCATATCAATCTGAATCATTTCCTGCCCTAACACCAAAAAGATTCCCCGGGGGCAATTACAGCAATTGCAAAAAAATAAAAATAAAGAGGATTTAATTGAACTAAACGAGTGAAAATTGGCTTGGGAAGACGATGAATAGTGACAAACATTTTTTTGTTTTTGTTTGTTTTTATTTTATTCTTTCTTTTACATCATTTTAAATTAAATAATAGGAAATGACTTGTTTGACCTTCATTAAAATAGTCAATAAGATTATAAAAAACAATAGTCAATATGTGATTTTTGGGTCAACTAACGGATTTTTGGATGAAATTATACGGTAAGGACGTTTTTAGCAAGAAAATATGGATGTAAGTGTAAATTTGCCAAAAAAAAAATAAACGTTGGGACGAATTTCACAAAAAAGTGTGAAAGGTAGGGACCAATTGCGCCAATTACCCAATTAAAGAATATAATAAGACTTTTTTGCCCTTCATAAAAAATGATCAATAGATGATTTAACAGTCAATTAACAAATTTTTGGACGGCAGGGATCAATTCAGCAAGAAAGTGTGAAGGTGATGATGAAATTGTCAAAAAATCAATGGTGGGGATGAATTTAGCAAGAGAGTCCAAAGGTAGGGACATTTTCGCCAATTACCCTTTTAACAATACCAAACACACATAATTTTCGATTCACGATCTGTACTCATATTTGAGAAAAAATCCCAACGCCATATTTAATCTTTCTTGCCATGCAGGCCTCAAGAAACTTTCATCGTCTGGATATCTTCTGGCCTTTAATGCAGCTTCTACAACAAAATCAGACGCCCATCTCGAGCAAAATCTAAGCTGTACGAATATGTTTAGATTGTAGCACAACAATCTCGAATTCTAAGTGCAGCCTGTCAATACTTTTACTCGAATAATTATTATTTATTGCAATGAAAATATTAACTATTTATACTCATGGACCCAATGTAACATTTTAGCCATGTTAACTTAGACAGGAAAAACTAGAAACATTGTCATAAGCTAAAAGTTGTTTAAATATACAACATTGTTATGGATAAGCATTCATCGAGGTTCCACCATCTACATAGATAACTTGTCCAGTAATATAAGAAGCAGCAGGAAAACATAGGAATGCCACCACGGAAGAAACTTCACTAGGCTGTCCAGGGCAGCGTAAAGGAGTTCGAGCGATTGAGCCTTCGATTAGCTGCTTCATATCAGGACTTGGCTGCAATAAACAAAGCTTTTGGGAAAATAAGACAAAAACAGCAAAATCAGATGCTAATATACACAATATATGTGTTTACAGTTAAGGCTTCAATCAACGATGTTTCAATTATCCATGGCGCGACTGCATTAACGCGAATGTTATCCTTCGCCCACTCGCACGCCAAGTTTCTTGTTACCTGATTCATTGCTCCTACACAAAAGATGGACAATAAAATCACTAAGCAGAAGTGGAATTTTGATTTATATTGCTTCTGTTTGTTATATATTAAAATCAGATTTCTAGTAGATTTTGATGAAAATTGATGTGTTGTTGAAAAGCTGAGGGTCTCATAAAATATATGGTTAAAATTAATTGTTACTTAGATTTTAATCAGAACAGGGGCTACCATCTTTTTGCAGCTACCTTTAGATGCTGAATACAAAGAAGTGGAAGGAGTAGCCATAAGTCCAGCCACTGAAGAGATGAACACAATGCTTCCTGTACCTGATGCCTTGAGAAAAGATTGTGCAAGTTGAGATAAATGATAAGAAGCCTCAAAATTTGTACCCATTATCAGTGAGTAATCTTCAGCTGTGTATTCCGTGGCTTCCTTAGCTCGAGTTGTGCCGACATTGTTCACCTTAAAAATCAATGTATTCATTTCAGAAAACTCGTGCTGCAGAACAAAATATAATACGAAAAGGGGACAAACTAACCAAGATATTGATCTTACCATTGAAATAAATGGAAACAGTATCTATCAGCTTATCGCGTTGGGCTCGTACTGATAAGTCACACAGAGAGCCCGTTGCTCGAAAGCCCTTACGCTTCCATTCTTCCAGGCATTCATCCAACTCCTTTTGATTACGAGAACATGTATATACTATTGCACCAAAACGCGCAAATTCTTCTACTATGGCATGTCTAACCAAAAAAAAAAAAAAAAAGATCGAGTAAGATAAGCACCTTTTAAGATTAGCATAACTAGTACCATTACATTAAGGTGTATTTGATTGTATTAGAAAAGATGGAAAATAAAATATTTTCTAGTTAAATTCCATCTTCAAGTGTTTGATTGGCAAATTTTCCATGGAAATTATTTTCCCTCCAAGGTTAAAAAGTGAGAATTTTCCTTGAAATCCTTGAATTTATTTTCTTTGGGTGGAGATGGAAAAATATTTTTCATGGAAAATGATTTTCATTTTCCTTTTCCACCCTCCAATCAAACATACCCAAGAGTATAGTAAAACGAGACCGAATTTAACTAATCACATACCCTATGCCCCGAGTACCGCCCGTGATTAGGGCCGACATGCCCTTCAGAGACCACCTTGCATCACCACCACCTATTTCCATTATTCCCATAACCTGTTTCTCATCGACCAGTTATTGTGTAAGCATACAATACGAAAGCTTTTGGACCAAGTTTTATTAGGAAAATCATGAAGATATTCCTAAGAAAGTTAAAGGGATCTTTTGGAAGATCTAGAATTGTATCAAATTTCCAAGTTAGAAATTATACCAAAAATATTAAGGCCCCAACGACACTATAGCAATTATACCAAATACCAAAAATATTAAGGCCCCAACAACACTATAGCAATTATAAGATTTATTTATGTTTTTGATGTAAAATGTGTAGTTAAAAAATGATTTTAGAAATTGTTTATATTCGATAACATTGTAGTAATTATAGATTTGTTTATTTATATTTTTGAGGTAAAATATGTGATTAAAAAGTGAAGAAAGAAAAAATTTGTGTAATTAAAAAGTGATTTGAGAAATTGTATTTTTTATAATTGATTTATAAATTATAATCATTGCGTTAAAAAAATAAGCTTATAAATTGATTTATAAGACTCAGTTTGGTAATATTTTAGTTGTTTATAAACTGATTTAATTTATTTATGATTTTAATGTAAAATGTATTGTTGAAAAGTGAAGAGATAAAATAAATGTGTCTAAAAAATGATTTAAAAAATTGTATAATTTATAAACTGTTTATCAAAAATAGAGGCTAAATTGTAATGTTACCTTAAAGAATAGAGATTAAAACAATTAAAAAGTAAATAAATTTGTTTATTTATTTTGTTACATTTGTCTCCTACTTCCCACATGTATTCTAGATTTAGCATTCGTTCACTAAAAGAATATTTTTTGTTTATAAATATATTTATAAATAACACAATTTCTCAAATTAATTTTTAATTACACATATTTTCTCTCTCCAATTTTCAATCATTACTTTTTAACTTAAAATAATAAATAAACAAATTTATAAACCAAACAATATTATCAATATTTTAATGGCCGGACTAAATTACATGACTTGAACTCAACGATAATCTGAACATGCAAACAGCTATCTAATGCTTACCTTCGGATAGATGGCGGTCGACGACAGCGTTCCTGATCCTCACGGTGGCTTTCAGCGTGTCTATGGTGGACTGAAGATTGGGCTATGAATTGGCGAAAATTGAGACTTCAGAGAAGGCTTGAGCTATTTAAGGCCCCGTTCTCTTTGCTGTTTTGAGCCCGTTTTGAGTTTTCGATTTTTGAAAATATCGAAAACGCGTTCACTTTGCCCATTTTCAGAAACGAGTTTTCCAAAACACCAAAAAAATTACAAATGAAACTCAAAATGAGTTTATTACGTTTTGTATATTTTGTGTTAAAAAGTCCAAAATGACCAAAACACACGTTTTGAATTTTTTTTTTTTTTTTTAAATGTGAGACACTTCCTTCACTTGAAGTTCTTATATTATTTTGCCATTATATATAGATCCATGTTAATATTTTTTTTTTGTAATTTATTATTATTATTATTATTATTATTATTATTATTATTATTAAATGTGAGACACTTCTTTCACTTTAAGTTCTTATGTTATTTTGTCATTATATATATATCCATGTTAAGATTTTTTTTTTTTTTTTTTTTTTTTTTTGTAAATTATTATTATTATAATTATTTTGTAAAAGTGAGAGATACTTCCTTCACTTGAAATTCTTATATTATTTTGTCATTATATATAGATCATGTTAGGATTTTTTTTTTTTTTTTTTTTTTTGTAAAAGTGAGACACTTCATTCACTTGAAGTTCTTATATTATTTTGTCATTATATATAAATCAATTTTAAGATTTGTATTTTATTTTATTTATTTATTTATTATTTTATTTTTTTTGTAAAAGTGACACACTTCCTTCACCTGAAGTTCTTATGTTATTTTGTCATTATATAGATCCATGTTAAAAAAAAAAAATTCTTTTCTTTTTTGTAATTTTTTTTATTATTATTATTATTATTATTATTATTATTATTATTATTATTATTATTATTATTTATTTATTATTATTTTTTTAAAATGTGAGACACTTCCTTCCCTTGAAGTTCTTATATTATTTTGTCATTATATATAGATTCATATTAAGATTTTGTTGGTATGTGATTAAATTTTTGTTTAGCTGAAACAATATTAATGATGAATTTATTGACATAGAGAATCAACTGATTTATTAACATTAAAATTAATGATATTCAACAAGTCAATCATTTTTTACATATAAAATATTACAAAATAAATATATCAAAAAATTACAAAGTAAACGTATTTTTCAGTTTTCTATTTTTGAAAACAGTTTTCCAAAATTACAAAGAGAACATGTTTTCAGCAATCCCAAAACAAACAACCAAAATCCAAAATTCAAAACTCAAAATCCAAAATCGAAACACAAAGAGAACGGTCCATAAATGTCTGGGCTTCCTTGACGCTGACAGAGATGACAAGTGCAGCTCTTTAGGATTTAGAAAAATTATACTGTTAGTCCCTAAATTATGGATTTTATTACAACCTAATCTCCGACTTATTTTTTTAAATTATAAAGCAGGCGACAACGTTTTACTTATGGGACTTCATCAACAAATTCTGTATTTGTATGTGTATCTATGTAGTGGCAGTTGTAGAAATTCGAGTGAGCACAAACGGTTGCTAAACAATCCCAAGAGCAATCGCCTAATATGAAGATTTATTTTATTTTATTTATTTATTATTTATTTTTTCTTTCCCTGGGGTTGAACTATCACGAGCTCGACTTATGCTGGTTCCATCCCGTATCTATGTATTTTGAAAACTGAAGAGAGGGAGTATTATCAATTTTCTTTTTAAGAAAAAAATTGACTTTTTAATAGTTAACTGTACAAAGTTTGTCCTGCCACGGAAGTAAATTAAGTAATGACTACTTGCAAAAATATCTAAATAATTTCTCAAACATCTAGAATTTTATTTTAGAAAAACAATGTTTTTATGTGGCAGTGCGTTTGTTAATAATAATTCATTAATTTGGCCTCCTCTTGTTTGTGTGGCACAGAATTAAAAATTCACTCTTAACGTTTGATTTTAATCTGGGCTAATTATGTTATGAATGTGGGTTAATAAAAAATATTGAGCTAGTATAATTAATACTCTCTCCGTCTCATAAAAATAGACATTCCTCTATTTTCAAACAAATTTAAAAAAAAAAAAAATTAATATATGTTGATGAAATTATAAGTTTATTTCCCTTGTTTTTGTGGGGCGCAGAAGGCCTCGTCTCACATCAATCAAGATTGCTAATAATAGAACATGTTAAAAATTCATTTTGACTTTTCGGCTTAGCATAAAATCAAGGGAAAAGTAGACAGTTGCCTAACTAAAATTAATATACATTGAAATTATAAACTTACTTATATTTATCTAATATATCCATTTATTTAATAATATGTAGTTATATTTGATTTATTGATAACAATTCATATTAAATAAGGATATATATTAGAAAATTAAGATATTAATAAAATCTCAATAAAAAAAATGGTTTATAATTTTGGACAAAAAAAAAAAGAAAGAAAGAAAAAGGGAGCATATCTTTGTGGGACGGAAGTAATTTTAACTACAAATTAAATGAAATTCACAACTTTTCAATCACACATCTCATCAATTTTTGTCAAAATCTACTAAAAATATGATTTTAATCTATATCAAATGGGTTAATTATGTTATGAGCGTGTGTTAATAAGAAATATTGAGTTAGTATAATTAATACTCCTCAAGTTCTATAAAAAGAGACTCGTTTCTATTTTTAAATAAATTTTTAAAAAAATTAATATACGCTGGAATATAAATTTATTTCTCCTCTTGTTTGTGTGGCACAGAGAAGGCCTGATCACACATCAATTAAGATTTCCAATAATGGACCATGTTAAAAATTCATTCTGACTTTTCGGCTTAGCATAAAATCAAGGGAAAATTACAAAGCTGCATAACTAAAATTAATATACGTTGGAACTATAAATTTAATTAATTATATATCCCTATACTGAATAATATGTAGTCATATTTACTGAAAACAATTCATATTAACTAGAGATATATTAGAAAATTAAGACATTAATAAAAATCTCAATAAGAAAAATGTTCTATAATTTGGGGCAAACAAAAAATGAAAACGAGCCTATCTTTGTGGACGAGAGTAATTTTAACTACATATTACATGAGATTCACAATTTTTCAATCACACATCTCATCAATTTTTATCAAAATCTACTAAATGTTTGATTTTAATCTATATCAAATGGGCTAATTATGTTATGAACGTGGGTTAATAAGACATTTTGAGTTAGTATAATGATAAGTGTATTTTATACACTTATTTGTATGTCAAAATTAGAATATATTGTTGTCGTCTTAGAATAATCGTTATTTAATTTGTGTTTATTTTTTACGTTTCAAAAAATATTCCAAAAAGATAAAGAATGAAGCAATTGATGGAAAAAATGCACAATTGGAGCTTAATTAAGCAATTTAGGAGTTTGTGAGGTCAAAGCATGGATGATGATAAAGTGAATATCAGAAGTTGGATGACCCAATTGGAGGATTTGAGAGTTTAAATGAGCAAATCGACGAGATTCCAAAGTTTGGGGATTAAATTACTTCAATTGGGAGTACTGAATGTGCAATTAAAAGGCAGAGACCGACTTACACAGTCAAGAAAAGTGGAAAATTGCGCTACAAGACGAACCACGTGAGCGCAGCAAGCATAGGTGCACGATCGCACTAAGGCTCGAATTTATAACTCGAGAGTTTACGGTATGCCTGTGCGATCGCCAGCTTTTGAATTGCGTGATCGCGCGGCTTTCCGCTGGGCCACGGGTTCCACGATTTTCAACAGGTTTTCTCCTACTTTCACCTAGGTTTCTCTAACACCCATAAATAAAACATATGAGGCACGACTTTGGAACCTTTGCCTCACTTAAGAACATCATAATTTTGGAATTTCAACGTCAAATTCTTGGGAGATCAAAGTATTGCAAAAGGGCAAGATTTAGAGATACTTGAAAAATTAATACTTGGTGCAAACTTTTCATTATTCTTTGTTATCTTCAATGAACGTTTTATATATTACTTTTGTTATTAAATTATGATACATAGCTAAATTTCAATGTTGGGATGAACGATGTAGAATAATTTTATCACTTTAATTCCTTATTCATTGTTTTAATGCTTCGTTGCATGTATTGATTTATTATATTGTTTAATGAGTGAATGAACTGCCTACTTATTCATGATTTAATGTGTTATTTTCATAATTCGAGAGGTGAGTTAATAACATAGATCAAGGTAATAAATCTGGTAATTGGATAGGAGATAGAGATATACTCTAGTTATTATCGCGATCGTGTGAGAGTTCTTGTGCGTTATGTATCTAGATAAGAAATAATTCATACCATCTGTGGAAATAATTCATACCATCGTGTGAGAGTTCTTGTGCGTTATGTAACTAGATAAGAAATAATTCACACAATCTGTAGAGATACATGGTTGATTTATTTAGGTAGAATTGATTTAAATTTGAGAGAGGAATTTCAATATACATTAGTGAATTTGAGCGAGTGCATAATTAGAGAATAAAATCGGAATTGGAGTTAATTTAATTGGTTAAGTAAAATCGTGAATCACAACTACTTTACAATCATTTTTGAAAACAAAACAATTTTACAATTTTTAATTCTTTAGTTTAAGTTTTTAGTTTTAGATTTCAAACAACAAAATATATTTGTCCGTTCAAATAGGGATAAGAATTAACATATTTCGATACTTAAAAGTAGTCTATGTGAGACGATAATTCGAACTCCTAGGTTCGCTTTATTATTTCTCACGACCTATACACTTGCGGAGATATTTTGTATCGCGAAATATTAGTGAACATATAATTAATAATTCTCATCCCATAAAGATAGACTTGATTTCTATTTTTAAACAAATTAAGAAAACAAAATTAATAAATGTTGAAATTATAAATTTATTTCTCCTCTTGTTTGTGTGGCACAGAAAGCCTGATCACACATCAATCAAGATTGCTAATAATGGACCATGTTAAAAATTCATTCTGACTTTTCGTCTTAGCATGATATCAAGGGAACAATACACAGCTATATAACTAAAGCTGTGTTTGATTGAAAAGATGAAAAATAAATGATAAGAAAATATTTTCTAGGAATTGATTTGTCTGGAAATTATTTTCCTGAAAAATGTCAATTGAAAGTGTTTGATTAGATTAATTTTTCAGATAAAAAAGTGAGAGATTTTCCTGATTTTGTTGTTTGATTGACATTATTCTTCGTGATAAATAAATCAAAATTTAACTATTTTAATAAAAAAAAATTAATTTTTCATTCATTTGTACTTGATAATAATAATGTTAATTCTGAAAAAAAAAGAGTCAATTAACTGTAAGGATTTTAATCAATCGTGTGGGCTTATATGTGAATTATTGTGTATTGAATAAAAGGTTATCAAATTTGGTTAAGCTCATTTAAAGTGATCTAATAAGGATTTTATATATATCGGGCTTTAATGCATCTAATTAATGTATGGACTTTTATGTGTAGATACCAGGCCATTACCTAATTCATGATGGGCTGAATTAGGTTAACTGACAATTCAGTATATAAAGTCGGTTATGGTCCCTGAATCGTACGTATTGTTCATTCTTTTTGACATCCCATCATCAGAGAGAAAATAAGGACTACGTATCGATTTAGAAGATCCAACCGTCGAATCGTTCATCATGAATCATGTTTGATTAAGGTACGCTTCCGCTTCAGTTATTTAATTCTTGATAATTCAGCATGATGATTTTGGATTATAGATAAACAATTATCTGTAATAGAATTTTCCAACAAGTGGTATCAGAGCCAATCATCGTGTTGGGTTATCAGATCTATGTTCGTATGAATATGATATATAATTGTTGCTCACTGCCATGAGAACTAAATTGCATTCAAATTTGGTATATAAAATCTGTATGTATATGCCTTCAAAATCAGGTTCGAATTTCTATTTTGGATTTACTGACATTTGGGATTGTGGGTTTGGTTCCTGCATATATATGAATTCGAATTGGATACATGGATCTGAAAATCAAAATATTTTTTGGGAATTGAATCCGGGTTCCTCTGTAAATGAGAGTTTTGGATGATAAATTGGTTTGAGTTTGGTGCTGAGTATTGAATTCAGATTCTTGGTGAAGGGATAATTTTATTTTATTTTTTTAACTGGGTTTTGATTGTGGTCGAGGTTTTGGGTTGGATTCCGTTGGGTTGAGATATGGCCGGTTATTGTGGTCGAATTTAGCATGGTTGTGGTGTGACCGGCGACCACTGCTGTCGGAATGCGCGCAGCGCCACAACTTCACTGCGCGCCGTGGTCGCGCGACGCTGCTTAGCGGCGCTGCTCCGTGCAGGTAAGCAGCGCCATTAGGAGCGGAGGAGCTGGCGTTTACCGACGCACAAAGAAAATATTTTGTTGCGAATGAACAAGATATTGAGGAATTGTCTATACGTAAAATCATAATTATAGATACGGGCCTTTTCCACAGAAAAGGGGAATCTTGTGTTACAATAGAAGCCGAAGTGATATGGATTATTCAAGAATCGAAGTCGATTTGCTTTATAAAAAGAAGATTCAACCCTAACTGTTGCGAATCAGTTTTTGAGGGTGGGGGACTTGGGCTGAAAATTAGAAGTCTCAAAGGACTTCTTTTGCAATTTTTAGGAAATTATGTAAATTGCTCCTCCGGTCCTCTTTTTTTGTTTTGGATTAAATGTTTAATCCTAAAGTTACAAATTAATTTAAGTTGGCCCTTCTAGTTCTGAATTTTATGAAGTGAGCCCCTAAATTTATAATTAAGCCCTTAAGGTTATAAATTATTAAAGTCGGGGTCATAAAAGTTCCCGATTTTATATTTTAACCCTTAAAGTTTGAGAATTTTCTAATTCAGTCCCTACTATTTGAAGATTTTCAAAATTGGTCCTTAAAGTTTGAGAATTTTCTAATTCGATCCATAAAGCTTGAAAATTCTCTAATTAGGTCCCTTAAAGTTTGAAAATTTTCATTTTCAGTCCCTAAAGTTTGAAAATTTTCTAATTCAGTCCCCTAAGGTTTGAAAATTTTCTAATATAGCACCTAAAGTCCTAAAATTCTCTAATTTGGTCCATATAGTTTGAAAATTTTCATTTTCAGTCCTTAACGTTTTCAAATTCACTATTTTGGACCTCTAAAGTTTGATTTTCTTTCAAATTGGGACCTAAAGTTTGGAATTTTTCTACATTAGCCAATAAAGTTTTGGGAAAATTGTAATTTAAACCCTTCAAGCTTAAAATTTCACATAGTTGGCCACCTAAGGTTTAAGAATATTGCAATTAACTCTCTCAACTTAAGGATTGCTTTATTCAAAAGTTTTGAATTCTATAATTCAAATCCTAAAGTCAAAATATATGCAAATCAGTGATTTCAGTTTCAAATCTTGGTACATCAGAATCTTTTGAGAGATATAATATTCGAAATAAGTTAATTGAAGCAACATGTTGCCAAAGCAACCTCTCTTGTGTATATTAATTAACTTTGAATATTAGAAGGTACTTGTGTGTGTTATTCATTGCGGATATTGATCGGCCCAAAGGAAGGTCAATATTTGGCTCGAATTTCACATGCACATGTGGTGATAAACACGTGGCAATTATTTGGTTTAACGTGTGACCAATAAATCGGTCCAAAGAAAGGTTTATTGGTTAACATGTCTTATTGACAGTGTTTTATCACTACACCAAGGGAAAATTAGGTGTTTGTGTGTTATTTCATGCGGATATTGATCGGCCCAAAGGAAGGTCAATATTTGGCCCAAATTTCACATGAACTTGTGGTGATAAATACATGATGATTATTTGGTTTTACGTGTGATCAATAAATCGGTTCAAAAAAATGTTTGTTGGTTGACATGTCTTACTGTTAGTGTTTGATTACTACACCAAGAGTACCACTTACAAGTCAATATTTTTGTCCAAAGACTAAATATTGATGTTGTGCTAGGTATCTTGTGATGGGCCCTATCATTATTTGAAAGTATGATTTGCATAATAAGGTATTTATGTGAGCTATTTTGTTTAAGTGTTCTCTATTCGGTTTCAAGTTCTGCTAGTAGTATATCTACAAGCTCAAATTTAATCCCTGTATTTATGGAACAAACTTCAAGGATCAAAACAAGAACATTAACTTTTCGTTGGCTGCATGGATCTAGACCTTGTACCAAGGATTGAGCAACCTGCTCCCCTTACGAATGAAAGTTCATCTAATCAAATGAGGACTTTGAGAAGTGGGATTGCTTAAATTACGTGAGTCTCATGATCATTAAGTGCGGCATTCCGGAAGCCTTTAGTGGCATAATATCTGAGGAGGTAAATGATGCCAATGAGTTCCTTGCCAAAATGAAGAAACGTTTTGCGAAAAACGATAAGGTTGAAACAAGCACGCTTATGCAAAGCTTGATTTCAATAAAGTACTAAGGCAATAGGAACATAAGGGAGTACATCATGTAGATGTCTCACACTGCTTCAAAACTTAAGGAACTAAAACTCAACTTGTCTAATGACTTGCTAGTGCATTTGATATTGACATCGCCTCCTGCACAATTCAGTTAATTTAAGGTTGGTTATAACTGTCAAATGGAGAAATAGACTCTCAATGAGTTCAAAGTGTGTAAGCTTCTTACACAATTCCGTCAATTTAAGGTCAGTTATAACTGTAAAAGGGAGAAATGAACTCTAAATGAGCTCATTCTATTTTGTGTGCAAGAGGAAGAAAAGTTGAAGCAGGGTAGAACTGAAAGTGTTCCCTTGGAAAACACCTCTAAAGATAAGGGCAAGAAAACAAATAAAGAAAATAAAGTTGTTAAGGGTTCAGAACAAAAGAAACCACATAAAGACATTAAGAATTGTTTCTTTTGCCATAACTCTAGACATTTGAATAAAGATCATACATAATACCAACTAAAGTAGCTACTAAAACACCTTATAAGCTTTTGACAGGCTTAAAGCTTAGTCTAAAGCATTTCCACATTTGGGGATTTCCAGCTAAGACTAGGCTTTATAGGCCACATAAAGAAATTGGACTCCAAAACAGTCAGGAGCTACTTTATTGGTTATTCTGAGCGTTTAAGGAGCTATTAATTTTATGATCCCACACTTAAGTCAACTTTTGAAACGAGAAATGCCACATTTTTTGAGGATGTTGAGTTTGGGGGAGAATAAAGTTAGAGATATTGTCTTCAAGGAAGAAGTTGAGGAAGGATCGGTTTCGATTCCTATTGTTGCTTTTGACAATGTGCAAGTTTTTATACATGTCATTGATCAACAAGCATATCCGGAACCTCAATTCGACAATATTGAAGAACCTCCCATCCAAAATAAGGTAAACTTCAGAAGTACAAACTCAACAACCTCAATAACTAAAGCCATTAAGGAGATCCACGAGAGAAAGGAAAAATGCTATTCCGGATAATTAAATAGTATTTCTCCAAGAACATAAGGAAAATAATGTAATGGTGGAAGATGGTTCAATCAATTTCCATCAGGCCATGCAGGGTTCTAACTCTTAAAAGTGGATTGATGCCATAAATAAGGAGTATAAGCATATGCAAGACAATAAAGCTTGGGATCTTGTACCATTACCAGAAGGTGCAGAGCCCATTGGTCTTAAATGGATTTTTAAACCAAGAGGGATTCGATAGGTAATGTGGAAAGATATAAGGTTCGTCTTGTATATAAGGGCCTTAAATAGAATGATGGCATTGACTTCAAAGAGACTTTCTCTTCGGTTTCGATGAAAGACTCTTTTAGGAAAGTCAGGTTGTTGCACATTTTGACCTCGAGTTACATCAAATGGATGTTAAGACGAAGTTTCTCAATGGAGACATTGATGAGACAGTTTGCAAATTAAAGAAATCCATTTATGTGCTCAAGCCAGCTTCTCGTTAATGGTAATACAAATTTAATCAAGTAATTATCTCATTTGGTCTTGAGATTAATGTTGTTGATGGTTGTGTGTATTACAAGTTCAGTGGAAGTAAGTGTATTTTCCTGATTTTGTATGTTGACAACATATTGCTTGTCACTAATGATATATGCATGTCACATAAAATTATGAGATTTTTTGTCAAGGAATTTTCAGATTAAAAATCTTGGTGACGTCTCTTTTGTATTAGGAATTCAGATACACCGAGATTGTTCTCGGGGTATTCTTGAATTGTCACAAAAGAGCTATATCGATAAAATACTTAAGAGGTTTGGCATGCAAGACAGTAAATCAGGGAACACCCTTATCGCTAAGGGAGACAATTTAGTCTCAACTAATGCCCGTAAAGTTATCTCGAAGTTAAAGAAATGCAGAGGATCCCATATAGTTAAGCTATAGAAAATCTGATGTATGGTCAAACTTGTATGCGTTCGGATATTGCATACATTATTGGGATACTAATGAGATATTTAAGTAACCCTGGGATGGATCATTTGGAAAGCAGCCAAAAATGGGTTATAAGGTATTTAAAGAGAACAAAAGATTACATGCTCACATACAGAAAATCGGATCAGTTGGAGATCATATGGTATTATGATTCCGATTTTTGCTAGATGCCAAAACAATAGAAGATCCATATCAGGCTACATCTATCTGCTAGTTGGAGGAGTTATTTTCGGAAGGAGTGCTTAACAAACACTTTAGCTTCTTTCACTTGGTAGCACAATTTGTAGCAATTTTGGGGGCATCTAATTATGGAATATAACTGCGAAATTTTGTCACTGGGCTGCATATTCTATATGGTATAGAAAGACCACTAAAGTTATATTGTGACAATAACTCAGCAAATTTATATTCCGGTAACAACAAGAGCTCAACTAAGTCAAAATACATTTACATAAGTTCCTGGTTGTGAATGATACAGTTCAGAGTGGACACGTGTCAATAAGAGCACATTGGGACAAACTTCATAATTTCGGATCCGCTTACTAAAGTATTACAACCCAAGGTCTTTCATGAGCACAATACTCATATGGATGTTGTATTTCTTAAGGATATTTGGTTTCAGTGGGAGTTTGTATTTTTGGTGCATTAGACACATTTATTGTCTTTTTGGATACAGTTTAAAGTTAAAGTTATTTACAGCTGTAAGGTTTCAGGTTTATTATCTCTGAACTCGTTTGAGGATGCTCTCACTAAAGTTGGACCAGTTGGAAATAGGCATGCTGAAGATCACATTACATGTAATTTCCATGCTACACATCCATACTTGATCCATGTCATTCAGTTATGTCGATATACGTGACCATTGATAGGTTTAGTTACGATTAATGTAGCGAAAGCCGCTTTGATCCTATGTTGATATAATTGATGGACCGAATTGTTTGGGGATGCATTCAGTAATGATAACAAAATTCTGAGTACTCATAAGGTTATGATTGATACACAATTGTAAGGTTACACATATAGCCCAAGTGGGAGATTGTAAGGATTTTAATCAATCGTGTGGGCTTATATGTGAATTATTGTGTATTGAATAAAAGGCTATCAAATTTGGTTAAGCCCATTTAAAGTGATCTAATAAGGATTTTATAAATATCGGGCTTTAATGCATCTAATTAATGTATGAGCTTTTATGTGTAGATACCAGGTCATTACCTAATTCATGATGAGCCGAATTAGGTTAACTGTCAATTCAATATATAAAGTCGGTTATGGTCCCTGAATCGTACGTATTGTTCATTCTTTTTGACATCCCATCATCATAGAGAAAATAAGAACTACGTATCGATTTAGAAGATCCAACCGCCGAATCGTTCATCGTTCATCGTGTTTGATTAAGGTACGCTTCCGCTTCAATTATTTAATTCTTGATAATTCAGCATTATGATTTTGGATTATAGATAAACAATTATCTGTAATAGAATTTTCCAACATTAACAACAATAAAAATGATCAACCGTGACGCAAAAGAATTTTCCACCTTAGGTGAAAAATATTTTCTCAGCAAATAGGTAAGAAAATATTTTCAAGACAAATGAGGTAGTTGTACTTTAAATGGTTGTACCTAAGAAAACATTTTTCAAGGCAAATTTTGTCAATCAAACACTAATTAAATATAAAATGTGGAAAATATTTTCTATGATTTGATATTTTCCAGGAAAATCAAGCTGTATCAAACACAGCCTAAAATTAATATACGTTGGAGTTTTGAACTTACTTACATTTATCTAATGTATCTATATATTGAATAATATGTAGTTATATTTATTGATAACAATTCATATTGAATATGTATATAAAAAAATTAAGATATTAATAAAATCTCAATAAGAAAAATGGTCTATAATTTGGAACAAAAAAAAAATAAAATGAAAACGAGTCTATCTTTGTGGGACGTGAGTAATTTTAATTACACACACTACAACCAAAAAGACCTTTTGCTGCAAAAGATAACATTTGCTAATTGAAATTTGCTAAAAGCGGGTCTATCGCAACATTTTGTAATTAAGTATTGAGAATATTTGAGATTTATCTCCTTTTACAACGTTTAAAAATTATTGCAACGGTCAAATTAAGCTTTTGCAGCGTTTTACAAATGTTACAGATGATTAACTTTTTGTAGCGTTTAAAAAATGTTGCAAAATTATAGGTAATTGCAACGTTTAAAAATCGTTGCAATAGTTTTCCTTTAGCAACATTTTTATAAAAATGGCTGGGATTCGCCAGGCTAAAGGTTTGGAGTCAAAATCTATGGCCACCAAGTTGCCAAGTCTGGTGCCATTATCGTTCGCCAGCGAGGCACCAACGTTTGAACCTAAACCTTCTCAAATTTTATTTGAAAAGTGATTTATTTAGTTGTATATGTAATAAGTGATCTATTCATTTATACATAGTTGTATATATTAATAAGGGATGCAGATTGATCATTGATACGTGTCTGTAGCTATACGAGTGAGTGGAGTTGGTACGGACTATTTAGTTGCATTTTGTTTGAATTAATTTAAAATTTATAACCAAACTAGGGGATGGGAAATTTGGAGCTTTAATGGCTTTACTGTCAGCTGAAGTTCAAAGAATTCATACTAGGGGATGATTACTATTTACTACTATAGGCCTGTGTAGGGACGAATTCAGGAATTCAATCTAACACGAGCGAATTTGTTCTAGCACAAGCGGTTAATGAGAAAAAAATTTCGATACAAAAAATTATAAGGTAAAAAAAGAGTTTTTGACGGATCCATCCCGAGCAGCCGACCACCCTAGCCAAGGGCTGGATCCGCCCCTGGGCTTGTGTCAAGTTTGTGCTTAGGTTCTTATATTGTTAAAGTTCAAAGACAAGTTTTTTTAATGGTTAATAGATGAATGGAACTTCAGTATTGAGGGTTTGGATTTCGAAGGACAATGCCCAGAATATGAATACAGTAGAAAAAATATACTAAGGGAGAATGACTTCGTGGTTTGTTATTTTTTTTAGTGTAAACGTTAAAAAATCAATAATTTACAGAACAATGGGACTAGTTGGACAAGTTAGAAGAGAGAGATTTGGTTGCAAGATGTTAGATTTCATTAGATTTTTGAGTAGATATACTATTGGTCAAACTGAGTTGCGAGAGAGACATTGATATGGCCAACTTCACTTTTATTGGAAATAAGACTTTATTTATTGATAGTTGTTATTTTATATATACACTTAGAAGTAATAGGATGGTTATGTCCTCTCTTGGTTATGATTAACCTGACCTTGGCTTGTAGTCATGTTTATTTTTAATCTATACTAGATTAGAATGTTTGTGACATCTTTTCATATCATTTCTGACCTGACTAACTTCATATAAGTTCATTTGAAAACAAACTTAATTTAAATTTAAAATTTTTTATGCTTTTGTTTAGTTAGATGAAGTTTATTGTTGAATTTGTGATGTTGAGGAGTTAGGGATTGATATTAGATGTTGTTTGAGGTGTTGGTTTGATTTTTAAATTTTTATGCTGGTTATAATGTCTCTTTACAGGTAAGCTAAGTCCAATTTATAAAGGAAATTCTGTCGAAATTTCTGTAGATTTTTTTACAATAGACGGGAGGGGAAATGAAGTTAACACGTCTAAGTTTAGGTTTTTAAACTTGGGGTGAAATGTCATTTTCCTTGGTAGTAGATATAGCATCTAGCTGACATCTATCATCAGTGCACTTAATTCACGTCTCGGGTCTAGTAGATTGATTTAGAACGAATCATGTCAATTTCTATGAAATTACATTGGAATGATATATATTTATGGTTTTTAACTCTGTTTTTTATTTTTTCTACTATTTATTGAGTAAAGTGTAATATTCACTTACAATTTTGATCAAATTTGTTATGGGTGCAACTTTGAAGATATTCTTTAAGATATGGACCGAATTTTACGATTGAAAGGTGCGGTTATATTGCGGGATGAAGTTGATGTTCCTATAGTAAAATATTTCTTTTGTGATATGATGATGAAGTTCTTTTGCGGATTTATTAAACATTATCAACATTTTCTTTTGCGGATTTGTTATTCTGTATGGTCTGTGAATTTGTTAAACATTATCAAGACTTTATTTTGTAATGATTCGAAAATTCGTAATTTATTTACTTTTGCTCTTTATGTAAATTAACATTTTAATGAATTAATTAGAAAAATTTGAGTTTTATAAATAATTTCTTCAATAATATTAAAAAAAGAAAAAACATATACCAGCGTTCAAAAAACGTGGTAAAAGATTCTACTGCAACACTCAATAAATGTTGCAAAATGTTCGGTTAAAAGTTATTACAACACTTAAAAAACGTTACAAAATGGGCTACGACAACACTCAATAAACGTTGCAAAATGGTCTATGACAACACTTAAAAAACGTTACAAAAGCATCTACAAAAACACTTAAAAAACGTTGCAAAATGGTCTACGACAACTGTTGACCACAAAATCCGGTTGGACTTTGGACCAACACGTCTCAGCTCCTCCCTCTTTGACACGTGGATCTCCTGCGCACTAGGACAAACAGTCAGCTTGCAAAGGGGGCCGAGGTGGCTCCCGTTTGCACTTCGATGCCTAAGTCAGTACTCATTTTAGGCGAATATATATATATTGGGTGCGAGAAATATAAGTGTGTAAAAGAGAGAAAAGGGAGCGAGAGAAATATAGAGTTAAAAGTGAGAAATTGCTAACCCCCTACTTGGAGACAATTGTGCTTCATTTATAGTGAAACTTTTTGTCTCGGATTGCAACACGTGGCATACTTTACACTTGTCATCACCCTAGCTTATGGATGTGACAATCTTGCTTTTCAACCGTAATCATTGCTACATTTTGTAGGGGATGGGCGCCTGTCACGTCTGGGTAAAGGCAGTGTCCCATCACTGACTCCATCTCTCTCTTCTGGTTAACGCCATACAGCGCCCCGGCTGAGTATAAAGCACATCGGTGGGCGTTAACCAGGTCGGCTAAAAAAGGTTTGCTTGACATACCACCTCGGCATTCATCCAAAGGTGATATTCTAAACCTTAGCTGTGGGTCAAGGTCCATTGGGCCGCTATTGGACCTTCGCTGGTGGATCACTGTACCTTTCTTTGGGCCCGGATTCAACAACAACATTTAATAAACGTTGTAAAATGTCTATTGCAACATTCAAAAAATACTGCAAAAAGTTTTTTTCTCTATGGTAAGACTGTGTTTTGCAATACTTGTTAAACATTGCAAAAACCTTTTCGCAACATTTTTTAAACGTTGTAAAATGCTATTTTTGTTGTAGTGACATTACATGAGATTCACAACTTTTCAACTACATATTTCATCATTTTTTATCAAAATCTATTAAAGATTTGATTTCAATCTATATCAAAGGGTCTAATTATGTTATGAACGTGGGTTAATAAGAAATATTGAGGTATTATAATTAATATTCCCTCCGTTCCATAAAAATAGACTCGTTTTTATTTTCAAACAAATTAAGAAAACAAAATTAATTTATGTTGGAATTATAAATTTATTTACATTTTACCTAATAAATCTCTATATTAAATAATGAGTAATTCATATTTATTAATCAAAATACATATTAAATATGAGTATATTAGAAAAATTAAGACATTAATATACTCTCAACAAATAATGTGGTCAATAATTTGGGACAAATAAAAAAGGAAAACGGGCATATATTTGTGAGACATAGTGACTATTTTTTAAACCTAACAAATTTAAGATTTTTTTGTAAAAATCAGATGTTAAACATTAATAAATAAATATTATATTATATATAATATAAAAATAATTACTTCTTATTTTAAATTAAGATTAATATACTTTTAAATATAAAATCTCAAATAACAACCACACACCCACCCATCCCAATCCTACCCCACCCCATCCCTACCACTCCGCAAAGTCATAGTTGATCACACAAAGTCACATTTCGATTATAATTACAAATTTAGTCGCAAATTTTATCTCATCCCACCCCTCGCAAAGTCACGGTTCGATCAAAATCTCAAATTTAGTCGCAAATGTAATCCCACCCCACCCACCCGCAAAGTCACAATTGGTTAGACAAAGTCAAAGTTCATTCACAGTTACAAATTTAGTCGCAAAATTCACTCCACCCGACTCGACCCGCTAAATTACACTTGGTCACAACAAGTCACAATTCGTCATAGTTACAAATTTATTCCCAAATCAAATTTTGTTACCGATAATATAATTAAACGAGTCACGTCCCTAATCGTATAAGTAGCATAAAGTCACAATCGATACAAATAATGGACAGAATTATAAATATAGTCGCGACCAAGAAATTTAGTCGCATATTATTTATTGATCAAAATTTACTCATTTCCTTTATTACAATTAGTCAATATTTTGATTACAATTACTTAGTAATTGGTCACAACAAATCAGCATCTTCTTCGTTTGGTTCAAGAAGTGGTGTCTAGTCGGATCTTGGATGTAAAGGATCTTAAACGTAATTAGAAGGAACTTTAACTTATCTTGCCAACGAGTGAAGTTGTTCCTATTAAAATGATCCAGCCTTACTAGGTCTTGTTTCATCAATTTGATTGTCATCATAGTTGATTCGTTCTCCATTTCACGTATCGCTTGAAATTGTTGGATAGATGGAGAAAGGATTAGAAATAATTACACAAAAGTAGATGAACACAAAACACGAATAAAGAGTTGAACACGTTTGAAACGTTGTTCTCAAACAATATTTGTACATTCTCGATATTTGAGTGCTTAAAAGAATCACCGACAAATAATTTGTAAGATTAATCAAGCCTTCAAGAAGAATTTCTGGAATCGCAAAGTGATTTTTCAAGAACTTGAGAGAAACAAGAAGGGGAATGAATCACAAAGTGATTCTTCAAGAATTGGTTATGTTGTTTTGTCCTCATGTTTGATTAAAGTCATCAAAGTAATCACCTGCGTGTTTGCCAAAACGATCACTTGGGCAAGTTTAGTCTCCAAATCAAATTCATTTCCCTGGGCCATTGGTCTACTTTAAAACATTTTTTCAGCCTGACAAATTTTAATCCACCAAAATATATAACATTTGGTTGTTCGTATTTTCCATGGCTTAAGACATATCAATCCTTCCAAACTTGAAATCAAGTAGAAATAGTGAAGGGAAGGGAAATGAAATGAAAGGAAGTGGTAGTTTAGCATTCATTCATATTATGTAAAATTTCGATATATATATATCGGTAATAAATTTATATTTTGCTTTCTCAAAATTTAATTTTTTCCCTCGAAAATGAAGAAATTTAATGTGCTTCTACATCCGAAGTGTCAATTCATATTTTATTTTTTTATTTTTTTTGATTTTTAGCCAAACCAATCAAGGGTTTCTAATCTACTATTCTTCTCGTTTTTATGTCAAAATGTATGACTTTTTTTTTTTTTCTTTTAACAATAAGAAATTGTTTGTTATAAAATTTATCTTTTAAGCCTTGAGAAACATGCTCTAAATTATAAAACATAAAAACAAGAATTAAAATATTGACACGGCCCTTAAAGTGTGTTTCCGGGTAAAACTTATATTTGGTATCTCTAATTGATATGAATGTTCGTGTTGTTCTTACTTAATAGTACTATCAAGCGTAGCATATCAATATGTATTTAAATTATTGGTCTTAAATAACTCTTTGTTATCATGACACATTTTACGTGATGTAGTACTTAGCGATCATTCACGACTTCAATCGATTAAGAGTCTACGTAAAACTTAAATTTTCAATGATCCAATGAATACGACTATTATATCTAAGAATACATTTTAATATGAGAATTAAGCATGTTCTATTGTTGATCAACCAATCGTGATTGGGTCTCATTCATTCTCCCCCATATTTATTTTCAGTCATAATAATTTCTCCAAAAATATAATAATAATTTATACTAAGTCCAAAATATTTTTTCATTTTTTAATCACAAATTCTCGAAGAGTTTTTAAAAATCTATTCTAAAAAGTGGGTCCCATTGCACGATGATGTACCATATTAATGAGTTTTTGTTTTGTCTGCTAATACTTGAGTTACATATATAAAATTAGTGTTATATCCGTGGGATGCACGCTCATTTGTTAACTACATATATCAAATTTATATTTTAACATATGAAGTGAATATTTAATTAAAAATGAGAAATGAATGAAGACAATTAATTATAAAGGTACATTACACATACCTTAATTATTTTTTAATTTTTTTTACTGTTCGTATGTTTATCGTTCCAAAAATTTCTTTAAATATTTTAATTTGAATTGATTTAAAACTTCAAATGGAAAAGAAAAATTACATTTAAATAGAATTTGTAATAAGTAGAAAAAATAGATATATCTGTGATATACGCTTAGAATTTTATTAAAACGAAAATGAAAAGAAAAAGAAAAAGAAAAAGAAAAATAGATTAATGAACGTTCTTATTTAATTATCTTTCATTTTCTATTGTAAAATAAAAATATTTATGTGATATTGACAAAGTTTTATTTTTTTTATTTTTACGAATTTCAAAATAAATGTAATTGATTTTCACGAGGGGAAGACGGACCAAGAAATTTCGGGACCTGAAAATTGCAACTATTTAAAAATCTGCATTTATCTAGATTAATTTAAATTGAATTTTGTCCAAAATGAATAATAAATAGTGAATTAATACTACTAATTATCATTTACCATTTTAGAAAATGTGTTTTAGACAGGAAAATTGGTCAATATCTGTTTTTGGGAAGTGCTCTCTTTATATATTACGTTTTTCTTTCATGAACATATTTAGTCTTAATGAGTTTAATAATAATGATTTTGTAGAGAATGTATACTTAAGCACCGTTTGAGACTCATCATTTCTAGTAAGTAATATAATTAGTAACAGTAAATTTTGGTACAATGAGCTGTTAAAAAATATGATTTTATTTCTTTAATTTATATGTAAATTGTAGGGGTAGTTTTTTTTTTTTTTTAATACTAAGTTGCCACAATTATAATACTTAGGAACTTAAATAACTTACCACTTAAAAATAAAAATAAAACTTCAATGACCATTTGCATAACTCATCAATTTTAATGATTATTAATGTAATTAATCTTTTCAAAATATAATTTCTAGATTATCACGAATAATTTATCACTATCCGAATAGTACTATTAGAATTGGTACTAATTATCTTATTACACTATTTGATATTTAAATTTATTAAACAAATATTTCAATTCATATTTACTTTAATATTACAAATTAAACAGATGTGGTCATATATTTAAATAAATGTAGCAAGTTAAGCAATAGGAAATGTTAGTTTTGATTAAATTTTAACGAATGTATATCGTAAATATATTTAACTTTATGTACTAAGAAATCATCTATGCATCTCGATTCATAAAAGACGTACGGTTGTTTAATCCACAAGACATAATACTTTATCACTTACTCAGATGGAATTGATTTTTCAAGAATTAATTTTTCTGAACATTTATTTTCAATCACACATTCTTTAAAAAATTATATTTTACAATTTTTCGTACTACTTTTGAACAATATATTCTAAAAAAAAATCAAAGTCAAATAGTAAAAATAATAATTTGAAAATCTCGCAATTATCATGATACGACAACCGATTAAAGTTGGAGATCACGAAATTATACAAATAATCTTATGCCCTATAATCTTTAAAATTTTATTAAAATTAAGAATGATTAAAAATATTAATCATTCTATTGATATTATTAACTAAAAAGAAATCAAATTATTCAATATTAGTCTTCATTAAATAACTTTTTTTATAAATTATTTATAAGCAGTATATTTTTTCAAATACATATATATTTCAGAAAATATGATTTTTAATATTGAAGACAACAAATGACTTGACAATTAATAATTAAAACACAATTTTTATATTGATGGCTATACATAGAATTTATAATATTAAGAATAACAAATAAATAAATAAAATAATTAAATGATAATTTTAATACTGATAACTAAAAATATTAATTGAACTCATTCAGTATTAGTGTTAATAATAAAATTAAAATTGATTAATATATATATATAATTAATGCAATAAATGCGTTCACATTTATCCAGATTTTGCATTCACATTTGATATACATCAAATTTGCATTCATATTAATTCACTTTACATTCACACTATTTAATTCTATTCTATGGGACCTTACTATTTATAGATATAGAAAAATGGGCCAAAAATTATTTTTAAGAACTACCTTACTTTTATATATTATAAATATTGTGTAAGAATTACAATTTACAAGAACAAGAACTGATGCAAACCACGTAGCAATTGTAGCTACGCAACCCACAAATTATTGGAATCGACCCAAGAACGCCAATAAACCACGATTTAGAGATTGATTCAAATTAATTGAATCAAGCAACCAACACAATCAATTGATATGTTGACCTCTTGATCACAAAGAAGATAAA
The DNA here is from genome assembly GCA_963555705.1 of Ligustrum vulgare. Classification (NCBI taxonomy): domain Eukaryota; kingdom Viridiplantae; phylum Streptophyta; class Magnoliopsida; order Lamiales; family Oleaceae; genus Ligustrum; species Ligustrum vulgare. The sequence goes on from OY743185.1 coordinate 5,152,063, forward strand.
TCTCACCCAAGATTTGAACAACAAGAATTAACTCGCAAGTTCGGATTTTATTCAATAAAGAATAAGAATGTGAAAGCAATTTGCCTCTCAATTAATATATCAAAGTTGTGTAATGAATAATGAAAATTACATCCCTATATATAGGGTCAAAACTAGGTTAAGGAGTTCTAATTAAATAAGGAAACAACTACCTAAAATTATGGAAATAAAATAAACCTAAATTTACGCGTATGTAATGTTACGGCCGTGACTGAATTCCTTACGGCCGTAACCTTGCTTCTGAGTCACTCTTACGGTCGTGACAATATGACTTACGGCCGTAAGTCCAAAAACGCCCAATTCCAAATTTAAGCAGAAACTCCATTACGGCCGTGACACTCGAACTTTACGGCCGTGAAAGAAATTTACGGCCGTGATACTCAATCTTACGGCCGTGATTGCTTATGTCTCGCAAATTCAATTTTCAGCAGAAAGTTGGTTACGGCCGTGAGGATTTGTATGTTACGGCCGTAACATTGAAATTTCACCACTTTCTTCGACGCAATGAATAAGGTTGATCCACTCATCGTTTTGGCTCGGCCCCAACATGGAACTTGTTTTTTTTGATGACACGAACATTGTTTTGGCCATTGTTTCTTGAACTAACTTGTCCATTGCTTCCTTGGCCCTCTTGGTTTGTAATCGAGTCATCGGTCCTCCTTTGATCTTCAACGGATCTTTGTGCGGGCTTGTATCCGTGGTCTGGATCACATCAAGAACAAAAGTAGTTACCCCTCATGGAGTGATCGAATTGGTGGAGTAGGTGAGAGTCTTTCTCAGTCTAGCCTGTCGCACCAGACTTGCCTAATGCAATTTATGTGGTTGTCGTGGTTCGCAGACCATTGTGTCAAATCGAGAGATTACCTAGCCCCTTTTTGAACCCAAATATTTGAAAATCAAGTTTTCGAAACATTCAATCTCAACTATCTATTTTAATCAAACTCATCATATTCAACTTTTCAAACAAATTTTAACTACACATTCTCTCAAAAATATTATTCAAAACCACATTATTTCCTAAATAATGGGACTCAAACAAGGGCCTAGTCACACCTAATAAGCCGTGGTTGTGCATTCCCTCGTAAATAAAAAATAATAAAAAATAGTTGAATTGTATAACTGTACAGTACATTACAATGATGTATATTTCTAGCCAATAATATGGTGGCCAAAGTTTCCTAATCTCTATTTCATACGCCTTCACAGCTTCACCTCTCCACGAAATCCAATTTTCAAAAGTAATTTGTTAAAGTTGATTGGAATGTCATTATTTACCAATTCTTTTCTACATTTTAAGAAAAATCTCCTACTATATAAAAGGAGGATAGTAATCAAATTTTTCCCTCCCAAATTTCCCACCCAAGACCCACAACCAAGTAAAAAAGAGAGGACAAAAAAAAAAAAAAAAAATTCAAAAACATTGGACTGCTCGCCACATTGAAATTCAAAAAAATTGCGGCTGTCATGCATTTCTCTAAAAAAAGATTTTATTTTTTTTAACATTTTGCTTTGTTTATTTTTTTTTCATTTGAATATTTGATATAGATAAATATGGGCTCGGTAATTTTGAAAAAATAATTTATTGTCATTTTTATAAATCACAAAAATTCTGAAAATATTTTTGTATTTAAAAATATTTTTTTATATTTTTGAGGTAAGATGTATGATTGAAAAATGAAGATAAAATGTGTACGGTTAAAAAATGATTTGAGTAATTGTGTTGTTTAAAAATATTTTTTTTTGATTTGCCAAACATATGCTAAAAAGCTTTACAACACACATTTATAATTATCGTGCTAAATTTTTTATTGAAAACTAAAAAAAAAAAATGTTAAATACAAGAGTCTAATGCAGAAAATTGTGTAAATTTTCATTTTCAATGAAGTTAACAATAATGCATAAAAATTATTGATATATAAGATGGTTTATTATTTAAATATATAAATTGACATTTAGTATCTAAATAATTTTTTAATAATTTGGATTGATTATGTTGTTTTTTAAATTTTAATAATTATGAGTAAATTTTATATATAATGCCCATGTTTGATGATTTTAAAAAAGTTTATTTGAACAAATAGTGTTTTGAATAGTTGTTTTTAAGAGAATGTGTGATTAAAAATAGGAAATCTTTATGGATTTAGGCGTAATATTATTTGAGTACATTTTCTATATAATATTACATCAAACATAATATATCATAATGAGACCCGTTATTTCAAAATAATGTGGTTTGTAACAAATTTTTTTTGGAGAATATGTAGTTGAATATCAGAGAATTTTTTTGAGTTTATATGTAGATTATTTTAGTAATAGAATGTGTAGTTAAAAATGAGTTTGAATTCGATCAATATTTATAGTATGAGTATTAAAATTATAATTTATCTTTGAGATATTGTATTTATTTGTTGTTCTTAATATAATAAATAAAATATATTATTTTTGTGAGAAATTATATTTATTCCATAAATAGTTGAAATAAATATATTCTATATAAAAGTGTTACGTTAGAATTGAAAGAATTAGATTAATATATTTTTGGAAATAAATAAATAAAATTATTGAAGTTTTACTTCCTAATATGTTAATTAAATGAGTATGTTTTTCAATATGCATATTATAAGAATTATTAATTTGTTGATATCAACTTTTTGTTATTAATATTATTATTAAATAAAATGAACAAAAATTCTTTTTATACACGATAAAATGGAGTAACCGAACAGATCTTTAGTCTTTTTTTTTCTTTTAGAAAATAAAAATGATATTTTAAAATAATTTAGCATATTATGCCTCTATTTGATGTTGATTTTATAGTTATTAGAATTATTATTTAATGGGATATTTTATTTGTTTGTTGTTCTTATTTTAATATTATAAATAATATTTAAAGGACTAATTTGAAAAGTGTTATTGGGAAAATGTGTTGTTGAAAAGTAGTGATTGAGATAGGTTTTTTTGAATAAAGATTGAAAAGTTGAGACAAAAATTAATATTACAATATTTGAAATAATGGGCCTCAAATATAGGCTAAATTTTTGGAGAATGTGTGAATTAATAGTAGATAATCTTTTGTTTATATCTAATACCGTGCATTGCACGGGGATAGATCTAATTATATATCCAATTAATTAATTATCTTTCTTATAGTAGGTATGGGTGTTCATCAACTGTCCCACCATTTTTGTTTTTGGGCTATTTCAAATAAACTCGACCTTTTAAATTATTACCTCTAATTAGGATTTTACAAGATTTGATCAGTTTCTTAGTTTAAAGTTTTAAACACATAAAGTTTTGATCATAAGAACAATCAAGACACAAAGAGTTCTGATTTTAGTTTTCTTACCGAAAAAGAAATAAGATCTCCCGTAAGGAAAGAATCTAAGATATCAAATAAAGATTAGATTGAAGTGAGCACGAATGGACATCTAAGAATAAGGGGGAAAATAAAATTTTACTTCTAATTACTAGCCAAAAAAAAATAAAAAAAATAGAAGGATCCAATACGAGAGGCCGACCGTCCTCACAACCACTTGAATTTGTCCCTCCTGTTGTCTTGTTTTTTTGTTGGCCCAAGTGGTACAACATAGTTGGCGAGCTTGTTTTTAGGATGGACTGACGTATAAAAAGAAAAGAAACGTGTGGAATTAATTACTTATTGGAATGCTCAACATGTGCTCTTTATAATTCTTTTCCTTGCAATTTGTAGAATGATATGAACTCAATGTCAATTGGGTACGTAATTCGCCTATTGTCACTAGGACGTATGTCTCTTATTCGAGAAAGAAAAACAAATTTGTGAAATTTGTGGTTATTTTCTCAAGAATTCGCTGTTCACCAAAATAGATAATTATTTCAATTGAAAAATAGAAGATCGTTTAACTTAAACTTCATTACTACGACAAATTTTTTTTCCCCTTTTAAATGAAGCTCCTATATTCCCAATTATACAGGCTTCTCACGAGTTTTTGCCACCTCTTATTTTAATTGTCGACAAGTATGTTAATTAATTTTATCTGCATAGTAAAAAAAAAATACTATTCTTGATGAGTAATTTTCTCTATAAAATGGCAAAAATGCCAATTGAGCCTGTTTAGTAATGTGAAAAGTTTTAGGTGGCATTCTGTTTATATTTTATTTTGTATTTTCATTTTCGAAAACGTTTTATGTTTTTATTTTTATTTTTAAATTTTCTGAAAACGCGTTTGGTTTATCATTTCTGAAAACTGTTCTTGAAAATGAAAAGCTGGAAAACACGTTCTGTTTGAAATTTTGCAGAATACTACTTAAACTATTTTTAATTAATTTGCTTGTAAAATACTACTGGCTCAAACTCAAATTTTCTTTCACAATACACTAAAAACATCGTTATCTGCAACACACTAATGTGAGCACTAATAGTTTATATTAACACAGCTTAGTCAAGTTCGAGATTTGAGGAAGTTCTGATTTTATTAAAATCCAGAAAATGCAAGTTCTTTCAAAACCTCCACAGTCCATTTATCAAGGCGTTTTTTGAAATATAAGAACAAGAATTATCACTTAATTTTTTTTTGTAATGTCGATAATGAATTCAATAAAACTTTATTTTAGACTTAGTTCCAATTTAATATAATTCTCCCAAAAAAAAAAATGTTTTATTTAGATTTAATTCCAAGTTAGGATAATTATAAAAAAAATAAAAAATAAAAAAATAATTTATTTTAAGCTTAGTTCCAAGCTAGGTTAATTCTTTAAAAAAAAAAATCTCAAAACGCGTTTCCACGTTTTAGACATTTTTTGTTGAAATACACTTGAAAAGCCCAAAACGAGGTTTTGAGCGTTTAGTGTACAATTTTTTTTTTTTTCAAAATGCATTTTCGAAAACGGTAAAGAGAACAGTAAAAATTTTGAAAAGTTAAAAATGGTAGGTTTGACTAAGAATGGATAGTTGAGATTGAGTTTGAAAAATTGATGTAAAATTTTTATCATTACCAAACAGCCTCTAATTATTTATTCATATCTAACAAACTTGAATCTAGTATATTCTAGTGCCTTCTAATTTCAATTGATGTTTCTACATCCCTCTCAAGCGGGAGCTTGGTGATTATTTGACCAAGCCCAACTTAAAAATCAAGGAATTCAATTATAAAAAATCATGCGGATCTTCTGACATTGATCATTCGTTTCTTCTTTTCAAGGAATTATAATTTCCTTTAGTTGAAAATCAGTTCCTTGATTCTTCCGTTTTTTAGTGACATCTACAAGCAACTTTGATGTTCTTCTTAAAGCAATTCAAATACATTTTCTTCATTGTTCAAACATCTTGAACTCAAGAAAATGCAAAATTTTGTATCAATTCCAACTTTGATGCTATTCTTAGAGAAAATTTAAATGCATTTCCTTTATTATCCAAACATCTTGAACTCACCTAATAATGGCAATGGGTCAGGTTCAGGGCGGGTCGGGGCCAACCCGCCCCGAACCCAAAAATGCTATAATCCGCTCCGTCAATGACCCGAAATTATTATTATTTTTAAATTGGTAATGAAATTTTAAGTGAAAAACTTAGGCGTCGAACTAGTTAGAATTTTTAAGTTTGAACTTTAAAGATAATATGTATATATTTGAAGAAATAAAAAAATCAATAAATAATATAATGGTACAGTGGTTGTAAATTCTCATACCCTTAAATCCCACAAAGATTCAATTTTTTAGACCTCATTAAATATATTTTAAGTTTCTCATTCCAAAAAAAAAAAATTCGGATTTCGGGGAGAGGCGGTGTAACGCCCCGAGTCCCGTGGAGCCCGGAAACGTCACTTTTCTAAAATTTCAAATAAACTTTACTGCGGAAAATGAATTGAATATTTGATAGCACATTTATTGGATATAAGTTTAGCGATAATTCAGATTAAATAAAGTAATTCTTACAAACTCATAAAAAATGAGAATTTTGATAAAATGAAATGTTTATTCCGAAATTCACGACTTTCAAAAACAAATTCCAAATTATATTCTTCGCCATTGCTCATCACTCGCCTCCGTCACCGAAATCTGCAAAATTGTTAAAACAAAGGGGTGAACATTTCAAAATGAAATACTCAGTAGACTCAACTCCAATAATTAATTTATAAGATAATTGGACAAGTAATCATGCAAATAATGTAGTGATGTTCTTTTCTTATCCATAAGCATCATAAAACGAGTGCAAATGAACACATTCTTTTCTTGTCATCATGCTAGCAGATAAGTAATGACGTGCATAACATAAATTCTCAAATTTATCTCATACGAGATATTCTTTTCTTTTCTCATGCAATTAAGCATACAAAATCACACAAATCCACATAATCACATGCAATTATAAAATAAATCAATTAGTGGGGGCGAGTCTATCTCAATTCTCTACGAGTGTGGTTGAGCGGGAAAATATAATTTCAATTCTCTAGATCTCCGTACGTCTCGTCTAACCAAAATAAAATAAAATTTTAATTAGTCTCTTGAAATTTAAAGTTTGAAATAAAATTAAATTTTTGACTTAAAGTGAATGATTTTACAATTTGGGGACAAAAAATAGAGTTTTTCCAAAATTAGAGGACTCATTTAAAACGTTGCTTAAAATAATCAGGGACTGAAATAAAGAGTTTGGAACTTAAGACTGAAATATATATATTTAAAACATTTTAGGAACTGAAATAATTGAAACGACAAAAATGAGGACCTAAAAGCAAATTTTTAAAAAAATAAGATTATATAAAAATTATATATACACACTCTCTTTCTTCTCTCTCTATGTTACGAGAGAGAGACGGAGAGTGAGGGGAGGGCGGACACCCTCCTCTCTGGTCGATCGCCGGCTGCAATGCCGGCGATAATACTGCCGGTGCAGAGCAATGACAGCGGGGAACTCGGGTGAGCAAGAAAAATGGAGTTTTGGCTGATTTTTGGGTGCGAATCTGAGGGAGACCGAGGCAATGCTCGAGGGTTCTCCGGCGAAAAAGTTATGATTGAGGTATGTAATGGGCTGTTGGGATTGTGGTTTGTATGTTTGTGCCTTTAATTTAAGTTTTGGGTTGTTTTGGTGTGGTTTGGTGAGAAGAACCGAGGTTGGGTTCATGATTTTTTTTTTCAACGGTGGCTCCGTCATTGTAGCGGTGAAGGTAATTTTGGAGATGGGCAGTGTGCGTGATGCCCAAAGATGGTGACGGTCGTTTGTTATAAAGGGGCAGTGGTGGATTGGGCTTCGTATGGATGAAGGTGGTGCTCGATGGGGGTGGTAGCAAGGTTCGGTTGGAGCTTGTGAAGGGGCAGTACTTGTGGTTGTCGATTCTGGGTTGCTTACTGAAATTAGCATTGGAAAAATTTTGGTTAGCTTGTCGTGGTTGCAGTGGTGTTGGGCGGTAGTGTGTGAGTCTTGGGTTCGGTTGCTACAGACGGTGATTCACGGTGATGATAATGGTGAGATGAAAATGGAAATTTTGTGATGATTATACCTGGAAGTTGTGTCTTGGCCGTGGGTAGTTTCTGATCGTGAAGGGGAGTAAAATAGCTAGGGATTAGTCTTTGATTTGAATTGAAATTGTAATCGTGGATAAATTTCTGGTGGATGATTATCATGATTTGTAAAGATAATTGATGAATTTAAAATTTGAAGTGTAATTATAATGATAAACTCAGTTTTGAAATAAAATTATCTGGTGATTTAATTTGAATAAATAAATAGTTAAAAAAAATGAAATTGGATTTTAAAAAAAATAGATTTTAAATTTGTTGGACGTAAAATCAAATTGGTCTGATAATTTATTATTCTCAGCTCAAAATTTTATCACTGGCTAAACGACGTATGTGAACTTTAAATAACGGGTTAAATTATAGCGACGCGATTTTTAGTATATAAAATATTTATTTATAATAAATTCAGAAATTTTTCGGTTGCTACAGGTGGGTAGGCCTCGAACCAGCCCCGCGGACCCGACGGGATGGATAATTTTTGGGGCGGGTTGTTTTGGGTCATCCAGATTTCGGGTCCTTCAGATTTTTTTGCCATCCCTAAACTCACCCAAATGGAAAATTCTTTAATCAAATTCTTCAAATAGGCTCAAACCAACAAACACTCACTAAAAAAAATAAAAAAATCAACCCCAAATCCTATTTTCAGAAATTTGGGGATTAAAATCAATTAACTAGAAACTCTGGGACTAATATGCAATTTTCAAATTCAAGGACCATTCTGCACCAAATTTAGACATTCAGGGACCAACTTCAGCAATTATACTGACATGGTCCATATTCACTAAACCAAAACCACAGGGACCAATTAAAACAGATCCAAAACCTTTAAGGACATGTTCTTCAATTTTCGAAAATTTGTTAATCAAATTTCAGCAACCACCTTCGTTTCTATGTGGCTGAATAAATTTAAAAAAAAAAAAAATCAAAATCGCCGCCTCCAATCGTCGGTTGTCTCCACCCCCGAGGTCGGCCGGTCATCAGAAAATTTATGGAACATATAGGAATGTTCTTCTCTCTGGCCATCGCGTCGGGAAAATCACACACCGGCAGCTCCTTTTTTATAGCCTCCAGCCCGGCTCAACTCTAGATCTGAAAAGAAACAAATTCGATTTTCCTAGATCTGAAACACTTTCTTCACCAAAGCTTACTGGACAATATAACACTTCTACATTCCAGAGTCAGTGTTGTGAAATTTGCTAACAAATAACCAAATCGTCGGCCAATACATCTACGGATCCATCGTCACCACATCATTTCACTGCAACTTTACCACCACAAGCTCAAAATGTTTCTGCCGCCACTCTGTCCCTCTCGCCAAAACTCCAACGTTCAACCTCTCAAAAGTTTGAGTGTTCCGAGATCGACTTTGAACTGGAAAAAGTTGAAGGAGAAACAGAAAATATGTTGAAGTCGCCAATCACCGGTAATTTCAGTGAAATTCAAATGGCAAAGTCAGCAACTAGAAAGTTGCTGCAGCCGATAGAGGAGGGTATAGGAAGGAAGTTTTGGAGCTTTTTTGTTTGCTGGATTGATACTCAGCTTCTAGTTACCATGACGATAGAACCTGTGCATGGAAAAGAATTTATTGAAAAAATGAATCATAATGATTCGGGATGACGAAATGAACCGAAGATCAATTCATCTATTGAAAGAAATTACGAACGAGCCCTACAAATGAAATAGAGAACAGCTAGGCCGTGAACGGCATCCATGGTATTGTAAAAATTGGATAGGTTCGATCTATAGTCATTAGATTAGGGCCTCCTAAAATTATTTACTAAATTCATCGAGTTGTTTCAAAGGATCCAATTAGCCAGTTATTAATGGAATTCCTTGTCGACTCTGATATAGCTAGCTCTTTTAGGTACTTGAATATTGCTTAGTTGTTCGGGTCCATTTACAATTATTATTTCTGTAAACATAGTAGCTAAATAATTTCAACGTGTTACATAAGGCAAAATTTGTATAATTGTTCGGTTTTACGCAATTTTCTCCATTCCTCTGTGTAAATAATCCCATATTGGTTCACAGTCAAAAACATCTTCACCATCGAGAGTAACGATAAGTCGGAGATTTTTGATAAGTTCAAAGAGATAAGATTCGGTTGAGATACCATAAAGAAAATCTGATGCCCTTTAATTATTACCGCATGACTCTATAAATCTTGCGTCTATTTCGTTCTCCGATTTTATTGCTGTGGTAGCTTCCTCGTATTCTCAACCACTAATCATTCAAGAGGGCATTGTTGTAAACATCAAAAAGCGTTTAGACATCCTCTGAAGGAATGAACTCCGTTTGTTTACACATTGGCGGACAGAGAGGGGGTCCTGGGTGGTCACGTGACCCCCCCAATTTTGAAGTTTATTTTTATTTATTTATTTATTTATTTTGAATGGAGGTAATGTTTAGACTTTGAATAATTGAAATTTATGCGTATTGAATAGATTGTTTTAGATGAAATATATGTAAAAGATTGTAACATGTACTCAGTAAATATAGTATCTTTTTGGTACCAATTAAAATCTAGATTTTAATCTTGGTCAAAGTCAACAATCAATCTCAACCATAGATTTCATGGGACCCACAAATTTTCAACCATATATCTCATCAACTTTTATCAAAATTTACTAAAAATCTAATTTTAATATATACTAAACATGAACATAATTGATTGAAATTTGAATATGTTAATTAATTGTTTACCGCGATATAATATGTCAATTTCTTTTGAATTATAACGTAAATTTTACTGAAAATAATGTAGTATATTTGTGAGATTGCATATTATTTAGTACATTATCTTTTGTGAATTTGAATTTTTTCGTTATTTTCGACCTTTTTCAAAAAAAAAAAAAAAAAAAATTTCGGGGGTAGCGCTATAGGGTCTATCGCAAACTGTGTCTCCTACTACAAAATATCTGCGTCCGCCACAGTCGACACATACGGGTAGGCATTCTGCTGGTTGGTTATTATCTGTCTCCTTAACAAATTTTTGTGGGTCATACTACAGAAAATAACATGTGTCGGCAACTCCGACATTAATCTATTCGAAATGTCCGTTAAGAGACACGAGGGTAATTCGTCTCTGCTTTTTCTTAAAAGTAGCAGACAGCCCCATGAGTTTCAATTTTGCAAATAAATGGACTATTCGGCGGCTTTTTTATTTTTTTTTAGGTAATTGAAAATTAAAATAAGAAAATGTGTGTAGTTAAAAAGTGACGTCAATTGTGTTATTTATAATTTGATTTATAAACCATTTCTTTTGCCCTACGGAACACATTAAAATTTTCCATCTTTTGGTATGAAACTTAAGCCGTCAAACAAGAGTTCAGACACTGCATATCCAACCTTGGTTATTGTCCCATGATCAACAAATGTGTCGGATATGTTTCATGTGTGTAAGATTCCAATCATTTTGGTGGCCAACTTGTACATTTTTTGCTTATTTGAGTTACGAATTTATTATTTAGGGTTCTTTAATTGTGAGACAATCTTGGAGTCATCGATCTTTTATAAAGAGCATAGTTGTATGGTGTACCAACGTTTCGTATAGTTTAAGAATTAAGATTGATCGACCCTGAAAATAGTTAATTTATCGGGTCTTATTTGGAATTATATATCCATTCTATACGTAGCCGATAGACAATTTTTTTTTTTCTTTTTTTTAATCTCAAGTATCGTTGGTAGTTTATGTTATGGTATGAACGTAAATAACAACGAAAATAAAGAACACAAACTTAATTTTACGTAGAAAACCCTAAAATAGAATGATAACCCCAAAGCCAGAGGTTGAGAAAATTCAAATTGTATTTCGACGTCTCCTATGTATAATAAATTTGAAACCCTAGGCTTAAAATACATCATGTATATATATGTGCCGAGAATAAAGCAGGTTCATACCGTGGGTGCTATCATCAACCCCGCACCCCATTGGGATTAGTTAAGGGTTACGGGCCAAGCTTATAATTTTAGTTTCACGACAAATATCGCATCTCGAAATTTTAGGTTAGGTCAAACGGAATTTACATCACCGGTCTTACTCTAATAGTTAAGTTTACTTATAGACTATATTAAATATGGAAATGCAAATTAAACAAGGATAACCAAAGTAAGTTCTCAACATTTTTTACTCCTATTTGAATCTACAACCTTTTTCTTTCGTATCTGGATTGATATTCAAGCTAATTTTTTGCAGATCGAAGACTCGACCGTAAAATTTCCAGTCAAAATACTGACTTGTACTTCATTGATAGTTCATTTTTCTTTTGGGATAAACGAATTTCCTTCTAGTCCCAAAATTAATACATTGAAAAAGTTAATGGCAGGACACAAGATTCAATATATATGCTTGAGATTACAGGAGCCTGATATATTCTGGTTAAATTACGAAATCCTAGTCTTGCACCTTAAAAATATGAAAATCCAACTAGAATCCACCTGCTGTGTATCCTCCATCAACATAAATGATTTGTCCCGTAATATATGAAGCAGCCGGAAGACAAAGAAATGCCACCAAAGTAGATATCTCTTCAGGTTCTGCTATTCGCCCCAGTGGTGTTCTTGCCATTAGAGGCACAAACATTTCCACAAGAGATGGTTCAATATCCTCCTGATGAACAAACAAAATAAGTCAAAATCTTGTCAAGTTTTACACTCGACCATACTTTTTAATACTTATCCTGGAGGATTAAAATCAGATTTTTAATCGATTTTGATAAAAGTACTTGATTAAATGTGTTGTTGAAAAGTTGTAGATCTCATGTAATGTGATTAAAATTAATTATTGACTTTAACTTAAATCATCAACAGGGGCTAAGCATGAACAAAATGTTTATAGAACTATACGGGTTTCAAGATTGTAGTCCTAACGCCCCATGGCGCGACAGTATTGGTGCGAATATTATCCTTAGCCCATTCGCAAGCCAAATTTTTTGTAAGTTGATTTATCGCGCCTGAAAAGATAAGAAAAGGCGTCGCTTCAAATAATTATATGTAGCACCGAATATTAACAATCTTCGAAATTATTGATAAGTACCTTTGGATGCTGCATAAACAGAAAGTGCAGGCAGTGCCATTCCTCCAGCAACAGATGAAATGAAGACGATACTTCCAATTCCCGATTCTTTCATTAACGGGTATGCGAGTTGGCAAATATGATAAGGGGACTCGATGTTTGTTTCCATTACTCGTGTATAATCTTCATAAGTATGGTCTTTAGCTCGCTTCATTAGGCTTATTGCGGCATTATTTACCTGATAATAAACAAGTCAAATCCATATAATATGATCTATATTTGTATTTTTCTACCAATCTTTTCAAGGCATATATATTTTTATTTATCTTAATAAATATAAAATGAATTCCAAGATCGAATTAAATCCACAAAATTCCGAAAGACTTAACAAAAATACAAGATTATTCATCGTTCTTTACTATTTGTATATTGTGATATGTCATCCTGATAATCATGTGATGAAACATTTTATGTCTTATGTTGTTAAGACATATATATCCTCTTCGAAGGCCTCCTCAACCTCCAACCACCATGAAAGTGAGAACAATTAATCTAGTTATTAATTCTTATTTTCAACGCGTCCGACGATTTCATTTTTATCGACGAATGAATCGATAGGTGCAAGAGATGCTGGCGGGACTTGAAATTAAGACCTTAACATAGTACTGATACTCTGATACGTGAATCATCTCGTCCAAAATCTTAAACTGTCTATAAAATTAGTCGTCAAGAACCTTTTGTTACGAGTTATAAACATGAATGCTGGAAAAGCTAAAACCTACTTGAACAAACAAGGAGAAGAAGGAATAGAAAATGAAGAACAACATTAAAAATCCAATTTTTACTTACTAGGATGTTCAGCTTGCCATCAAAGACTGAAGAGACTGTCTTCATTAGTTCTTCTCTTTGAGTTCTTGATGTCAAGTCGCATACTGAACCGCTTACTTTAAACCCTTTCTCCTCCCATTCTTTTAGCCTTTCATTCAGCTCTGTCTGGTTCCTTGAACATGTATATATCTTGGCCCCAAATCCTGCTAGCTCCTCAACTATGGCATATCTAATTAAGATCAACACAAAAACAAGAAGATCAAGAAAGACTCGGTCTCCAGAACGGTTTGCATTACCCCTAGGGACGAAGAGAAAGATGAAAAATAAAGACATAAAGAAGAAAATTTACCCAATTCCTCTAGTTCCACCAGTAACGAGTGCTGCCATTCCCTGGAGAGTCCATTTCTGTTGTCTGCTGGAACTTCCTTCTCTTGCCATTTCCCTATTTGGGTTTTTTCTCAATTAGGCAGGATGTATATATAGGATTGATACCAAGAAGTTGTAACTATGTTGGTCGGACAATGGTAGGGTTTTATGGGACACTTGGTTTTTTCGGTAAAAACTGTTTATAAACGGTTGTGTATAAATATCGACATAAACATCCACATATCCAACTGGGTTAGGCCAAGAATGTTCCCCCATGAAGTAAGAAATTACCATCAGAAAGGGCAGCCTCTGACGATCTGCCGCCCACCGCTTATCGACAAGAGAGAAAAAGAGCTCTTAGTCGCACGTCGCTCTGACAAAATTTCGTTATTCTCTTTCATTTTTGAAAAGTAAAAAAATGGTGGACTTGAATATTTGATCAACGAAAATTATTAACTTTTCAAAAAAATTATTTAACGTGACATTGGCCTGTGACAGTTAAAAAAAGAAAAAACCTAGCTAACAGAGGTTAAGTCACTGCAAGTTGAATAGAAATTAATTCATTTAGACACATTTCAATATCATGACGAGGAGTTGGGGGAAAATATAACATATGTTCATGTGTCTCCCATGTGACTATATCTCCTCCAATATGTCAAGTCGCTTACACACTGCATCTTCTGTTATCAATCGTCTTTTTCTCTTCTTTAATTTGCGTCCGTTTGGTAACACTGTTTGGTTTATAAACTAGTTTATTTATGATTTTGAGGTAAAAGGTAGTGGTTGAAAATTTAAGAGAGAACAGTGTGTGGTTAAAAAGTGATTTGAAAAATTGTGAGGTTTATAAACTGATTTATAAATCAATAAAAGTACGTTTACCAAACACAGACTTAATTTAATTCACGTCCAATTAAAGTTTTAGCTAGGTACAGCCGTACAGACATATTTATGTCTTTATATCTTCAAAAATTCTCTTTACGGCAATTAAAGAAACGTGAATAATTTTAAATGTTGTTTGGATTTACTCTGTTTGATGATGATTAAAATTAGATTTTGATAAAAATTAATAAAATATACCGTTCAAAAGTTTGGTATTAGTGAAATGTATGATTGAAATTAAGTATTAGCAGACTTCTATCAAAATTAAATATATCCACAATTCAAAACTACATAATCCAATTTTCGTACCACAAGAAAATATAGTTAAAGGGACGACATATAGGTCAAAAGTCGTTTCTGTATAATAATAGGTATGCCGTCTCTGTAGGTCATCGCTATGATCAGATAATCCGTAGTCTCCAATAGAAATGAAGATAAAACCAAAGCATGGAAAGTGTTCTTAATTGTACTTATTATAGCTTAAGCAAGCATGTAATCCAACTGGCCGTTTATTTATTTATTTATTTTTTAATTTCTTGAACTTACAAATCAAGAAGAGCCTATGCATTTGTTTTAATTGCCTTCAGTATGATTCTTCGGCTATTTTTTTATTTGTTTTTTTGTTTAATCATTTTTTTGCCACCGTTTGGTTTTAATTAAAATCTAATTTTAATCATAAGTTAAAGTTAACAATTAATTATGTACATTTTATGATACCCACAACCTTTTAATTATAAATTTCATCAACTTTTATCAAAATTTATTAAAATACTGATTTTAACCTGTACCAAACAGGGCAATGTTTGTTAGTTTTTTGGAAACCGATTTTAGGTGATTAAGCATAAATTAAAATCAGTGGAGTATATATTTCTCAACCCACAAGGATTTGGTTCATATTTCTCAACCCACAAAATCAATGATTTTTTTAAGCCCCCAATTGATTTGGATTAAATCTGATTTTAATCTGAAGTTAAAGTCAACAATTAATATTAATCACAAATTTTATGGGATCCACAACTTTTCGATCACACATCTCATCAAATTTAATCTTCCAATTTTATCATTTCTTCATTATCTTCTTTTTTGATACAAAATCGAGAATTAGAGATTGAACTTTTGTCTCGTGTTAGTAATCGTTTGGCAACACTATTTGGTTTATAAATTGATTTATTTATGATTTTGAGGTAAAAAGTAGTTGTTGAAAATTAAAGAGAGAAAAATGTGTGGTTAAAAAGTGATTTGAAAAATTGTGTGGTTTATAAACCAAAAAAAAGACGGTTACTTAAAAATAATTTGTATGTCACGCGAAGTTAACATATGGAATTATCTTGTAAGAGTTCCGACCATGACATGCTAGTTTCTTTAATTGTATTTACCAATGACCCAATACATTAAATGTAACCTGAACATTTGAATTGTGATATTTGACATAATGCATCAAACGGGTTGTATATTGAATTTTCTGATTTGTAATTAGATGAATTGTGACATGTGAAGTAACTAATGTGACTTATCATATACGACGTGTGACTTGTGACCAATAATCTATAATATGTGACTTGAATTTAACTTGTGTGACCTATGACTTTAACATGTTACTTATAACCACTTACAAACAGCTGTTGGGGAAATATTTCGGACCAAAAACGGAATTTCCAACACAAGTAGCAAACGCTAAATATTTCCCCTCAAACACCGTGTGATTAAAATAGGAAATCAACAACTCAATCAAGCCAATCCAAACAATAGAATATCGAAATTATAAATACCAAAGCGATAACACCAATAATTATTTAACGTCGTAAAACCCTCCAATGAAAAGGGAAAATCGACGGGGCAAACCGACAATTCCACTATTACCAAATAATAGTAATACAATATTTCCTTCCTAGATTTTTGCTCTAAATCTAGAAGTAACCAATACACACCTTCAAGAATTAATCTTGGCACCCAAAACATACATCATCTAATACAATAGATGGAACCCCAAAAACAACAACAATAATGGAGATTAAATGGCACCTAAACCATTCTAAGATAATACTTAGAGAAACCCAAATCTTGAAGAAGAAGAATACACAATAATCAACACTTTCTTCTCCAAAATATAACAAGAAAATAGCACCTTTTATTCTCCAATTGTTGTATGCATGTGTGTTGAAATTTCAGACCAAAATGAAGAAATTTATTGCTCCATTCCAGTTCACAGTGCGTAGTGAAGTTGGCCTCTGCGTAAGAAATTTCCAGCCTCTATTGGTATGTTGAAAAAGAAGGGAGACAACATCAATGACTCTCTTTTTCCTTTTGTTAGGTTAGGCTTTACCTTTTAAGAAATTGCACTAAAGTCCTCCACCTTTCAATTCACAATTAAAATGGGTTGGACCAATTTAGTAATTAATAAAGGTTTGGGCCAAAAAACTATTTAAGCCCAACAATCTCCCCCTCCAACCCATGAGGGAGGTACACCACAAGACTCCAGTCACTTGGAATCCATCCCAGCCTGCTCAACACAAAACTCAAGCTTCTGCTTGGTAACAACCTTGGTCAACATATCAGCAATATTCTTATCAGTGTGAATCTTTTCCAACTGCATTAAATTCTCGTCAACTGCTCCACGTATCCAATGATACCTCACATCAATGTGTTTAGTACGAGAATGGAAAGTAGAATTCTTACTTAGCTCAAGAGCACTCTGACTATCACAATAAATGACGTACTCACCTTGCTTCACGTTGAGCTCCTTAAGAAACTTTCTCATCCATATCATCTCTTTACCTGCTTCGGTAATTGCAATATACTCAGCCTCAGTTGTAGACAAAGCCACACATTTTTGCAATCTTGACTGCCAAGAAACAGCTCCCCCTGCAAAAGTAAACAAGTACCCAGATGTAGACTTTCTGTTGTCAAGATCTCCTGCCATATCTGCATCTGTATACGCTGTCAAAACTGGCTGAGCTTCTCCGAAGCCCAAACACAAAGTAGAAGTTCCCCTGAGATACCGCATAATCCATTTTACTGCTTCCCAATGATCTTTGCCCGGGTTAGACAGAAATCTGCTTACCACACCAACTGCATGTGCAATATCTGGACGAGTACATACCATAGCATACATCAAACTACCAACTGCTGAAGAATAGGGTACTACTTCCATCTTCTTCTTCTCTTCACTCGTTGAAGGACAAGATCTTTTGGTAAGTTTGAGATGACCCCAAAGAGGTGAGCTAACTGATTTAGCTCCTTTCATACTGAACCTTTCAAGAACCCGTTCAATATATTTTTCTTGTGATAACCACAACCTCTTAGATTTTCTGTCTCGAATTATCTCCATGCCCAATATTTGTTTAGCCGGCCCCAAATCTTTCATATCAAATGACTTATGTAAGGCTTCTTTCAATTTCTTGATCAACCCCACATCCTGGCCAACTATAAGCATATCATCAACATAAAGCAGTAAAATAATAAATTTGTCACCTGGAAAAGATCTGATATAAACACAAGAATCTGCAGTCGTCCTTGTGTATTCCTGGCTGACCATAAAAGCATCAAACTTTTTATACCACTGTCTTGGTGCTTGCTTGAGCCCATACAAACTTTTCTTCAATTTGCATACAAGGTGTTCTTTCCCCTTTTGTTCAAAACCCTCTGGTTGAAACATATAAATCTCTTCCTCCAAGTCACCATGTAGGAAGGCAGTCTTCACATCAAGTTGCTCCATTTCTAGGTCTAGACTGGCTGCTAACCCCAAAATAACTCTGATGGATGTCATTTTCACAACAGGAGAAAAAATCTCATCAAAATCAATACCATATTTCTGCCCAAAGCCTTTAACAACCAAACGAGCTTTGTACTTCATCAAATCACCATTGCCTTCCCGTTTGATTTTATATACCCATTTATTTCTCAATGCTTTCCTGCCCTTAGGAAGATTCACCAAGTCATAAGTATCATTCTTCCTCAAGGAATTCATCTCTTCTGTCATTGCTTTCATCCACTGAATTCTATCCCTATTAGACTGTGCCTCAGAAAAACTTTCTGGCTCTCCATCAGTAGTAAGCAAAATATAGTCAGAAGTAGGATACCTAGTAGATGTCCTGTGATCTCTGGTAGATCTTCTGACATGTACTACTTCATCTTCTTCTGTCTCAGGTATTTGCTCCTCCTCATTAGCATTCTCATCGGCTAGTATATCATCATGAGCAATGTCATCAACATTCTCATCAGTAGGACCTAAATTCTCTTCAACAATAGGCTGTGATGTTGAAGTGCTAGTAGATGCGAGATCAGGAACAACTGCAGTCACTCTAGGTTGCTCCAATTTATCCAAATCTTCAATGGTTTGGTCTTCATGAAAGACCACATCTCTGCTTCTAACAATCTTCTTTTTCTCTTGATCCCAAAACTTGTACCCAAACTGTTCATCGCCATAGCTGAGAAATATACAAGGAATAGCTCTATCATCAAGCTTCGATCTTTGTTCCTTAGGCACGTGCACAAAAGCTTTGCACCCAAACACCTTTAGATGAGAGTAGGAAACATCTTTGCCTGTCCAAACTCTTTCTGGAATATCAAAGTCCAAAGGAACAGATGGAGATATATTGATCAAATAGCAAGCAGTCTGAACTGCTTCACCCCAAAACATTTTTGGTAGCTTGGCTGTCTTCAACATGCATCTGACTCTGTCAAGAATGGTACGGTTAATTCTTTCTGCCACACCATTATGTTGAGGAGTACCTGCTTCTGTAAACTCATGTCGAATCCCAAATTTTGAGCAATAATCCCTGAACTCATGTGAAGTGTATTCTCCACCATTATCTGTTCTGAGACATTTCAATGGCTTACCTGTTTCTCGTTCTACCATGGCATGAAACTGTTGAAAACTCTTAAATACCTGATCTTTAGATTTCAACATATAAACCCAAAGCTTCCTAGAAGCATCATCAACAAATGTGAGGAAATACTTATTTCCACCCAAAGAAGCTAAATCGCTAGGAGAGCACACATCAGAATGCACAAGTTCTAAAATATCATGTTTTCTTTTAAATGAACCACTAAAAGAAACTCTGTGCTGTTTACCATATAAACAATGATCACATTGGTTTAGCGACATACCTTTGGCTAAAGGAATAGATGTCTTCTTAGCCAGAACCTGCAAACCTTTTTCACTCATGTGACCAAGCCTCTTGTGCCATAAATCAGGAGAAGTATCTTCAACAACATTCACCTCATTTTTACAAGCTTTTGCATAAGTCTTGTAAAGCGTGCAACAAGCCTTTCCTTTGGCAACAATCAAAGTGCCCTTTGACAATTTCCAATTGAAATCACCGAATTTGCTATAATAACCCTGTCTGTCAAGAGCCATAACTGAAATTAGATTGAGGCGCATATCATCAATATGCCTCACATCATTCAGTATCAAGGAGTAGCCAAGTTCTGTTTGCAAGTAAATATCACCAATCCCAATAATCTTAGATTGGCTAGTATTTCCCATCTTTGAAATACCAAAATCACCAGCTGTGTAATTTGCAAACAAGTCCATGTTCGAACAAACATGGTAGGAAGCACCACTATCAACAATCCACTCAGTACTAGGATCACCCACATGTAGGCAATGACCATCTACACAAGAAAGTGTAAGGATTTTAATCAATCATGTGGGCTTATATGTGAATTATTGTGTATTCAATAAAAGGCTATCAATTTGGTTAAGCCCAATTAAAGTGATCTAATAAGGATTTGATATATCGGGCTTTAATGCATCTAATTAAATGTATGGGCTTTTATGTGTAGATACCAGGCCATTACCTAATTCATGATGGGCCGGATTAGGTTAATTGACAATTCAGTTTATAAAGTCGGTTATGGTCCCTGAATCCTACGTACTGTTCATCTTGTCTGACATCCCATCATCAGAGAGAAAATAAGGACTACGTATCGATTTAGAAGATCCAACCAACCGAATTGTTCATCGTGAATCACGTTTGATTAAGGTACGCTTCCGCTTCAGTTATTTAATTCTTGATAATTCCAACATGATGATTATTTAGATTATAGATAAATTATTATCTGTAATAAAATTTTCTAACAAGTGGTATCAGAGCCAGGTTTTACATATACACGTACAAAAATTGATCTGATAATTCAACACGATGTTGGCTCTGATTTCAAATATACATACGCACTACAATGGATTCAGAATTGAGAATTAAACATACAGAGCTTGATTTCAAAATTCAAGGTTTCGAAATATATAGATACAATGATACACTGAAGGATCAAAAATTTGGATATAAAAGTTTGGGATGTTGGATTTTTGATTTGGTTTTGGACGATTTCGAATCTGATTTTGAATCTGATTTTCGTGGGTAATATATATATATTCATTCATTCCTGTGTATTAAGTTTTCGAGATTAAGGCAGAAATTTTTCTCGGTTGAACATGTGGATTTCGATTTTGGATGTGTTGAAATCGAGTTTGGGATGTTGAATTTTTGGTTTTGGTTTGATTCGGTTATGTTTGAATCGAATGTGGCCGGTGGATGGAGATCAATTAAGGGTTGAGGTTTGAACGGCTGATGATGGATTCAACTGTCGGCAAAGGGCGCATAGCGCCGGGGTTTGAACTGCGTGCGGCGTCACAGGAGAGTAGCGCCGCGCAGGCGCTACTTCACCATGTACGCGCAGAGGCGCAGCGCCGGTAGTGGCTGCGGGCGACGCAGGCGCGCAGCGCCAGGTCTAGCGCTGCGCTGCAGGAGATCAGAGTATGGTGCCGCGTTCGCTGGTTTAGGATGCGACGGCGGCGGCGGAAGCTAGGGTTTGCAAAACCCTAGCTGTCGCGATTTTTGAAGAAGGGCTTACACCGGAAATTTGAAGTCTTCAGGGTTCCTTATGCAATTTTGGATAATTTTGTTTAATTGCACATCAGGTCCCCCCCATTTGTTTTAAATAATGGTTAAATCCGAAGTTATTAAAACCATTTAAGTTGGCCCTTAAAGTTCTGAAATTTATAAATTGAGCCCCTGAAGTTATAAATTTATTTAAGTCTGGACCTTTCAAGTTATGGAATTATATGATTCAGTCCTTGAAGTTTGAAAATTTTCTAATTCAGCCCCTAATGTTTGAGAATTTTCAAAACTGGTCCCTAAAGCTTGAAAATTCTCTAATTGGGTCCCTTAAAATTTGAAAATTTTCATTTTCAATCCCTGAAGTTTGAAAATTTTCTAATACAGCACTTAAAGTTCTGAAATTCTTTAATTTGGTCCCTAAAGTTTGAAAACTTTCTAATTTGGTCACTAAAGTTTGGAGATTTTCAAAATCGGTCCTTAAAGTTTGAATTTTTTTTTAAATTAAGTCCCTAAAGTTTGGGAATTTGCTAAACTGGCTCCTAAAGTTTGAAAATTTTCAAAATCAACTTTTAAAGATTGAAATTTTCATATTTTGGACCTCTAAAGTTTGGTTTTGTTTCAAATTGGGACCTAAAGTTTGGAATTTCTCAAAATTGGCCAATAAAGTCTTGGGAAAATTATAATTTAAGTCCTTCAAGCTTAAAATTTTACAGAATTGGCCACCAAAAGTTTAAGAATATTGCAATTAGACTCTCGTAACTTAAGGATTGCTTTATTCTAAAGTTTTGAATTCTATAATTCAAATCCTAAAGTCAAATATAGATGCAAATCAATGGATTTCAGTTTCAAATCTTGGTACATCGGAATCTTTTGAGAGATATAATATTCGAAAGTAAGTTAGTTGAAGCAACATGTTGCCAAAGCAACCTCTCTTGTGGATATTAATTAACTTTGAATATTAGAAGGTATTTGTGTGTGTGTTGTTCATTGCGGATATTGATCGGCCCAAAGGAAGGTCAATATTTGGCTCGAATTTCACATGCACCTGTGGTGATAAACACGTGGCAATTATTTGGTTTAACATGTGACCAATAAATCGGTCCAAAGAAAGGTCTATTGGTTAACATGTCTTATTGCAGTGTTTGATCACTACACTAAGGGAAAATTAGGTGTTTGTGTGTTATCTCATGCGGATATTGATCGGCCCAAAGGAAGGTCAATATTTGGCCCGAATTTCACATGAACTTGTGGTGATAAATACGTGACGGTTATTTGGTTTTACGTGTGATCAATAAATCGGTCCAAAGAAAGGTTTGTTGGTTGACATGTCTTACTGTCAGTGTTTGATTACTACGCCAAGAGTACCACTTACAAGTCAATATTTCTGTCCAAAGACTAAATATTGATGTTGTGCTAGGTATCTTGTGATGGGCCCTACCATTATTTGAAAGTATGATTTGCATAATAAGGTATTCATGTGAGCTATTTTATTTGAGTGTTCTCTATTCGGTTTCAAATTCTGCTAGTAGTATACCTACAAGCTTAAATTTAATCCCTGTATTTATGGAATAAACTTCAAGGATCAAGACAAAACATTAACTTTTCGTTGGTTGCATGGATCTAGACCGTGTACTAAGGATTGAGCAACCTACTCCTCTTACGGATGAAAGTTCATCTAATCAAATGAGGAACTTTGAGAAGTGGGATTGCTTAAATTACGTGAGTCTTATGATCATTTAAGTGCGGCATTCCGGAAGCCTTTAGTGGCATAGTATCTGAAGAGGTAAATGATGCCAATGAATTCCTTGCCGAAATTAAGAAATGTTTTGCGAAAAACGATAAGGCTGAAACAAGCACGCTTATGCAAAGCTTGATTTCAATAAAGTATAAAGGCAATGGGAAAATAAGAGAGTACATCATGTAGATGTCTCACACTGCTTCAAAATTTAAGGAACTAAAACTCGACTTGTCTAATGACTTGCTCGTGAATTTGATATTGATATCGCTTCCTGCACAATATAGTTAATTTAAGGTTAGTTATAACTGTCAAAATAGAAATGGACTCTCAATGAGCTCATTTCATAGTGTGCAAGTTCTTGCACAATTCAGTCAATTTAAGGTCAGTTGTAACTATCAAAGGGAGAAATGAACTCTAAATGAGCTCATTCTATTTTGTGTGCAAGAGGAAGAAAAGTTGAAGCAGGACAGAACTGAAAGTTTTTTTTACTTGGCAAACACCTCTAAAGATAAGGGCAAAAAAAAAAAACAAAAAAAAAACAAATAAAGATCATACATAATACCAACTAAAGCAGTTACTAAAACACCTTATGAGCTTTTTGACAGGCTTAAAGCTTAGTCCAAAGCATTTCTACATTTGGGGATGTCCAGCTAAGGCTAGGCTTTATAGGCCACATAAAGAAATTGGACTCCAAAACAGTCAGCAGCTACTTTATTGGTTATTCTGAGCGTTTAAGGGCTATTAAATTTTATAATCCCACACTTAAGTCAAATTTTGAAACGGGAACTGCAACATTTTTGAGGAAGTTGAGTTTGGGGGAGAAATAAGGTTAAAGATATTGTCTTTAAGGAATAAGTTGAGGAAGGATCGGTTTCGATTCCTACTATTGCTTTTGACAACGTGCAAGTTTTTATGCATGTCATTGATCAAGAAGTATATCCGGAACCTCAATTAGACAATATTGAAGAACCTCCCATCCAAAATAAAGTAAATTTCAGAAGTACAAACTCAGCAACCTCAATAACTAAAGTCATTAAGGAGATCCACGAGAGAAAGGGAAAAATGCTATTTCGGATAATTTAAATAGTATTTTTCCAAGAACATAAGGAAAATAATGGAATGGTGGAAGATGGTCTAATCAATTCCATCAGGCCATGCAGGGTTCTAACTCTCTAAGTGGATTGATAAGGAGTATAAGCATATGCAAGACAATAAAGTTTGGGATCTTGTCCCATTACCAGAAGGTACGAAGCCCATTGGTCTTAAATGGATTTTTAAACCAAAGGGGATTTTAAGGGTAACGTGGAAAGATATAAGGTTCGTCTTGTATCTAAGGGCTTTACACAGAATGATGGCATTGATTATAAAGAGACTTTCCCTTTGGTTTCTACGAAAGACTCTTTCAAGAAAGTCAGGTTGTTGCACATTTTGACCTCGAGTTACATCAAATGGATACTGAGGTGGCGTTTCTCAATGGCGACATTGATGGGACGATCTATTTGGTGCAATCAGTAAACTTTGTGTCAGTAGACCCAAAGCAAATGATTTGCAAATTAAAGAAATCCATTTATGTACTCAAGCCAGCTTCCCGTTAAGGGTAATACAAATCTCATCAAACAATTATCTCATTTGGTTTTGAGATTAATGTTGTTGATGATTGTATGTATTACAAGTTCAGTGGGAGTAAGTATATTGTCCTGGTTTTATATGTTGATTATTGCTTGCCACTAATGATATAGGTATGTCACATAAAATTATGAGATTTTTGTCAAGGAATTTTGAGATTAAAAATCTTGGCGACGTCTCTTTTGTATTAGGAATTCAGATACACCGGGATTGTTCTCGGGGTATTCTTGAATTGTCACAAAAGGGCTATATCGATAAAGTACTTAAGAGGTTTGGCATGCAAGACGGTAAATCAGGGGACAGCCCTATCGCTAAGGGAGACAAATTTAGTCTCGACTAATGCCCGAAAAGTTATCTTGAAATTAAAGAAATGCAGAGGATCTCATATAGTTAAGCTATAGAAAATCTAATGTATGCTCAAATTTGTATGCGTTTGGATATTGCATACGTTATTGGGATACTAAGGAGATATTTAAGTAACCCTGGGATGGATCATTTGGAAAGCAGCCAAACATGGGTTATAAGGTATTTAAAGAGAAAAAAAGATTACATGCTCACATACAAAAAATCGGATCAGTTGGAGATCATATGGTATTATGATTCCGATTTTTTACTAGATGCCAAGAATGTAAAAGATCCACATAAGGCTACATTTATCTGCTGGTTGGAGGAGCTATTTCCGGATGGAGTGCTTAACAGACACTTTAGCTTCTTTCACTTGGCAGCACAGTTGTAGCAATTTTGGGGGCATCTAATTATGGAATATAGCTGCAAAATTTTGTCACAAGGCTGCGTATTCTGTATGGTATAGAAAGATCACTAAAGTTATATTGTGACAATAACTCAGCAGATTTATATTCCAGTAACAACAGGAGCTCAACTAAGTCAAAATACATTGACATAAGTTCCTGGCATGAAGGATACAGTTCAGAGTGGACACGTGTCAATAAGAGCACATTGGGATAAACTCCATAATTGCGGATACGCTTACTAAAGTATTACAACATAAGGTCTTTCATGAGTACATTACTCATATGGGTGTTGTATTTCTTAAGGATATTCGGTTTCAGTGGGAGTTTGTATTTTGGGTGCATTAGACACATTTATTGTCCTTTTGGATACAGTTTAAAGTTAAAGTTATTTACAGCTGTAAGGTTTCAGGTTTATTATCTCTGAACTCGTTTGAGGATGATCTCACTAAAGTTTGGACCAGTTGGAAATAGGCATGTTGAAGATCACATTACATGTAATTTCCATGCTACACATCCATACTTGATCCATGTCATTCAGTTATGTCGATATACGTGACCATTGAAGGTTTAGTTACGATTAATGTAGCGAAAGCCGCTTTGATCCTATGTTGATATAATTGATGGACCGGATTGTTTGGGGATGCATTCAGTAATGATAGCAAAATTCTGAGTACTCATAAGGTTATGATTGATACACAATTGTAAGGTTACACATATAGCCCAAGTGGGAGATTGTAAGGATTTTAATCAATCATGTGGGCTTATATGTGAATTATTGTGTATTCAATAAAAGGCTATCAATTTGGTTAAGCCCAATTAAAGTGATCTAATAAGGATTTGATATATCGGGCTTTAATGCATCTAATTAAATGTATGGGCTTTTATGTGTAGATACCAGGCCATTACCTAATTCATGATGGGCCGGATTAGGTTAATTGACAATTCAGTTTATAAAGTTGGTTATGGTCCCTGAATCCTACGTACTGTTCATCTTGTCTGACATCCCATCATCAGAGAGAAAATAAGGACTACGTATCGATTTAGAAGATCCAACCAACCGAATTGTTCATCGTGAATCACGTTTGATTAAGGTACGCTTCCGCTTCAGTTATTTAATTCTTGATAATTCCAACATGATGATTATTTAGATTATAGATAAATTATTATCTGTAATAAAATTTTCTAACAGAAAGTACTTCATCACTGGTAGAAACAATAGCTGTAGTGTTCTTTTCATCTTCCTTCTTCTGATTGCTACCTTCCCTTTGCTCTCTCAACCAAATCCGGCAATTTCTTTTAATGTGACCCACATTACCACAATGATAGCAAGCTGACTTTTTATCTTTTGATTTCGACCGACCTCTTGACTTGCTGCGACCTTTCTGCCATCTATTTCTATTTCTCCCCCTGTCCTCTACAATAAGAGCATGTGCATGATTTGACCCTGCATGTACACCTGAGGACTTTCTTCTTGATTCCTCATTCTGCATACTGTCTTTAACAGACTCCATAGTCAAAACACCATCGGGAGCAGAATTACTGATAGTCACAACAAATGTCTCCCAACTGTCTGGCAAATAACTCAAAAGTAACAAAGCCTGCAATTCATCTTCTAATTTCATACCCATAGTAGTCAACTGATTTACAATATTCTGGAAATTGTTCAAGTGCTCTGTCACACCCATGCCATCTTTGTATTTCATGTTGACCAAGTCTCTAATCAGAAAAGACTTCCTAGATGCAGTCTTTTTCTCAAACATAGACTCCAATTTCGACCACAATGTATGTGCGTCAGTCTCCTGTGCAACATGATGAAACACACTGTTATCCACCCACTGTCTTATAGTTCCAATAGTCTTTCTATTCTGTTTGGTCCAATCACTGTCTGACATATCATTCGGTTTAGCCGTGTCACCCTCAACGGGATCATGCAAATCCTTGCAATAAAGGATATCCTCCATCCTAGGCTTCCAAGTTACCCAATTATGATTAGTGAGTCTAATCATAGCACAACCAACCGGATCATCCATTTTAATCCACACAATCTAACACAAGCTCTGATACCACTGTTGGGGAAATATTTCGGACCAAAAACGGAATTTCCAACACAAGTAGCAAACGCTAAATATTTCCCCTCAAACACCGTGTGATTAAAATAGGAAATCAACAACTCAATCAAGCCAATCCAAACAATAGAATATCGAAATTATAAATACCAAAGCGATAACACCAATAATTATTTAACGTCGTAAAACCCTCCAATGAGAAGGGAAAATCGACGGGGCAAACCGACAATTCCACTATTACCAAATAATAGTAATACAATATTTCCTTCCTAGATTTTTGCCCTAAATCTAGAAGTAACCAATACACACCTTCAAGAATTAATCTTGGCACCCAAAACATACATCATCTAATACAATATATGGAACCCCAACAACAATAACAATAATGGAGATTAAATGGCACCTAAACCATTCTAAGATAATACTTAGAGAAACCCAAATCTTGAAGAAGAAGAATACACAATAATCAACACTTTCTTCTCCAAAATATAACAAGAAAATAGCACCTTTTATTCTCCAATTGTTGTATGCATGTGTGTTGAAATTTCAGACCAAAATGAAGAAATTTATTGCTCCATTCCAGTTCACAGTGCGTAGTGAAGTTGACCTCTGCGTAAGAAATTTCCAGCCTCTATTCGTATGTTGAAAAAGAAGGAAGACAACATTAATGACTCTCTTTTTCCTTTTGTTAGGTTAGGCTTTACCTTTTAAGAAATTGCACTAAAGTCCTCCATCTTTCAATTCACAATTAAAATGAGTTGGACCAATTTAGTAATTAATAAAGGTTTGGGCCAAAAAACTATTTAAGCCCAACAACAGCCACCAATGTAACTCACAACCAACACGGTAACACACGGCCATCATCACCTCACACTAAACAATCGTGACTTGTGGCATGCCACCTGTGAACTAACTTTAAAGTGTGACATATGACGCAGTCACACCACCCGCATGCACCAACCACCGTTTTCGACACAAATCACCAACGACAGCTACCGCCGTTGTCGCAACAGAGGTGTTGGCCGAAGGCCCCCAGACGATGTTGAGAACTGGTGCAAAGAGAAAGACTATCTGGAAAACCCATAAAACACAAGCTGCACTAGAAAAAAAATCCCAGAAAAGTTCCAGACAAGAAGAATTTAAGTATTTTTCCCAAGGCCCACAAGAAAGCTGAAGTAACCATGAGGACTGGATTCAATGCACCAATATTTAGAGAGGGAATAAAAGGTGAAGAAAAAATTTGGGAAAGTGTCAGAAGGCGGTTGTTTGTGTGTGCGGGTGGATTCATTTCTCTCACTGAGAATGTGAAAATTGGGGGAAAGATGATTAACATTAATTGAACTTGAGGTACGGGTTGGGATGGGACTATTAGTTTATAATATTATTAATTGATATTTTAAAAATAATTAAGACCTGATTAGTGTATTAAAAATTCATAAACTTGTTTTATGAATTGTTAATTTTAAAAACATGGTATGCTGTAATTATCATATATTTGGGTTGCTAATAGAATTTGGACTGCCATATGATGTCTTTTCTTTTCTTTGTGCCGTTTGGCAACACTGTTTGATTTATAAACTGGTTTATTTATGATTTTGAGGTAAAAAGTAATTATTGAAAATTGGAGAGAGAAAAGTGTGTGATTAAAAAGTGATTTGAAAAATTGTATGATTTATAAAATGATTTATAAATCAAAAACGTACATTTACCAAACACAGGCTTAGTTTTCAAACAAGGTGTTTTTCTTTTGTTTGAAAAAAATGGAGTAATATTAATTACATTAATGTTATGTAAAAAATATAATTAACAAACTGTGGTATGTGATATATAGGTTGTTAATTGTCACTCTCTTATAAAATTGCGATGCATTTTATTTCATCGAAAAAAGCATGAATGTAGTAGGGGGTTCGTGATTCGAGTATTTATTAAGTCTCAAAAGCGATTCCACAATAATAAGTTATATTAGTAGTTTAAAATAAATATTATATTTGATTCTTCACTACTCTTTTATGAAGTAAGTAGTGAATCATCCCGTGCGATGCACGGGAAGAAACGTTTAAATAAAAATAATCATATTCGAAATTAAATGAATCCTTAAAAAAAATAACATTTACAAATAAGAGATAAATTCATCATTTATTAGTTTCACGTATAAACATCAACCTTTTAGGGAGAAGTCATACATACGAAAATGATTGTCCCTGACTCTTATTGATAGTCATGGCATATGACACCATCAATGAAAATTGTCTTTTTTGAAATCTAATAAATATCTTAGAATTCGAATGGCTCAACGATATCCTTGAAATAAAGAACTTATGTCCGCATTAATGTCAGATAGAATTTGACCTTATAGAATATGATCGTCAAGTTTTGTAACAATTATTCACTCTCTCCTCGAACCAAAAATTCTCCTTGCAAAATGAACACTTAAATATAGGATCTGCAATATTCATATACTCTAAACATTCAAATAATAGATGTAAAAGTTAATAATAGAGATCATGCATATAAAAGATAAAATTCAATATTTTGACAATTGACAATGAAAAACAACATGTAAAATAATAATAACTAGTTCTATCATCTGTGCTATGCATGGTATTAAATATGCACAAAATATTTAAATGCAAAAAAAAAAAAAAAACTTACGATGAAAAAAGTAAAATTCTAAAATATGAAATATTTCTTATAGATCTGTACATATTTATGAAGTATAAATTAAAAGGAATAAATTATGTCCAATTCACAAAATTCATTATATTGACTTCGATAAGTATTTGTTTAATACTTATACATAATTATTAATTAACACAAATACAAAATGCATGAAAAATAATATTATATTACAATAACTATTAAAATTTTACAAATAATATAACTAATTTAAATTATAATAGCTTTTTTAATAGATATTGACAACAAAAACTTTCCCAATTTCGTTTTCATTCTAACAAAGAAACTGATATTTTTGACCTACCAAAGAAAGGGAATAATCTAGTGCACTCTTACAATTTATATATTTAAGCATCCATTTGGCGGCTTGATTTTTAGTTATAAATATTTGCTTTTTCAAATCTCGAAGTAAATAAATGGTTAAAAATTCAAGAGGAAAAAGATGTGTAGTTAAAAAGTTGTATTGAAAATTGAAATGGTTATAATAAAAAAAATAAACAAAATAGCCAAACACATTGTAAATAATAAATTATTGCTATTTGCATCTCGTATTTTTTTTAAATCTTCATTCAAAATAGGATATATAATTCATAAAATATGATTTGTAATAATAAATGATAATAATCAAAACATAATTTTAATACTGATAGCTACACGATGATTTATAATATTAAGAACAACAAGCAAAAATAGTATTTCAACTATATAATTTAGATATGATACTTAGTTGAAATATTAATAATATAATAGATATATAATATTTTGATAGATGTTTCTGTTATTGTACCTGCTTGGAGGGATTTTTCCCACCAATTCTATCGTATTTTGATATTTCGAAGTTTGAACCCGCATTAAAATATTGATTTAAAAACACTAATCACAATAATAATATATATGATATATAATTCAAAAAATATAATTTTTTATATTAAAGATAACAAATTATAATAATCAAAACATAATATTAGTACTAATAATAACACATATGATTTATAATATTAAGAACAATAAATAAATAAAATATAAATTTTAATACTGATAATTATAAATATCGACTGAATTCATTCAATAGTCGTTAATATACAAAAAAATAATGAAAATCTTATTCCTTCAAAAATTCACACAATTATTAAAATTAATAATGATTAAAATAATATTATTCATTCTTAATTATAATTTTCAAAATTTCTACATTTGCCTCTAGCATTTAACATTTGCTTTTTCCAAATTTCTTTTAAAAATATTTATAAACGTGTGTTTAATCCTAATCCAACAAATATTTACATTTGACCAATAAAATTATACTTTTAATTAATAAAGATTACATGCGTGCAACAAATGGATAGTAATCATAGTATACACTAAAAACTTTGATTATATTCAATCGAATACTGTTAATAGTTTCTATAGTCAGTTTAAAATACGTAAAACAACAAATCCGTAGCTTGGTTTAGAAAAACAACAAACCCGTGCTTAATCTCAACCCATAAATATTTGTATTTAAATATAAAGATTATATTTTTTCTTAGAAAGTCAATTAGTCAAAATAATTATTATATAATCTAATAATTATCATGATATGACAATGGGCAACGTTGAAAATCAAAATATTATATCGAAAATCTTATATATTATAACCTTCACACGACAATTAAATAGATATTTGTCTCGTATTTAATATTTTTTTTTCCAAATTTCTTTCAAATATATTTATAAATGTATTTTTAATCTTAACTTAACAAATATTTATATTTTACCAATAAAATCATACATTTAATTAATAAATATTATGTGAGTTCAACAAATGGATAGTATATTATACATTAAAAACTTTGATTAACTTCAATCGCTTACTGTTAATAATTTCTATTGGAAACTTAAAATATGTAAAACAACGAATTCGGGGATTGGCTTAGAAAACCAGATCTACAAATGAATCAGTGTGGAAAAAACAACAAATTCGTGAATTATTTTAGAAAAAGAATGAATCCTTGTTTAATCTTAACCTACAAATATTTTTATTTAACCAATAAAATTATATTTTTACTTATAAAATCAAAATAATAATTATGTAAATATTACAATTATCATGATATGACATTGAGCAAGGTTGAAAATCAAAAAATTATACCGAAAATTTTATACTATGTAACCTTTACTTGATTACTAAATTAATAATGATTAAAAATGTTGACCACAAAATCCGGCTGGACCTTAAACCAACACGTCTCAGCTCCTCCCTTTGAACACGAGGATCTCCTGCGTACTAGGACAAACAATCAGCTTGCAAAGGGGGCCGAGGTGGATCTCGTTTGTGTTAGAATTAATGTACAAGCCCAATTGTTGGGCCGGACTTTACAATTAGATTAATTAATATGATTAATTAATCAAGGCCCATTAAAAGCCCTATTGTCATTAGGGTTAGGGTTTTGAGGTGCACATATTAATATGTTCACTATTGTAAAGAAAAATAAGATAGTCGCTTTTCATAATATTCTAGCGCAGATTTTTCTCTTGCTAGCACAAAGAGAAAAATCAATTCTCTCGAATCCATTCCAAAGGTTGGAGATTGATGGAGTTCCAGAATCAACTCGCTGTGTGGATTTCTGTTAGAGGCAGGACAATTGGACAGCTGGTGGTGACAAGCTTGTACCTCCTGTTTCAGATTTCAGATTCACAGCGTTCATCAAAGGTATTGTTCTAATCACAAATTCTATCTAAGTGTAAGGTTGATCCGGGCTATGGTTTCGTGTTTGTTTAATTTCCGCTGTGCATATATGTATCGAAACCTTACAGTGGTATCAGAGCCTAACTTGTTACTTGTTAGAATTTGTTAAATTCTTTGATGTATTCAATATGATTGAATATTAATTTTTCTTATTTCTGTTTTTGAGAAAATTATTTTTCTTGTTCTAAATTCGATTTGGAGAAGAAAATTAATTTTTGGTCGAAAATTGGAGTCGGAACGTTATAGTGCGAGTGCAGATCTGGCGGCAGCCTCCGCCGCCCCAGCGAAGGCAGCGCTGTGCAGCCACCAGAAACCACGCAGCACCGCACCTGCGGCGCTGCTACACACAGCAGCGCGCGGCGCTACTGTGTGCGCAGCCGCGCACTGCAACAAGCAGACGCAGCGCCCGCTGGTGAGTGCCTCGTAGCGGCGATCGTCGCCGCTGGTAGCAGCTGCAATTCGCGCAGCAACAGCAGCGGCGCTTCGTGCTAGCGCTCCTTCACTGTGGTCAGAGGCTGCAACTGAATGTCAGCAGCGAGCCTAGCCACAAGCGGCTGTTCAAATCCGTCGTTGAATTAGTAGATGCGGCGCCGGTGCCGCCTAGTAGAGACGGGCATAAGGGGAGGAGTTAGGGTTTCAGACGGGTTTCAGAGGATTTGGGGGCGGGGGCCTCTAATGCAATTTTGGAAATTGTAGGGGCTGGTTTGCAATTTCTGATTAGGGTTTGAAAATTGAGGCGGGCTCATTTGCAATTTATGAATTTGCAAGCCCCTGTCTGCAATTATGTAAATGGGTCAAATGCAATTTTTCAAATGAAATTTTAAAATGAATCTTAAATTGATTTTCAAATTGGTTTGTCTCAGTTTAAGACTTTGACCAGAATTTTAATTTTGACCAAATTCAAAATTTTATTTTAAAATTCATGACTTTCAAATTATTGTTAAAATTGGATTTTAACAAAATATATAATTTTGACCCTAAATTGAATTGAATTTTATTTAGGTATTTTATCCTAAATTTAAATACTAGTTCAATTTGCCATAATTCTAGAATTAGAGTTTGGACTCTAATTTGGTGTTTAATTAAAATTCGATTTTAATTAAATTTGATTTAATAACTGGTTAATTTGATTAATTGATTATTAATTGAACCTTATTTAGGATTTGATCCTAAATTCAATTAGCCCTTGAATCTTGAAATTGGAGTTGGACTCTAATTTGCTATCTAATTAAAATTTGATTTTAATTAAATAAACTCGTCAATTAAATTAATTGATTAATTTGATTAATTAATTTCTAAATTGAATTTTATTTTATTTTAGGAGTTTTATCCTAAATTAAGATGTTAATTTAATTTGCCTCTTTTGGAATTAGAGTTTGACTCTAAATTGGCATTTGATTAAAATATGATTTTAATTAAATAAGTCCCGCTAACTAAATTTAATTCATTAATTTGATTAATTAATTATTGTTCCGATCCATTTTATCTAAATTAGTTTAGACGACCTAAATTGCTAGAAACTTGAAATTTGTTCATATAATATTAGATATTATATTATAATACATTTATATGATGAATGTGTATTTAGTGGATGATTATGGACTCGACCCATGTGATTGGTTGAATGTATGGTTAATTTATTCTGCTTTGTTGGTTGGGCCTGCGAGCCTATTATTATTTAATTGGGCCTGAGAGCCTATTATTATTTAATTGAGCCTGCGTGCCTATTATTTAGTTTATTTGGGCATGCGAGCTCTAGTTTGTATATATGGGCCTGCGCGTCCTTTGATACAGGCCTGCGTGCCAACTAGTATAGGATACAGGTTGGAGCTGGTCACAGGAAGACAACTAGTATAGGATACAGGTTGCAGTAGCAAATGGAGATTATTGCATTTAGCATTCGATGATCGAATGCAGTGTCCCCTAGGAATTGACCAACTAGTCTTCTTCATGGCTCGAGAAGACTAGATAGATATTGTCCATAATCATCCACAGTAATAATGTATGTATAATTAATTGCATGGTGGATGTTAGTTAATATACATAGGAATGATGAGACAAACCCCTCACTTAATATTATATTAAGTCATACGCTTTCCATTGTTATAATGAAAAATCAGAGTTTACTATCGATGTCAGCTTGTTGAGTCACTCAAGGCTACTCGCTGGTAGATATGTTTCTCATTATGAAGTATTAGATACTTCTGAACAATGGGTCGGGCTTAACCAAAATGTACATCCTTTATTGAGTAAATCAAAAGGGATATAATATTGGAAGCAGTTTATTAAATTCATATTAATTGGTTAATGCAAAGTGCCTTCCGTTGTTATAGTGAAAAATCAGAATCCACCCTCGATGCGGTTTGTTGAGTCACTCAAGGCTGCAAGTGGGAAGGTGTGTTTATCACTATGAAACATAAGATGTTTCTGAACAATGGGTAGAATTTAACCGAAATCTATCTTTTGTTGAGTCACTCAAGGAGATGAGATTTTGGAGGCACAATCAAGTAAATACATAAGATGTGTGCGACAAGGAGTTGTCTACTTGATGATGTAGCAGTCACATGGAGATGTGATTGATGGAAGTATCTACCTGGATGTCTCATTAGAGCTTGTTGAGTCACTCAAGGTTCTAATGAAATAAACGGGATCCTAGCCTACTGTGAATCTAACAGGATTCTACGAGATTAATGTTGAGGGTCATTAATTCAAGTAAAACAGTGGGAGCAATCGATTTAATAAAAGACCTTATTAAATTGATTTATACATGATAATACGTGATCTATTTTTTATTGTTGTTGTATGAGTTTTAAAATTTGAGTTATTACGTGAACTTATACAGTGCAATTGACACTGAGTAAGTTCATTAGACTGAAATCCTTAAATTAGTGTCGTCCTTTGAGAAATTATCTCAAAACATGATATGATCGAGAATACTCTTCTCGAACTTGCCAATAATAGGACACTAAATTTATAATTGCGAGGCTTCCTTAACCGAACTGAAGAAGTGAGAAGTTTGGTGAATCTTCTACTTCAGTTTCTATTTGATAGAGGTTAAATTATCTACTTAGCCAATCGAGTATTAGATATCGATAATATACAATGGCTAAAAGTAGAATAATTGCGAAAAATGGTGATGTACCTATTTGTAGGTAAAAAAGTAAATGTTGTTTGAACGACTTAAGAAGCTATCACCTATTTTTGCCTTCTCATTCAGTTTAAAAGTAGACAATTGTTAATTACAGTTCTTATGAAGAACGACACTTCCACTTCATGTTTGGACATGAAGTGATTATTCTCTTTAATTAAGAATAATAGTTATTCGATAACTTAAAATGGGATATTATGGAAGTGGGGTAAATAACAAACAGTCTACATTCTGAATATTGGCAAAGAAGAAGTCACACTTAAATCTGACACTTGACTTATTCAATTAATAGAGATATATGTATATCTCACCTTGGAGGTAAATTGATAAGTCAATTTTCTTTAAAAAAAAAAAAAGGGAAAAGTGAGATGGTTGATCTACTGAGCCTGTTACATTTGGATGTAAGCGGGCATATGTCAGAGTGGTCTTTAATCATTAGATAAACATGATTGTCATTGTTATCTATAATAAAGTTCAAATCTGAAAGTTTGAAAAGTTCAAATAATACAGATATAAATTAGAAGGCCAAAATGAGAAAAATATTCTAAGCACGTAGATTTGATCAAAGTGAAGAATATTTCAAAGTGATTGATTTCAAGATTGTATTATGAGAACATAATTTTCGCATAGATAACTCTTTCATATACGTCTCTGCACAATGACGAATATGAAAGGACAAAGATTGTAATCGATGCAATCATTGATGAAGCCACGCAGAATCTCCAAAAACAGTTTTTGGAGCTTTGCACTGAAAACTTTATATTACACACTTAGTCATGTTCCATGATAATCGGTTGATGAAGGTCCATATAAGATATGGATTTTAAAGGTCTAATCTTCCTCGCGTTAAGATTTAAGACCTCGACGCTTATTAGAAGTATACCAAATTTGGATAAGCAATAGCCTTAGTCCAAAATGTATATTTGTGGGATATCCAAAAGATGGTTGGATATTATTTCTACATTCCTATCGAGAAAGAAAGTCTATCTCGAATTCTGTCATTGTCTTAGAGAAACAGTTCATCTAAGAGAAGACAGTGGGAGTAAAAGTAGAACATGTAAGAGTTCATGATCTCACATATACTTAACCGATTAAATAAGCTAGAATTTGCGCTTGCATTGGATGAAGCATAGATCAATGCTTGGAACACGCGCGCTGCTCAGGACGTGGTGACGATTGAGAACACACTAGCTCAATGTAAAGATATTAGGATCATGTATACTCCATTGAGTTACACATCCTTGATTGCTAATATTGTATTAGTCATCAAGGATAATGAGCCAATATTTACATAGAAGCTAAGTCAACTGTTGACTAAATGAGATGGCAGGAAGCCATGGAATTCGAGACAAGAACAAGTTTTGGAACTTATTTGATTCGCCTGAAATGGGTAAGACCATAGGCTGTAAATGTGTTTACTCTGAATCAATTCGAATTCTGCTTGCAGTAGCAACATCTTGTAACTATGAGATTTCTGAATCCTTAAACATAGTATACTAGTTACAGATATCTATTATAGATTAAAGCAAGCCTCACGGGGCTATAATCTTAATTTTGATGAGATAATCAAAATGTTTGATTTTATCAAAAGCTGAAGATAAAGAATGTGTGTATATAAAAGGTTAGTGGGAGTATTCAATATTTCTGATACTATATGTATATGACATATTATTGATCAGAAGTTGAGTCTCTAACCTTTAAAGTGAAAGTGCAGTTATTTTGAATTTCTCCATGATGGATTTGAGAAATAAAACATTTACTTTGGGAACCAGAATCTATAAGGATAGATTTGGAAGGTTGTTTTGATTTCTCAATCCACGTACATAGATGTAATGCTAATGGGGTTAGCATGAGTGAATCCAATATAGGATTCTATCCCAAAGGTTTTGGGGTTAATCCTTTCAAAATGATGTTTAGAACACATATTGAGAAATAATGACATGGAGAAGATACTTGATTGTTTGACAATAAGATCTTCTTAAACGCGACATTATGTACGATACCTTTTGTATTATTAAGTACTTGAGAAATACTAAGAATACAATAGACATAAGGAGAAGTGTAGACTTACAGTCTTTTGGTATAGAGATACCATCCTTTAGTCCAGGAAGGGAAGAAGGAAATATTCAGTCTAATTGTTAATTAACTCATAGTAGTGGTGTGGTTAGTTTGAAATGGCTCAAACAAGAAAGACCGCTAACTATACAACCGAGACCAAATACATAAGTGCTTGTGAAGCAATATCGATCGTTAAGTTCGTTAGTGAACTATAACTGTTCCTAACATTGTAGCTCCAGTAATGAGTACTGTGACGACAATGGAGCCATCGCGCAAGCGAGGGACTGAGTCTCATCGATGATCTGAGTATGTATTTAGGGGCTACTATCTTATTCGAAGATTGTAGAAAAATAGAATTCACGCCCACTAACCTTGCAAAGGTTGAATATGTGAAGAGTCACATTTCTAAGATCCACCAGTAAATCCACTATCCTAACAGGAATGTGATTGTCGCATAAACTCGTTATGTATAAGATACATGAGTTATTGGATCGAGTGGGAGTATGTCAGTGTTATACTCTAAATCAAATCGTTGAAATAGCATAACACATATTATCATTATTACAATAAAGGCAGATCTATTATTAAATTGAGTTTAACTCACTATTTAGATAATAGAGTCCGTAGAATAAGTTTAAGTAACTTGTAAGTCACAAGGTGTTGTGACTGTGAGATACAAGTCATTAATATCTTATTCTAAAATTGTCCTTAGTCGAAGTAACAGCAAGATACGGATATTGTTGTTGTAGTTAGACTAGCATGTGTTGCATTTCTTTCTTATGAAGAAAGTAGATTATCTCACAAGTTAGAATGTAGAGGGACATTCGAATGAACACGTGGATGCATTGTTAGATGAACAAAGCATTGGATGACCCGCCTAGAGATTCCACATGGATAACTATCCAAGCGTCAGTGGTGAATCTCTAATGCGCGGTTGTGGATTTGGTCCTTTGACTTGAGGACGTCATAGAATCTTATATGAGGATTACTATGCTTTGGCGAGCGTTGATGTTGGCTCTTGATAAGGAGTCTTCAGGATGACGTCGTACGGGTATAGTGATAGTCATATGAAGGTTGTGTATGTCCAATATGAGGATTCGTCACTCCTGGGTAGTAGGAGATTATAACCTGTATTTCACTCACTTAAGTTGATGTAAATTCCTCGGCCGGGGTGATGTTATGAGTTGAAAAGGTGTTTTCAGTCATAACAAGATCAACTAAGATAAGAAATGAATAACATAATTGGTTGAAATGAGATTGACGCTATCCATATCTCTTGACCAATTGGGTTATATTGATGAAGGGATTGTATTTCCATGGTAACCGCACATGAACTGGTCTTGTCATGCAACATGACTTTTCCTTTCACATGGATTGCCTTGACACATTATTAGATTTCAATCTAGGACGGCGACGTGAATTAATCGATCTTGGTGAGTCGAAGATGAATTAGAAATAGAGATTTAAATTCATCTTATTCCAATCAGATTGGAATAATAATAATAATAATAATAATAATAATAATAATAATAATAATAATAATAATAATAATAATAATAATAATAATAATAATAACACGACGTTTGCCATTGTGAATAGAACCTAATGGGTCACACACAAAAGGCGAGAATTGAACATCTGGAATTGGATCTTGTCCAAGTGGGAGATTGTTAGAATTAATGTACAAGCCCAATTGTTGGGCCGGATTTTACAATTAGATTAATTAATATGATTAATTAATCAAGGCCCATTAAAAGCCCTATTGTCATTAGAGTTAGGGTTTTGAGGTGCACATATTAATATTTGCACTATTGTAAAGAAAAATAAGATAGTTGCTTTTCATAATATTCTAGCGCAGATTTTTCTCTTACTAGCACAAAGAGAAAAATCAATTCTCTCGAATCCATTCCAAAGGTTGGAGATTGATGGAGTTCCAGAATCAACTCGCTGTGTGGATTTCTGTTAGAGGCTGGACAATTGGACAGCTGGTGGTGACAAGCTTGTACCTCCTGTTTCAGATTTCAGATTCACAGCGTTCATCAAAGGTATTGTTCTAATCACAAATTCTATCTAAGTGCAAGGTTGATCCGGGCTATGGTTTTGTGTTTGTTTAATTTCCGCTGTGCATATATGTATCGAAACCTTACAGTTTGCACTCCGATGCTTAAGTCAGTACTCATTTTAGGCGAATATATCTATTGGATGCGGGAAATATAAGTGTGTAAAAGAGAGAAAAGGGAGAGAGAAGTATATCGTTAAGAGTGAGAAATTGCTAACCCCCAACTTGGAGACAATTGTACTTCATTTATAGAGGAACTTCTTGTCTCGGATCACGACACGTGGCATACTTTACACTTGTCATCACCCTAGCTCATGGAGGTGACAACCTTGCTTTTCAACTGTAATCATTGCTACATTTCGTAGGGGATGGACGTCTATCACGTCTTG
Organism: Ligustrum vulgare; assembly: GCA_963555705.1. Taxonomy (NCBI): domain Eukaryota; kingdom Viridiplantae; phylum Streptophyta; class Magnoliopsida; order Lamiales; family Oleaceae; genus Ligustrum; species Ligustrum vulgare. The sequence goes on from OY743185.1 coordinate 5,192,765, forward strand.
GTAAAGGCAGTGTCTCATCACTGACTCCATTTCTCTTTTGGTCAACGCCGTAAAGCTCCCCGGCTGAATATAAAGCACATCGGTTAGGCGTTAACCAGGTCGGCTAAAGAGGTTTGCTTGACGTACCACCTCGGCATTCGTCCCAGGTGATACTTTTAGGCCTTTATCCGTGGGTCAAGGTCCATTGGGCCCTTACTGGTGGATTACTGTACCTTTCTTTGGGCCTGGATTCAACAAAAAAAAATTATTCATTCTTAACTATAATATTCACATGCATTTATCTCTCCTATTTAACATTTTTTTTCCCAATTTTTTCTTATTAAAAGTATTTATAAACGTGCTTATTTTTAACTCAACAAATATTGATATTTTTCTAATACTGTAACTGGCTGGGTGACACATCCCTCATATGGAGAGGGGTCCGCACATTATGGAACTCTTCTATATGTGAGTAGTGTATCATTCAGTTTGTCATGTATTTCGAGTGTTTAGCGTTATTCAAAATATATATATTTGAAATGGACGAGAGAAACTATATTGATTTGACCCTTGAATATACATTTCAAAAGCAGGCACACCACTTTGTCAATTTGTATAAAATCACCTGGTAGCAAAAAAATGGTCAGTCACTGCTGCGTTACATCGTCAGAGCCATTGCCCGCCCACCATTTTTGACAACCATCTTTTCTAATCATCATAAGAAGCCAAGTATTATTTTATTCTTTCTTACAATTTGAGCTGGATTTTTGAGCGGTAATTTGAGCGGGATTTTTCATCCAACTATTCTTCTTTACTATATTTAATATTATTATTATTATTATAATAATAAGAAAGATAATAATAATTAAAAAAAAACTACGAGGTTAATTTAGATATTGCATCAAATTTATGATATTTTAGATTTTCAATATTTATACAACATAATTATTTTCTGATTAAAATTATAATTTAATATTGATCATCTCAATTTTTAGTTAAGTAAATTGGGAGATAATTTATATATTTTTGTGAAAAAATATCATGAAATATGAATTAAAATATAGCAAAGAATATCTTGGCATGGTTAATTACTTTTTGAAATTTTAAAATTAACAGTTAGGACAAAAACCATTAATAACTATATCATTTCAAACAATATAAATAAATTTGTTAACCGTTAATGTTAAAAAATGTGATATGAGACTTTTTAGAATAAAAAATTAATTAAGAATTAAATGTAATTGTCATTGAAATAATTTTGATAAATAATGCGATATAGGAAAGAATTTTAATATGTATATGTAATAAATAACTAAAAAATAGGATTTACTTATAAAAATTTCAATACAACGTGATTTATAAATATATGAATGTGTATAAATTTTCGATATAATTTTAATTGAGAATTTGACATTGAATCTGTATGACTGAATCAAATATTTATTCATAAAATTAAGACCAATAAAATATCACAATTATTTTAAAAAATTAAATATGTATTAAATGTAATTATCTATAAAAATATTTAATAATTTAATAATACGCTATAAAAAAGAGCTCCAATTTTTAGATGTACTAAATAACTAAAAATAAGATTATTTATAAAAAAAACTATACGTATGATGTGATTTATAATTTAGTACTTCCTCCATCCCATAAAGATAATCCTCTACTCATTTTCATGCAGATTAAGGACAAAATGGAATATAAAATATTAACTTCACTCTCAAAAAATAAAGTGGACTATCTTTTTGGGACGAACGAAAAAGAAATAATGACTATCTTTGTAGGACAGAGAGAGTATTATCTAGCAATAAAATTTCGACATAATTTTTAACTGAAAATTTTACTTTGAATTTGTATAACTGAACACAAATATTTATTTGTAAGATTGAAAACATTAAAAGAATACATTTTTTTATGAAAAGAGAGGTTTCGACATAAAAAATCCAAATATAAATAAGTAAAATCAACCAAATTATTGTTCTTATATCATAAAAAATAACTTCTCGGTAAAAGCAAAATTTAAAAAATAATCATTCTAGTTTCTTGTTTTTATTATTTTTTATACAATGTGATATACAATTTCATCAAATATATATATACTGACCCATGAACAATATGTTTTTTCTTCACTCAACGACCGAAACCATTAACATATATATTCAACCCAAAACTATTCTAAATAGCTCAACATTAGTTAACACATTGCAACCCTAACAGAGAAATTTAGAACATTATATAAATAGACTATTAACAAATCTCATATTCCAGTGTATTTTGGTTGTGATGAGGAAGAAATCTGTGTTTTTTCTAGAAAATCCCTTAACAATCATCTTGTAGATCCATTATTAGTCCAAAATAATTTTGCACTCTATATTGTTTTCGAAACTTTCTCTATAATATTATTGTTTAAATATTTTTTTTCTTCAGAAACTCAAATCTATGTTCAACTACTCAAAATATCACAGGTCTTGAAGAAGAGAGTAGTGCCAATCCTTTTTACTTTTTCAAAAAATAATTTACGATTTTTTATTTTCAACTGGCTTGTAATATTAATAACTAATAAGCATTATCATCGCACCAAAAATTTTGAATCATAAAACGTGATAAATAGAAGGTGGAGTGGAGGGATCATATTAAACAGTACAAATTTTTTCAAAGGAATAACCCTTTAATTGAATCTTTTATTATTGTGTATATATCTTCATAATAATTATATATAGCAGAAATGAAAGAGGTTGAACATCGGGAAATGGGAAAAAACAGGATATAAAAAACAAAAATGAATAAACAGATTTTGAAAAAGGGGAAAAAACTAAACAAATTCTGAAAAAACGAAAAAAGGAAAAAAAAAAAAAAAGGAAAATAATTGGCTTTCCATTGTAATTAGGCGGCGGGAAATAGAGGTCATGTAAACACAATAAATATTGAAGACTGTAAGTAGACATCCGAGATTTTGAAAATGAAAAATAAATATTGAAGGCCCAACTATTTTCGAAGTGGATTTTGAAGTTGATTTTTGGGTGGGGGATATGTGCAGTGTGAGCATGATAAATATTGAAGTCCGCAAAAATTGAGAAATAAATAAATAAATAAAATCTGCACATAGCACAAAAATTTTGGAGGGAAACTGTGTTGTTGACTATCATTGACTCAGCTACTTTAATATATTATTGTATATAGATATATATATAAATATAATTTGAAGTATTTGACTCATAAATGTATAAAACAAGAAGCATAAAAAATTAAGTCTGGACAAATAGAATCGGAACCAGCGGTTCAGTTTCGTTTTGGTCTATGTTCGGTTCAGTTCAATCAAAATTTTAAATTGTTCTGGTTCTAAAAATCAAGAACCATTGGTTCTAGTTCTGGTTCCTGTTCTTGGTTCATAACCAGAACCAAGAACTAGAATAAAATACAATTTTTTATTTTTTTTAAATATAAATTTTAAAAAAAATAAAAAAATCAACAATTCCTAATCTTAATGCATGTTATCTGATCCATTAATCAATATCAATTACCAACAACTATTAACTCATTAAACATTATAATAACTATAAGCAAAACAAGTAACAAACAAAAAACGATAGATCAAAAATCATTTTTCTTTTACTGGTTCTATCGTTCAGCTTCAAACATTCAACCATCAAGCCTTCTGCCATTAGTTCTTCAAGAATCAACAAACAATAAATTTTCACTCTTCATCTTATAATTAATTGTTATCTTATTTTCAAAGATTTGTTGACTTGTGGGATTGTTCCTTGAAAATGTAGAGAATTACGAGTAGAAATTGTAAAATTTTTAGAAGGAGCACATACACGCGATGAGGAGATACGTTATTGTATGGAAGAGGTGAATATTTTGATGTCAAGGATTTTGAGTGTTGTATTCGATTTTTTATCAAGGTCGATGACCTTACTGTTACGACTCTTACTCGTCGGAATCTACCATGACTTCATTACTTAAGTTTGAAAATTTTTGTTGAGGAAATTGGGACGAGAACCAGAATCAGAACCAAAAGAATCGAACGGTTTGATTCTTCTCTTGTAAAAAGAACCAATGGTTCTTTGTTTGGTTCGTTCGGTTCCCTAGGATTCAGAATCATATTGAACCACGCCCACTCCTATAAAAAATCATTATAATAAATTTCAAGATTTGAAATGGTTGTATATGTTGAAATCTTTATCAACTTTACAAAATAAATCTTTGATCATGTATGGGCGTGGTTCGATTATGAAGATAAATGAACCAAACTTATGGAATTAATTGAATAGTTCTGGTTTGATTTTGTTCAATTCAATAAACAAAAATTTAATTTATTAGTGGTTGTTGATGCTTTATCTTGAGATTGTCTTTTTTTTTTCTTAATTAGTTAAAAAAAACAATTTATTAGTTAAAATCTAGTTATCTTGAAATTGATTCTCGTTTTGGGTACTAGATCCGGTACTAATCAAAACCTATTTGTTAAGTTTTAGGAATCTTCGTTCTTAAAATGAAGAATAAAATTTAAATTTAAGACTTCTAAGTTAGCTACATTTTTATACTGTTCACACAACCAAGCTAATTATGATATGAAAAAATTCGTAGCTAATTAAACTGACAATTCAACACATACAATAAGATTAACGTTCGCCCCCAGGGCACATCTCCAAGTGGTAAAGGGGATGGGTGGTAAGTGCTCAGCGCGGCTGTGTGCTTGGTTCGATTCCCCGCAAGGTGGAATTGGCCTTGTGGCAAGCGGGAGTTATTGAGCGTTTCTCATGCTTACCATAAGTCCTTCCACCCTGACTCCTTGGAGGCGTAACCTGGATTTACCTTCCCGAACCAATGGCCTTGGACGTGGTCGATTCGGGCCCTCAGGGTGTGGGCTACACTTTTTTTTTTAGATTAACGTTCAACGTTGTATATATATATTAGAAAAGTACAGTTCAGTTCAAATGTCCGTGACGAGCCTAAGATATGTTGCACGACGAGCCTAAGATATGTTGCACGTCTGATGATGTGTCAATAAAGACAAGATAATAAACTTCACTTTTTATTCAACACATGTCCCATCATTTCTTTCATACAATTACTCCACGAAACATGGGCCCACCCAATATTTTATGTACAGATTACTCAGTTTCAAGATTATGCAAATGAGACCAATTTATTTGTTCTATTGTGCATAGATTCATATGTTTCATTAGTGACGAGAACAATTTTGCATTTCAAGATTATGTCAATGTGATTCATTTTTCCTATGTTTTGATTTATGAATAAATTTTCTTTTATAAATTATATGCCCTTAGAGTGAAAATATTAATAGATTGTTCAATAAATGTATATTTTTTACATCTACATGTCACTGATTTTGCGAGTTGGGTAAATTAGTTTGATTTGTTTAATTATTAACTAGTTTCACATCCGTGCGATGCACGGATATATTCAATTGGCTCAGCACATAAAAAATATGAATACATAAAATAGTGTGTGAGAAATGAAGACCTGCACCTTCAATTGACAAACTATTATGAACTAAAACGGAATAATGGGGGAAAATGAAGAAAACATAAAATAACAATACTTAACTGTGGAAGAGTATTTACAAATTTTGGAAAACCTCCTTATAAACAACATTAGTTGTCGCATTCGTTGGATTTTCATTATCATCGCATATCAATATCTTCATACCATTACGATTAGTAACTCTTGACAATGCTACATACAACTGACCATGACTAAAACCCGGTTTTTTAGGAAAATCCCTACATGAGACAATGATTGACCTTGACTCTTATTGATGGTCATAGCATATGACACGATCAATGGAAACTGTCTTCTTTGGAACTTAAAAGGCAATCTAACATCAGATGGAGTCAATGATATTCTTGGGAGCAATACTTTGTCCCCTTCATTACTTCCAGACATTATTTTAGCTTCAACAACACGATGACCAAGTCTCGTAATGATTAACCTTGTTCCATTACACAAACCTGCGGAATGGTCAATGTTTCTCAAAAGCATTACTGGAACACCAACCTTTAGCAACAACTCATGAGCAGGCACTCCCGAACACTTTATACCATTTAAAAATTCGGTAGAATGAATATCTTCAAACAATCCTGAGTTGTTCTCTGCCCTGCACAAAGAGTCTGAACTGAAGTACGTCCTACCCTCAGATTGGTTGATCGAAACCATGTACTCATTTATGGTTTGCACAAGATCAAGAGTTGGTGCAAGTATAGCTCTACCCTTCAGACATGCGAAATCGTCAAAGTTGTCGGACAACGATAGATAAGTACTTCTGACTATTGATTGGATCGAATTATCCGAAAAATCAATCAGTAGATCATCTGGTACATCTATTATTGCATGACCATCATTATCACCTCCGAATGTACCATCGCCTATACTCAAAATCCACTCTGAGAAGGCCTTCAATTCAACCCCACAATCATTGTTGTGGACATTTTTGAGTCTCATATTCTTTGTCAGCCTCAAAACTTTACAGTATGTCCATATGTATGAAGAATTGATAGTTGACAACACAATGTCTTGCCTAGTCCCTTTTGGAATAACAGGAAGGATTTGACGAAAATCACCCCCAAATACAATAGTCTTTCCACCAAAAGGTTGATCGCACATGAGCGGATTTTCTGACCTTAGTATATCTCGTAAAGTTCGGTCAAGTGCTTCAAAACAATATCTATGCATCATAGGTGCCTCATCCCAAATTATAAGCTTTGTTTTTACTATAAGCTCGGCAAGTTCTGTTCCTTGGGAAATATTGCACGTTGAGTTTTCATTGGGATTCAGGGGGATGGCGAATCTCGAATGAGCAGTTCGTCCACCAGGCAGTAGAAGAGATGTTATGCCACTGGATGCAACACTTAACACTATTTCACCCTTTGACCTTAACGCCGCACACAACGTATTCCATATGAATGTTCTTCTAGTTCCACCGCAACCATAAACGAAATATATACCTCCTTCAAGAGACTCCACATATTGCATGATTGTACTATATACATCTTTTTGCTCATTTGTCAACAACTGCAATAGCCTTTTGTGTTCTTCAACCAATTTTTTTTTCATAACCTAGCTCTTCGTGTATAAGCCTATTAACAATCATTGATGCATCACATTCATTAGGATAAGGCATGGCACTAAAATCATGAAGACTTTTCCCTCTACCATGTAAAATCTTTTCAATCTCCATTAGCGTGAAACTCTGAATTTCTTCATCTGACAATTGCATTCCTGATTGCCAAGTGAAATGAGATACAAAGATATATTATGTGTCAAATCATACATTGAAAGGAAAAAAAAAAAATTTGAAAAAAAATTGCAAACTAAACAGATAAAATAGCGTAGTTGAAATCAATAAAACTAAGTCATGTATATCTTTTCAAAACGAAAATATAATAGTACACATTACCTTCGCCCCCCCAATGTACGTCTACGCATGAGGAGTATGTCATCAGACATATAATGCCAACATGTCCGCCACACAAACTCAGGTCGGGACATTGATTCCGACATTAACAACGTTGCAAATAGACTCCTTAAAGAATGAGCAGAACCCCAATGACTTGCTTCGACAATGCCATCTACATACTCTCTATCATCGTCCAGCAAACCCATCGCATAGCAAGCGTCTCTAAAAGATGTGTATTGCACACCGCCTACACACCTAATCCTTTCATAGGAAGTCGGGCCACGAACTATGTTCAACAAATTTCTTAAATAATACAATTCTCCTTGTCCAGGAGCAACGTAAAAAATACGACCTATTGAGAAACCGCGTTTCCTAGGTTGCCACTCTCTTTTATCGGCTTTCCAAACAAATTTTGTCGGGAATTCTGCATATGTCAATCCTTTAGCTTCAATATATTTATTGTTTGCATCCATCCATGCCGTGAACATACTTTGTCTGGCTGTTTCACGATTCAAAACTTCATCAATTGGATCATTATCATGAAAGAAAACACACTGCTCATCAGGGAGGTGGATAGATAATCGTTCAACCGGGGGATCTCTAAAGTTTATGTCATAACCAAACAACCTCAAGCAGCTTCACATGGTGAGATATATCTGCAATCCAAGTACATCTTTATTTCATCTACATTATCTTTGCTTCCATCATTATCAGCACTTTGGTAAAAAGTTGCGGTAACACGGTCATGCCCTTTGTTCACATACTTGAAAAGATACTTGATGGATCGAGTTTGGTTGCACCACTCAACGTTAATATGAGCATAATACTTCATCAGTAGATACCGATTATGAGGTACAACGTATCGGTTATCAAGCTCTATACCATTCTTGTTCACATTCCTTCCACTGTCTCGTCGTCTGTAAACAGGATATCCAGTGTCATCAACAGTTGTTGAAGGTGTAAATTTTTTAGGGTAATGCTTTGTGCATCGACCGTTAGACATGCAAGGAGAGCCACGTCTCAGTGAACCACACGGATCATGAATCATAAGATCTTTAACAGCCGCATAGTAGTGAGGATCATTCGACTCGTCAGGAATTTCAGCAGATATTATATTGTCAATGTGTGCCGTGGTAGGATACATGCTATCTATTCTCAAAAACAACAAAATGTGTGCATGAGGCATACCCCGCTTCTGAAACTCAATTGTGTACATTGCTGAAAACAAAGTATAAGGTTGAAAAATCTATTAATAATGATAATGTTGATTGGATATAAAATAATAGAATAATACAACAATGTACAACAACGTATAATTCAATTTGGTTGCAAATATGAAAATTACCTGATCTGATAGGTCCAAAAATCTCATTTTGCCGAATATCTTTCATAAGTACATCCAGTTTAATCCTGAACAATCTGCACAATATATCAGGTCGATCTTCTGCTCTCAACCCTCTATTTTGAAGAAAACGTACAACCTCCGGCCATTTTGGATTACAAGTAAATGTTATAAACAAATTAGGATATCCAGACCATCGGCATATAGCCATTGCGTCTTGATAATTTTGGATCATGTATCGCGCACTTCCAGTATATGACGAAGGGATATAAATCCTTCGCCCATGAGATGAAGGATTCATTTCACCCTGTAACAATGCATCAGCCAATCCGCAGTACATATGACATCTCAACTCTTTTTGATGGGTTCGTACATAAGTGAGCCTTGAAGTTTCCACCATTGTGTATCCGTCAACCAAAAATTGTTGAAAAAGTCTTCTGGAGAACAAAATATTAGGTGATTCAGTGGATCTTTCTTGTAGTCGATACGCAAAATACTCCCTCATGGAAACACATTTTCTACCACCGGATGAAGTAGAACTTATATCCCTGAGTAAAATATCTTCTCCATAGCCATCTTGACCGAATAAAAAAAGCAACGGGTATTGTAAACCCAAATACGACGAATGCAATTCAGTGTTTCGTTGCAACAACCCAGTACGTGTTTCAATGATAATATCCCTATCACCAGTAAGGGTTTCGAAATCACCAACAATCAAAATTGCGACGTCATCTTTTACTTGAAGGTTGTAACGTCTACCGTCATCCTTTCGATTTTTGATAAGCCTGAGCCTAACATCTTCAGTTCGATATTGACGCATAGTATCTCGGACCATTCTAAATGACTTCACAAGAACATTGTGCTCATCTAAAGTATTCTTTAAAAAAGTGACAATGTCCTCATGCAATTTTCTGTCACTGGAGTCTTGTCTAAAACATAAAAGGATTAAAAAGATAAGTATATTAAATAAAGAAACGGGTATCTATGAGTGACATTTTGAATCTAGTATACATACCTGATAGCGCTTAGCCTATTTTCTATCTCATGCTCAGTATCATATATATACAATTGAGCAAACTTTGGTGATCTTCCTTCAACAGGCAATAAACTTCCAATGTAATGATAATTTTGACCGTGCAGCCTGAAAATAGGTGCTGACCTTCCATTGTTTAGGCTTGAATCAATTTTACCTCCCATAGAAGTGAAGGAAAACATCATGTTGTATAATCGAATATTATCATTAAAATGTTTGCTTTTCTCATCTCTTCCATACAAAAGATCTTTGAATGTTTGTGGAGGTTCTTTCATCAGTGGTAGATTCACTTTCCCGAGCATGCAACATAACGATAACTTTGGGGAGCGACATGTCCTGTAACGCTTGTCTGTCCTCTCATCAAACCAAAAAACGGCTTCGCAAAACTCACAATTGTTGGAAGGATCTCCTAAATCGGAGTATTCTGTAGGTTTTGTAGGTGAAAATCAATGTTATGACAGGAGAATGAAATTGTAAAAAAAAAAAAACATTCATCATTTTTAAATTAGTAATATGTATGAATGCACTAAAAATCTTAAGTAAACCAATAATGTTATATTACTATAAATTACTAAGGAATTTAAGCAGAACTAATTAAAAATTAAAAATTGATTTCAAATTATGTTCCGTACATGATATTAAATTGTAGTTTATTTCATTGAATTAAAAGTATCGTCAGTTCCAAAAAAAAAAGTCAAGGACCATATGACTAAATTAGAACATGATGTGAAACTCAAAACCACATTCAGGGTAAACATATAGATTATATTGTACACAATTCATAATACGACAAAATCCTAATTATACTAATGATTATTGTAATTGACGATGAAACCATAATAATATAATTAACTAACTAATAGCCATGAATCAATTGTATATTAATTTCACTCATTAATCTAAGTCTATATTTCGTATACATAAAATTAAATAATTGTTCTAACCATAATTTTTATAATATAAGTGCCGAAATTTGTGGGTGAGTCGACGTGGACGACATAATATGTGTTTTAACGATAACTCTAGAATTAGACTCGAGATTATAAATATGTAATCATAATTTCAGCAGAACCAAACAAAAATTTAATAAAAATACAAATCACTGTGAATTAAAAATCATTAAAACCGCACATTACTTTGGTAGATGTAAGGTCATTTTAAACTATTATAATTTATGTACATTATTAGAGTTATATAAAAATATATACACACACAAACAAAACATTAAATTTGTTCATTAGAAAAGTAAATAATTAAAATCTAATTGTTTATTATTGTGGAGAATAACTTTTTAACATCTATATATCCTATTTTCTTCCATAACGATGAATAATTGATTTTAACGTGAAGTAAAACCCAACAAATATTTACAATCAACCATTTTACAACTTCAATGTATACAGAATTATTGGGACATGATAATTGGCCATTGTCAACGTGATTCCTATTGATTGAATGATGAAGAGATGCACATTTAATGAAGCATGTGGTCCGCGTCTATATCATCGAACGTTGAGATGATAATTCGACATCTTCCATTTTCAATTACGAAAAATTGTATACTTAGAAGAACTCAACATTTTATTGGAACCACGTGTATTTCGAGCACACATCTTATACATTGATATTTTATATCGCAACTTTTTAACAATTTGTTTCCCAAAAATAATAAATAATTAATACAGCAATGATACATTGTAAAGGAAAGGGGACAAAGTTAAACAACAACAAATTGCATATAGTGTAGAGAAGAGTTTAAAAAAAAAAAATAATAATAACTGAGATTGTGAAATGATTCAAATGAAAATAATTTGGTTCAACTAAAAATAAATTATGGAATAAAAAAAAATGTTACCGTTTGATCGAGGGGGAATAAAAAAATCATGTATAATGCAGATTACAAACCCTACTACAGCCTTTACATAACACACCCGCTTAGGCCCATATACATGTTTCTTCGTCTTTTCATCCTCCGCCGACACTGAGTTCTGCTTACTGTCCGGAGGAAATGCACAATTCTGTGCTTCTTACTTTTCCGATCTAATTCTATACCGTATTTGCATCCTACTTAGTCGCCGGCTACCGTTATCATACCATACCAAAGTTCGCTCTAATAATCATAAAACCCATACATATCTCAGACAAGAAACCTTCATGTTCCTGAAAAATGGATCTACATATCCATGCGTAAAATATCAAATGCAACACACCCAGCTCAAAAGATAAGTGTTCAATACCCTTTATTTACATAGTAGTAATTTTTCTACTTCGAAATCTGGAATTTTTTTAGATCCGTATGTCAGATGAAATGTTATTTATTTTTTATTGTGAGATCTGTTCACAATTGTAATATTTGGGTAATTTTTATTCAGATAAATTTTTTTATTTATTTTTTAAATGGATTTTTATTCAGATCTTGAACCTTTAGATTGTTGATGAAAAGTTATTAATACATTTCTATCATGTGCAGGGGCTGAGAAATATGATTGGGGGTAGCAGATGACCCTATGTGCTGTATTTTTTAGAAACCATCACGTTCCTGACAAATTGATCTACATATCCATTCGTAAAATAACAAATGCAACACACCCAGCTCAAAAGATAAGTGTTCAATACCCTTTATTTACATTGTAATATTTTTTTACTTCGAAATCTTGAATTTTTTTTTAGATCCGTATATCAGATGAAAAGTTATTTATTTTTTATTGTGAGATCTGTTCATATTTATAATATAATAACTACTTGAAATTTTTAGATTCGGAAAAAAAAATGTGTTGTTTAGTTTTCTTTACATCTGTAATTTTAGATTCTTGATCATAAAGATATTTAATTTTTATGGTGAAATATGGTATTATTTTTGACATTTGGTTAATTTATTTTCAGATTTTTTTTTTTTTAATAAATGAATTTTTATTTAGATCTTGAAACTTTAGATTGTTAATGAAAAGTTATTAATATTTTTCTATCATGTGCAGGGGCTGAACAATGTGATTTCCGTAGCAGATGAACATATCTGTTGTTATAGTTGTAATTATTTACTGCATTTTTTAGATGCTTCAAAATCCAGATCTGATAATGTAATATTTTGAAGCTTATTTCATAGCATATTTAGTTCAAATTTTCTGTAAGTGAAATGTAATTTAATTTCTTATGGCAGATCTGGGGATTAGTATTAGATTTTTATTTTTTTTGATTTTGATTAATTCGTGTAAAAAGATGTAATATAATTTAGAATTAGGTTACATCTGGATATCTAAGGATCCAGATCTTGTTATTGTAACCTACATCAAGGCTGAAGATGCACCAAAAAGATATGCACCTATCGATTCGCGATGCAAGAGTACCAGGCAATTTAGATCTGGTACGTACGATATCATTTGCCTATTTGTGTAGTCTAAATAATTTCATATTCAGTAAATTATATATCTGACTGCTGACATCCTATCGTAGTTGTAAATTACATTGAACTGCTACAAGTTTAAAAACTTAGTATTTCATTATGATATCCATGCATCTTAGATTTAAGTTAGGACATAGGGTTCACCTTTATAAATGTACAAAAACGGTATGGACATACCTTTCAATAGGTTTAGCAAAATAGGTAATTAGCTTTGAGGAAACTATACATTGTGCATGTAACTTTTTAAAAGTAAATTGTTCTTATTAGACTACTGATTTATTACTAACTCTGTAATTAAGGTATGCACAATTCTTTGATATTTATTTATGATTGCTATGTGTGTAAAATGTTGGTTATAATTGCATGAGATATGAAAATACCTAATCTCTATGTATAGTAAAAAAATATTATTCTAATATAAAAAGTATGTACTGTGTTTAAAAAAATAATAAAATTGTAACTGGTTGCTTTAAAATTTAGCAATTACATACCATTAAAGCATGATGATATGTCAGTCAATTGTTGAATTTGATGCAACTGCCCAGTTGAAGCTATGCATGATGAAGATGCATGGTGTCTTTTGTGGTCGATATTGCACTGCCTCCTCCTAATTGAATATTGTATTAAATTGGCAAAATTTTGTATTAAGTTGGCAGTCTCTGTTGTTTCGTATTGAACTGGTATGTCTATGAAATTCCCCGACACAACTGCCATTTTTTATTAACATTAGAAAATTAGCAAATATAAAAATCACTTACCTAATACTATATTGATTGAGTAATACTTGTAAATATGCAATTACCATTAGTAGTGAACTCATGGAAAGGGACTTGTTCTTGATTATCTAAATGAGTAGTCGTCAAATTTTTCGGGCTAACAGGACATTGTATATTTTCTTCATCAGGATGCAGCAACTGTTCATGAAGGTTTCCTGCAATTCATTCGAACATCATCAATTCGAGGTATATCATTATACCCTTAGCAATAATTTATGATGGTTTATGTGGTATTGTTCTTGAACATAGCATACACATACAACATTTTAATTTTGTCACATAGTAGATTGATAAAGAAAAGCAATGCTTAGTTTATAACAAATAAAATAGTATTGGTGGAATACTAAGTACCTAAAAACTTATTAACAAAAAAAAAAAAAAGTTAAAAAAAAATTTAATGTGCATTTATTTTTATAGGATTGCATTACTGACCTGCTTGAGATGTCTCCTTGAAGAACATTTTTGCATTGTGATTTCTTGATTCTTGTGTAATGATTGTGGTAGAATTTTTCTTGAAATCTTTTTCAACATTGATTGTGTAAATGAAATTATGACTGGTGTTGATTGAGGTCTAGATACAGTTAAAAGAGTTTTATACCAGGGAAAGTAAAGTGGGTAGTTACATTTTGGGTAGTGGGAAGTTACGTAACGTGATGTGATTTTATAATAAATTAGTAGGTAAATGGCAATATATATAACTGAAAAGATCATACTTGAGAATAGCATGAGTTGTCGTGTATATATATAAAATAAATTATTTTTCAAAGTTTTATTACACATTTAAAAATTATAAATTACATTTTTTCTTATTTTTAAAAAAACAGAAAAATTTGTAGGTAAGACCTATATTTTTAAGGTTTATATGAAAAAGGTTATATGAATTGAGCCTATTGATTAGCAAAATGGTAGTTTATTTTAGCTGAAAATAATGTTTAGTTTACCTACAAATTAAACATGAACTTAATTCATAGAACTTGTTTCATTTTAGGTATCTAGATGAAATGAAACAGACTTATTATTAACTAATGGTATTAACATTTTTTGTAATTTGCACATTACAACACTTGATACCATTAAATGAAATAATTTGACTATGAAAATTTAATTTAAAGAATTTGTATTTAAGTCTATTTTATATTAAAAAACATTTTTCTATGATGATATATCGTATGATGACAACAATTTTCATGTTTAATTTTTATGTACTGAAATTAATATATTTATTATTAGTTTAAATTTTGATGATGAATGACCCAAAATTATTGATAGTTAAATTGCACTCTATTTGTCATGATGTTGTAACATTGCATTGCACTGCATTGCTTTTAATGAGGTGTGTTTCATGAATAAGTTAGCTCGTTTTAACGTGGATGTGGAATCTCGAATTGAACAAAGGTTAGTAAAATGGATAGTAAAATGGGGGACTCCAATTGATGTCAAAATAATATCATATAAACCATTGCTGCCTACTTTGAAAGCAAAGTTAATAATAAACGTGGAAAACAAAGTTGTAATACTAAAAAAAGAAAACTTGCATGTGAAAAGATTTGTTCCTAATTCTTTTCTACTTTAATCTTCTTGTCAAGCATGATGTCTGAGACTTTGGTGGACGATTCACATTTAGATATACAGCTACTGTTTGCAGTATCATAAATAGGCTCTACTCGAGCTCTCTTTGTAGTAGATGTGGTTCGGTCTTTTTCTTCATTGTCACTAACCGAGTCATCTAACTGAAAAAAGAAAGTGTTAAATAACAGAATAACTTTCAATTAAATAAATCTGAGAAGTGTAGCAGACGAAACTTATACCTGGATGACTTCCTCCCCCGACTTAGCTAGCCATGAAAGCAATTCTAATTTCTACATGCATTAATTAACAGTTGATTAGTTTTAGAAAAGGAATTCAATTGTAGATTAATATCTAGTTTTCACCTTTGTAACATCGATTGGTGTCTTCTTATGTTTTTCAATCAAATGTGAGTCAGCACAAATACGACTCACGGAAAACACGGGGTCATTCTCTTCTATGTTTCGATCCTTTACGTTCACTTTAAAAAGCAGAAGTTGGCCAACCATAATTTCTAGATTGCTGGGACGACCATATCTAGGAACATAATTTTCACTATTTTCAACGGAAGCTTTACCTTTCACATTTAATCCCTGTCAATGTGAAATCAAATAGGAAAATATATTAGAGTGCTAAGTAGGTTTTAAATCAATATCATCCATACCTTTCCAATTTCCTCCATTATCTGTAGTGCAGTTTTTCCTATAAGAGCTTCACACACGTTGTCCCAAAGCAAAAATGTGGAATCTTGTGTCCCATCGACGACATTAACTCTGACTCTATATCGTGGTATAGCATTGCTCGACCGTAAATTACACGGCTGACAATAGAAACCGCTATGTGAATCTTCTAGTTTTTTGCGGCATTTTTTACAACTAATGTATGACCAGTCCCCTTCTGAGAGCACATCAGATATTCTAGCCACAACCCAGTAGAATCCACTCTGCAGGGGGGAAAATGTGTCATTTAATAGAAAATGAAAAACATTCCTATATTTTGAGTAGAGATTATTGGACTTATCACCTTTCTACTGTTAATGAGTTCATCAAGTGTCACAATTTCAAAATTTCCACTATCCAATTCATCCTGAACAATTGTAATAGTTGATGCTGAAAGGTGTGCTATTTTTGGTTTTGAGTCACCATCGACAGAAGTAAGTCTAAAAAAATTTATATATAAAAAAAGAAGTAAGAATGGGAGTACATAATTTTAAAAGTACTAAGAAATGATGTTTGAATGTTTTACTTGATTTTGTAGTCATCTATTTCTGGAATGTGTGTGTTCAAGAATAATTTTGTTGCATGATATGTATTACATAGCCCAATTTGCCCCATATATTTCTTTGCCCGACATAATTGAATAATCACAACAATCGGATCGTCACTTGAACTATCCAAGTAGTTGCTGATTTCATCAGCATACGAACTCCACAGGGTGACGTTCATCTTGTTTGCCCTACAAAAAATTTGGTAATATTGTCAATATGTTGATAGTGAGTGAAATAAAAAAACTATTCTATAAAAAAAGAGTTGAGTAATAGCTGTAGGTCTTGAAAAACAATGTCTATGTGTTTTGAAACAGATGATGATGAATTTAATTTCTGGTACTGAACATCATGCTTGGCGACTGCGTGGCCAATGAAGTCTGCGAAATAAGATGATGGTTAAAAACATTTAACAATGCTGGTTAAAAACATTTAACAGGAAAAAAATAATAATTCATCTTTAGTTTGTGGTCATACCAAATAAGCCAACATCTTGAATGTTATCAATCCTTTCAATGTGTGGAATTCTCTTGAAATTGAATATGGAAGTAGGGAAGCTCTTGTCTACAACACCTATTACATCAGTAATAGGCATAAAGAAAATTCGATGACAGCGGCTAGTAATTCGGTATTTGCCTGAGTTGTCCTTCACTGTGAAGTTGCTAAGATAGTAAGTTGAATGTTCATGTAGTTTTGTTTCATATTTCGCAATCTGCGGTGGCATTATAGTAGCTTGTAAATGGTCACCCTAAATTGAAAAATAAAGAGATTAAGATATTAGCAGTGTTATAGACCGTGTAAGATCGGTTCTGAACCAAACATGGTTGTATGTATACTACCTCGTGGTCCAAGAGCAACAACTCCATGCTTCGAGGCTGAGATTTGGTGTCGTTCATTGGGACGATATATTTTCTTGTTACACGAACTTTCACTATCCAATTTGTTTCTTTCTTGTTCAAGTCTTTGAACAAAGAAGTTTTCATTTTTCTGAACAATATATGAGCTGAACGGGATGATAATGGAAACCGAAATGGAGATCATCCGGGACTTAGAATTTATTTATATACAAGTAGTTGGTGCAGTTACGAAGTGCAGTTACGAAGCACTAATAATGAACAGCCACGAACCATGTAATCTGGGACAAAAATTACAGCAAAGAAACTAAATAACCATCAGTCACTTGTGTGTGCACTATGAATTGGGAAATGTGTAAAAGCAAACAGTTTATTCATGCTGTATAATTGATGCAGTAAAAAAACTGTCCCGGGTCATGCAAAAACCATAAAACGTGTGGAACCGTCAGCCACTTGTGTGCGCACTATGAATTGGGAATGTGTAAGAGCAAACGGTTTATGCATGCTGTATAATTGATGCAATAAAAAACTGCCTGGGTTGTGGAAAAACCGTGCAAAAACCATAAAACGTGTTGATCCAAAAAAATTAATGGGGCGAAATAAAAAAAAAACTAAATATGCAGATTCTAATTCCAGTCAACAATTTTGCCAATTGAGATTCTGGTCAAAATTAATTGGCCAGAATCTCAGTTGGCTTTAGTATTATATAGATGAGAAATGAATAAGTTCTAGCAATTTATCTTTTCTATAGTTATATTTGTCAAATTTAGTTGATTGAGTTGAGCCCTAATTTTGTACCCAAAATTAATTAGGGGATTGTTCAACAACTATAGATTTTTACATTTTGTTAAATTCATTTTAGGTATGGAATCAAACAATGATGATAATGTGTTCGTTCTTCAAGTTACCATCGGTGTTATTCCCAAAAGGAAACAGGCGATTTAGCATGGAAATCATATGTGTGTTCAAAGGAAGAAAAAACAGACGAGACATATCAGGTTAAGATAAAAAAATACCGTGGAACGGTCAGGGGAAAGAAAACGTGGACAAACACGGTGTGGGTGCAAAGCTAGATTATCTGTGGTTAAGCATCAATTTGAGAATTTGTGGGTTTTTAGCATGTTATACGGAGGAGCATAACCCCGCGCTTTCTACACCTAGCAAGACTCACCGAGAGAGATCACACAGAAAAAGAACAAGTGCTCTTCCTACCAGAAAAGTATATAATCAGAAGGTGAACAAAAATGGCCAAACAATCCCCAATTTTTGAACCATGTGCTAGTTTATCACATGGTCAATCTTTAATTTATCGACATGGGATGTTGGCTCATACAGTGTCGGATTTGGTAGAAGAGGGGTCGTTAACAGATGCTTGTAGCACCTTTCTAATGGCCGAGTTTCATAATCTCAAAATATTAGTGAGAGATATTGACGATGGAGGCGATGTTGGGATGAGTAGGAACATGAGCAAAAGTCGTGAGGAGACCTGTGTTGTCTACGATCCACTTCCAATTAGGACAAAGGGGTGCGGGAGCGATTGAAATCATCTAAGGAGAAAGCCGTGTCAAAAAGCTCTAAAAAATGCAAGGTATGTGGTGTGACTGGGCATGATAGAAGAACCTGCCCGACATTGCAATCTCGGTAAGCAAATGTGATGTGTCTATTTATTTTCGTAATTATTATGTTTATTTATTTCTAGTATAATGTGACAAAAATATTTTTTTTTTCTTTTATTTATTTCTAGTATAATGTGACTAAAATATTTTTCTTAACTTTTGGTTATTAGGTCGCAACTTGTTGACGAACCATGTCACCCACATTTTTCACATGATTGCTCACAGGATGATAGGTTCACAAGTATTGCTAGTAGCACATATGACGATTTCAAAGATTTCTCAAGCGACTTTCCATATCAACCATAGGTCTTGATGTTTCAACTTTGTTAACTTGTTTATAAGTCGAAATATGTGCATTTTTCCCCTGGTTGTAAGTCATTTATTGATGTATCATTTCTAAGTCGTTGTTTGACGCTAGATAATTATCATTTATATATTAAATTAATTAATTGTCTAGTTGTTGTTGACGCTATACAATTATTGCAATTTTTTTGATTATCTTCTTTGATATAAGAAATTTAAATAATAAAATACAGATATTAATATCAGTAGAAAATGTGAGTGTAATATCAAAATAACATAATCACATGTGTATATATAAAAATTTGCATGTTTTGTTTGGATGGATTATTGAAATGATGGGGTCCATGTTGGATGAAATGTCAAGAGTTCAATTTCTTAAATTCACTCGCAAAAGTAAACGTTTGAAATGATGGGGCCCATGTTGAATAAAAAGGAAATTCATTTTCTCACATTTATTGACACATCATCAAACGGGCAACATATCCTGGGTGATGATAATCCCCTCGGGAGTGACCTCCCGCCTGACCGCCCCCTCACATAGAGTGGCCCCACCACCCTCTATGTGAGAGGGAGGGTCATGCGGGAGGTGACTCCCTAGGGGAGTCTATCATTTTTCACAAATTCTAGGCCCGTCACAAACATTTGAACTGAACTGTAGAAAAGTACTGTAATCAAATTGTGATTTCTAGTAATTTTAGATTTCATATGCCACTTGTCTTTCCATTAATATAAAAAATTCATTGTCAATCTTCACAGCCAACAATGACAGAATGTATGACGCCCTTGTCCGATGTCCATTATTTAAAAGGTAATGTTACAAGTACCGTGAAAGTATACCGCGAACTCAAATATGAGGAGGGTGAAATGGTCATTACACTGTCCACGTGCCTGTGCGGTACAACTCGAGGTACACTTTCGCAGTAAGTTTAGCATTTTCCTTATTTAAAAACTCAATTTTTTCAAAAATCAATTTTTAATTATCATACATTTTATCAATAAAATAATCTATACGTAAACAAAAAAAAAAAAATCACATTTTTTAACCATGCATGCATTTTATAAAACTTACTATAAAAAATTGATTTTTTTTTTTTTTTTTTTTTTTTTTTTTTGAGAATAATAGGTATCAAACACTGGCGACGTAGGTTTCTAATTTTCTCTAAGTAACACAACGAAAAAAAAATCACAATTTTTAACTATGCATTTTATAAAATTTACCATAACAAAATGATTTTTTTAACTCTCAAATCAATCTTATCCCTATTATTTAGTGTCATGACGAATGTCTTTTGGACTTTGACGTTCATGGCGAGTGATATTAATTCCCATAATTTTAATCCAGATAATTTGATTTAATAACAATTTCAATTTGTGTAATGCTTATGTTTGGTATTCACTATTTGATAGAATTGGCAGTGATTTAAAATGCAGTTAATTTTATTTATTATACTGTCATGTTCTGTTAAGATTATTTAAGCTCGATTGATGATGTTCCTTTAAACCCAACCATGAGGTAAAAAGGGACATCATGGCTACATTTTCCTTATATATAGATGAAATAACTCGACAAATAAAGCTAAAATTTCAGTTAAAGTTCAATGTCCAAAAATTAATTTTCGGACGTTTCAATATTCATATGATCTTTTAACTAGAAGACTATCATAAAATAAAAGAAAACAAAGTTCATAAAATAAGATGATTTGTAACTAAATTACACAAGTATCAAAATAATTGTTAGAATCAAATTTTTTTTCCTTTAAAAATTCAAAATCAAGTTTTGTAATTAATTATAATTATAAATTTATTTCAATTTTGTAATTAATTACAATTATAACTGAATTAGTAAAACATTAGTGTAATTCGTAATTAATTATATGAGTGTAATTTGTAATCAGCCACCGCTACAATCGCCGTCGTCGGACCACCATTGAAAATACAATTATAACATTTTTTTTTCAATTTTGTAATTAATTACAGTTGTGATTTTAATTACTGTCTCAATATCACCACCACCTTCACTACTGGTCCACCACTACTACGTACCATTACAACCACCATATCAAGGGCTCTGATATTCGGCAGCGATAGATTTGAATTTTGAGAGGGGGGAGAGAGAGAAAAAAGATAAATATATGAATGGGACTAGTTAGCTAGCCCTATTAAGCTCCTACTTCATGTGGTTAAAAACTAAGCCAAAGTTTGTAAATTGTTTACAAACGACTTTTTATAAATAGCGACGTATCAAGATTTCGTTGGTTCAATTTTTTGAAAGTCAAAAATGATGATCTAAAATATTTGATCAGATGAAATTGTTAGCTTTAAAAAAAAAAAAAAAAAAAAAAAAAAAAAAAAAAAAAAAAAAAAACCACTATCTAATGAAATGTTGCTACGTGGTCATTTATAAACAAAATTCATAAACAAATTTTACCAAACAGAAGCTAAAATTTTAGTAAATTTTAATAAAATTTGATTAAATGTGGTATTGAAATTTTTATGAAGTTTTAGATCCCACAAATTAATGGGTGATTGAAAGTGAATTTAGAAAATTGGGATCAAACGGGACTAAATATTTTATTGACAACTTAATTTTAACTAAGCTAATATTATAACGCAACTTGTTTAGTTGAATTATTGAACAAACTTATGAATTATTTAATTTTACAAAACACATTGATGTCAATATTGAAAAGATTAGTGTAACAAATTAAATTAAATAAATAATCATCCAATAGAATAAACTGTGAATAACGCGTTTTCCACGTACATATCAGAGAATCAGGTCTTCTTAGGTCAATAACGGCATTTGGGAAATTCTCTATTTCCAAAGATGCTTCTTATTCAATTCAACGGACATCAAGACTTTGACTCTTCCTTTACGTTATTCCCTCCCGGCAACAGGTCTAAACCGGATATAATTAGAATTAATATTTTGTACATCTTTTTTTTGTCCAGATTAATTTACCGATCGTGTATTAGCACCATTGTAATTATTGATTGCCAAGATGATGTGCTGTATAAGTTAATAGATGATTGCTAAGTGATGTATATGTAATATAATCTGTACACCAATTAGTACAAGTAACTAGCATAACTCCCGATATAATTGTTGGCGAGTTGCTCCGATCTGAACCATCCATTTTGACACCATATTCTTTATACTAAGGAGAAGGCTAGCTATTAAATTCAAAAGCTTCGAGACCATCTATGTTCAATTGCATACATATATGGTGTTTTAACATAATATACGTTTCAAGCCTCACATTCCAAATGAGACGTGGCCACGATTAATAAATTACTCACATTAAAAATTAATAAAGAAAAATCGAAGACTACCTTTTT
Organism: Ligustrum vulgare; assembly: GCA_963555705.1. Classification (NCBI taxonomy): domain Eukaryota; kingdom Viridiplantae; phylum Streptophyta; class Magnoliopsida; order Lamiales; family Oleaceae; genus Ligustrum; species Ligustrum vulgare. Next base: position 5,215,663 of record OY743185.1, read on the forward strand.
CTTTTACTCACATTAAAAATATTTTATAAATGCTTGTATATCTTATTGTCTATCTTTACCCCAAAATTGCATCCTCTATCACTCCTCTTCAATCACTTAACTTCAAAATAAAACAAGTTTTTCCAATCTACACAAATCTTTGCTCTCTTTCTATAATCGAAAGTTTGAGAATTTCAAAACAATTGTGAAACAACCAGAGAATGATGAAACATATCCTATGTACGTTTGTTCGGATCATCCCACCGCGGAAAAGGCGTATACTGGGAGAAAAGTCTTTGAAAGACTTCATAAGCGTTTGAATTCTGAAAATAAAATTGCAAAAATAAGGCCAGGCATAAGACAAGGAGATTTTTTGTTTGCATAGACCAACCTAAGTACAAATATAGCTGCATGAGAGAACGGCCAAAGTTAGACCGCCCACCACCTCACCTTCCACCCCTAACTTAGCAAAAAATAGCTTATTCAGCTAATCACTCGGTCTCTCCACCATATTTTTCCATGTAACTTCTCAATTTTAAAGATGTAGACTGCCCATCTGTCATTTTCTAAATTTGTTTCAACTCTAAAACTTCCAGCCATAATTTACTTCTCTTGCAGAGGTGATCCAAAATTAGGTTTTCTATTTTTGTCAGAATGGAGCAAACAAGGTATTGGATGTGGAGGAAGAGAAAAAGCGATTTGAATTCACATGATTTTGTATCATATGGAGATTCTTGGGAAGAACAAGCTTTTGCAGAAGATGCAGCTACAGCTCTTGAAGGGTGTACATGGCCTCCAAGATCTTATTCTTGTAGTTTCTGTAAAAGAGAGTTCAGGTCGGCTCAAGCCCTAGGGGGTCATATGAATGTTCACAGGAGAGATAGAGCCAGATTGAAGCAGTCTCCAAATCCACAAACTGAACATCTTCCTCAGAATCATGTTGATCTTCAATTCCCATCTCAAATATGCACCTTTCTGTACATCCCTAATCCTGAAGTTTTAGCTTCGCCTTCTTCACATATTAGGGTTTCAGCTCCACCTAGGAAGGCGAATTCCGATGAAGAGACACCTGTCATTCGTTTCTTTTCTAAAAGATTAGAAGACTATCAGAAGAACATGGTTTCGTCGCCTAGCTTTATCACAGAGAAGGATACTCGTGTTTTGGATTTGTACAATGAAGAGAGAAAAGCTAAGACTTTGGAGCCAAATATTAAGGCTAAAGAAGATTGTGGCACAGATGATTTGTCGGTTTATCGAACTCAAAAGAATGAATCCAGAAACGACGAGGAAGTCGCAGGTTGCAAGAGAAGGAGAATCGGTTTGAGCTCGTTAAAGTTATTACAAAAATCAAGTCCTGTTGAGAGATGTCAATATTCCCAATTGGAAGTGCTTAAAGGGCGTTCTAGCACCATAGATGATCAATTGGATCTCGAACTTAGGCTTGGTGATGCACCAAAGGTTAAGTAAACTGCATAATGGTAACACCAACATAAATATGCAGATTACTTTTTTTATCTGTTGATTTCAGCTAAAAGTTTATCTGCCTCGATTTCTCCGTTATTTCGACGATTTGAGACCAGCTCTCCATCCATGAACATGAGACTCTTTTATTTTCTCCCTTCAAGTACTTGTCAAATTTGCAGTGTGTAATAGTAATTTTATACAGTCATGTGATAATCTTTACTTCATATACATGAAAGAATTGGCTTCAATGTGAGAATAAATTATTGTTCTTGATCACAATATGGATAGATAATTTGGATTCCAGTCATTATTATTTTTCTCAAACAAGGGATACATATGTTACCTCTCAGTGCAAGTGCAGTTCACATTGCTGAAGGCAATAGATTATTGAAGGAAGAACTCTTATTTAAAAATATTCAAGTGATCCTGCTTAAGTGCTTGTGTGGTATAACTTTAAAAGGTTGAGGCTGAATTCGAGTAACTTTAACCATACATTTTATTAAACTCACAACTTTTTTATCAATTTTTTAAACATACGTTTCTTAAGATTTTATTATAATCCGTTAAATTTTATATCAAAATCTTCGTCAAACAACCCTTCAGAGTCTTATTTCATTCCAGAAGAGTAGGTTACGGTCTTTTTTTTTTCCTTTTCTCAATAGGTTGAGGATAGTTACACAAGATCAGCTAATTTGGGGCTTAGATTATGTAGAAACTGACTAATAACTGAGCACCTTCGCACATAGATCAATATTTCACTGATATTATTGTTCGAGTTATGCTACGTGTAGAAACTGCTTTACAGATAAGTTGACACACAGACACTAGGTAGGAATTTATTTTTCTTAACCCCACATCAACTTCAAAATCAATGGTCACAAACTCTCGCCACGTCGTCATATGTAAACCCATCTGTACAGAATCAAGTGTACAAATGGCATTTCCCTTATTGTTTATCTAAACTAATTATTAACGCTATTAAACAACAACAGATATCAGTTTTCAAGAACAGACAAGTCAGATATATACAACGTAACACTGATTCCCTTTTCCTTTGCACTGTAATCATCGTCATCAGATCATGTAATAAAATATTGTGCATAAATCCATACATTTGTGTTCTGGTCTTTCACTTTTCTCTCTTCCTGAATCCTTCCAAAAACTGCCACCAACTACAGGGAATCAATCCATAAGTATCATGCACATAACCTTTTTTATTCACAAAAGGAATATTATTGCATCATTGCATGATTTTAGGTGTAAAAAACGCATCTTTTTTCTTGTTTCTCTGTGAGCATTTTAATTCTCTATTTAATTTACATTCTCAGCCATAAGAATTGAGTGCAGAATATTATGGAGAAAAATGCTGGATAAGAAATAAAGAATAATCAGTAACGCTCATGAAACCCTAACCCTACCTGCAGTGGCGGACGCAGACGTTTCATCTTAGTGGGAGCATAAAGATGAATTTTTGTTATTCGCGACGGAGTTTATGGGGGTTCGGGGGCAGCGCCCTCGATTTTTTTTCCTCTTAGGAAGAGTCTTTAGAAAACGCAGATTTACGTTTCAAATATCTTTTCATAACTAATGCAAACAATCAAATAAATAATTGTAAACAGATATTCAACAAATGCCAATCATCACAATCAAAGTTGTATAAATGTTGCGAAAAATGAAGAGACACTTGAAAATTTATTACAATTTTATTTATCTATAACTGATACAAACAAACAAATAACCAATTATAAAAATATATTCAATCTCCAAATGTAAATTTCAAAAGAGATCAATAGCACAAAATATTAATTTGAAAGTATAAACTTCAAACAAAAGTATATAATTTAACCTTTGTTTGACAAATTATAAAAAACAACATGTTTTTAAACAATACAATTTTTCAAACTACTTTTTAACTTCATTAATTTTCTCTCTTTACTTTTCAATCACATGTTTTACATTGAAAACATAAAAAAAAGTTTTTAAACACATATTTTTAACAAATTAAAATCTCAAATTCTAGTTTCTTTCTTTTTTTTTTTTTTTTCTAAAAAAAATTTAAAAAAATCAGATTTTTTAGTGGGGCACATGTGCACAATGACCCATCTTAAGTCCGTCAATGCCTACCTGTAACATAATAGCTAATAGCAAGGACTCTTAGGTAAACCATTAAATTAAAAACAATTGTTTATAAGTGACTACATTTAGTTGATCGATTTTATAAAAAGTCAAAAATGGTTCACGGAATCTTTGACCAGTCAAAATTATTGAATTTTCAAAAAAATTTATCCAATGAGAAGTTGCCACATAGTATTTTATAAACAAAATTCACCAAACAGAGGTTAAGCTTGACGTAAACATGTGTTTTCACTTATGACTTTGTTTTGTAACTTGGACTCTAGATTATGATGGTTTGGAGGTCTGGTGACTGCGTTGATGGTGCCAGTGGTGATGTGGCTTTGCAGTATGGCTGAGTTCCAGATGGAGGGGGAGGAATAGGAGTGTATATTCTGGGAACTGTGCATCATGATTTGGTAAATTTGTGACATTTTTGGTTTTAGGCTATGATGAGGGAATTTGTCGAGAGATTTATGGTTGATTGAGGAGTGATCATGGTTGTGTCCATATAGGAAAATTGTAAGAGATGGTAGGTTGGAGCTGATCTTAATGATTGAGGAAGAAATTATGGAAATTTAGAATCAACCAAATTGAAGGGAAAACGTGTGAAGAAGAAATATGAAGAAATGATGTTAAATTGAATTGGTTATTTGAAATGGAATAAGGGAGGATTTATGGATTGGAATTAAAATGGGGCGAGATAATAGAGTTGGAAACTTTGAAATAGAATACGATAAATTGGATCCAAAATAAATAGAAATTGTGCTTGAATGATTGGCAATAATATTTGGACTAAAATAGTTTGGATTTAAAAAAAATTTAAAATTTGGACTTGAAATAATTTGAATTCAATTTATTGAAAATTGGACTTTCGAAAATAAAATAATAGACTTGGGACATCATTTAGTAAAATTTGGAATTTGACTAATATTTAATTCAAAATAAATTTAATTTCACTTAAAATAGCTAGACGAAAATGTGTTTAAAAATAAATGGGCAAAGTCGTAGCGACACATTTTAAGTAATATTTAAATAAGTCACGAACAAATTCTCGGTCGCTACAACCCTACCACCTTAAAATAATTTTGTCCTCGAAATTTATAACTTTCTTGATTCAAAAAATTTGGATTCTTTTTCTCAGGTAGTTTCATCAGTACCATGTCTACCCCATTGAACTTTAAAATAAAGAATGAAACTGGGACAAGTTTAAAGTCGAAATTTGGACTTAAAGATTTAAACGAATTCAAATTTCTTTTCTTAGAACCTTAAAATAATTAATATGACTAGACGAGAGCGCTGGTTTTGAATAATAATCGTTGAGGTTGGAGAGTCGTAGCGACAAGTTTGGTAAAACAAGTCTTTTAAGTTTGAAAATTTCTCGGTCGCTACAACCTTCTCCACTTAAAATAATTTCGTCCTCGAAATTAAACTTACTTGATCTATGATATCTGGATATTTAACCAGAATTTCTTCTTGTTTCTTCCAACAATTTCATCATTATTATATCTACCCCCACTGGACTTTGACTATAGGAATCTCTTTGTTTTTCTTAAGACATGGACTTTTCTCTCTACTATGCACATATGTGCCTCTTCATAAGTCAAATATTTCTGAACTAAAATAAACTAATAATTCACCATGTGATTTGAATCATGAACATACTTTCTCAGTGGGTAAACATGAAAGACTTTGTGAACAGCTGTAAATTCTGGTGGCGAAGTCAAACAATAAGCCACATTACCTACTTTCTCCAATATTTCAAATGATCCGATAAAATGAGATCTTAAATTCCCTCTCTTGTCAAAACGACAGGTACCTTTTATAGGATCTATACTAATATCGAAACCACAAAATATTCATTGATCCAAATGCTTAAACCAAAAATTAAGAAGATTGATCAAGAATAAATCCTTGTAATCCAAAATATAAAAGCGCGATATAATTTTCAAAATATTGAGTGCAAAACCCAAACTTGGCAGAATCTTTCTGAAAAGATGTACCAACGAAATCATTTATAAGTTCGACTGAAACTTCCTTTTCAAAATCAGAGAATTCAAACTTAAATCCTTTAATCCATACTTTTAAATCATGCATCCAGTACTCGGTATCACATGTTCATTCTAACTGAGGACTTAAAGCATCATACGGATCAGATATGTTATTCTCAAACTTAAGAAACCTCACTAATTTCCCAATCTGAAGTTCAAGATTCAATCTTTTCCTGTTCTCCCAAAACTTCAATTCATGTCACACTATGAACAATACTCTGATTAAGCCTATCACCATTGAATAAGACTTCTGTGAATCATATAGTATTCCTCATCATGTTTGCTTAATCTAAAAATACAATCCCATTATAAGTAAAAGTCACACAAATAATCTTCTCAGGTTTTCCATTATTGTAGCAAAAATACTTTATTCATATCAAAAGTGCAATCGACAATAAATAATCAAAACTGCATCATCAAAACTTTAAATAAACCCATATATTATGACTCAAAACAAAAATTCCCAATCGTATGTAATATTTTTCACCATAATGCAATAAACCATCAAAATGAGATCAATTAACTCAATATTCACACGATTCTTCACGAAATAACCATAACATCTTTTAACCGTCTAGTCACCATTTCTTGTAGTAATCATGTAACCTGTCACTTATTATCGTATCATATGACCTCAAATATTCATATCAATCTCTCTAAGATTTCAATATAATAACCATCATACTTATCACGTGAACCTTATACGTCAATATGCTCACTCATATATCAATCTCTCAACTTCAATAAATCTTGGATTCTATCGTTGTCACTCTCTGCACACCATTCCAAAATAAGTCATCACTCTGAAGTCTTATCCCTATTTTTCCACAAATTCTTTCCACAAGAACAATTACATAAAATTTCATTTCTTATTTTCTAAACAAAATACCATCAATATCAATCTCCAAAATTTCAAGATATGATCAATCCTAAGACTTTCTCTGATCCAATGCATTACTTCATCAATACTTGTACAAAATTTAGGACCTGGTAAAAATTTCTGTCATCAATTTCATCCAAAAATTTTCTCTCATGATTTTCTAGTATCATCAATGAAAACTTAATGTACATCAGTGAATCATTCAAATTACGAGGTAACCTAATTTATTTTCCATAACTGAGATTCATCATTCTTTAAATTCCACTTAGAACCAAATACAACATAACCAATTCATGGATGGTCAACTTATTTCATCATCTCAGAACATCATCATCTTAAATTCTCGGCCTAAGAAAATCACATGATTCCTTATCATTATCTCTTGTACTTTTATATACAAATAATCTTATCACAATCATCATTATCTCACATAATCCCAAACATTAAATCACATGTTCCCAATTTCTCAATTTGAATAATTGGTTACTCCTTTAAGGGCATCTCACTATAAAATACTTTCAATATCTCTCATTCATGATAAATGATTATTCCCAATAATCATATTACATGTAAATTCAACAAACGGTAAATGGTTTTCCTAACCATCACAAAGGTCTAAAATACAAACTTTCAACATAGCCTCTGTATAAAGAAATATTTGCTGACCACTTAAGTCATTATTCAATAACTCGAATGACATCACGTCTCTTCACTAATCTCTGTAAGCCCATGAAAAATTCTCTCCAAATTTCAATAAATCTTTACTATTTCTTTAAAAAAACATATCAAACCATAATAATTTGTCATCTCTAAAACTTCTTATCATCAAATATCACCAAATTAATTAAAACGATAGTAATTACCTGAATATTCTCTCTAAGTAGTATACCCAATGACATACTATTCACAAATCAACATAATATCATCAGCTTATCTTTAACATATCTACCCGATCAAATTCCAAAATAAATCAACAGTATTATCTCCTATCCTCATAATTTATAATATTCTCCAATTCAAGTGATCATTCCTTACTAGTGATCAATTCGTTCCCAAGAATAATTTAGATTCTTCCCAATAACGCCATAATACTTGTCTTCACTCATTTTTCAAAATATAACTTATCGTTTACTAAATCTCGCTTATGGTATACATGAATTTGCAATTCTAACCTCAATTCCCTTAGTGGTTGCATACCATATTATGCTCTTAATTTCAAATGATAAAATTCTAGGCAAAGTCTCCCTTGTAATTTGGACTTATCCAACCCGTAGGTATACTTCATAACCAACAATAATAAATAGCTCTACATTTGACCACAACGATTTAAATATTGACAACATTTTCAACAAACTTCAGTATCACCAAAAATATCCCAGAAAATCAATTTATAATTCCTCAACATAACAATTTCAAATCCTAGTTTCCAATATCAATATCTCACTTCCTTCAATATATTAATTAGCTCAAATGACTACCCATTAGTCATACTTATAAATATATGCTACAAATCGTATTCCCAAAATTTAATCACAAGACCAAACTGCATAATAAATTTCTCTCAAAATAGAGGAATAATTCACTTACTCAACACAATATCCATTACTTAATTCCCAATAATTAAGAACCAAATCTTTGAACCTCTAATTTCATAATTCTTCTAATAAAGGTCTCAATAAAATCACATCACTTATAATCTCAACATCTCATCACAACTTCATAAAACTGGCTTGCTATTTCTCGTTTAGTCTAAACGATAGATATTCCGAAAATATTGTCTAATCCTTTCTGTTGACTTCTCGTAAATAGTGCCATGTCTAAAATCAATTATGCAAAGTCCAGGTAGGGTTCATCATTTCTAAATTCGAGGACAAAAATTATTATAAAATCATTCTTAAATCATATTATTCCCATTATGCTCAACACTCGTCCTCTTTCTTTTCTTTCTTTCTGAAAAATTTCTCGTTATACTCCAAAACTCATTTCTTTCTTTATTTCTTTCTCATTATTTCGGATACTAGTTTTCTTATTCTTTCTCGTCTTTTCTTTTCTCGTCAAATTCTCAAAATATTTATTCTCAAGTATCCGAAATAAATCAATAAAGTAAACATACTAAACTTCGTTACCTTCGGAGTCGGCGGAAAATGATGGAAATGGCAAAAAGTCGTCAAAACATTATTTCTATTATTTTTAGAAAAATTTATTTTCTTATTTTGTGAAAAAATAAATTCTAAGTCTACAGAAACGTAGACCCGCTCTGATACCATGCTGTAACGCCCCGAGTTCCGAGGAGCGCGGGAACGTCACTTTTCTAAATTCTTGAATAAACTTTGTTGCAGAAAAATGATTAAATATTAAATATCGCATTTATCGAATAAAAGTTTAGCGATAATTCAAATGGAATAAGTATTTTCGTACAAATTTGTAAAAATGACAATTCTTGATAAAATGAAATAATCATTTCAAAGTTCACGACCTTTAAAAAAAATATCAATTTGTAATTTGCCGTCATTGCCCATCACTCGCCATCGTCTCCGAAATCTGCAAAAGTTGTTAAAATAACGGGTTGAGCATTTCAAAAATGAAATACTCAGTAGACTCATCGCCAATAATTAATCTATAAGATAATTGAACAAGAAATTATACAAATAATGTAGTGACATTCTTTTCTTATTCATAGGCATCACATAGTGAACGCAAATGAACACATTCTTTTCTTTTCTTGGCTAGCAGATAAGTTATGCCCAGCATAACATAATTCTTTATCTCAAAAGAGATACTCTTTTCTCATGCAATTAAGCATAAAATCACACAAATTCACATAACACATGCAATTATAATATAAATCAATTAGTGGGGGCGAGTCTACCTTAAACTTAACGAGTGTGGTTGAGCGGGAATGACTTCAATCTTTCAAATCTCCGTACGCCTCGTCTAGCCAATAAGTTAAATTAGTCTTTTAGAAATTTATAGTTTAAAAATGATAAATTACAATTTGAGGACTGAAATTGATGATTTGAAGGCTGATGGACTAAATTGAATATTTTTTGAAAGTTGAGGGACTAATATGAGTACTTTGAAAGGTGAGGAACTAAAATGAATATTTTGAAAGTTGAGGGACTAAAATGTAAATTTTCAAAAGTTGGGTCGGATCTCAAAACAAATATTAAACAATAGGGCTGAAATAATTGATTTAAAAGTGAAGTGGCTGATTGAAAACCATTTAAAACTTATGGACTGAAATTATAAGTTTTAAAACTATAGGGACTGATTTAAATCATTTTGCAAAAAAATTAGGGACCAAAGTGAAATTTTCGAAAAATTAAAATATTACAATATAATATCAGATTCCTCTCTTTCTCTTCTCAACACTCTCTCTCTCACTACGCGAACAGGGGAGGGGAGGAAGAGAGTTGCGACCGGCGGCGCAAATGGGGAGAAAACGGTCTTCAGCCGACGGTTTCGCCGGCGAAACGTCGACGGCAGGTGGCGGCGAGCGACGGCACGGATGGTGATTCAAATTTGGGATCTGGTTGCGAAAATGAGTGCGAGACCGAGGCTAAAACGAGGTTGCTGTTTGGTGATTTCCGGCGAAAAATGGTGGTTGAGGTAAGAAATGAACTTCTTGATTCATGGGTTTTTCTTTGGGTTTGATTTGGTGCGGGTTTGAAGTTGGGTTGGCCGTCTATGGTTGCGGTGCTTGGGTGCAGGCGATGGGTGTGGTGATGATGATGAGGACGATGAAGATGGCGTTTTGAGTGGTGCAGATGAGGCTTGGTTGAAGTGGTTGTTGGCTGGTGCTGTTGATGGTGGCGATTTGGAGTTGATAAAGGTTGATTTGGTTTCCTGTGATTGTGTGGTTGGTCTTGGCCGTGGTTGAGGTGCTGCAGGTGGTGATGGCTGCAGATTGGTGGCTGGCCGGATTGCATCTGGTGGTATTGTGGTTTAGCTGCTGGGATTGTGGGTAGCTCGGTGGTGGTTGGATTGATTGAATGCAGTGGCCGTGATGGTTCGATATGGTTTGAGTGATTTCTTGAATTGGGCAGTGATGGTTGGACATTGGTTGCAGGCGGTTGGCAATGGTTCATTGGTCGAACTTGATGGTGGTTTGTGTATTGTGGTGGTGATGATGATGGTTTGGAGGTCTGGTGACTGCGTTGATGGTGCCAGTGGTGATGTGGCTTTGCAGTATGGCTGAGTTCGAGATGGAGGGGGAGGAATAAGAGTGTATATTCTGGGAACTGTGCATCATGTTTTGGTAAATTTGTGGCATTTTTGGTTTTAGGCTATGATGAGGGAATTTGCCGAGAGATTTATGGTTGATTGAGGAGTGATCATGGTTGTGTCCATATAGGGAAATTGTAAGAGATGGTAGGTTGGAGCTGATCTTAATGATTGAGGAAGAAATTATGGAAATTTAGAATCAACCAAATTGAAGGGAAAACGTGTGAAGAAGAAATATGAAGAAATGGTGTTAAATTGAATTGGTTATTTGAAATGGAATAAGGGAGGATTTATGGATTGGAATTAAAATGGGGCGAGATAATAGAGTTGGAAACTTTGAACTAGAAAACGATAAATTGGATCCAAAATAAATAGAAATTGTGCTTGAATGATTGGAAATAATATTTGGACTAAAATAGTTTGGATTTAAAATAAATTTAAAACTTGGACTTGAAATAATTTGAATTCAATTTATTGAAAATTGGACTTTCAAAAATAAAATAATAGACTTGGGACATCATTTAGTAAAATTTGGAATTTGACTAATATTTAATTCAAAATAAATTTAATTTCACTTAAAATAGCTAGACGAAAATGTGTTTAAAAATAAATGGGCAAAGTCGTAGCGACACATTTTAAGTAATATTTAAATAAGTCACGAACAAATTCTCGGTCGCTACAACCCTACCACCTTAAAATAATTTTGTCCTCGAAATTTATAACTTTCTTGATTCAAAATATTTGGATTCTTTTTCTCAGGTAGTTTCATCAGTACCATGTCTACCCCATTGAACTTTAAAATAAAGAATGAAACTGTGACAAGTTTAAAGTCGAAATTTGGACTTAAAGATTTAAACGAATTCAAATTTCTTTTCTTAGAACCTTAAAATAATTAATATGACTAGACGAGAGCGCTGGTTTTGAATAATAATCGTTGAGGTTGGAGAGTCGTAGCGACAAGTTTGGTAAAACAAGTCTTTTAAGTTTGAAAATTTCTCGGTCGCTACACTAGACGAAGTAAAAGGACCAAAACTTCTAAAACGTTTGGCCTTGATTTTCTCACATTGATGGAGAATGATCCGCAAAGTTATAAAGAAGCTATATCTTCTCCCGATGGTCATCTGTGGAAAGAATCCATCAAGAGTGAAATTGATTCTATCCTACAGAATCATACCTCGGAATTAGTAGATCTTCCACCGGGTTGTAATTCTTTGGGCTACAAGTGGATCTTCAAGAAGAAGATGAAAGCGGATGGATCCGTTGATAAATATAAAGCTCGGCTAGTAATCAAAGGTTATAAGCAAAAAGAAAGCTTAGATTACTTTGATACTTATTCTCCTGTGTCGAGAATAACTTCTATCCGGATGATAATTGCTATTGCAGCCTTGCGAAATCTGGAAATACATCAGATGGATGTAAAAACAGCTTTCCTGAATGGAGATTTGAATGAAGAAATCTACATGGAGCAACCAGAGGGGTTTTCGGCTCCAGGTCAAGAAAGGAAATTCTGTAGACTGGTTAAATCACTTTATGGGTTGAAGCAAGCGTCGAAGCAATGGCATGAAAAGTTTGATAATGCTATGATTTCTAGTGGCTTTAGAATCAACGGGTGCGACAAGTGTGTATACGTTAAGGACACTAATGATGGATATGTCATATTGTGTCTGTATGTCGATGACATGCTCATTGTCGGCAGTTCTGATAAGATTATCAAAGCCACTAAGAATATGTTAAACTCAAAGTTTGACATGAAAGATATGGGTCTCGCGGATGTCATTTTGGGAGTAAAAATTAGTCGAACTCCGAATGGACTTGTGTTAGCTCAATCTCATTATATTGATAAGATACTAGACAAGTTCAACAAGTCAGATACCACTGTGGCCAGGACTCCAGTGGATTTGAGTCTCCATTTATCCAAGAATACTGGTGACGGCGTGTCACAGTTAGAATATTCTCGGATAATAGGGAGTTTAATGTATTTAATGACTTGTACGAGACCGGACATAGCATACTCAGTTAGTAGACTGAGTCGCTACACGAGTAACCCAGGTGCTATCCACTGGAAAGATATTTTCAGGGTGTTACATTATTTGAGGTACACTCGTGATTTTGGATTACATTATTCTAGATACCCAGCTGTAATCGAAGGGTATGCTGATGCAAATTGGATATTAGATATGTCTGACTCCAAGTCTACTAGTGGATATGTCTTTACTCTTGGTGGTGCAGCTGTCTCTTGGAAATCGTCCAAACAAACTTGCATCGCAAGATCTACAATGGAATCAGAATTTATCGCGTTGGATAAAGCAGCTGAGGAAGCAGAGTGGCTTCGGCAGTTTGTTGAGGATATTCCAAGATGGTCAAAGCCTATGCCTGCAATTTGTGTTTATTGCGATAACCAATCAGCAATTGGCAGGGCACAGAGCAATATGTATAATGGTAAGTCTCGACATATTCGAAGACGACATAATACCATTCGACAACTACTCTAACAAGGTATTATCACTCTGGACTATGTGACGTCAAAGGATAATATTGCGGATCCGCTAACCAAAGGGTTAACTCGAGAACTAGTTGTCAAAGCATCGAGGGGAATGGGTTTGCAGCCTATGACGTTGAAAGGTGTCTTGGTGGAAACCCAACCTAGCTGAATGGAAATCCCATGATCTAGGTTCAAAGGGACAACTAAACCATGTATATCTGTGTAAATCACTGAGAAGGTTCTCCTTCTGCTCATTCCTATGGTGCTCACAGTGATTAAAAGATGTAGGTTAAGCTATGCTTTTAATGACTCTTAAGCATTGTTGTGAAGCGCTAAGTTAAGAGGTCACCTATGTGAGTGTGAAGTGGGGCCGCTTCTATAAGGATTGAGAAGGCTACATCCTTGAACAAACACTTGCAGAACCAGGCAACGTGTTCATGGCCAAAATGAACACAACTTTGAGAACTATGCTGTGTCTAGAATGGTCCTGTGTGTGATCTATTGTCTTGGTTTACACAAATGGCGAAACAGTTCAAGGCATCTAATCCACTGGTTTGCTAGTAATACCCGATAGATTTTCACAAGGGAAGGTTCAAAGCTAAAATGCTACCTATCCTATGCAGGATTGATTCGATTTACTCTCTCTCCTTATCTCTTGGGTCTCTGGTTTTCGCAAATTTTCATTCATGTGGGGGATTGTTGGACTGATTGCCATCAATTTCATTTTGCCATCAGTTTCATTTTCATTTCCTGCAGTTTCAATAATAATATTTCCATCAGTTTCATTTTTCATTTCCAGAAGTTACAAAATTTTGTTGAATGGAAAATTTACTTCATCCGTTCATTCTCATCAATCTTCAGTTTTCAAATAGTAATTAAATGGCATCAAATGTTGTTGCCCTATATATAAGCCATCTCCCTTCTCGATTAAGAACACGGTGAAAGAACAAGAAAAAAAAAAAAACCCAGCTTCTTGCATGATCCAGCCTCGTGTTTCTTTGCCATTTCTTTGAGAGGAAAAGAGTAAGCACAGCTAGTTCGACAGGCGGTGAGCGTAATGCAACGTAAACCGACAACCGATTTTATCCTGGGAATCGAACACCAATCAAAACCTCTTGCACCCCGGTGAGGCGACGAATTCGATTTAAGGAAACCGTGTAAACACGGGACTTCGGTTTGATTTCATTTATTTGATTCTCTAACATTTTTGTCCAACAAAAATGTCATCCTCAATTATATGACCCATTGAATAAATTTATAATATATATATAAATACAAAAAGAATCAGTTATGAAATATAAACTCTTAACTGACAATCAGAATTCCTAGCAGAATCAATTTGGTAAAATCATCCCGACATATCCATTCTGGCAAAAATATACATAACACAGAATCAATAAACCTTAACTGATATTGTTGAAATCAAGATTCCACATTCAGTATTAATTGAAATTAGAAGCTGAGACTTGATTGATCAACATTGCATAACAAAAAAACAGAAATTGTGATGACGAAATCAACAGAAGAATAAATGATGGAATGAAATCATTGTGGCATCGTAGTGAATGAATTATTGAAGCCTTCAAAAAGTCGAGACAGGGATATCAATTATTTGAATTGTCTGCCGGTTAATAAAATTCAGAACACATAAATGTCCATTTGTTGTGAGAATTTATTGTAACAATATTTCTTCTTCTACATCATTATCGATTCCATGGATTGGATCTTTTAAAACACTGAGTGGTGGATGCACTTTTTCTGAATCTTGTTCGACACTACAAATAACAATTATCGGGTAACACACTTGGGTTCATCCATTATATGTTCGTTGTGTATTTTGCTGAAGCCCTCCCTTGAATAATGCTGCAGACTGGTTCGGACATCATCAAACTTTATAGAATCATTATTATGATGGTTAAGTCATATTTTGAAATATTTGTTGGAATATTTTGTGTATAGTGACGTCAAAGAAATATAATAATTTATATGAAATTTGTGCCGATAAATGGACGGAGTAATGACAAAGAAACAAAAAGAAGAAAGGTGACAAAGTCGAGGTAAGTGTTGAACACTTTGTCCTTAAGTTGAATTTGCTCCGCAACGTTTCCTACGGGTTATGACAATCAACTCCCAAGATACAATGACTCTTACTTGAAAACACAAGTACAACGAACAGGAATTATAGCATATCATTGGTGTTAGGATTAGGACATTCCAATGGTCTTATTTATAGAGAATGAAGGGTTGCGGATGAATTGGTGTGAAGCCAAACAATACAACCCTTCCAAAGGACACATCTATTCGGAAAACTGTGTGACCGCATAGTTATAATCCGTGCGATCGTACGGCTTTACGAGAAAACAGAAAATATTGTTTTGACATGTGATCGCATGAGCAAAATTATAACCCTATTTTTGTCCTTTTCCGTAATTTCTCATTAATCCAATATTGGTTTCGAAATGCTAAATATACCCTTCAATACATGCAGATAAATCTAAATTCTCTTTTGTCCACCTCGAAGCGGCGAAGTGGCAAACTATTTTACCTAAACGGATTGGGTCGAGTTTCAATATTTTGGCCGAAGTTGACACTAAGTCACTTTAGTCGGTTTTCAACACTTAACCAATTTCTTGATTTATTAAACCAATATCTAACAATATTTATGTCAAGTCCATACCATACTTATGGGCTTAGTTATAACGTTGTAGACACTGTAGGGATATATCATATTAGCACACACACTATGCTATAAATATGTAAGTGATGCGAGATCATAAGATATTTGTTTCCGTTAGCAATAATAGGTAATTAACAGGAGCGGTTGTAGATATATGTTCATGTGTTCAGGATGAGGGTCTCAACGTATATTAATTGGATAATACTCTGCATCTGGTTATTCACATTGTGAGCCGCACTTTTGCACATTTAATTGTCTGGATGTTTGAATAAAATACGCCATAGGTGATATCAAACTGGTGAAGTTTGGTTGTGCAATGGTAACAACGTGAATACCTTTCAATTAATTATGTAGTCACATATCTGACTTCTAATTATGAACTACAATCATTATTCACTCATCTGGAAAAATCGTCTCTATTATTAATTGATGAGAATCGAGAAAGTCAAACCTCGATGCGCAAGCCTGTGGGACCCATGACGAGATCCGATGCTAAGGAGGTTCAAGATTCGAGGCTAAACAAGTAATTAAAGTCAAGAAAAGCTAGCCAAGAATCAATTTGGAGCCAAAAAGTAGAAGAAATTGGACTGAGCCAATTTCGGTCGACCGAAAGTCATTCCGGTCGACCGAAACTCTGCAGAGGATTTTGGAAGGCAGCCTCAGTCGTGTTCGGCTGAGGCTTGGTCGACCGAAAGTCCCATTTCGGTCGACCATGTGATCGACCGAAAATGGTTCAGTCGACCGTGTCGGTTGATCAAAACACTCTGTTTCACAAAAACGTGATTTTTCTTGCAAATTCTAAATTTGCTCATTTTGCCCATTTTTTACATTATATACACATTCTTTTTCATTTGTAACATAACTTGGTGGTTCATTGTAATGCTCTTGAGAGCTTAGTCTAGAGAGACTCCTTTTTTGAGGTAGGGTTAAACCTATTTGATCTTGTATCTTTAGGAATGTAATCAACTTTACTTGAGTATTATTATTCTTGTATTATTGTTTATTTTCCGCCACCTTGAAATTTGTTTGTTTGATACCCATTGTGTTAGGGTCTGTTAATCCTTGAATTTTGGGTTAAATTTAAACTTGTGTTAAAGTGTTTATCCTTTATTTTACCACTTTAGCTTTCTTGGATTTTGTATTAAATTGTTGTGGGAATTTTCGGTCAATATATCGAAGGGGTTCGCATCATTTGATATCAGAACTTGGCTCTAATTTGATAAACCTATCTTTACCTTATTGTTGTTAAAAAAAATCCGAAAATTGAGAAAAATTGGGGAAAATTTATATGCCCGTGTGTATTGTTGATTCCATGTATTGGGTATGTTGATTGTGAGTTTGTTGGGGAATTCCATATTCATTCACTACAAAACCTACACTTTCCAAATTGTGTATTCAAAATGTTTGATAAATTATCCCAATGAAAAATACTCCATTAATGCTTTGTTGTTCAATGACCATATATTGCTAATTACTTGGGGCTATCCAATTCTCATCATTGAGATTGTGTTATCAATATTTTATTCCATATATCACTTGCTCCATACATTGAGAAATTTTTGATCATTCATTTCTTACCACATTTGGGTTGTTGGGGATTTATTCATATATTCACATTATACACATTCAAGGTCATTCAAAGATTGAGTACAAAGTGTTTGATAAATTGCCTCATTGAAAATTTACACTCCTTGTGCATATTGCTCTACATCTTTGCCTTATTAAATATTTGTGGTTTGTCAATCACATTGCTAAAATTGTGTTCCTAGCATCTTATCCCACATAAATATTGTTCCTTTTGAGTTTAGCAAGCACATAAATTCCACTTGCTATTGTACCTACTTGTTATAATTTCCTTCTTTCTTTGTTTGTGATTTCTTTGACTCCACAAGAATTATACTTTGTGGTTTAGTTTATTACCTTCCTTGGAGAACTTGAGAAAGGAGATTTTGAGTGGAAAAAGGCAAGAGTGGTGAGCTCATTAGAGGGTAAAAGCCTAAATTGAGTGAAACACGAGTCTTGTGAGAACACTTTCACACTTGCACACCATGTCAAATTCCAATGCTCAAATTCAAGATTTGAAGTACTTGTTACAAAATCTTTCAACCACCATGGCTAGACAAATGGAGAAAAGTGGGGGTGAGTTGGAAAATTTAGGAACAAGAGGGGAGAGTACATCAACAAGTAGTGGTGAAGAAAAATGGGATGGTAGGAGAAGGGTGGGGGATAATTTTGGGGACATTGTGTATAGGGATGGAGTTAGAAAAAAAATGGGAGTTTTAATAGGAAAATTTGAATGGATGTTTGGGATGATGAAAGGGATAGTAAACAAAATTGGAGTATGCATAGGAAAAGAGAAGAATGGGTAGATAGGAGTGGAGATGAAATTGATGATAATATTGATAGAACAAAAATAAAGAGGCCATCATTCCATAGGAGGGATGATAATGAAGAGGAAGTTGAAGGAGGTTGGAGAATGGGTAGAAGACGAAGATAATGGGTAGATAGGAGTAGAGATGGGATGGATGAGAAGGTTAATATTGAGCAAATGAAGGCTTCATCATTCCATAAGAGGGACGGTAGTGGAAGTAGAGAAGTAGTGAAAGAGATGAATGCTAGACTACCAAAATTTTTGGACCATGATAATGAGAGGGGAGAGTTGGAGAGAATTGTTAGTCCACCAACATCTTTGGCCCATGATAATGAGAGGGAAACACATGGAGAATATAATTTCTACACTAAGTGCCTAGTGAGTGATAAACCATGTAGTCTCATGATAGATGGGGAGATTGGCACTAATTTGGTGAGTGCTAGTAGGGTGGAGAAATTGGGGTTACCGGTTATGAAGCATCCTCGTCCTTATATATTGCAAATGTTGAATGACTATGGGGAGGTGAGGGTAAGTGAACAAGTTCTTCTTACTTTTCACATTTGTATTTATAGTGATCAAATATTATGTGATGTGATTCTCATACACACTACTCACTTAATTTTGGGGAGACCTTGCCAATGTGAACGAAATGTGAATCATGATAGGAAGAGGAACTGGTGTAGCTTCCAAATGGATGGAAAAAAGGTTGTGATCCTATCTTTGAGTCCGGAAGAAGTATGCAAAGACCAAATGAAGCTCAAGAAGGAATTTGAGGAAGAAAGAAAAGAAAGGGAAAATAGGAAATCAAAAGAAAAATCCCTTGAGGAAATTGATGTCAACACAAAAGTGAGGCCAAATGAAAAAGAGAGAGTTGAGGCCACAACCCTAGAAAAAAGATGAGGAATTGAGAGTTGGAGCCACGACTCCAGAAAAAGGAGAGGCAAGAGAAGAACTGAGAGTTGAGGTTCCTACCTCAGAAAAATGTGAGGGAGTGATGAGTACCACTCAGAAAATTGAGATGAAAGATCAACTCAAAATGTTCTTTACTCTTGAATATTCTAACACTTCCCTCCCTAGCTTGGTTACTTCTTTGTTGCAGGGGATCGTTAAGCATACTTATCAAAGTAACAAGGAACTCCAAAGGCTGCAACATTTATGAGGTATGCTCCTAGTATTTCTTTGAATGCAAGGTTATTGTGTTTTGAATACATTAGAGGGTTGTATGATCTTGATATAGATTTGATAAGTGTATCGTTGACTTGTGAAAATGTAACATGTGGTAGGGATCATTGTCATGATGAGTGCTTAATTTGTAAATGCAACTTTTTGCATGTGCCAAATTGCATAAGTACCAAATTCTTTTGTGAAAATGTTGCATATTGTAAATTTCATGAGCATGATGAATTCCTATTTTGTGAGAATATGTTTGATGTGCCTATTTGTCCTATAAAGGAATTGCTAGTTGGGGAAGTCCATGGGAGAAATTTATTGGAATATCTTAATGATAAAAGGACTTTGCTTCTAATATTTCTAAATGTCCACTCATTTTATTTTGAACATGTTAAGGGCATGCATGTCAATAATCCAAATTTGTTAAACATTTATGAATCATGTTGTGAGCGATATCTTGATGAATTCTATGGGCATGATAATTATTTATTTTGGAAAATTGGATTGTTTCTTTTTAAATGTGTCATGTGCAAATTGCTAATGGGAGAGACACATGATAGTTGTTTGATTGGGCAATTTAAAATCAACAGGGTCTTAGGGGTATTATGTGATCAATTTTATTGGCCTAATTTGAAGATTGATGTTGAACATGTTTGCACTTATAGTAAATGCCGAACTTGCAAAATGGCTAAACTCAAGTTTTTTCCCCAAGAATTCCACACATATTTACCCATAATGAGTAAACTTTGGATTACTAATTCTATAAATTTGACAGTGGGTTTACTCAGAACAAAGAAAGAAAATGAAGTTATTTTTGTCATTGTTGGTAGGAGTATTAAAATGTCACATTTGATTGCATGTCATGAAAACAACAAGGTCGTCAACATAGCTAATCTTTTCTTTTGGAAAGTCGTGCATTTGCACGAAGTGGATGATAATTTTGTGGTTGTTAAATTTGCTTGCAATAAAAGTGTTTATCCTAGTAGCAAATTTTCTCCACTTAATGTTGTTTTTGGCCATAGCCTACTAACTCTTTTGAGATTGATGCACTTGTTTATTTATGGAGATGTTAGTTTAGGTGGGCATAAAAAGGAAAATTTGGTTGAGCCCCTGATAGAGCAGGGCGAGCGTCAATTTAAGGCGCATATTGAAAAATGTACTTCCAATCCGAACCAAGATCGAATGCGAGTTGTATTTGACCCGGGTGGTTGGATGTTGTTCATTTGGAGGAAAGAACGGGTTCCCGATTTAATAAAATCCACATTTCTACTCTGCAGTGTTGGCACATCTCAAGCTCTTGGAAACGCCTACAAATTGATTTTGCACGGTGAGTATGAAATTTCAGTTACATTTATTGTGTCTGAATTTTCTATTTTTATTGTAGGTGTCGATTCGTGGTCGAATCTCTTTTGAGATGGAGGAGATGATTTGAATCGTGAAGGTTCAACTTCATCGCATGAACCTGTGATCCACAATGTTGCAAGATCAAAGTTCAAGAAGTCTCACGACAATGCACTAAAGCAAGATTCGAGGTCGAATCATTTTCAAGAGGGAGGGGATGATGAGAACCGAGAAAGTCAAACATCGATACGCAAGCCTGTGGGACCTATGACGAGATCTGATGCAAAGGAGGTTCAAGATTCGAGGCTAAACAAGTAATTCAAGTCAAGAAAAGCTAGTCAAGAATCAAGTTGGAGCAAAAAAGTAGAAGAAATTGGACTGAGCCAATTTTAGTCGACCGAAACTCTGTAGAGGATTTTTGAAGGCAGCTTCAGTCACGTTCGGTTGAGGCTTGGTCGACTGAAAGTCCCATTTTGGTTGACCATGTGATCGACCGAAAATGGTTCGGTCAACCGTGTCGGTCGATGATGTGTGTCGCAATGCACCAAAATAATAAATAATTCCTTACTTGCTAAATATTAATTAATAGCGAGAGTAAGGGTCGATCCCACGAGGAACGGAAACTAATTTTAGTTGTTCGACCAATTAGAATGGAATGGGGGGTTTTTTGTTTGAATTGCTTGAATGAAAACTATGCATAAAATAAATAATTAAATATGACTAGAAAAATAATATGAGAAGAAATCTTGTTCTCGGGTTCGGTTGTACCCTCAATTAATGTTATACCTTTCCTTGTAACGTGTTTCTATCCCTAATTCAATTATCAATCATAAATAATCAACAAGCTCTGATTATCTAAATTCTTCCTTATGTGTATTGATTCAAAATAAGCTCTTTGAACCAATTCTAGCCATGGACAATCCTAAACAAGCTCTTAGGATTTAATGCACGACTAGTATGAAAATTTAGAAGAATAGATTGAATTGGATCGTTAATTACACAAGCTCGAATTAATCAATTCAAGTTGAATTATTACTAAACCTGCACGAGATTTATTTGCTACTAAAGTAAAGATTCAATGACAATTACGGATCAAGAATCTAAACATAGCATATTCATGAATCCAAAGATCAATAATCCAATTGGCCAAATTAAACTATTAATCAAATAAACTCAATTGAACATTCAAAACATAATAATCCAACAATTGAAATAAATGAATAAATTCACGCTACTAATTTGTAGGAAAAGAAAATAACATAATCAAGTTAACACAACTTCTCCTTTGAACAAGATATGGAATTTAGCCTAGCATTGTTGTGGTAGATTCTTCAAGTTGCTTCATGAATTCCACCGTTATTGATATTCTTGCGCTTGAAAATCTCCCAAGAATTCTCTATATTTTTCTCTCAATTTTTCTCAATATCCAACCTCCTTTTTGTGGTGATTTTCCTCCTTTAATACTCCCAAAATCGTGCCCTAACTTTACCCCAAAGATATACCAAAGATAGACCTTGAATCAGATAAGGAAATTCCTTGGAGAGCAAGTTACGGCCGTAACTTTCCTTATTACGGCCGTAATTGGGATTCTGAAAATTTCCGGAATTTGGAAGTTACGGCCGTAAATTTGTCATTTACGGCCGTAAGTGTATTTCTGCCGAGAAGCGCCTGTGTTCGATGTTTTGGTCATAACTTTCTCTTCCGAAGTCCGATTGTAGTGATTCAAGTTGCGTTGGAAAGAAAAATTAAATATCTACAATTCTTTGTGAAATAGCTCTTCACAAATTCGAAAGTATTCTATGACCAAATCGAGCTTCAATCTATGACTAAAATTCATGATCACAATCCTTGCGGATTTTTGATTTCCAACTTCATTCCAAACCTTCTTTGACCATAATTTTTGCATCTAATCTTCTTCCCACATGCCATTATTGATTTGGAGCTCTTTGAATATGCCCTTGAACCTCACTTCTTGATTTTTTTGTATTTCTTTGGTCATGTTTCCTTTCTTTTCGTTCTTGGCGATCCTGTATAACCCAATAAATGAAAATGCATTAAACGATAATTCAATAGGATCAAACTAATAACAAAATAGGATAATAAGTGAATTAAATACATGTTAATAAAGCACTTATCAAATCCCCCCACACTTAAACCATTGTTCTTCCTCGAATAATGATGTGAAAGAAAAGAAACATAATTCAAACAAAAAGATAGACCTACAATCAGAAAGTCAAGGTTACAGCCCACTTCTTTTTTTAGTATGAAAATTCAATTGCATAACCGGAGTGTGTTAGTGTGTGCAAGAGATGCATCATCCAATATCCTCTGAACAGAAATGAAAATCAATACCCCCGGCCCAATTCATTTCCCAATGTGGCTTGTATCCTCCCACCTCTCGTGAGTTCTCTCTTAACCTCTATCAATGATTTACTACATGGGTGTTAGTTTTTTGGCCAACTTGAAAGTACAGAATATAGACCAAGCAATTCAAACCACTCATAAGCATATGTAATGGGAGTTAACACCCTCACTAGATATTTCTCTCTTCGCACAAAGTGTATAAGGGTGAGAATTTTCACTCAACTCACTGCATGGAGAATCTATTACCACAGACTGCTCAAATGTCATAACCGGAGCCAACAATAACACAAGTGCAAAGTAAAGGTCTTTATTTGGTTGTAACGGGGCTTCGGGTCAGGTAGGATAAAATAACATATTTAGGCTGAGTCGAGAAGGAATTTCGCAAACCAAGTCAATTCACAATGACATTACTTCCTTCACTCTCAATACGATTTTCATTGTTTCACTCTACCCAACTTTGTTCACACTTGAATATTTTTTTTTTTCACAAGTTGAGTGTTTGACTTCCTCAACTACTAATTTTCTTGACTAAACTTCCTTTTTATTGCTTTTTTCTCTTCTTTTTTTTTCTGAGTACAGACTGCAACTTTTTCTCTTTTGTTCAAATCATTACGCAGTCACCAATTTGCTTGAGATAGAATTACATTCCCCTGAATTCAGTCCATTACACAACCATCGTCCAACACAAGATAACCATTGCAACTTCTTAGACTTAGACTACAACACGATCCTTAATCAACAAAAGCTTGTGAATCCCTTCTCTATGGGTTCAAAACAGAGACAATGCGAAAGAAATGGTATTTCTTGGCTTGTAGCGTGACATCAAAATTTCAAGGAAAGGCTAAGGCTCAAAAGGGCTTCTATTGGTACATGCATCATGGTAGGCCCTTTTAGCAGGTCAAATTTGGTTTAACCTAATGCCTTTACTATATTTTGCACTTGAGCCAAGAAGCTATAACGGCATGTACAGAAAAGCAAATCCAAGAACAAATCAACCATGTGGGACACACATCAAAAAAATAGAGCTTAATATAAAGAGTAAAAGTAGCTCATAGGCTCAAAAGCTCACAAATTACGGATTATATGTGTTCCTCCCATCCAATTATGAGTTATAGGTCATTGCTCAGTCTTGGTTCTGAACTCAAAATCTAGTGGATAAGGATAGAACGAAGTTACTCGGGGTGGTATTTTATCATATCAGTTTTGGTTTGACTCAATTAGGTTGCAGAAATTTTTCGATTTGTCCCCATTTTCAAGCTAATTCAGAAATTATTGAAAAACTCATCTCTATGTGCTCATTGTTTGTCCGATTATGCAATTTAGGAAGTTGGTGGTTCAAAAATTATCATAAGTGGGGCTGCTTCCTATTAAACCGAAATGTGGGTCTAAGCACAATTAAAGCTAACTAACAAAAAAATTTGAATGAAGATGAATAAAATATGGATAACAAGAGATAATAGATAATCATTCCCCCCACACTTGAATTCCACATTGTCATCAATGTGGAGCGTGACAATACAAAACAAAAGAGGGGAATGTGAATGGAATCAAAGGAAGGGACATTTTTTTTTTTTTTAATAATTACGGCCGTGAAGATATTAATTACGGCCGTAAGTAACAATCTGAAAAAAATTGAAAGTATCAACTACGGCCGTAAACAATATAGTTACGGCCGTAATTAGGCCTCTGGATAAATTCGATGGAGTAGAGTTACGGCCGTAAAGTTTTAACTTACGGCCGTAACAAGGCCATTGATTTTTTTTTTTTTTTTTTGTGTGAATGAAATTAACTAATAAGAAAAATGAAAAAAATGAAAAAAAAAAATAACAATTTGAGGAAGTAAAGAAACTCCCCTCTCGGGTTACCTCCCGAGCAGCGCCTTTGTTTACTGTCGTTGGCTCGACAGGTTGTTTCCTTCTTCAACCGGGATTAGGTGGATTTCCAATGCTCAACTTCTTTTTCATATTTTTCATTAGGGCCTGCAAGACAGGGGGCAAAAGCATGTCATCAGAAGTTGGCAATGTAATACACGAGATTTTACCTGGCTTTTCACCATTTCCACCAAGTTTGAAAGTTTCCTGTACTGAAGAATCAATAACATTAGCATAATGAACAGGATTATCATCATCAAGGTAGTTCACGGAATCATAAATATTAAACTGAATCATTTCACCATCAAATTCCATGGTGAGTGTGCCACTACTGACATCTATCTTGGTCTTAGATGTATTTAGAAATGGTCTACCTAACAAAATAGGAGTAGAGTTGGGGGAATGGTCATCATTCATGTCCAATACATAAAAATCTGCAGGAAATACTAACCCGCCTACTTGCACTAGAATGTCTTCAACTACCCCGTCAGGATAAGCATTAGAACGATCGGCTAGTTGAATTATAACATTAGTTTCAGTCAGTTTGGCAAGTTTTAATACGGTGTAAGTGGACCTAGGCATTACATTGATAGATGCTCCTAAGTCTATTAAAGCACGATTTATTTTCTTATTGCCTATTTGACAAGGTATGGTAAACATACCTGGATCCTTGCACTTGGGAGGTAGTTTCCTCTGAAAGAGCGCCGACACATTCTCTCCCATTCTTACCTTTTCATTCCCCATCAGTTTTCGTTTGTTGGTGCACAACTCCTTCAAAAACTTTGCATACCGGGGTACTTGCTTGATCGCATCCAATAGTGGGATGTTGATCTCCACCTTCCTGAATATCTCCAGTATATCCTTTTCCTTGCCCTCCTTAGTCACTTTTGCTAACCTGCTGGGAAAAGGAGGTGGAGTTAGTTTAACAATTGAGTTAGAGTTGGATTTTACCTGCGGGTTTTGCGAAGTTGTAACTTCCTTTTCAATTTCCTTCTCCTCTTCCTCTTCATTTACTGGGGCCTGCTTTCGCGAACCTTCAATCACTTTTCCACTCCGCAGGGTTATGGCACTCACGTTTTTAGGATTTATCTCGAGTTGAGATAGCAATTTACCTCTGGATTGTGATTCCAACCTATTGATGGCTGTAGCCATTTGACCCATTTGGTTCTCCAGATTTTGAATGCTAGACTTGGTGTCCTGTTGAAATTGAAGTGTATTAGATGCCAAGGATTTTACCATGACTTCAAGAGAAGTACCTGAGCCTTGAGGTTTTAGCTCATATTGCCCCTGTTGTTGGAAGGTTCCTTGTTGCTGAAATTGCCCTTGAGGTTTGTTGGAAATGAAACCCGGGGGCTTGTTAATTCCGTAGCTTAGGTTGGGGTGATCCCTCCATCCTGGATTGTAGGTATTAGAGTACGGATTGTACTGCTGTCTTTGGAACGGGAAACCTTCTGC
Organism: Ligustrum vulgare; assembly: GCA_963555705.1. NCBI lineage: Eukaryota > Viridiplantae > Streptophyta > Magnoliopsida > Lamiales > Oleaceae > Ligustrum > Ligustrum vulgare. The sequence continues at coordinate 5,242,104 of OY743185.1, forward strand.
ATCATTTACCTGTTCACCATTTCCCTCTTGCAACACTGGACAAGTATCTGTTGGATGTCCAAAATTCGCGCATATTCCACAGGTTTTGGCTTGTTGTAACTTTCCTACTGCAAGTTGTTTAACGAGATTTGTTAGTTCAAACAATTGACTTTCAATATTGGAACTACTTACCTCATTCATGTGCCGAACTTGCATATCCCTGTTGGAGTTGAACTGTTGAGTGTTCTCAGCCATATTAGAAATCAGGGCTCTCGCCTCTTCCGATGTTTTGTCCATTAGCGCACCTCCACTTGCGGCATCTATCATACTCCTGTCCATCGGCAGCAGTCCTTCATAAAAATATTGCACCAAGAGTTGCTCACAGATCTGATGATGGGGACAGCTTGAGATGAGCTTCTTGAAACGCTCCCAATACTCGTACAATGTTTCGTTATTGTTCTGACACACCCCACATATTTCCTTTCTGATGGTACCAACTCTAGATGCGGGGAAGTATTTCTCCAAGAAAAGCCTTTTCATGTCATTCCAAGTAGTGATTGTTCCAGATGGTAGACAATAAAGCCAGTCTGCGGCCGCATCCTTCAATGAGAATGGGAAAGCTCTCATTTTTATTTGCTCCTCGGTAATGCCCGTTGGCCTCATACTGTCGCATACCACATGAAATTCTTTAAGGTGTCTGTATGGGTCCTCACCGGGATGTCCTCGAAAGGTTGGCAAAAGATGGATTAGTCCGGATTTTAGCTCAAAAGTTCTGCCTTCTTCCACTGCCGGGAAAGTGATACATAGCGGTTGTTGAGCAACATTTGGGGTAGCTAGTTGCTTGAGAGTCAGATTATTGTTAGCTACTGCCATTGGTTGTGCAGCTCTTCTTTGCTGTTGAAAAGTTCTCTCGATTTATGGGTCAAAATCAAAAAATTCAAAATTAGTTGATCGAGTTTTATGCATATAAGCAAAGAAGTAGACAGGCAAGAATTTTTTTTTTTTTTTTATATAGAAATGAAGTGAAAATAAAATTAATAAAATAAAATGCAGAAAAAAATAAAATTCTAATTAACTAAACAACTAAATTGGTTGACCTTTCCCCGGAAACGGCGCCAAAAATTTGATGTGTGTCGCAATGCACCAAAATAATAAATAATTTCTTACTTGCTAAATATTAATTAATAATGTAGTAGCGAGAGTAAGGGTCGATCCCACGAGGAACGGAAACTAATTTTAGTTGTTCGATCAATTAGAATGGAATGGGGGGTTTTTTTTGTTTGAATTGCTTGAATGAAAACTATGCATAAAATAAATAATTAAATATGACTAGAAAAATAATATGAGAGGAAATATTGTTCTCGGGTTCGGTTGTGCCCTCAATTAATGTTATACCTTTCCTTGTAACGTGTTTCTATCCCTAATTCAATTATCAATCATAAATAATCAACAAGCTCTGATTATCTAAATTCTTCCTTATGTGTATTGATTCAAAATAAGCTCTTTGAACCAATTCTAGCCATGGACAATCCTAAACAAGCTCTTAGGATTTAATGCACGACTAGTATGAAAATTTAGAAGAATAGATTGAATTGGATCGTTAATTACACAAGCTCGAATTAATCAATCCAAGTTGAATTATTACTAAACATGCACGAGATTTATTTGCTACTAAAGTAAAGATTCAATGACAATTACGGATCAAGAATCTAAACATAGCATATTCATGAATCCAAAGATCAATAATCCAATTGGCCAAATTAAACTATTAATCAAATAAACTCAATTGAACATTCAAAACATAATAATCCAACAATTGAAATAAATGAATAAATTCACGCTACTAATTTGTAGGAAAAGAAAATAATATAATCAAGTTAACACAACTTCCCATTTGAACAAGATATGGAATTTAGCCTAGCATTGTTGTGGTAGATTCTTCAAGTTGCTTCATGAATTCCACCGTTATTGATATTCTTGTGCTTGAAAATCTCCCAAGAATTCTCTATATTTTTCTCTCAATTTTCCTCAATGTCCAACCTCCTTTTTGTGGTGATTTTCCTCCTTTAATACTCCCAAAATCGTGCCCTAACTTTACCCCAAAGATATACCAAAGATAGACCTTGAATCAGATAAGAAAGTTCCTTGGAGAGCAAGTTACGGCCGTAACTTTCCTTATTACGGCCGTAATTGGGATTCTGAAAATTTCCGGAATTTGGAAGTTACGGCCGTAACTTTGTCATTTACGACCGTAAGTGTATTTCTGCCGAGAAGCGCCTGTGTTCGATGTTTTGGTTATAAATTTCTCTCCCGAAGTCCGATTGTGATGATTCAAGTTGCGTTGGAAATAAAACTCAAATATCTACAATTCTTTATGAAATATCTATTCACAAATTCGAAAGTCTTCTATGACCAAATTGTGTTTCAATCTATGACTAAAATTCATGATCCTTGCGGATTTTTGATTTCCAACTTCATTCCAAACCTTCTTTGACCATAATTTTTGCATCTAATCTTCTTCCCACATGCCATTATTGATTTGGAGCTCTTTGAATATGCCCTTGAACCTCACTTCTTGATTTTTTTGTATTTCTTTGGTCATGTTTCCTTTCTTTTCGTTCTTGGCGATCCTGTATAACCCAATAAATGAAAATGCATTAAACGATAATTCAATAGGATCAAACTAATAACAAAATAGGATAATAAGTGAATTAAATACATGCTAATAAAGCACTTATCAGTTAACCGAAACACTCCGTTTCACAAAAACGGGGTTTTTCTTGCAAATTCCGAATTTGCACCTTTTGCCCATTTTGTACATTATATACACATTCTTTTTATTTGTAACATAACTTGGTGATTCATTGTAATGCTCTTGAGAGCTTAGTTTAGAGAGACTCATTTTTTGATATAAGGTTAAATCTCTTTGATCTTGTATTTCTTTAGGAATGTAATCAACTTTGCTTGAGTATTATTATTCTTGTGTTATTGTTTATTTTTCGCCACCTTGAAATTTGTTTCATTGATACCCATTGTGCTAGGGTTTGTCAATCCTTGAATTTTGGGTTAAGGTGTTTATCCTTATTTTACCACTTTAGCTTTCTTGGATTTTGTATTAAATTGTTGTGGGAATTTTCGGTCAATATACCGAAGGGGTTCACATCATTAATGTTATGAGCAATGTTTACATTGACACAATATCTGTAAATCACGTAGAATTCACCAATCTCAAATCTCACATTCTCGTAGCCAATATGAAACCATATCTCGTGATTGTTTGGCTGATTTACCTCACACGACAGAACCTGATGAATCAATTGTAGGTTCACTGCAATCTTGTGCATGTCTAGAAAACATCCAAAACATGTTGATCTAAACATCCTTTCCTGCTCACCTATGAACCTGTTGTTCAGAGTTGCGGTAATGAGATTTGATGGCTTAACGTTCACTTTACCCTGAAACCAATCTCAGTGATTCACCTTTAGCTCCTATCGCTGCATTTCATGGAAAATAAAGAATAATTAAAATATGATGAACCAATTAAAATATTCTAAACAAGGGATGTCCTAAAAACATATTATGTGTGTGACCGTGCTGATAATTATAGATAGGACAGGAATGTTCAACACAATTAAGGATAGATAGCAACTCATAGGATATGTGTATATATACTCGGTCGAATTCACTAATGTATATTGAAATCCATCTCTCAAGTTTAAATCAATTCTACCTAAATAAGTCAACCAAGAATTTCTACAGCGGGTCTGAATATTCCTTATCTAGATGTACTAAAAACAAGAATTCACGCATGACTGCGATAACAACAAAAGTATATCTCTAACTCTTATTCAATTATTGAATTTATTACCACGTTCTAAATTATGAACTCACCTTTAGGATTATGGAAATAACTCAATATATCATGAATTGGTGATCAAGCAATTCAAGCATTAAGAACGATAATAAATTAATAGATGCAATAAAACATTAAAACAATGGAACTTAGAATTAAAATAATATGACTAGGCTACATCGTTCATCCCAACATGAATTTTAGTTACACATCATAATTAAAGAGTAAAAAAAACAAAATAAAACATTTATTGAAAACAACAAGAAGAAAGGAAAGTATGCACCAAGTCACAATTCTTCAATTATCTTCAATTCACAGTCCTTTGCAATACTAGATTCCTCAAGATTTTGATGATGAATTAACAATTGTGGCGCGTTCTTAAGGGAGGCAAAGGTCCCAATTTCGTGCCTCAAGGTTGTATATATAGGTTTTGAAAAAACTTAGGTGAAAAAGGAGAAAAACCAGACAAAAATTTGCAAAAAGCCCAGATTTATGGCTCAGTCGAAAGCCTGCGCAGCCTCTCAGGCAAAATTCTCGAGGTCTCGCAGGCAAAATATTTTGGTTCTGACCATTCAAGGAGAAGTCGCACAACCTAGTAGGCAAAACTAGCGCGGCCGCATAGTTATAACTTTCGGTGCAATTTTCAAGTTTGAAATCCATTTAAGTAGGTCCTTGACTTTTATTTCACCTCAAGCCCTCCACTTTCAATTCAAGCATTTTAGTCTTCAAATTTCTAAACCTTCTCAATTAGCTCATTTCAACTCTCAAATCCTTCAATTTGGTCCTCCAACTTTCAATTTATTCATTTTGGCACCTTACATGATTCCATATTGTTGTTATCACCTCCTCAATTGCTCAAATAAATTCCAATTAACATTTAATTGTGCATTTTTCCCATTAATTACTTCATTCTTCATCTTTTGGGATATTTTCTGAAATATAAACAAATAAACACTAATTAAATAGAAATAATTCTAAAACAACAATAATTAATTATAATTTAGACATACAAATAAGTATATAAAATACACTTATCACTATTGAAAAACATGTGAGTATTTAATTGAATTGATTAGAAGACAATCAATCAATAGCTACCACACTTCACAAACTAAAAGACATATTTACCCTGAAGGAATTCATAGAAGTTATTCAATTTCAATTTCAATTTCACACTTGTCATGGATGAAAAATGTGAAATTGAAATTGAATTACTTCCTCTCAGACAGTCGTTTCTCCTCTTGCTACACTTTGAGCAGCAAAATATAAGTTTTAGGAAGAAACTCCAACTAGGTGAGAAATATGTTGATTATCATTTATAGATCAATAGTTTAAGATGTGATGACTTCCATATCCAAAATTGTCGAATGATTTGATTTTTTTTTAACTAGTTGTAGCATTTCTTGCATTGAAGGTTTTTATTTGCTCTCTTCTCGCTTGAGATGCCTTTCATGATTCAACAACTTATCATGTACATATTCGATAGATATTGGCATCTCACGAGCACAAAGGACATCATTTAGTCTTTACAGTCAGGACCTAAGCCATTGAGCATATAATTTTGTCGTAATGCACCAGTGAACCAATGAGAGCAAGAATTTGATTGGTTAAAAATACTAAAAATAAAAGAAAAATAAATTTGCAAGCTTAAGGAATTGAACCAGTGACTACAACATAGCAAAGATTACATTCCACTATTGTACCAATTGTATTAAGCTCAAATTATTATTAATTATTTTACTTCATTGTATATATATGTAAAACAGTTGGTTTGATTTTTCGACTTTGGGTCCTTAATTAGCCAGAGCCCTAGGCAGTGGCCTTGCTCACCTAAGCTCAGGCCGGCTCTGTTTACGATCAACTGAAGTCTAATATTGTTTAGCAAACACATTCTTAGATCATGTGCACGTGCAATAAACTTAGTGCTTGTAATATTGTTTAGAAAACGCATTCTTAGTACTTGGACTCACAACTTTTATCCACAACTTTTTATCAACTTTTAACAACATCTCATAGACTTTTAATTAATTCGATTTTACGTCTTTTGGGGTTGAAAAAGATTTAAAAACTCCTTTCGCATTACATATTAATTCGTCCCATAAATCATGTATTCTCAATATATTTGAAGTTATAAAATACATTAGTATGAGTTATATTTCTCATACTAAAATATATGTACGACTTATTCCTAGATATGCATATAGTGAAAACTACAACCGTTTTCTTGCCAGACGTCTGGCACAAGGTTGTGAGCTCCTACATTGGGGGCCCACGCCCTTCTATCTATGTATGGCACCGGGCGTCTATGTCTGGCTCCTTAAAGTGTCAGACATGTGACAAGAGAACGATTGTAAAACTACAAATTGATTCAATAGGTCAATTTATTTTCTTCTATTAATAATGTGTATTTTATTCTTTAACATATGTAATAATTAATACATGTAAGATAAATTCATAGCCACTTTGGGTCTAAGTTCTATATTTGTGGAAGAGAGATTTAATGTGATTGGTCATTGTCTGTCTTGTTTAGGATTGTTGAGTTGGACTGGTCTGATCAAATACAGAGATGTTTAAGTGAAGTTTAAGAGAGAATTCAAATAAATGCACATGGGAGTTATCAAAATTTCTACACTATATATGTTCTTATACATGGAGAGTTAATATATATATATATATATATATATATATATATATATATATATATATATATAGAATTTTGTGAAAGGAATGGGAAAGGATTTCCAGATAATGTGTTTTGCTGTTTTTAGATCATATGTACAATAATTCCAAGATATTCTTATAGTTTGAAAATTACGGGAAAAAATATAAATTAATTCCAGAATTTAGTGGGATTTTAAGTTGTTTTCAATTGTCTTGACAGTTACTCAGTTAGGGAATATATTCTGAATTCTGTATTACTTGTGTATATATTATTAATTATGAAAATAGACAAATAATAAAGAATTGCTCTTACTATTGATTTTAATTTGTTCCACAGAGATTGCATTTTCAGTTTCAATATTTAGAGAAATTATTGGTACCGAAAATATACGGTATCGAGTATGGACTAGCGAAAGTCGAACAAAAATATGAGAAGTACTATAACCGAAGGAAATATATATATATATATATATATATATATAGAAAATTTTCAAAAGAATATCATTTAGTAAATTAGGAATTGAATCATCAAAGAAGGATATTGCGTATCAAGTGTAAAGGAATGCAGCGAGGATAGGATCAGGATGAAAAATATTATTTTGGTATGAAGAAAAATGTGACATAAACCCTTTTTCATCGGCATGTTGGTTCATGGTGTTCGATGGACAATGTTGAAGAGTACAAAATAATCCAACCGAATTGATGACCGAATTTATGGGAATCATTGATTTCGATGTTGATGTGATGGACGAAAAACAGATGAACGACACTTATGTGAGTGTAATCCATTCATTCATGAGTTTGGTTCTTGTAGCACGATTATTCGCTTGATTTTTTTTAATAGTTATTTTTATGTTATTTTGATCCTAAAAGTTGTCTTATAACTAGGTTGCAACATTTGTATAAATACGCTTGAGAATATCTATAAATAAACTCAACACCTTAGGTTCACTATGATGAAAAATATGAAAATCTCTTAAATCTAATTTAATTTTAAGCTCAACCAGACAACCATCACTCACTATAAATTTTGTAGGAACCACGTGTCTCTCGATCGACTGTAACAAGGTCGACCCCAATGTCGGTCCAAATTAAGTTGACGCTTGGTGATTATGTTTAGAAACTAATTGCCTCTTTGTTAATATGAAAAGTTTTGATTTTTGTAGATTTTTTTGGATTTTTGATAGATTGGTTTAAAAATGTTTAAAAAGTAAAAAATTATGGGATTAACTAAGAATAGATGGTTGAGATTGAGTTTGAAGTTTTTCAACTTTTCATTTCAAAAATAAAGTTTACTACAAATTTATTCAAAAATCAGGTTATAACTCCTTTTTTAATATATTATTAATATTTAATGAATTTCCTACCCACAGTCCCGCACCATCCAATCTGCAAATTCAACTCAATGGGTTTCAGTCAAATTCCAACAAAAGGGGATCCATGCGTCGTCGCGTACTCGTAGTCGTTGATCGGCAGCAAAGGCCACACTCATCTACACAGATGTCGTGCGACAACAGTTCACGTAGCACAGGTGCGTCGCTGCTGGGTCTCTCACGCAGTGGTGTTACTGTCTTACTTTCCTTGTGGTGGCGGCGTTGGAGCAGATCTATGTATGAGGTAATTTTAAGTGTTGTTTTCTTTGTTTTATTTCTCAGAGTTGCCGGAGGTGCTGGTGGATGATCCTCGATGCAGTAGTAGGTGAACATGGTTATGCAAGTGGTGCTGGAAATAGAGATGGTGGGTACAATGGTAGTGGAGAACATGGTGCTAGAGGTGGCGGCGATGGAGGTAGTGATCGCGACGCCTGTTTTTTTTTCTTTCTTTCTTTCTTTACATGTGCGTGCTGGTGGCCGAAGGTGGTGATTAGTTGGTGGTGCAGCTCGAGTTGAAGTGGTGTAGTTGGTGGTGGTCGAGGTGATTGTGGAGGTGCTGGTGGTGCCAGCGGTGCAAGTGGTGGTACAGATGGTTGTGGATTGGTTGTGGTAATGGTGGTGAGGTTGGGTGGTGGTGGTGGTGGAGGAGTGGGATTAGTGTTGGTTTGGGTGGGTGGGTGGATTGTTGTGACCTAAAATATTAATTGTGACTCACAATTTGTTAAATTGTGATCAATAAATTTAAAATTTGTGACCAATTGTAGGTGATTGTGACTGATTAATAGATAAGTTGTGATCAACTAATTTGAAATTTGCGATCGAGATAAAGTTGTGTCCTACAAAACTAGATAATTTGTGATATATAAAATTTGTGGTTTGTAATCGAGAAATAGATTGTGACCAAAAAATGAGTCAACCAAATAATTTTATAAATTGTGACCTATAAAATCCTATAAAATTTACGATTTGTGACCAAGAAAATTAGTGGTTTGTGAAAATTGTGAGTTAAAAAATTCTTAATTTGTATCCGAGTAAAAATTGTGACAATTAAAATTTGTTATTTGTGACCAATAAAGAAATTGTGACTTATAATTTGTTAAGTTGTAACCAATTGACTCGAGATTTCTTACCAAAAAAATCGTGACCTATGAAATTTGAAATTTGTGACCAAGAAATAAATTGTGACCGTGACCATAAACTTGTGACCAAATTTGTGACTTGTGATTTAAAACATTGTTACTTATGACCATAATAAGCTGTGATCAAAAAAATTGAGACTTGTGACCATAAATAATAAAATATATAATTAATTATGATCTGATTTTTGAAATAAAACCTTAAGTTTCTTAATTTTAAAAATGTGTTCTTTGAAAACCTTAGTTATGTATTCTTCCCTTTGAAAAGTCGTGGTAAAAGTTTTAGGGAAAAATACATATATAAGGTATTTACAATACACAATTTCAATTTTAAGATATAACTTAAAAACTTTCAAAAATCAGGTTTTAGTTATAATTACTTAATTAAATTAAATAATTAAAAATATTTTATTAATTATATAAATTCAGGTCACAGCACAATATTAATTCAGGTTACAAAACGCAAAATGCTTAAGTCACAAATAATTTTAGGGTCACAAATTATCAAAATAGTAGGTCACAATAACAATTTTTTTATAGGCACAAATAATATCAAGGTCACAAATTTTAATTTAATCGATCCCAAATTATTTCTAGGTCACAATTTATTAAATTGTTAAGTCACTAGTCTTTTAAGCCACAACTATCATATTATTAGGTCACAATCAACTTATTAATTATTAGGTCACAAAATGCCCACCCCATAATCTCACCACCACCAGTCCACAACTACCACCGCCTCAACGCCGTCACCACCACCACTATATCAAAGCACAACCACCGGACCAGCCCTCAACAACCAAATGCACCAATAGAACCGAAAAAACCACAATCATCGGCCACCACATACAACTAATCAACCAACATAACAAAATCAGAACAAACAATAGAAGATCTGCTCGGTTCATAGCCTCGCAGCCGTGCCCGTAGTGGCAACCTCGCAGCGGCGCTCCCAAAACCTTAGCATCACTATAACAATTTGATTGCCGCTGCTGCCGTCGCAACCCCCGCCACAGATCCAACATCTCAACACCAACACCACCACTGCCGCCATAGATCAACAACAACAAATTAAAAAGAAAAAAAAAAAAAAAATCAAATTTACAACAGACATCTCTAACACCATCAACACCACCAACATCACAAAATGACTATTACACCACCACCACAACGGGAAATCGCAGAAACCGTCACGCCATCGCCTTCTATGCGCAGAGGTACAGTGCGACCAGGCACCATCGTGCTGCCGCTGTTGTCGTCCCTCGTCGAGTGGCCCTGTTGTGGTGGCGCGCTGTCGGCGCCTGGCCGTGTACATGGTTGTCGAGAGGGATGTAGAGTCGACGGAGGAGGAGAGAGATGCAGTCAAATTGTGGAACAAAATTTGGGTTGATGTGATTATTAGGTTTGAGTTTGTGTACGTGGGGTGGGGTGGGGTGTGGGATAGGTATGGTGTTGTGAATAATTAATATTTTTTTATTATTATTAGTATTAAAATTAAATTGTAATCTGATTTTTGTATAAATAATACATACACCTAATTTTTGAATTTAGAAGTTGAAAAACCTAATAGGGTGTAATTTCCACAAAGTTTTATCATTACCAATCAAGCTCTATATTTGAGCTTTGGGCCCATTGTATTAAATTTGGTCCAACCTTTATGACCCATTAGATTACCCTACTTGATATATGCAAAATTTTAAGGAAAATGAAAGCACACAAAAATTGCTAAAAGCTACATCGATGATTTCTTAAAATCTTTTAATGAAAAAATTGAAACAATGAAAGACTTCTTACAGGTAAAATATATAAACTTCATTGAAAATAAATGTCATTACGTATTTTTGCTATGTTTTACCGTAAAGACACATTCATCTCGACTAAACTCTAGAATTTGCGAATTATACTCAATCAAATAATCAAGTTCAGCTTTATTAGTGTTGACATCAAAATTCGCCAATCATCAAATTGTACAAGAATCTCTATATGTTGTTATTAAAATTGATCTTTAAAAGAATACAAATTTAAGATGGCATTTAGTTAATTTTATTCATTGAAAGTCTTCCAACATTAATAGGTTTGAGGCCTATTAATTTATCCTACCTTAGCCCTTTGTGGGCTGGCCCATTTGGGTGCCCTAATTCTTGGTATATATATTTGTGGGGTTTTGTTACATCCCCCTTACCGCCCCCTCACCATGGTGAGGGGGCGGTAAGAGAGGATGTAACGAAAAAGTACTTGTAGCATTATTCATATCTGTGTTGCCTCCTCCTATTGTGACTTGGTGAGATATGTAAGTTTCCACCCTCCCTTGTGGCAACCTTCGTGGATTGTTTGATCGATCTTGTTAGTGAATGGGTAGGTCGGAAAACTAAACCCTCTACATTGGTGTCAAAAAAGTCTCATTTTTGCACATTGAAGATCCTTGGAGGGTTCTTGAAGGGGATTGAAGTATAATTTCCAACAATACGTGTCGACTGTGTTCTCAAGGCTCAAGCCAAGTAATGTTCTTGATGAAAACATGACTGCTGATATTGGGAACATTGGACTAGCAAGGAAAGTCTCCACAGAATTGAATCTAAGTATTAGAATTCGTTTGGAGGGATCTGTCGGCTACACGTACCACCAGGAATATATAGATATGTACTTATCATCTACAGTTACTATTTTCATCGTATATTTCTTAATTTGCTAGTACTTTGTTCAGATGTTTAACTATTTTCTCTCCGAAGTGCAGAGTCTGGTTATGGACGGAAAATCTCAGTAAAAGGTAACAACTATTGGATTCTTTTTGTAGAGATGCTAACTGGAATGAAATTAAGACAAGAGATTCAGTGGGGAATTGAATCTTCAGAATTGGGTTAAAGCAAGTAGGGGTAGGCTAAATAATCAGAACCGATATGAATGAACCGGAACCAAATAGAAAAAATCGGAAAAATAAAATAGGAAATCGATTTTGGATTCGAGAACCGATTGGTTTTGGTTCGGTTCTCGATTCCTCTTTTAGAACCGAAAAATCGAAGTTCGAACCAGATTTTTTATCCTTATTTATTTTTTCAGTCGTCGAAGGGATAATGTAATTATGTTCCTTTTTTCCCCTGTTCTAGGCGCAATTCGTGGGCAAAGGCAAAGGCGTATGATTTTAATTGGTTGTCCTAAAGCTAAAAATCAAGAATTTGTAATTTTTTTTTGGTAAAGAGAAAATGATTAAGTTCTTTTTATGAAATTTATTACGTCTCTACCTCATTGTAACATTTAACTTTATACTTGGACTTAAAATCTTAGTAAATAAAAATAAAATGAGTATAACTTATTAATAAGTAAAGTTGTAAATGACAATGATGAAATTAATTAAATATTTAAATACAAATATAAAACAATTAATAATAATTTATTTAAAACTCATGATTCATCCCACAAGTTTGCTATACAAAGGACTTCTTGTCATGTTCGAAAAACCTTCCAAACCATTTGTTTCTTATTTTGATTTATGAATATCTTCTATTTCATGGATAATTCTATGCTTTCTTCGGGGTGAACGAATTTTCAAAATCTTGATCTTGGTATATTAGGTAAAAGTTTACTTCAGGTTATTGGCTCGCTTCCTGAGGCATGACACTCAAGATAAGGCTCGAAAAATAATTATTACTATAGAACCGAATTGAAACCGAAACCGAATGTTTGGTTCTGGTTTGGTTCTAGCAATTCAATGGAACCGAATGGTTCCATTTTACAAGAACCGAAAAATATGGTTCGATTTCGATCATTGAGATACCCGAACCAAACCACCCGATGCCCACCCCTAAGCAGCACTTCCACACCATGTTTACGGAAAGTTTGGACAATGAATTAGTTGAAGCATGTAAATTTGATTAAGCCTATGTTTGGTAAACTGTTTATAAACGATTATTTAGTGATGTAATAATATTTCTTCGATCCATTATTTTGAAAAGTAAAAAATGGTAAGCGAAAATTTTTGACCAGTTAAAATTATTGACTTTTCAAAAAAATTATCCAACGACATTGATGTGATCCAATATATGACAATAAAGAAGGGATCAAATTCCAAGGGGCAAATGGTCAAACACAAATTTCGTGGCTCCAAAGGTCAAATGAAAGGTGATAAAAGAAGGCCCAAAACAAGTATTAATGAGTGGAAACCAAAATTCAAGGCTAATGATGGAATTTGAAGAATTAGTCGAGGACACGATCAGGTGGTTCTAAAATGAGGTGATCGCGCGATCACCACCTCAAAAGACAGAAAATGGAACCCTTGTTCCACGCAATCGCGCCACAATACACAACGCGATCGCGTGATCAACTGAGGGATAATTTCACGAGTTTCCAAGTTTAATTTTGTTTTAGAAGTCTAGTTTTTGGTGAGTTTTAGCCAATTATCAAAATTTCATATTTCTACCCTTATTTTAATAATAAAAGGATTTATCTTTGTTAGATTCCTAATTAGATTAGAAAATACCTTTTACTGTTTTTTCAATTAAATTAGATTGCTTATTTGGTATCCTAATTTGCATAGAACTTTATTTCTTAGCCAATTTAAAGACTTCTTCATTGTAACTTTTAATTAGACAACTTTGATTATTATTGATTGATTTTTCAATTAAAAAGGTGACGATTCTCATATTTCTTGTTCTTCATTGAACTTCATAGAACTTATCAACGATCTAATATTTGTGACATTCGGCATAGAACTTATCGAAGGATTAGGTGACATTTGTGGTATTCGACAATCTTGATTTTTGTTTCCTCATCGTAACGGGTTTAAGATTCCTATATCTTAGGTTCTTACATCTGAAGTTTGGATTAAGATCCTATCGTCTATCATATTCTGAATTTAGAAAATTTCAGCGTTGTAATCACAATTTTCGCGATTTCGCCATGCTTTACAAAAGGAATCACATTAGTTGGTATCATAACTTGGATCTAAATTTAGGTTCTTTTTTTTTATTTTGTTTCTTATTTTCTTGGTCTTTAATCCTAATTAGTTGTGTTTCCCCGAAAAAAATCGAATTTCTTCGAAGCTAATTATTCTTTTTAAGTTTCTTGTTTATTGAGATTAATTTTCATCAAAAAATATCAATTCTGAAAATTCAACGATCGCTTTCTTGAGTTTCTTTAAATTCTTGTTGTGTTGAAATTTCCATTCCTCAATTTCAAGAACAACTTTCTTGAAATTCTTGAAATCTTTTTTTCTTGATGTCTTCCATTGTCTTCTCTCTTTAATTCTTTGATTGGTTCTTTGGAAAACTTGGAAAAAATGGAATAAGGAGCGGGAAAAAGGCAAGGGCGATGATATTATTATCGGAAAAAAGTCAATTAGAGTGATACACAAGCATAAAAACACGTGATGATACTTTTTTGATAACTAATCATGTTTGAAAGGAGAGGATCATCTTCTTCATCAGTGAGTGACAATAAGCATTTTAACTTGATGACTGCATTCCAAAAGTAGTTTGATGAACTTCGATTGGCGATTGAAGGGGTAAATAATAGGTTGGATACACTCTGTAGACACATTATTCAATTGCGTAGGAGCAATCTCAAACAATCTCTCGGACTAGGTGGGACAATTGGCATGAAAATAATCCTAGGTTTGGAATTGAGATTAATAATGATAGGGTAGAAAGTGATGTGAAAGTGTTCAATCTTCCATGACTAGTGTAGGAAGGATGAGAGATAGAGAAGATATGCACGAAAGGGAGTATAGAAGAAATCGTGGGGATGGAGATAGAGTGGATTGGAACCCTTGGAAAATCAAGATGACAATACCATCTTTCAAGGTAAAAATGATCCTGATGTGTATTAGATTGGGAGAAGAATGTGGAATTAATGTTTGATTGCCACAATTATTTGGAGGAGAAGAAGGTAAAGTTAGTTGTGATAGAATTCACTGATTATGATATCATTTGGTGGGATCTATTGGTAACAAGTAGGAGGAGAAATGATGAGAGGCATGTGGAGACTTGGGTAGAGTTGAAAGCAATTGTGAGTAAGAGATTTTTTACAAATCACTACTATAGGACATTTACCAAAAGAATGTGAGGTCTTTCTCAGGGTATTAGGAGTGTGAAGGATTATCATAAGAATATGGAAATCGCGATGATGGCTAATGTTGTGGAGGATACGGAAGCTACAATGACCAGATTTTTGAGTGGGCTAAATAGGGACATAGCTAATGTAATTAAGCTGCAGCACTATATAGAGTTGGAGAAAATAGTGCACATGGCTATGAAAGTTGAAAGGCTATTGAAACGAAAGGAGGCAGCAAGGTATATTCCGGGCTCTTATCCTTCTCAACAACCAAAAAGGGAAGGCAATAAAGAACTTGTCTCAAAGGAGAAGATTGAACCACCAAAGGGGAAAGAAGAGAAAACACATGAAGGTAAATATATTTCTGATTCCCAACCTACTAGAAATAGAAAAATTAAATATTTTAGATGCTTGGGTGTTGGGCACATTACTTCACAATGTCTAAATTAAAAAAATAATGCTTTTGCGTAATGATGAAGTGGTTCTGGGGATGAGTGTGATTATGAAGGGAAAAATCCAATCCAATCTGTTAATCCGTTGATCCGACCCTATTCGATCAGAATAAATCCCGATTCATGGATCGACGGATCGGATTTGGATTGGAGGTGATCCGATTTGACTCGATCGGTGATCCGATTTATTTAAAAAAAAATTAAGAAAACATGTAAAAAATATTTAAATATTAAATCTAAAATATATAATCTTTTATTGAATTTGGTACAAAATCTCTAATTCTCTATATATGTAATGTTTTGTTGTATGAATTAGTTATTATATTAGTTGTTTTATGAATTATGTTATGATTTTTTTGTCGTCAACGAAAATACATAACAAAATTTCTTAGTATTTGTTCTGATCCGAACCCGACACGATTCGAGGTTTTTACTGTTCGATCTGATCCGATCCGAAATTTTGCAGAGTGAATTTGGATTTGCCCTAATCCGCCCCGTTGCCATCACTATGAAGGGATGTGATGTGATCCAGACCACGGATACAAGCCCGCACAAAGATCCGTTGAAGATCAAAGGAGGACCGATGACTCGATTGCAAACAAAAAGGGCCAACGAAGCAATGGACAAGCTAGTTCAAGGAACAATGGCCAAAACAATGTTCGTGTCATCAAAAGAAGCAAGTTCCATGTTGGGACAGAGCCAAAACGACGAGTGGATCAACCTCATTCAATGCGTTGAAGAAAATTGTGAAATTTCAATGTTACGTCCGTAACATATATTTCCTCACGGCCGTAACCAACTCACTGCTGAAATTGATTTTGCGAAACATAAGGGATTACGGCCGTAAATGTTGAGTATCACGGCCGTAATGGAGTCACTGCTTAAAACTGGAATTTGGACGTTTTTGGGCTTACGGCCGTAAGAGTGGATCAATAACAAGGTTACGGCCGTAAGGGAGGTAGTCACGCCGTAAGAGTCTATACGCGTAATTTTAGGGTTTTTTAATTATTTCCTTATTTTTAGTTATTTGTTTCCTAGTTTAATTAAAACTCTTAACCTAGTTTTTGACCCTATTTATAGGGATGTAATTTTCATTATTCATATATAACTTTGATATTATATTGAGAAGCAATTTGCATTCATACTTTATTCTTTATTGAATAAAATTCGAACTTGCGAGTTAATCTTGTTTGTTCAAATCTTGGGTGAGATTTATTTTCATTGTGATCAAGAGGTCAGCATATCTATTGATTGTGTTGGTTGCTTGGTTCAAATAATTTGAATCAATCTCGAAATTGTGATTCTTTGGCGTTCTTGGGTCGATTCCAATAATTTGTGGGTTGCGTAGCTACAATTGCTACGTGGTTTGCATCAGGATGTCTAAGTTAGAAGAAGCTAGTGATTATGAAGAACTAATATGTGGCAAGGCATGCTCTTAGAACTTAAGTGTCTTGTAAACAATAAGGTGTGTAGTCTGGTGATAGATGGGGAGATGTGCACCAATTTTGATAGTAGCATCTTGGTTGAGAAGATGGTGTTACCTATGTTTAAACATACTAAGCCTTAAAAACTACAATGGTTGAACGAATCTAGAGAGATCAAGGTGAACAAGCAATTTAGGTTGAGATTTACCATTGGCAAGAATAGTGAAGAGTTAGTTTGTGATGTGGTGCCTATGTATGTCGGGCATATTTTGTTGGGGAAGTCATGGTAACATGATAGGATGATCGTACACTATAGATTTACAAATCATTAAGCTTTGTGAAGGGTGAGAAAATTTTTACTTTTGTTCCATTGTCACCAATGTAGGTCCATGAGGATCAATAAAAATCAGAAGGTGAGTTTGAGGGAAAAAATTAGATAATTGAGGCTATGACCTCAGAAAGAGGAGAGGTAGAGAAATTAAACAGTGGCTATAAAAAAATGAGTTTTTTGTACAAAGGTTGATGTACAAGGGTTTTTTCCTTACACTTAATTACACTAACAAACTCCTCCCGAGTTTGGATAAGTGTGTTTCGCAGGTACCCAAGTTAGCTTCTAAACATAAAGTTGAGAAGAATCTTAACAGAAAGCACAAACGAGTTTCTCAAGCTAACAAAAGCTGGAAATACATAGGGATGTCAACGAAACGAAACGAGTCGAGCCGAGTCGGTTTACGAGCTAAAGATCAAGGTTCGACCTCGGTTCGAGCTTTTATGGGTTTAGCTTTTTTTTTTGGCCACAAGCAAGCCAAGTTAAAGCTCATCTTCAAAATAAGGCTTGACTCGAGCTATTCTGAACCGAGCTAAGTCCCAATTTTTTTTTTTAACTTTTTGTTTCTATAACAAAAATCCATAAATTTGTTATTGAAAATGTATATATAAAATGAGTTGAGCTGAGATTTCAAGGTTCGAGTTCGCATTGAGTTTTTTGGGTTAGCTTTTTTTGGTTCGAGCCGAGCCAAGTCAAGCCAAAGCCTGTCTCTCAAAAAAAATTCTGGCTCGAGCTTTGGCTTAAAATCTCGAGCCCCGAGCCAAGCTAAGCCTAAGCTTTTTTCGAGTTGAGCCCGAGCAGCTCGAGCCGACGACCATTTTGCCATCCTTAGAAATACATGACCATGGGACTAGGTAAGGATTCAAGGTTGAATAATTTTCAAGAGAGGGGATGATGGGATTAGGGGATGAAGATGACTGTTGACGTCCCTTTTTGTCAACAAATAAAAGTGGTAATCTTCTCCAAATTGATAAGTGAATTGTATATTTTTGAACAATTTATCTAAGTATATAGCTCTTGAATTGTATGTCCGATGTTGGAATAAAGTATGGATATTACACGAAATAGAAAAAGGCCACAGATAGAAAGCGAACTGAGATCAAAGTCGCGTAAATTCACGTCTAGTTCGATACCGATCTGTCAGTCAGGTCGAATCAACGAAATCAAATAACAAGAGTTTAGAGAGGTTTTTCCTTTTTTTCTCTCCTTCAGAATGGCATTTATGTCCCTTATTTATAATAAGGGATGAGACAAAACACAATCATTACAACATATCACGTCTGCAGTATGTGACTGACAATGACATTGCTGACAACATGACATCAAATGATTATACTGACATTTTACAAATAATCATAATTACTGACACATAATACGGCTAATTTGACGTTTCATCTGCGCACCAGTTTCACCGCGTTCGGTATTCACCTCGGTCAACATCACCTCGACATCAATTTACCTCGGTTTTGGCAGATCACCTCTCTCTCAAAGTTGAGGTCGGTTCCAAAAATCACCTCAGCATCAAGTCATCTCGGTTTTGGAAAATCACCTCTCTCTCAAAGTTGAGGTCGGTTAAAAAACCACCTCGGCATCAAGTCACCTCGTTCAACATAAACCAGCTGTCATTTTAAGTTAAGGTCAACACTTTGAATCCACGTCAGCACGTCTTTCCTTTTTGAAACCATGTCAGCACGATAAACAACAAATGTCCCCTCGAGATCGGTCCGGAAAAGATTTTGTGGACGGATCTCGAAATCCCAGTTGTCTTACAGCCTACTAATTGACGTCGCCTTTAATTTTCATCAATTTCCAATTGCCAGGTGTCGTCGTGTGAATGGTATGTCAGTTCTCGGATCAAGTGTCGCCGCCTCCATAATGGCAACGCGTCTTGTCATTATGACTAATTAATGATCCCTCTCTCTTCTTTCCTTATAAATAGGGGCATTCTCCTTATAAGAAACCTATTGAACCTTCGAAATTCTCTCTGCCAATATCAGATCGTTTATTTACACGACCTTTACTTCACCTCGTTATCAGATCAGAACAGCTTATTTCTTTCGTCAGGTGAGGGGGCTTTGACGTTTCTTCTCAGTTCTCTCTTGTTTCTCTTGTTTTGAAATTCCTTCACCCCCCCCCCCTTTTCTAACTGTCCAGCTCGTTATAATTAGTTTTAAGGATGAGTGATAGTATTAGTTTTGAGGAAAGTGGGGTAAGGTCGGAGAATAGGGGTAAAGAGGCCGAATTGTCTGTGTCCTGGGAGGAGAGTAAGGAAACACAATGCCTTTTTCAGGGCGAGGAGGGTGATGATGAAATCCCGCAGCCCATACCTTTAGCGATAGTACCAGAATCGCGTTCCATCTTGGCCAGTTCATTTCGATATCCTTCTACCGCTACATTCCAACGACCTGACCCTTGTACTAGTTACAGTTCGGATTTTGCTTGTAAACATTTTCGATCTGAAGCCACTGAAAACGAATTACAAATTTGGAAAAATAAATATAGAATTCCAGGATATGTGCACTTTTTCCTTCCTGAAAGTTACGAACGAGCTAATCAGCCACCCAAAGGTTGTGTAGCTACTAATTACCAGATTCTGGAGGCAGGCCTCAGATTTCTGCTTCCGTTCATCATAACTGACTTTCTTTGATCTTGGGGTGTAGCCCCTACCCAAATTCACCCTAATGGTTGGAGGTACATCCTCGGGTTCATATCCCTTTACAACCACTTGGGATACAACGATCCCTCAGTGGACGAATTTAATTTTGCATATCAGTTTCGAGATGATGGCAAAAAAACGGGGTGGTTTTATGCGATGCAAAGGTCATTCTTCGGGGGACGAAGATTGCTGATTGATTTTCCTGAATCAGTCCACTCTTGGAAAGAAAAATGGTTCTTCGTTGGGGGAAATTGGATGAGCCCCTATCGAAGTGATGGAATCAGTTCGACCATTCCCGTTCTCTATAGGGATAAATCCAGTAAGTCTTTATATTTGCCACATTTTCGAGCTGAATTGTTCTAATATTAATCATCTCATTTTTTGCAGAGGTGAGGGAGGCAGATTTGGACCCAAAAGTCATCGAGAGGATTATCCATCTGACCGACCAACCTGACCACTATAGATCAGTAAAAGAGCTTCTGACTGAAGAACGCTTGTTTGAATCGACCCTTACTTTTATCGATCCTTCTGATTACTACCCTCCATTTCCAAAGTGTAAGTTTCAGATCATTGCATTACAGATTTTCAATGCCTTGTATTTTTGAGGTGTATCCCAAGAACACTTATTTCTGTATTTCTTTTCATGTAAGCCCGTAAAAGTAAAAAAAATGGAGTCAATAAAGGCGAAGAAACTTGCAAACGCCAAGGCTGAGGCTCGCAAAAGAGCAACCCAGAAACAGACTGCAAGAACCTCACCTCCTCCCAAAGAGTATCCGATTGACCCACCTCTCCAAAAGAAATCCAAACGAGCTGATGTCGTCCAAAGGCATATCTTCCCTGAACTTCTCTTGATGAGGTGTCCAGGTCTTGGCCGGAACATCCATGGCCACCTTAGTTTGCAGGGGGGCCTTCATTAAGCCCATAGGAGTTAGGTTGGCCGCAGACACAAACTCCCTATAAATTTTGGGGCGAGACCCTTTTAGAGAGTTAGCCAGTTCAGCTCTTACGAGATGCACTCCCAGATACGAACCCCCCTACAGGGCTGATTGGGAAGACCCAGCTTGGTCCCCAGAAGTTTGAGGCGGTGGGATTGGAATGAGAAATCTAAACTTAGTGGTACCAGGGAGGCCTTTGGAATTCATATATTCCAAAGGTCCAAGGTTCGAAACACCCTGGGGAAGCGTCCACCTCGCGTGAAACAAATCCACACCATGCGGTGGACAATCCATGTGTTGGCCGAGCCGTAAGTACCTCAAAGGCTGGTGGCGTCAACAATGACAATATCACAAAGATAGGAGGAAAAGAGGAAGACAGTAATGGAAGAACCATGTAACGACCCAAAAACTCGTCCTATTACTATATTAAATTATTTACATTTAACGGAACCCACTTGATATTCAAATTGAAATTTTAATTTATTTGACTTATATAAAGGGGTCTATTTGACATTAAATAAGACTTTTAATTTAGTTGACGTAATATAAACGAAAAACAAATAAGAATATTAAATATTGCTTTAAGTAATTTTATCGATTTAATAAATCAATTATCGATTCCATAATTGGGAAGATATAGATTTAAGTATATGGAATATATTTCAAAGTGGTACTTAGAATTCGTTCTAACGTTGAAAAATAATATATCAAAACTAATCCGTAAACTTATTGGTCGAAATAAAAATAATTAAATTAATATATAATTATTTATATATGTGTGTGACGTGACACACACATATATATTTAAATTTTTCTATATTATATATTAATTAACGAAGAATTACGCGTAAGGTTTTGGGACGTCTAAGTCCTTAGTTTCGTTATCTATTTGGACTATTCGCGAATATCATCGTGTAGAGTTCTAAATGAACTTCGAAATGGTATATTGTAGACACGTAATTGGTTGACGTACGTGTCTCGAAAACTTTAATAAAGAATATTGGTATTCAAAAGTTTAGTTTTAAACGGCCTATTTTGACACGCCGCAACTTTTGCTATAGTTGACCATATTGCGTTTCGACGAGGTTACGGAAAATTAGATTGTGAGTATTTCAGAATAGTATGTTGAAAGTTCAATTTTGAAGATAATAAAAGTACCGAAAATGAAGACGAAAGTAGTCATTTAAAAAGAAATCGAAATAAAATAGTTTTAAATGGTAAACTTTGACGAGTGATCACTTTTACCTCGGTTATCGATTTCACGATTCGAAAATATCGTTGTAATGCATTACTTGAGAACTTCGAATGGCCCCAAGAATTTTCTATTTTGACTTCATATGAACTCATAAATTTTTTTGAGTCATTTTGGTAGTTTTTTATAACTTTTGGGGACTAAAATATAAATCTTATTTTTTTGGGACTAAAAGAGCAAATAAAATAATTGCAGCTTAGTCCCCGATAAAAACTTTAAATAGGGGCAGTCGATTGTGCAAAAAATGTAAAAAAAAGAAAGAAAGAACTTCGTTCCAGTCTTTAACAGGGGGGTCGACCCCCCCCTCTCCCCCCCCCCTTTTCTGAAGGTAATTATTATTATTATTATTATTATTATTATTATTATTATTATTATTATTATTATTATTATTATTATTATATAATTAGATTTATATTATTAATTTTATGATTATTATTTTGGATATGATGATTAGATTAATTATTTATGAGGTATAATAAAGTAGGTCAATCCCTTTAAAATAAAGTTTGTCTGTATAATTATTTAGATAAAATATTTGTCAATAAGATGACCAAGTTTAATCTAATATTATTTAATGGACCCTAATTAATATTGGTTAGTTGGAATATAATATATTATCACGCGACTAAATTATAATTTATACATATGATAGTTGAGGAGTGATGATCAATCTGGTTTGACTCAAAGCGGATTAGTATTAGAAAACATTGAAAAATAAAGTCGTCAACTCTAGGATAACCAAGAAACGAGATAAGTAACATTTCAATTACAATGCAAACATAATATTAAAATTATTATGTGCTCATACGTGATTATGTGAGGTATATTATTGGTGCAACATTCGTGAAATATGATGTGACAATTATTTGTATGTGGTGAAAGCATACGAGACATGAATTGATGATATGACATGTTATTAATACACATGAATTCATTGGAATGACATATTACGTGATTATGATATAAAATTGACGGATGAAATATATGTTGGCATTCATGGGCATTGACATGTGGATTGTGTGGACTTAGAAGAAGTCCTTCATAAATGATAAAGAAATAGATAAATAGTATATGGAGATATATGGAGAGAGAATGATGTGGATGATAGTAGAATCACCCTACGAGTGTACCTTATTTTACTTCGTGTCCGGATACATATACTCGCTTGAGACTTCCAACGGTCATTAAGGGTAGTCGATGATGGGGTGTGGCGGTCCAGCGCCCGTATATGGGCGATGTCGAGAGGTCTCTTGGTGGCCTTGGGACTGCGGATCATCACGCCGAGCGCCATATATAATAGGCCAGGCCTAATTGATATAATATAATTTCCGGTGCAGTATCATGAGTCTCAGTGGCGCGAAGATGACACAAACTGTGGAGTCTTGAGTCTCAGTGGGCGATGACGGACCACAGGCACTAGAAGGCACATGTTATCGGCCATGTTGATATTTGAGCTCATACGGTATAACATAGTGGGATTCGGGAACAAGTAGGAAATGTGGATAAATTGAGATGACAAGAATGCACGGAGCTTGGGGATGAAATAATTTTGAGAAAGTGAATCAAAACTCATGCGCATGATCATGCATATGTTACTTGCTGAGCGTTAGCTCATTTAGTTTTGCATGGTATGTATGACAATGCATGGATTGGAAGTTGGTGCAACTCTCAAATGATGGGACGATTGTGTACTGGGTACCAAAACAAGTATCAACCAAGACAGAAGCTCCCAAATTCCCTCCTTTTTTGCCAATTCAAAACTCCCCTTCCCTCTAATTCTTTATTCAAACTCAAATGATAAATGGGACTTAGGTAGATTAAATAACCAACAAATGAGTCAACAAAATAGGTCGAAAGACTAGCACAAGCCTACCACAATTGTATCTTCTAAGTGGGTCACGAACAACTATCAATGAAGTTGTTTCAAGTGACATCGAGTTGTTATCGAGTCGAGCAATTTATTTTGATTTCGATATAATCCCACAACTGTTTTAAATCATGGTCCGAATTTATTGAGTATCAAAAAATCGAACACCAGAAGAGACACAAATATAATTACATGGGCTTCTAGGACGTCAGAACGGTTTTCAATTTCCCCTTCTGTATTTTGCTGTTCTCATATTTACTAGAAACGTGAAGTAAGTTTTCTTAAATGCACCTGTCGATTGAATAGCAAATCCAATTAACCACCCAAGCCAACTTGAGGATCGGGCTATATTGCCTTTGTTTTGGTAAACATTTGTTTTGTTATTTATAAATTGACAAATGACAACATTTAAGTGATCATTTTTTTAAAAAGTTAAATACTTTTGCTGGTAAAAAAGTAACGTCCACAATTTTTTTTTTACTTTTCAACAAAATGAATCAATTAAATGTTGACACATCATCATTTATAAACAAAATTTATAAATAAATTTTTATCAAACAGATGTAATGAACTTGAAAAAATTGCATTGAAAAGTCGTTCTTCAACTTCTATCATTTCTAAAAGAATTAATCTACTTGCACAATTATTTTGACAATATAGATGACAATTTGGTGACGTGGAAGTGTTGTTTTTTATTTAAAATATGGTGTGATGTATGGAAAAAAAAGATTGTGCCACATAGGCTAATTATCATCCTCATTGTGATACTCATTGTGAGTATAATAAAATTGTTTCTAAAAATCTCGTTTCTAGTATTATTTTGATTTTAGAGAGATTGTTTTGGAGTAACGTTGACGATTTTGAACATCGATAGCTTGTGATTGCTATACAAGTGATTTGATCGTTTCTAGTATTATTTTATTGTTCAATTGCATGCTTTTTCCACACCTACTAATTTGAATTGGTTTTCCTTTCGAGTGTATGTTTCTTTCTTAGACCAATATGATATGGGTTCGGTGAAAAGTGGAGTTTTCGTAAGAAAATTACATAAATGGGCCATCATAATTTTTAAAAACTCAATATTTAGGGGGTTTATTTAATTAGGATTTGGAAGGAAATTTAAAGACTTTGATGGAATTTAAAAGTCCAGGGGTATTCAATTTAAACTTTTTTAAATCCATTAAAATTTTGAGTTATTCAATCTAGATTTTAATAGACTCTTAAAATGTCTTTTAAAGTCATGATGTATTGTACAAAGACTTTTAAAAGTCTTTTTTAAAAGTCCCGTGTTATTCAAATTTTCAATAACTTTTAAAGACTCCTACGAAATCCTCTATGTACTAACTTCTAAACATAAAGTACAACCACAAAATCTCTTTATTTGTCTCTCATTAACCTCCAAGATTTTGAAAGACTTTTATAAAAAAAAAAAATTCTTTTAAATTGTAATTTTATTTATTCTATATTTTTCTTCTTTCATATTATTTTTAGAAACCTTAAACATTTGACTAAACAAATCATTATTTCTCTTCTCTTCAACTTTTTGTATTTTTTTATTTTAAATATTTTTTCTTTATATTTGAACTCTCTTTTTTTCATCGTTTTTTTCGATTTTTTATGAAAATAAATCTAACCAAAATTTCATAAGATCTTATAGAAAAATAATAAATAAATTGTGTCAAAAAAAATAATAATAAGTTAAGTGATTCAAGAATTTTCTCTAGAAATTTTTTTATGAACATAGTACAATTTTTATGTCGATATCAAATGCGATTTTATTTTCCCCTCATTTTTTTAATCACAAATGTTTCTCTGTCTTAAAACTATTTATATTTCTCACGCTTTTTTTTTTAATTCACTTTACATATAATTATTATTAAATATTCATATTCACATCATACGAAAATTAATCTATTAGCGTTTATGTTTTTCAATTAAAAAATAAAAGTCTGTAAAAGTCTTTAAAAGTATTTGAAAGTCTTTAAATCAATCTATAAAAGTTTTTGAAAGTATATGAAAGTCTTTTAAATAAATGTCCACGAAAGTCTTTAAAAATCTATATAAATTCATAAAAGTCAATCAAATTCAATGAAATCCATTAAAAAAAGTCCATCGAAAAAAGTCTTTAAATGTCTTTCGAAATTTCAATTGAATAAACCCCCCTTAATTCCAATTAACTTCATTAAAAGTTAGCAACTAGCTTAAATTTGTCTTCAATGCTAGACATTCTTCAGTATGAAGTGATATAAGAGGGAAAATATGAGAAACTCATTGTTTGTGTCCCATTATTCAACAAAAATGTGTTTTAGAATGGTACTTTTTTTGAAATTGTTTAAGTAAGGAAAAAAATTGGATTTTCGTATAAATTATTTTATTGATAGAATATGTTGTTCAAAATGAATTTGAGAAGAAATGATTTTTTGAATAATAAGGGCCAGGGGCGTAGTGCGGAAGGAGGAAATAGAAAAAAAAAATATATATATATATAGAATGGATTGAAACAAAATCTCAACATTTATTCTAGAAGATGTTTAGAAAGATCTTACATCATTCTATAATAAATGTTGTTGCTACATAGATTTTTGTCACCTCCACATTATTGACATGTCAGCTGAAAGATCTTACATCATTCTAGAAGATGTTGTTGTCTTCGTTTGGTAACACTGTTTGGTTTACAAACTAATTTATTTATGATTTTGATGTAAAAAGTAGTGGTTGAAAATTGAAGAGAGAAAAATATGTAATTAAAATGTGGTTTATAAATTGATTTATAAATCAAAAAAAGGACGGTTACCAAATAAGGGCAAGAAGGTAGCATTGTATTACGACATTAAGCCAAAGTTGAATGAGTCTTGTACTGACCAATTGTCACATAATATCGACCAACTAAAGCCACTAAATGATAAAATATATGAAAAGGTGTCGAGCAGATAGACTTGTTGAGGTGATTGTTGATTGAAAAATCTATAAAGGAGTCGTACAAAAGTCCTAAATTGAGATTTACGCAATCTATACCAATAAAGACAGAACTTACGTGTATTATGGAAAAACGAAAATATACAACAGAAAATCTTTAAGAGCAAGAATACCATACAAGATGAACCTAAAAATAAAAAATAAAAAACTACCTAGTACCTGCAGAGGAGGTGATGTCATAATTTTAGTTCAATAACATATTTCACAGATTGGACTTTTTCAGGTGAGAAATTAAACAAAATTCGAGTATCGTACTCTAACAACATGATTTAGCAGTTCAGCACTAATCTATATCTAGCGATCTTATTATCCTCTGTTTGGCAAATTATGTTTAAACAACACATTTCTCAAACCACTTTTTAATCACACATTTTTTTCTCTACTTTTCAATCACATATTTTTCCTAAAAAAAAAATCAAATTATTTATTTTTAAATAAAAGACTTTTAATAAAGAGAGCATTAGGGGCCGTTCTCTTTGTATTTCGATTTTGGATTTTGAGTTTTGGATTTTGTTTTAAATTTTGAATTTTGGTTGTTTGTTTTGGGATTGCTGAAAACATGTTCTCTTTGTGATTTTGGAAAACTGTTTTCAAAATAGAAAACTGAAAAATGCGTTTACTTTGTAATTTTTTGATATATTTATTTTTTAATATTTTATATGTAAAAAATGATTGATTTGTTGAATATCATTAATTTTAATGTTAATAAATCAGTTAGTTCTCTATGTCAATAAATTCATCATTAATATTATTTCAGCTAAATAAAAATTTAACCCCATACCAACAAAATATTAACATTGATCTATATATAATGGGAAAATAATATAAGAACTTCAAGTGAAAGAAGTGTCTCATATTTACAAAAATAAAATTAAAAATTAAAAATTACAATTTTTTTTTTTTTTGACATGGATTTATATAATGGCAAAATAACATAAGAACTTCAAGTGAAGGAAGTGTCTCACTTTTACAAAAAAATAAAAAAAATAAAAAAAATAAAAAAATTACAAAAAATAAAAAAATAAAATCTTAAAGTGGATCTATATATAATGACAAAATAATATAAGAATTTCAAGTGAATGAAGTGTCTCACTTTTACAAAAAAAAAAATTACAAAAAATTACAAAAAATAAAAATAAAAAATAAATCTTAACATGATCTATATATAATGACAAAACAATATAAGAACTTCAAGTGAAGGAAGTATCTCTCACTTTTACAAATAATAATAATAATAATAATAATAATAATTTACAAAAAAAAAAAAAAAAAAATCTTAACATTGATCTATATATAATGACAAAATAATATAAGAACTTCAAGTGAATGAAGTGTCTCACATTTAAAAAATAATAATAATAAAAAATAAAAAATTACCAAAAAAAAAAATCTTAACATGGATCTATATATAATAGCAAAATAATATAAGAATTTCGAGTGAAGGAAGTGTCTCACATTTAGAAAGAAAAAAAAATTCAAAATGCGGGTTTTGGTCGTTTTAACACAAAATATCCAAAACGCAATAAACTCATTTTGAGTTTTCTTTGTAATTTTTTTGGCGTTTTGGAAAACTCGTTTCTGAAAATCGACAAAGTGAACACGTTTTCGATATTTTCAAAAATCGAAAATTCAAAACGGGCTCAAAACAATAAAGAGAACGGGCCTTAATTTTTCAATCGAAGTGTGATGTGCTCTTTATATATACCCACTAATTGAACAAAAGCTCTTTCCAGCAATGTTTTCCCAGCGACTCGATTGGATTAATAATTTCATTATTAAAAAGGCATCTTGTGTATATATTTAAAAAATAAAAAATAAAAAAATATGAAGCATCTTGTGGCACTACTTGCCCCACCCATCTCTTCCTAACGAGTTACTTGCGTAAAATTCTTGAAGGTCGAGAAATAATTCTTTTAATTCTTAATCTTCCGGGTTTTCGAGCTATACGTAAATAGGTCGATTCTTTTATTAGATTATAAGCTCTAGAACTAGAGGTAATCACGGTTTGAAATTCCTACAAATCAAATCTTCTTTTTTTTTTTTTGGTTGCGGGTTGGCGAATAAATTAATAGATTTTCAAATGAACTCAAATACATATTCGTCTAAAGCTTTATTAATAATATGCACTTTATGTTTTGTAGTGACAATAATTTATGATTGAGTGCTTTTTATATTGTTGCAAAATTAAAAATGTAAAATGTAGTGCATGATTTTGAATCAGGTACTCACTGCTTAGAAATATGATTTAAAATTTAGAAATGATTTGAGATATTTGAATAATTGAGAACTTGAATAGGGTAATTTAGTAAATGATTTTATTATTATTTTGTTTTTTGATAGATGTTCACTGATATCTCGTGATGTAAGATATTCCCGCAAGTGTACGGGTCGTGAGAAGTAATAAAGTGGACCAATGAGTCCGAATTATCGTCCCACGTAGACTGTTATTAATTACCGAAATATTATAGTCATAAACTTTATTTGAATAGAAAAAGAGAATTTGTGATTATAAACTAAAACTGATAAATTAAATTAAAGAATTAAATTACGAGATTGATTTTGTTTTAAAAACGATTGTAAGGTAATTGGGATTCACGAATTCACCTATCCACTTAAATCAATTCCAATTTCAGGTTCTATTTCCTAATATGTGTTCGATCGAATTCACTAATTCAAATTGAGATTCCTCTCTCGAGTTTAAATCAATCCTACCTAAATAAGTCAACACTGTATCTCTACAACGGGTCCAAATATTCCTTATCTAGATGCATTACACACAAGAATTCACACACGATCGCAATAATAACAAGAGTATATCTCTATCTCTCTTTCAATTACCGGATTTATTACCTAGATCTATGTTATTAACTCACCTCTCGAATTATGAAAATAACACATTAAATTATGAAAGAGTGGCCAGTTTATCACGCATTAAACGCAATAATAAATCAACACATGCATTGAAGCGTTAAAACAAGGAATATGGAATTAAAATAATAAACTAGGTTACATCGTTCATCCCAACATTGAAATTTAGCTACACATCATAATTAAAGAGCAAAAACAATAAGAATAAACGTTCATTGAAAAACAATATAAATAATGTAAATCTTGCACTAAGTTTTTATTCTTCAATTGTCTCAATTCGCGTCCCTCTGCAATGCTTGATTGTCCAATGAATTGATGATGAAATCTCTATTGTGGCTCGTTTTATGGAGAGGCAAATGTTCAGATCTCGTGCATCATGTATTGTATACATAGGTTTTGGAGAAACCTATGTCAAGAAAGAGAGAATTTTGTTGAAAATCGCGAGAAAAAGCCCACAATCGGCCCAGCCCGAAAGCCATGAGATCGCGTGGTATAAAACCTAGCGATCGCTCAGACATGGGTAAAACATTCTGTTGAAAAACTCGAGGCACCACTCGATCGCGTGGTAGGAATCCGGCGATCGCGAGGAAGGACGTTGCACTGCAATTTTTCATCTTTTCCCGGCGGTGTAAGTTGGTCCATGCCTTTTAATTGCACCTCATGTCCTCAACTTTTGATTTAAACGATTTCGTCCTTATACTTTAGTATCCTCTTGATTTGATCGTTTTAACTTTCAACTCCTTCAATTGGGTACTCCAACCTCTGATTTAGTCACTTTGGCACTAAGCATATTTCCCGGTTGTTGTCACAAACTCCTCACTTGTCCAATTTAGGTCCAATTAGTAATTCAATAATGCGTTTTTTCCATTGATTTCATCATTCTTCATCTTTTGGGATATTTTCTGAAAAGTAAACAATAAACACAAATTAAATAGAAAATATTCCAAAACGACAATAATTAAACCTAATTTAGACATACAAATAAGTGTATAAAATACACTTATCAATAGAAAAAATTGGGTAATTTAGTAAATGATTTGATTGGATAATAACATTTGGTGAGTTTGAAATTGAAAGCAGTGGACAATAAAGATTTCTCAAATCTGGATGGCTGCCTTTATTTTTTATAATTTTTTAGAACTTTGCGCTTTAGCGATTGAAAATCACTACTTTAAAAATTGAATCTTAAATCAAATCAAATCGTTTTTTTCGATTTGAAGGGAGCTCACGGCCTCACTATAATGCTCTTTCGTAGATTTCTTTTTCAATTCGTCACCCAATTCCTTGATAAATCTGCCGTCCAAGGGTGTGAATCACTACTTTCTGTCACTTTCTTGTTTCCCAACCTTCCAAGATTACCTCGTCCATGTTCCTAATATATTGATGCGTATATTTTTACAGTTATTGAAATTTAGTACATTAAATGTAACAAGTCCACATATAAGTGTATCCAATGCATTTATAACACGTTGAATATCAATAATAGACTGTATTAGATAAGTTTTAGCTTTTGATTGTCAAATCTTTTATAAATTAATTTACACTCCGTTTGGTAATATTATTTGATTTATAAACTTGTTTATTTATAATTTTGAGGTAAAAAGTAATTGTTGAAATTGGAGAGAGAAAAATGTGTGGTTAAAAAGTGATTTGAAAAATTGTATTGTTTATAAACATATTTATAAACAAATTTTTGGCATTGACCTCGAACGCATGCTTATAAACAACATATTTTTTTCACTATTTAACCACATATTTCACCTTAAAAATATAAATTTAGCCACTATTTGGTAAAATTTATTAAGAGCAACTCTAATCGTATTGTAATTTACACCATCAAAAAATTACTTTTACATCTTAATATACATCTCGGAGAATTTATATTAAACTTTTGCTCTAATGGTAAGATGCAAATTATAAGATTTAAATTTAGTTTTTTCACAATTTTTTTAGTTAATAAATTTTATGTTAATCTAATTTTTTTTATTTGTGCATATATATAAATATTACGAACAAATTGACCTAAAAATTCGAAATTTGGTCAAGAAAATAAAAATATTAAAAATAAAAATGTGTAAATTAATATAAAAATTCAAAATGTAATGTAAATTAATATAATAAATTTGAATTATATATCTCACATCAAAATTTTATGGATTGATAGCTAAATTTAAGTAAATTTTGTTTCATGTGGAGGTGTAAAATAAGATGTAATTGTAGATCTTATTTTAGATCTTTGGTCGAAAATCTAATTTATATCCCGTTTACACCAGTCATTGGAGACCATTTCGGCGAATTTAGGGATATAAATCATTAATTAAAGTTATTTTATGTTACCATTGGAGTTGCTCTAACAAATTTTATTTATATATAGCTAAAATGCAATATCTCATTAATTAATTTTTTTTTTTTTGGAACAGTCAATTATGTTTATTGGTAAAAAATTCCCGCTACAATTTTTTATTTTTTTAGAAAAATAGATCAATCAAATATCGATATGTCACTATCGGCTTCTCAGCCGCCGGATAGAGCATTAATCGTGTCGAGTTGTCAAAAAATAAAAATAATTCTCAACCACTGAACTGTGTGGTGATTAATACATACAACTAAAAGCAAGTGAATTGTACCACTTTGACAGCATGAGCAATAAATACGACATAGTCATAACGTAGAATTTGCAAGACCCTTTGTTCCAAGATTCAGCCATGGTCTCTCTCAAAGTTGCAGCGCTGATTTTCAACATTCTAAGCAGTTTTCTTACAACCTCAAGGTCTGTCGACGAATTCTCCTACAATGGATTTCGATCCTCGAATCTGAGCCTCGACGGCATGGCAAAGATCACTCCCGGCGGTCTCTTGAAACTGAGCAATGCCACCATACAACAGAAGAGTCACGCCTTTTTCCCTGATCCTCTTAAATTCAAGAATTCCGATAACTCCTCGGCCTTTTCCTTCTCTTCTTACTTCGTTTTTGCAATGGTGTCCGGCTTTCAAGAATTGGGTGGTCAAGGAATTGTTTTCGTGCTTTCGCCAACCAAAAACTTCGAAACAGCCAATCCAGCATTATACTTTGGCCTATTCAACAAAACCAACACTGGAAATTCTTCCAACCATATATTTGGAGTGGAACTTGATACAATCAAGAATCTTGAAGTTGAAGATATTGATGATAACCATGTTGGGATTGATGTTAATGGGCTGAAATCAATTTCTTCAAATACATCAGGATATTGGGATAATCTGGATATGTTTCAAAACTTGTCGCTTAACAGTGGTCATCCAATGCAACTTTGGGTTGAATATGATGGTAAAGAGAAGCAAATTTCTGTTACATTAGCTCCACACCATAATCCCAAGCCAAGTAGAACTCTTCTGCAGATATCCTATGATTTATCATCTGTCTTAAAGCCAGCCATGTTCGTTGGCTTTTCCTCAGCTACCGGACCAATACAAATATCTACCCATTATGTTCTTGGATGGAGTTTCAAGATCAATGGTATGGCTCAACAACTCGATCTCTCTCGGCTTCCTAAACTGCCTCGTGTCGGTCCCAAGAAGGTATCCAAGTTTTTGACGGTGTATTTGCCGGTGATTACTGTGGTTTCAGTGTCACTGGCCATCTGGGGAGTGGTTTTTTACGTCCGTAGGATGAGGAAATTTGCTGAGGTTCTTGAAGAGTGGGAGCGAGATTACTCTCCTCAGAGGCTCAAATTCAAAGATTTGTACAACGCCACTAAAGGGTTCAAAGATAAGGAGATACTGGGCAGGGGAGGATTTGGAAAAGTGTACAAAGGTGTGATGCCTGGATCTAAAGTTGAGATTGCTGTTAAGAGGGTGTCTCATGAATCAAGACAAGGGATGAGAGAATTCGTGGCGGAAATCGCGAGCATGGGTCGATTGCGCCACCGGAATTTGGTGCCACTGTTGGGATACTGCAGACGTAGAGGTGAACTTCTTTTGGTCTATGAATACATGTCCAATGGAAGCCTAGACAAGTTCATTCATGGCCAACCAAAAGTTACCCTCAATTGGGGCCAAAGATATCGAGTCATCAAAGGCGTAGCGTCCGGACTACTTTACCTACACGAACAATGGGAACAAGTAGTGATCCATAGGGACATAAAGGCAAGTAATGTGTTACTAGACGGGGAATTAAATGGACGATTAGGTGATTTTGGGCTCGCAAGATTGTATGATCATGGCACAGATCATCAGACGACTCACGTGGTTGGGACATTGGGGTACCTTGCTCCGGAGCAAAATAGAACAGGGAAGGCCACGACAAGCACTGATGTGTACGGTTTTGGGGCATTTTTGCTTGAGGTTGCCTGCGGAAGAAGGCCTATTGATCCCAATGCTGACCTTCATGATCTGATTTTGGTCGATCGAGTGTTTTCCTACTGGAACGAGGGTGACATTTTCCAGGCAGCCGATCCAAATTTAGGTGGCGATTACGTAAAAGAGGAGATGGAGGTAGTACTAAAGCTTGGCTTGCTATGTTCTCATTCAGAGCCGAGATTTAGGCCTAGTATGCGTCAAGTTATGCTGTATCTTGAAGGCGCACTGGCTCCGCCAGAATTGTCTTCAAGTGGCCTAAAATTTGCGCAACAAGACGGCGGATGTGACGATATCCCCTTGTGGTCGTATCCTTCGTCTTCTTCTGCTCAAACAGTTATTACACAATCTTCCTCGGTTACAAATTCCCTTCTCTCTGGAGGCCGATGAAAACATTGACCAATCTGTGATATTTCGAATCCTCATTTACTAATAGAACCCGAATGATTTCTAAATTAATCAAAAGATCATTTCAGTTGGCTAGATTCCGTAACGTATGTAAATGATACCGTGATAAGTTCACTAGTTTAGAGGGTATTTTCTTCCTTGTACTGTATCTGATTTCTATCAATATCTAAATTTTACAGCTAAATGATTAATGTGTGGTTATCTTATAAGATGTAATCTCGTCAATATATCGCCATGTCTCTGCCCAAAATGCATATTTGAGATATCAAATATGTTTATCATCCAAGTAATAATGTTATATAGAATCAATGGAGAACCACATGATATATTAAATTAGTCTCGTAACGACACAAGAAGCAATAAAAGTCTCACGATTTTGTATGACTTGGAAGTTTGCATACATATAGATCTTTATGCAATCTTAAGCCACACAAATATGTAATTTGAATCATGCTATATGAACAACACTTTGGGACAACAAAGTGAACAACACTCTTACATGGAGTGTGGGGTCCTCATATGTGGACTTCACCTTCATGTGAGAGTGTTGTTCACCTTATTATTTAAAAGTGTTGTTCATTTAGCATTTTTGATGTAATCTACTCTTTTGGTGTGTCAAAAAGTTTATTTTCAAAACATGGTCGA
Source organism: Ligustrum vulgare (assembly GCA_963555705.1). Lineage (NCBI taxonomy): Eukaryota > Viridiplantae > Streptophyta > Magnoliopsida > Lamiales > Oleaceae > Ligustrum > Ligustrum vulgare. The sequence continues at coordinate 5,277,296 of OY743185.1, forward strand.
AATGAAATCAAAATATAATGAGGCCAATAAAGTGAAATTGACCCATTTTCCCACTTTTTAGTACTGAATTTCATTACAACTTGAAATTTCTTTTTCAAAAAATATCAAGTGATTTGTTGTATCATATAAAAAGTTTATGCGTATGAATGAAATTTCACCTGATTTTCGAACCAAAAAATATTAATGCGTATTAATGAAATTAAAAACTTAAAACACATAATTTCCTCAATTTTCAATTTCTAAATTAGGCTTGCGTTGAAGGGTACATTGGTTGACTTATGGGTTAAGTATACAATTACACACATTTATATTTGAAAATTTTTGTAATCAGACATTTCTTTATATATACTCCTTTCGTCCCATAAAAATATATCACTTTCCTTTTTAAGAGTATATATATTAATGTCTTCATTTTCTAATATACCCCTATTAAATATGCATTGTTATTAGGGATGACAATGGGTAGGGTAAGAGGCGGGTTTAAAAAATTCATATCCTACCCACTAAATATTTAAAATACTCATACCTTACCCATATACCCACTTAAGAATAGCAGGTCGGGTGCGGGTTTACTTTTATACCCATTTAAAATTCGTTTCTATTTTAATTTTAATTTTAATTTTTTTTTGGCATAAGTAATGAAGTAAAAATATAACAACATCCATCGTCCAAAAATAAATAGACTCCAATTGTTCAAAAATAAGCAAATATCAAAGAATTTACTTGTCCAAAATTATATACTGTTAAAATTTAAATAATTTTTTTTTAAAAAAAAAAATTAATAGGTATATGGGTTGGGTATGAGTTTTTCTACAATACTCATACCTTACCCATAATCATGTCGATTTTTTAAATCTATACCCATATCCTACCCACAACCCATTGGATAGGGTGATTTTTCGCCCATTTGTGTCGAATACCTATCGAGTTTTGAGTTCATGAGTATTATTGTCATCCCTAATTGTTATCAACAAATATGAACAATTCATTATTTAATATATGATATATTAGGTAGAATGTCAGTAAATTTATAGTTTCAACATATATTAATTATGTTTTCTTAATCTGTGTGAAAATAGAAATAAACATATCTTTGTGGGATGGAGGGAGTATTAAAGTAGAAGGCAGGAGAGATAGTCATTTTAAAGGGAAATTTGCATTTAATGATCATCTCTCCTCACTTTTATTTCTATATATATAAATAAATAAATAAAAAATAAAGATTTTTGTAGAAAATTTTATTATTTATTACATATTTAGAAAGAGTTGTAATTAATGTACTATGTGTAAACGTGTTACATTGGAAATAAAAAAATTAAATTAATATATTTGAACATAAATAATGTGATATCTATGTAAGAGAATCTCCAGCAGATTCTTTATATTTAGAGAGCATTTTTCACACTTTAGAAAGAATCTATAAATTTAGAGTGCTATTTTTTTAAATTACTCCAACAGCCTCTTTATCTTTTTCTCTATATTTTTCTTTTCCAAAGAGCATTAATTTTTTTCCGCAAATTTTGTTATTCCTCTAGTTCTAAATAAACATCTTCCCTGTCAAGTATTCTCATTTGAGCTATTGTACTGATTTTCATCCATATCAATTACAAAATTCAAGTTGCTAGTTTCCCAAAAAAAATAAAATAAATAAATAAATTCATGTTGAAGAAAAATTGCAAACACAGAGAACAAATATACACACATATAAATATAGTGTGAACGGTGGATACAAGGGTAGTTGAAAATGGGGTTGATAATTGTGCATGATATTTAATAAAGAAAGAGTGAGTGTATTGAAAAATGAAATATTCCAACGTATTTAATAATAGAGAGTGGGTTTGGCTCTCCAAATTTGGAGAGCCAAACCCACTCTTTAAATTTAAAAGTTAATTTAAAGAGGCTGGTGGAGTATTATTTTAGGAAATTGCTCTTTAAATTAAAGAAATTTTTGAGTTTAAAGAGTTTGTTGGAGATGCCCTAAATATGTTATGTCGGAAATGAAAAAATTGGATTAATATAGTTGAACATAAATAAATGTATATATATGTAAATATGTTATGTAGGAAATGAAAAAAAAAAAAATTTATTGATACATTTGAACATAAATAAATGTCATATCTATGTAAATGTGCTATATTGAAAATGAAAATTTTGGATTAATATATTTGAAAATAAATAAATACATGCTATATAAATTTGTTAAGTTAGAAATGAAAATTTTTAATTAATATATTTTGAAAATAAATAAATAAAATCATTGAAATTTTACTATCTAATATGTCAATAAATGATTAGGTTCTTCAATAAGCAAATTACAAAAATAATTAATTATTTGCTATCAATTTTTTACCACTAATGATAAATTGGTAGAAAATTTAATCATTTAATCATTTTGAAAAAAAAATGGTATGTTTAAAAAATAAGGAAAAATAAAATATATTAATTAATATATTGAATTTCGAATAAAATATATGTAAGCAACATATTAAAAAATAAATTTAATTAAAAATTATAACATATTAAAAAGAAAATAGGTGATAATGTTGGCAAATTTTCAGAGAAAAACGTAAATAAAAGTCAAAAGAAATTTAATATAAAAAATTTAATTAAGTGTCAAACTTTGAGTAACGTAGTACACTGATTGTACATGCAGAATTTTTTATTTTGATTAGTTTTGTCTTTTTTAAAGTTTCAAACTCAGCATGTGTTATGTAGGAAATGAAAAAAGTGGATTAATATATTTGAACATAAATAAATGTCATATCATATCTATGTAAATGTGTTATATTAAAAATGAAAATTTTGAATTAATATATTTTAAAATAAATAAATATATGCTATATAAATTTGTTATAAATATTATACTATTTAGTGAATGACATTCATACCTCTGTAACCCTAGGGATAATTACTTTGTATATCTCTTTCTTCCCCTATATATATATGGCTCTAATTCTTAATAAAACACAAATTTATTTGCCTCTTTATTTTCTTCTCTCTTTCTCTCTATTTCATAACACGTTATCAGCACGATTCTCTAAAATTATTAGAAGGTAATTTTTTTTAGATATAATCATCTGTCATGTGTATCAAAATTAATTTGATAACACATGAATTTTTTTTAACTGCATCACAACGAGGTCAAGCTTGTTCAATTTGAAATCTGATTCGTAGAGCTTGATTTTTTTTTTAATCCAAATCATTACTATTCCAAATCAGTTTATAATCCGAATCCAATTGAATTTAAAATCTGAATTCAATTCATTCCCAAATCACAATCATTCATTGGGTTGCGTGATTGTATGGTTAATTGTTGAATTGCGTTCATATTTTCAATTGATTCTTCTATTTTTTCCAAATTCAATTAATGTTTCCGAATTAGATAAATTTTGTGCCATATTTTTATGTTTAGTTGATGCGTTATTCAAATATGTATTTTACATATTATGCATGTTTAATGAATTACGTTGTTACTCCTGAAGTAGCACAACTGTATAATTAATATTTCAGAAGAATATTAATATGTGTGTTTAATTTATATATTATTGTTGAATTTTTTTTTCATTATGTTGTTGCTCCTGAAGTAGTGCAACTGTATAATTAATATTCCAGAAAAAATATTAATATGTGTTTAATTTATATATTATTGTTGAATTTTTTTTTCATTATGTTGTTGCTCCTGAAGTAGCGCAACTGTATAATTAATATTTCCGAAGAATATTAATATGACTATTATAAATAATTTGTTGTTGCTCCTGAAGTAGCGCAACTGTATATAATTAATATTCCAGAAGAATATTAATATGACTATCATGAATAGTTTGTTGTTGCTCCTGAAGTAGCACAACTTTATAATATTCAAGAAAGATTATTATTTGCTCCAGAAGAGCATAAATTATAATTGTCAATATTTCAGAAGAATATTTGACCTATTATTGAAGAAATAATAGAAAAATACAACATGCTCCCGAAGTAGCATATATATCGAAGAATATGTCATAATGTTTATCCCTGAAGGAAAACATACAACTTATGTGATGTTGATGATTTGATTTATTATGTGGTTTAATCACATTCTTCGAAATTAATTGTATTTTTTTTTTTATTGTGTAGTTATACAAATGGCCAACATCACTAAACTCGAGTTTGTTGCACTCGACATATCTGGCAAAAATTATTTATCATGGGTCTTAGATACTAATATTCACCTTGTCTCGAAAGGTTTGGGAGAGACAATAAAAGAAGGAAACAAAGAATCCCTACAGGATCGTGCAAAAGCACTCATATTCCTTCGTCACAATCTTCATGATGGATTGAAAGTTGAATATCTCACTGTGAAAGATTCACAAATTCTCTGGAAAAACTTGACTAAAAGGTTTGACCATCAGAGGACTGTAGTTCTCCCCAAAGCCCTCTATGAGTGGATGCATCTCCGTTTGCAGGATTTCAAAACGATCAGTGAGTGCAATTCTGAATTGTTCAGAATAAGTTCTAAGTTAAACTTGTGTGGAGAAAAAATCACTGATCAAGATATGTAGGAAAAAACTTTTTCCACTTTCCATGCCTCGAATGTGCTCCTGCAGCAGCAATATCGTGAGCGTGGTTTTAAAAGGTACTCAGAACTTATATCATGTCTGCTTGTAGCTGAACAAAATAATGAATTGCTGCTGAAAAATCATGGGTTACGTCCAACTGGTTCTGTACCATTGCCTGAAGCAAATGGTACCGCATTTCCTGAAGTAAATGCAATATCAAGACATGAACGTGGACGTGGACGCGGACGCGGACGCGGATGCGGACATGGACGTGGAAGAAACCATGGACGGAATTTTCAGTAAAATAATTAGCAACAAGGGAACAATTTTAAAAGGCATAAAGCAAACGAAAATAGCATATCAAGAAAGGAGCATGAAGAAATTTGCTTTAGATGTGGAATGAAAGGGCATTGGGTACGTACCTGTCGTACGAAAAAACATCTTGTGGATCTTTATCAAAAATCAGTCAAGGGGAAAAAAAAAAGTAGGGACAAATTTCGCTGATTATGATGGTCCAATTGATGTGACTCATTTGGACGTATCTGACTTCTTTGCTGACCCAAATGGCAATATCGATCATTTAATTGGAGGCGTTGTACTTGAGAATATTGATTAGTTTAATTTTCAGTATCTGAATTGTTCTTTTTCTTTAAAAGTTAATATGAATTATATTTTTACTTATTTTTTTAAAGTTAGAGACATTTACATTATTAAGCATTTTTAGTTGATTAAAAATGTCGCTAAATTTCTTTTTATGAAATCAAAGTTTTAGAATATTTATTTTGTTTTGTTTATAAATTCAGGATGAATGACCAGGATATCTGTTTAGTCAATAGTGCAACTACACATACTATTCTTCAAGACAAAAAGTATATCTTGAACTTAACATTATCAGAGAATAATGTTAATACAATATCAGGTGCATCAAAAATCGTTGAAGGCTCCGGAAGAGCTTGTATTATTTTATCAAATAATACAAAATTATATATTGACGATGCACTTTATTCTAGCAAATCCAGAAGAAATTTGCTTAGTTTTAAAGATATTCGCTGCAATGGATATCACATTGAGACGATGCATGAAAATAATGCAAAATATCTTTGCATAACTTCTTTTATATCTGGCCAGAAGAAGATAAAAGAAAAACTTCCGGCACTCCCTTATGGCGTGTATTATACATCTATAAAGATGATTGAATCAAATATTATCACAAACCCGAAGTTCGTTGATCCAAAAAGTTTTATATTTTGGCATGATAGACTTGGACATCCAGGAACAATAATGATGCGCCGAATAATTAACAACTCACATGGACATCCTCTAAAGAACCAGAAGATTCTTTTACCTAATGATTAGCCATGTGCTGCTTGTTCGCAAGGCAAGTTGGTCATTAGACCTTCAACTACAAAAGTCAACATTGAATCTCCAACTTTCTTGGAAAGAATTCATGGAGATATATGTGGGCCAATACACCCACCATGTGGACCATTTCGATATTTTTTGGTTTTAATTGATTCATCTACTAGATGGTCTCATGTTTGCCTACTTTCCACTAGGAATGTAGCCTTTGCTAGACTACTTGCTCAAATTATAAAATTACGAGCTCAATTCCCTGATTACTCAATCAAGAAAATTCGTCTTGATAATGCTGGTGAGTTTAGATCACAAATATTCAATGATTATTGTATGTCATTTGGATTTGAGCTTGAACATTCGGTTGCTCATGTCCATACACAAAATGGATTAACTGAGTCATTTATCAAACATCTACAATTAATTGCTAGACCATTATTCATGAAAACAAAACTTCCAACTTCTGTTTGGGGTTATGCCATATTACATGCTGCATCATTGGTTCGTTTAAGACCAACTGCGTATTATCAATATTCTCCTTTGCAATTTGCAATTGGTCATGAGCCTAATATTTCTCACTTACGAGTTTTTGGTTGTGCCATCCAAGTCCCAATTTCACCCCCACAACGTACCAAAATGGGTCCCCAACGAAGACTTAGAATTTATGTTGGTTTTGATTCACCATCAATAATAAGGTATCTTGAACCTTTAACGGGTGATCTATTCACTGCACGTTTTGCAGATTGTCATTTTGACGAAATGACTTTCCCAACCTTGGGAGGAACAAAACTATATCCTGAAAAACATGGTAAAATTTCGTTGAATGAAACAACTTTGTTTCACTTTGATCCCCGCAGCAATCAATGTGAGCAAGAGGTTGGAAAAATCATTCATTTTGCAAAAAGTTGCAAATCAATTACCGGATGTATTTGTTGACACAAGAAAAGTGACAAAGTCACATATACCAGCAGAAAATATTCCTGCACGAATTGATGTCCCTAAAGGACAATCTGCTGTAGTAAATGAATCTCAAATACGCCAGAAGCGTGGTCGACCAGTTGGTGCTAAAGACTCTGTACCTCGAAAAAGAAAAGTACAAGAGAAAAACCGACCAAAAACTTTATAAGAAGTAGTATTTGAAAAGATTGATCAATCGGATATTGAGAATATGGATCAATCGGATATTGAGAATATGGTTCCTGCAGAACCACAAGTATCCGAAAATAATGAGATTTCAATAAACTATTTAGTATCTCATAAACTATGGGAAAGAAATACTATTGTCATAGATGACATTTTCGCCTTTAATGTGGCTCTTGAAATAATGAAAGATGAGGATCCTGAACCACTGTCTGTGAAAGACTGTCAGCATAGAAATGATTGGCCAAAATGGAAAGAAGCCATACAGGAGGAGTTAAATTCCTTAGAGAAACGAAAAGTATTCGGACCTGTAGTTCTAACACTTGAAAATGTAATCCCTGTAGGATACAAATGGATTTTTGTAAGGAAAATGAATGAAAATAATGAGATTACAAGATACAAAGCTCGACTTGTAGCTCAATGTTTCTCTCAAAGATTAGGAATTGACTATGAGGAAATGTATTCTCCCGTAATGGATACTATCACTTTTAGATTCTTAATTAGTTTGACTGTGTCACAAAGGCTTGATATACGCCTTATGGATGTAGTAACTGCCTATCTATATGGTTCATTTGATAGTGACATATACATGAAAGTCCCTGAAGGACTCAAAATTCCAGAAGCATATAATACATGCCCAAGAACTATGTTCTCTATTAAATTGCAAAGATCATTATATGGATTGAAACAATCCGGAAGCATGTGGTATAATCGCCTTAGCGAATATTGTTTTGAATGAGGTTTATAAAAATGATGACATTTGCCCCTGTGTTTTCATAAAGAAAACAAATAGTGGATTTGCAATTATTGCAGTATATGTGGATGTTTTAAATCTGATTGGAACTCCTGAAGAGCTCAATAAAACTGCATATTATTTAAAGAATGAATTTGAAATGAAAGATTTGGGAAAAACTAAGTTATGTCTTGGGTTGCAAATTGAACATTTCTCAGAAGGATTATTTGTTCATCAATCTTCTTATACATAAAAAGTTTTAAATGGTTTTTATATGGACAAAGCACATCCATTGGCATCCTCTATGATTGTTCGATCACTTGATGTAAAAATAGATCCATTTCGTCCACCTGAAGATGGAGAAAAAATTCTTGGTCCTGAAGTACCATATCTTAGTGCAATTGGAGCGCTAACATATCTTGCAAATTGTACTCGACCTGACATAGCTTTTATTGTAAATCTCCTTGCAAGATATAGCTCTACACCAACTCAAAGACATTGGAATGGTGTTAAACACATTTTTCGATACCTAAAGGGTACTATTGATATGGGATTATTTTATTCTCAAAAATTGGGATCTTCTTTAGTGGGATATGCAGATGCAGGTTATCTCTCTGATCCACATAAAGCTAAATAGCAAACAGGATATGTGTTTACACGTGGAGGAACAGCTATATCATGGAGATCCGTGAAGCAAATCTTGACAACAATATCCTCAAATCATTCAGAAATTATTGCAATCCACGAGGCAAGTCGAGAATGTGTATGGTTGAGGAACATGACCCATCATATCCAAGCATCATGCGGATTAACTTCAACTAGAGACAGCCCAATAATTTTGTATGAAGACAATGCAGCTTATATTGCACAACTCAAAGGAGGCTTCATCAAAGGAGACAGAACAAAGCATATCTCTCCAAAATTCTTCTACACGCATGAGCTTCAGAAAATTGGGGATATTGATGTTCAACAAATTTGCTCAAGTGACAATGTAGCCGATTTATTTACAAATGCATTACCAACATCCACATTCAAGAAATTGGTTCATGAGATTAGAATGCGTCGACTCAAAGATTTACAGTGATCAGTATACATACTGATCACTGTAAATAAATATATGCTATATAAATTTGTTATAAATATTATACTATTTAGTGAATGACATTCATACCCATGTAACCGTAGGGATAATTACTTTGTATATCCATTTCTTCCTCTATATATATGAGGCTCTAATTCTTAATAAAACATAAGTTTATTTGCCTCTTTATTTTCTTCTCTCTTTCTCTCTATTTCATAACAAAGTTAGAAATGAAAAAATTGAATTAATATATTTTGAAATAAATAAATAAAATCATTGATATTTTACTTCCCAATATGTCAATAAATGATTAGGATCTTCGATATGCATGTTACAAAAACAATTAATTAGTTTCTATCAACTTTTTAACCACACATATTTTCTCTCTCCAATTTTCAGCCACTATTTTTTTACCTTAAAATCATAAATAAACAAGTTTATAAACCAAAACCAAAACAGTATTACCAAACATATGCTTAATCATTTTATCATTTTGACAAAAATTGACATGTTTAAAAAACAATGAAAAATAAAATATATGTAAACAACACATTAACGTAATTAAAAATTAAATGAAATTTTATATGAAAATTTTAATCAAGTGCCAAATTTTTAGTGGCACGGTATACTTATTAGTATAAATTAGCATCTTTTATTTTGAATAGTTTTATCTTTTTTAAAGTTTCAAATTCAATAACATTTTGTATTAAAATTTTGTATGATTTATGTTTTTTATTTTATATGATTGTATAATTAGGATATTTTCAAATTTATGATTTAAAAATTATATATTCCGTGCATCGCAAGGGTAGACAACTAGTTGTAACTAATTATACAAGTATCAAAATAATTTTCAAAATAAGATATTTTCTTAAAATCAGAATTATGTTCTGTAATTAATTACAATTATAATTTTATTTCAAATTGTAATTAGTTACAATTATCAATTTAACTACCTTTGCAATTAATTACCACCACCCCCACCACCGATCACTACCAAATTTGTAATCAACCACCGCCACCGCCACCCTCACAACCACCATCGAAAATATAATTGTAACTTATTTCAATTTTGTAATTAATTACAAACGTACTAATGAATTCTTAAAATATGACAGGTTTTTTTTTTTGTAAAAATGAATTGGATTAAATACATTCACCTTAATTATAATTATAACTATAGTTGTAACTTAATTACATTTTGTAATGATTTACAATTAAATACAATTGTAACTTTATTCAATTTTGTAAAATTACAATTATAATTTTCTTTCAGATTTGTAATTAATTAAAATTTGAACTAATGAATTCGTAAAATATGACAAATTGTTTTGTTAAATTTAATTGAATTAGTTACATAACCCTAATTACAACTGCAAATGTAACTTAATTACATTATGCAAGCAATTATAGTTTACATTGTCCTCCATTTGGTAACAGAGTTTGGTTTATAAACTAGTTTATTTATGATTTTGAGGTAAAAAGTAGTAGTTAAAAATTGGAGAGAGAAAATGTGTGTGGTTAGAAAGTAGTTTGAAAAACTGTATGGTTTATAAACCAAAATAGTAAAAAAAAATTGAGAATATATTCGGAATTGATCTAAATCCAGTCCTTCTGGGAGCATTGTTGAACTGTCGGTGTAGGGTATTCATCCCCAGCCATTGGTGAAGGATTGGGAACTGCTGCTAATAATGTTATTGATGAAGGAAACATGAGAAAAAGAATTGGTAAGACTCTTTTTGGACATAGACAATCTTGAGTTCTGAAATTAGGACTGTAAGGATTTTAATTAATCGTATGGGCTTATATGTGAATTATTGTGTAGTGAATAAAAGGCTATCAAATTTGGTTAAGTACATTTAAAGTGATCTAATAAGGATTTGGTATATCGGGATTTTGTGCATCTAATTACTTTAGAGGAAATTAGGCAACAACCCACCTTAAATGCACATATCTTGAAATTTGACACCTACAAATAACTAATTTGATATAAGCCATCCACAAATAAATTTTTTTTTATTAAATATCATCAATATATCAAATTCAATTCAACGGAATCTGCGTAACCGTCCCTTCTTTCTCTCATATTTGTTAATGGCTTCTATATCCATTTCATTCAATTAAAAAAATCATATTGAAAACTCTATTTCAAAACCAGCAATGGCATGAACGAGGGACTGTCGAGTTACATGGGAGTAGAAAAGGTTATTTATATTAATAATTGTGCACTTAAAACTCAAAGTCAATTTGTGTAACAATTTTTCATTTTTGTCTCTTTTCTTTTGTGAGTTTTGCAGGAAAAAGTGATCAGATGCCTTAAATTGATCAAATTCCTGTAAGGTGTTCGTCAAAAGTAAGTAATTTCTTTATTCTATAGAATATTTTCTAGAATATGTTAGATAAAGTGAGTATTTGATGGATTCTCGAGCTCCTATACTTGATTGTGTCTTTTGTCTTGGTTTCAGAGGTGGGATTTTCAGGTAATGGAGATAGGGATTGTGGGTAATGGTGGGCTCAGTTTTCTGAAGCTGATTTAGTATTTGAACTGCATATTTGAGGGCACTGTGGAGGAACTATAAAGCCACTAGAGTGTAAGAATTCTCGAAGATAAGATAATATACCATGATGTACCAGTGTCCTTTTTGTTGAAAAATGGAGCTAAATGTGGAAAATAAAGTCAACTTTGTTGAAATTGGCAAGCCACCATTAATAGTCCATGTTCACACCTATTTGGTAAGACACCATTAGCCTACAATCCTCATATGTTCACACCTATTTTATTCCTTCCATTGTTGATTCTTTGTCCAAACTTTCCCTATAAATAGAGGGCAAAACCTCAATGAAAAATACACCACCACAACAAAGAGTGATCTTGTGTAGAGAGCAACACAAGAGAGGCATTTCACAAAATAGGGAGAAAAGTGAGTTGGAGAGAATAGCCTTTGCATAGGCAGATAAAAATACAGTGTAGTATTTTTGTACTCCTCATATTTCGAGTTAGTGAAATATATTGGTGTGGGTCCGTGGACGTAGGCAAATTGCTGAACCACGTAAATCTTTGTGTTTCGTATTTGCATTTTATTTTTGCGTATTTATATTTTCTCAGTCCAATTTATTTGTGTCACATCGATCCTGGGCGGGATTAGTTGCGTCCTAATTCCCAACAATTGGTATCAGAAAATGACGTAGTGAATCGGGTATACGGAACTCGGGGCGCTACACCGGTCATTACAAAAATCAGTGCACAGCACCTCCAAAAGAAAAGGAGGACAGGAGAGAAGTCAATGTTGTGGAAGAGGAAGCAGGCGATGCTTTGATATGCTCTTTGGAGAGAAAAACGGAATACTGGGTGATTGATTTCGGAGCATCTTTTCATGCTACCTCAAACAAGGAGTTTTTTGTAAACTATACGCGGGGTGATTTTGGCAGAGTATATCTCGGTAATGATCAACCGTGTGGCGTGGTCGGAAAAGGTGATGTACAGATCAAGATCAATGGATCTGTGTGGAAGCTGAAGGACGTGAGACATATTCCAGAATTGATGAAGAACTTGATCTCCGTCAAGCAATTGTCGGGAGAAGGACATGTCACCACCTTCTCTGGTGATAACTGGAAGATCACCAAGGGCGCCATGATTATCGCTCGAGGCAAGGATACTGGCACCCTCTACACAACGACGGATGCTTGTGTGACAATTGCAGTTGCTGAAAGCAAGGAGGGCACAAACTTGTGGCACCAGAGACTTGTGCATATGAGTCAGAAGGGACTCAAGTATATGCATGCAAAGGGGAAACTACCAGAGCTTCAGTCTACTGATATAGACTTATGCGAGAGTTGCATCTTTGGGAAGCAGACCAGGGTGAGTTTCAACACTAGTGACAGAACTCGGAAGCAAGAGAAACTTGAGTTAGTCCACACAGACGTTTGGGGACCAACCGCAGTTTCATCCATTGGCGGAAAGTCATACTTTGTGACTTTCATTGATGACCACTCGAGAAAAGTGTGGGTTTATTTCTTGAGACACAAGTCCGAAGTATTCGATGTGTTCAAGAAGTGGAAAGCCATGGTGGAAAATGAAACAGGATTGCGAGTAAAGAAGCTGAGGTCCGACAATGGAGGAGAATATACGGATATGGCGTTCAAGAAGTTCTGTTACCAGAATGACATCAAAATGGAGAGGACGTTGCCAGGGACTCCACAGCAAAATGGAGTTGCAGAACGTATGAACCGGACATTAACGGAGAGAGCCAGAAGCATGAGGTTACATGCAGGCTTGCCCAAACAGTTTTGGGCAGAAGCAGTCAACACAGCGGTGTACTTGATCAATCGAGGACCCTCGGTACCGTTAGAGTACAGGATACCGGAGGAAGTATGGAGCAGAAAAGAAATAAAACTTTCCCACTTGAAAGTTTTTGGATGTGTCGCATATGCACATATTAGTGACCAGGCAAGGGGCAAGTTAGACCCCAAATCACTAAAGTGCACATTCATTGGATATGGCGGAGATGAGTTCGGCTACCGCTTATGGGATGACCAGAACAGAAAGGTCATCAGAAGCAGGGATGTCATATTCAACGAGAAGGTTATGTACAAGGACAGAAATGCAGTGCAGTCCGATGACACAGTACATGATGATCCAACATATGTTGAGTTGGATGCTCCAGAAAGTAGTACGTCGCAGCAGACAGAGGAGGATCTGCAGTTACAGGAGCCTGTTCTAGAGACTGATGCATCACAGTCTCCAGTTCCTGTTCTTAGAAGGTCAACCAGACCTCATGTTCCAAATAGAAAGTACATGAGCTACATGTTACTTACTGATGCAGGTGAACCTGAATGCTATCATGAGGCATGTCAGGTCGGTGATTCTGGAAAGTGGGAGCTTGCAATGAAAGATGAGATAAAGTCTCTCATCTCTAACCAGACGTGGGAACTAGCCGAGTTACCTACAGGAAAGAGAGCTCTACACAATAAGTGGGTGTACAGAATCAAGGAGGAACATGATGGATCAAAGAGATACAAGGCGAGGTTGGTGGTCAAAGGTTTCCAGCAGAAAGAAGGAATTGACTACACGGAAATATTTTCGCCAGTTGTGAAGCTGACAACAATCAGATCAGTCTTGAGTATTGTTGCAGCAGAGGGTTTGCACTTGGAGCAGTTAGATGTAAAAACTGCTTTCCTCCATGGTGACCTTGAGGAGGAAATATATATGCAGCAGCCAGAAGGCTTCTCAGTCAAAGGAAAGGAGAAGCTCGTTTGCAAATTGAAGAAGAGCCTGTATGGCTTAAAGCAAGCCCCGAGACAGTGGTACAAGAAGTTCGACGGATTTATGCAGAAAAATGGCTACTTCAAATGTAATGCTGACCATTGTTGCTACTTCAGGAGATTCGAGTCCAGTTATATAATTTTGCTACTTTATGTCGATGATATGTTAGTAGCAGGCTCAGATATGGACGAAATCAAGAAGTTAAAGATGCAGCTGTCAGCAGAATTCGAAATGAAGGACTTGGGTGCAGCGAAGCAGATTCTCGGAATGAGGATTTTCAGAGATAAGCAGAAGGGTATCTTGCAGTTATCTCAGGCCAAGTACATTAGTCAAGTCCTGCAGAGATTTAACATGTGCAGTGCGAAGGCTGTCAGCACGCCACTAGCTAATCACTTCCGTCTATCTAGTGATCAGAGTCCTAAGACAGAGGACGAGATAAACTTCATGGCTAAAATACCATATGCCTCAGTCATTGGAAGTTTGATGTATGCCATGGTTTGTACCAGACCAGATATTGCTCATGCAGTGGGAGTTGTGAGCAGGTTTATGGCAAATCCAGGAAAGCAGCATTGGGAAGCAGTAAAGTGGATATTAAGATATCTACGGGGAACTACTGATAGATGCTTATGCTTTGGACGAGGCGAGGTGACTCTACAAGGCTTTGTAGATGCAGATTTTGCTGGCGAGGTAGATCGCAGGAGAAGTACTACTGGTTATGTTTTCACAGTAGGTACTACTGCAGTTAGCTGGATTTCGCAGATACAGAAGATTGTTGCTCTATCCACTACAGAAGCAGAGTACGTGGCAGTAACCGAGGCTAGCAAAGAAATGATCTGGTTACAGGGTTTGTTGGCAGAATTGGGATTCAGTCAGGAGAAGAATGTTTTGCACAGTGATAGTCAGAGTGCGATACATCTGGCAAAGAATTCAGCATTTCATTCTAGAACCAAGCACATTGGACTCCGTTATCACTTCATCAGGTCTCTTCTAGAGGATGAAGTATTAACACTAGAGAAGATCCAGGGTAGCAAGAACCCAGCCGACATGATGACCAAGACAGTAACAAAGGAAAAATTGGAGCTGTGCTCAGCTTCAATTGGTCTTCTGAAGTGAAGACAAAGGAAATGACTCACACCATATTTCACAAGGAGTTGCAAGAAGGAGATATCTCAGGGGAAGCCACATTTGTCCCCAAGTGGGAGATTGTTGAAAAATGGAGCTAAATGTGGAAAATAAAGCCAACTTTGTTGAAATTGGCAAGCCACCATTAATAGTCCATGTTCACACCTATTTGGTAAGACACCATTAGCCTACAATCCTCATATGTTCACACCTATTTTATTCCTTCCATTGTTGATTCTTTGTCCAAACTTTCCCTATAAATAGAGGGCAAAACCTCAATGAAAAATACACCACCACAACAAAGAGTGATCTTGTGTAGAGAGCAACACAAGAGAGGCATTTCACAAAATAGGGAGAAAAGTGAGTTGGAGAGAATAGCCTTTGCATAGGCAGATAAAAATACAGTGTAGTATTTTTGTACTCCTCATATTTCGAGTTAGTGAAATATATTGGTGTGGGTCCGTGGACGTAGGCAAATTGCTGAACCACGTAAATCTTTGTGTTTCGTATTTGCATTTTATTTTTGCGTATTTATATTTTCTCAGTCCAATTTATTTGTGTCACATCGATCCTGGGCGGGATTAGTTGCGTCCTAATTCCCAACAATTGGTATCAGAAAATGACGTAGTGAATCGGGTATACGGAACTCGGGGCGCTACACCGGTCATTACAAAAATCAGTGCACAGCACCTCCAAAAGAAAAGGAGGACAGGAGAGAAGTCAATGTTGTGGAAGAGGAAGCAGGCGATGCTTTGATATGCTCTTTGGAGAGAAAAACGGAATACTGGGTGATTGATTTCGGAGCATCTTTTCATGCTACCTCAAACAAGGAGTTTTTTGTAAACTATACGCGGGGTGATTTTGGCAGAGTATATCTCGGTAATGATCAACCGTGTGGCGTGGTCGGAAAAGGTGATGTACAGATCAAGATCAATGGATCTGTGTGGAAGCTGAAGGACGTGAGACATATTCCAGAATTGATGAAGAACTTGATCTCCGTCAAGCAATTGTCGGGAGAAGGACATGTCACCACCTTCTCTGGTGATAACTGGAAGATCACCAAGGGCGCCATGATTATCGCTCGAGGCAAGGATACTGGCACCCTCTACACAACGACGGATGCTTGTGTGACAATTGCAGTTGCTGAAAGCAAGGAGGGCACAAACTTGTGGCACCAGAGACTTGTGCATATGAGTCAGAAGGGACTCAAGTATATGCATGCAAAGGGGAAACTACCAGAGCTTCAGTCTACTGATATAGACTTATGCGAGAGTTGCATCTTTGGGAAGCAGACCAGGGTGAGTTTCAACACTAGTGACAGAACTCGGAAGCAAGAGAAACTTGAGTTAGTCCACACAGACGTTTGGGGACCAACCGCAGTTTCATCCATTGGCGGAAAGTCATACTTTGTGACTTTCATTGATGACCACTCGAGAAAAGTGTGGGTTTATTTCTTGAGACACAAGTCCGAAGTATTCGATGTGTTCAAGAAGTGGAAAGCCATGGTGGAAAATGAAACAGGATTGCGAGTAAAGAAGCTGAGGTCCGACAATGGAGGAGAATATACGGATATGGCGTTCAAGAAGTTCTGTTACCAGAATGACATCAAAATGGAGAGGACGTTGCCAGGGACTCCACAGCAAAATGGAGTTGCAGAACGTATGAACCGGACATTAACGGAGAGAGCCAGAAGCATGAGGTTACATGCAGGCTTGCCCAAACAGTTTTGGGCAGAAGCAGTCAACACAGCGGTGTACTTGATCAATCGAGGACCCTCGGTACCGTTAGAGTACAGGATACCGGAGGAAGTATGGAGCAGAAAAGAAATAAAACTTTCCCACTTGAAAGTTTTTGGATGTGTCGCATATGCACATATTAGTGACCAGGCAAGGGGCAAGTTAGACCCCAAATCACTAAAGTGCACATTCATTGGATATGGCGGAGATGAGTTCGGCTACCGCTTATGGGATGACCAGAACAGAAAGGTCATCAGAAGCAGGGATGTCATATTCAACGAGAAGGTTATGTACAAGGACAGAAATGCAGTGCAGTCCGATGACACAGTACATGATGATCCAACATATGTTGAGTTGGATGCTCCAGAAAGTAGTACGTCGCAGCAGACAGAGGAGGATCTGCAGTTACAGGAGCCTGTTCTAGAGACTGATGCATCACAGTCTCCAGTTCCTGTTCTTAGAAGGTCAACCAGACCTCATGTTCCAAATAGAAAGTACATGAGCTACATGTTACTTACTGATGCAGGTGAACCTGAATGCTATCATGAGGCATGTCAGGTCGGTGATTCTGGAAAGTGGGAGCTTGCAATGAAAGATGAGATAAAGTCTCTCATCTCTAACCAGACGTGGGAACTAGCCGAGTTACCTACAGGAAAGAGAGCTCTACACAATAAGTGGGTGTACAGAATCAAGGAGGAACATGATGGATCAAAGAGATACAAGGCGAGGTTGGTGGTCAAAGGTTTCCAGCAGAAAGAAGGAATTGACTACACGGAAATATTTTCGCCAGTTGTGAAGCTGACAACAATCAGATCAGTCTTGAGTATTGTTGCAGCAGAGGGTTTGCACTTGGAGCAGTTAGATGTAAAAACTGCTTTCCTCCATGGTGACCTTGAGGAGGAAATATATATGCAGCAGCCAGAAGGCTTCTCAGTCAAAGGAAAGGAGAAGCTCGTTTGCAAATTGAAGAAGAGCCTGTATGGCTTAAAGCAAGCCCCGAGACAGTGGTACAAGAAGTTCGACGGATTTATGCAGAAAAATGGCTACTTCAAATGTAATGCTGACCATTGTTGCTACTTCAGGAGATTCGAGTCCAGTTATATAATTTTGCTACTTTATGTCGATGATATGTTAGTAGCAGGCTCAGATATGGACGAAATCAAGAAGTTAAAGATGCAGCTGTCAGCAGAATTCGAAATGAAGGACTTGGGTGCAGCGAAGCAGATTCTCGGAATGAGGATTTTCAGAGATAAGCAGAAGGGTATCTTGCAGTTATCTCAGGCCAAGTACATTAGTCAAGTCCTGCAGAGATTTAACATGTGCAGTGCGAAGGCTGTCAGCACGCCACTAGCTAATCACTTCCGTCTATCTAGTGATCAGAGTCCTAAGACAGAGGACGAGATAAACTTCATGGCTAAAATACCATATGCCTCAGTCATTGGAAGTTTGATGTATGCCATGGTTTGTACCAGACCAGATATTGCTCATGCAGTGGGAGTTGTGAGCAGGTTTATGGCAAATCCAGGAAAGCAGCATTGGGAAGCAGTAAAGTGGATATTAAGATATCTACGGGGAACTACTGATAGATGCTTATGCTTTGGACGAGGCGAGGTGACTCTACAAGGCTTTGTAGATGCAGATTTTGCTGGCGAGGTAGATCGCAGGAGAAGTACTACTGGTTATGTTTTCACAGTAGGTACTACTGCAGTTAGCTGGATTTCGCAGATACAGAAGATTGTTGCTCTATCCACTACAGAAGCAGAGTACGTGGCAGTAACCGAGGCTAGCAAAGAAATGATCTGGTTACAGGGTTTGTTGGCAGAATTGGGATTCAGTCAGGAGAAGAATGTTTTGCACAGTGATAGTCAGAGTGCGATACATCTGGCAAAGAATTCAGCATTTCATTCTAGAACCAAGCACATTGGACTCCGTTATCACTTCATCAGGTCTCTTCTAGAGGATGAAGTATTAACACTAGAGAAGATCCAGGGTAGCAAGAACCCAGCCGACATGATGACCAAGACAGTAACAAAGGAAAAATTGGAGCTGTGCTCAGCTTCAATTGGTCTTCTGAAGTGAAGACAAAGGAAATGACTCACACCATATTTCACAAGGAGTTGCAAGAAGGAGATATCTCAGGGGAAGCCACATTTGTCCCCAAGTGGGAGATTGTTGAAAAATGGAGCTAAATGTGGAAAATAAAGCCAACTTTGTTGAAATTGGCAAGCCACCATTAATAGTCCATGTTCACACCTATTTGGTAAGACACCATTAGCCTACAATCCTCATATGTTCACACCTATTTTATTCCTTCCATTGTTGATTCTTTGTCCAAACTTTCCCTATAAATAGAGGGCAAAACCTCAATGAAAAATACACCACCACAACAAAGAGTGATCTTGTGTAGAGAGCAACACAAGAGAGGCATTTCACAAAATAGGGAGAAAAGTGAGTTGGAGAGAATAGCCTTTGCATAGGCAGATAAAAATACAGTGTAGTATTTTTGTACTCCTCATATTTCGAGTTAGTGAAATATATTGGTGTGGGTCCGTGGACGTAGGCAAATTGCTGAACCACGTAAATCTTTGTGTTTCGTATTTGCATTTTATTTTTGCGTATTTATATTTTCTCAGTCCAATTTATTTGTGTCACATCGATCCTGGGCGGGATTAGTTGCGTCCTAATTTCCAACACTTTTTGCTAGCAATAGAATTTGATCAATGGTGGAGAGAATCTTGAAACTTGGTTGATGAATGGACAAAACTACAGTCCGGTGGCGCGAGTCAATGACTGATCTGAGCATTTACATAACATTCAAAGCTGAACCACTATCAAGACCAGGCGCTGGCCAATTAAGAAGTACCACTGCTGGTGGATCTTGGAGGAGGTTGAATCCAATTTAAACTCAACGTCTTTCGCCACCCGATAGTCCATGAACATAACAAGTGTCTCTTAAGTGTGTAAGCCTGAGTTCATTAAGAAGAGATGCAACAATGGTGGAAATATCAGAACTTTTTGGGTTGAGTAAACAAGTAGAAAAGGCGAAAATACTCATGTATGAAACCAATGTTCTGGGTTGGAAGGTGAAGTATGTAGAGGATTTTGTACCTACTGATGAGAATTCTTACACCATGATTACTCTTACGTCATTAAATACTTAGGGTCTTGAATAGGCATAAAATGAATGGAGATTGAACTGTAAAATCATCATCACTCTTTTCCAACTCAACTTGTGTAAACAGATTGCTTAAATCAAAATATTGGATATGTAGCTTCTCAGCATGATGTCTAAAGTAACAGAAGGTAATATCTCTATTGAGCAAGCATCAGGTAAAAGATAAAAAATCAGAGAAGTCATGAAAAATTGAACAAGTTTGGATTATTGGAGACCTTTGATTGAACATCAAGTGCCTGAAAAAGTTTGATTCAGGTTCAAAAGCAATAGACTAGAATAGAAATGCAATTCAGAAGTGTACTAGCAATCTTTAGTGTATTAAAACAATATTACTTGGTACAATTGGACCATAAAAAGTCTATGTACATTGTTTTCTGTATATTCAGACCACAGTGAACTTTTTGATATATCTCAATAAATAAAGATGACATACATCATCTTCATATTCTCTATCTTTCTCTTTCTCTTTCAATTACCAACAAGAGTTTGTAGATCCCTGCACAAAGAATGTTATAACTAAATTTTGGAAAGTTCAATAGCAGTTGATTTAAAGCATGTCTTGGGTACTAAGAGTTTGGTATAATTCAATGACTTTCTACATATACTTCTTATACTCAAAACTTTTGTCAATTGAAAAACATATGATGCACCTAATTGAAGAAATACTAAAATTTAGACATTTATTTTAGGCTTATTGGCAGAAAATCTCCTTAAATAAATCGTTGATGTTGATGTTTTACCGGTATCAATATTGGTTATATTAAAGGTGGATCTTACTAAAAACTTCTCAATTCAGAATATTCGCTATATAAAA
The DNA here is from genome assembly GCA_963555705.1 of Ligustrum vulgare. Classification (NCBI taxonomy): domain Eukaryota; kingdom Viridiplantae; phylum Streptophyta; class Magnoliopsida; order Lamiales; family Oleaceae; genus Ligustrum; species Ligustrum vulgare. The sequence continues at coordinate 5,298,248 of OY743185.1, forward strand.
GGTGGATGTTGAGGTTTTACAGGTAGCAATACACACATATTACATAAACATCAATGAATTACAGTTCGGTGATAACAAATTGCATTACATAAACAAGATAAATTTGAAGACTTGACCGCGAATAAAACAAGGAATCGTGAACTAATGCCTCGAGATATCTGGGTAAACAAACATAAGAAAATATATGTTGGAGCACTAAATTTGTTGGGCAAACAAACATAATGTTCACTGGAATTTCGTATAATTCATCCTTTATACGTTTCACATCGTTGCATCAATATATCTCCCCTTTTCTTTGCCAATTCTTATTCGACATATCTCAGCATATCGGGTCTTTGACCATGACAAGAGTTTACAGCGCAAAGGTGTCATGTAAAATCAAGTCATCTCCATTACCTTGTACTAGTATTGCTTGCTTTAGCATTCACATGAAATGGCGAGGCGTCGTTGTAGATAAAGCCGATATTCCGGATTTTCACTCTCTCTACCTCTGAAGGAATTTAACCTCCTCCACGCCAACCCAGTTTCTGGGTTGGAATCTTCATCTTCGGCGGCACGTGTACTTCCTTTCCTAAAATTCTTGGCCTTCGTCTTCCTCTTCTCTTTTTGTATTACTATCCGATGAATTAACGAGCATGAACTGTTAGAATAATTAGCACATTCTAGAATATGCTTTTGAATATGCTTAGAATATGCTTAGAATATGCTTTATATGCTTTAGAATATTCTAAGCATATGCTTTTGTTTTGTATGTATATATAGGATTGAGTATTATAATGAATGGTATGGTTTAAGGGTTATCTCTTCTCTCTTTCTTTTCTTCCATTCTTTCTTCTTCCTCTTAATTTATTTGTAGAACATATATAAGGATATATATGTTATTGTGTTTTCTACATGGTATCAGAGCTATTTGATTCACATTGCCTTTGAAAAACGAAATCAGCGTGCATTTTTCTTCTTCGCGAAAACTCTAAACCGTACTGTTTTCACGAATTTCGAGGCACTTGCAGTAGGAATTCCGGTGATATAAGACCATATTCAGAATCTGCAGGTGGAGCCGCGTCGACCGGAGTGGCGCGTGAGAGTACACGCGCCGGCGTAAGGAGGCGCGTGAGTCAGGCAGTCGGATCTTCTGGTGGCGCGTGGGGGCGCGTGCGGCAATTCCTGGCGGCACGGTTGACGGATTTGCGATCGACTATTCATCCTCTATCTGCTTGTGGTGTTGGTTTGCAGTTATCCATTCTTTTTACACACTGCTTTGGCTTGACTTTGTTGGTTAGTATCGTTTTCTCTCTTATAATGGCATCCGATGATTCTCTTCAGGCTATTAATGTGCGTTTGAATGGTAAAAACTATGTTTACTGGAGTCATGTTATGAAACACTTTCTTAAGGGTAAAAAGTTGTGGGGTTATGTCAGTGGAATAGTTGAGAAACCGGAAAATAATGATGCAAATTATGCAACTCTGTTAGATACCTGGGATTCAAATAATTCAAAAATTCATACATGGATAAATAATTCTGTAGAACATAGTATTGGTACACAGTTGGCTAAGTATGAAACGGCAAAGGAGGTTTGGGACCATTTGCAGAAGTTGTACACTAAATCTAATTTTGCAAAACGATATCAGTTAGAGATTGACATTCGAGCATTGCAACAAAAGAATATGAGCATTCTGGATTTTTATACTGCTATGACATCAATTTGGGATGAGTTAACTCTTACTGAACCGGCAGGTCTGAAAGCAAGTGCGGATTATATTATTTATAGAGAGGAGCAACGATTGGTTCAGTTTTTGATGGCACTTCGTAGTGATTTTGAGGGACTCAGAGGTTCTATTTTGCACCGTACTCCTCTTCCATCTGTTGATTCAGTTGTTAGTGAACTTGTTGCTGAGGAGACACGGTTAAAATCCCTTACTGAAGATGTATCTCTTCCACATTCTGGGACTTCAGTTTTTGCTTTACCATCTACACAGAATCGAACCAAAGGACATACACGGTTCCCAAATGATGTTTGTAGTTTTTGTAGACAAAAGGGACATTGGAAGGCTCAATGTCCTAAGTTGTTGAAGTCCCAGCAGTCTTATAGATCCAATGCCCACACAGCAGCGATTGTTCCACCTGTTGGCTCCTCTATACTTGGTCCACCGCCCTCATCTGATTCCCGATTGACTGATCTTAGTGAGCAGTTTCAGAAGTTTTTAGCCTCACAGTCACATGTCATGTCAGCCTCTACTCATGTAGGTTTGTCCTCTCAGAACTCCTCAGGTAAAACCTCCTCGTGGATTTTTGACTCGGGTGCTTCTAAGCATATGTCTCCTAACTCATCACTTTTTGATTATTTATATCCTTCTATGTCATCTTCACCTGTTATGACTGCTGATGGCACCCCGTTGTCCTTAGCAGGTGTTGGTTCTGTTCATACTTCTAATCTATCTTTATCAGATGTCTATTGTGTTCCTAACCTTACTTTAAATCTTATTTCTGTTGGTCAATTATGTGATTCTGATAATTCTGTTCACTTTACTTCTACTACTTGTTATGTACAGGATCCGCAGTCTCGGAAGCTGATTGGGATCGGCCATAGGCAAAGAGGAGGACTTTATGTTCTAGATAATCTGAGACCAGCGCATGTTGCAGCCTCTAGTACTGATTTATCGTCTTTCCATTTGAACTCTTCTTCTTCTAATTTCTATTTATGGCATTCTCGCCTAGGACATGTGTCTGCTAGTCGTTTGAGATTTTTAGCTTCTAAAGGTTGTTTGGGAGACTTAAAACCTCATGATATTTCTGATTGTAGTGGATGCAAACTTGCTAAATTTTCAGCTTTACCTTTTCCTCGTAGTATTTCTTCTTCTATTGCATCATTTGATCTTGTACACTCAGATGTATGGGGCCCTGCTCCTGTTTCTACTAAAGGAGGATCCCGATATTATGTTTCCTTTATTGATGATTATAGTCGTTACTGTTGGGTATATCTTATGAAGCGACGTTCTGATTTTATTTCTATTTATCGTTCGTTTCGAGCACTTATTAAAACTCAACATTCTGCTGTCATTAAATGTTTTCGATGTGATTTGGGTGGGGAATATGTTTCTAATGATTTTCGTGAGTTGCTTGCTCTTGATGGTACAATTCATCAAACTTCTTGTACTGATACTCCTCAACAGAATGGTGTTGCTGAACGTAAGCATAGACACATTGTTGAAACTGCTCGTTCCCTTCTCCTATCTGCCAAAGTACCTAGTGAATTTTGGGGGGAGGCAGTTCTCACTGCTGTCTATTTGATAAATAGGATACCATCTTCTCATTTATCTGGTTTGTCACCATTTCAAACCTTGTTTAGTTATTCTCCTGATTACTCTCTCTTAAAAGTCTTTGGGTGCACTTGTTTTGTTCTTCGTCCTACGGCAGAACGTAGCAAATTAACTCCACGCTCAGCTATTTGTGTCTTCTTAGGATATGGTGAGGGACAAAAAGGTTATCGATGTTTTGATCCTGTCAGTCACAAGTTATATGTCTCTCGTAATGTTGTGTTTCTTGAACACATTCCCTTCTTTTCTATTACAGATAATACCTCTCACATGACCACGTCAGATCTCATTTGTATTGATCCTTTCACTGATGATATTGATAGACCATCTACATATGTCCCTACTATTTGTTCTCCATCTTCGTCATCTGCTACAGGTACACATGCGCCATCTCAGAATGTCCTTCCTTCTCCTATGGATCCCCAAGCACCGTCTGAGGCTGAGGATTCGCAGTCTCCTCCTCCTCGATATCCTCAACGTATACGTAAGTCTGCTCACTTACCCGAGTTTGATTATTCTTGTTATTCTGAGTCCTTTTGTTGTTTTTTGTCTTCCATTCATAAGCTTTCTGAACCTTCATCTTACAAAGAAGCAGCTTTAGATCCTCTTTGGCAACAGGCTATGACTGATGAACTTAATGCTCTACATAAGACAGACACTTGGGAATTAGTTTCTTTACCACCAGGAAAACATGCTATTGGATCTCGTTGGGTCTATAAGATCAAGACCAAATCTGATGGTTCAGTTGAGCGTTACAAGGCTCGATTGGTTGCTAAGGGATTTTCTCAACAGTATGGCTTGGATTATGAGGAGACATTTGCCCCTGTTGCAAAAATGACTACTGTACGTACACTTATTGCGGTTGCTTCTATTCGTCAGTGGAGTCTCTCTCAAATGGATGTTAAAAATGCCTTCTTGAATGGAAATCTTCAAGAAGATGTTTATATGGTTCCTCCACCTGGTGTTCCTCATTCTCCTGGATTTGTTTGCAAACTTAAGAAAGCTCTATATGGTCTCAAACAAGCACCTCGTGCCTGGTTTGAGAAGTTTTCTACAGTTGTGCTCTCTCTTGGTTTTACATCTAGCCATCATGATTCCGCTTTGTTCTGTAGATGTACTTCCACTGGTCGTATTCTCCTTCTGTTGTATGTTGATGACATGATCATTACTGGTGATGATGTTGTAGGGATAACCAATTTAAAATCAGAATTGGCTCGTCTTTTTGAAATGAAGGATTTGAGTCCCTTAACTTACTTTCTGGGGATTGAGGTTGCTTCTTCTCCTCGAGGTTATATGCTCTCTCAGTCTAAATATGCTGCAGATGTCGTTGAGCGTGCTCGTCTTACTGATACTAAAACAGCTGATACTCCTATTGAGGCTAATGTTCGTTACTCATCTTCTGATGGTGAACCACTGTCTGATCCTACTTTGTATCGTACTATTGTTGGTTCCCTTGTCTATCTTACCATTACTAGGCCAGACATTGCTTATGCTGTGCATGTTGTCAGTCAGTTTGTTTCAGCACCTACCATGGTTCACTGGGCAGCGGTTGTTAGAATCTTGCGCTATCTTCGTGGCTCTTGCTTTTAGAGTATTTTATTCTCATCGACCTCCTCCTTAGAGCTTCGAGCTTACTCTGATGCAGATTGGGCTGGGAACCCAACTGATCGTAAGTCCACTACTGGCTACTGTGTATTTTTGGGTGACTCTCTTATCTCATGGAAAAGTAAGAAGCAGACAGTAGTTTCTCGCTCATCAACTGAAGCAGAATATCGCGCTATGGCCTCCACTACTACTGAGATTGTGTGGTTACGTTGGCTACTTGCAGATATGGGTGTTTCTATTTCATCTCCCACCTCTATGTATTGTGATAACAAGAGTGCCATCCAGATCTCACATAATTCAGTGTTCCATGAGCGCACGAGCACATTGAAATTGATTGTCACCTTGTTCGTCATCATCTTCAGCATGGGACTATTACCTTACCTTTTGTCTCTTCATCATTGCAGCTTGCAGACTTCTTCACCAAGTCCCATCCGACTTCTCGCTTCCGATTCTTACTTGACAAACTCTTGTTGCTTCATGCTATAGCATCGTGAGTTTGAGGGGGGATGTTAGAATAATTAGCACATTCTAGAATATGCTTTTGAATATGCTTAGAATATGCTTAGAATATGCTTTATATGCTTTAGAATATTCTAAGCATATGCTTTTGTTTTGTATGTATATATAGGATTGAGTATTATAATGAATGGTATGGTTTAAGGGTTATCTCTTCTCTCTTTCTTTTCTTCCATTCTTTCTTCTTCCTCTTAATTTATTTGTAGAACATATATAAGGATATATATGTTATTGTGTTTTCTACATGAACAACTTCCTTTCCTATTTATCTCGTCATTTAGAGTGATACCAATTAGTGTTGAGATATTTCAGTTTGAATTGGAGAATCACTACTGGGAATGCGTGGGAGAGGGAGGAAATGACTGCCCCTGCTCGCATGATCCGTAATTTGCTCTTTTTCCAGTTTTTGAATTATATATATATATATATAATGAGTGATTTTATTGTTTTAACTTTTATGTAACTGACAATTAAATATTAAATTATTATTTTTTTCAAAACTATCCATTATAATTAAACATGTCAAATCTACAAAATGTTTATTTCTACATGACATTTTTTTAAGACCGATTTTTTAAGGTGGCAAATATCAAATTAAGGTTTCAAGCATGAGTATCAGTCAAAAAACTCCATTAATGTATGGATATTTATGTGTAGATACCATGTCAATACCTAATTTCATGATGGGTCGAATTAGGTTAACAGGCAATTCAGTATATAAAATCAGTTATGGTCCCTGAATCAAACGTATTGTTCATTCTTTTTTGACATCCCATCATCAGAGAGAAAATAAGGACTACGTATTGATTTGGAAGATCCAACCGCCGAATCGTTCATCGTGAATCATGTTTGATTAAAGTACGCTTCCGCTTCAATTATTCATTCTTGATAATTCAGTATGATGATTTTGGATCATAGATAAATAATTATATGTGATGAATTTTCTAACAAGTGGTATCAGAGCCAATCATCATGTTTAATTATCAGTTTTTCATACGTATATATGATTAATGAAATTTAAATGGATTTGGATTATGCCCACTGCTAAACTTTGAAAGCACTAGACTGCGTATATATTTCTTTTGGTTCAACTAATTTGTGGGCGAATAATCTTTTCCATTATCAAAGTTATTCAACTTGTGGAATTTGAGTTCAATAAATTATTAAGACGGTTATGAAATCTATGAGAAAATCGAGTTGATATATTGTTTATATGAATTTCATGCTTTGGGTGTATTCGGATTGGGTTGGGTATTGAGTATGGATTTTGAATCTGGTTTTGGTCATACATATAATCTGGTTTTTTGATTTTGGTATTCAGATTCAGAAATTTGAATTTGAGGTGATGAAAACCGGTTTCTGTATATATCATATCATGTATATAAAATGTGTTGATTAAGGATGTGGTGGTGTGAACCGGTGACAACAGTCGCCGCCGGCGTTCGCGGCTGCTTCCAGCACATCCTGCAGACGCAGCGCCAATCGCAACGGTGTTCCTGGTCGCCGGCCACGCTTGTGACGGGGACTGGTGTCCATGGTGGAAACAATGGTGGCGGCTAGGTTTAAACCCTAGATGCATTTTGGTTTGGGGAAGATGATTTCGGGGACTCAATGTGCAATTTCATATTTTTGGGTTTATTGCACAATTAGGTCCCCTTATCTTACTAAGGAATTAAGTTGATCTCTATCAGGTTATGGAATTTATAACTAAGCTCCTAAAGTTATAAATTATTTAAGTTGGGACTTTTTTAAGTCAATGATTTTATAATTCAGTCCCTAAATATTTATAATTTCCTACTTTATTTGGTCCATAAAGTTTGAAAATTTTCATTTTCAGTCCTTAAAGTTTGAAAATTTTCTAATTCTACCCGTAAAGTTTCATATTCTCTATTTTGGACCTCTAAAGTTTGATATTCTTTCAAATTGGGACCTAAAATTTTGAATTTCTCTAAATTGGTCAATAAGGTTTTAGAAAAATTGTAATTTAAGTCCTTCAAGCTTAAAATTTTTCATAATTGGCCACCAAATGTTTAAGAATATTTCAATTGACCCTCCCAACTTAAGAATTGCTTTATTCTAAAGTTTTGAATTGATAATTCAAATCCTAAAGTCAAAGATATATGCAAATCAGTGATTTTAGTTTCAAATCTTGGTACATCAAACTCTTTTGAGAGATATAATATTCGAAAGTAAGTTAGTTGAAGTAACATGTTGCCAAAGCAACCTCTCTTGTGGATATTAATTAACTTAGAATATTAGAAGGTATTTGTGTGTGTGCTATTCATGTGGATGTTGATCGGCCCAAAGGAAGGTCAATATTTGGCTCAAATTTCACATGCACCTGTGGTGGTAGACACGTGGAAATTATTTGGTTTAATGTGTGATTAATAAATCGGTCCAAAGAAAGGTTTATTGGTTGACATGTCTTATTGCCAGTATTTGATCACTACATTAAGAGAAAATTATGTGTTTATGTGTTATTTCATGCGGATATTGATCGTCCCAAAGGAAGGTCAATGTTTGACTCGAATTTCACACGAACTTGTGGTGATAAACACGTGACGGTTATTTGGTTTAACGTGTTATCAATAAATCGGCCCAAAGAAAGGTTTATTGGTTGATATGTCTTACTGTCAGTGTTTGATCACTATACCAAGAGTACCACTTGCAAGTCAATAATTCTGTCCAAAGACTAAATATTGATGTTGTGCTAGGTATCTTGTAATGGGCAGTACCATTATTTGAAAGTATGATTTGCATAAAAAAGTACTTATGTGAGCTATTTTTTTCAAGTGTTCTCTATTTGGTTTTAAATTTTGCTAGTAGTATCTCTGCAAGCTTAAATTTAATCCCTGTGTTTATGGAACGACCTCAAGGATTGGACAGAGAACATTAATATTGTTCTTGGCTGCTTGGATCTAGACCATGCACTAAGGATTGAGTAACATTCTCCTCTGACAGATGAAAGTTCATATAATAAAAGGAGGAACTTTGAGAAGTGAGATTGCTCATGTCGCATGAGTCTAATGATCATTAAGTGCGGCATTTCGGAAGCCTTTAGTGGCACAGTATCTGAGAAGGTAAATGATGACAATGAGTTCCTTGCCAAAATTAAGAAACATTTTGAGAAAAACGATAAGGCTTCACAAGCACGCTTATGCAAAGCTTGATTTCATTAAATTATAAAGGAAATTGGAACATAAGGGAGTACATCATGTAGATGTCTCACACTGCTTCAAAACTTATGACACTAAAACTCGACCTGTCTGATGACTTACTCGCGCATTTGGTATTGATATAGCTTCCTGCACAATTCAGTCAATTTTAGGTTAGTTATAACTGTCAAATGAGAAATGGACTCAGTCAATTTAAGGTCAGTTGTAACATCAAAGGGAGAAATGAACTCTAAATGAGCTCTTTCTATTTTGTGTGCAAGAGGAAAAAAAGTTGAAGCAGGACAGAACTGAAAGTATTGACATGGAAAATACCTCTAAAGATAAGGGCAAAAAAACAAATAAAGAACATAGTAAAGACATTAAGGGTTGTTTCTTTTGCCATAAATATGAACATTTAAAGAAAGGTTGTACATAGTACCAACTAAAACTGCTGCTAAAATACCTTAAGAACTTTTGACAGGCAGATAACCTAGTCTAAAGTACTTCCACATTTGGGAATGTGAATGTCCAGCTAAGGCTAGGCATTATAGGCCACATAAAGTAATTGGACTCCAAAATAGTAAGCAGCTACTTTATTAGTTATTCTGAGCAATCTAGGGGCTATAAATTTTATGATCCCACACTTACGTCAGTTTTTGAAATGAGAACTGCAACATTTTTTGAGGATGTTGAGTTTGGGGGGAGAAATAAGGTTAGAGATATTGTTTTTAAGGAAGAAGTTGAGGAATGATCAGTTTCGATTCCCACTATTGCTTTTGACAATGTGCAAGTTTCTATGCATGTCATTGATCAAGAAGTATATCCGGAACCTCAACTGGACAATGTTGAAGAACTTCTCATCCAAAATAAGGTAAATTTTAGAAATACAAACTCAACAACCTCAATAACTAAAGTCATTAAAGAGATTTACGAGAGAAAGGAAAAATGTTATTCCGGATAATTTAAATAGTATTTCTCCAAGAACATAAGAAAAATAATGGAATGGTGGAAGATGGTTCAATCAATTTCCATCAAGCCATGCAGGGTTCTAACTCTCAAAAATGGATTGATGCCATAAATAAGGAGTATACATATGCAAGACAATAAAGTTTGGGATCTTGTCCGTTTACCAGAAGGTGCGAACCTCATTAGTCTTAAATGGATTTTTTAAACCAAGAGGGATTCGATAGGTAATGTGAAAAGATATAAGGTTCGTCTTGTAGGGCCTTACACAGAATGATGGCATTGACTATAAAGAGACTTCTTCTTCGGTTTGGATGAAAGACTCTTTCAGGAAAGTTAGGTTGTTACACATTTTGACCTCGAGTTACATCAAATGGATACTAAGGTGGCGTTTCTCAATGGCGACATTGATGTGACAATCTATATAGTGTAATCAGAAAACTTTGTGTTAGTGGACCCAAAGAATATGATTTTCAAATTAAAGAAATCCATTTGTGTGCTTAAGCCAGCTTCATGTTAAAGGTAATACAAATTTCATCAAGTAATTATCTCATTTGGTCTTGAGATTAATGTTATTGATGGTTGCGTGTATTACAAGTTCAGTGGGAGTAAGTATATTTTTCTGGTTTTCTATGTTGATTATTGCTTGCCACCAATGATATAGGCATGTCACATAAAATTATGAGATTTTTGTCAAGGAATTTTGAGTTTAAAAATCTTGGTGACATCTCTTTTGTATTAGGGATTCAGATACACCGGGAACGCTCTCGGGGTATTCTTGGATTGTCACAAAAGGGCTATATCAATAAAGTACTTAAGAGGTTTGGCATGCAAGACAGTAAATCAGGGGACACCCCTATCGCTAAGAGAGACAAATTAGTCTCAACTAATGCCCGAAAAGTTATCTTGAAGTTAAAGAAATGCAGAGGATCCCATATAGTTAAGATATAGAAAATCTGATGTATGCTCAAATTGTATGCGTTCGGATATTGCATACATTATTGGGATACTAAACAGATATTTAAGTAACCCTGGGATGGATCATTTGGAAAGCAGCCAAACATGGGTTATAAGGTATTTAAAGAGAACAAAAGATTACATGCTCACATACAGAAAATCGAATCAGTTGGAGATCATCTGGTATTATGATTCTGATTTTGCTAGATGCCAAAAATAGTAGGAGATTCACATCAGGCTACATCTATCTGCTAGTTAGAGGAGCTATTTCCGGAAGGAGTGCTTAGCAAACACTTTAGCTTCTTTCACCATGGCAGCAGAGTTTGTAGCATATTTTGGGGGTATCTAATTATAGAATATAGCTGCGAAATTTTGTCACTGGGCTGCGTATTCTGTACGGTACAGAAAGACCCCTAAAGTTATATTGTGATAATAACTTAGCAGATTTATATTCTAGTAACAACAGGAGCTCAACTAAGTCAAAATACATTGACATAAATTCTTGGTTGTGAAGGATACAATTCAGAGTGGACACGTGTCAATAAGAGCACATTGGGACAAACTCCATAATTGCGGATCCGCTAACTAACCCAAGGTCTTTCATGAGCTCATTACTCATATGAGTGTTGTATTTTTTGAGGATATTTGGTTTCAGTGGGAGTTTGTATTTTGGATTCTATAGACACATTTATTGTCCTTTTGGATACATTTTAAAGTTAAAGTTATTTACAGCTGTAAGGTTTCAAGTTTATTATCTCTGAACTCGTTTGAGGATTATCTCACTAAAGTTGGACCAGTTGGAAATAGGCATGTTAAATAACACATTACATTTAATTTCCATGCTACACATCCATACTTGATCCATGTCATTCAGTTATGTCGATATACGTGACCATTGATGGGTTTAGTTACGATAAATGTAGCGAAAACCGCTTTGATCCTATGTTTATATGATTGATGGACCGGATTGTTTGGGGATGCATTCAATAATGATAGCAAAATTCTGAGTACTCATAAGGTTATGATTGATACACAATTGTAAGGTTACACATATAGCCCATGTGGGAGATTGTGAGGATTTTAATCAATCGTGTTAAGCCCATTTAAAGTGATCTAATAAGGATTTGGTATATCGGGATTTTATGCATCTAATTAATGTATGGGTTTTATGTGTAGATACAAGGCTAATACCTAATTGCATGATGGGCCGAATTAGGTTAACAGACAATTCAGTATATAAAGTCGGTTATGGTCCCTGAATCAAACGTATTGTTCATTATTTTTTGACATCCCATCATCAGAGAGAAAATAAGGACTACGTATTGATTTGGAAGATCCAACCGTCGAATCGTTCATCGTGAATCATGTTTGATTAACTTCAGTTATTCATTCTTGATAATTCAGCACGATGATTTTGGATCATAGATAAACAATTATCTGTGATGAATTTTCTAACAAGGACTTCCTTACTGATATATTTCTCTCAGTTGATTGATCGACTTTATGTGGTTTAAATATTATTTGATTCTTTATTTTTGTTGGTGAATCTTGATAAACATTTAAACTGTTGAATCTCTTTTCTTTTGCTGCCCCTAAGTTTAAGCATTATATAAATTACTGTTATAATTTCTTGTTTTTGCAACAGCAAACTAACTTCCGCACAATAAATTCAAGAACAAGTACATGAATGTTCATTGCTTAATTTACTAAAACATCCAAGCACCTAAACAGTTTCTCATTAGTAAAGAGAAAGATGGAAAAAAAAAATATGCAAAGAGAGAGAAAAGAAACAGGAACTTGAGACACCATTTTTCAACACCAGCAACTATAAAATACATCAGCTTGTACAAAATAAGGATGTACAAAAAAATCGTCAAAACTCAAATCGAATCGAAACCGTTGGTTCGGTTCTACGTGGATCCGCCAATATTTTCAAACCACACCAAACATTTCAAAATGGTTTGGTTTAGGTTTCAATTTTTAAAAATCGTTTAAATCAAACCAATCTGCTAATTTTTTAATTAAAAAATTAATTTTTATTCATTTAAATTTAGAGTTTTTTTCCCAAAAAAATCAAATTTATCTAATGAATAAGAGTTCTCGTCTATTTTTTTTTAAAAAAAGTTCTCGTCTAATGTCCAACCATAAAATCTCATTAACTTTTAACTCATACCACCTTTTAACAACATACTTCAATCCTAAAATCCCATTAACATATAATCCACACCATCCTTAAACAACATACTCCAACTCCAAAAGCTCATTTAAGTGATATTCAAACCTAAAACGTTCCCACTTTCCAATTTAATCAGTAGTTTTCTGTTTTCACTTGTTTTCCTTACTTCCTTCCAACTTTCAAGTTCATCTTCATTAATGTCAATTAGATTCTTATAACAATAGACAGAGGCGATATGAGTACTTCCAATTTCTTCTTGCATTTGATTTTATTTTTGAAAGTCATGGAAGATTTTTCGATCTATATCAGAAGGTTTGAATCAAAGTAAGAATTTGAATATCACATGTTTAAGTTTCTTTGCAAGAAATATCATTTGATTATTTTATTTTTTTTAGAATTTATTCCTTGTTGAATTCCAGAATCTGGACAACAAAGGTAAACCAGCAAGAAGAGAGTAAAGACAAATGTAATTAATGTGAAAAATTGTACAAGCATCATGCTATTAATTATGGGACTGGTAATTTATCGAATCATATCACACATTTATGTAAGAAAAGTATCCGTATATGATTTCAAATAAAAAGCAAAAAGAATGACTAGTTATGGTATGTCTAAGACTAGTGATTTTTCTAAGAATTTTGATGACGATGACATGTCATGTTTGTTCGGAAAGAAGTTTGGGAACAAATACAATGCAATTACAAATTTACGATTGTTTTTTAACTTTATATTTTTATTTTGAATTGAAAACAAATTCGAATGAATTTAACATCTAACATGATTAATTCTCGTATTTGCTTATATATTAACTTATTTTATCTTTATATTAAAATATACGAGTTAATTTAACATCTAAAATATATTATATTCAGTGGCGGATCCACATGTAGGCGAGGTAGCGCGGCCGCGCTACCTGGCCGTCGATGGACCGCCGAGCGCCCTTGTGGCGTCGTGCTGTTGTGCAAGGTTTCAAATTTTTTTTTCTAAAAAGAATTGGAAATTGAGAAACCTGTCGCCAACCATTGCGACAAGCAGGGGAAGAAGAAACCTGTCACCTGGAAGAAGAAACCTGTCGCCTGTCGGGACTCAGCCATGGCATCGGCGACAAGCAGGGGAAGAAGAAGGAGTATACCACGAAGAAGAAGGAGTCCCTGTCCATTTTGGTTGGATTTTGGGCTTTTACTTAAGTTTTATTTGGTTGGGCCTTATTAAATTAGCCCTACATCCATTTCTATTAGTCTGACTTTCTATGATTTGGGCTTTATTTGTTGTAATATTTATTTCATTATCTAATATTGATTGATTATTTTTTAATATTATTTAATTGCATGATAATAAATTTTAGTTTTAATTTTTTCCAATTTGATCACTTGTGAGCCTCATATTCCCCTTACTTGAATTGTGAATTGAGATTTGGTAAATATTTTATTCGATTTACGAATTGTGATTATAGATTAAAGGTTGTGAATTGAAATTTGACGATTATTTGATTTGATTTGTGAATTATGATTATTAATTAAAGGTTGTGAAATGTGAATTGTGATTTGGTGAATATTTGATTTTATTTGTGATTATTGATTTACATAGTTTTTTCAACCTAAACGAAAGTCTTAACTTATTTTGCCTCTTATTTTATTTTGTATTGGATTATATTTTTATATTTTAGGATGATACACTTATTGATTAGTTTTTAATATTATTTAATTAAATATTAGATAAAAAGATTAGTTATTGCGCCGTCATCCATCATCGGCCAACGGTCAATGATCCACGGTCAACTGCCGACCACTCTAGCTGGACTTTAGTCCTAGATCCGTCACTAATTATATTATATCGATAGGTAAAAACCGCGAATTAAAACCGAACTAAACAGCAAAAAAAAAAGGTTTGGTTTGGTTTGGTTTGTAAAATGAAATGTTTGGTTTAATTTGAGAAAATTTCAAACGCTTGAAATGGTTTGGTTTGAAAATATGTTAAAAATCGCACGAACTGGACCGCGTTCACCCCTAGTACAAAAAATACCATCTTCCTTTAACTACAGAAGAATGGTAGCAGAATGCTGCACAGTTACAGGGAACTTGAAAAAAATTAGTTGAATTCCTGAGCAATCAAAGAGGAATTCGGCTTGCAGTTCCAAATTTCTACAGCAATCTCATCGATCAAAACCTAGAATAGATGCTCAGCAATCTGAATGCTAGTTTTAATTTTTTCGACGCAGAAATCTGTCTTTGTCGATTTGGCCTCCGTTGTCGAAAATTAGAACAAATCAACTGCTTGCATTTGCCGATCAGACATCTGTTCTAGAGAAGTGATGCCGTCAGAGGGAGATAATGTCGCGATAAATAGGTTGGTGTGAATTGTGAAGTGATAGAGAAGAAGAGGAATTAGAGAAGAAAGAAAGAGACGAAGACAGAGATGAGTTGGGATTCTGTTTGGGTTAGTAAATAAAGAATAACTCTATTTTCACAATGTGATCCACAACGTGGATGTCAATCCACTCACATGGGTTGGGGGCCACAAAATTTTGAATTTTGTGGCCCCCAACCCATGTGAGTGGATTATCATCGACATTGTTGATTACATTGTGAATGTAATATTGTTGGTAAATAAATATCTGGTTTAATAAAATAAAATGGTTTAAAGTTACCTGATTTTAAAGGGTTAAAGTACAAAACGTCCATACCTTTGACATGTATTGTGAAAAACATCACAACGTTGTGATTTTTGATGCTGAACATTCCAACATTTACATTTTCTTGTTGGAGATGTCATTTTTGTTATATTTAACCATATTTCAACGTTAAATTGAAATTGAACAGTAAACGTGAGGGCATTTTTGTCCAATTCCATTTTTAATTCATTTTTTAAGGGTAATTGACACAAAACGTCTCTATGTTTGACACTCATTGTGGAAAAACGTCCCTACGTTTTTTTTTTGGCCAATAACGTCCCTACCTTTAGATTTTCTTGCAGATTAGTCCTCAAATTTTACTTTTCTTTCAATTTAGTCATTTCGTATTTAATTTAAAGGTCATTGTCTTCAAACGTGTATAACTTTTGATCTACAACTCCGAATTGCACTCCGTTTTTTGCGTTGAACTCCAAATTCAACCATATTTCTTATGATGTATCGTGTGCTCATTTATTAAACACTTCGTTTTGACTTTTGTATTGTAGATACTTATTTTGTTAGGATATCATTGATTAACGTGAATTGATTTTTGTAAATTTTATTGAAACAATGAAATTTTAATTTTAATGTGTTTTCGGCGGCCAGCGGAATTTATAAATTTGATTTTTTTGACTTTTTTTTATTTTTTAAGGTAAAATGTTTGGTTAAAAATTGATATGTTTAGCCCCTGTTTGAGCTATATTATAATCTCAAATTACTTTTTGAACAACACACAATTTCTTTCTCCAATTTTTAAAAATTGATTTGAAGAAAGAAATTGTGTGCTGGTCAAAGAGTGATTTGAGATTATAATATGGCTCAAACAGAGGCTAAACATAACAATTTTTAACCAAACATTTTACCTTAAAAAAATAAAAAAGTGAAATAAATTCAATTTATAAATTTTGCTGGCCGTCGAACACACACTATAATTAAAATTTCGCTATTTCAATAAAATTTACAGAAATCAATTTACGTTAATTAATGATGCCCTAACAAAATAAGCATCTACAATACAAAAGTCAAAATGAAATGTTTAATAAATGAGCACATGATACATCATAAGAAAGATGGTTGAATTTGGAGTTCAACGCAAAAAACGGTGTGCAATTCGAAGTTGTAGATCAAAAGTTATACACGTTTGAAGATAATGACCTTTAAATCAAATACAGAATGATTAAATTGAAAGAAAAGTAAAATTTGAGAACTAATCCGCAAGAAAATCTAAAGGTAAGGACATTATTCGCCAAAAAAATGAACATAGGGACGTTTTTCCACAATGAGTGTTAAACATAGTGACGTTTTGTGTCAATTACCCTTAAGAAATGAATTATTAGAAATGAAATTGGACAAAAATGCCCCTCATGTTTACTGTTCAATTTTAATTTAACGTTGAAATATGGTTAAATATAACGAAAAGGACGTATCCAACAAGAAAATGTAAAGGTTGGGACGTTCAACGTCAAAAATCACAACGTTGGGATGATTTGCACAATATATGTCAAAGGTAGAGACGTTTTGTGCTATTAACCCAATTTTAAAATCTAAAAGTGTGGTTTTGTGTAAATTTCCCTGGACTTATACTTCTGCCCGTGTAGGCCCAAGTATCATGGGTGTACTGACAAGTGGTCCATTAGCCATTCTCTAGGCCTTTATGTTCATTGGGCCTGTTCTCCAGATCCGTCGAGAGAGCGAGCCATGGCTCATCCTTCAAACTCGGAACTTAAGTAATGTAACCACGAGATGCACATTTTACCCACAGTTTTCAAATTTGATCCAGTCAGTGATCCATTCCAGACAGACCTTTGGGTCACTGTATGGTATATATATGGGAAAATTAAACAAAACCAAAATACACAATCCCAAAAGAGAAAATTACACGGAAACAAGTTTTTAAAGAACAAATTTTCCACCCCCACCCCACACCACAAAACCGTTTACCCACAGCTACAACCGGAAAATATCACTGACACAAATCAAGCCTCCTACTTCAATTTCACAAATCAACCAGTTGCCATAGTTCTCTCTAGTAATGAAAAACTTATGAATTCACGTACAAAATTATTTTATTGAAAGAATATATGATTAAAAATGAGATTGAAATAAACTTTGCCAAACAAATGTCTAAATAAACTTCCTAAAACTCAGGTAGCGTTTTTTAATGCTACACAGTAAAATAAAATTAAGATGAGAAAAGTCATTGAAATTAAGTTTCCAATAAAAGTTTAATGTAATTTGTAAGTGATGCAAAATTGGCTTGGATAACACTGCCTCAACAAGTGCATGGAATATGCAATTGGACTACTTCAAGCTCAAATACTAAGAAGAGTCATTGGACCCAATAAAGCTAAAAACAGCTACTGTCCAAACTCGACTTTCAGAGTCAAGTGATTAATATGAATATAACCATGATTGAGCGACCCACATGAAAGAAGAGCTGACAGAGCCTTGAATTGAATAGTCCCCCACATTCAACAAGATTACTTGCCCACCTCAAAGGAATTGAAAAATCAGTTACCCACAATCTTGTAAAAATATGAGGAGTAAATGAAAGAATGAAAGACGATCAATGTGATTAATGGCAGTACAAGTATAAAATGGGGGTAAAGGAGTAGAGTATAGGACAAGTCATTTTTTTATTTATTTTTTTTTACCATCGTACATCTCCTAAAGAAGCTCTAAATGTAATAAACATGCTCTCCCCCTCCTCCTGATGTACATTATCCAATTTATTATATAAAACATTCAAAATACATTTGGATCGGATCACGAGTCCGGCCACAATTTGTCTTATTCTTTACGTAATTCTTATACGTTTTTTATTGCGTTGACGAGGAGGAGGATGAACCATTTTCGACATCAACATAATTATTTCACAAATGGGACATTCTTATAAGTCGTAATAGATTATTGAAACCTACATTTTTTAAAGGCACTTAATTATTTCCTAACCCATAAGCTAATCAAGCATATGCTCTTGTAATTGGGATAAAGGAAATAGATGTTTGCACAAATATCCAACTTTTTTGGTATTATAATTGAAAGTTACGTTAAAAAATCTTAAAAACACTTTTTTTTATTACTAAAAAATAAGTTCTTCATCACAAGTTACATATTATGATAGTTATAATACTTTCAAATTTTTGGTATCATAATCTGAATCTTTTTCAAATTTTTATAATACTTAAGGTGAAACTTTAGTATAACACTTTTATACTTTCAACTTTTTATAATATTTTCATTATATTCGGTCAGACATTTTTTCAAACACGTAGAATTGATGAAAATTCAATGGTGACGCCTTTCAACAATACACTCAGTCTCGTTGGAGAAAAGGGAAGTGGCATAGCGGTGGTGACACGGTGTTTGAGAGAATATTATAAGTTTTTAAGAGTAAAAATCAATTAAAATATAAATGTAAGTAAAATTTCAATAAGAGATAAAAAGGTAATATGAAGTGCAATTATCCTTAAAGGAAAATTAAAGAAACCCACCCTTCAAAATTTACAATTCAAATATAAAGGGGAAAATTTTAATTTTTAATACTAAGGTATTATTTATCTCTTTACTCTTTCTTTCCTAACACTAATCGGTGGTGGTGAGATATATGATGCGATGGCGGGGTCGTTTGGGTTGGTGGGCTGTGAGAGAAGAAGTGGCAGTAGATGGTGGTGGAGGTTGTGGTGGTTAGTTTGAGGTGGTTGTGCATTGGAAGTGGTGTTGGTGCTTTAGTGTTGTGGTGGTTAGTTTGAGGTGGTTGTGCGTTGGAAGCGGTATTGGTGTTTTAGGTGGTATTGGTTGTGGTGGAGTATGGTAAGATGAGAATATGCGGAGGGGATGAAGTAATTGGTCATAAATAGTCATATGATTGTGGTTGAGCACGGTAAGATGAGAATATGTTGATGAGATGAAATAATTGATCATAAATAGTTATAATTCACACAGATCCAGTCATAGTCAATTTATTACATGTCACAAATAGTCACATTTTTCACAAACATAGTTACAAACAGTCACATCTCATATAGATTCGATCACCCTTATCTTGAAATTGATCACAAATAGTTACAATTCATATAGACCTGTTCAGAGTTAATGCATTGTAGGTCACAAATAGTGACCTTCATAAAACATGGTCACAGCTAATTTTTAGTACTTTTGTTGCTGAAAAGTCGAACTTGGCTGTAAATAGCAAGATCAACTAGGCATCACCACCTTTCCAACAACTAGAATCATCGGCGTCGTCGCCACACTAAATATTTAGGTACACATCTATATTAATATCATTACCACCCTCCAACACCAACTGGAGGTCCATATCATGACCCGAACATGAATCTTCATTACCAACCAGTTCTTGAGTTGACAAGTAACCTAATAATTACCAAATCTCACTAGACACTAGGCCATCGTAAATTGATTGTCTTTTTAATTATTTTGTGATCATCAAGTGAATACGAAATTGTATATTTGTTCGTTGTCACTATACAGGACCATCATGTAGTGTATGAACTTACATATATTATGTCGTTACCTTTAATTGAAATCATACACAAGTATAATTGTAAGCGTAGAAATATAATTTCTAGGTCGCCATGACCATTATATTTCATCTCGACTTCGTACCTTTAGTGGGTCTACCCTATTAAAATTCTTCAAGAAAATTATAATAACCGCGTACAAAAATTGTTTCCTTTCCAGTACAAAAATTCATTGGAAATCGGTGGTTGGCTCCTCCCAAGTCCCACCTATTGAATTATTGAGGACCACCATTGAATCAAAGATAAAACAGATTAATGGGTTGATTGAACTTTGACATATCAATGTATATTGATCCGGAGCCATAAATTTTACTATTTTAGAGATGATTGTCCTGTGATTTATTAATCGGATTACATTAGTGTCAAGTTGCTAATGAAATGTCACTCTCAAAGACTCAAAATTAGCATATGGTTTGGTTAAATTTGTTTATAAACAAAGAAACAGTAATCATTAAAATTTATTAAAAAATATAATTTTTCAGATCACTTTTCAATCATACACATTTTATTTCTCCACTTTTTAACTACACATTTTACCTCAAAAACATAAATAAACAAATTTATAATTGTTACAGTATTACCAAAAAGAGATTTTGTTTATAAACGGTCACGGACAATATCTAATTGACAGTTATTTTGAAAAGTCAATAATTTTCAATTAGTCAAAAATTTCTTTGACCCCATGTGAATGTGTTGTCCACTAAATTAGTCAAATGTGCTGTTCATTTAACATTTTTCTATCCGTATATAATCCTATATAATAAAAGAATCTTTTTGAAAGATACTATTCATAAGTCAATAAAGTCACCGAAGTCACTTGAGCAGAGCCGCCACAAAGCTGAATGAGCTGCATGTTCATTTCTTTTTTTATCTAACAAAAACGGGTCTGCTTGGTTCTTTAAAAAATTGGTTTACTAGAATGTGTCTTGCAAAGCTTCATGACACGTTAATAGACTCATTAATAAGATTTTTCTAGAACCAGTTTAGTCCTTAGTCTTGTTTCTTTCAATTAAACATGCAAATACTCAACCTTAAAATTTCTTCTACGTCTCCACGCTGATGCTTAGCAATACGAAGTCCACGCCAATGCTCCCGTCACTGTGAAATTTTTTTTGCAATGAGTGTTTATTTTTATTTTTATTTTCATGTTTTTAGCTTAGTTTTTCCCTCCTTTTGTTTTGGCCTTTTTTTTTTCACGTTCAAACTTCATCGTTTGAAATGTGTTCAGATTATCGGAACTTTGCTCGCAATGATAGCCTTTTGGTGGTTTGTATGTTGGGTTCTTTATGTTGATCGATTTTTTTTTTCTTTAGTACATGGTTTACTTTTCAAATATACCTTATTTTTTTTTTTTTTGTAGTAAAACTTCGATCGTGTAATATCTTGTTCGTTGAATTTGAATTTGAATTTTTTTTTTTTTTGTGTAGTGAAGAAGAAATTATAGGTCGTTATACTGCTAAAGAATCTAGCTCGAAGGTTTGTTGACAGTATATTTCATTTTCTTTTTCTCTAAAATAATGTTGTTGGACATACGTTTTTGATAGATGTGCTTTTTTTTTTTTTACTAAAACGTTTATGAATCCTATTTCAAAAGTAGTTTGATAGATGTGTTTTTTTTTTTTTTTTACTAGAAGGTCTATGAAGCCTACTTCAAAAGTAGTTTAATAAATGTGATTTATTCTCCTTTTTTTTACCACTTTGTGTACATATATTAAGGTTTTGTTGTATGGTATAATTTCGAAAGAATAACTTTCCATTTTAATTTTCGACCAGAGGTTGACATATCTAGGGGTGGACGTTTGTCCATTCGGTTCGGTTCCTTTAATAACAAGAATCGAACAATTTCGGTTCAAATATTTGTTATTTTTCGGTTCTTATTAAAAGAATTAAATTTGATACAAATACGAAAAATATCTAATTATTTGCAAAAACTAAAGCTAAATAGAGCAGCCAAAACATATCAATAAAACTTGATAAACTTAAGCTCCAAATTGAAGGAAAAGAAATAACCAAATAATCTTGATATAAGTATATAATAATGATACAATCATATCGATGAAAAAATTTAAAGCAAAATATATTTTAAAAATACATCAATAAAGTTTTTTAAATATCAAAATTTCATGTAAGATGCAATATGATATGAAAATTTCAACAATTATCATGTAAAACAATATAAAAAATGTCAAAAGTGTCATGTAAGCTTAATTTAAATTAAGAATGTTCGGTTCTTTGTTCGATTTTTCGATTTTCAAGTAGGAACCGATCGATTTTCGGTTCCCTATTTTTTTATTTCGGTTCGATTTCGGTTCTCTTTTTATCCTAAAGAATCGACTAGTTTCGATTTTTTTGTTCGGTTTCGGTTCAGTTCTCTCAGTTCCAAATTTTTTGTCCAACCCTATACAGATCCACTGGTTTTCTTTTTTTCTTTTTTGTAACTGAATTGTAATTGTAAGTATTCCTCTGATTTATAATTATTCTTTCTAATTCTTTTACTATCTTTTCTGTGTTATGTGTATGTATATATGAACAAATGTGTTTCCTTTGTATTTACTATTTTAGTATTCACTTTCAAAGGTAGTTTTATTAGCACAAGCACTCTTCTGTTAGAGACAAAATATTTCTTTTTATTTTTTTACTGCATTTGAGTTTGAATGTGATTTTTATTTTTTATTTTTTCTAGGACACGTATTACTTTTTATTTTGGTTGCACTGCTTGATCTTTGTACTTTTTGTGGATCCTGCTTCTAAGGTATTACTCTCAATACATACAATCTAATTTCATGAAAATCATAATTATTTCATTTACTTCTTTTTTTTCCTTACATTTTGTTGTACGCTAATTAGATGTTTGTTAAAAAATTGTGCATTTGGGTTTACACATAAAATTTAAATTTAACCGTGTCATTTCTTTTTCTTTTTTTCGGTTTACATTTTTTTATTATTAAATTTCATTTCTAATACATTTGTTCGTTTTTACTTTTCAATTTAATATCGACGATACATACAATGTTTTAGAAAATGTAAACTTAGATCCCATTTTACGTGTAGGTATGAACTATATGCATTTTTTTACTCGTTTGCGTACATGTATTTAGAACTAAAAACAATGAATATTTACAAAATCAATGTTAATTTGTCCTCGTTTCTCTTTCATGTACAGAAAAACTTTCTATTCATTCTCTCTAATGTGTGTTTCATATGAAAATTGCCTATCGTATTTGTTTGAATATTTTTTTTTTTTTAATTTCCTCTTGTGTAATCTCAATTTTAATTCATCAGTACATTCTATCTTTTGTGTTTGACTCATTTACCAACATAAATGTTGTGTTCTTTATGAAGATGTTTATTTTGTTTAACATGTATTTTCAAGATGCACTTTCTAAATCGTCATAAGGGAAAAATGTAAACTAAAATGTGTATCATATTAGCTAGGCTTATCTAATGTTATTATAATGTTTACATTTTTTTACGTTGTTCCTTCTTTGTTAATTCTTCAACAAGTTGACTTGAAATGTTGGACGAAGATGTTATTTGACTTAAAAATGTCGAACGAAGAAGTTGTACCACGTAGTTTTTGCACAATTATTGTTGAATAACATGGTCATCGCAATCGAATTGTACGTGTTGTGTGTGTGTGCTTTCTTTTGGTTTGTATTTTTGAATTCCTACATGTATATTTCACTTTTTCATATACTGAATCTCTTCACTTTTGTAATTTACATCAGCAAATAAAAGTCTGTATTGACAGTGATGTAAATGAAGGTAGGTTAAAAATTTATGTTCTATTCTGTTATTTATGCATTTAAATTTGTTGTTTGGTATGCTGTTTGTTCACCTGATATCTCGCGATATCCCCGCAAGTGCACGGGTCGTGAGAAGTAATAAAGTGGACCTAAGAGTCCGGATTATCGTCCCACGAGGACTGCTATTAAGTACCGAAATATGTCAGTTCCTAACTCTATTTGAACGGGCGAATTTGTTTGAGATTGTTAACTACAACTAAAGAATTAAACTAAATAAATAAAATTGCGAAATTGCTTTTGTTTTTATATACGATTGTAAAGTAGTTGGGAATCCCGATCTCACCTAGCCAATTATATTAACTTCAATTCAAGTTTTATTTCCTAATTATGTATTCGGTCGAATTCACTAATTTAAATTGAAATTCCTCTCTCGAGTTTAAATCAATTCTACCTAAATAAGTCAACCATGTATCTCTACAGAGGGTCCGAATATTTCTTATCTAGATGCATAACACGCAAGAATTCACACACGACCGCAATAATTACAAGAGTATATCTCTATCTCTCGTTCAATTACCGGATTTATTACCATGTTATAAATTATTAACTCACCTCTCGGATTATGGTAATAACTCAATAAATCATGAATTGGTGATTAAGCAATTCAAGCATTAAGAACAATAATAAATCAATACATGTAACAAAACATTAAAACAACTGAATTTGGAATTAAAATAATATGACTAGGCTACATCGTTCATCCCAACATAGAATTTAGTTACACATCATCAATAAATAACAAAAACAATATAAATTAACGTTCATTAAAGATAATATAAAGAATGGAAATCTTGCACCAAGTTTTGATTCTTCAATTATCTTCAATTCACGCGCCTTTGCAATGCTTGATTCTCCAAGAATTTGATGTTGAATTCTCTATTGTGGCTCATTCTATGGAGAGGCAAATGTCTAGATCTCGTGCCTCTTATGTTGTATATATAGGTTTTGGAGAAAACCTAGGTCAAAACAAGAAAAGTCTGATAAAAATCGCGAGAAAAAGCCCACAGTCGGCCCAGCCGGAAGGCCACGCGATCGCTTGGCTTCAACCCTAGCGATCGCGTGCTTGACCCTAAAACTCTCGGGTTACAATTTTGCGTCCTCTCGCGATCGCTTGGTGTATGACCAGCGATCGCGACTTCATCATTCTTCCGACTGTGCAAGTTAGTCCCTAACTTTTAATTGCACCTTCAGTCCTCAACTTTCAATTGTTGCACTTTAGTCCCCAAACTTTATCTTCTTCTCGGTTTGACCATTAAAACTCTTAATTCATTCAATTAGGTCCTCCAACCTCTGATTTAGTCACTTTGGCACCAAGCATGTTTCCCGGTTGTTGTCACAAACTCCTCACTTGTCCAATTTAGCTCCAATTAACATCCAATCGTGTCATTTTTCCATTAATTACTTCATTCTTCTTCAATTGGGACATTTTTTGAAAGGTAAACAAATAAACATAAATTAAATAACAAATATTCCCAAACGACAATAATTAATCCTAATTTAGACATACAAATAAGTGTATAAAATACACTTATCACTGTTATACAGATTCGGTGTCCATTTTCTTCAAGGCACATGTATACTACATTTAAAATGTATCACCGTGACTTAATTTGAAACTTCTTTTATGTTATCTTTTAGGGTTTCTCAATATCGATTAAATTCTTTTCAAACACAGTTCACACACGAAAAAATCCAACTTCCAACAGAACGTGTGCACGCTATTATATACTCAACGAAATTACGACATGTGCATTACAAGTGCGTCAAACTAGTATTTATTAAAAGAAAATACGAATAAACAATTTGTAGGAAACACGTTGCAGAGACATGTGAAACTTTCTTCGAGTGACCGTATAGTGCAAAGGTCTAAGAACCACTTGAGATGCATATTATTGTCATATTGTGTTGCTCTTTTGTTTTCTACTAGTGCAAAATCGTACTTCGTACGAAAAATGTTTTCTAGTTGAATTTCTTAGCGTGATTAAAATATAATTTTGAAATATAAGCGTTACAACTCTATAAAAATTTAACTGCTAATATCTTCAAATGCAAGTTACTTTGTTTCAAAACTTCACATTTTTTAGTCTTAGTTGAAGTAACCGCAGATGAACAAGGACATGATTGTAGAGAATCTGATTACAAAAATATTGAGTCATTTATAAAGCTCAATAATAACAATCATTACATCTGCAAATTATATATCTAGATTTTAAACACCTATATTGTGTCACTTGCCATTTTTATCTGCTATGTTGTGACAGGTCGTGTTAGGCGATCTCAAAATTTCTTGTATGCCAACTCAACAAGCTTATCCATAGCAAGCTGTTCTGGATCCCTGCATATTAAGCATAATGTGTTTGTAATAATAACAATATTTGAGCTATTAACAAGATTTGAGCAACAATTCGCAATTACTGGTGATAATAAGAATGTCAAATGCTCATGAAAAAAAATCTAAGTTCAAATTATTTATCTTTGGTCTACATCATTGACTTCTTAAATAGCCTTACATATTTTATCTAGGAACATCTTTTTATTTCCAATCTAGAGTTTCAAGTTTGAGTAAGAGGAATACTCAGTAATATTTAAAGGATAAATTTTATGGCAGAATAATAACAGACAATGACTTTAGATGGTTATTCATAGTTAAATAAAGAGACTCCTAAAAGTAATTTAGAATTTGAACTAAATGTTCAAAACAGATTATGGAAATGGTGGTCTGAGGTAACTTGTTGATAGAGTCTTCTCTCCAGTTGATCAATATCATCATTGATTTGCTTTTCCTCTATCCACATGGGACATGTAATTAGGAAGCTGGTGCATCTAAAGTACACAAACAGGAGATATGCCAGAAGTGTAAAATTTATACCTCTCGATAAACCCTTTTTTGTTGATTTTTTTTTGAAGCGCAAAAAACTCATTTGCTTCACCTGCAGTTGGGATGTGTAGCATTAGATTTTGCATTTTTACATCCTGTTATTGGCTTCATTATGAGTGGTGCACCTGTTACTTGAACTCGGAGTTTGGACGGTATTCTGGTCTATGATCAAATTGCAATTGGTTCTCTCCCTAGTGGTCATGTAGTTTGAAAACTGAAAGAATTAGTTCCATTGTCCTATTCTGTGAATAGTAATTTAAGATCAAGACACAAGGACACGACATGCGTGCGTCTGCATAACACGCACATGATAAAATACAGAATTCATCCAAATACATACTAATAAGTCTCATGCCAACCGATATGTGATGCACCATGGATTCGGTATACTATATACCAAAGTACATAAAATAGCTAAAAACATCATTTAGTTATTGGATGAGTAAGAGAAATATTCCAACAGAAACCAATTTTCTACTCGGACACACACCCGCTGGTGAGAAGCTCCATGACACAATAAATATAAGAGTAAGATGACATGTACCGAGCATGAATCATTGGAAGAAATTTATTCTATTTTCTTTGATAATCTTTCTTATTCATGTTAACGTGCCACAACAACACTAAAATACATTTAAAAAAGTAATGTATACATTTAAAAGTTAAAACAACAAAATGTAAAGGCATCAAATTTCGTAAATTGATTTTAATCTTGGAAATATATGAACATAACTTTGACAGATGTAATTTTTATACAGCAAATT
Organism: Ligustrum vulgare; assembly: GCA_963555705.1. Classification (NCBI taxonomy): domain Eukaryota; kingdom Viridiplantae; phylum Streptophyta; class Magnoliopsida; order Lamiales; family Oleaceae; genus Ligustrum; species Ligustrum vulgare. Next base: position 5,325,595 of record OY743185.1, read on the forward strand.
ACCATCACCAACAGAATCTCCAAGAGACTCTTCATGTTTAAAAAGCATCTTTTACTTAACAAAGAGCATATCTAAATTCAAAGAGTGAAATTCTCAACAAAATCAAACATAATCTCCATTTTAGCTCTTTATTCCATTATTTCCAAAAAAAAAAAATAATAATAATAATAATAATAATAATTTTTTCCCTCATTTTTAATTAATATGTGTGTGTCAATAGCCAATAAAATCAAATATGGATTGAATAATCCAAAAAGTAAAGCATTGGGATTTGTAACTTATTAAATTCAATCATTATATAGAATAAATAAAGAGTGAGTTTGGCTCTCCAATTTTGAAGAACCAAACCACTAAGTTTTAGTTAAAATAGAGAAATCTATTAGAGTTTAATTCAAGGATTGACTCTCTAAAATAGAGAGCCTCTTATATACATTTAAAAAGTCTCTTGGAGATGCTCTAAGAATTTAAAATATTCTCCAAAATTACATTTCAACTACATACTAACACAAATGAGGAAGCTAGCTCGAAACATCAATATGCAAAATCACCATAACACAGTGGGAGCAAGACTTAATAAGAAAGATAAATCAGAGGATAAGAACATAAAGATTAAAGCTAACCAAAATTATATCATCATAGTCATTACCTGTATGTCTGGAATGGTTGGTGCAAAATTAATGAACAAGTCTGTTTGCTTCGAAAATTCCAGTTCGCAAACCATGGCTGCCACTTATATTAAATTATTATCTAGAAAACGATGTTGTAAAAAAAAAAAAAAAAAAAAAAAAAAAAAAGTGGGAATGTAGGTAAAATATACCTTGAAAATTGACCTAAAATAACTGGAATGGCTCCCCTGTATAACCCCCGGACTCCAAGTTGAGGAAGCTTCGACAAAATTTCTGGAAAGGTAAGAGTTGATGCTTGTACCTGTAAACAAAACTGTCAGCTCATTTTTATGAAACAGAAAGATTACATAATACGCCAAAATGAAAGGAGTACACTAATTATACCTAAATTAATTGTGTTATGTTCTTTCTTTCATATTATTTTCATACAACCATTAGTTAAAAGTCTAAGACTAATGGAAAGATCGAAATAATGTTCTTTACATGGTTTTTTTTCTTTTGTGCTTCTCCATTGCCAGGCTCTAATAGGATTGAAGTGTAAATTCTGAGAAAAAATCAGTGATGATATCAATAGCTAGATTATATTTTAGCGATTTGGAGACAACAAAATAGGTATTACTACAGAATTGTATTAGGAAAACTCATAAAACAATAGAAAATATTAAAATACTACATCAACACATAAAAAAAAATATGGACCTTCAATTCTCTATGATACTTTCTTCACTTCCTGATTATATAACCACCTAAATGAACGTTCAAGATAAGAAAACAGATGTTAAAAAAAATATATATAAGAATTTGAAAATAAAAAAAAATCTTGAAACTAAAATATGGTAAGCGATGATAACAATTTCATCCATTCTGAGTTTGGACTTTCTTTCTATGCATTTATTTCATTCATATGAACGCACGTTATATTTTACATATCAATTCTAATAAAATATATAAAAGCTCATAAATTACAAACCATGTAACAACTCAGCTTCCTTAGAAATTTAATAAAAGTATATTTGTTACTTTTAAAACTTTACAGACTATCTTCTCAAGCTTGAGCTTTTGGTGAAATCCTTAAATTGCTAAGTGACCGTGGGGTTTCTACCATATTTATAGCAGAGGAAAACACCAGAACTTACAAAAACACATTTGTCTAATTTATTTTGAACAAAGAAGATATTTTCCTTTACATTCTCTTAATTCCTAAAATTGTATGATATTGGCAGACTTCTTTTATATTTACGTAGCAATCCTTATAGAAACACACATATCTGTAATAAATAAAAAAAATAACTAACAAAATAAAAATAAAAATTGAGTACCTGAATTTCTAGATGGATGTTTGAATCTTTCTAGATAGAGAAGCGTTTGACTCGCTGATTTTGATTCAAATTAATAAAACCCATCAAAGATAATCAAAATTATAGCCTTTAGTAAATGTTTAAAACATCAATCAAAATATAGAAAAATATTCCAAGACTAAGGGCTTTCGAAAGTGAACCTGGAGAGGAAAAAGTGCTAAAATTATTTTTACTGCCCAAATTTATTTTGCATACAAAGGAAAAATTATCCAGAAAAGATTGATATAACTATTGAACTAATTGCTCTAGCAATTAATAGTATTTCCCCTCAAAATCAGAAATTTGTAGATTATTGTATTAAAACAACTAAAAACATGGGACTGGTATCAAGTACATCAACCATTAGATAACAAGCATAAACGAGCATCCAACGCACCTTCTACCTGTGTTCTTCTACACCCAGGAGGAAGAGAGGTGATATGCCTAAGAATTTTTTTTTGCTTTCTATCTGGAGCGATGACGAATAGAGGCGTAGGGCTGAGTATTTCTTCGTTACGGAGTCAACGTGATTTCACGGTTTGATGTAATTGTTTTCCTGGGAGAAAGTTAACAGATATTTTTCTCACCATCCTACTGTATAATATCTGCTTTTGCTGACTTTTCTGTCTGATGAAATGAAAAAGTTACTATTACGGAACCACAACCGGCCTTCATGGTGTGAAAAGGAGTGGGACAATTTTTTTGAACAGTATATTTTCTTCCCTCTTTTATGTAGAGGGGATATAATTAAATTTAAAATATGCTTTATTTATTCTATATTTTAACATCAACACACCCCATGACATACTAACTATATTTAATTTTCATAAATTAGCATTAATGAGACACAATATCTCGCTTTAAAAGTTCATTTTTTTTAGAACGGACTAAATAAATACCTAAAAATAATTTTTAGATCCAATATATTAAGAAAAATAATTAAAAAAAAAAAAATCTTAATTGAATTTGAGAAGTTCTAAAGGTGGGCACTTGGTTGTTGAAGGTTGGTTTTCTACTTGAGAGATATGTCATGTATGATAAATCAATCTTGTGATCATTTATTAACTTGGTACATGTCTCAAGGAGACTTTTTATTTTTTTTATTTTTAATACAACTTCGTATACCCCACAAAGAATAATTTGAAGTTGCACAACAGGTAATTAATTGAATTTTTGTTTTTTTTTTGTCTTCCATTCCATCAAGCAATTAATGATCGATTTATCCCAAACATATCAACAATGACCCTAAATGGTCCTTCAATCAAGTTAATTAAAACTAGCAATGGAGAAATGTATTTCTTGGGATGTAACTGTGGGATTGATTTGTCATTTGCTTGAATAAAACCCCTTCAAATAGTCAGATTATGTTAAAAATCTAATTTTAATACGCGCTTAATGAATAAGAAAACGACATGCCTTGCTCAAAGGGCTAGTAATTAATGTCTTCCTTTGCCAATGGGGAACTTTGACTGTTAGGTACAAACCATAATATGAATGTTCCCCACAAGAAACTATTAATTATATAAAAAAAATTGGAAGTTAAAAATATTCAGTAGATTCCTAAAGAAACAGTTAGAGAGGAAATTAATATTTCTTCCGGCTGCACACGTCCAAAAATTTATATTTTCATCTTTATTCGATGTTGGATTTTCTTTTTTTTTTTTTTAAACAAAGGGGATCATTTGGACTTAAGGGAAGGGGGGTAGCCGGGTAGGATTCGAAGTGGAGATTTGGTGTGGAAAGGTTGAGCACATGGCCTGTGACATGGTCCCGAATCCTCGATGAGGAAATTAATATTTCTTCCTACTGCGCACACGCGTGAAAAATTATATTTTTATCTTTATTCGATATGAAATTTTTTTATTTATCTTTTTTATTTTTTAAAAAAGGGGATCACTGGGACTCAAGGAGAGGGGGTAAGATTTGAAGTGGAGATTGGGTGTGGGGAAGCTTGAGCACATGGCCTGCGACACGACCCCGAATTCTCAATGTGGGATTTATCCCTTAGCATAGAACAATGAAAACTTCAACTTGAAGCGAACAATCATGAAAAGAATGACACACAAGAACAGAGTAAAATGTGAGAACTAAAACACTAATGTGAAAACAATGTAGCAGAATTTGCCTTCTAACTGGAAACTGCCAAAGACTATGCATCACGCCAGTAATATGAAGGGAAAAGTTACCAAAATAATATATTAAGAATAGAATAATATTATTAACCAATGAGATCCAACCCTTTAGTTGGCTTCTTGAATATAAAAGTATAAATATTCATCCAAGGCTCAAGAAAAACCAGTGAATGACAGATTATGTACAATACAGATTAATAGAGCTATGCAAACTACAGTAAAAAAATTATTCAATAACTGAACTAGGAATTTGTAACTCCTATTCTGTTAGTCAAATAGAATATGCCTTTAACTCATTTGAACAATTTCCATGAGACCCTACTAGGTTAGATTTTCATTTTCCAGGCCATGTTATCAACGCGGCAATCATGAGTTTTCTCTGCAGCAGCATCTTTCGCTCGGTGACCTGAAGGGGAAATTGTTGACTTCTCCCTTTCGTCCTGAGGGAATTCCCGAGTTTTACTAATGGAAGCTGATCTCAAGTCAGCCGGTGGAATAAAACAATCTAGTGATAGACCAGGAACATTGAATGCAACCTCTTCAATTGTCCAAGCTTCTTCCATCCTGGTTTTTGAATGGCTCATCGCCATCTCACCAAACCGAAAAAGTGTCACCATGGAACGCCCGGAGTGAGCAATCATGATTCCTTCAACAGGTCGATAATCATCAAGGAAAGAACTGATAGTAGTCTCCCAGTAAACTGAATCACCACCATTAGATTGGATGCGAGTAAGATGGGAATCTTCCATGTGAACAAGAAGTCCAGTCTTCTGGCTGAAATAACCAAAGAGTGTATGCCTTATAATCTCTGCTAGTCCCTCACTCCTGGCCCTCAATGTCCAAGGGTCCGCAGCCAGCTTCAAAATGAAGCAGTCTTCCCCATTAATCTTCTTTTCGCCAATGCAAATGGCATCAGCAAACATACTTGCAGTGGTTCTCGGATCAAGACCCTGCAAAACAAAATCCCACATCAGCAAAGAATAATCATTAGCCTTTGTTCTTTTACAATTTATAAACCAATTTAACACCACAAATTTTCAAACCACTTTTTAACCACACATTCTCTCTACAACTTTTTAACCACAAATTTTCCCTAGAAAACATAAATAAACTAATTTATAATTGCTACAGTGTTTCCAAACAGAGCCTGAAAACAAAGTAGTCACATATAATCAAAACACATCTCCACCTGAAGAGCACGGCGCAAGGGTCTAACTGGGCCTTTTGCAGTGTGTGCCCCCAGCCAGGGTGTGTGTCTCCATACAAGCTTGCCATTGCAGCCTGCGTGAACTTTGCTTCCCCCAACGGCAAGCTCCACATACCACATGTCCGGATTCATCTGCCAGAGGACAAATCCTCCAGATTCTGCAGCTCTAGCGGCATTCCAGCTCTTCACTACCTTTGTCGCTGTCTCAAGTTCTGAAACTACCATTTTCAACTTGCCCATGCCATAAGCATTCTTAATAGAATTCAGGAGCTTTTGGCCTCCAGTTGCAGCAGTATACTGCTGCAATATGTACTGTGCGGACAAAGTTTCCTGTGAAATTACAAATCCATATCAGATAAATACAAACTTAAGGTACAGAGTAAATCTGAGGTCCACTACTTAGGAATGAAATCAGTAAAACGTGCATTCATGAATTAGAGTTTATTTTTCACAAAAAGTACATGGAAAGTGACAAAAACTTTGAACCTAATGCTAGAACTAAACTTTGTTGCTTAACGTTCCTATAATCCTCTTCCTCCCTCCATTTTTCAGCACCACAAAATAAATTTATTAAAATTGAACTTCATTCTCACAAACTCAAAGTGAACTGTTTACATCATTCTATATTAAAGAAACTGAGAGCTTTTTTAAATCAAAACTTATGCATGTATATAAAAGAATTTCAGTCAAGCCTAACCATTATAATTTACACCTAAACAAACTATACCATGCCAACGAAAATTCTAGTATGACTTGAAAATAAAGCATGTCCAGCGCATACTGCATCGACGAAATATAAAACCAGTCAATATATAAATAAATGTTTGCACAGAATCAGGGAAACATACAATAGGAGAGTCTTTGATGCTGATATGAGGCCAATGGTCAGTGGTGCTAACATACACCGGCGCAAGAGGGGCACCCATCACACCAAGTAACAGCCTTATATCAGAGTTCTTGTTACTGTACCCATTTCCATTGGAGGCCCCTGTGGAAACTGACGGAATCCGGGTTAGTTGTCCCATGACCCACTGTCCGACCGACCCAACCCGTTTCGAATCCGCAATTTCCCCGCAATCTGGATCCGGTCCCTCAATCAATGGTGCCAGAGTCTCCCCCACTGGTTTCAGACTCCCGGATCTTAGAACCGACGACTCAGGATTATTCTTGTTCCTCCCAAGCAGACCCGGACTCCTTGAGCGTGACCTTGACGGAGATAAACCCCGTATAACGCCCTCTTTTAAACCCGAAAAGAATCCTGGTTTTTTCTCCATCTTCCAACCCCGAAACTCTTAAATATAACGTTGAATAACGTCTATTTTTTTTTCCTAATCTCCACTCTATGTTTTCATAAACTTTATAGTACTAATAAGAGTAATAAAGGGCATAAAGATATCGTCGTCGTTAGCTATGGGAGCATTCAATCAATCAATCAATCATAAAACAAACGATACACAGAAATGGCGAGGTGATATGTATACAGATAGGCGGGGACATTGTGGGGGCGTTTGCTGTTATAGAGAGAGCGAAATGTAGCGTGCAGTGGAGTGGTTTTTCGTTAGATAGAAAAGAGGAGAAACAGTGGACTGAGTAGCAGAACAGTGAGGAAAAACGTTGAGAAGAAAGTGGCGGTTTTGGTGAGAGAGAGAAATACACTCTGAGTATGAATGCGTGAAACTTGTATGCGGAGAGAGAAATTCTGCTGGCATCTTTCTGATGAGAGGGTGAGTCCAGTTGCACGCTAATGCGCGTTTTGGCTGGAATCAAAAGGGACACTAGCTACGGACAATTGGACATACTGCCGCAGTAAAAGAGAAAGAGTTGAATTTAGAGGATTCGAATATTTAACTCTTAAAAAATAGTATTTAAATGTTGGAATAGAGGTACTTACATACATATAAATATAGTCATAATGCGACTCGTCACTCATTCGGGGGTCACGTGTCCAATTCGATCTGATCCAAAATGTCTATATATGCATTGATTTGTTGTATGAATTGAATATTATATTAGTTGTTTATGAATTATTTATTGACTTATTTGTCGTTAACGAAAATATATAACGAAATTTTTTTACGATTTGACCATATCCGAATGTGGTCTGATCCAAAAGTTTTTACTGTGTTAGTCTGATTTGATTCGATCTGAAATCCAATGGGTCGAATTTGGATCATTCCGATTTGAACCCGATCCGCTGACATCATTAAGGTCGTATCCATATTCAAATTTTCCTAGAGTACGAACCATAGAGAAATGCCACCTTCCTCCAAGACTAATCAAGTGAAACTTGGATACATGGGCTGTCAAGGAAAAAAAAAAAAAAAAACTGATGCATTATATACTTTTTTTTTGCAATTATTATCATTGTGTAGCATAAATTAGAAAGTTCCAAGCTAATTTATCCTAATAGTGTGTTTAGTAACTCTTGTTTATAAACAACATATTTCATCAAATCATTTTTTAAACATTTCAACTACACATTTTGCCTCTAAAATATTAATTTTTTTATTTATAAACAAAAATTTTTGTATCAAACATAGACACTTCATAAATAATCGAATCCCAGCCTCCTCCTCCTCCTCCTTCTCCACCTCCATTACCACTACCACCATCTTCTTCATCAAATATATTTCTTTAATAACATTCCCTTCATTATTTCACTATTCAATTATTGATTATTGATAACGACATACTAATTGTTGAAATTATATATGTCCTAGAGTATAATTCACGACATTTAAAAGTAAAATATTAATTGATTGTATTAATATGATGTTGTGTTTGTCCATGGGTCGATTTGATATTACAAATTGAGTGTTTAAGTTGTTAAACACAGAAAAATTCAATTTGTAATTCGATCTAAAGTTAACGTTCACGATCAGTAAATAAATATGGACAATTTATTTTGATAAGATCGTCTCGATTTTATTAAAGTCTGTCTTTGACTTTGGTAATAAAATTGAGAGTACGTTTGGAATGTATTGGACGGGACCACGTGAAATTAATTTGTGACATTGACCATACAAATTTAATTTCACTTGATTATTGTACGTGGGACCTTAATCCTAATAGGATAATGGACTTCGATTACTAACTTGAAGTTCTTTGAGGTATCAATGGGTGAGATCAAATTGCTGATCAATATCTCGGTACTTTGGGAATTAAAGTGAAATAACGAGGAACATATATTCGTATTATGGAATCCGTCACCTTTTAGGTATGATCATAATCTCACTGGTTCTTCTAGTGGACAGTTGAATCTGAGCTCAGTAATTCGACAGTGACTGTTGAATTCTATGATGTGATGGGATCACATCGAACTGTCAGACAGAAGATGAGAGTTGAGAATTTATGAATATTCGAAGAAGGGCATTTTGGTCATTTTAACTTGCTCCGAATATTCGAGTTTATCGACGAGGGTAACATGTAAGAACGATAAGTCAGAGGATATAATTATTGATTAATTGTTTCAGTAATTTCAATTTTACTAAGAGTGCAATCTCGTTCTTTTAGTGGAATAGAACGTGATTAATAAATTAATTTTGCCTGATCAAGAGTTGATCGGGTCATAATTAATTTATTGGAGCTTAGTTTAATTGGGTCCGATCAGGTTCCCTCGGTGGCTTCACTATAATGGGTTTATACAGGCTTATTACCTGTATTGGGTTGTGCAGAAATGGGCCTGGGTTATGGTACTAGGCCTGGTAGGGTTTTGGAGTGTAAAGATATTACAAATAGTCTCCCAAGACTATTTTTCTTAACCTAATCGGCAAAGTGGCGAAACACACACTAAAGTGTGTAGTGTGTGTTTCCTCTTTAAAAAGAAACCCTAATCCTAGTTTAACCTAGGTCTTGAAAAAGGTGACCACACACCTGCACAACTGCCATTGGAGAACACCGAGGAAAGCTTGAGGGTTTGAAACTTTGGTGAAATCAAGAAGCAGCGAAAAGATATTATTGTAAAGCACGCTACAAGGGTAATATCTCTTTCTTTTTTATGTGCACAAAACTATTTGTTCCAAGTTGAATACATAGAACAGAAAATCCTGTAATGGGATGATCTATCACAAGAAATCAATTTTTGTGAGTAGAACAACCCGGGTTCCCAACAATTGGTATCAGAGTGTCAGGTTTTTGATACTGTTTTGTGTATTTAGGAATAAATATTTTTTTTTGTCTATGCATGTGTTAGTTGAGCGGTGTTAGGTTTTATGTGATTTGATTGTTATTGGATGAATGATATTTTTTATTGAACAAATTTATGGCCTTAGATTTTTGTCGTGAAATCTTGTATTTGTATTATCGAGTCTTGTAACAAAAGGGGTGGATTACGACTCCATGTTTTCCCTTTTGATTTTGATTTTTTATTTTTGCAATAGAATTAGGGTTTATGTAATTTCTGTTGTAATTATAAAATTAGAGGACCAGATCTGCAATTTCATATATAGGGACCAATTATGCAATTTCGGATTCATGGACTGCTGTTGCAAAATTCGGAGGACCATTGATGCAATTTCAGTATATGGACTAAACTTCATCATCTCCATATAATAAGGAACTACAGTGCAATATCACAAGAAATTGGGCAGCAGCATCGTGGGTGCTGCCGCTGCGATCGACGACGCTGGCTGTCCCGTCTCGTATGCAGTGGCAACGGCAAAATGCAACCCCGACCGAGAAGCACGACACCCACAGGTGTCGCTGTCGCCTCCGCGTGGTGCGGCAGTGCTACACGCACTGTTGATTCGCGGTTGGCTGCAGCGGCGGCGCCATGGGAGTCTCCAATCTCTCCTGTTTCTCTATCTTATCTCCGGTGATTGGCGAAGCAGGCGGTAGCGAAGCCACAGCGCTGCTTTGGTCTCAGGGTTGCGCCGGTTCGTGGCGTGGCTGTGCTTGCAGCGGCTTGCTGCGCGATTATGGTGTCCACGCGATGCACGGATTCCTTGGCATTCTCCGGCGATGAGAATGGTTTCAGTTGGCGGCTCCATTTCCGGCGATGGCAAGGTGGAAAGAACAGCGGCTGGATTTTCTTCATCTTGATGGAAATCTGAGTATATGCAGGGTTTTTTTTTCAGGCTTGGGCTCTTAATCCAATTGGGCCAGATTTTGCTTTTGGGTCATAATTAAAGATTGGGCACTTGGACCGGTTTTATATCAGTTGGACCAGATTTGGGTGAAATTAAATATGGCCCAGAATTGTAAAATTAGTCTATTTTAATTAATTGCAATGTGGGCTAAATCGTTTAGCTGGGCCAATGCAATGTTGACTAAATTTTACAATGGGCTGGAATATTTAATTGGATCATTACATTTTGACATTTGGGTTGAAGACTGAAACTTTGCAGATTTGGACTGGACACTTGCAAATTGAAATTGAAGGATTGGGCCGGCTTGTGGCTCAATAGACTCTTTAATTAATTTGTAATTTTTGTGTCTAGGTTTTGGCCATAAATTATGTTCATATTTATTTTATTATCACATTTATTTATTGCTTTAATAATTTGTGAATGAATGTCATTAAATAACATGTCATGTAGATCGCATATACACCGCTCTAGGTACTATACTGTCATGCATTGTTTTATATTATATTTTCTTTTCTAAATGTTAGATTAGAAAATATATATATTTATTAATAATTAAATTGATTTTAAGAGTTAAAATTGATTGGTAATTATTAAATTAAAACCCAACAGTTCAAAATATTAAGTGGGTAAGGGTGCAAAATATTTTGAACCCACGGCCTCCCCTATTAGCCTATTAGTAAAAATTTGTGTATGCCTCGTGCTAATCTAATTAGTCTCCCTATAGGAGGGCTACACTGTTTTTGTTACTAGATTGGGCCCAATTAGGTGATGATTTTTTAAGTGTGAATTAATCATGATTACCCTATAGGTGACATAATTAATTTGGTACTTGAAATATTATTAATATAGGGGTTAGACACTTAAATCAATGACATCGTGGGGACTTCCTATAGAATATCCAAACGATGTCAATGATGGCCAAATTTTAACGACTATAAATTAAATATTGCATGAGATGCTAGATATATTTAATTTAGTGGGAGGGTCCCAACCTAGCCATAAATCACATTTATTTCTCCTATAGAGAAATGTGTTTAAGATTTTGGGGTTTTAGGTTGTCGTCATATTATAGTAGTTTTGGGTCTACTCGTGTATAATTTTTTTATTCATGCATCATATATGAAAGTATTCATCATTTATACAACTCGTGTTTAATACATTTATTTTATTTATTTTATTTGAATGTCGTATTTCCACAACTAGTTATATATTTAGACATCACCAACTAATTTGCGAAAACTGTAACATGTCTCGTTATAATTCTTTCCACTTATGACATTTGTTCGTGCTAGAAGATCCTTGTTCAAAATAATTATAAATCTTCCAATGAAAATGGTTTTATTTTGATGAGATGGTTTATTGCATAGTTTTGATTCTCATATCAAGTACTTCGCAATAAAAATATCAAAATGGGATACCATATTTATTTTCTCGATGGAAGGGTATTTATGATAATTTGAACATTTTAATTATACAAAATATGCTATCAAGCTATATTATATCTCTACTTATGAACCGATCACGTTTTTATATAAAAGACCATTTGGTAAAACATGATTGGTCACTTTAACGTGATGGAGGTTCCACTTGCAAACTTTGATTCATGTGACATAATACTTGAGAAATCTTTTAAGATGATCTCTTGCGGTTCAGTGTGGACTATATTCACCAGGATGAACGTGTCCCTGAAAGGTTCAATGTAAGCTATTCATAGAGAAGAGATTATTTTAAAGCAACGGATAGTATGGTAGGCCCTCTAACCTTTTTGCTTTTGAGCAAAGATAGGATTAATGAGGAAGTAGCATTTCTTGGAAACTCTATAATGGAGTAAGACTCTATTCATTGTGTTATGGTTAGTAATTGAGTCTATCTTGATTATAGATTCTAGAGTAACTAATCGCTATTGCAAGTTGTTGCAATATGGTCCTAGGTGACCAAATGACACAATGAGATAGAGTATACTATAAGGATAAGCACGGGATGGTAATATGGAAAGAGCCGTTGGGCTTTTATGTTTGCGAAATAATTTGATTATTATTTTGTCTCTTTATTATTTGAGCGGAATTATTTAGCACTTAATCTCCAGTTATTAGTTGGAATTAAGTTAAATAATGCTCTTATTATTGCGAGACAAATGATTAACAATCTCAAAGCCTTGTAAATGGTTCTAAGTGTAATATTACTACAAATGATAAGGGATAGACGATTCCTTGTATTGATGAACTCTTTGATAAGATCTTAAGATAATCATATTTATCTAAATAAGATTGAAAGACTAGTGAAGATAGCCTCTAAGTATTTTGGAGGTGGAATCTATGTGGGCTTTTGAATTTTATTTAGAGGGTAAAATGATTAAGATTTTAGACTTGGTCACACTTATCCAAAACTCGATTCTAATACTAGTAAGGGATGGACCTCAAAAGGATCTGAGGTGGAATCTATATTGTTTTCTGAATCTTGTTTAGAGGATTATATAACCAAGAGTCCTTATACATTAAATGGACTTAAGAGTTTGAGGATTAATACACTTCGATATGTGTGGATTCTTTGGTGCTCAAGATACGAGAGAGTACGAGTAATTCATCATTTTTTTGATGATCACTCCAGATCTCGATTCTATACTTAATATCTCATTGATCTGAAATGTTGAAGAATTTCTAGAATTTTGGACAGAAATTGAGAAGTAATTAAGAGAATCGAGATACTTCGATTTGATCGAGGTTTGTGTATCTCTCATATGAGTTTAGGAACCATTTATCGGAAAAGGAGAACAAGGTAATACCAAATCAATGGTGAGTTATCCTCGTTACTAGTTTCATTTGGGAATGTATACCGGAGATAGTCAGGTTCCTTCATAGCCTAGTAACATTGATTCGTTTCCTGAATAACCCCTAGAGTTGTGGCATGGGTGCAAGCCCAGTCTACACCACATTCAGATTTGGGGAATTTTGGCACGCTAGCTGAAAGCAAGGATTGACGAAATGTAGGCAATAATGAAGGTTTGATTATAAGGCATGCAACGAAACTAGAAATTATTTCTTCTATAATCCTCTGGTCAAGAAAGTATTTGTTGAGTACAAATGTAGCTTTCTTAGAGGATAAGGCCTATAGAAGAATACAAATCAACAAGTAAAATTCTATTGGATGAGATGTTAGAACGTGGTTCAAACAACTTGATTCCAGATTTCCGCATAGAATTAATCTTGATGATTTGGAACTTCCTACGGAACCGATGGTTGCTGATCCTAGTGGGAGAATGGGCAAGTGGTTCAACCACTATTCTTGCCTGGTGATCCCAATGGACACGGGAAAACCAAAGGTTGTAGTCGAAGTTGTTCTCACTGTTCTGTCTCTTCTTTATATTCATAAAGAGGCAGTGGAGAGGTTGATCCCAATTAGGGATATAACCAAGTAGTGGGAGGAGAGGAAGTAACTCTGTTTGGACATAATGGAAATACACTTCCAGCGACTAATTGGATTGGGAGGGTTGTAAGACCATCTTCTTGACGCTTATTCTACGGAGAGTCTTTTTAGACAGTCTCTACTGAAATAAGAGAAGAACTCTTCATTTAGGGAAGTGGTAGAAGTTATAGACTTGAAATCATGGAAGGTGAATGTGAACTCGGAATTAGATTCGTAGTAATCCAACAAGTTTGGATATTTGTAGACACACCCAGTGGGGTCAAACCTATAGGGTGTGATGATTTTTAAGATGATAAAAGAGGGGTAAATTGAAAGGTTGATGCCTTTAGTGCAAGGCTTATTGTTGTGGGTTTGTGAAACCCTTCTCGCCAATTACCATGCAAAATGTTTACCTGGATCTTTTATCCATTGTCGTTCATTGTGAAAATGAGGTACGAAAAAAGGATGTCAAGATGTTGTTTCTTGAATGCATCTTGAGGAAATCATTTACAGAGTATAATCTGATGAGTTCATATTAAAGACCATGAAAGTAAAATTCATGACTTACAAGTTTCCAACTTTGGATTTGGGTAATTGTTCAAGATATGGAATATAGAATTTGATCGAACGATTGTGATACATGTTCTTGATCAAAATCTTGATATATCTTAAGTATACTCGTGTATACAGAAATATGAGACAGTTTTCACGACTATTTATTTGGATGACACTCTACTTATGTGTGAGAGTATTTTCATTAAATAGTAGTTGGTACCAGCAATTAGACTTGAAGGACTTGTAGATGACTATCTATTTTTCTAGACATCCGTACTTTTCGGAGTGGGAGAAAAATGAAATAGAGTAGTCTCAAGTTTCATGTAATAATAAGATACTATCTACATTTGCAATATTAAAGTCTTGAAAGGAATAATATTTTTTGTGAACTTTATCTATCTTATGAGTATTCTCCTAAGACTCATGGTAAGATATAGAAGGTTCCTTATGCTCCGGCTATAGGAAGCCTTACTTTGCACTAGATAGGTCATATCTTATGCTGGGGATATTGTTGGTGATTATTAGTTTGATCCAGGATCAGATCATTGAATAGAGGTACAGCATATACTGAAGCGTTTTCGAAAAACGAGTAAATATTTGCTTATCTATTCAGTTGGTGATCTGATAGAATAAAACTAATTAAGATCTGATTTGACTAGGATTCTCGAGAGTCGTCAAAATTGGAATATAACTGGGAGATAATGTGGTTAATTGGTTGGGAATAACACAATCTTGGATTGTTTGTTATACAACCGTGATTTACATCGAAATGAGTTACTATCTTGGTTGAGAACATAATCATTAGTGTAATGATGATGTTGACAAGATGGATGATTCGATGTTTCATGTATACTCTAAGGGCAAGTGGGAGATTGTTGGAATTATATATGCCCTAGAGTATAATTCACGACATTTAAAAGTAAAATATTAATTGATTGTATTAATATGATGTTGTGTTTGTCCATGGGTCGATTTGATATTACAAATTGAGTGTTTAAGTTGTTAAACACAGAAAGATTCAATTTGTAATTCGATCTAAAGTTAACGTTCACGATCAGTAAATAAATATGGACAATTTATTTTGATAAGATCGTCTCGATTTTATTAAAGTCTGTCTTTGACTTTGGTAATAAAATTGAGAGTACGTTTGGAATGTATTGGACGGGACCACGTGAAATTAATTTGTGACATTGACCATACAAATTTAATTTCACTTGATTATTGTACGTGGGACCTTAATCCTAATAGGATAATGGACTTCGATTACTAACTTGAAGTTCTTTGAGGTATCAATGGGTGAGATCAAATTGCTGATCAATATCTCGGTACTTTGGGAATTAAAGTGAAATAACGAGGAACATATATTCGTATTATGGAATCCGTCACCTTTTAGGTATGATCATAATCTCACTGGTTCTTCTAGTGGACAGTTGAATCTGAGCTCAGTAATTCGACAGTGACTGTTGAATTCTATGATGTGATAGGATCACATCGAACTGTCAGACAGAAGATGAGAGTTGAGAATTTATGAATATTCGAAGAAGGGCATTTTGGTCATTTTAACTTGCTCCGAATATTCGAGTTGATCGACGAGGGTAACATGTAAGAACGATAAGTCAGAGGATATAATTATTGATTAATTGTTTCAGTAATTTCAATTTTACTAAGAGTGCAATCTCGTTCTTTTAGTGGAATAGAACGTGATTAATAAATTAATTTTGACTGATCAAGAGTTGATCGGGTCATAATTAATTTATTGGAGCTTAGTTTAATTGGGTCCGATCAGGTTCCCTCGGTAGCTTCACTATAATGGGTTTATACAGGCTTATTACCTGTATTGGGTTGTGCAGAAATGGGCCTGGGTTATGGTACTAGGACTGGTAGGGTTTTGGAGTGTAAAGATATTACAAATAGTCTCCCAAGACTATTTTTCTTAACCTAATCGGCAAAGTGGCGAAACACACACTAAAGTGTGTAGTGTGTGTTTCCTCTTTAAAAAGAAACCCTAATCCTAGTTTAACCTAGGTCTTGAAAAAGGTGACCACACACCTGCACAACTGCCATTGGAGAACACCGAGGAAAGCTTGAGGGTTTGAAACTTTGGTGAAATCAAGAAGCAGCGAAAAGAGATTATTGTAAAGCACGCTATAAGGGTAATATCTCTTTCTTTTTTTATGTGCACAAAATTATTTGTTCCAAGTTGAATACATAGAACAGAAAATCCTGTAACGGGATGATCTATCACAAGAAATCAATTTTTGTGAGTAGAACAACCCGAGTTCCCAACACTAATTACAAGAATGAAATACTCTCACCATCTCGTGAATATAGGCTTGCTTCATTTTTCACAAAGATAAAAAAAAAATGTAATTAATTATATAGTTGAAAATATAATTTTTTTTTACATTTTACTAATATATTCATACATTAAATAACTTAATAAATTTGATTATTTATATTTGTTGATCGCAATGTATATTAAATAAAGACATATTAAAAAACTTAAAAATATCTAAATTTTCAATAAGAAAAGTGGCCTATATGTAGGACAGAGGGAGTAAAATTCACAAAGATATAAAAGATTATATCCCTTCCAATTTGGGCAGAGTAAGAACCTCTACATTTAAAATAATTGTAATTTCGATCAAACTTTAATAGATTATGTCATGATCGTATTTGAATATTGTAAATAGAGACATTGACGAGGAATGCATCTCTCTTTTTTTTTTTTTTTTTACCTTATATCCTTATTGAAATCTATACTATACTATACTATACTATATATAAAGAGAAAAAAGCTGAAAGTGTGAATGCAAAGTGAATGTATGTCAAATCTGAATACAAAATCTGGATAAATGTGAATGCATTTATTGTCTTAACGCCCACACACACACACACTAATATTATGATAAATTTTAAATAATGGTTGATATTTTTTAATCAATTTTAATTTTTTTATAACAGTAATACTGATTGAGTTCAATTAATATTTTTAGTTATCAGTATTAAAATTATTATTTATTTTATTTATTTGTTGTTCTTAATATTATAAATTTTATGTGCCCATCAATATAAAAATTGTGTTTTAATTATTAATGGTTAAATAATTTGTTATCTTTAATATTAAAATCATATTTTTTGAAATATATATGTGGTTGAAAAAAATGTGCTGCTTATAAATAATTTATAGAAAACGTTATTGAACGAATGCTAATTTTGAATAATTAATGATTTGATTTCTTTTTAGTTAATAATATCAATAGAATGATTAATATTTTTTAATCATTCTTAATTTTCATAAATTTTTAAAGATTATAAGGTATAAGATTTTTTGTATAATTTCGTGATCTCCAACTTTACTCGGTTGTCGTATCATGATAATTGCGAAATTCTCAAATTATTATTTTGACTACTTATTTTAGTAAATAAAGTTTTATTGATTAAATTCAAATATTTTGCTACTTATCTTCTAATTATTACTGTAATTGATTTTTTGAATGAAATTAAAAAATATGTTAAATACGAGAGTCAAATGTAGAAGTTATGAGAAATATATTAATATATTTCACATGTATCAATATTTGTACACATAATATTAAATCAAACATGATATAACTAGGGGTGTCAAATGGGCCGAGCCAGGCAGGCTCAGCCCATGACTGGTGGATTTGGTTCGACCCACGAGCCGGACCGTTAGAGGCACAAGTGGGAGACAAGCCGAGCCGGGCCAAGTCCGGCTCGTGGACTCGAGTTTTTTTTTTCTTTTTTTTAAAGTAACTTTCTATCAATACTAAAATAATTTAAAATATTAAAACTTAAAATTGTACAAGAACTTGACGAGCTTGAAATGGGCTTGATGAGTTTGAATGAGCTTGACGGACTTTTAACGAGTCGGCTTACGAGCCGACCCATTTCGCAGCTTGTTGGGCTTTCACGAGTCGGTCCACGAGTCGAACCTGAACTGTCCAACACTCAGATTTTTTGTCCGATCCAAGTCCTTTTTTTCACGAGCCGAACCAAGCTTTTACGAGCAGAACTCACGAATTGTCTAACCCGTTTGCCACCCCTAGATATACTTTAAAAAACTACTAAATTTGTATTTTTAATATAGTTAATAATAATTTATAAAAATTATTGAAATCAATAGTCATTTATTATTTAAATATATAAATTGACGTTTATTTTTCGAAGAAGTTTTTAATAATTTGAATTAGTTATGTTTTTTTTTTAAATTCTAATAATTATTGTAATAAAAAATATTTTTTATACATTTATAAATATGTTGATTATGTATAAGTATTAAAATTTTACGAATACTTATTGGAATTAATATTGTGGACAACAACTTTCGAGCATCGCACGAGTGAAATACTAGTAGACATTAAACTCGGTTACTTTAGGTCCCCAAATGTTTTTTGAAATTTAGCCCTTCTTTGGTTTCATTAAAAAAATTTCATTTTTCTACAGTACTCAATATACACTCGGCTTAGTGTTTTAAATTTATAAATGATTTTTTTGTGATTTTTTCAAGTAAAAAGTGTAGTTAAAAGGTGATTTCAAAAAATGTATATAATTAAAAAGTGATTTCAAAATTTATATTATTTATAAGTTGACTGTGGACCTCTAACCTTAAAGTAACCTTTTTCGATTTGATAGAGAATGGAAGATCTTCTATGCATTGAAAAGAAAGAACAAATAAGCTTATCTTCTGCATGGACTTTAGTTGGCCAATTTAATAGAGTTTACGTAATTTGAAAAGTGATCATGTTCCACCGTTTGTTTTTTTGTTGTTGTCCATAGTCATGTGATAAACTTACCTGAATTTTTATTAAAATTTTCGATTGTTTGTCCCTTGATAAGAGTGACAATGTGTCTAAGTTAAGAAAATAGGATTCGAGTTTATATGTCGTACTTTTTATATTGGTCAACTCTTATGTTGCTCATCGAGCACGTGATAGTTTAGCATTGAAGGATATCGAGCCTGCGTGATGTGCATATAAGTAACTCAACATCCTCCAATGTCGAGATGTCATGTCCATAGTGGGCAACTCTTACAACATATCAATTTCAACCAAAACACATACCACAAACATAATTTCTGTCACAAACAAAGGATTATTGATTTGGGGGTATTTATAACTTTGAGAATCTTGTTTGGATGGAAATTTGAAAAATATGTATGAAATTCCTTTAACTTTTCAAGGTATGCATTATTTATTTATTGTACTCAAATAAATTAAAATATAATAAAAATAGAAAAATATTTTCCGATGCTTAGATGTGTAATGATTGAGGCTTAACCTCCATACATAACCTTCTAAAATCTTGAGTTTATCTGATGAATTGGACTATAGGATACTCTAAAACTCGAAAGCATGAGTTCCGCAATATCAATATGCTTGAATAGACCAGAATCACTTGGGGGGTTTTTTTAATAAGAGATTTATGTGAGAACTTATCAACTTTTTACAACAAAAAATGTATTTTGCAACATTCAAAAGGCAAACATTTGCTACTTAAATGTTGCTAAAAGGTGGTTTACAGCATCATTTAGTAATTGAATGTTGCATTTGATCCATATATTTGAGATTTATCCCATTTTGCAACGTTTATTGAATGTTGCTATAAGCTCAATATTTTGCAACACTCAAATTAAGTTTTTGCAGGGTTTTTCAAATGTTGTAAAAACTTAAAATTTCACAACGTTTTTTAAACGTTTAAAAAACGTTGCAAAATAAATGTACAATCCTGCCCAATTATTTTTGATCGAGTCCGTTTAAATGATTTGGTGTACGGGCATTTAAAACACCAGCGACCAGTTTAATAACCCGGCTGGCCAATTTAAACCCAGCTCAGACTTAAAATACGTACCCAGCCCTTATACACTTCCCTCACAAACACGCCTCATCTTCATCGCTGTCATCGCGCCTCATCTTCATCGCGACATCTCCTTCTTCATCGCAAGATCTTAACTTTAGTCCCAACTCCAAGCTGCCTCAACATAGAACCCCCGACCCTACCCACAAGCTAAGTCCTCCTGCAGATTCGTCCTTGGTCTGCTGTGACACTCATCTGACCATTCCACGCGAGACTCGTCCTTGCTCTGCCGCTCGCCCAAGGCTCAAGCCGTTTCTGGCGACACCGACGTCGGAGGTGACGCGGTGTCCGTCTGCCACCGACTTCAACTCTCCAACGACCAATTGGACTCACTGGAGGTTTCTTTTTTCTTTTTTTTTTAATTTATTGGTTAATGGTTATTTATGTCTTGATTTATGAAAATGCTAGGTTTATGTCTTGATTTATGAAAATGCTATATTTGAGTTTATTGGTTAATGGTTATTTATGTTTGATTTATGAAAATGCTAGGTTTATGCCTTGATTTATGAAAATGCTAGGTTTGAGTTTGAATCTGGTAAGATAATACACTAAGGCCTACAAATCCTAGTGAGGTTTCTTGAGTGGGGAAAGATTTAAGTAAAAAATTATTAAAGACATGATTTTGGGATCATGATTTCCTTATATATATCAATCTTGGTTTTTCACAATGGAAGCACTTTTTAATGTGTTGCTGCTGAAGATACCAAAAGTGCATCAAAAGTAATTTTTACTAGGGAATCAACAGAATCATTGGAGCAATTTAGAGTACTAGAATAAGACCATGTTTCCTCTTGAGGCTTCACCATTTTTAATTGATTGGGGAAACTATAATTCACAAGAAAACAATAGTTGCAAAAATTCAATAATCTTATTCAGAAATAAAGAACCTTTAAATAGTCTCTAAAACCCTTAATTGAAGCAAAAAGACCAAAATAGATATCTACTAAATTAAAGCAACTAAAAACGGAAAACAAAAATAATGCTAAAAAATTTTGACTGCCCAGTAGCACGCCTTAAACTGCTAATTTGTTGCTGCAAACGACGTCAACTGGGTTTGCCCGAGTTGGGATGCTATGGAGCATAGAGAAACATTTTCGAAAACATATTATACTGGGAAATTTGGCATCGGTGCAAAAAGTAATGACTGTTTCTTCGAAATAGCTATTTTACCCAATTTTCGGTCTAATTCTTTTTCAAACTCTAAAGCTAATTGTCCTACATCACATTGAGACATTTGAATATCTCTTACAACAATAGTATGAACATAAAAAAATTATGTAAAGTGGTTGCTTTTAAGTTGGTGTAAAGTTGAGAATTAATTAAAAATTTCCTCCAATGAAATAAAATTTTCCGACAACATCAAAATCTTGGTTCCATTTCTTGTTTGCTTATATTTTATTTTTTTATCCTTTAATCTATTAAATTTTCCACTCATCCATCTTAACAACTTAATTCTTTTACCTTATCTTGTGAACTTCTTATTTTTTCTTAATTGCTTTTGTATAAAAGTTTCTAACTTTCTAGATATCTTTATATTCCTTACTTGTAACGGTTATTTATTTTAGCCAACCTATTTAGTCTTGATTCAAAGTGCTCGTCAAAGTTATTTCAATTTATCTTTGAGTTGTTTCGTGGGATTTTAGTTTAATGTGATACGATATTCAAGTGATAATGGAGATTACGTAGATGTTTTTAAAAAATATACAAATTTAATAATTATTGTTACACCATATTCATATTACTGACATTTTTCTCTAATATATCCTTATGTTGTTCAGTATTTGATAGAATCGTTACCTTATAATGGACAATTAGTGGCTGTAGTTTTCAAGGTTAACTGAAATTAGATATCGTGATTCCAGTTGCAAAATTAAATAATTTAATATGTAATGATCATAAAACTTTACTTGCAGATTTTTTGAATAATATAGAGATGGAACACGGAATTTCGTTGAAGTAGCTCGTAAAAATCAGAATTCAGAAATGGTAGTATGCCCTTGTGTTAAGTGTAGGAATCTAAAGCATCATCATCATGATATAGTCTATGAATATTTGCTTATTAAGGGTATGGATCCTACATACACTACTTGGGTATTTCATGGAGAACGATCAAGTGAAACCAATTTGATCGATGTAGAAATGCTTGAGTCATGTAGGATGTTTAAAGACTTCTATGCACAACATGATGTAGATACTGAAAATCCTCTTGATGAAAGATAGCAAGAAATTGAGCGTTTAGTTCATGATGCTAAAACTCCATTATATCCTAGTTCTAAGTAAGTTAATATGTAGAATAACATCCAGTAATTTTTGTGTCACTTTATAGAGTAATAGTGAGAATGTGGAGGACAGAAGTAAGCGTGATTTTACTTCTCAGGTTTTTTAATCTCGCTTTACATATTGTTTATTTAATTTTTTTATTATAGCTTATTTATTTAGTAAGGAAATATTTTAATTTTAATGTGAATTTATAGTCACAAAGAGGAAGTGATATCCATAAAGATGTCGCAAACAAGGAAAATGCAAGTTGCCAACTATTGCATTGGTACATTGATGATGAAGAAGTTGTAGCAGAAGGAAGGATTGCATCAATAGTACCAAGCGCGAAGGTGCATCGCATGCCACTTGGACGAGATTGCAGGAAGGTTTGGGTTTAGGAAGTGTATATGGATCAGTTGACCTTATTTAGACCTATTGATGAATTTTTAGTTCTAAAGGAAGCCTTGGGAAGTACCGTTGCTTGGCAAAATAGTTATATTAAATTAGTTTGACAAATGTATGTTTCTCACATGCCAAATATTTCTTAAGGAAGCCTACGGAAGCTACACGACCCTGCATATTCGAGCATCTATGACTGGAACCTTGGGAGAAGACTCGGATAACTCCAGTGCATATGCCAGTGACATCCATTGGTTTCTCCATGCATTTTCCACCCAATGTTTCAATTTCTCCCCTTCTGCTTTCCTAGACTGTTGCACGAGAAGCGTTTCTGCATAACCACCTTCACAAACAAATAGCTTAGAAGATCAATGCAGAACAAGTGGTAGGTGTGATCTTTTGTACATTTGATTGAACAGAAAGCAAAATAGTCATAGAAGAAACATTACAAATCAGAAATCTTGATAAATATTATACTTCTTGAAACAATACCCATGCTCGGTACCACCTATCGAAGTTTTTCCCAAAGATTATAAGATAAATTCAAACTTTAGATTAAAAAACTGACTTAAGAGATTGATGGAGACTGGAGAGCAAATCAATGTACCAATTTTTTGACATTGTACATGTCAGCTACCAAATTTTTCCAACTCATTATTTTGTACCAACAATCACTAAAGTTCTGCATAAATAAGATCTCTCTCCCACGTATTTTGTGGGGAGAATTTGACTTTGAGAAGGGGTCACCAGCGTATAAGAGCAGCTAAATATTGCATGATAAGTGGAGTTCTTTTTCGGAGGAGTTTTACACAACCGTACCTCAAATGCCTTAAAGCCTCAGAAGCTGCTCAAGTTCTGGCAGAAGTACATGAAGGTATATGTGGGAATCATCAGGGTGCTAGGTCATTGTCCTACAAACTCCTCAGATACGATTACTATTGGCGAACCATGAGGACAGATTGATGAGAAACGAGAAAGTCAAACCTCGATGCGCGAGCCTGTGAGACCCATGACAAGATCCGATGCGAAGGAGGTTCAAGATTCGAGGCTAAATAATGTGAATAATTCAAGAAAAGAATCCAAGAATCAAGTTGGAGCCAAAAAGTAGAAGAAAGTGGACTGAGCCAGTTTCGGTCAACCGAAAGTCATTCCGGTTGACCGAAACTCTGCAGAGGATTTTGAAGGCAGCCTCAGTCGCGTTCGGCTGAGGGTTGGTCGACCAAAGTCCCATTTCGGTCGACCCTATGATCGACCGAAATAATTTTGATCGACCATATCGGTCAACCGAAACACTCCATTTCACAAAAACGGGATTTTTCTCGCAATTTTCGAAATTACACCTTTTGCCCAATTTTGTACATCATATACACATTTTTTTTCATTTCAAACATTAACTTAGTTGTTCATTGTGTTGCTTTTGAGAGAGTCCTCCATGGGTGAAGTAAACCCTTGTTTCTTGATCTTGTATCTACAAGGAAATTAATCAACTTTACCTTGAATATTATTATTCTTGTGTTGTTGTTTATTTTTGCCACCTTGAAATTTGTTTGGTTGATACCCATTGAGCTAGGGTTAGTTTAATCCTTGAATTTTGGGTTAGATTTAAACTTGGGTTAAGGTGTTTATCTCTTATTTTACCATATTAGCTTTCTTGAGTTTTGTATTAAATTGTTGTGGGAATTTTCGGTCAATATACCGAAGGGGTTCGCATGACAGATGCAATGGATTATGTGAAGAAGTGTGACAAGTTTCAGAGGCATGGGAATATTATACACAAACCAGCTGTAGAACAAACTCTTGTCTAGTGCCTAGGGTCATTTGAACAGTGGGGAATCGACATCCTTGGCCCTTTTGCCCCAGCACGGGGACAGTTGATGTTCTTAGCAGTGGTAGTGGAATATTTCACTAAGTGGGTGGAGGCAGAGCCCCTAGCAACAATTTAGGAGCCCAAACTAAGATCTTTCGTTTGGAAATCCATCATATAAAGGTTTGGCCTCCCAAGAGTATTGATAACAGACAATGGAAGACAGTTCGACAACGTGCAGTTTAAGAATTTCTGTGCAAATCTACATATTGACCATCGTTTGACATCAGTTGCACATCCCCAGAATAATGGGCTTGCAGAAGTGACGAACAGGATAATACTCCAAGACCTTCGCACGAGGATAGGAGAAACGCGAGGGTCTTGGCCCGATGAACTGCCAGCCATACTTTGGTCTTACAAGACCTCACATTGCACAGCTACTGGGGAAACCCCATTCATGCTTGCCTTCGAGATAGAGGCGATAATCTCCATCGAAGTGGGCATACCAAGTTACATGCGTCTTTTCCAAAATGTTGAGGGAGAAGGTACAGGCGAACGCCTTGACCTGCTAGAAGAAGTTCGTGAACAGGCTAGCGCAAAGATAGCATCTTATCAGAGCAAAACAGCTAAGTACTTCAACAGCAGGGTTACCCCGAGAATGTTTAAAGCAAGAGACCTCGTGCTGAGAAAAACAGAAGTAGCTGGTCATCCCCCGGGGAAACTTGAGTCTGCTTGGGAAGGACCTTATGAAGTCATAGACAGACCCGAGGAGGATCATACAGTCTTCGGGATCTTACAGGAACACCACTTCCAAGACTTTGGAATGCAGACAACCTGAAAATCTACTACAAGTAGCAAGACCGAGCTTTGTAGTTCGTCCCTTTTAATTTTCCTTGCACTTTATTTTCAGTTCAATTTCATTTCTGCCTGTGCACCAACTTTTATTTTTCCAAAGACATTATTGCAAATAAAAGAAAAAAGTTCTCCAATAATTGTGTTAAAAATAAAGCCTTCCCTACGTGGAAGCACACAAAGGCCTTGCCCAAGAATAAGGACTTGAAAGCCTTCCCCACGAGGAAGCACACAAAAGCCTTCCCCACGAGCAAGTACTCTAAAGCCTTCCCCACGAGGAAGTACTCAAAGTCTTGCCTACGAGCAAGAACTCGAAAGCATTCCCCACGAGGAAGCACTCAAAGCCTTGCCCATGAGCAAGCACTCAAAAGTCTTCCCCATGAGGAAGTACTCAAACCCTTTCTCACAAAGAAGCACTCAAAGCCTTACCCAGGTGCAAGCACCTCAAGGGCTTACCTAGAACCATTCCTCGAAAACTTTCAACGAGCGTCATCAATAACTTTTTCATCATAGCTACAACCCGTACTGATCGGGGCTCATTAATGCTCTAGGAAAATAGCTTGCATTAAACTTGATCGGGGTTAATATGTTGCACAATTATATTAGCCATGCCTGAGGTTAATAACTACTCATCTAATTAACCATGTTAAAGCTTAATAATCGCTGCTCGTGCATTGCCACTCTTCGAGGTTAATACATGATCATTTAAATTAATTTTGTTCAGGCTAATCGCTGCTCATGCATCTCCACTGTTCGAGGTTAATACATGATCGCTTAAATTAACATTGTTCAAGCTAATCACTGCTCATGCATCACCACTGTTCGAGGCCCAAGCTCATGCATTGGCATTACTCGTGGCTAATTCTTGCTCGTACATTGGCATTGCTCGAGGTACATGATAATTTATATTATCCTTGTTCAGGTCAATTACTGATCATTCATATTAATCATTATCATGTTTGGTACTTGCCCTAAGTCTACTCGTGGTCATGCATAATAGGTATTCATACATAATGCATGAATCATCAAACAATAGCTCGAGACAAAGACATCATTCAAAACACAAATACTTCATTTAAGTGATGTTCGTTACAAAATAAATGGGGTCGGGGATACAGAATTTAATTAAGTGTTTTCATCCACAACATTAAGCTCGTCCCCCGAACCATCAACTTCATCATCATCTGGGCCGTCCTCGGAATCGGATAAAATGAGGCCTTCAGTTGTGTCCGGGTCAGCCCTGAAGTTGCCAGGACAGGCTTGAGTACCCTTAGTGCGAAGAATTGCTCGGGCCTACTTGAATGTATAATTATAGGATCCCGAGGCGTACTCGCCTTGAAGGAGAGAGAACTCAGCAGATTTCTTAAAATCTTCGACTGCTTGAGCACGAGCAGTCTCAGCCGCAGATAATTTCTCCTCGAAGTCTTTTTTAGTACGCTCAAGCTCGAGCCTTAACTCCTCAGCCTCATCCTTTGCCTCACCAAGTTCATCTTTTAAAGCTTCAAGCTTGTGTTTGATCTTCTTCTGCTCATCCTCGTGCTACCGAACCCTAATCTCACGTCAGGCAATGGAACGCCCCAAGCCTTGGACTTTATCCTCCTCATCAATGGCCCTAAGGGCCAGCCCCTGAGCAATGTTCAGAGCCTGTACAAAATAGACCTGTAAGCTCGGGAATAAGAGATGAACTCTAAATAAAACTCTTTACCTTGGTAAAGTAAGCCTCGAGATGCTTGATCCCCGTGCTAGGACTAACTTCATTCCGGTACTTTGCCACAACATCGGGCGCTTGTGAGGCAGTTAAGATTGAGTCGTCCTCGAGATCGATGAAATCTAGCGCTGGGGTCTTATTGTTCGGTGAAACTCGAGGAGGAGGTGTCGGTGGAACGTCCTGGGGATCTTCATCCATGAGCAGTGTGCTCGAGCCTTCTTCAGGGCTGCTCCCAACTTGATGCCGGAACCTCTTCTTCCACTTCTTACTCGGGGTACGAACACTGGTAGCCCAGCCTTCCCTTGAATAAATTTTTTGGGTGACGACGGATCGAAAGTCATGTTATCTGGAAAACAAAATAAAAGTCATTAGCACGAGCATAATATGAAAGAACACAATAAAATTAGAAGTGGCCAGTCTTCTACCCCCGAAGCTCCTGACTCCAGCAAGGTCGGGGACTTCATCCCCGAGCATATCATCCAAATTGTCAGCCATAGGCTCAAGGGCCTCGAGCAGTTTCCTATCTCGCTCTAACACCTCATAATAAGCCTGACCTTCATTAAACTTCACAATATCGGGCACATCCCAACTCGACCAGAAGGGGTGCCCGAACTCTTGAGGGGTAACATAGAAATATCTCTCCTTCCAACCCCGAAGAGAGCTGGGCATCCTCGGTAATTTAAACCTATCCCGACTAGAAAGATAGGCAAAGCATGAAAAGTGAGGAAGTTGTTTCAGTTCGAATACCATTCTACAAGATATCGAGTCAGAGATTTATTCCTAGAATCCTACAAGAATAAAAAAATATACGAGCATTCTCCAACCATTGGACACTAGTTGCCCCGGACACATAGAATGTTCGACCAGAATCCCTATAAAGAAAGGGTGCAAGGGCCACCTGATGTGATCCAGCCAAGTATGGCAATCCCACATCGGTAGTTGAGGGCAGATAGGGTCGGTTTATAAGTATGGGGGAAAACCTTCCCTCATGGGTGCACTTTTGAGGCGAAGTTAGGCAATCTGCTTGGCTTGGTATCAGAGCCTACCCTCAAGTTCGTTGTGGTGGGCCCTTCTCTGATGCCCCTCTACTTGGACCACCTGCGACACCTCTCAATTCGAACCCTCACCATGGATCCCATTCGGGACAAATGGTCTTAAGAGGGGGAGAATGATGTGATCCAGCCAAGTATGACAATCCCACATCGGTGGTTGATGGTGCCTAACTTCGCCTCAAAAGTGCACCCATGAGGGAAGGTTTGCCCCCATACTTATAAAGCGGCCCCATCTGCCATCAACTACCGATGTGGGATTGCCATACTTGGCTGGATCACATCACCACCTAAACCCAGCCTTCAGTGCGTCCCTATAAACCAAAAACTCCCCATCTCGAGTTGTTATAACCCTATCCTCGGGGGTGGGAGCCCGACATCACATCGGGGCATTAACCCGAACTCCCTTACAACCTCAATAACCTTATGCTCTTTGTATATGCACCTAAGGTCGGGGTACGTTAGCGGGGATTCATCATCTCCCTAAGCCTGGGGCCTAACATCTACAGAATCCACCAGAGGGATTATGGTATTACCTATGTCCTCAAGCCTACACTGCTCGCTACTTGAACTACTCGAGCTACCCGAGCTACTATTGCTAGTTGAACTGTTGCTGCTAGACATTTCCTAAAGGAATAACTAAAAATTGATTAACTTAAACGCTCGAAGATCTTGCCTCGACCGACGAGTAACTAAGGAAACGAACTTCTAAGCCCCGAGCATGAACTCTATTGTCTCACTCTGAAAGGCAAAGGTAAAGTGTTAAAATGAGCAGAGGTCCTATTTATAGTGGATGAATGTGTGAATACCAACGGTCATGGGATCTGAGCCGCAAACAATGCCACTTGTCACCCATCTATGGCCCACATGGCCTACCAAACGTCACGGCGTTTCAGAACGACGTGTCAAGTGTCAGAAACTTCCTTATGTGTCACATCATCCCTGAACTTGTTTTATTCACGATCAATTGTACATCCACACTTTCCTAAAATTGAGCATGGATGCGCGGGGGCCACTGATGAGCAATAATTAAGTTTCCACCTCGAGCACGACCACAAACATATACCCCGACCACGCTCAAACTGTCCAAAAGTAGAGTTGCACCATGAGAAATAAACCCCCGAGCATACATCTTCCTTTAACATGTGCGTGATGTCCTCGGGGCACATGGTGCTCGGGGGTAACACGTCCCTGTCATCGGCCACCACCTGATCTAACGCATGGAACCTACAATCTCCTAGTCCTAAAAGGACTTGTCCCCTTTAGAATCCTATTTAGGGTTTACAATTTCATCCCTAAAAGATAGGAGGATGATTCCAACATGACTCATGCAATGCAGGTACTTCAATCCTATCATGATTCGTCCATACATCTCTATAAATACATGGCACTCAATTATAATTCAGGTACACAATTATTATTCTTCCAAGTCTATAACCTCTTGCATAAATTTTCTCCTTCCTCTTTACTGACTTAAGCATCGAATGGGCCACGAGGACACACCTCCTCGCCTTTATTGCAGGTATTCGGAGATTCAGTTCGTGCTAGTTTATTGTTCAAGCTCGGAATACTCCAAGTGCGATTTTTAGCATTATCAACGGGGATATCGGATCCATCACTCCAAGAAGGGGCTTAAGACAAGGCTTCCCTTTGTCTCCCTATCTATTTATTCTATAATCCGAAGCATTATCAAATGCTTTGAAACACGCTAATGCAAGAGGTCAAATACATGGATGCAAGGTGGTAAGAGAAGCATCGATTATCTCGCATTTATTTTGTGTAGATGTGATAAGTGTGTTTTATAGACTTATTTGTACGTCTAAATTAGAATAAATTATTATCATTTTAGAATATATGCTATTTAATTTGTGTTTATTTGTTTACTTTGCAGAAAATATCCAAAAAGATGAAGAATGAAGTAATTGATGAGAAAAATGCATAATTGGATGCTAATTGGAGCTAAAATGAGCAATTGATAAGTTTGAATCGTCAACCGGAAAGATGCAATGTGGCGAAGTAAATGAATAAGAAGCTGGAGGATCCAGTTGAAGGAATTGAGAGTTGAAACGAGCAAATTGAGAAGACTCCAAAGTATGGAGATTATATTGTTGCAATTGGAAGTTGAAGAACTGAAGAGCAAATTAAACATGATGGACCAACTTGCAAATATCCAATGATTGATTTGGATAATAAGAAGATACTTTGAGGATTTTTAGGAGTCAAATGGATGTAAGTAGAAGTCAAAAAGGAATGGAATATGATAAGAATATTACCATAAAATTGATTCCAATCCTTGAAGATTCTGGACAGAATTCTAGTCGGACTTTGAGACCAAATTTCGGGGCAGTAAACGTTCGAATTAGGAAAATCCTATTTCAAGAAGAATTGTATCCCTTTACGTTATATTTCCAAATAACTTTGAATCACATTAATCGGATAAGGGAAGATAAAGATATGGTCGAAATACTGAACGCTATGCAGATACCAAAAAAGACTCGAGCGCGGATTTGATGAATTTCTTTCCTTCTTCAACTTGATCTCTTCACCAACTATAAATACAACATCTTTGCACGAAAATCAGACATTTGCCTCTCCATAGAACAAGCCACAACAGAGATTTTAATTAAAATTCTTGGAGATTCAAGAATCGCAGAGGGGCGTGAATTGAAGATACGTGAAGAATTGATAATTGGTGCGATCTTTCCATTCTTCTTTGTTATTTTCAATGAACGTTATATTTTATTGTTTTTGTTCTACAATCATGATGTGTAACTAATTTTAACGTTGGGATGAACGATGTAGCCTAGTCATATTATTTTAATTCCATATTCCTTGTTTTAACGTTTTGATGCATGTGTTGATTTATTATTGCGTTTAATGCGTGAATGAACTGGCCACTTGTTCATGATTTTATGTGTTATTTCCATAATCCGAGAGGTGAGTTAATAACATAGATTTAGGTATTAAATCCGGTAATTGAACGAGGGATAGAGATATACCCTTGTGATTACTACGATCGTGTGTGAATTCTTGCGTGTAATGCATTTAGGTAAGGAATATTCGGACCCGCTGCAGAGATACAAGGTTGACTTATTTAGGTAGGGTTGATTTAAACTCGAGAGAGGAATCTCAATTTGAATCAGTGAATTCGATCGATCACATATTTAGAAAATAAAATCTGGAATTGGAATTAATTTAATTGGCTAGGTGAAATCGTGAATCCCAACCACTTTACAATCATCTTTGAAAACAAAACAATTTCACAATTTAATTAGTTAATTCATCTTCTTAGTTTTAATTTAAAACATCAAATTCATTTGTTCGTTCAAATAAAGTGTAGAACTAAAATATTTCGATAATTAATAGCAGTCCTCGTGGGACGATAATCCGGACTCCTAGGTCCACTTTATTACTTCTCACGACCCGTGCACTTTCGGGGGTATTTCGCATCACGAGATATTAGTGAACAAGATGTTAGCCTTTTCTTCTTCAAAGCTAACATGCAGGAAGGTGTGGTGATTCGGGATCTACTCAAAGCTTATGAGGAAGAGTCGGGGCAATCTATAAACCTCCAAAAATCATCCATTCTTTTCATCTCAAACGTGCCAGTCGATAGGAGACCAGTTGTTTGCTCTCTCCTGGGTATTGAACTAGCCAGTGCCATGACTGTTATCTAGGCCTCCCTTCTCTTGTGGGTAGAAGAAAGAAGGAGATTTTCAATTTTATCAAGGATCGAATTATTCACAACTTGCGAGGCTGGAAAGAAAAGCTTCTATCTCGAGCAAGTAAAGAGGTCCTTCTCAAAACGGTGGCTCAATCCATTCCAAATTATGCTATGAGTGTATTCCTGTTACCCCTCGACATTTGCAATGAAATCGAACGACTTATGAACTCATTTTGGTGGGGAAATAATAAAGGACCTACCTATGGAATATCGTGGATACGATCGGAAAGACTTTGTTTCCCTAAAGCACGAGGAGGACTGGTATTAGACGTTTACATGACATAAACGTGGCACTCCTAGGAAAACAGGGCAGGAAACTTATCAATGAGCCTCAGTATCTAGTAACGAGAGTGTTCAAAGCAAGTTATTTCCCCCGTTCTTCATTTCTTGATGCCAATATTGGTCACAATCCAAGTTATATGTAGAGAAGTATTATGGCTCCTCGGCATTTGCTAAAAATTGGTTTCCGCCATCTAATTGGTACATGCTTTAACACAAAGGTTTGGCACGATTCGTAACTTCCAGATGTTGAAAATGATTTTGTCACTTCTCTAGCCCCACCCCACGGTGATTCTATTACAGTTAATCAATTGATGAGAACGAATACACAGGTATAATATCTTGAAATCATCAACAATCTGTTCAATGATAGGGATAAGTCTCTCATATTACAAATCCTAGTCACCTCCCACCGAGTCGAGGATCGAGTGTTCTGGATGCTCGATACAAAAGGCTCATATTCAGTTCGCAGTGGGTACTTAATGGAGAGACACTCTAGCCTTAACTCAAAAATACCACAGGAGAACAGATTTTGGAAACTGATTTGGGGACTGAAGGTGCCTCCTAAAGTGAAGAACTTTCTATGGAGAGTAGCCTCGGACGTCTTACCTATTGCGGATATGCTTAGTGTTCGCTAACAGCAAGTGCACGGATCGCGTAAGTAATATAATGAACTTGAGTCCAAGTATTGATCACATGAGGATTGTTGTAAATTGTATTTTAGATTACAAATCCTTAACCGGAACTAGAAAATTGATTGAGTTGGAAATTTTGATTTTAAACTTAACTAAAGAGAATGAGAAATTTTGTTTTGTCAAAAACTATAAAATGAATGTGCTAGAATTGAGAATCCACATTAATTCCATCAAATATGCATTACTCCAATTTTCTAACGATAATTCACGGGGTTTTGAAAATCCATACTCCTAATGTTGTTAAAACTCTCTTTCGGACAAACATTGACATCTATTCCTACGCACGACCCAACTATATTTCTATTTTGAATACGAATGTACAGAAAAGCATTAAAGAATTGTGAATACTATTGTAGATAACACAAAGTATAGGGGTATATTTCTATTCTCCATCGGACTTTGTGGCAATTGAAACTAGTCTAATCAATTCCTAATCTTTCGAACTTAAGAAAACATAATCTAAAATCATACAACTAATGATCAAGTAATTGCATAATAAGAAAAGCATGCATCAATTGTTCAAACCCATGAATTAACTAAATTAAACAATAAAGTAACACAAATTCCAGAATTAATGTTTCGTCACAATTCTGACATGTAAAACCTAGCCTAGATACATAATTGAATAAAACTCACAAGAATAATGGATAGATGTCACCCTATTCATCCCTTGATCTTTGGTTTTCAATTGTGTTCTTGGCGTGTCATGGATCCCTCGGCACTTTGACAGCATTTTGGCATGAAACAAGGCAATTGGGAACCCCTAATTTCGTGCCCCAAGTCAATTATTTATAGATATTATCGTAATTTAGGTTAATTGGAGAGAAAGTCTGTTGAAATCCGTGCAAAAGCACAATCAGTCGGCCCAGAAACTAATCGTGCGACCGCGCGGTTATAATTGATGCGATCGCACACCTCTGCAGGTTAGTTTCAGTCGTCGAAAATCTTCGTCATGCGACCGCACGGTATAAATAGGTGCGACTGCGCAATTTTACTCTGAACTGCAATTTCTATCTTTCAAATACGATAAGTTGGTCCCTGATCTTTTGTTGCACAGCCGGTCCTTCAACTTTAGATTGTTGCAATTTGGCCCCTGAACTTCTGATTTCTTCCAATTTTGATTTCTTCTTCGATTATCCTTCCAATTGGCCCTTTGATTAACTGCTTTGACTCTTGATTTTCATACATAGACACTTTTATTATCCAAATGACTTGTTTTTGCTCCATTTCATTTACTTTCTCTTTGGGATTATTTCCGAAATATAAACAAATAACAAAATAAATAACAGATATTCTTAAACAAATAGATAAAATCCTACTTTTAGAATAGAAATAAGTGTATAAAATACACTTATCACTTACATCGAGACAAGTCGACATTTCTCCACACTTCCCAGTTTGTGCTGAGAACCATGAATCCATATTCCATAACATGGTGATATGTGACTTTGCCAAACGTTTTTGGACTGCCTCAATGATCGGATATCATCATGTAAATGCTAACAGATTTAAGGATTGGCTGCTTGAGCTTTTTGAGGTGGTTCATCGAAATGAATGGGATGGTGTAGCCATGGTGTGTTTGGTTCTATGGCATAATAGAAACCAGGCGGTTTGGAGTGCCACTTCACTTATGATTCCAATGGCAGTGTCTTTTGCCTCTTCAATGCTCGTTCAATGGTCCGAAGCTCAAGTTAACAGACTGCAATTACCTTTCTCGACAACTGGAACAACTCAACCAGTTAAAAAATGGCAAAAACCAGCTGGGGGTTATCTGAAGATAAACGTAGATGCTGCCTTGTTCAAGGACCAAGGGGCAGTGGGCTTTGGGATGGTCTTAAGGGATGATTCTGCACTTTTCTTCGTGCAAAGGTAGTGGAAATGCGAGGTTCTTTCGAAGTCGAGACTGCTGAAGCATTAGGGGTTCCATGAGGCACTGAGTTGGGCCAAAGATTTACAAATCAACTCCGGTGTCATTGAAATGGATTCACTGCTGGTTTTTGAAGGTATACATAGTCGTGCACCTAACTTCACTCACTTTGGATTAGTGATTGACGACTGCAGAAAACTCATTAGGGAGATACGAGGAATAGTCCTCTCTTGTGTTAGAAGATCAGTGAACCAAACTGTTCACACTCTTGCTCGAGCTACTAGTTCTATGTCTGATTTAGTATAATATTTTACTATTCCACCTTCTTTAATTCTTGATGTACTCAATTTGGATGCTATGAATGAATAAGTCTTTTCTCCTCAAAGAAATTTACAAGGTATTTTTTACAAATTATAACTATCATTTTTAAAAAATGTAATAATTTAAAATAATTGAGTTCAATTAACTAACATAAATAACTAATATATATTTATGAAAACAAACTCATTCACAAAAATACAATTGGTTCAATGGTTGAATTGATACCTCCTTACCCTTTAGTTAAGAGTTCGAATTTACCCAACTACATACTTTACATATAAAAAAAAAAATTAAAGTCCAAGATGGGCTTCGTCGATCGGGTCAACCAGGTCTTGGGTTAGCGGGTGGGCAAATGATCAGGTCGGGTCGGTGTTTACCAAAATATATATTTTTCAATTTTCTGGAAATTTCCGACACCATTTTAATGTCGTCGAGAATTTCCGACGGATCTAATTTTCTGTCGGAAAAGTATTATCAACCTGTGCTTCTCCAATGGATTTTTGATGGGTTGAAGTCTGTTGGAAAAAAGCATTTCTAACTGAAATTGGCCTTTTTTGTAGTGTTTATTGTTTGATTGACATTATTTTTTATAGAAAATAAAGTAAAATTTAGCTATTTTAATATATATAAAAAAAAGAAAATTCACACGTTTGTATTTGATAATAAGAATATTAATTTTTTTTTAAAAAAAATCAATTAACAATAACAAAAAAGATCAAACGTGACGAAAATGGTAAAAGATTTTCCATG
Organism: Ligustrum vulgare; assembly: GCA_963555705.1. Classification (NCBI taxonomy): domain Eukaryota; kingdom Viridiplantae; phylum Streptophyta; class Magnoliopsida; order Lamiales; family Oleaceae; genus Ligustrum; species Ligustrum vulgare. Next base: position 5,361,525 of record OY743185.1, read on the forward strand.
AAAAATAAAATATTTTTCCCCCATTGGAAAACGAATTCCTAAAAATCAAGGAAAATATCGAATTTCGAGACAAGTTAAAATACGAATTCTATGAAATTTTTTGACAATAAAACAGCGTAAAAATTGAAAATTTACGTGAAAAACTTAAGGCTATCAAACGCAACATAAGATTCACAACAAGAAGATGAAGATAAACACAATTTAAAATACAAAGTAAATTACAAAATTAGAAAGAACAACCTAGAAATTGAAGGCTCAAACTTGATTTGAAATTTCTGTCCTAAAGCGATTATTGTCCCGCTCTCGTTGTACAGATTGCTAATGGGATCAACCGACAACAAGGCTTTGAGGATTAATCAAGCCTTAAAATATTCTTATCAAGCAATAAAAAAACACCATTGGAACATGAGCATAAATGAAGAGATCTGAATTTTTGAGTTTTATTTTATGATTGTTTGAAGTATAGGATGTTTATAATATTATTTTCAACGTGGAACTCATCTAGGAATTGCAAAAATAATCGATCCAAACCCAACAGATATCGATCCAAATCAAGCGAAAATTTTCCAATGGGGGATCAAGAGGCGAATATGGATCATGAAGGCTAATCTGATCCGTCTAATTAAAAAAATAAATAAAAAACCTAAGGTAATATGATTTTTAAAAGTTTTTGTAGTTTTTTTATTTTTATTTTTATGAATGTGTGATTTAAAAATATTTGAAAAGTAAAAAATTGTGGGCTTGGACTAAAAATGATGGTTGAGATTGAGTTTGAAAAATTGAGATGAAAAAAATCAATTTACCAAATATGCTCTAAATTAAATTCTCTAATAAAAATAAATTAACCGACAACAAGGCTTTATATTGTCGCGTTGGTGTATAATCAATCCAAATTACTTCTCAGCTTATATTTGAACAACTTATGGAACATATTTCCAACGATAATCAAACCTGACTTGTCACTTCAAATATAGTAAATTCCACTTGAGGAATAACGATTCATTTTGGGATGACACAAGGATCATACATTTTTTTTTCTCCAAGGTCAATAGAAATCTGAAATCCAAATGATTTTCGTAATCCTCCCTTCCCGATAGAAAGTGCGTGTAATTATTTTTCCATCTCGCACATACCACGAGATTGATTGTAATCATAAGAGAAACGTTTATTATAAATAACGCACTTTTTAATCTTTGATCCCTTCATTTGCTATAAGCGCTCTGATCAATACAATGAGATACTATGTCATTGTTTGGTTCTCATTTTTCGAAAATCAAATTTATTCTGCACTCAATCTTAAACATCCATCTTAGTCAAGCCTACCATTTTCTATTTTTCAAATATTTTTTAACCAACATTCTCCCAAAAAAAAAAAAAATTCAAGAATTGGGGTCGGACGGGGGCTATATATCTTTTTGCTCGAAATGGGAGAAGGTACATATCTAATGCATTGTACGTCTCACACTTAGGTTCACCCAAAAACAAGAAAATACACGAAATTTGCAAGGGTGGAAAATAATAATATATATGGAAATTTGAGGGTGGGTGTGGTTAGGTTTGGTTAGCCAGCACTAAATACTTGGAGCAAAACAATAATATTAATATATGAACATACAGCATTTAATTGACCAAGAACAAGGACTATCCTCGTGTAATCACGAAACTGGTTACTGCTCCCAGAAATACCTCAAAATAAAAAATCTAAATTCACCAGCATTTACCCCTTGTCATGAGGGACGTGTCCTCTTTTTTATATCTCATGATCCAACTTCTTCACCACTCCACTCGCCTGCTCTTAACCACCATCATCCCCATCAACTATTTAACCCCACATTCTCACTGCCCTCTTTTAAGTTTTAACTGCAGTACAAAAACCAAGAATGGAAAATCTTCTGTGCAATGAGGTCTGGTTTATGAGCCCTGCAAATACTGTACATGACAACGTACGTGCCAATGATCAGTACTATAATGTAAGAAACAGTGATCATAGTACTACTACTAGTTTTTTATACTCAACGAAACAAGATTGTGAGAAAGCTATTGGGATTTTTCTGGAGAAGGAACCCAGTTACATGCCGGAACCGGGATACTTGAAGCAGATTATGTCTGATAATTTGATTGATCGTGCCAGGTTTAAGGTTATTTGCTGGCTTATTAAGGTAACTGTTTCCTTTCTTACTGCACCAAAGTCCAAACCCTTAACATATATATATATATATATATTAAAGGTTCTTGAATGTACTTACGTGCAACATGTTTAATTTTTGGAGTCTCAAAAGCGGTTGGATCTCTCTTTTGGAACTGTTTTTGGCGCTGTGAATTACCTGGATCGATTTATTTCAATAACTCAGTGCCAAGTAAGTGATGCTTCTCCATTTTATTTATGATATTATATTATTAGTTTCCTTATTTATAATTATTAGAGATTAATTAATTTATAAAAATAAGTGTTTCCTGCAACAAAATTTTTGCAGGGATGGAAATATGGGATGTTTGAACTACTTTCTATTGCATGTTTATCAGTTGCTTCCAAATTCAATGAATCAATCACTACGTCATTGCATGAATTTCAGGTGACACCCTAATTTCTACATGTTAAATGCTTGTGAAATTTCTTTTACTAAAGTCCCGTTTGGCATCACTTTTTGAAAAAGCAAATATTGCAATTCTGAGAATAAAAAGATGCTTTTGAACATGTTTGAATAATTTTTTGAAACTTCTTAATTATCTAGCTAGAAGAACTTTTAAACTCAAACGATAATCAAATAATGGTGACATTATCTGCAGGAGGAGGGTTTAGATCATTCCTTTACATCAAGCCAGATTCAGCGCATGGAATTGACTCTCTTGAAAGCTTTAGGATGGCGAATGGATTCTCCAACTCCATATTCTTACATTGAATTGCTGATACGCACCATCGAAACCTTGAACAAAACCCTCGTTCATAATCTAACTTTACGCGTTACTCAATTGCTTCTCAATACACTTCTAGGTACGCTAAACTAGCTCGATCGCGCCATCTTATACAGGACGGGAAAAAGCCTTAATTTTTTTTATTTTTATTTTTTGAAGTGGAAAAAGGACTTAATTAATTCCATCGTGACTGAACTTTTCCGCGTACAAAATGGTTCAGATTCTAAATTTCTGGAGTTCGGGCCTTGTGTTATTGCCATTTCTGCTGTAAGATGCATAATTGAAGATGATACATCATCCCTTGATCATTTTGACACATTTATTTCCCAAGATCAAAGGGTAAAATTAATTATTTTCCCTGAGTCTCTACTGTTCCAAATTTTTTTATTTTTTTTTAATGTAATATGAAAGATGAAGCTATTAATGTTCTTGCTCTAGGAAGAAGTGATAAAATGCCAAAGCTGGATGGAAAAAGAATTGTTGACGGATTACGGCAATATATTGGAATTCCAGAATGCAAATTACAGTAGCCCTGAAAGTCCAGTTACAGTATTAATGGTGGACAAAATCTCTGACTGTCAGCTTGATCTCTCTTTCTTTAAGAAGCCATGGATGAGCTTCAATTTCAGATCAAGTAAGAGGAAGAGAGAGGAACAATAACTTGCATTCTGAAATTAATGTTAATATTGTGCTGTCGTTGTAAGGTCATGTTCATTTTAATGTAGAATTTGATATAAGCAACTGTCGATATAATGACGTATCAATATAACATTCTCCTCTCCAAAAGTGAAGTTTTAAATGAAAGATTTACTATTATTTTAGTTGTCAAAGGTGTAATCCACACCACGAGAGCCCCGAATCGACTCTATCGTGGACCATTGGCTCTAGAAGTAAATCGCAAGTTATGTCTCTCAGAGTCAGTGTGGATGACACTAGTAACACCTCGTGAAGCAAGATAACTCCCGCCTGTCACAGAAAACGAATCTATTATCAGCCGTCAGAATTTGAATCTTGCACACGACTACGCTGAACACGTTATCGGTCAATCCCTTTTTTTCATTGTGGACTTGGCTTTTTTGGATAACTGAGATTGATTACCGTAGAAAAAAATAATAAATTTTATGGAAAAAGTTATAAAATCAAACAAAGGCTTAATCTTTGAATAAGGGCGCGCGTATCAGAGAAGTTGTTGTATCATAAAAGAAAGTTTTAAGTTTTTTAAATTAAGACCTTTTAATTTTTTTAATTTTGAGATTTCAAATTTAATAAAAAGTTAAAATACCTTAATTTTACTGTGTAACCTATTCTGTGGATTAATTGCGTGGGTTGAATTTTGCCTATACAAGATGATTGTTCATTGGAAACATAACAAGAAAAGACAAAATAAAAGAATACGTTTATACATTTTACTAACAACTTGATTGAGACTCGTTATTTATCTCTATGTGATCGTGCTTATAGAAGGAGTAGAGGTATCAAGACGGACGAATCGATCAGACTCGTGAAAATCGGTCTGGATCGACTTTGGATCGCGGGTCGACCCGTGACCCGTGCTGACGGTTCACGAGTCAAGAAGTTGTGAATCGCGAATTTTGCTGGTTACCTTCGTGGGTCACGATTAACCCGCCGACCCATTAAAAAAAAGTGTTTTTATTAAATATAGTAATATTGAAAAATTTTCTTCTTCTACAAACTCTAATACAACTTTTAAAGCAAAATTTTATTTTTTCTTCCTAATAGTTAAAAAACATAATGTTTTTTGATAATATTAATTAGAAATACATTTCGCGTTTAATTGTTATTTGTTTATATTTTATTTAAATTTGCAAATTTAAAAGTAATTCATATAACATAAAATATAATTTTAAATTCTATGTAAATATTTTATGGTATAAATATGAATTTATCATTTTAATCATTTTGTATTTAGAAACTTGACAAAAAAATTGCTATAAATATGAAAAAATCTATATTTTTATTCATACGGGCCAAATCAGAACGAACCGCGACCCGCATGAGCTCGATCCGCATGGACCAGCTAGCGAGCTTGAGTTGTAGTTCGAATTGTGCGAGCTGACTCGAAATCGGCCCGTAACCCGCAGCGGGCGAGTCGATCGTTACCACGCTTTTATGTTAGTTGGCCGACCTGATCCGGACTACCCGAATTGACACATCTAAAAAAGAGAACCAGTTTTCATGAGTCATATAAGTTTTATCTTTGAGTTGTATAGTGTTGAAAGTACTAGCACGAAGAGAATCAACACGACTTTAAGACAATGTTCTTGACGTGACTCCCTAAGACTTGCTTCCTGATCACTCTTTTCTTATATTTTTCATTTATATTTTTTATTCATGTTATTGAATATGTTTATATTATTTTGATTTGTTATCTAAACACAAATCACTATTTCTTTTTTTTTTTTTCACAAACAATAATATAAATTGCATAATTTTATAGCTCATGTGTAACTCCAGTGAATGATTGTGTTTTTATTCAATTTATATTTGTAACTCATGTATTGATATAATTATGTTAAAATTATATTTTGCTTGCTTGATCATTAGACATTAGTTTTGTGCAATTAATGAAAAGTGTTGAAAATTAAGCCCTTGTTTGGTCTTCATTCTTTTTTTTCTCATTTTCCTACAGTACTTAATCTCAACTATCCATTAAAAGTCAAGTCCACAATATTTGATTTTTCAATCAAATTTCAACAATCAATTCTTCTAAAAATCATTATTCATTTCAAAAAATTTCATTTTAACTAAAATCAAACACACCCTAAATTGTAAACATACGAGTGAAATGCAAGAGTTGAACGGATGATCTGCTCAACCATGTTAAAATTCAATACTAAAATTTCATGTGTTTATTTTATTATACTAAATGTCACATCAATACTTTGAAAATTTCTTGTAAGACTTAGCAGATTGAAGATTGCAAGCGGAAGAGTTTTGCATATATATGGTACCAAATTATTGTCCAAGAGAGAGAGAAATAAATTGTAGACCGTTAGGACATACATAAATCATCGAGGGGATTGGCTTAAGCTTATAAGAGGTCACTTTCGGGAGTAACCCAACATTTGTAATTGGAAATCCCATGGAGAAGGTTCAGGGACGGATTTAATTAAGGCCCAAGAGGGTCCTTGACCCACAATGACATTTGAGGATTTTTTGGGTTGAAAATGGGCCGTCCAATTTGATTTAATTTTGGCCCAAAAAAAATTGAATAGTTCATTTCCCAAGCCCAGCTCCCCAGCCTATTTGCTCGCCTCCAGCCAGTCTGCCCTCGTTTCTTTCTTCCAACCGATAATTCTTTCTTCTCCAGTCTACTCTCCACCTCCACCTCCACGAACGACCACGCTGCTGACGCAGTGACGCAGTCAAGCAGAGAAGACCCGATTCGGCGCTCTCCCCTCCGTCGACGCTGCTGCTGTGCGTCGTCCACTACTCCACTCATCCTTCCCCAGTTCCCTGCGTGGCTGCGCCGCTACCTCACGTCGACCGCCGTTGCTCTTCGCCGACTCACCAACAGCAAGCAGCAGCAGTCAGTCGCCAATCGGCCCAATCCATTCGCCAATCTGAGACTTGAGACTTGAGAGGCAGAGGACTGAGGAGTGAGGAGCTGGCCAAGCAGCTGGGTGCCTGGGAGCAGACTGCAGAGCAATTCCAATTGCTATTTAGCTTTGCTATTGGCCGGCCGGTTCAGGAGGGACTTGCTTGGTAAGTTTTAAATTTTAAATTTTTAATGAATTGATTATGAATTTATGAGATGTTGATTATTTCTTTTTCTTGACATCAATTACATCTTTATACTTGTATTCAGTATGCTTATTAGTTGTTCAATTGTTTCATGTATCATGTTTTTCTTGTTAGTTTGAACTTTTAATGAATTGATTATGACTTTAACTTATGTATTGGGGTTAAAATTTTTGGTTTATTGCTTTGGAAGTTTGAAGTGATTATTCATTATTGATGGATGTTTAATGTATTGTCAATTTGTCATATTCCAGATTAATAGATTATGGAGAAATATTTATTAAAAAGACCTCGTCAAGAAAATGTTGTTGATGAGAATTCAAATAGTGTTGGGAACAATGGGAAGGATTTAAATACATTTGTAGGAGTAGGAAGTTCAAAAACGGCAGATAGGAGCTCAAGTTTGATTGAGGAATTTGATGTTGCACAACTTCCCTCTGACCCTGGATTAAGAATTCCAATTTCGAATTATGCTCCTAAGATTAGAGATCAAGTTCAAAGAGCATATTTATTGAAAGGTCCTTTTCAACCATTGAATCATTCATTTCCAAAACGAAAGTTTGGAGAAAAAACATTTAGAAGATTTAACCCTTCTTGATTTAGTGACTTTGGCGATTGGTTGGAGTATAGCATATCTAAAGATGTCGTCTTTTGTCTCTACTGTTATCTATTCAAAACTGCTAAAGGAAAACAATCAGAGGGTGATATTTTTGTTGGTGAGGGATTTAATCATTGGAAACACAGTGAGAGGATTAAAGTTCATGTTGGGAAGCATGATAGTGAACACAATGGAGCTCGAATGAAGTGCGAAGCATTAATGAATCAAGATCTCCATATTGAAACAGTGTTGCACAAGACTTCAAAACAAACTAAAGATGATTATCGCATTCGAATTAATGCTTCAATTGATTGTATTCGACTTTGTTTGAGACAAAGACTACCTTTTCGGGGTAATGACGAATCAGAGAATTCTCTTAATCCAGGTAACTTTCTTGTTTTCTTGCAATTTTTAGCTGAGCATGTTGATCGTATTAAAGCTGTAACATTGAGTAATGTTCCTAAAAATTACAAATTAATATCACCTAGCATTCAAAAGGATATAACTAGTGCTTGTACTGCTGAAACAATCAATATTATTTTGAAGGATATTGGTGATTCATTGTTCACAATTCTAGTTGATGAATCTCGTGATGTGTCATCAAAGGAGCAGATGTCAATTGCTTTACATTATGTAGACAATAGTGGGCATGTAAAAGAATGTTTCATAGGAATTGAACATGTCACAAGTACCACAGCACTATCACCTAAGGATGCCATTGATAAGATGTTTTCTAGATACAATTTGAGCATATCTAGATTGCGAGGACAAGGTTATGATGGGGCTAGCAATATGCAAGGCAAGCTCAACGGCTTAAAAACACTCATTCTAAACGAAAACCCATGTGCATATTACATACATTGTTTTGCTCATCAGCTTCAGCTAGCACTTGTTGCTGTTGTATAGAAGAGTATTGCAGTTGCTGAGTTTTTTCGTGTTGCTACTGATTTGGTAAATGTTGTTGGAGGATCTTGTAAGCGTTATGATATGCTTAGAGAATTACAATCCAATCATGTTGTTGAGGCATTAGAAAGAGGTGAAATTGTAAGTGGTCGGGGACTTAATCAGGAAAGCAGTCTTCAGCGCTCCGATGATACACGTTGGGGTTCTCATTATAAATCTTTGATCAGCTTGCTTGCCTTATTCTCTCATGTGGCTGATGTACTTGAAATGATTTCTGAAGATGATGCTTCTTCTTCCGATCAGAAAGTAGAGGCATTCAATTTATTGAAGTCCATGCATTCTTTTGATTTTGTGTTTAATTTACACATGATGAAAATTATTTTGGGAATTTCGAATCAGTTGTCACAGGCATTACAAATGAGAGACCAGGATATTGTGAATGCGATGGACCTAGTGAGAGCGTGCAAGCAGCAACTCCAAACGTTGAGAGACAATGGATGAGATTCATTTTTGGAAGAAGTTTATAAATTTTGTCAAGGGCATAACATTGGTGTTCTCAATATGGATTAGATGTTTATGCGCATTGATCCCCGTGGTCGCCCACAACGTAATCCACCAAAGGTAACAAATTTGCAACACTATCGTGTGGATTTGTTTTATGCTGTGATTGATTTTCAACTACAAGAGTTGAATGAAAGTTTCTCGGAGGTTAGTACAGAGTTACTACTTTGCATGGCTTGTTTGTGTCCACAAGACTCATTTTCTGCTTTTGATAAGAAAAAATTGATTCGATTGGCGGAATTTTATCCACAAGATTTTGGAAAGTTGGATCTTATCATCTTGGGGGATCAACTTGAAACTTATATTGTTGATGTCGGTAAAAACTTGTTCCCCTGATATCTATCCCCGCAAGTGCACGGGTCGTGAGAAGTAATAAAGTGGACCTAAGAGTCCGGATTATCGTCCCACGAGGACTGCTATTAAGTACCGAAATATGTTAGTTCCTAACTCTATTTGAACGGACGAATTTGTTTGAGATTGTTAACTACAACTAAAGAATTAAACTAAAAAAATAAAATTTCGAAATTGCTTTTGTGTTTAAATACGATTGTAAAGTAGTTAGGAATCCCGATTTCACCTAGCCAATTATATTAACTCCAATTCAAGTTTTATTTCCTAATTATGCATTCGGTCGAATTCACTAATTTAAATTGAAATTCCTCTCTCGAGTTTAAATCAATTCTACCTAAATAAGTCAACCATGTATCTCTACAGAGGGTCCGAATATTCCTTATCTAGATGCATAACACGCAAGAATTCACACACGACCGCAATAATTACAAGAGTAGATCTCTATCTCTCGTTCAATTACCGGATTTATTACCACGTTCTAAATTATTAACTCACCTCTCGGATTATGGAAATAACTCAATAAATCATGAATTGGTGATCAAGCAATTCAAGCATTAAGAACAATAATAAATCAATACATGCAACAAAACATTAAAACAACTGAATTTGGAATTAAAATAATATGACTAGGCTACATCGTTCATCCCAATATAGAATTTAGTTACACATCATCAATAAATAACAAAAACAATATAAATTAAAGTTCATTAAAGATAATATAAAGAATGGAAATCTTGCACCAAGTTTCGATTCTTCAATTATCTTCAATTCACGCGCCTTTGCAATGCTTGATTCTCCAAGAATTTAATGTTGAATTCTCTATTGTGGCTCGTTCTATGGAGAGGCAAATGTCTGATTTTCGTGCAAAGAGGTTGTATTTATAGTTGGTGAAGAGATCAAGTTGAAGAAGGAAAGAAATTCATCAAATCCGCGCTCGAGTCTTTTTTGGTATCTGCACAGCGTTCAGTATTTCGACCATATCTTTCTCTTCTCTTATCCGATTAATGTGATTCAAAGTTATTTGGAAATATAACGTAAATGGCTATAATTCTTCCTGAAATAGGATGTTTCCAATTCGAACGTTTACTATCCCAAAATAAGTCTCAAAGTCCGACTAGAATTCTGTCCAAAATCTTCTAGGATTGGAATCAATTTTATGGTAATATTCTTATCATATTCCATTCCTTTTTGACTTCTACTTGCATCCAATTGACTCCTAAAAATCCTCAAAGTATCTTCTTATTATCCAAATCAATCATTGGATATTTGCAAGTTGGTCCCTCATGTTTAATTTGCTCTTCAGTTCTTCAACTTCCAATTGTAACAATATAATCTCCATACTTTGGAGTCTTCTCAATTTACTCGTTTCAACTCTCAATTCCTTCAACTGGATCCTCCAGCTTCTTATTCATTTACTTCACCACATTGCATCTTTCCGGTTGACGTCACAAACTTATCAATTGCTCATTTTAGCTCCAATTAGCATCCAATTATGCATTTTTTTCATTAATTGCTTCATTCTTCTTCAATTGGGACATTTTCTGAAAAGTAAACAAATAAACACAAATTCAATAGCAAATATTCCAAAACGACAATAATTAAACCTAATTTAGACATACAAATAAGTGTATGAAATACACTTATCAGCTCTAATGTTGCATTTCAGGAGTTAAAAGGTCTTGGTGATCTTGCAGAGAAGATGGTTCAGACAAAGAAAAATATTCATTTTCCTTTGATTTATAAACTTTTAACTTTGGCTTTACTTCTGCCGGTTGCCACTGCTAGTGTGGAAAGAGTATTTTCTGCAATGAATCTTGTGAAAGATAGTTTGAGCAACCGAATGAGTGATGATTGGATGAATGATCGTCTTATTGTTTATGTTGAGAGAGATATATTTTTTAAAATCGATAATGAAGCTATTGTAAAGCGTTTTCAGAGTATGAAAACGCGTAAAGAACAATTGTAAGCAACTTTATTCGAATTTGTGTTTATTATTGAACTTTTTTACAATCTTAGTTTTCATAATTTTTGGCCCTCACTCACGTAAAATCCTGGCTCCGTCCCTGAGAAGGTTCAATGTGGTAAAAATAACCACTGTTTTGGAAAAATGGGTTTTTGAATAGTGATTTCTTGAAGAATATTCAGTTAAAAAATAGTGAAATTTTTTTGAGTTTACGTGAAAATACTTTATTGTGTGAATATAAGGTTAAAAATCAATACTATAAAAAAATGAATTTCACATATATTGTGCTTACCCTTAAGGTGATAGTGCTAATAATTGTGATGTTAGAAAGGATTTAGCCCAATACGAGTACTACTAATGCGGTAATTCTCGCAAGGTGAGGGTCACACGCACCCTTGAAGACTCACCTATTTAAGAGTTATCATGAGACTGTTGCTATGAGATTCATTTATTCCATAAAGATCAACTCTTACTAGAATCATGCTAAGAGTGCGTTGTCACGAACTTGCAAATCTTAAGCAAAATCATACAGTCTTAGCGTTGAAAACTTTCACCCCTCGTGATTTCATTCTAAGTAAGCCTTGCCTTCAACCTTGAGATGGAAACGAAACTTAGGCAAGAAGAAGAAAACAAGTACACGAAAGCATTTAAAACGAAAGATTTATATTATTCAAGAACACCCTTTATAAAGCTTGAGACTTGAGATTATTCTCTTGGAGTTTACAAATGAGCCTAGCAACCTATATATAGTCAGGACCTCAATCAACGGACAGTTATTATTAATTACATCAAACATCCTAGATTGATTATCTAGAATTCTCTAAGGGCAAGTTTGATTGAAAAGATGAAAAATGAATGATAAAAAAATATTTTTCAGAGAATTAATTTGCTTTGAAATTATTTTTTGGAAAAATTTCAATTGAAAGTGTTTGATTGGATTAATTTTCTAGGTGAAAAAAGTGAATTTTTTTTTTCAAGTTTCGTTGTTTGATTAACATTATTTTTCATGAAAAATAAAATAAAATATAACTATTTTTATCAATTTTTTTTTTTTACACATTTGTACTTGATAGTAATAATGTTATTTGATGATTGCCTAACAAATTTGAAAGTTGTTTTGTGCAGGTGTGAAGATAAGCAACTTCTCCTTAATTGGGAGAAATGTCATTTCATGGTTACAAGAGGAATTGTTTTAGGTCATATAATTTCTGCTAAAGGCATGGAAGTAGATAAGGCAAAAGTAGATTCAATTTCTAGGTTACCTATTCCTTTAACATTAAAAGATGTTCGATCATTTTTAGGCCATGCAGGTTTTTATAGAAGGTTTATAAAATATTTTAGTGTCATAGCAAAACCTTTGACTACTCTTTTTTATGCATGATACAAAATTTGTTTGAACTAATGAATGCACTGCAGCTTTTGAACATTTAAAAAAGGCACTCACCACTGCATTCATAGTTAGATCACCTGATTGGTCTCTACCTTTTGAATTAATTTGTGATGCAAGTGATATAGCTGTAGGGGCAGTGCTTGGCCAGAGAAAAGGTAAGGAACCTTATGTAATCTATTATACTAGCAGAACTTTGAATCAAGCTCAATTAAATTACACAACTACTGAAAAAGAGCTACTAGCTATAGTTTTTGCATTGGAAAAATTTTGAACTTATCTTATTGGGACCCCTGTTACTATCTTTACTGATAACTCTGCTCTTAAATATTTGTTCACAAAGAAAGATGCTAAACCTAGACTCATTCGATGGATTTTGTTATTGCAGGAATTTGACATCACAATTAAGGATAAAAAAGGGGTAGAAAATGTTGTCGCTGATCAATTATCCAGATTAAATTCTGAAAATTCAAAAGTTTCTCACCCTTTAAATGATTCATTTCCCGATGAACAGCTATTTAGCTTGAATATTGTTCCATGGTTTGCTGACTTGGTTAATTATCTGGTTACAGGTCATATGCCCTTAAATTGGAGTGCCCAAGACAAAATGAGGATGAAAGCTATTGCAAGGAACTTCTTCTATGATGATCCATACTTATTCAAATATTGTGCTGATCAAATTATCCGAAGCTGTGTTCCTGATGATGAGATGCAACATATTCTTACCTTTTGTCATTCTCATGCTAGCGGAGACCATTTCTCTTCACAGAAAACAGCTGCTAAGGTACTTCAATGTAGTTTTTATTGGCCTAGTTTATTTAAGGATGCTCATGCTTTTTGTAAAACTTGTGAAGCTTGTCAGAAACTTGGTAGTCTCGGTCATAGGAATATGATGTCATTAGCTCCAATCCTTGTTCTTGAAATTTTTGATTGTTGGGGATTAGATTTTATGGGTCATTTTCCCCCTTCTTTTGGATATCTTTATATATTGGTTGCTGTTGATTATGTGTCAAAATGGGTAGAGGCTATTCCATGTAGAACAAATGACCATAAAGTTGTGCTCAAATTTTTGAAAGAACATATTTTTTTCTAGGTTTGGTATGCCTAAGGCCATAATTAGCGATGGAGGAACACATTTTTGTAATAAACCTTTTGAAACCTTGTTAAAGAAATATGGCATTAAGCATAAGATTTCCACTCCCTATCACCCTCAAACTAATGGTCAAACTGAACTAGCCAATCGGAAAATTAAAGGCATTTTGACAAAAACAGTTAATCCAAATAGAAAAGATTGGGCTTTAAAATTGGATGATGCGTTATGGGCATATAGGACTGCTTTTAAAACTGTTCTTGGAATGTCTCCTTATAGAATTGTATTTGGAAAACCTTGTCATTTGCCGGTTGAAATTGAACATAAAGCTTATTGGGCAATCAAAATACTCAACTTTGATTTAGATCAAGTTGGTGAATTTAGGAAACTGAAATTGAATGAGTTAGATGAATTACGTTTGGAAGCATATGAGAATGCAAAAATTTCAAAAGAGAAAATGAAAGTTTTTCATGATAAGAAAATTTTTAGAAAATCATTTTTTCCTTTTCAAAAAGTATTGCTATATGATTCTAAGCTTCATTTGTTTCCTGGTAAGTTGAGAACTAAATGGATTGGTCCTTACATTGTGCAAACTATTTACCCTTATGGAGCAGTTGAAATCTTGGATCCAAAAACTGGTACTGTTTTTAAAGTTAATGGACAACGTCTGAAACCATTTTTGGATAATGTTTCTACTGATGTTAATGAACTACCTCTACTGGAACCTGATTCCAGCGGCTGATTTTCTTGGAACTAACTTTTATTATTATGTATATATATATATATATATATATATATATATATATATATTTTTTTTTTGCAGGTTTTATTCTTTTCTTTTTTTTTTTTTTTTTTCATTCTTGAATAATTTCTCATGTGCATAGGCCTCCTCTCAGGTACACTCTTATCCTTTAGCTTGATTTAATTTTGAGTAGTGTCTATTAATCACTTTTCATTTTTCTTCTCTTTGAGTCATTGAGGACAATGTCTGATTTTAGTTGGGGGGAGAGTAACTCAAATGTACTTATTGCATTAATTCTTTTGTGGTCGTTGAGCATTAAAATTGAGTACATCTTGAGTTTTGAATCATATCTTTGTTATTCTGTAAAGACCTCCCTCCTAAAAAAAAATTTCATGCACGAATTTAAGCCTTGTAGTAAGATGGATAGTCAACACATACAACTAGAGCTCTATCAAGTTTAAGTAATTTTATTTGTTCATCATGAGAGTTGAGTGATTGGTGGTTTTCTTATATTGCCCTTGTTTGATATGGCTACTTCCATTGGGCGCCATTACACGGATTGTGGATTGTTGGTGATTTATACTTAAGAAACGATGAAGGTCAATGTCAAATAAAATTTTGATCCTTTGAAGCTAACATTATCATCTTCTCTTCCCATCACAAACCCCTTCATATCCACAAATTCCTTCATAGCCACAAGTCCCTTTCATCTATTTCACATTAAAGATGACATTGCATCCAGACATTGCTTTAGTAAATACATAACCTTGTTTCTACTTTCAAGTATAAGTGATGATGATTATTTTTGCTCCATATTTAAGAAAAAAATGTTCAGTGCATGGAAGGAAAGAAAAGTGGAGTTGAAAGTATTTGAAAGTCATTGAGAATAGAGGAGAATGTTGAAGAATTATTTGAGAGGTTTTCAGTGCCCAAAAAAAAAAAAAAAAGTCGAAGGAAAATGGAGACGTAGTGAAAAAAAAGTAAGGTTGAAGTGTGATTAAAAGTGAAAATTATTATCCTTACTTATATTCTGAAAGTCCTCAATTTCTAGTCACTTCTTTTATTTCCTTATTCTATCCAAAAAAAAAATAAAAATGCTACCATTACATCTGATACTTCTACTAGAATTTGTTGTTCTACTATTATCACTGGAACATGTAAATATTTTCTTCCACCACTCCTTATCAATTCCCTTGATAAAACAATCGTCACATTTACATTGACATTGATATTTTGATCTTAAGTTGGATTGTGGTAAGAACGGTTGAGTCTCAATGGTTGTGAGCTTTTCATGAGGCCAATATTTGCATTGCTGTCATCCACATATATATAGCATTTCTTGAATGCTTGAGCAATCAGTTTTCAAACTCCATGAGTGATCCCCTAACCAGTTCAAAAAAAAACAAAATACACAAACACGTGAGTATATGGAGTTTATGTTTTGCTTGAGTGAATACTCGACACTATATGTGTTGGAGTTAGTGGTCTGATGGATCGGCTTAAAACACACATACACAAAATTTTTGGGAATGTTTTTATGGATTAATTTGGATATAACGCTTGATCTCTTGATGTTGCGAAGTTAATGTACTCGACTATCTAAATTCATTCTTGACTTTACAATTGAAGTTTTTCATTAAGCTAGTCATGTTTTTAATTCGCTTAAATTGCTAGAGACTAGCAAACAGTTAGTTGAGGAGTGTGATTATTGACCAATTTTACTTATTTCAAAGAAGTAAATAAATGAAAAAACACAATTTTGGGATATAAATTTTTTTCATTTAGAGCAAAACTTATAAAAGATTCAATTTTATTTCTTTAACTCTAAATTAATTTTAATTGTTAAAAAATTCATTTATTTAATTGTAGGGAAAGATTGGACAATATTTAAAATTGAATTCGAATTTCTTCTCAAAATTCTCCAACCTAATTCGACTAAAGAAATCAAGAATGACACACATTTGTTGGCCCATTTTCCCAGTCCATGTCCATTTTTTTACTTTGGGCCTTCACCCCAAAGAACCTCCATTTTTTTTTTCTTTTTCTTTCTTGAGCCCTGCGTGAGTGGAGGTTTTTTGGGATGAAAGCCCAAAGTAAAAAAAATGGACATGGGCTGGGAAAATGGGCCAACAAATGTGTGTCATTCTTGATTTCTTTAGTCGAATTAGGTTGAAGAATTTTGAGAAGAAATTCGAATTCAATTTGAAATATTGTCCAATCTTTCCCTACAATTAAATAAATGAAATTTTTAGTAATTAAAATTAATTTAGAGTTAAAGAAATAAAATTGAATCTTTTATAAGTTTTGCTCTAAATGACAAAATTTATATTCCAAAATTGTGTTTTTTTCATTTATTTATTTCTTTAAAATAAGTAAAATTGGTCAATAATCAGCAAATTTGATTGAAAAGATGAAAAATGAATGGTAAAAAAATATTTTCCAGAGAATTAATTTGCTTTGAAATTATTTTTTTGAAAAATGTCAATTGAAAGTGTTTGATTAGATTAATTTTCTAGGTGAAAAAAGTGAAAAAAAATTTCAAGTTCCGTTATTTGAGTGACATTATTTTTCATGAAAAATAAAATAAAATTTAACTATTTTTATCAAAAAAAAAAAATTACACATTTGTACTTGATAGTAATAATGCTACTTTTTGGGAAAAAAAGTCAATTAACAAAAAAAAAAAATCAAACGGGTCGAAAAGAATTTACCATGTAACATGGCAAATATTTTCTCACAAAAATGCTTGGCAAACATTTTCCTCCAAAAGTGATCAAACCAAGCGCGTGGATTCACAGTGGCCAAATATTTTCCATGCCAAATTATTGCTATCAAACAAAGAAAAATGACTAAAGATGAAAAATATTTGAATTTTTCATGACAAATGTATTGTAATCAAACACACCCGTAACTGAGATCAAGGGTTTAGAGGTGTCAATCCGGGTGGTCCAGTTCGGATTGATCGGCCAACATAAAAGCCCGATAATGGCCCGCTTGAAAAAAAACCCTTCCCGCTGCGAGTTCCAGGTCATCCCAAAATTTGGAACTACAACTCAATCCCGCCCGCTGGCCCATGCGGGTTGAACTCATGAGGGTCGCGATTCGTTCTAATTTGGTCTGTATGAATAAAAACATAATTTTTTTTTTAATATTTATAACAATTTTTTTGTTAAATTTCTAAATACAAAATGATTGAAATGATAAATTCATATTTATATCAAAAAATATTTACATAGAATTTAAATTTAAATTTTATGTTACATGAATTACTTCTAAGTTTGCAAATTTAAATAAAACATAAACAAATAATAATTAAATGTTCAATATATTTTTAATTAGTATTATCAAATAACATTACGTTTCTTAGCTATTAGGGAGAAAAATAAGATTTTGCTTTAAAAATTGTATTAGAGTTCGTAGAGGGTAGATTTTCAATGTTACCATATTTAATAAAAACATTTTTTTTTTTTTAGAGGCCAGCGGGTTAACCGCGGCCCACAAAGGTTTGACCCGCGAAATCAATGGTTCAAAACTTTTTGTCCCGTGAACCGTCCGCACGGGTTGGCCTGCTGTCACAGGTCGATCCAAGCCGATTTTCATAGGTCGTTCCGGACCGTCCGTCTTGACACCTCTACAAGGGTTGGTCCAAGTGATTAAGGAGCCACCCAGTGACGAATCCAGAAAATCAATCCAACACGAGCGGACACTATTAAGTAAGAGGAAAAAAAAATTCGACACCAAATTTAGAGATAGCAATAAGTAGGGTATATGACGAGTTTGGAAAATCCATATCCTATCCACTAGAGATTTATAATACTCATACCCTACTCATATACACACTTAAGAGTGGCGGGTCGGGTGCGGGTATACTTTTATACCCATATAAAACCCGTTACGTATTTTAATTTTAATAATTTTATTTTTTTTATTTTTTTTGGCATTGATAATAAAGTAAAAATATAACATCTATTGTCCAAAAATAAATAGTTTCCAATTGTTCAAAAATAAGCAAATATCAAAGAATCTACTTGTCCAAAATTATATACTGTTAAAATTTTAATATAATAATTTTTTGAAAAAAAAAAATTAATGGATATATGGATTGAGTATGGATTTTTCTACAATACCCATACCCTACTCATATCCATGTCGGGTTTTTAAATCTATACCCATACCCTACCCACAACTCATTGGGTAGGGTAATTTCCACCCATTTGTGTCGGGTACCCAACGAGTTTTGAGTACGTGAATATTATTGTCATCCCTGACCAAATTATAAAGTAAAAAAAAAAAAAAATTAGCCGAATTCAGCCCGAGCGGCCGAACACCCTAGCCAAAGGCTAGATTTGTCCCTGGAGCCACCCTTACCAGGACTTGATCCTGGATTCGAGTTTCCATCTCCATCCCTAAGTTTCCAACTTCGTATAAAAAAAAAACACACCCGTAACCAGAGTAGAGGTTTAATTTTGCCTATAAAAGGAGATGGTGGTTCACTGGAAAACGTAACTGGAGTAGACAGCATAAAAGAATATCCTTCATACATTTCACACTATTTTGACAATGTGATAGAGGCTTATTATGTATCTCCTTGTGGTCATGCCCACAGAATGAAACCGACCGAGTCATATGAGTCATTATAACATTGTTAAAACTAACGTTATAACATCATAATATGCATCATACAAAAACTTTTATGTTGCAATACCACATTAGAGATAATGAAATGTAAAGCCATCTCGATCCTCGCAATGCTCCGACTGAGAAAAAAAAAACATTTTTACTGCCCTTGAAAAACTTGCAGGAAGCTACACGGCCCTGCATATTCGGGCATCTATGACTGGAACTTTGGGAGAAGACTCGGACAACTCCAGTGCATCTGCCAGTGACATCCATCGGTTTCTCCATGCATTTTCTGCCCAATGTTTCAATTTCTCCCCTTCTGCTTTCCTAGACTGTTGCACGAGAAGCGTTTCTGCATAACCACCTTCACAAACAAATAGCTTAGAAGATCAATGCAGAACAAGTGGTAGGTGTGATCTTTTGTACATTTGATTGAACAGCAAACAAAATAGTCATAGAAGAAACATTACAAATCAGAATTCTTGATAAATATTATACTTCTTGAAACAATACCCATGCTTGGTACCACCTACCGAAGTTTTTCCCAAAGATTATATGATAAATTCAAACTTTAGATTAAAAAACTGACTAACAGATTGATGGAGAGCAAATCAATGTACTAATTTTTTGACATTGTACATGTCAGCTATCAAATTTTTCCAACTCATTATTTTGTACCAACAATCACTAAAGCTCTGCATAAATAAGATCTCTCTCCCGCATATTTTGTGGGGAGAATTTGACTTTGAGAAGGCGTCACCAGCATATAAGCCACATTTCAATGTGCAAGTTAAAAAACAGAGGGTAAGGAATACCTCTAGCAAGGGCAATTATGTCTTTCCTGTGCACCTTTTCGCCGGAACCTAAACGATTAGAAGGTAACATTTTTTGAGAATTTATACAGGGGAACTGGAAAATGAGAATAATGATAAATACCTTCAATATCCAAAGGCGGAGCTTTAAGTAGTTCAATCGCCCTTCTATAAAGTCCCTGTAGAACATAAACAAGACATTTAAAAAGCAGGTATCTTTGAAACGTTGAATGATGTTAAATTAAATAAGCAAAACAAGAATGTACTATAATTAATGTCTAGCAAACCAAAAACGATAAAAATGCCAAGTCAAATGGGAAAGATGCAAAGAAGCATTAACTTTGTCCAAAGCATTTCTTCAAGGATATATCCAAGGAAAATCATGCTTATATCAGTAATCCTTTATTCAGACCCGTAAAACCAGAATAAATCCCTAAAAATTCAAAAAAGGTGCAAGATTTTTGCTGATTTAAAGTTATATACAAAACTAATATCCACCTTTCCGTGTATTCATACACGAGTAGCTTGACATGAAATTTCTAACCTCCTGAATTAGAAGAGAACTCGAGTGCTCCATTGCTGCTTTACGTCGATACATGAGAGCTATGCACGTCAAAATAACACCAACATTGGGGTGTTGAGAACCTACATCATATCAATAGAGCCACAGTAAATACCATTATCTTTTATACACCTGTCATTCTCATGCAGAATATCAAGGACACAAACCAAAGCGGTCTTCTGTTCTCTTCAGTGTTGCAGTCAGCATCTCCTCTGCATCAGTGAAATTCCTATAGAAGGGAAACTCATATTCAAATTAGGAGGGCATAATAGGATAATAATATAAATGACAAGCTATAGAAGTCAACAATATTACCCCATATGGGTTTCAAGCTGTCCTAAAGAACATGTAGCCGCTACCACGACTTCCTCTGAGGTCATGTTACAAGCTCCTAGGTTGTTTGGATCACCAAAATCTTTGATCTGAGACATTCCCTGAATTATCTTCTGATACAGCTCCTTTGCATCCGAAAATTTCCGCATGCCATGAAGGAATTCACCATAAGAAAGAGCAGCATTGCCTACACATCAAAATACCTCAGGGGGATAATGATACTACAATGTATCTGGTAAGATAAAACCTTACCAATGCAACATCCATCGGCCTGAGCTCCCTCAAAAAATGTCTGCGCTGCGGAGGAACAATTGATTTGAAAGATCATAAGTAACAGAAAACACAACAAGACATACGAAAATATTGTTCCATTCTTGTTGTTCACCTGAGTCGAGATTACCGCATATCAGTTCAACCAGGCCTTTTAAAGCCTTAACACGAGCCTCTAGAACCTCAAAGCCACTCCCATTACCAATTTCTAGTTTGATTGTTTCCATGAGTTGCAAGGCTATATCTGCAACTACTGATGCAGCATCCTCCTAAATAGAGGCGAACGCTTTCAGAATAAATTCATATTTGCATAAAACAATGTAAAAGAGCTCAATTATGTATATGGGTGTATTCTATGGCTTACTTGATAGAGTTCTAGATAAAGTCCCACTAGAGCTTCTGATGCAGCAACTACAAGAATCACAAATAAATTCTGTTTAAACATCACAGGTTTCTATCAACAGGAATTGCACTACATATTTGTAACCTTTTTATTTTTTTTATTTTTTTATTTTTACCTAAGAAAAAATGAAATCGGAGTTTTTTTATTACCTTTAATAGCAACAGAAGGCAAGCTTAAATCTTTAATTCTCTCAAGTCTTTCAATGGCCGCCACATAGGAACCTCTGAACCACCATCAAAAAAAAAAACAGATACATCTCCAGGATTTTCAAATGTCTACTAAGAAATTAAATCAATTAAACAACATTTAAAAAATTTCAAAGATAAAACCTTTCAAATAATAAGGTTGAACGGGCAAGTTCAACCAAACCCTTAGAATTGTCATCAGGTTGAGTCGACTCGCACTGATCCAATACCAGCAGTCCACTCCTATACGAATCTTCTGCAATCCCATTTTCAAAAAGCATCCATTTTTAAGGGAATCAAATAAATTTATTCACGTAAAAATAAAAACCCAATTTCAAGAGGATGACTTCATGTAAGCGGGACCTGTTTTCTGTACACGGGCAAGAGACAGAGAATAATTTATCATTTCAAGGGCAACCGGGTTGGCTGTAAAAGTGGAATTGTATGCATAAAAATATCTGTTTGGAGGTGGCGCCGCCACTTTTCGAGGTAGCAGCTGTGACGGTTTAAGAAGGGAAAAGGAGGGGCCTAGGGCATTCCTCGTGGCTCTGGAAAGTTTAGCTGCGAGACTGATCATACCGTTTCTTTTGGTATTCTTCTGGGTAGCCTGTTTTCTATCAAGAATTTGAAAGACTGAAACTTGATGAAAGTGAAAACGGATTTATGAGCAAGTCCTTGAGTTTATTTTACAGTCCTCTTTTCAAGATCGAAGAGCTTTATATATTCTAATTAATCTTCTAGTTCGAAGAGCTTTAATTATGAAATGTTGCCCCGTTTGGCCCCATTATTTAAAAATCAAATTTATTCAACACTCAATTTCAATTATTTATTTTCATCATTCTTTACTTTTTAAATATTTTTTAATCACATATTCTCTACAAACACTATTCAAAACCACTTTTTTTGAGGAAATAATAGAGGCCAAACAAGGTTGTTATGATTATGATTTCTATCTCGTAAAGAAAATCAAATTATCTTACTTCAATTCATTTCAATAAAGTTAAAGTCGACTTTAAAGTAGACATGATTACATATTATATCGAATCAATACTAAACATTACATGCTAAGGGCGAAGACTCATGGTCTCAGATCAAGCTAGTTCTCTTCAGTACATGAATGAGTTAGCAATTGGCACATAAGGTGCATGAGTTTCCGACCTAGTATTACATAGCGTTCGTAATATCTACATCCAACCGTGTGAAGGTAGAAAATGAGATGAAATAGGAAATGGACTTTAAAAAAAGATGGAATTGGAAATAATATAGAATTGAAAATATATTTTTTGTTAAATCTGTCTCAAAATTATATTTTAGTGGCTTGGTAGTTTTGATAAAATCCAAATACCCTCTAAAATTATTTCTTTTGTTTTTTCCTTATCTCTTATTTCTTCTTTACATGCTCCTTTATCAGATGCTACCCTTTATTAGCCTTACTTTATAGGAAGCATCACAACAAAAGGCCCATGGGCTGAACTCTGGAGACTTACAAAGTTACAATGGAAAGGCCCTCCCAAACCAACAAGTGAGCCCAGCCCAATTATTTGTGAATTTCACAATGTGTAGATTAAAATTTAAAAATGAGTTGAGGTAATCAAGAAAAAAAATGAACTGAGCAAGTGAAGAAGACATGCCTGTGGTTTGTAATTTTGTGTGTTTTGTTATGTTATTATTGAAATTTTTAAATAATAATAGTTTAAATGAAAATTACAAAAATGCAACCCATATACGAACCATGCGTAAATAGCACCATGATAAATAGTGATTTTCTCTAACTGATTTACCCTTTTCACTCATCACAACTCAAATTTCAGTTCTACTCTATTCACAAGTACGCACAATTTTTCTTTGTAAATTCAAAAAAAAAGTCCACAAATACTTTTTTCCTCAAAACTTTAATCATCTATAACCAAGTTGATAAAAGTTCGTTCAATATATATGTATAAATAAGCAAATATTTGGTAAAGATTAAAATCAGATTTTATAATAGATTTTGATAGAAGTATAAAATGTGTGGTTGAAAAGTCGTGAATTTCATAAAATGTATGATTAAAATTAATTGTTGACTTTGACTTGAAGAAAATCTTGCTTCTAATTGCTATAAACGGGGTTAAAAATTGTATAAGCGCATGTGATAAGATGAGAAGAAAGAGTCAAAAGTTCACCATACACAATTCAATCACGAAGCAATAATCTTTATTTCGGACACAAAATTCAACCAATAAGCACAATTTCTACTATTAAAACACATAAATCAATAAGAGAAACACAATTTAACCCCTTAAATGGGGGATAAGACCTAAATGTGAAAAAAATTGGTAGTGGAGAGGAAGTCATAAAGCTTTTCATGGTAATGCTTCAATTTGTTCCCATAGATATTGAATTTCCGTTTTCTTTATTCTTTTTTTAACTCATTGAATATTCATTTATTTATTTTTTTATTATAGTAATAATATTGAATTTCAATTTGTCAAGTTAATGTTTGCCACTTACACTTTTTATGAGTTGTAGATTGTAGACAAGCCATACATATGCTAAGAACCCACAATTCAGTTTTTTCACCCCGTGTGCGAGGAGAAGATATGGACTGTGTTGGGTTGGGTTGGATTGGGTGGTCTGAGTTCGAAACCAACCCGACCAATAAACTGACCAGGTTGGGTAAAAAAACCTAACTCAAAAATCAAACCAAAAGCTTCAATACCGGCCCAAATTGACCTGAAAATCAAACTACATTGATTTGAATTTGACATGAATTTGGGTTGGATTTTCTGGTTCACGGTTTTTGGCCCACTTCGATCGTCCGCCCTTGTTTATTTTTCTCAGAGGGACTCTTTGCATCAAAGATGCTTCTCAAACTAGTAACATACTGCTGAAAACAAGATGGAAAATAGTCTCTACCGTTGAAAATCGTGAAGAGCATAAATAGTCTCTATAGTCGAAAATCCTTCTCATTTTTGTTTTGTTTTCGTCGGGAAACAAAACGTGAAGGATTTGCGACATGCTGAATCATGGTAAAGTTTTTCGTTGTATCGAATTAAACCACATGCTCTGTTTTAATACTTGAAACACTACTACTCTTTAATGATCTTAAAGACGGCCTTAGTTTGGTAAACTTATTTATAAACAAGTTTTTTTTCTTTTTATTTCTTGAAATTACTTTTTAACAAAACATTTTTTTAAATCAATTTTTAACTACACATTTTACCTTAAAATAAAAATCACAAAAACTTGATATAAACAAGTTTGCAACCGCCAAATATAGGTTTAGCGTGTGTTTGATATTATTTAAAAAAAGTTTTTTTGAAATGAATAGTGATTTTTAGGAGAATTGATAGTTGAGATTTGATTGAAAAATCAAATATTGTAAACTTGATTTTAAATAGATGTTTGAAATTGAGTTATGTAAAAAAAAAAAATTAAAGGAAATCAAACAAGGACTTAAACATATTAATATCATTTTTTTTTCTGACTTGTGCATGAACGAGAGTACAAGTATACATCTTAGAAAGTGACATAAAAGCTTTGCCTCCACGACAACTTGCAATACTTTGTTATAAATCATAAGCTTTACTCTTTCACAGACATGCAAACTCGTGAAGATAAATTTCAATTCACTTTGCTTTCACTATGAGAAAAGACTTGTAATACAAGTCATATAAAGTTGGGGGGGGGGGGGGGGTGGGGAATATTCCATAAATTTCCTTGTGCATGATCACCAAGATTGTATCTGTTACGGTATCTTACTGCGCAAGTCATGTTCAACTTGCCTTTGGTTATCTTCCCTTTGTTCAACTTGCCTTTCGGCGGCTTTGTAGCGGCCTTTTTTTTTTTATTTGTATTTTCGATGTAGGATTTATGGTTAAAAAGTGGTTTCAAAACATATGTATAGTTAAAAAGTGATTTGGGAAAACATGTTAAATATAAATGTTGATTATTACTAAACTGCCGAACACATAATTAAAATGAAGTGAGAGAAAAATGGTGAAGAAAAAATTTTGTACATGTGACCCTAAACTTTCAATTTAGTGCACCTGAGACTCAAATTGATGTAATTCGTCCACTTAACCGTTAGATGATCAATGAAAAATAAATAAAAAATACTTTTAACCAATTAAGCGAATGGTAAAATTATCACTTAACATTAAAAAAAAAAAACTAAATAAATGAATAACAAGTTTACCTCTTTCCCAAATAGCAACCTACCCACCCCTACTCCACACAATTCCCAACCCCAAATCCCACCCACCGTTCGTGGTTTACACGAGCCTCCTCCCCATTGCAACCTCCAATGTTGCATATCCTCCTACTTATCAGCTTGATCCCACCAACGAAGATCTTGACCCCATTCGCCGTGAAGTGTTATGGTGGTGGGCGTCTCCGTGGATGGCCTGGATGGGCGACAAATGGATAAGAAGGGTGTTGCAATGCTAATTTGACATGGGCAATGGTGAAGGATTTTTGGGGTTGGATTATTGAGGGGTTCTACTACGATGCGGCAATGGATTGTTCGACTTTGGATGTGGGTGGCAATAGAGGCGTTTGGGTGGGTGGTGATGGCCTATGGACACCGAGTGGGTGGCACTAGTGGATGATTCTAGTTTTGTTTTATTTTGTTTTGTTTCGAGGGGGTGAGGGTGGAGGAGAAGGTGGATGAAGGTTTCAAATTTTACTTTTTTTCTTTTGTTTTTTAATTAGTTTTAGGTGTTTTATCGTGTATGATGTTTCCATTTTACCCCGGTTTGTTGAGAAAATGTTTTCAATGAAAAACATTTTCTTTTTTCTTTTCCACCCAACCAATCAAACATACCCTTAGACTGCGTTTGATACATGTTAAATTCCATGGAAAAGAAAAAAAATTCCATCTTTATTCCATTTTTGTTGTTTGAAACACCAAATTTACCATGGAAAAGCATTTCCTTCTTTACAATCCACGCGCCCATTTTCATCCAGAATGAGGAAACCATTTTCTTTGGTATTTGGTGGAATTTATTTTCTTAGTTAGTTAGAAAATGATTTAGTGTCACGTTTAATCAGTTTTATTGTTGTTAATTTATTTATTTATTTTTCAAAAATTAACATTATTATGATCAAGTATAAATGTGTGAAAAAATATTTATTAATATAGTTAAATTTTGTTTTATTTTTTATGGAAAATAATGTTAATCAAACAACAAAAGTTGAAAAATTCTCCACTTTTTTTATCTAAAAAATTAAACCAATCAAATACATTAAACTTCCAATTTTCAAAAATTCAATTCCCTGAAATTCATTTTCTTTCCACCCAAATTCCACCATCGCCATCAAACACTACCTTATAGTATTGAATTAATTAATAATGTGGTCAAAATTATTTTCTTGGTCAACTAAAAGTAAATTGAATGGATTCCATCCATTTGGGCTTCAAACCAAGGACAAAAAAAGTTGACAGACCCAAAACCAGTCGGAGACTTGATCTCATTAGGGGTGTACTGCCCCGAACAATCAGGTTTGTGGGGCAGGTCATCAACCCTGCTCCTGTCGTGGACCCGTCAATTTTTTTTTATTTTTTTGCTATTAAAAAATACAAACGGAGTGAGGGGGTGTGCCCCCCCCCCCCCCCCGACCTACCCAACTTATTGTCATTCCTACTTGAGACGCATTCATCTAAAATGTTTGGGGCTATGCGTACAACAAACGAAAGATTATGCTGCAACGTTTTGAAAGGTTTGGGGCCTTGATTGCAATTATCCTTTATACATATTCGAAGTGCCTAATTAATTAATTACAAAAATTCTTGCAAGTGTTAATCTGATTAGAACTGAAGGTGCTGGAGATATGAGACAGATTAATCTTTGTTAAAGATTCAGATAATATATTATTATAATCAAAGTTAATCCCCAATCAGAAGTAATGCATATATACCCATTTGTCTGAAAAGAAAAAAGTGAGAGAAAAAAAAAAGGAGAAAGAAATTAAAGAAACGTAAATTGCTCCTCGCAGATTTACTAGGATTTCTCTTCACAAAAAGGTTTGCTCTTTAAATCTCGACATATCTTCAGATCATCCAGCAGCACAAGTGCAGAACAATAGGAAAACTGTGCTACTTGCCAATAATCTCCTCGACTCCTCTGAATACCTTGACAATGTTCATATCCACATATATTTTCTCCATTATTGTCAGCATATTCCTATTTCTCACTAGCACAAGTATGTTTTTTTCTAACTTCCTGTCTAAATACCATGAAAAAAAATAAAAATTGGAAGTTTTCTTGTTTGCATATTCTTGCTCAATCGAAAGGTAGAATTGTTTTAATTCTTTTATCCTCATGTTTCTAATTTGCAGGTGGGATTGGTCATCACCTCATATTGGTGAACAACTGTAAGGAGAGTATATGGCCAGGAATACAAGGCGGTGCGGGCATGCAAACCCTGAAAGATGGTGGATTTCTACTGACTAGTGGCCAGGAAGAAGTCATCGATGTGCCAGAGAAATGGTCGGGAAGAATATGGGGAAGGCAAAATTGCAACTTCAATGAATATGGAAAAGGCTCGTGTCCCACCGGAGACTGTAACGGACAATTACACTGCCAGGGATTAGGTGGCGTGCCACCTGCAACAGTGGTGGAAATGACACTTGGGACATCAACTTCACCGCTACATTTTTATGATGTCAGTTTAGTTGATGGCTTCAATTTGCCTGTATCAATGAAGCCTGTCGGAGGAGGAATTGGGTGCGGTGTGGCTTCGTGTGAAGTTGATTTGAACATATGTTGTCCATCGGCATTGGAGGTTAAGGAAGGAAACAAGGTGATTGGATGCAAGAGTGCGTGCTTGGCCATGCAATCGGCCAAGTACTGTTGCACGGGAGAGTACGGGAATCCCAAAACCTGCAAACCAACACTGTTTGCAAATCTGTTCAAGGCTATTTGTCCAAAGGCGTATAGTTACGCATTTGATGATTCTTCAAGCCTTAATAAATGCAGAGCTTCTCGATATGTTATCACTTTCTGCCCTCCAAAATGAGGTTCCCAAGAAGAAATAAAAGGCTTTCAAGGCAGTTGCAAAAGTTTTTGTAAAAGATCAAGATATCAGTGGTTAAATGGGTTGAAAAAAGTCGAAAATGTTGAATTGGCTGAAGCTTTCTTATGTTGTAGCATGTTTACTTCTGTAAGAGAACTGAATAGTTGGTTAAGAATACTTGATACTATCAACTACAACAATAATTTTATATAGACATTTTTTTGGAACATTGAGGACGTGTCATCTCTTAGTTGGATAACCCACCTCTTCATTACCCAATACCAAGGAGGCACCTCACATGTCCCATTTTTATATCCCAAAAATATGTCAAACTCCAACTACAAAGAATATAGTTTGAAACTGGGAAACACATCAAGAAACTCGAGCAAAATAACGAATCTAAGTGAAATCAAAAGAATGTCATATATACTCAAAACATTTAGTCTACGTATCCGAATACTAAGATACTAACCTCATATACAGCAGTTGAATGGCACGATCACCCTTCCCAGAGCATGATATCTGATATCGACTTTGGACTTGCTTCCCATCGGAACACTGAAAATTTTATAATGCAAAAAAGGGGGCTACCCATTCATCAAGAATGTGTGAGTAGGAATAAGATAATCAAACGAGAAGCATTTTATAAATCAGTCTGTTGCTAAAATATAGAATAGTTTCCTCACCAGGTAAATGATTGAAAATTATAAAAAGAAAGACATGTTAAAACTAAAAGAGGAACTAATTTATGGTAGTGAGAAATTTGTTACTTCACATCAGAAAATTCAATATAGTGGAAAGTCTAGCAATTCTCATACCATCCACAAAAATAAGGAACATAATTTGCATTTGCAGGAGAAAGCTATAGGGAAGACAGCAGAAAGGACTTTTTGTTGTAAAACAAGTTTAGCAGATTTCACAAACAACATTTTAGATTAAAAAGAATAGTAAAACTGAGCAAACGGATTTCTCGATTCACCCACTCCTGTGACAGCATAGGAAGCATTCTCAGCTGGGGTCCTGTCATTCAAAACATATTACTACTGGACTTTCCTTCTACTCAGAACTAGGTTTTGTATCATGATTCTGGTTAGCAGCCCAAGCTCTAAGAGGTGGTTCAAAATGCTTGCTGGCATATCTAGTGGAAGTGCATCTTCTCCTGGGAGGGCATGAATCTCTTTGCGAAGGGCTGATGGTTCATCATAACAGGCACTCCAAAGAGAGTCTCTTTCCTCTTTGGAAGCCCCCAAGTCATCGGCAGATAATCTTACTAATTTCCTAATCCATTCTTGTTAAATTTGCTTGAGTCTGTCCTCTTCTTCATTAGGGATAGTGTCAGGCTTTCCCTGCCTGTCTTGAGCAAGGCAAGGAGGCCTTGAAGTGCAGCTTCACATACATCAGCATCTTCACTTGATACAGGGTGCATCGGTATATGAGGGAACCATAGCTTACTCACTATACCACAGTCTGAACGATTGTCGTTTAAATAATGGATCCAGTTGAGTGCTTTCCTGCAAATTATCAGTTGTGTGAGAAGAATAACTTGAAAGTGGAGAATTTTTGTGATATAAAATAATAGACATATAAAATCACGAATCAATCTTAGAGTTTCTTGAAATTGCTTACCATGGCTTAATACAAGCACAGAAAGGATGATATCTCGGTCTCATTTAACACTTGGCGTCCGGCCGTTTTCTTTCCAATTAGAGGCAGAAGACGGCCAGGACCGTGAAGTTGTAAAAGAACTGGGCAAATGTCTTATAGAGCAACCATATAATATGAAACAAAAAGATATTATATCTCAAGGCAGATGGAAATACCTTTGAAATCTCACACCTCAAAGCTTAAGGCTTCACTTAGAGCTTTATAACCATTTGCAAGGCCAAATGCTGAAATTCCAGGCTTATTATGTTTGATTAAAGTTACCTTTATTTGATGGAAAATTTACAGGTCATTTTCGTAATATGCAAATTATTTAAGCCATTGACACGGGAATTTCTTCTCTAACCATTGCACATAAATCTTAAACTCTCTATGATCACCACTCACAAACATCCATTCACGTGGATCCAAGATTTGCTCTGGTCTTTATTCTCAAGAATATCATGCTGTATCCATGTTTTAGATT
This sequence comes from Ligustrum vulgare, assembly GCA_963555705.1. Classification (NCBI taxonomy): domain Eukaryota; kingdom Viridiplantae; phylum Streptophyta; class Magnoliopsida; order Lamiales; family Oleaceae; genus Ligustrum; species Ligustrum vulgare. The sequence goes on from OY743185.1 coordinate 5,392,104, forward strand.
CAAGCAAAGTGCGACAAGAGCTTCAAGTACAACTCATCGACGGATAACTACTACAATACTTTGACTCTAATTTTGACTTTATAAACGAGTCTTTTGTTCACGAGATTGTCAATTGCATCAAAACCTAACATATTCAATTGAAACCCCTTTGTTTGTGATAGTAAAAAATCTAGAGAGAACTAATAAAATGCTAATAATCTTTATTTCTCCAAAAATTGTGAAAATAACCGAGAAACAGACTCGGCAAAAAAATAAACTTACCGTTAGCCATAACAATGGACTCTACATGCTCTTGTAGCTCATCCCCAACATATCTGCAGTCGCAAGAATCGGTAAAAATCCTGTCTTCGAAAAACTACCAATTAATTTCACACAAATAAACACGGAAACATAAATTTTCGTTTATAAAACCTTCAATATACAGAGGAGTTACGCTCTGAGACTTCAAAACCTGCTCTGGTGTCTGTCTAACAAGAGTTATCTCTTTCATCCGTTTTACAATATCAACAGTCTGCAATTGCAATGCCTCCATGAACCATTTCCCACCCCATCATTAAACCCACAAAATAAAATAAAAAAACACATGGTTCACTTCAAACAATAATTCGAAATCCCAAAAGAGTGGGGAAAAAAAGGTCCTCGACCGAACTTGAGGAGCCAAGGCGGACGGGCCAATCAGGTTCTTGAAAATCGGTCCGAAACGATTCGGAATCGTGGATCGATCATGATCGTTGCGGATGGTTCACGGGTTAAGAAATTGTGAACCGCGAGTTTGACGGATAGGACTGGGCGTTTGTCGATTCGGTTCGATTATTAAAAGAATCCAAACCGAACCGAAACGTGGGCCGACCTGTGATCGGTGCTGGCGGTTCACGGGTCAAGAAGTTGTAAATCGCGAGTTTCGCGGATAGGACTGGGCGTTTATCGATTCTGTTCGGTTATTTTTCGATTTTTGTTCGATTCCAATTAAAAAAATTAAATTTGATGCAAATACAAAAAAAAAATATCTAATTATTTGCAAAAATTAAAGGTACCAAATAAAGCTTCCAATTAAAGTTAAAATCCAAATTCATGTATAATATACTACGAATGTGAATCTCAGAATCTTGATAGTAAAAAAAAAAAACCTGTTCTAAAACCATTCTTATTTAAAAAGGAAATCATGTCGAGAAAGCAATAACATTTGAATCTCATTATAAGTAAATTCCACAAAATAAGAATATTATAATAGTATATGAAATGAAATGACTTAAAAGTTGTTGACTCCGGGCCCAAAGAAAGGTACAGTGATCCGCCAGCGAAGGCCCAATAATGGCCCAATGGACCTTAACCCAGAGCTGAGGCCTGGAATATCACCTTGAGATGAATGCCGAGGTGGTATGCCAAGCTAGCCTCTTTAACCGACCTGGTTAACGCCCAGCCGATGTGCTTTATACTCAGCCGGGGCGCTTTTTGGCGTTGACCAGAAGAGAGACATGGAGTCAGTGATGGGACACTGCCTTTACCCGGACGTGACAGGCGCCCATCCCCTACGAAGTGTAGCAATGATTACGATTGAAAAGCAAGAATGTCACATCCATAAGTTAGGGTGATGACAAGTGTAAAGTATGCCACGTGTCGCAATCCGAGACAAGAAGTTCCACTATAAATGAAGCACAATTGCCTCCAAGTAAGGGGTTAGCAATTTCTCACTCTTAACTCTATACTTCTCTCACTCCCTTTTCTCTCTTCTACACATTTATATTTCCCGCACCCAATATACATTTGCCCAAAATGAGTACTGACTTAGGCATCGGAGTGCAAACGGGAGCCACCTCGGCCCCCTTTGCAAGCTGATTGTTTGTCTTAGTGCGCAGGAGATCCACGTGTTCAAGAGGGAGGAGTTGAGACGTGTTGATCCAAGGTCCAGCCGGATTTTTTGGTCAACATTTTGGCGCCGTCTGTGGGAAGCCATACTGCTAACCACGAAAACACATGATAAAAAGCCACACATAGAAAGGTAGTCCTGAAAAAAGGACGAATAACCTCTTACAATAGAGCGGATAACTGCAAAGAGCTTTGAAAGATAAGCTGGTTGGCCTTGAAAAAGGTAGGAGCTTTGAAAGATAAGCTGGTTGGCCTTGAAAAAGGTAGGAGCTTTGAGAGATAAGCTGGTTGGCCTTGAAAAAGGTAGGAGCTTTGAAAGATAAGCTGGTTGGCCTTGAAAAAGGTAGGAGCTTTGAGAGATAAGCTGGTTGGCCTTGAAAAAGGTAGGAGCTTTGAGAGATAAGCTGGTTGGCCTTGAAAAAGGTAGGAGCTTTGAAAGATAAGCTGGTTGGCCTTGAAAAAGGTATGAGCTTTGAAAGATAAGCTGGTTAACCTTGAAAAAGGTAAAGAACTTTGAAACATAAGTTTAAACACCCTTGAAAAAGGTAAAGAACTTTGAAACATAAATTTAACAACCTTGAAAAAGGTTTGAAGCAGCAACACTTATTTTCTGAAACATGAATGAAAGTGATGGTGATGTTAACCCCCGTAGGGGAAGAAGTGGCCGAAACAGCGAGGACGAAGCTCCTCAAGAACTCCATGAAAATGCCAACGAGGAAGTGGTACAACCTAATCCACCTCGCCGGCATCGAAATCGCCGCATGATGCGAGACATGACACTCATGGCGGCCCAAATGCTGGAGATGCAGAGGCAGCAAATAGAACAGACTGCTGCAATGAATGCCTTTATGGCCAGAGGGATGCTGTGAACGAACCCGTGATGCCTCAGCAATACTCACAGCCACATTATTCACCATCCGAGGCGGCCACTGTATCTTATTATCAGGACCCGCAGGCATACGACGAAGTGGAATCCGAGCCCTTCTACGAGCGAGACCCAGAACATGTAACACATGGGGAACAAAACCCACCACCAGCTAGACGCAGGGAGGCTTCTCCCGCAAATTCCGGCAGTGTTTTTAGCCGAATAGGAGGGTTGTTCAGGGGACAACGACGGGGACAAACGGACCCAGGTCGGCACAATGCCGCAGAGCCTAGAAATAGGCGCGAGCGACGCGCTGAAGAAGCCCTATCGCAGGGTCAAATGTACAGGGACCAACAAGGTATGGGGGGAGAAAGGATGGCATCAGCACATGAGCCTAGGAATAGGCAGGAAAGAAGAGCCGGAGCAGTTCGGACTAATCCTCGTGACGAGTTGCAGAGCCATGAAAGGCCAAAATACGGCCACGTTCCACCACCACAAAGGCAGGAGTACGCTTCGCCGCTCCATGGCCAATACCGTGATCCGGAGTATTCCGGTCACGACGAGAATAACGAGCTGCCGTCATACGAGTTGGATGACGAAGAGGAAGTAAGTCCCTTCACGGAGGGCCTCCGTAGATGCCCCGTCCCCCATGACTTTGAGATGCCGGAAATAGCAAAATATTCTGGCCGAGGTGATCCTGATGATCACCTGTTAAATTACCGCGCCAGCATGGAAATAGGCGGGGCCACCCCGGCACTGAAATGTAAAGCTTTTGCTTTAACCCTTCAGGGAAGTGCCATACGATGGTATAAAAAACTCCCTTCTGGCAGCATCCACAGCTGGAGGGATATGAAAACTGCTTTTAAGAATGGTTTTGTTTCTTCCAGGCCTGGTCAACTCCCACTCCAACGCCTTCAGGATCTGAGGCAAGGAAGGGACGAATCTCTGAAAAACTACCTAGCTAGATTCACTGAAGAAATGCATATCTGCGAAAATATCACAGAAGCGGAGATGTTTTCCGCCCTAAAAGGAGGGCTAGATATGACCAGCATGTTTTGGAGGGATGTCCGGAACAGGAAACCAAGGGATTACAATACCCTGGTAGACCTGATGAAGGAAGAGATTGTATAGGAGGAAATGGCTAGGGCCAGAGATAATCACCCCCAAGGGAGGTACAACCTTGGATATTCCAATGAAGTGGACCTCAAAAAGGGCGGAAACAAGGATAGGATCGGCGGTAGCCGAGGTGGCGCGCCACGTCCATTTCCGGGGACAGGATCTAGCTTTGCAGCAGAAATCACGGAAGCTATCCCTCACTTACACTCTAACACCCCTTCTCAAAATCCTCACACGGCTCAAGGGAGAGTGGAAAGCGGCCGAAGTGGAAAACAACCCATGATTGGGGCTTACTGTGCCTACCACAGATATTACGGTCACGCAACAGAGGATTGCAGAGAAATCCACATGCTAGCCGACCAAAAAGCACAGGGGTGAAGGGGAGGTGACTTCCCCCCTGACACAGGGCGGACACAAAAATCTGGTGGCCAGAAGTTCAATCGAGCTGATAGGAGAGCTCCGTGGAAGAACTCAACTAAGGAAAGAATTGATAATCGTCAAAGAGACAGGAATAAGGGCCAAGATACCGCCTCGGCACATGCCAAAGACACACGGGAACCGCCTATGCCTGTGACCGACCACCCCATCCGTGAAATCGACACAATACTGGGAGGCCCCCACCCAGGTGGGAGCACAAACAACTCCCAAAAGAGGTATATAAGAGAGGCCAAGCAGCCCGCCAACGTGAATTATCATATCCACTCCCATCCTGTGGGAATGCCTCGGACGGAACCTATCACCTTCATACAAAACGATGCCGTTGGGGTGCACTTCCCACACAACGACGCATTGGTTATCAGGGTGGTGGTGGCTCGAAATGGGCTATCACGGATGATGGTGGACGATGGTGCCTCGGTAAATGTGATCTACGGGGTAACTTTTGATAAGATGAGGATCAGCACTCCTCTCATTCCAGTCCCTGATCCGATATACGGATTCACGGGGGACAGCATAATCCCCAGAGGGTCCATAACCCTTATGACTGAAGTAGGGCAAGCACCGACCCACTCCAGAATCCCTATGGAATTCCTGGTAGTTGACAAAATCTCCTCCTATCATGGCTCAATTGGGAGGCCTGGTCTCATTGACTTGGGGGCTGTAACGCATACCAAATACATGTGCATGAAGTTCCCTACGGAGCATGGTGTTGCAACTGTGAGGGGAAGCCAAATAGAATCCCGGGCTTGTTACACAAATGCAATCCGGAAGTTTCAAGATCGAAGCTTAAACATGATCAGTGATGTAGCCATGGCCGAGGCCGCTCCAGACCCTGAAAGATTGGGTGAAGGACCATCTGGAGATAAGGATGTCACGATGATCCTAGAAGAGGATTTAGCGGATCTGGACCCAAGGATGGCAGGCGACAATTGCCCCACCCCCGCCGAAAGGTTGGAGTGCTTCGGCGTAGACCCATTGGACCCAATCAAGGAATTACAAGTCGGACTGGACTCACCAACCGAATACAAGAGTCAATTGAAGGACTTCCTACTTCAAAATCTCGATGTATTCGCATGGAAGCATGGCGACATGGTTGGGGTCGATCCTAAGGAGGCCTGTCACAGACTCCAGATTGACCCACGAAGCCCTGGGCATAGGCAGAAGAGAAGACCTATGAGTTCGGATAAGTATGAGGCCTTGAAAGACGATGTCACGAAGTTATTGAAAAATGGCTTCATCAGAGAATCGCGCTATCCGAAGTGGGTATCAAACCCTGTTTTGGTACCAAAACACAATGGGAAGCTTAGAGTATGTATTGATTTTTCGAACTTGAACCAGGCATGTCCAAAAGACAGCTTCCCACTGCCCCGGATCGATCAATTGGTCAACTCCACAGCAGGTCATGAGCTGCTAAGTTTCATGGATGCTTACTTCGGATACAATCAGATCCCCATGTACGAATCGGATGAGGAGCATACCTCGTTTATAACAGATAGAGGACTCTATTGCTACAAAGCTATGCCGTTCGGTTTGAAAAACGCGGGAGCTACATATCAGAGGCTAGTAAATCGCATGTTTGCAAAACAATTGGGAAACACCACGGAGGTGTATGTTGATGACATGTTCGTCAAAAGCATGATCGCCGCGGATCATATCCGCCATTTGTCAGAGGCCTTCGATGTTTTGAGGAAATATCGAATGAAGCTCAACCCTGCGAAGTGTGCATTTGGAGTAGCATCTGGAAAATTTCTTGGGTTCATGGTGAATAAAAGAGGAATCGAAGCCAATCCCGACAAAATCAATGCTTTGCTAAACATGCAATCGCCTCGAAATCCAAAGGAGGTGCAAAGCTTAACGGGAAGAATTGCAGCCTTGAATCGGTTCGTCTCCAAATCCACAGACAAATGCTTGCCATTTTTCAAAATCCTAAAGGGGGGGAAGCGATTCCAGTGGACACCAGAGTGTGAGCAAGCCTTCGCCGACCTGAAAACATCCTTGGGACGACCCCCATTGCTATCAAAGCCAAAGGCTGGCGAGCCTCTCTACTTGTATTTGGCTGTGTCCAAGGAGGCTGTTAGCTCCGTATTGATCAGAGAAGAGGAGGGAAGTCAATTTCCAGTATATTACGTGAGCAAAGCCATGCTAGATGCGGAGACACGCTACCCAGATATGGAGAAACTTACCCTCTCACTACTCACCGCTTCTCGCAAACTTCGTCCCTACTTTCAGGCACACTCCATACACGTGCTCACCAACTTTCCCATGAGACAAGTGTTGCAAAAACCAGATGTATCTGGGAGATTACTGAAATGGGCAATAGAAGTCAGCCAGTTTGACATACACTATGTGCCTCGGACTGCGATAAAAGGCCAAGCTTTGGCTGACTTCGTAGTCGAATTCACACACCCGCCGGAGGTCGAAATGGTTGACAACACAGATGATAGCCAGGAGTGGAAATTATTTGTTGATGGGTCCTCGGCTAAGGAGCGATTCGGTGCGGGCATATTACTAATAAGCCCAGAAGGGTTTAAACTACATAGCGCAATCCGCTTTGAGTTCAAAGCTTCGAACAACGTTGCTGAGTACGAGGCGTTGTTAGCTGGGTTAAGACTTGCCAAAGCTTTGAAGATCAAGTCCATAGTGGCGAACAGCGATTCGCAGCTCGTTGTAAATCAATTCAATGGGCAGTTTTCTGCCAAAGAACCCTCTATGATTGCTTACTTAAAGAAAGTAAGAGATTTGGCGGTACACTTTGAAGAAATGGAATTGCAGCACATCCCCAGGACAAAAAATTCCAATGCTGATACCCTGTCCAAACTAGCAAGCAGCAGTGATGCGGAGCTATATAATCTGATCCCGGTTGAGCGCATGTTGACCTCCTCTATTGAGACAGGACCAAAGATTTTGACAGTAGAAGAAGAGAGATCCTGGATGAACTCGCTAATTGCATATTTGAAGCACCAGACAGTGCCAAACGAGCCGGAAGCAGCTCGGAAATTGCAAAGGTATGCTGCAAATTTAGTACTTTTGGATGATCTACTCTATAAACGGAGTTTCACCTCCCCGTTGCTAAGATGTGTTGGGCCTGAGGAAGGGTGATATGTAATGAGAGAAATCCATGAAGGTATATGTGGCAACCATGCCGGGGCACTATCGCTAGCTCGGAAAGCCCTCAAACAGGGATATTTTTGGCTCACCATGCGAAAGGATTCTCATGACTTTGTGCGCAAGTGTGATAAATGCCAAAGACACGCAACCATACCGCATCAGCCACATCACAGGCTAACCGTGGTGACCAGCCCCTGGCCTTTTTCAAAATGGGGAGTTGACATTATAGGTCCTATGCCTAGGGGAGCCGGAAATAATTGCTTTGCTATAGTGGCAATTGACTACTTCACCAAGTGGGTCGAGGCTGAACCACTTATGAGAATCACCGAGGCCAACACCACCAAGTTCATTTGGAAGAATATCATATGCCGGTTTGGGGTACCCCATTCGCTGGTTAGCGACAATGCTAAACAGTTTAAAAACAGAAGCGTGGAAGAGTTGTGTGGTGATTTGGGAATTAGAAAGCTGTTTTCATCTCCACATCACCCACAGGCCAATGGGCAAGTGGAAGCAGTGAACAAAACCATAAAAAACACCCTGAAAAGGAAGCTAGAGTCCAAGAAGGGCGCATGGGTAGATGAGCTCCCACAAGTGCTATGGGCGCTTCGCACCACTTCTCACACCGCAACTGGTGAAACGCCATTTTCATTGGCATATGGAGCCGAGGCGGTATGTCCCGTCGAAATTGGGGTACCCTCACTTCGACAGATTAATTACGACGAAGTGAGAAATGAAGAAGCACAAAGGGCCGGTTTGGATTTCCTCATGGAGAAACGGAACGATTCTCAAGTAGTGATGGCCAGATACCAAGAAAAGATGGCTCGATACTACAATAAAAAGGTGAAAGGGCGACGCTTTAATATTGGAGACTTAGTCCTAAAAAAGGTCCTTCTTCCAACTCAAGAACCAGGAGTAGGGACTCTGGGTCCCAATTGGGAAGGCCCTTACAGGATCACAGCCGAGGTGGTGCCTGGTACTTACATAATTGAAGATTTGTCCGGGGTACCTTTGTGTAATCCTTGGAACACAGATCACCTTCGTCGCTATTTTCAATAAGTCAAATTCCACTTCAACGAGGCACAGCGTTATCGCATGATTGCACGAGATCGCAGTTAACTATGATGAGGATTGCACCAAGTACTAATTGGTCATACATGAAATTGTTAAAAACAAGGGACTCTTATAAAAGTCCACATTTCGATCACTGTATTATTTCTGAAATCCTTGCAAACTCAGGCTTAAGTGCCTCGGACATTGTCACATGAACCAAAGTTCTAAAAATGGTAAATTAGTTCGCACCTACGGGGTGGTCTTTTGCACGAAATATCAAATGTTTACGCAAAGTGGTTGATACTTTCATGCATACACTTAAGCGAAATGCTCACAAGACATATGCGTACTAAATACTGTGGATTCAAACGTAAAAGTCCCTATATTATTTCTGTTATAAAAACATAAGCGCACGATGGCACGCTACAAACAGAAGTTAATGCAAATTTGTAAGAGGTGTTACTAAATGTAAGGTAAAAGTTGCTCTAAAGTAGGTCGACATCAGATTTAACCCGCAAGCGTGAACGCATTAAGCTCGTTAAACCTGAGGGACTAGACATTTACAGACAGACACAGTCAGACATTTACAATATCCCACATATCATCTTACAATTATGAAACTCGCACTTGGAAATAGACACAGTCAGACATTTACAATATCCCACATATCATCTTACAATTATGAAACTCGCACTTGGAAATACTCATGTACGTTGCTGCACCAAAATATGAATAAACTGCTCCATTCATAAAAACGAGGCATTGATAAAACAAATGAAGGTTATACTTACAATATTAGGTGCCGAGGCACTTACCAAAAAGAGAGAGAAGAAAAAAACAAAAACTAAACTAACAAATGCAGAAAAGGATTATTGTGGACGAGGGGCATCTTCCAAGTAGCCCTTCTCATATGCGTCCAGAGGATCCGCAGGAGCACCTTGAGGCTCGGGGTAAAAAGCTTCAATGGAGGACAGGTCCAATGTCGGAAAAGCTTCCTTCACGTCCCCCAAGGCCATTCTGGCCCCCAAGTTCCCAAAGACCCTCTGCATAGCCTCGTACTCTGGGGTCTGTTCAAAAGTGTCTTTGAAGTTCTGGACAGCCTCAGATACTCTGGTACTTAAAGCATTCTCCACCTGTGTCAGGACGGTCTGCTCCAGAACCTCAGTGATCCTCGTTTGCATATGCTTCTCCAAAGAGGCAAGGTCCTCCTCCGCCTTTGCCTTAGCCTCTAGCTCCCTCCCCAACTTTTCATTAACTGCTGCCACTTCAGCTTCCAGACTGGACTTGGCTGCATTAGCGACAGTCAGAGCCTCAGATGCGATGGACTGTGCACGGTTGGAATCATCTAATTTTTTGCACAGAACCGCCAAGTCTGATTCAGAGGACCAGAGGTCATGCTTCAGTTTATCATTGTCCTCCAGCAGGCGCTTCGCATTAGCCCTCTCTTCTGAGGAAGATTTACGAGCTATAGATAGCTGGGCCTTGAGGTCATTGATTTTCTTAAGCATATTGTCCGCATGCCGGAGCGCAGTCTCAGCATTTTTCTTGTCCCTCTGCGCCTCCTCCACAGACGATTCCACCTCGTCAATAAGGGCCAACGCCCTGGCATTCATTGCCTTGGCGGCGAGCAACTTCCGAGATGGGCTAGTACTAGAGGAGAAGGCGGACCAACCCTCGGTCCAAAATTGTTCAGTGATAAATGCAGCCCGGGTTGGAGGAGAACTGGGGGAATCAAACAATGAAGGGCTGAAAGTGACGTCTCTGGGGAGGATGCTGGTTTTATTATGCTTGAGCTCTTCCGTCCCCTCTGGTGTCACTTCATAAGCCAAGCCTGGGATGGGCACAGATGGCTCGTCCTCCAGTTCCTCGATCATTGGTGGCGGAGGTGCAGAAGTGGACTCCTTGCCTTTGCCTCTTCTGAGCCTTTTTAAGGGGGCGGGCTCCTCCTCAGGTGCTTGCTCCGAAATGTCCTCGGACAAGAAAGGTGGTACTGAGACATCCTTAGTCTCCCTGCCCCTCTTGGATCCGCCTCTATCCGACCTCTTCCCTTTTCCTTTGGCAACGCCTTTTTCAGGATCTGCCTCCCCAGGAATGTTGGGCTGTTGGGGACCCACTGGCAGCAGAGTGGGCAGTGGCAGTAGAGCTGGAAAAGGGCCCTGAAGTTGGGCAGTAGACTTCTCAGACACTTCCTTTGCCACCCCAATTTGCAGGTCGGCCAAAACCGCTTTCTGCTTCCTTTCAACCTCGCTCCCGTGGCGCAGAGCTGGAGGGATTTTCGTGGCCATGAGGCCCTTCAAAGAAATCTTTGGGAATTCTTTGGAACCTAAAAAGGAAAAGAGGACAATGGGGTTATGAACAGAAAAGAATACAAGATGTAACAGCAATAAGGAGGAGAACTTACTCATGGCTCGCATAAGGCCGTGTTTCACAAATAACTTGTTCTGTTGGATGACCCCTTGGAAGGTGCCCCTGTAGGCAAATATACGCCTTACTGCCGCTAGATCTGCGTCAGGAAGGAGATGGGCAAAAGTGTCCCCTACCATAAGAAATAATATGTTAAGAAGCAGTCAAGAAAAATAAGTATGGATGAAAGAGCAAAAGACGCATGACACTTAAAGACCTTAAAGTAAATACAAGACTCACTAGGTATGGAAAGAGTCCGGGGAACTGTAATTTCTGGACTAGGGTCCACAGGAGAATTCTGCCACTCCCCAGCAACCCAGAACCACTGGTTCCTCCAGTTCTTTATCGAGGTAGGGTGACCGGTAATAACGGGAGTATAAGAGCCTCTGGGGGACAGATAATACCAGTCTTTGACATCCGATCTCACGTCTCTCTCCCTCCTAACTGATTTCTTTAAAGTGTAGAGAGTGTGAATGATGTGCAGTGAGATGGGATGGTCAGGGTTGACCTCTTGCCACACCAACCAAGTCCCCACAGCCTGAGTCCAGAAGTTGGGAACCAGCTGGTAGGGGCACAAGTTATAGCTCCTAAGTAATGCCCTAAAGAAGGGATGCAGGGGAAGCCTCATCCCACAAGAAAGGGCGTCGTAGCATATAGCATCCTGGCTTGGGGAAGGGCTGCAAGGTCGGCAGGAAGGGGTAGGATGCACCAAATGGACCCCTTCTGGCAATCTGAATTTTGCCGAAGCCGCAGCCAAATCGATCCTTCGGATTTCAGTAGCAACCTCACTGCTTTCCCATGACTCTGGGTTTGGATCGGGATCAACATGGTAGCCCGAAACTTTGTTGACCTGGTCAACCCAATCCTCTACCTGAGCAATTTCCTCCGCAGTCAAACCCAACTCTTCCCTGTGCATCCTAAACGGTGCCCTAACAATCAAGCTGAGGTCCTGGTGACCCGAAGAGGAGCTCGCCACCTTTTCTTTTCCCAAATCCTTTTCTCGCTTGCTTCGGAGCTCTCTTAGCGCGGATTCCTCCTCGGATGATAGATGAGCCATATAGTTCTGGTGTTTTTCTTCTTCGCTGTCAGAATCACTCAAATAAATTATGCCACTGTTTTTCCTATTTCTCCTCTTAACCTGCTCCCTAAAGAAACGGGAGCTAAAAACCGATAAAGAGATGGGACAGAAACCTCTTATGGGAACCGCCATCGCTAACATTTCCTGTGAACCCGTTCCCCCAACTCTTTCCATTTTTCTTTTTTGTTTTAAAAAGAAAGTCAGACTCAACAAAAGAAAAACATAATGCAAAAACAAAGTTTTCAAACCCACAATAAGAAACTAAAAATAAGAAAGTCTTGCATGTACAGGGGTCAAGAGATTTACCTTCAAAAGGCGAATGCTTGACACTGTGCACTTGGAACGAAGAGCTCGCCAAGAAAAACTGTGAAACGCTAAGAGTGGATGCTGTGTAGTGAACCCTTGAAGAAAAGACACGAGAATCACAAGGAAGAGAGAAACGGCGCAAGCTCTCGCGAAAGCACTGCTACAAAGGTTATGAGAAAATGGTAAAAAGTGAAGTGGTAAAATGAAGAAGGATTTATAGGAATCCCAACAATCTACATTCCTTGATTTTCGTGAACCGCGTGGTTAATATGGGTAACCCATACTCCTTGGAAAGTGAGTTAATCAAAGCGCCAGCCGTCAAAGGGAGGGACAAAACCGTTCAGCTACCATAGTGAACGCCACGCGCTGCGAAATAATGCCCCCCCCTTCCATTTTATATGTATATATATATTCCTCTCGAAAATAAATATCGATAATTTCTGTGAGTTGACCGCGCCGCCTAGGGAATGCGCTGATATGATCCTAGCCATTAGGGAAAGAAAATCCGAGGCAGAAGGTCGGCTATGATATGGATCCGAGCCTTACCTAAGAAATTTCATTATTGATTCCCTAGAAAGTTAATGCTGTGAAATCATGGCAAATCCTACACGACCATGAATGATCCCTTCGGATTTGAGGGACTAGTGTTGACTCCGGGCCCAAAGAAAGGTACAGTGATCCGCCAGCGAAGGCCCAATAATGGCCCAATGGACCTTAACCCACAGCTGATGTAATACCCCGACTAAGAAAGATTAAAAGAAATGATAGGTACTACTCATACCAACAAGGTGCACCTTCTTTTCCGGAAGTCCATCGTTAGAAACTCCAAAGTTAAGCGTGCTTGACTTGGAGAAATTCTGGGATGGGTGACCTCCTGGGAAGTTTTCTCGGGGAGCATGCGAGTGAGGACAAAGCATGCTGAAAAGACTCGTGTTGGTACGGTGGGGACAGTACGCCGTCATCTAACGGCCGGGACAGCCCGTTAAGTGGGACCCGGGTCGTTACAAATGGTATCAGAGCCGGCCGCCAGCCGGAAATCGGGAACTAAGTGCTACGCCATAGGGCGGGAGCCACCTCTAGAATCCCAACGCCTGGCAACAGATCCTCAGATGGGTTAAGCGCGACGAGGACGTCGCGAGTTTAACAGGGGGTGATTGTAATACCCCGACTAAGAAAGATTAAAAGAAATGATAGGTACTACTCATACCAACAAGGTGCACCTTCTTTTCCGGAAGTCCATCGTTAGAAACTCCAAAGTTAAGCGTGCTTGACTTAGAGAAATTCTGGGATGGGTGACCTCCTGGGAAGTTTTCTCGGGGAGCATGCGAGTGAGGACAAAGCATGCTGAAAAGACTCGTGTTGGTACGGTGGGGACAGTACGCCGTCATCTAACGATCGGGACAGCCCGTTAAGTGGGACCCGGGTCGTTACAGCTGAGGCCTGGAATATCACCTTGAGATGAATGCCGAGGTGGTATGCCAAGCTAGCCTCTTTAACCGACCTGGTTAACGCCCAGCCGATGTGCTTTATACTCAACCGGGGCGCTTTTTGGCGTTGACCAGAAGAGAGAGATGGAGTCAGTGATAGGATACTGCCTTTACCCGGACGTGACAGGCGCCCATCCCCTACGAAGTGTAGCAATGATTACGATTGAAAAGCAAGAATGTCACATTCATAAGCTAGGGTGATGACAAGTGTAAAGTATGCCACGTGTCGCAATCCGAGACAAGAAGTTCCACTATAAATGAAGCACAATTGCCTCCAAGTAAGGGGTTAGCAATTTCTCACTCTTAACTCTATACTTCTCTCACTCCCTTTTCTCTCTTCTACACATTTATATTTCCCGCACCCAATATACATTTGCCCAAAATGAGTACTGACTTAGGCATCGGAGTGCAAACGAGAGCCACCTCGGCCCCCTTTGCAAGCTGATTGTTTGTCTTAGTGCGCAGGAGATCCACGTGTTCAAGAGGGAGGAGCTGAGACGTGTTGATCCAAGGTCCAGCCGGATTTTGTGGTCAACAAACGTAATTTTTCAAATCATTTTTTAATTAAACATATTTTCTCTCTCCACTTTTCAACCACAATTTACTTCTAAAACATAAATAAACAAATTTATAATTGACACAGTGTTATTGAAAAGAGCTTTATTCACGAGTCGAGTGTTCATGTTATTGCTACGAGTTTATAGGGGGAAAATATTGGTGTTAGCTGTTATAGAAAGATAAAACTGATCTGGTGCCTTGAAGAGCACCCTTTATGGTGCAAATTATGCATGTTTTGTTTAGAGCACCCCTTATGGTGCAAATTATGCATTTTTGTTTAGGATTAAAACTTGTTTTTAATTTAAGGCAAAGTTAAGCCCTTGTTTGAGCCCATTTTATGGAAAAAATTATGAATAATGTGATTTTAAATAGTATTTTTTGGAGAATGTGTTGTTAAAAAGTGTTTGAAAAATAAAAAATAGTTGGTTTGACTAAGATGGATGGTTGAGATTGAGTGTTGAATAAATTTGATTTTGAAAAAATGAGGACTAAACAGGGGCTAACATTAAATTTGAGTTACACAACTTCTCAATCATAAATTTTATCAATTTTATGAAAATCTAATTTTAATCCCTATGAAAAAAAAGAGGGTTGTATAAAAAAATTAATCCTCCTCCTAAACCGATAAAAAAAACTCCAAGAAACTGTCAACCATCAAAACATATTATCTACCCATGTACGTGTAATTTTTTATGATTCTACTTATTTTTGCTTCTCAGAGTTCTTTATAATCATGACTCAACTAACCTAAGGAATAAACTATAAGTGTGTTTAATAGCGAGGGTGAAATTTATGTGGAAAGAAAATGAATTCCAGAGAATTGAATTATAGGGAATTAGAAGTTTAATGTGTTTGATTGGTTTAATTTTTTAGGTGAAAAAGTAGGAAATTTCCCAACTTTTGTTGTTTGATTGACATTATTTTTCATGAAAAATAAAGTAAAATTGATCTATTTTAATAAAAAAATATATTTTTTTAATTATTTCATACATTTGTACTTGATAATAATAATGTTAATTTTTAGAAAAAAAAAATCAATCAACAATAACAAAAATGATCAAACGTAACGAAAATAGTATAAGATTTTCCCTGGAAAATAAAACCTCCTCCTCCCCTTGAAAAATGAATTCATTCAAAACAAGAAAAATACCGAATTTCGAGGCAAGTGAAAAAATGAATTCCATGAAAAATTTAGACAACCAAACAGCACAAAGTTCCATGAAAAATTTGGCGAATCAAACGCACCCGACCGAATCTCTACAATCCTATTAATACCCGAAAATCTATTCTCTTCCAACTATTTATTCAGGTTTTGTAAGAAATTTTGAAATTTCCGGTTGAATGCAAGAATGAAGCTGGAAGAAGACATAGGGCCAGATCGCAGATTTGAAATCGAAACAGACGATGAAGAAAACGAGGCTGAAATTGCCTGTCAAAACGACGACGACGATACTGAATCTGACGTCGAAAGTCCCTCTCCAGATCATTCCAATCCATGCATGGATTGTTCTTCACCTTCTTGGCCTCAAAGCTATAGGTATATTTATTATCCCAAACATTTTTTTTTTTTAATTGGAAATTTATCAACTGTGTTACGTTGCATGATTGAAATTGGATGACGCGATTTGGGTCGGGTCTGGGTTGCGGGTTAAACATTCGATCAGCCTTGCTCTTTATTTCATTGCAATTAAATTCTGCTGCATCAATAAGGCGTTCATAACAGATCAAGACAGGACTAGAATTTATGTCATGGCAACATTTTTTTTCTGCACATAAAGATATGAACGTTGTAAATTTAAATTCCCAGGAAGTCATTGGACATGTTCACAAGTGTTGCACCACCCTCGGTCAGCTTCTTAAGAGCCAGCTCCCTCTTGAGTTCATCAGGCAAAAGAATCGAATCTTCCTTGAGTAGACCCCTTATATCCGAAACAAACTTAGACAAAGATATTCTAAAGTTATCTGCCACTTCCGAATCAAGGTTGTCAGCCAGCGAACCATCACCATCTCAACAGTGTTCATATTCTCAGTCAGTTCTAAACGGTAAGTTACCTTACTTCGCAAGTTGTGCGATTTTTAAAACAAATTCTTAATAGAATAGAGTTAATAGTATTGGGGGAATAAGAGGGATAAACTTCTTATAATCGAATAAGATTTCCATCTGATGGCTCGACAGTAACAACCAATGAGTTTGTGTCACATCCACTGGGGCTTAACCTCGGTGGGGATTAATATCATTAATCTTTTTCTTTTTATGATATATATTTCTCTGATGCGTCGTCATCTTTCAATGTAGCATTAAATGCTCTATGCGGCATAGGAATCCTTTCAACTCCATATGCACTCAAAGAAGGAGGGTGGTTTAGTCTCATTCTTCTCTTCATTTTTGGAATCATTACATGCTACACAGGAATCTTATTGAAGCAATGTTTAGACAGTTCCCCTCGACTTCAAACTTATCCAGATATCGGGCAGGCTGCTTTTGGTTTAGCTGGTCGAATTTGCATTGCTGTAAGTCAGATTTATTTTCACTTTTCATTGGAGAGAGTAATTACTTAAGAATTAACACATTGGCTTTGTTATATTGCAGACAATCCTCTATGTTGAATTATATGTAAGTGACTTCTCATTTTTTTATTCAAGATTTTGATTAGTTTGTTTAGTTTAGTTTAGTTTTCCTCATTTGGCCTGGACTAAGAAGTGCGAGATATTATTTGTAGTCTTCGTGCGTGGAATACTTGATAATGATGAGCGATAATTTGTCGGCTTTTTTCCCAAATGCTCATATGGAAATTGTCGGATTTCATCTTAGCTCGTATCAACTCTGTGCCATTACTTCCATCCTTGTTATTCTTCCCACAGTCTGGCTCAGAAATCTCAGTTTGCTATCATATGTTTCAGGTACCAACTTTTGATCTTTTACATTTTTTTTGTATGATTAAGCCCCTGTTTGGTACAAATTATCTAGATCACGTTTCATTAACTTTAATCAAAATTTACAAAAAAATATAATTTTAATCTCTACCAAACAGTGACTAAGAATCCCTGCATTTGTTCTAATGTTCCTGCATTATTTTCAGTGGGTGGAGTATTTACTCTGGTTCTTGTAGTCCTCTGCTTGTTATGGGTTGGGATCTCCAGCGACATTGGATTTCATCCAAATGGAAAAGCACTAAATTTTGGCAATCTGCCGGTTACAATTGGTTTGTATAGTTTCTGCTATGGTAGCCATTCAGTGTTCCCAAATATCTATTCCTCCATGAAAGAACCTTCACGGTTTAATTCCGTGTTACTTATCAGGTGACTTTTGATCGATTTCTGCCGGAAATTTGTGTACTTGTTATCGTGAAAATTCACTCAATATCGACGTATTTTCAAATACAGCTTCGTTGTCGCTGCCTTTACGTACACTGGTGTAGCGATTTGTGGCTTTTCAATGTTTGGAGAAGCCATCAAGCCTCAGTTCACATTAAATTTACCCACGAAAGTGGTCGCCTCTGAAATTGCTCGATGGAGTGTGGTAAGAAGGAAATTCACTTGCTGGATCTCCATATTTACTTCGTGTTTCATTTCATAGTATTATCTGTTGTTTTAGGTCGCAGCACCTGTTACAAAGTTTGCCTTGACGATCACCCCTGTAGCATTATCGCTAGAAGAACTCTTACCTTCGGGTCAGAGTAGATCTCATGGGGTATCAATACTCATCAGAACAATTTTGGTCATGTCAGTACTAATCGTGGCGTTGGCAGTTCCGTATTTTGGTAAGCATTTCGACGATATATAATCTTATAGTTGTTCTAGAGTCAAGTCTTCAAAAGGGAAATGCACATTTTTTTCGCCAAGATGTTTCATTAAAAATTTAAATGCAGGGTCTGTAACGGCCTTGATTGGATCCTTGCTCGTGATGCTTGTGGTAAGTTATCTTCGTCCATATTTATATTAGGAGTTATGCTACACATACATTCTGATTACAGACAGGATGACAGATAGACACTTGGCAGTAATCTGTTTTCTCTAACTTTACCTCAACTTCAAAATCAATAACCACGGACCTGCCACGTCCTCATTTGTAAACCCATCTGTACAAATAGCATTTCCCTTTATCTCAGTCCATTTTTTTTTTTTTTTTCATTTCATCGCAAACACGTTATGGATTTAATTTGGTCGTTCATGAGCAGTCTCTGATCTTGCCATGCGCTTGCTATATGAGAATACGCAGAGATAGACTAACAAATATTCAGGTAAATCTTCTTCTCTCCCTTGGCTTTTCTTTTCGTGTAATCTCAGGAAAATATGAACTTGGCTAATTTCAATCTCTCTTAACTAGGTTGCAACCTGCACATTCATAATAGTTTTTGGATTATTTTGTGCTATCATTGGCACGTATTCAGCTGTCACAAGTATGGCTATCTGATGGTCAAGAAGTTTGCACTACACACCTATTATCGAAGATCAAAAGGAGATTCGACAGGAAGCTGTTAATGGAAATGTACAAGATTCTTCAGCAGAAAGGGCACAAAATATGAGATTGTCTAAGAATGGTGCATATAAACAAGAATAATGTTATATATCTCAAGATTGAGATAAATCTCAACACAGTTGGCACTCTTCCATTGAAAATTGAAAAGTTGACTTGTGCATGTGCACATGAGCAACTCCCCATTCTCCAATGTAAACAATTCTCTGTTGTTTCTTGTGCCAAGCATTGTGTTATCATAAGATATTGCATAAAACCCAGAGGCATTTGCTGTACTAAGTGAATAATAAAATCGAAAAGAAAAAAATCAACAAGATCAACACAAGAATTTATGGTTCAGCAATGTGCATACATCGGATAACGTGAATAAATCCACTAATTTCGAATTCGTTAACAATAGTTGTTTATATAGAGCCCTACCTAATATCGAAATTACTCTTACAATATAGCCCATGTTTAGTAGGGATTAAAATCAGATTTTTATTAATGATTTTGGAATAAAGATTATCTAACAGTTTGGCCTCCATTTTTTCACAACAAAATTTATTCAACGCTCAATCTCAACCATCCATTTTAGTCAAGTCTACTATTTTTTTATTTTTCGAACATTTTTAACCACACATTTTACCTAAAATAGTATTCACAACCAAATTTTTTGTCCAAAAAATATGGGCCAAACACATGCTATATGTCATTAATGAAAGGTGCTAGTATGATTTTGGTACATTGACGTCACAAACATCTAAGATTCTGACTCTTCCTGGCACGACCCCGTCTCAAATCACCCTATGTGGACTCGAGATGTGGCGTGCGACGATGATGAATGCCAGCTAGATACTAGACTCACCACCAAGGCTACTGAAACTTTTCAAATTCTATAAAACTTCTCGTAATACCCCATGATTTAAAAAAAATAATTGACAGAGTTCCCTTTAAATATTGGATATAACCTCTCTGTAACAAAATCAACAAATCCTCAAACAACCACATGTAAAACACTGGGAATCCATATCCCTTCACATCATCATATCAAAAATCAAAAGAGCTTATGCATGTCCATCTAGTTCTTACTACCTATCATCAATTCCTCTTACATTTGATACATCAACATAACATCATAATCAACCAAGTACTTGACAAAATAATAACTCGAGAATGGACCGTGTTAAATATATATACATAGATCCCAAAAGAATGATGAAGACTTGAAACATACAACTAAATGATCTTGTGGCTCTTTGGCAGACTTCCCAACTTCCTCTCAAAACTCAAAAGTATCCTGGTAGGGAAAAATGTTACAAAAATATGAGATTTCAACTCAATGAGTGGAGGGTTTGAAAACTAATTATACTTTTCTCGTTTATATTTCTTTATAAAATCAGATTTGTTTTGTAACTATAACTTTTGATTGACATAAGAAAATGTTTAACTTATTCTGAAAAATACATCTAGTTGAAATGAGAATTTAATAATACTAAAACCATGACATAAATTGTGATAACTGTCTGATAATACTAAAAAAAAAAATCGTTGAACTGTACTGAGAAGCTGAAATATTTTTCTATGAATAAATATATCATAATGTACTGAAAAGAATCACATCAAAGTGTACCCAATGAACAACTTTACTCAAGTATAGAGTACTCTCGATGTACAAGGCAAAGTCATTCAAATCTGATAAGCTGATAAAATGTGCCATATGCGCATAGACTGCCTCAAAGGCTAAAGCACCCTAGTACACGGCCCAAAGCCTATATGTGCATAAGAGTGGGTCCCAAAGACCTCTGATAATCTGGTCATATACTGTGGAAATTGTTGACCACAAAATTCGGCTGGACCTTGGACCAACACGTCTCAGCTCCTCCCTCTTGAACACGTGGACCTCCTGCGCACTGTGACAAACAATCAGTTTGCAAAGGGGGTCGAGGTGGTTCCCGTTTGCACTCCGATGCCAAAGTCAGTACTCATTTCAAGCGAATATAAATTGAGTGCGGGAAATATAAGTATGTAAAAGAGAGAAAAGGGAGTGAAAATAAAATATTTAGTTCAGAGTATCAGATTGCTAACCCCTTACAAAGTCGGAGGAGTGCTCTATTTATAGAGGAATTTGTTGTTTTGGATCGCGACATGTGGCGGACTTTACACGTGTATTTACCCTAGCTTTTGGAGAAGCGGTTCTTACTTTTTGACAATAATCATTGCTACGTTTGGTAGGGGATGGGTGCCTGTTACTTTTTGATAAAGGCGGCGTCACATCTCTGACTCCATCCATTGTCTCATCACTCATCCGAGCTGTTATTAAGGAGGTCTTCCGTCTAAACATAAAACACCTCGGCTAGTCATAAACCAGTTCGACTAAAGAAGTTCACGTGCCGTACCACCTCGACAATTGACCCAAGAAGACATCTTAAGCTTTAGCCATGGGCCAAGGTCCATTGGGCCTCTATTGGATCTTCGCTGGTGGATCACTGTACTCCTTTTTGGGCTTGATCTCATCAGAATGAATTCACATCAATGCAGAGCGAGTAAAAATCACCTGGGTACTTTCTGATGATTTTTCACAATAATAATTTACATATAACAATTTCTTTTATAGAATAATGTACTGAATTTATAATTTAATTAACTTGAAATTTTAAAAAGAAGAAGTCTAAAATTATGCTTCTAAACTCATATTTGCGAAAAATAGTAATTTCTGTAAGTTGTCTACTTAATTGAAGTCGTGAATCATATGGAAATTTATGCCATTAAATATTAAAATTTAACTTTAAGGAAAAATAAGTTTCTCCACTCACAGAGATTCTGACTAAAACCTAATTTGACTGATAGGCCGGTCAATCTCCATGTCGTCTCCTGAAAATTA
Organism: Ligustrum vulgare; assembly: GCA_963555705.1. NCBI lineage: Eukaryota > Viridiplantae > Streptophyta > Magnoliopsida > Lamiales > Oleaceae > Ligustrum > Ligustrum vulgare. Next base: position 5,413,719 of record OY743185.1, read on the forward strand.
AATTAAAACATTGGATCAACTCCAATAATTACAAATATTTAACAAATTCCCAAAATGAAATAACATCCTATACAACAACCACAAATTTCTTATGCCTCCAACATTACATCCAACTAACCTTCTCTTAAGTGAAATATAGCTTCATTATAGCTAATATATCATTTATTTAACCAATACCTCAATGGAATGCTCATTGACACCAAAACACCTTTCCAAGAAACTAATATTAGACTAAATCTTCAACTTAATTACATGGGTAATTTAATCTCCAAATAAACATAACCAAATTAAACATTTAAGCATGAAATAATTTAATATAGGCTCCAATGACTTAATATTGCCCAAATCATGAATTTAATCCACTATTATTACAAACTCTAGCATGTAACAACAATGTATTCAACAAAACTTGAATATTTAGCTCTATATCTTCAACCCAACTATAAATACATCCAAAAATCTAACATTTAACTCAATAAGCAAAACCAATAAATCAACATCATATCTCAAATAAATGGGTATTGCCTTACCTCTTGAAGGTGAAAATGAAGTCTTGAAGGTTGAATGAAAATCCCCCTTTCCTTTTTTTCTTCCTTCCTTCCTTCCTCCTTTCTTCTTCTTTTTTTTCCTTTCTTTCTTCCTCCGATTTTTCTCTTCTCTGCGTAACCTCTCTTTCTGGTAATGTCTATGTGTATGTGTTTGGTTTGTTTGTCTACCAATGTCAAGACAAATTAGTTTTGATAGAAATTGCTTGTCGGATCCTTCATTTATCTTCCAATAAAATCCCCAAACATAAATGATAATAAGTTAAGTCCCTCAACTTATAATAAAATTTAAATGATCCCCAAAATTCTACTCATTTAAATTGGTTTCCACTTGGACTAAATTGGTCAAAAATAAATGTTGATTTGTAAAATTAAAGTGAGTTGTGATACTTCCAATTGCAAATCTAGATAACGAGTTGATAAATATGTGTAGTTAAAAAGTTCTGAATCCTATGTAATGTGTGGTTAAAATTAAGTGTTGATTTTGACTTTGATAAAAATTTAGATATAATTTTTTTCAAACGGGGCCATAGTATCTGCTCATTCTCTCCACTCGATCAACTAGCCGCTACTAAACAAACATGAGCCACCTAATCAATAATGTATTTATATATACAAGAGAACTTGAAATCAAAGTGTTCACAATTTCATTTTCTTTAAACCTAGGAGGTGTGTTTAGAAGTTCACAAATGACCATACTAGTTTGCATGAATAAAAGCTAATTCTTATGATTAATACTCATCTAAAGAATATAATTTGTGTGATATATTATATTGAAAATAGAACTAGCGCATGATAAATTCATTAAAAACGTGAAAGATTATGTTATTCGTCCCACAAGATGAAACCGCCATATTGATGGGGACGATTTGGAAAAATAATTAAAATTTTAATTTCTTGGACAGAAGTATAGAATATTTTTGAAGTTATACCTATATATTATATTATAGAATTATGGCACAAGGCTCATGCAACAAGCAACAAATGGAAAGTGGCTTAAAAATTGGTGAACTGGTTTCTTACTTAAATATTTGGAAACCTGAGCAGCGAAAACGCCATAGCCACCAACTTGAAATCCTTTAATTTTTTTTTTTTTTTTTTTTATCGTGTCATCTCAGGAATTTTAATTGCATATATGCTCTAAATCAGGTCATTTTCAGCAAAATTCCTCATGGCCAGCTCTTGTTTTTTATTTGCTTTATCATAAAGCGTAATACTTGGAAGCTTCAAAAGTAATGCATAATGTTGTTTTCGAGTTCGTCATCGGTTAGTAGTGAAAAAGACCTGAATTAGCTACGTAGAATGACTGCGAATCAAGGCATTGCACTGACATAATAAAAAATATATATATAAATTAGTGTGCCCTGATTAACATTCAGATGTCAATTTAAATCAAAAATTAATAATTAATTTTAACAATATAATTCGTAGGATTTGCAAATTTTCACCCACGCATTTCATCAACTTATTGAAAATCTATTAAAATTTTGATATTTCATTTAGCTAATAGGAACCATAACTTTTTTCAATTTTCAATCATATATTTCATTATTTTTTATTAAAATTTACTAAAAATCTAATTTTTATAAAAACCAACGGGAGTGTATATATAGTGATTTACGTCCACCTTCATGATGCAGATTTTTCCTATCATGACTATAATGAGTACTAGATGAGCTCATGCCTCTCACACTAGAAAAATTAAGGAATAATATGCTTGTACAGATTTTTTTTACAGATGGATGTACATAAAATGTGTTGGTGATTTTGTAGTTGTTGATTTTGAATATGATGTAATAGATGAAATAATTGATGATTAACATGTGTCTAATCTGTACACCAAACTGTATAGAAATTTGTACAGGATAGCATGATTGAAAAATTAATATGTTAGAAATTATTTTATATAGTTCTTGCTCTTAAACAAGTTAAAACTTTTAGCCCTTGTTTGAGCCCCATTATTTCTCTTTTTTTTTTTACAAATTTTTTCTACAGTAATCAATCTCAATCATTCAAAAAAGTCAAGCCCACAATTTTTTACTTTTCAAACCACTTTTTAACCATTAAATTTTCAAAAACCAAATTTTAACTTGAAATAATGGGGCTCAAACAAGGGCTTAAGATGAAATTAACTGAAGTCTTTATGGTATTTAGTCCCCTTGTTTGACAGCCATCACGTAAAAAGTACTCATTTTCATCCGCACGTTTACATAATAAAATATTTTGTACGCGTACACAAGATTTTTCCTACTTTTTAACCACCCACGAATTCTCCTAAAATCACTATTCAAAAAACTGATTTTTCCAAAATGATGGTTATCAAACTGGGACTTAAGCTCATAAGCAATTCGATTACTGTAAAACTTAATCAAACAACTGGGATTTCATGATATATATGTTGTTAAACAAGTCATTAATATCTTGACAATTAAGCTTAACAAATTACTTTATGAAAATACATGCATGCTTTGAACAATAAACAGTTTTAGAAGGGGGGGAAAATTTCATCAAATTATGAAGGTAAATGCGAGGATTCAATAACTAATCATCTTTAGAAGCCATGATGAATTCCAGGTTGCTTGGAAAACATAACATTATGAATAGGAAATAATTGACACAGCGAAGAGGTAAAACAGGAGATTGTCTTTGACAGCACTCTAATGTTGTTTTCCAACCAAAGTTGGCCCAAAAATTTATTTTATAAAAATAAAAAGCTAATATTCATCACCTAATCATTCAAATTCTCACTATATAAAATCTCAATGGCTTGGCATGGTTCCAACAATACAGCAAGAGAAAGAATTAAGAGAGACAGAAAAATGAGTTCTTCAGCATTTGGAATGCTGTCTGCTATTGGATTCTTCATTACATTGATATCTTTGTGCATTGTTCCTCAGTATGCACAAGGCGTGACGAGACATTACGAGTTCCATGTATTTTTCCCCAATTTAAATCGATATTTACTCGATGATTTTATGTTTTCGTTTAATTTCTTATGATGTTTTCTTCGTTCGTATGTAGATCAAGATGCAAAATGTGACACGATTGTGCCACACAAAGAGCATGGTGACGGTAAACGGGAAATTTCCTGGACCTCGAGTCGTGGCAAGGGAGGGAGACCGTCTCGTTATAAAAGTCACAAACCACGTTTCGAGCAACATCACCATCCATTGGTATAAATTTCATCTCATTTTTCACAAGTTTTTCTTAGAAAAATAAAAATCAGCAGACTTTGATGGGCTACAACATTATTATAGGCATGGCATTCGACAGCTTCGTAGTGGATGGGGCGATGGACCGGCATATATTACACAATGTCCTATACAGACTGGACAAAGTTATGTGTATAACTTCACTGTTGTAGGGCAAAGAGGAACTCTTTGGTGGCATGCACATATCTCATGGCTAAGATCAACTCTCTATGGCCCTCTAATCATTCTTCCCAAGAAAAACGTGCCTTATCCGTTCGAGAAGCCCTACAAGGAAGTCCCTGTCATATTTGGTACGTAAGAACTCTTACGCTGACCAAGAAAAAGTAGATATTGTCTATTCTACTGTCCAGTTTAATCTAGTATTCCATGTCATGAACAAAAAATTGCACTACTCGATATGCAGGAGAATGGTTCAATGCTGATACTGAGGCTATCATTAGGCAAGCTTTAAAGACAGGAGGGGGGCCAAATGTCTCGGATGCCTATACCATCAATGGGCTTCCAGGACCATTGTATAATTGCTCGGCCAAAGGTATAAAATCCAACTTGAAACTATTTGCTTTTTTTTTTTTTTTTTTTTTTGAATAAAATAAAACTACTTGATATGCTATGACTGGTTTGTGACAGATACATTCAAGTTGAAGGTTAAGCCTGGAAAGGTTTATCTCCTTCGAATAATCAACGCTGCACTAAATGACGAGCTTTTCTTCGGTATCGCTAACCATACTCTCAAAGTTGTCGACGCCGATGCAATTTATGTTAAACCTTTTGAAACCGATACAATACTTATTACGCCCGGACAAACCTCTAATGTTCTTCTGAAAACCAAGCCTGACTTTCCAGGCGCCGCGTTTCTTATGACTGCTAGACCATATGTTACTGGACAAGGCACCTTTGATAATTCTTCTGTTGCTGGTATTCTAGAATATGAATTTCCATCCCTTCATTTGAAGGATCTTCCCCTCTTCAAGCCAACTCTACCGCCTCTAAACGACACTTCATTCGCCACCAATTTCACGAAAAAATTACGTAGTTTAGCTAGTCCCCAGTTCCCTGCTAATGTTCCAAAGAAAATTGATAAACATTTCTTTTTCACAGTAAGCCTAGGGACAAATCCTTGTGACCATAAAAACCAGACCTGTCAAGGACCAAATGGGACGAAATTCGCAGCGTCTATTAATAATATTTCTTTTGCGCAACCAACAACAGCCCTTCTCCAGGCTCATTTCTTCGGCAAATCTAACGGTGTTTATAGCGCCGATTTTCCAATCAATCCATTTCATTGGTTTAACTACACGGGAAACCCTCCAAACAATACCATGGTGAGCAATGGGACGACGAAAGTTATGGTCTTGCCCTTCAATACTAGTGTTGAGCTTGTTGTGCAGGACACTAGCATTCTCGGTGCTGAGAGCCACCCTCTCCATCTCCATGGTTTCAATTTCTTCGTTGTTGGCCAAGGATTTGGGAATTATGATCCACAAAAGGACCCTAAAAACTTCAACCTCGTCGATCCTATTGAGAGGAACACGGTTGGTGTGCCCTCGGGCGGATGGGTTGCCATTCGGTTTTTAGCTGATAATCCTGGTAGGTGAAATGTGTGCAAACTGATACATGATCACTATTTCCCTCTTGGGAGATTTTTTTTTTTTTTTAACAAAGATTGTAAAAATTGTTTTAACAGGTGTATGGTTCATGCATTGTCATTTGGAAGTCCATACAAGTTGGGGACTGAAAATGGCATGGCTTGTCTTGGATGGAAAACTTCCCAATCAAAAGCTCCTTCCTCCACCAGCAGATCTTCCCAAATGCTGATCTTGATCTTCATTTTTCCTTTCCAAATTAGAACTGAAGTTTACTGTTTTGATGATCGATGATCTGTTTCCTAACACATGGAGCTGAGTGAAATTTCCCATTTTTTGGGCATATGCTTCAGATATTTCTTGAAATGTGATTTTGTATTCTTTCTGTTCATGCAAAGTAATAATGACTACTGGGTAATATTTTGTAATGTAAGAGTTTAATAATCTATGTAATTATTCTCCATGACTATATTTGTACTCATTTTCTTAACAAAATCTGGTTCTTTTCGTTCTATGCTAAATATTGATGACATGACACACTAATTAATTGATGAAGAAATTAATGGTAGGTCCCAATAATTAAATAATTCATCAATTAATTGATGTGTCATATCACCAGTACCCAAATATATACCCAAATATATGCTCAACATCGATGCTTAGAAGGTCATTGATCATAACAATACAAATAGATGAAAGTTATCTAAATATTCAAATTCGAAAAGAAAATCATAATAGCATATCATTGATCAACACGTTATCAACCGCGGAATAGAGATTAAAACATCTAATACACGACACGTACTTAAAAATTGAGGTATTGATCACAACTATACAAGAGGTCACTGGATACTAAACCCTTGTTTGATGCTACTACTTTTTGGGGAAAAAAATGGTTTTGGAAAATCATGTTATTAAAAAGTGGTTTGAAAAGTAAACAAAATTGTGAATTTTACTTTTTTAAATGATTGAAATTGATTACTGCAGAAAAAAGTACGATTTTTTTATTAAAAAAAAGGAGCATCAAACAAAGGCTAACATGGGTCACAAGTAAATTTTTTGCCGAACATTGTCATATGTTGGATATAGAGCCACATGATAAGGAGAAAAAAGAGTCGAATGTCAGAGATTTTATAATAATACTGATTTAACAATCTCTAGTTTAGAAGCCTTCGCCTTTGATTTGTTGGGTTGACCGAACCCGAAGTGATGTGCTGGATTGAGATTTATGGCGGTAGGCTTCATAAAAAATTACATCTTCAAGGATTAATTTTCTTGGATAGGATTCCCATTCTGAATTGGGAATTTCTCCCACTGTATGCAGTGAAATTAGGAATTTAATAAAGAAGTTTTACTTATGATCTATCCATTCTCACAGCTTTACTTCTCAGGAAATATAAATTGGATGGCTCTGTGCTACCAACCAGTATTCCAATCTAAATGACAGTGTCAATATTCAAATAAAGAGTTTCAAATGCCAAATGAAGCTTGACAGCAAGCCCATGTTTTTTTCTTGAACACAAAGAACTTTATCCGTCCTGCAAAAATTTAGTATGCCCCTGTTTGTGAGTGATTAAAAGCGAGATTTTAATCTAAGTCAAAGTCAATAATTAATTTCAATCACACGTTTCATGGAACTCACACATTTTCAATCACACATTTCATCAACTTCTATCAAAATTTACTAAAATATGAGTTTAATCCCCTCCAAACAGGGGATATGATCCATATTTGTCCCGCGATCCACCGATTTTCGGGGGCGGATCGTGTATATGAATCCGTCTAATGATTTGCATGTTTTTTTTTAATACTGATTCACCGTTACGAATTAATGTTCATGAATTGAAGAAACAATATTAATGTTGCGGGCGAATTAACAAAACGTTAACATCAGGTAACAAGATTTAATGTTCAATGGATTAAATGAAACGATTCAATGTTCACCAAATTAATAAAACATTTCAGTTTGTGTTTTATTTTTGGCCAAAGTACGCTGCTCTGAGTTCACCGAACAACTCTTGTGCAATGCAGTGATTTCATGCTTCAGTTCTCAACAAGAAATCTTATATACAAACAAACCTCTATCACAAGACAATAGGAATTTATAGGAACTAAAGCGAAGAATTGCTGTAACTCACTCGGCAAAAATAGGTAAAAACAAACGCAAAAACTTTGGTACGAAAATACTTGCTCCCTTGCTATTGTACTGGTTACTGCATTTTCTTGTCTGCATTCGATAGTTTGCAATAAGATATTCAAAATAAAAGATCGTCAAGATGAGTTTGGGATGGGAGATAGAGGGGGAGATCGCGTACTGAGAATCTGAGATCAAACAACAAAGAGTTCTATAAGAAAAGAAGAAAAGTGATGTGGCAGGGCGGGGCGGGGCGGTGAATTAAGGTGGTTGAGCGACTGTTAGCGGAGAGTGAGGTCAGAAGGATAAGTAGGGTGAAAAATGGGCCAGACATTTCGTGAGTTTGTGAATTCGACTCAGTTCGGCTCATGAAAAAATGGACTTGATCTTGGATCAAACAGAACAATTGAATGTTGAACAGTTCGGATTCGGCTCATGAAGCTCGTGGGCCGGATTTTGAATAAGCCCAACAAGCTTGGAAATGGGCCGACTCGCTAGCGGGCCCATCCGACTTGTTTAAAAATGTTGGATCTATTTGAACAATAGAATAAAAATAATCAAAATGTAAAATGTAAGAACACCAAGATTTTTCGGTTCGAAGACCTCGGAGGTTCGATAATTCAAGAATCATCTATATACCCCTTTGAACAATCCATTAAATTTGGATTTACATCAAATTTCACTAAGACATCAAGAAGTTCATCGCATTACAAGATTGATATCAAGAATACCTAAAATATTCCTAAAAGCGAATCCTACACCCTACCAAACAATCAATCGGATTTCACCAAGAATAAACTCCATCTTCTATGTTTTACACTTATTATAAAACCGCTCTAATTACCAAGAAAAGAAATACTCTAATCACCAAGAAAAGAGATAACTAAGGAAGAACCACAATTAGACATCACCAAGAAGTCATGTTCAAACCCTTAACCTAAAATTGTCCCACCAAAATAAGAGCAAAGAAGATGAGAGTCTGATTCTATTGTGGTGGAGAGAAAATGGGATATCTCCTTCACATTTTCTTGTGTCCAATCAATTTATCATTATCCCACGAATACCAAATGCATGGATATATATAGAAAAGATCCTGAGTTATGTGGGTCAAAAACCATTTTAGGCCCAAAGTACTAAAAACATATTTTGGCCCTTAAAAGTGATTAGCACTTTTTCAACAAAAATAAATAAAAATGAAATTGAATGTTACAAATACATTTTAAAGGAAAATCCAAACGATCCCTTAACCTTGGAACCAAGGAAAATGTATGATTTGACCGCTAGTAATTACTTTGAAAGAAGCAAAACTTTTTGGAGAAGCAAAGGACTAAAACAGCTATCAAAAGAAGGTCAAAAGGCCAGAAAGGTCTTCATCGAACTTATTCGCTGCAAAACTTGGGGGACAATTGTTGATATAAGAAAATTATACCAAGACCTAGTCTGGTACCTTTACATAAAATGGTCCTAACCTATATGAGAGAGTTTCAGAAAAGATGAGCTTGGGCCATGTCAGGTCTTCTAAATAAATCAACGAACCTCATTGTCTGTGCTCCGTACACCGGGCTGATAGCTCAGCTCTTTTCCATTAAGAAGAATAACCCTAAGGTCGGTAAAATGTTGACCTCGGTAGAAATATGGATTAATGGGAGCTCTGTCAAAGTCTGGAAAATAACTATTCTTGTGCAAGTAGATTGCTTAGAGCTACTCAAATTAGATAAAATCCCCATAAGACGGCAGTAATATACCCATTTGCAGGGAATCTTGTACCAAGTGGGCCCACCAAAACATGATTATAACTTACTTTACAAGTTATAATCATTATTTGTATATATTATTGTGAAAATATCTTTATTTAGCTACGGTAAACCCTAATAATTGTCTATAAATATAAGGGTTTACATCTTTGTAATGCTTGCATTCTATTGGAATAATGCGCTGTTATTTTGCTCCCAGAAATATTATCATCTTCTCCATTTTCGTATCATTATATTATCGTCACAAAGACACAAAAATACCAATCTGAGTTATTAATAAGAAAATTGTCACGTGTCCGCAACAATTTTTAGAACTCATTTCAATCAAGTATAAGTTGGGTGCGGGAAATATAAATATGTAAAAGAGAGAAAATGGAGTGAGAAAGGAAATATTGAGTTAGAGTATTGTATTACCAACCCCTTATTTGGAGGCAAGAATGCTCTATTTATAGGAGAAGTTATAATCTTAGATGGCGACACGTGGTGGACTTTACATGTGTCTTCACCCTAACCGTTGGAGAGGTAAACCAATTTCTTGAAAGTAATCATTGCTACTTTCGATAGGGGATGGGCGTCTATCATATCTTTCATAAAGGCAACATCTCATCAGGCCACAGTAAGTTGGGGAAAGCTGTACGTTTCTGACACTCTCTGTTGTCCCATCATATATCCGAGGCGTTACCACAGGGTACCTCGACTTGTTACAAACTGGTTCGGATAGAGAGGTTCCCCTCGGAAGTTGACCCAAAGGTAAACCCCAAGGTCGAGTCATAGGCTAAGGCCCATTGGGCCTCTATTGAGCCCTCACTGATGGTCCATTGGGCATTGAGCTCGTTTTGGACAGGGTACTCAACAGACGTCAACACATAAATCTCAATGTCCAATTCAATTTTCTATTTTAACTTTTAAGTCCTTTAAATATAAAATTAAAAAAATAAAATGTCACGAGCTTGGACTGATTCGTTTGGCTCGTGATCTAACGGGCTCACGAGCCGGACTTGGATGTATCGTGTGAGAAACGGGTAGGCTCGGCTCGTTACCCACACGGACTTTCTTAGGTTGGGCTCGTGAGCCTAACTAAACTCAAGGTAGATCGGCTGAACTGAGCCGACTCGGCTCGTTTAAAACCCCTAGGGATGAGTGTGTCAAGCAGTGGAGATAGTCGAGTGTCTGAGAGAAAAAAGACGGAACTATTAAGGACAAGGGATTTGTTAAAAATGAGACTGGGGATTTTAATTTTAGCTTTTAGGGTTGAGCATTCTTTATTTTTTAATCTCTACAGGATCGGATTGTGTTTGGGTCTCCTCTGACCTCAATTAGCCCATTGATCTGTCTCAGGGCAAGTTCGTCTACCTTTATCTGTCGGGATATTTATCGCGTTCGGATCGGATCGAATATTTTTGTCATCTCTATTTTAGAGATATTTTTAGTAATATCTTATGTGGTAAGTTGGATAATACAATACATGGTAATATTCTTGATCAACCTTATCAAACACTAAAACCAGATCTTAGCGACATGATAACGAAGTTGAAAAAGGTGAAACCCTAACCTTAAGGGGGCCCACCTGCCCTACCCTGGGCCTTAGTAAATGATGTAAATCGCTGGATATACCTCAATTGGTCAGAGACTGAGAGTTTGAGCATTGATCAAATCCACAAAGAAGCTAAATTCAAAGTGTAGCTGCCAGATGATAACGAAGTTGAGGTAGGAAGTTATGTGGTGACGTACAAAACTTCAATAATAAAATTGAAAGAAAAGGAACAACCAAATAAAGACACAGAAACTTAAAGTTATTCAACAATGTATCCACGATTACTGTAGTAGGGTGTGAATAATCCACTAACATTGAACATGATTAAAATTTTAATTTTGAACACTAGTACGAATTTTCTCCACCAAATCCATCGGAGACGCTGTTGTCTCCACCATCACTCTTTCAAGAAACAATATAATTTGAAAATAAAATAAAACTTGAAAAATGGCTCGTGAGATCAAAATCTTATTTCACGTCAATCTGGTTACAACGGCCATTATATACATCTACTCGTCGATGGTGTTTTTATACTGAAATAACCTAAGTTGATCCAATAACACTAAGATGTGGTGAATATATGATTAACGTGGAATTCAATTTTTAATTACCAATTTGTAAATCGTATGTGATTTACAAGCAATAAGCAATACTAGTTCACAATAAATATATGAAAAAGTAAATAAAGATTGATAATGAATAAAAGCTCTTGAAAAACCCTTTATGCCCCTGTTTGGTACTGAAAAATTGTAAATTTGGTGTGATTTTTATCATGGTAGTGGACCGCACGACAATACAAAAGCTCTGATGCACATAAACTACAATAAACCAGCCAACTCATCTGCCTTTTTCAGCGGTTACCTACCTAAAAATTCCATATGTACCCTTGATTTTTGAAATGTATACATGTGCTAAAAGTGAATGAAGGGTATAATTGTCAGGTGGAAAAAATCTTGTAGCAAGGCTCTGATAGCCACTATGAACTTATCAGGCTTGTTCAGTTTTGTACGACATTTTCATCTCTTGGGTCTCACAAATTGTGTTAAATTTTACAAGTTTTCAAGTTTTTCTTAGGAGCAAACAGCCTCTAAGAGAAACAACTTCTGGGCAAATGTGACAGTAATAAATCCACTGATTTTACTTACAACAATTAATTCACACACACTAACCATTAGTTGATTCCGACCTTCAATCTGTAAATCTTCGAAGATACTCTTCAATTGTGATTCTAGCATGTCAACAACTCTGAACTCTTTTTTGTCCATGTGGATTTCCAAGAACGCACACCAATTTTTGCCAACTGAATATCAAGCTGCTCATTCCTAATTTTAGATCTCTGAAGCCTTTATAGCAAGAAAATTATGGTTTTTGTTTTTGGATTGTGGACCATGTTAGTTTATGACTCAACAATCATAAGAACATGAGATTAAATATTGGGAGAATCAAAGAATGTTTCTTTAAAGCCCGTTTGGTAACAGGAAAATTTCACCTCAACTTTTCAAACTCAATTTCAACCATCAATTTTGAGTCAATTCCACAATCTTTGACTTTTCAAAATTTTTTAAACCATACATCCATAAAAAAAAAAAAAAAAAAAAAAAAAATCACGAAAACAAAAAAAATTCACATTATCAAACATGCTTTTATATGAAATAAATGTTCTCTTAAAGCAAAAGTAATATTCAAACACCCTAAAAAATTGGAATAAGGTCTGATGTACATTGTAGAGGGTTGTTGGAGGACCTTTAGAGCTTTTAAAATTGTTGAAATCGTGAGCGAGTGTTGCAAACACGTGATGACCACTCGAGCGGTCTTGTTTCTGAAAAATGCACGAGAGATTTTTCGCCAACAATTTCTCCTTGTTATATTGTTGTCCTCGTTTGAACTCAATATCAAATTTTAACGTTTTGACTTTATTTTTTGATTTTTATTACCACTTTTAACCAAGAGATTGTCACTACTATAATTAAAAAATTAATCTATTTAGTCAAATTGATTTACTTAATGATTTAACAATTTATGTGTTGGTACAATTATGGTGGTTGATTTTAAAGATAATGTAATAAGTAAAGTGATGTATGTCTACTAGTATATTGTAGATAAATCAGTCGGTAAATCAATCTGGTAACGTAACATGATTCTTAGTGTATCTTTGATAAACATACTTTTTGAGAAAAAAGTTCTGAGAAATGGTGATGATTTGAAAAATATAACATTTTTTGCAGTCTTGTGCATCTATAGCTGCTATTGGCTTGCTGTCTTTACTGATCCGGGGCGGGTCCCTCTCTCCGTCTTGCCGGGCATCGAGGACTCTGAAAGACAGATCCACGAGATCAAGCGCAAGGTCCCTTTCCCTTTTCTCATTATTTTTTCAATCTTGAGTACATTTTCATGTGTGTAAATGTATTTTCTTGATTTTCAAAATGTCTCCTTGATTTAGAGATATTATATTATTACGATCTATTTCTGGTTAAGTTTAGATTATATGAAAAAAGAACTTATATATTTATCTTAATGGTATACTCGTGACTTCTGTAATCGAATTTCTTGCTCATTTAATTCAAGTATTTTTCTTTTAGTGCTTGTGAAATGGTTTCTATTTTCTTTACTTTTACGGTGAATTAGTCGGTTTCAACTTTTTAAATTTTGGTAATGCAGTTCATGACCTGGATAATTTATCCCCAATTTAATAGTTTTCAATTCATCAATGATTATATACTTGTTGATCTGCAAAGACCAGCTAAAAATCTTGAAAATGAATACATTCATGAAAATATTGTGGTTTTCTTTTACATTTGAAGATGAGCATGGGCTGAGGATTGATGGGCCTGAATCTTTTTTGTGAATTATTGTGCAGGGCCAGGACTTGAGATTCTGCCAGAAGTTTTCACACTATAAACCTTCGCGTGCCCATCATTGCTGTATGTGTAATAGTCAATAGAAATGTGTCTTGAGTACGGTATGCCTGGTTAGGTTATTTTCTTGAATCTCCTCAATAATGTGTTGAAGTTCTGCCTTTTGAGGTAAGGATCACCATTGCGTGTTCTTCTTTGTTTTCATTGTTTATGCAGTTGTAGCTTGCATATACTCCCTGGTATGTTTTTACCTCTATTTCCATTTCTTACTGGTCTTGTCAGTTGTCCCTTCCATCTTTCATTATTTTAACTTGTTGTGACGTATAATTGGAAGCTACAGTGATGATTTTTTTTTCGAAAGACCAATTTAAAACAGCTGAACGACATTTGTATTTAAACTGATGGCTTCTATAATTTCAGGTTTTGCTTATTAGTAGTGTAACAGCTGATTCTGAGGATGATATGGTAGACTCTTTAAGAACTGTATCTCCTGGAATTTGCAGTGAAATCCTTTTCTATCTTTTGTCGCTAAACAATTTCATGTCTAGGTGATTGAAGGACTACTGTTAGTAGTGCTGTCAATGGATTGGATTTTTATTTGAACCCGATCCGAATTCGATGAAATTAACTGGAGATGGATTTAGGATCTTAATCCGATAACCCGATAAAGATCCGAATCCAATAATCCGTTAACTAAGTAGAGTAAAATATGGATATAAAGTCAATCCTATCCGATAACAATCTGATCCGAATTTTTTATAATAATAATAATATATATATCACTATATAATTTTATTCCATATAATTTTTTCATTTTAAAAAATAAAATTATAATATAATATTATTATAAATTATATATATGTTATAAAGTATAATAATAATATAATAAAATTATGACTGAGTGTGTTTGGTATTTTTAAAATGAGTTTTTTTTAATGAATATAATTTTTAGAAGAATGAATGGTTGAAATTTGGTTGAAAAGATAAATAATGCAGGCTTGACTTTTAATGGATGGTTGATATTGAATATTGTAGAAAAATGAGAAAACTTTAATGAATACTAAACAAGGGTTATATATTATAATATATGTGATAAAACCATTCCCAATCCCAACCCGGCAAACAATGTCATTTCCGGTTAACAAATTAATATAGTTATTTCCTTATATTTTTTATTTTTATTATTGTTATAAGTTTTTTGAGATATTATGGTTTTATTTTTTATGAATGATATGAAATTATAATGAATTATATGAGTAAATTTTTACTCATTACTATGTAAATATTGAAAAAAAAATTATGTTAAAAATAATTTCGGATCGAATATCCTATAAGTAGCAAATTGGATATGGATTTAACTATAAAAAATCCTTCAGATTATCGGATCGTATCCACGAAGTATTCTTATCGGATTGGACCGAATATATGCAGATCCGATCCATTTACACCCCTAATTGTTAGTCCTTCTAAGCTTGGCATTGGGGTTTTTCGTGGGTACTTATCTTCTCTTTCATATTTAGGCATTGTCAGGCGAGCTGTGGCTTTTGGTCGCTATATTCAAAATCCATTAGCAATAATTGCAACATTATGTGAATCAAAATGTAAGATAACAACCTGAAAATGACATCCTTTAAAAAGTTTCTTGACTCGTGATGAGAAATATGGGATGCTGGAAGAAGTTATGGTGGATGTAACAAACAAGTGGGTCTTGATATCAGTTTAGATGCTAGGCATAATTGGCTGTTTGCTACTAAGCAATTTGTTGTTAGGTTAGGACCTAAAAAGGCAAAGTCTCTAAGGAGATCTTTGGTAAGATCAGAAGCAATTCATACTGGGAAAGATCCATTGACAATTCATTGTCTTAGTAAGAAAGTGTTTTCTAATGCAGTTGGATTCTTGCGAGTCTAATCCAGAGAATGTTCTTCTAGAAGTAGTCTACTTTTGGATGGCACGTGGATGCATCCAGAATCCTGACGTTATTGAAATTTCTATCGAGCATGCTGGAAAGAAGTTTTCGTCTATTGAGAGAAGTTGACCTTCATGAATATGCTAAACAGAAGAACCTCTTAAACAAAAATGAATTACTTAATGATATAAGACAGGCGTAGACCATACGTAGAAACAACGGAAGATAGCAAAAATTACATGATGTAGAGTCTATAGTGACATTTTATGAATGAAGAATTGTTTAAGAAATAGTTTGCAACGTTCAAGTATAAAGAGCAACTTGTACCCTTAAATTTGGATTGACTAAGCAAGCCTTCATAGATTGTTGTAAAGATATTAATGAACTAATTGACAAGTTACATAAATGCGGCATTTTAAGTTGTAGAGTCAGATCAATTAAAAAAAAAAGGAATGTTCCATAGAGAATAAGAAATTTCACGTTTTTTAACATGTAAAGAGAACATCAATTTCAGAATATTGCAATAAGTGGTTTCGCGATAAAATTTGAAGGTATTGATGAAACACCTTCATTGCTACATCTACTGTAATATTTTGGAAAAATGGAAGATTAAAAGCCTCGTGCCTGTAATGCTTTATCGCCATCCCTGAAATGCTTCATCGCCATCCCTGGCGATGAAGCATTTTAGGCACATAAAGAGAAGCAGATGGCGATGAAGCATTACAGGCAAGAGACTTTTAATCTTCCATTTTTCCAAAATATTACAGCAGATGTAGAAATGAAGGTGTTTCATTAATAGCTTCAAATTCTATTGCGAAACCACTTGCTACAATATTCTAAAATTGATGTTCTCTCTACACGTTAAAAAACGTGATATTTCTTCTTTTCGATGGAACATTTCGTCTTTTTAATTGATCTAACTCAGCAAATTAAAATGTCGCCTTTGTGTAACTTGTCAATCAATTCATTAATATCTTTATAGCAAATTGTGAAGGCTTGCTTAGCCAATTCCGATTCAAGGGCACAAGTTGCTATTTGTGCTTGAGCGTAGCAAACTATTGCTTGAACAATTATTCCTTCAGAAAATGTCACCATAGACTCTCCAGAAATCGTGTAAAATTTGTTCTTCAATTGTTTTTATGTATGGTCTATGCCTATCTCAAAAGCCTTCTATCAACGCCAATCTTATTTCATTAAGTGTTTTTTTTTTTTGGTAGGAGGTTCTTCCATTCAGCATATTCATGAATGTCAATTTTCCTCAATGGACGAAACTTCTCTCCAGTATGCTCAATAGAAATTTCAAGAACGTCCTAGCTTTTCCCTTTGTTATCATTGCCATCCAACCAATAAATATATTTGTCCAACTCTTGTACATGATTATGGATGTATTCATTTGTCATCCAAAAGTAGATTACTCTTAGAAGAACATTTTCTGGGTCAGACGCTAAAATCCAGTTGCATATAAAACATTTTTTTCACCAAGATCATGAATTGTCAATAAATCTTTCCTAGTACGAATTGATTCTAATCTTATTAAAGACCTCCGACCTCTATAGAGATGCTGCATTTTTAGGCCTAAACCCAGTAATAAATTGCATACATGGTTTAAAAAGGCGAGGCGGAGGCGCGCCTTAAGGCCCGCCTCATTGTGAGGAGCACAACCTACGCCTCGAGGCACTGATTTAGTGCTATTTTGGGTGGAAAGTACGCCTCAGTCGTTGAGGCGTACGCCATGAGGCGTGAGGCATTCTAAATGAATTTTTTTCTTTAAATGCTTTGAGACATGACACATCATTACAAAAAATAGGTTAGACCTAATTTGACCTCTCAGTTTATCAAAAATTGAAACCAAAAAAATATTTTAGATCCAATTCTGACCATTAATACAAAAAAAACATTTTAGACTTATGCCCATTAAAAAAAACTAAAAAACCCTATATATTCCTCTACCCCCACTTCCCACGTTCTTGCTCCGGTTATCATCCCATCATATTGCCAAGTCTATAAACATGCATAACCACTTCTTTCATTATCATCATTAAAAACTCTTTATAGACATTATTTATGCATTGATTAGTAATCAAAATTTAAAAAATAATATGGCACCTGTCTGTAAACTATATTATACATGCACCTCACCTGCAGTCTGCCCATCATGTTCTCTCTCCCCCTCTTAGTCTAAACAATGAATTTGAAGTCATGCAATCAACAATCTAATCACGTAGTGCATGCTTGATGTTTATATTTATGTTTGGTTTTATACTTCTATTTTAGGCTTTTTTTTATGTCATCTTATAATTTTTTTGAAATAAGATGTTTTTATATTATCTTATAATTTTTTTATTAAATTTTCGGTTTGTAGTGAGGCTTACGCCTCGTCTCACAAAGAAAAACCGCCTCGGTACCTAGTTCCGCCTTTTAAAACTATGATTGCATAGTAGCAAACAACCAATCATGTTTAGCATCCAAACTAATATCAAGACCTACTTTGTATATCAACCATAACTTCTGAAGGATGACATTTCTCGGATGTTATCTCACATTCTGGTCCACATAATGTTGCAAGCATTGCTAATGGATTTTAAATATAACGTCCAAGAGCCGCGGCTTACCTAACATGCCTAAATATGAGAGAATGAATCTACTTGCACTATGAGTGAGTCATATTAGTCAGCTTGTGTCATGTGAGAGCTGGATTTACAAGGATTTTCCTTAAGAATCCGGGAAGATTGGTTGTTCTTTACTAAAAATTGTTTTGAAGATACTTTGATTGTCAAAGAGGGGTTATTTATAAACATGATAATATTCTTTGTACTGCCTCCTAATGTTTACATATGATTGGTGTTACAAGTTCCTCTGATAGGTTCACTTCGTATATAGTGCTCAATCATCATCCATATTAACGACCTGTATCGTGTGAGCATTTCGCTTCTTTTTCTATTCATTGCCAATCTGCATTTGCATAAATCTAGGTGGGTTGTGTTTGTTAGATATAAATCCCCAATCCTATGGTTTTGCTGCTATGTATGTGTCCTATGATATTTTGGAGTTTTCTTTTAAATCTTTCGTTTTTTTCATCTTCCTGTTATCTTGTTTTCTTAATCAGTGACTATTATAATGTACAGAACAGATAAGTTTCCAAGAGTTAAAAAACAAGCTACTTTAACCTGTAATTGTGGATCAAATTGTTATTTCTAACAAAGTTGTTGCAAAAGTTTACTTGAAGAGTTCACCCCCAAATAACAATCAAACAAGCATTGATACCGTCCAAGGTAGAAGAAAGTGATGCCAAAGGTAGAAGAAATGTTAGTCCCTATAAATTCTACTTCACTATTGGAAGTGTTGAATCCTTTGAGGAGAAGCTGGAGGAAGTATTAGGAATATATACTTATAATTATGTTCCTGTTGGGAAGGGTGCTTGTGGAATATTTAATTTTGGAAAAGCACACATCATGAATATTCATCACATTTTGTTGGTTTTATTCACTTAAATTTGTACTTATTAGATGGCCTTAGGTTTGTAGCAATGCCATCATTTGAATATTGTTTGTACTTAGTATTATTTATTTATGTTCACATGGTGTTCTAGGTTTTCTTTAAAGAGTTGCTGGTTGTGATGAGGCAAACAATAAATAATGGAGTTCGTGCACTTTCTGAAAAGAGTGTGTTTGGAAATGTTTGTTGGAGTTTGGGCCAGCCAGGGTTCAGAGCTTATTTCAAGAACCAGACCAGACAATTTGCTTCAATCATAGTGTGTTTGGTATTGTTTAAAAGAGTTTTTCTGAAATGAATAGTGATTTTTAGGAGAACTAGTACGTTGTACATGATCGACTAGTAACTTTTTTTTTTTTTTTTTAAATATGACAATACTTTCGGTAAATACCTTTTGGTGATCGATATTCTGATGAATGATTAAATCATTATGTAAAATATCATTTACATTATTCTTGACAGAGTAATCGAGTGATCTTTTCCATTTACTGTTCTTTTAGTATCTTGATATTAAAATGCCCAGATTTTCAAACCCTTTATGAAAGGGTTGTTAATTTAAGGAAGAAGAAGCACATGAAAATTTTCCCTGATACTACACATGATAACCTACAATGCAAATCAATTGCAGTAGAAGGTTATAGATTTTTGGTTGTCTAAACAAAAATTCTCTTCAAGTATAAAAAATTTGATATATCAAAGAATTGTATGCTAGCTGAATGAGGGTCAATGAAATGGGATCTAGTGTCCGACTCTCCTATGTTCAATAGCCAAAAGAAAGTTAGGGACAATTTTCAAGTCCTGAGAGCCGAAAATGCTTGTCTTACCCACTTAGAAGAGCTACTAGATACAGTATAATAAGAAACAATTGTAATGAAAACCGACCTTTGTGACGATCAAAAATCCAGAAATTTTTTTGGAGAAGACTTAACAATGATATGTAAAATCACCCATTTTGAAACCCCGTGAGATGGTTGGAATGGAAGTGAAAACATTTGAAAGGCGGATAGTGTTTGCAGGGGGATGAATGGGTGAACATAGAGGAATTTTAAAGTTCCGAGCTTCTGATTTTTAATTATAAAGAACGGTTTTGATATCAAAAGATAAAAGTAATGATAAAAATAAAAAATTAATGTCTAATTCAGTCTTCAGGGACAAATAGGAAATTATAAAATATTGTAGAGGGTATTTTAGTCCAAAAAAGTTTCTCCATGATAGGGTCTTTTATAATTGGTATAGATGAATGGATGAAATTTGGTTGAAAAGTCAAATATTGTAGACTTGACTTTTAATAGATGGTTGAGATTGTGTACGGTAAAAAAAAAAGAGAAAATCTTAATGTAAACCAAACAGGGGCATAACTTTTATTGATGCAATTGGTCGAGCAAGAGGCCTTGGAGGATTTTCCAGAGGTAATGATGAGCACGAAAGCACCTTGAACGAGTATCTTGTGGAAATGGATGGATTTGGAATGACTTCTGGTGGTTACACACTTGATTTGTGGTCGTGTAGGGTTAGTTGATTAATCCTGAGTTCCTTTTTTTTTTTTTTGGAATTAGTGAACTGATAACCAGAGTAATCAGACATTATGATCCGTGTCACATACCTTCTTTTATAAAAACGTATTGATGGATGTTGGACTTTGTGAACTGACTTGTACTACTAACATTTTCCTGTTTCTGCATCTACCAACTTTCTTCTAGTTGGTTTTCATCAATTTTATTGAGTGCTTCGTTTTCAGAGAGTGGATATGAAATTTTGGATGGTGAGGATGAAGATATGATACTAGCATGTAAGGAATCACTTCTCTTTTTAGTTCTGACAAATAAAATTTAATTATTTCATTAAAAAAATTATACTTCTTACTCATGAATCTCTCAGCTTAGAATGGAATTTATTTCCTACTTAATTTTCTAGGACTTTACTCTCTAGACTTGTGCAGCCTGTTACGAGGTTAGCATGACATGGCTATGCTGCCTCGGGTCTGTTTCAGTTGTCTGCTTGCCCTTCATGTATCCATGTGTCTTCTTGCAACATTACTGGATTATAAAGTCCGTTTGTTATGTTACTGGCAAATTATTATATATTTTACCTAGTGAAAGGCAGTATGATGTACTGATTGAGTCCAGTACAGTCGATGGCTTTAATGGAAACCATTCTTTCTTGCAGCTTATAAGCAAGATGGAGCGAGGAACTGTTGCTTACCACGAATCTGGTCATGCTGTTGCTGGTTGGTTTTTGGAACATGCTGAACCATTGGTTAAAGTTCCGATTGTCCCTGGTGGCACTGCAGCTCTTGGTTTTGCACATTATGTTCCAAATGAAAATCTTTTGATGACCAAAGAGCAGCTGTTTGATATGACATGCATGACTCTTGGTGGTCGAGCAGCTGAGCAGGTAAGTTCAATTCTTCCCTTCTCGATTCACTGTAATGATTAAGTAAAAGTTGTGAGTTATTTAGTTAGTAATTTTTTGATGATTTGAATGCATGTTCAAAGTCGATTACTTGGTTTGAGCAATATTAAAGCTCTCAAAGAAGCCTAGACTTCAGAAAGTGAGATGCTTGTGAAACTGCAGACCATCAAATCCATGATTCCTCTGCTTATTTAACTGGAAGTGCTTGTGCTAAAGCTTTTTTAAGGCATGGAAATATTTCACGTCATTACTAACTCAACTGCCATGTTTTCCTACAACATGAACTCCTTTGCATTGCGAAATCCATCTGATATCATTTTCGTGATTGGATTTCAATTTTCATGGTTAAGGTTCCTCCAAGTCACGTGTCTACTGCCCAGGTGGCCGTTTATGGCTTCAGTGACAAAGTTGGTCTTCATTCATTTCCTCCTAGGGACGATGCCTTTGAGATGAGCAAGCCTCACAGCAACAAGACTGCTGCAATTATTGATGGTGAAGTAAGACAATGTGTGGCAAAAGCATATGACCGAACAGTGCAACTCAACTGAACTGAACTGATAGAGGAACGTAAAGATTATGTTACTCAAATTGCTGAACCACTAGCTAGTACTAAAGGAGGAGGTCTTACATATGGAAGATTCGGCCCGAGTACTATGTGAGCGCCCGTTTAAGATTAATGAGCCAACTAATTAACATAGATTCAAGAAAGGATTTGAAGAAGATAAAGAAACTAAAAACAGTTTAGTGGTATGTATCAAAAGAATTTGTATTAGCTGACATTCAAATAGAATATTCAAGCTCATAAATGAATTGTATTGTATCATCATCATATATAGCAAAACATTTCATTTAGCCTGTGTTTGGCGGCTTTGTAGCCGCGGCTATTTTGGAATTTTGGTATTTTCAAAGTAAAATTTGTGATTAAAAAATATTTTTAAAAAAATGTGTGCAGTTAGAAAGTGTGTTTGGCGGTTTTCTATGTTGGGAAAAAAATATCAATTTTCCCACTCACGTCTCTGATATTAATTGTTGGGACAATAATCAATTTCTCAAACATATCACACAGCGG
This sequence comes from Ligustrum vulgare, assembly GCA_963555705.1. NCBI lineage: Eukaryota > Viridiplantae > Streptophyta > Magnoliopsida > Lamiales > Oleaceae > Ligustrum > Ligustrum vulgare. Next base: position 5,436,215 of record OY743185.1, read on the forward strand.
AACAACATAAACCAAAATAATAGACAAAGAGGAAAAAAAAAAAAAAAAAAGGATTTAACGTGGCTCAGTTGACTGCTTACAACCACGGGAATAGAACACTTTTATTGATAATGAAAGAAACTCACTTATACAATTTTTTTTTTCATTCTCACAACTTCTCCCTACCCAAAATAAAACTAGAAGAACAACGCATGCAGTACCTCCACTCATACCGTTTCCTTCCACTCATACCGTTTCCTTCTAGTTTATCACACCAACAATTTATCCCTTCGACAATGAATTCACCACGACGGTCAATTCTCAATTACTGTCTGTGTGCAATCCATCTCGAGAATACAAAATACAAGAACACACAACATGCACCCCGATAGTCTCTTTGGTCTCTCTATCGTTTGTCATTAACACCAAGGTAGACGAATCTCATTCTCTACCCATGTGTACACTCCACCACAACAATGTCATTAATACCATGGTAGACGAATCTCATTCTCTACCCATGTATACTTCAACACAACACAACACAACATCACTCATCAACGCGCGTACTCGAAGGCGCTCGCCTTCTTTTCCGCTCTCCTTTTTCTCTCTTGCTCGTCTTTTTCTCTCTTACGTCAATCTTTTGGCTACTCTCTTTTTTTTTCCCAACTCCAGATCGTCTCCATATATAATAAAATATGTCTAAAAACTTACCTAATTATAATTGGATTCTCCTATTCTTTTCCTTGTATAATAATATCAAAAGTATTTTATTCATTTTTCAAATGGTATTATTATATATACAAAGAAAATAATCACAATCAAATATGACGACTTTTTTCTTTTCTTGTAAAACAAGAATTCTTTATTCTATAATATTTTGGGTCAAAAATCCAACAATCTCCACCTTAACCCAAAATCCTTCATCACATCTTCAATTAATTGTAGTGGACAGAATAAAATTAAATGCTCCTCAACTTGACTTTGCAATTTGACTTCTTCAAACTCCAATCTTCAATTCATTTTTAATCACTAGCTACAACACCAAGACTGGCCACTTCATAAATCCTTAATGACAATAAAAGACTCGTCTGCATGACTCGATCACCATAGCTCCATATCTACATGACTCGATCACTGCAACTCCACCTCAGTTTGCTGGTCGATGTGACACGATCACCACAACTCATGTGTATGACTCGATTACCATCACAACTCCACCTCGAGATTAGTCTATCACCATACCTCCACCTTAAACAGATACATGCCATCCTCAATATCCCAGCGTCTAAACCCTTTAGCTCTGATACCACTGTTGGAAAAAAAAATATCAATTTTCCCACTCACGTCTCTGATATCAATTGTTGGGACAATAATCAATTTCCCAAACATATCACACAACGGAACAACATAAACCAAAATAATAGACAAAGAGGAAAAAAAGAACAAGGATTTAACATGGCTCAGCTGACTGCTGACAACCACGGGAGAAGAACACTTTTATTGATAATGAAAGAAACTTACCCATACAATTTTTTTCTCATTCCCACAACTTCTCCCTACCCAAAATAAAACTAGAAGAACAACGCACGCAGTACCTCCACTCGTACCGTTTCCTTCCAGTTCATCACGCCAACAATTTATCCCTTCGAAAATGAATTCACCACGACAGTCAATTCTCAATTACTGCCCGTGTGCAATCCATCTCGAGAACACAAGAACACACAACATGCACACAGATAGTCTCTTTGGTCTCTCTATCGTTTATCATTAACACCATGGTAGACGAATCTCATTCTCAAACCATGTGTACACTACACTACAATAATGTCATCAATACCATGGTAGACGAATCTCATTATCTACCCATGTATACTCCAACACAACACAACATCACTCATCAACGCGCGTGCCCGAAGGTACTCGCCTTCTTTTCCGCTCTCCTTTTTCTCTCTTTCTCGTCTTTTCTCTCTCACGTCAATCTTTTGGCTACTCTCTTTTTTTTTCAACTCCAGATCGTCTCCATATATAATAAAATATGTCCAAAAACTTACCTAATTATAAATGGATTCTCTTATTCTTTTCCTTGTATAATAATACCAAAAGTATTTTATTCATTTTCCAAACGGTATTATTATATATACAAAGAAAATAATCACAATCAAATATGACGACTTTTTTCTTTTCTTGTAAAAAAAAGAATTCTTTATTTCATAATATTTTGGGTCAAAAACCCAACATTCTAGCCACCATTATTTCGGAATTTTGATATTTTCAAGGTAGAATTTGTGGTTAAAAATTAATTTTGAAAAATGTGCGGTTAAAAGGTGGTTTGAGGAATTGTGTTGATTAAAAATGTTGGTTATAAAGGCAACTCCAATGCAGCGGCAAAATGGCGTAAAACACCATTTTGCCGCTGCAATCACCGTCCAACGCAGCACCATTTTGCTCGGCAAAATGGTGCTTCTGAACTGTGCAGCGCCAGATTTGGCGCTGCACTGTTCATTATACCGCACCAGCAGTATCTGATTTTTTTTTTTTTTTTTTTTGGTTCCTCAACTTTAATTTATATATTTTTTGTCCCTATTTCATTTTTTTCTCCATTTTGGTCTCTACACTTTTGTTTAGTTTGATTAAAAAAGTGATGTATATTTGATATTGTCCATTAATTTTCATAGTTCAATAAATTGTAGTGTTTTATCTTTTTACTCAAAGATATTTAACAATTATATTTTTAATATAATGACAAATAGAAAATTTTGACAATAAAATGTAACACATTAAAATATGATAAACGGATGCGATTACAAAGATAATGAAAATTTTGAAATAACTGGACGAAACTAAAATTAAATTAGACCACATCACAAACAATAACATAGCTTTTGACAACACGAGATAGTTGTTTTCAATAATCAGGCAAATTTGCTCCGGAGTCACCTAGATCATCGAATAGTGGACTGAACGAGCTTGAGTCAGATTGACTGACATTCATTTGTTCTTGGGTCCTTTTTCGAATGATCCGTTGTTGTTCACTCCTTATGAATTCATGCGTCATCGAATCTGATATTGAATCCAAGTTTGTCAATAAAATCTTGTTATCTTCCTTATACATCTGCAATTGATAAAAGTTTTGCCTGTCAGCCGCTTCCTTTCTTACCAACTCCGTGAGTTTTTTGTTTTCAGCCTTGATTTCATTCAATTCTTTTCTAGTCTCATCTTCAATTTTTTTATTTTTTTTATTTTTTTATTTTTTTGGCCTTTTTAACACTCATTGGCCGTTCAGAAGAAGTACCCCCAACATCAACGTCCTCCATGTTCAGAGAAAACGATGAAATTCCAGGAGATGTGGGAGACCCAGCAAGTGAGTGGTCTTGTTCAAAAGATCCAAATGTATTTTGGGAGGTTTGGAATTCATGGCGTGCCACATTCGTCGTCGTCTAAATTTTTCAATCTCCTTCAGCAGGGGCCACAAATGATCAAATTCGAAAACACCCTTGTTAGTGGGGTCTTGTGCATACAACATTTTGACTTTGTCCATCTACAAGATTTTTTGTAAGATTGTTTATTAATAAAGTGTGACAGAAAAATAACGATGTATATTAAATACGAATGCTTACAATGTCTTGTTCCGATGCCCCACTCGGATGCAAATTTTCAACCTGACACAAACGACCTCGTAATTTTGAGATAGCCTTGGTAATTTCACCCATACGTGTTGAGATCGACCGTTCTGGACGAGGGTTCATCTGGGGTGACTTAGTGTTGTTATAGGCCTCGTAAACTCTTTGCCACAGCTTTGACCCTTTTTGTCGAATACCAACGATGGGATCCTGGAATATATCCAAGTAAACATAAGTTAAATGTACATCCTCATCAACTGTATAGTTAGCTGATCTTCTGCTAGAACTCATGTTTAATTGCAGAAATAAATTTTTGAGTCTCCAAATTATGATGTACGAGTTCAAAATTGGTTGCCACCATTTATAGGCCAAAACACCCGACACAAAACACTATTATTGTCAACAAAGTTTTAATAAAATAAAAGAATGCAATGTAAAAGAAGACAAGGAATCTCTGCAAAGTATGAATAATAGAAAAGGAATCTCTGCAAAGTTTGAATAGTAGACAAGGAATCTCTCCAAAATGTGAATAATACACAAGAAATCTCTACAAAGTTTGAATAATAGACAAGGAATCTCTGCAAATTTTGAATATAGATGATATAATGCAAAGCTTTTCTCTGCAACGTGCAAATAATGCAAAGATTTTTCTCTGTACAGTTAAAATCTTGCAAATATTTTCTTTGCAAAGTGAAAATCATGCAAATATTTTCTCTGCAAAGTAATAATAATGCAAATTATGTCTCTCTGCAACGGGCAAAGATTTTCAAAGATTTTCTCTGCAACGTGCAAATAATGCAAAGATTTTCTCTACAATGGGCAAATAATGCAAAGATTTTCTCTGCAAAGTTAAAATCATGCAAATATTATCTCTACAAAGTAAATATCACGCAAAGATTTTCTCTGCAAAGTTAAAATCATGCAACGCTTCATGTTATTATTCAAAAACTTATCTATAAATAGGCCAGCATAACTTATGTAGACTACAACTTTGAATCAAATATTTAAGAAATATGAATTTCAATGTAGACGGGTCCTCATCTACCATGCCCCACCCCGACAGTGACGAAGAGTACGTTGAACATATCAACAAGATTGATGAGCAAGAGGAGATTGTGCTTCACATTCCACAAAACAACACCCGTTGTCGGGCCCGTCTGCTTGAGAACCAAATGAATGATGCAACTCGTAGTGGTTCAATTGTCGGCCATGTTGTGATTAACGCGATCGTGAAGCGACATATCAACTATTATGGAACGATTACTTCTCTGCAAATCCACAGTTCGATGAAAAAAGGTTTCGTCGACGGTATCGCATGTCCCGAAATCTATTCATGCGCATACTTCAGGAGGTGCAAAGTCATGACGAGTATTTCGTGCAAAAACGAGACGGTCTAGGAAGGCTAGGTCTTTCCCCTATCCAGAAATCACGGCTGCAATGCGGATGTTGGCATATGGTATTGCAGCAGATTCCATTGACGAGTACGTGAAAATAGGTGAGTCAACAGCAACGGAGAGTTTGCAACGATTCTGTCGAGCAGTTGTAGAGGTATTTTCACCACGATACCTGCAGGCACCAAATGCCGAAGATATTGCGAGATTATTGTACATTGGGCAGTAGCGTGGCTTTCCAGGTATGTTAGGCAGCCTTGATTGTATGCATTGGAAATGAAAAAATTGTCCCACTGCATGGGCTGGACAATATACAGGTCGTAGCGGATCCCCTACAATAATTCTTGAGGCTGTATCCGACTATGATCTTTGGATATGGCATGCTCACTTTGGATTGCCAGAGTCAAACAACGATATAAATGTGTTGGAGTCGTCTCATCTATTTTCTGACTTGGCAGACGCCATAGCTCTACTGGAATATTATGTCATACAGGAAAAACAATACACAATGGGATACTATTTAGGTGATGACATTTACCCTAAGTGGTCAACACTTGTACAAACGATCCATGATCCTCAAACTCCTAAGAAAAAATATTTTGCAATGAGGCAAGAAAGTTGTAGAAAAGACGTTAAACGCGCATTTGGGGTGCTTCAATCAAGGTTTAAGATTGTCAGTGGACCGGCTCGATCTTGGAAAAAAATGTGTTGCATGACATAATGACAGCATGCATTATCATGCATAACATGATAGTGGAGGACGAACGAGATCTCAGTGCACCAATTGGCGCATATGTGGAAGCCCCGAGTCCAACAGTTGAGGTCGCCAAGGACGAGAATGAACGCTTTCGAGAGTTTTTTGCTTGACATCGAAAGATTAAGGATAGGGAAGCACACATCACGTTAAGAAATGCGTTGATTGAGCACTTGTGGGAGGAGTATAGCAACTCCCAAAACTAAATTTCCTATGTTATTTCGAGTTGTGTTATTGCTACATATTTCATATCTCGTGTTTTAAATTTTTAAGTATGTTATTCGAAGTTTCAATTAATAACAAGTTGAATTTCAATTTGTTTATGAAAAAATTAGTTTTTAAGTGTTCAAAAAAATTAATTACTAAATTAATTAATTTTATAAAATATTAATTATTAAAATATAAAAACGTTTTTTCTATTTAATTACCGAAATTATTAAATGTAATGAAATTGTATTTTCTTAAAAATAAAAATTATAGAAAATGATGAATAATGTATATTTGGTGTAAGATTTAGTGTTGATGGGTTGGAGTAGAGAAGCTGAAATAGTGTAACTGTAATTCAAATTTAGTGTAAAAGTGAGAATTTAATGTAAAATTTAGTGTATGTGAATTGGAGATTGCCTAACACTTTACCGAACTCATGCTTAATGACCTTTTATTGCATATGTATGGCTTCAAAATTGCTAATTTTTTTTTTTTTTTTTTTTTTTATTATTATCATTATTTTTTATTAATCAAACACTTGCATTTTATTGAAAGCCCTCACTTGCGACCGTGGAATGCCAGCAACAAAAAAGTAAAGAGATAACCACATAACAAGTTGGCACAACATCTTAAGGTAAACCAATTTTATCCAAACGGATGATCCCCGTACTAGTTGGGGGTAAGGATGTCGTACTTTGAATGGAGGAATGGAATCTTTTTCTTTTATCTATAAATTGATCAATAATTTTAGAGAGACATTTTTAAGTGATATTGTGACATATCATATATTTATTAGGTAATAATAGTTATTGGGTGGGATAGTTATTTTTACCACCCAATAAACGTGTGACATATCACAATATTATTTAAAGATTTCTTAAGAAAATATCTTCCTATAATTATTCTAAATTTATGGACATTTATTCTAAATTTATGGGATGCACGTGGTGGAGGGATCCAAAAGTAGCTGACTAGTCATCCATATTGTCAATTGAGTTGTACAAAAAAAATCAAATCAAATAACATTTTATTGTATTTTAGCTAGGTTCAATAGTCAATCTCGACACATTTTCCTTTCTTAGAACAAGGTGAGTTCATTTACCTTCAAAGGTATATTTTAACCTTAGCTAAAATTCCCTCTAGCACATCTCTTTTGCACTACTCAATGGAACAAAAATAAGGTTGATCGGTATTATTTTCCTACTCCCTGAAATTAAGGAGAATTCCATGACCCGACCTCTTGATGTCATAGTCTTCCTTTGACCGACCTCTTTCCGATAACTCCATGGTCGGAAAGTGACCGACCTCCTCCCTGTTCAACAATAATGGGCTGCGCCTCAGCGAAATGCCCGGTCTCATCCGGGTCTGGTTCATCCCGATCTCCTGCTTCAGTTTGACACTTGAAGATAAGATTGGTTCTTCCCGGCCTATGGCCCGTGTTGGCAGGCTTCCAAATCTCTTTTAACACTGGGCTTCGTTAATGGGTCATATACTTGAGCCTCAAGGAAATACATGATCCACAAGGAAACCCTTCACAAAAAAGAAACTGAATCCTTATAAGTAAAGAATCCTTCTTAAAAGGTAAGTTTATAACAAAATGACTCATTCCTTAGATAAAGGAAGTTATGGGCTTTTTCAGCCCTATAATTACAGTTCCTTTGATCACATATATTCATTCATTATTCTTTACGTTTTTCAGTAAAATATTCTTTCTCTACTTTTCTTCAGAAAACTAATTCTCACACCGGAGGGGCGACGGGGAGAACCCTCCTCGCCTTTTTTGCAGGTCAACCAAGACGAATTCAATGGTCTTTTCCAACGATCAAGTATCATCAGATCTTGCCACGTCAAGGTTAGGATTTTTTACAGCATCAATTGGCGCCGTCTGTGGGAAGAGATACAATCAGCCATGGTTAATAGACGTCAAGTCCGTCCCTCCGCATCCACTGGTCAATCCCTTCCAGGCCAACACTTCGGCTGAGGATGATAATCCTCCACCAGACATCACACCAGAAATCACACCAGACAGCGAGCCTGTTAGTCGAGAAGATTTCAACGAACTTCAGCAGCAGCTCCGCGAACTCCGTCAGGCTCTTCAACAACAGAACAATCATGAAGCGCAACCCGACCCGAACACTCCAGGAACGATTCCTAGGGAAGATCCCTAGCCAATTAATCCTATGGCTGAAAATTCCCCGGGAATCAGGGGTGCCCATCCCATGACTGAGGGATCTGCCAACTTGACACAACAAGAGCTCTCAATAATCATTCAGGAAGGAATTGCTAACAGGATACGGCAGAATACAGAGGGTCGGACCTCATTCGTAAGAAGAACCCCCTTTATTCTCAAAATAACATCTTTTCCCTTACCAGACCGATTTAAATATCCCCGGATAAAGGAATACAATGGAACAACAGACCCAAAAAACCACCTGAATATCTACACTAATGTCATGGACATGCATAATTCTCTCGATCAGATTCTGTGCAAGGCCTTTCCGCAAACCTTAACAAATTCAGCTCGAGACTGGTTCTCTACAATACCTCCAGGGTCAATCTCTTCCTTTGCCGATCTTACTGAGAAATTCACAGCTTTGTTTGCAAGTAGCAAAAGGATCAAGAAAACCGCCGCTTCCCTCATGCAGTTAAGGCAAGGACCGAATAAAACACTGCGAGAGTTCATGACTCATTTTAACGCTGAAAGACTTTAAATTCCAGATCTCCATATATCATCAACCATTTTAGCCTTGACCTTGGCTATTTGAGGTCCGAAATTCAGAATGTCCCTGTCCAAGAACCCGCATTCGAATGTAACGGAGCTTCTCAGAAGAGCCGAGAAGTACATAAATATGGAGGAAACACTTTCGTCAGTTCGGGCACAAGATCAAGGGCAGGGGGTAGTAGCACAGTCTTCACAATCAATAAGGCAGAGGAATAAAAGGTCAAGACAGGAGGATGAGAAGAATTCTTCCCGAACTAACTCGAAGGGGAATAGTCATGGGTATCAGAGTTTAACTCCGCTAAACGCACCTCGATCCCACATTCTCATGAAAATCAAGGGACGTGAAGATTTGCGTTGGCCCAAGCCTATCAAGGGGAAAATCGACAAAAAGAATCGATATAAGTATTGTGACTTTCACAAGAGCCCGGGCAATACCACGGATGAGTGCAGAACATTAAAACAGGAGATAGAAGCCCTCATAAAAAGGGGCTTCCTAGGGCACTACATAGAGAAAGACGATAAAGTGCATGGGAAAGGGGAAGAGAAAAACAGATCCGCTGGCACCATAAATTTTATCGTCGGAGGAATAGCATCTGGAGGTGATTGGAATAACTCACACAAAAATCATTCCCGAGCACTAAGCGATCGGGAAGAAAGGTCGGGATATCATGACCATGAGTTTTCAAGCAGCATCAGCTTCAGCAGCGCTGACATGGAAGGAATTTCGTATCCTCATGAGGATGTTGTTGTCATCAGCGCAACAATCGCAAATTTTGATGTTAGGAGGACTCTAGTTGACAATAGAAGTGCATCCAATATTCTTTCCTTAGAAGCTTTCAACCAGATGCAGCTCCCCAAAGATCGACTTCGACAAGTCATTACTCCCCTAACTGGGTTTGATGGAGGAACTGTGAAACCCGAAGGCCTAATTGACCTTCCCACTTCACTGGGATCAGAAGAGAAACGGGTAACAAAGATGACTCCGTTCCAGGTCGTCAAGACTCCTATGGCCTACAATGATATCTTGGGAAGACCCTTCTTGAACAGCCTGAGAGCTATAGTATCGACATATCACCTGGCGATCAAGTTCCCAACGTCCGCAGGCATAACAACTATTCAGGGAAGTCAATCGGTAGGCAGAAGTTGCTATATCAGCTGTATTGAAAAGGGTAAGACAGATTTGATGTCCATAGAACTTCCTGTGGAAGAAAGAATGTCGCTAGTAGAGGAGTTGGAAGAAGTTCAAATTTCGGAAGGGAAGATCTTCACAATTGGGAAAGAGCTCCCCAAACTAATGAAAGAGGAGTTATCGCAATGTTTAAAGAAAAATATCGACATATTCGCATGGAGTGCTGAAGATATGCCCGGGATTGATCCCGCACTCTTCGAACACAGGCTTAACGTTATGCCCGAAAAGAAGCCAGTAAAGCAGCGAAGAAGCCAGTTTGCCACACGGTAAGTGGTGAGTTTGTATAGATTTCACAGACTTGAATAAAGCATGTCCAAAAGACAGTTATCCTCTTCCAAGGATCGACAGATTGGTGGATTCAACATAAGTCTCCGAACTTTACAGCTTCCTAGATGCCTTCTCGGAATATCGTCAAATTCGGATGGCACAGGAAGATCAAGAAAAAACTTCCTTCATGGCAGATGAAGGAATATATTGCTATAAGGTCATACCGTTTGGATTAAAGAATGCTGGAGCTACTTATCAAAGGTTGGTAAACATGGTCTTCTCCAGACACATCGGGCTTAACATTGAGGTCTACGTTGATGACATGGTCGTAAAAAGCTAAAGAAAGAAAGACCACATTGCTGACCTTAAGGACATATTCAGTACACTTAGAGAACATCGGATGAAATTGAATCCTGTAAAGTGTGCCTTCAGAGGAGGCTAGGGAAATTTTTTGGGATTCATGATCACTCAGAGAGGTATCGAAGTCAATCCAGATAAAATTTTGGCCCTAGCATCAATGGAACCTCCCCGAAATATCAGGGAAGTGCAGAAGCTGACAGGGAGAGTAGCAGCATTGGGCCGATTTATGTCAAGGGCAGCGGACAAATGTTTTCCCTTCTTCAAAACTCTTCGAGGAAACAAAGACTTCAGATGGGACGAGGAATGCGAGGTGTCCTTCAGGAAGTTGAAAGAATACTTGGGTACTCCTTCAATATTGGTAAAGCCAAATCCAGGGTACAATTTGTTCTTGTATCTAGCAGTATCTGATCATACTGTGAGACGTTTTGGTTAAAGAGGAAGAGAAGACTCAAAAATCGGTATATTACGTCAGTAAGATGAAGTTGGACGCAGAAACTTGATATACATTAGCGGAGCAGCTCGTACTTGCCTTGGTTACAGCCGCCAGAAAGTTAAGACCATACTTTCAAGCCCATGCCATAACTGTCCTCACAAATCAGCCCTTGAAGCAAATCTTGCAAAAACCAGACGTATCTGGCCCTCTACTCAAATGGTCAATCAAGCTTGGGGAACATGACATTGAGTTTAAACCTCGACCTTCCATCGAAGCACAGGTCTTGGCTGACTTCGTTTCCGAACTTGCCCCAAGACCTCGGGGGCCAACAGGTCATGACAGGGAAGAGGCCACATGGACCTTGGAAGTAGATGGAGCATTGAATGCCGCAGGCTCGGGGGCCGGAATCATACTAAGGAAAGATGATGGCACGATGGAAGCTTAGTGTGCAATAAGGTTTGACTTCCCGGCGACTAATAATGATGTAGAGTATGAAGCCGTGATTGCTGGACTTCAAGCAGCTCAACATCTAGGGGTCTAGCATGTCAAGGTCCTGAGTGATTCACAATTGGTGGTAGAACAGATAAATGGTACTTTTGAAGCAAAAGATGAGAAAATGTCATCTTATAGGATGATGGTCTTAGACTTGCAAAGAAAGTTCAAGTCTTGCTGCGTAGACAAAATTTAGAGGTACGCCAATCACAAGGCAGATGCTCTATCAAGACTTACTTTTTCCAATCTAGATCACTTAGAGAGGACCGTGTTCGTACGAATTCTTCATGAGCCCAGTATCGCACAGCAACCCGAGGTTATCGATATTTCAGATCAAGAGCCCAGTTGGATGGAACCGATAATTGAATATCTAACGTCAGGAAAGTTTCCAGATGACAAAGCAGAAGCCAGAAGAGTCAAATCAAGGGCCCTGAGGTATACCTTGTTACAAAATACCTTGTTCCGTCGAAGCTTCACACTTCCTTACCTGCGATGCCTAACTCCGAAAGAAGCAGCCCTTGCTATGGCTGAGGTTCATGAAGGAATCTCTGGGGGACACAATGGAGCAAGAACTCTAGTACTGAAATTGATACGATACGGGTACTATTGGCCAAATATGAAGAAAGACACACTTAATTATGTAAAAGCTTGATACAAGTGCCAAAGATTCGCAGTCCGGTTACATCAACCCGCGGAAGAGCTAACCTCGATTATGTGCCCATTTCCTTTCGCTCAATGGGGAATCGAAATACTAGGACCTTTCCCCATATCCCGGGGCCAGGTCAAATTCTTGGCAGTTACCGTGGAATACTTCACAAAGTGGGTGGAAGCCGAACTGCTAGCCGTAATCACAGAACAAAAGATGGTAGCATTTGTCCGGAAATCAATAGTCTGCCGTTTTGGTCTTCCTAAGACATTAATAACAGATAACGGGCATCAATTTGAGTGCCAAGCCTTCAAGCAATTCTGCAAGAACCTGGGAATAGAACACAGGTTGACTTCCGTTTCGCACCCGCAGAGTAATAGGTTAGCTAAAGTTACAAACAGGCTCATCTTAAAAGACTTGAGCACTCGCCTGGACAGTGCTAAGGGAGATTGGCCCGATCTCCTGCCAGAAATACTTTGGACCAACCGAACCACGTTCAAGACTGCGACAGGGGAGACCACGTTCATGCTTGCCTTCGGAATGGAAGCCGCTGTCCCAGTAGAAGTAACAATTCCGAGCTTCCGTGCCATGACCGCAGGATCACCCGACCATATTGAGGGACAGAGAGAAAGTCTGGATCTTCTGGAAGAGGTCAGGGAAGATGCATCATTAAGAATAGTAGCTTACCAACAGGCCATGTCTAAGAAGTTCAATATCTGAGTAAAGAAGAGGGAATTCAGAATGAGAGATCTTGTCCTTCGCCGCAGTAAGGCTGCCGGTCATCAACCATGGAAACTTGGGCTTATTTGGGAAGGACCATACGAAGTCATCCGAAAGGTGGGAAAGTGCTCATATAGCCTCCGCACAATGGATTCGAAACCTCTTCCTCGGCCATGAAATGTAGAGAATTTGAAGCCATACTACAAGTATAAACCTCTTACTAGATATCAGAGTCGTCTAGTCGGGCCTGCGCGCCCATGTTTATTCTTTTTACTTTCGAACTTGCACGTCCATCAATGATTGTTAAGGTCGGGCCTGCGTGCCCATTGTTCTTTCTTTCAGCGTCAGGGACGGGTACACTTTTTCCTTATCTAGATTTTTTCCCACTGGGTTTTTCTGGGTAAGGTTTTAACAAGGCCCGTCGTTCAGTCTCCTTCAATAAAAAAACTTCTTCCAAAGAATGAGCACTACAAAGATCAGATCTTGAAGTAACTTACAAGGTCATTCACATGACTTTACAAGTTATTTCCCATCAAATAATTTACAATGTCTTATGGTAAGACTTTACAAATTATTATTGCACGAATAATTTATAAGGTCTCATGGCAAGACGTTACAAATTATTTCTCATCAAATAATTTACAATGTCTCATGGTAAGACTTTACAAATTATTCTTCCACGAATAATTTACAAGGTCTCATGGCAAGACGTTACAAATTATTTCCCATCAAATAATTTACAATGTCTCATGGTAAGACTTTAAAAATTATTCTTTCACGAATAATTTACAAGGTCTCATGGCATGACGTTACAAATTACTTCCCAACAAGAAGTTCAAAATAATTAGATCTGCGTCCATTTTACTTGTTATGGACTCGACTCAATCTTGACAAACGGACCTTAAAGATCGGCATAACCCGATCTTATCAAACAATTCTCGCAATTTCGACAAGTAAAGAGCTCGATCTTATCCTTGAGTAAATCGACTAAAAGGGGTCGGACTAACCCGATCTTACTAGTCAATTTTCTGAAACTTAATCTTGATGTGGAATCAATGCTATTTAATATTTAAAGGCAACTCGTGAAAGGCTTAAAAACCAGATTCATTCATTCATTAAGTTTTACAAAAGTCTACAGGGCATACCCCGGGCATAACAACGTAGATTTACAATGACTTCAATCCTCGGGGTCAGACCCCTCTTCTGCTTCCTTGAGCACTTCGCAATCGGCGTCATCTTCCTCCTCAAAGGGGCTGAGGTTGAGATCATCAGCACCTAGTGGGAAAGTGGCCATTGGGCTCGTGTCTAACTCGGGCATCTTCAGAAGACACCAAGCCCTTGCCTGTTTTATTGCTTGAGAGTAAGAATCCAAAGCATAGTTACCCAAGGCAAGCTTGTAGTCTTCTGAGCCTTTGAAGGACTCTATGGCAGAAGCTTGGAGTTGAGGCTCCCGCGCCCGAGCCTGCTCGAGATCTTCTACGAAGCGCCTAGCTTCAGCCCGAGCATTGTCCCGCTCTTGGAAAGCAGCCTCGAGGTCTGCCTTAACTTTGCGAAGCTCCTCCTCGGCAGCGTTGTCCCGGGTGGCTTCGTATTGAACGGAGTGAATTGACTGACTCGTCGTCTCACCCCGCTCAATGCTTTGATTGGTAACTCCCCGGGTAATGCTCAACATCTGAAGATCGGGCAAATAACTTGTAAAAATTTTGCGTAAAGATATATATCCACCAAAGAATGACAGCAAAATCTCAAGAACTACCTGGAGAGTCGCGCTCATTATGTGCTACACTCCCCGCTCCAGACCAATTTCATATTGGTATTTTTTTCACGAGGTCTGGATGTAGGGAGTCTTGCATCTTCCTCCTACAGTCGGCCTGAGATGGATTTTCGACCTCGAGCTCGGAGTCGGAAGGAGGAGGTGCCCGACCCCTGGGAGGCCTTTCCTCCCTTAGTGGCGGGATATCTTCTTGAGACCGGGATGTTTGTCCAGAGCTTGAAGTATTGGCCCTTCCCCTCTTTTGAGGGCGCCTCCTAGTCTCACTCCGTCCACTGCCCTCTTCGCACGGGCACTTTGAGCCTTGGAAAGTGCGGCCTGCTTCAAAACCTCGGAGTCAAAAGCCATTCCTGAAACAAGGATGAGAAGATTAAAGCCTCCTGAAAAATCCACAAAGATAAGCATAAAGCAAAGAAGGGCATTTTTAATTACGTAATTTAAGAGGCCGAACCCTACCAGACTGAAGGTCAAGGCCGACCTGGTCCAGAATGTCACTATTTGCTAAGTCACTGGCTTCCTCAGCCAGCAAACCAAAGTCACACACCCGGACAACATCAGACATAAGTTCTGTCACGGCCTCCTCACTCAGACTACCCATCCTATTAAAGTTATCTACATCGGGTCTTCTGAAGGTTGGCCAGAATAGGGTCTCACCCTCTTTAGGTTTGATAAAGAAAAAACCTTTCTTTCCAATACTTTATGGAGGAGGGGACCCATGGAACCTCAAACCTACCATTCCCGCACAAATACACAAAACTATTACATCGGGGCAAGTACTTAACCTCCAACAAACATTTACAAAGATTAACGGTAGGCTCTATCCTTAAGCTCCTACACAGTATGTAAAAATATACAAGGATCCTCCACCCATTAGGAGCAAGTTGACCGGGCAATATGCTCGCGGTCAGTAAGAAATCCACAAAAAAGTGGTGCAAGGGGAACCTAAGCCCGGCCAGCAAGGCCTCGTGATACATGACTATCTCTCCTTCCCGGCAATGATAAGAATACTCGTCCCTATCCGGGACCCTGACTGTATATCTATCCACTAATCCGTATCTCCTCATATCTAACTCGATCATATGTTCTTTCATTTTATTATAATGGGTTGGTAGCTCGAGCTCTATCCGCC
The DNA here is from genome assembly GCA_963555705.1 of Ligustrum vulgare. NCBI lineage: Eukaryota > Viridiplantae > Streptophyta > Magnoliopsida > Lamiales > Oleaceae > Ligustrum > Ligustrum vulgare. Next base: position 5,451,895 of record OY743185.1, read on the forward strand.
TAGGTTCCCTCACTACCCGGGGATTGTCCTCAACCTCCTCCCCATTATCAGACTCGCCCTCATCAAAATCAGGTGGGGGCTCGTAAAATCCTAATGGCTCAACCTCTAGAGGTTCATCTAAATCTTCTACCTCCCTAAGGTCTTCCACTGTCATACGTCTAGCCATACTTTCCTATAATAAATAATAAAAGAGTTAGAGAGGTCGGGGTAGGCCGAGCTTACCTAAGATGCTAGAAAATTTTTGTTGGAGTAGAGGTCGTGTAGGTTGCCCGACGAGTTCTCTGATCTCTCAGAAATTTGCAAAGTAAATGTAATGAGATTATGGGGACCACATATATATAGACAAATTAGGCGGGAAAAATTTCAAAATCCAAAAATTACCTCCTGCTATAAGGCACTTCTTTTATGACTAAAGTAATAAATATGGTGAGTTGGCAAATCACATGTAACAGTTGTCATGCGCTCAGAAATCTTGTCCCGATCTCTGACGCACGGGGGCCAATGATCAGTACTATTTTCCTACTCCCTGAAATTAAGGAGAATTCCATGACCTGACCTTTTGATGTCATGGTCTTCCTTTGACCGACCTCTTGCCGAGAACTCCATGTTCGGCACGTGGCCGACCTCCTCACTGTTCAACAATAACGGGCTGCGCCTCAGCGAAATGCCCGATCTCATCCGGGTCGGGTTCATCCCGATCTCCTGCTTCAATTTGACACTTGAAGATAAGATCGGTTCTTTCCGGCCTATGGCCCATGTTGGCAGGCTTCCCAATTTCTTTCAACACTGGGCCTCGTTAATGGGCCATATACTTGAGCCTCAAGGCAATACATGATCCACAAGGAAACCCTTCACAAAAAAGAAACTGAATCCTTATAAGTAAAGAATCCTTCTTAAAAGGTAAGTTTATAACAAAAGGACTCATTCTTTAAATAAAGGAAGTTATGGGCTTTTTTAGGTCTATAAATACAGTTCCTTCGATTACATATATTCATTCATTATTCTTTACGTTTTCCAGTAAAATATTATTTCTCTACTTTTCTTCAGAAAACTAATTCTCACACCGGAGGGGCGACGGGGAGAATTCTCCTCGCCTTTTTTGCAGGTCAACCAAGGCGAATTCATTGATCTTTTCCAACGATCAAGTATCATCAGATCTTACCACGTCAATGTTAGGATTTTTTACAGCATCAAAGGTCAATACTTTTTTGTTTAAAAATCATTGTATAAAAAGTATTCATGCTATTTTTTTATTTTTTTTTTTAATCATTACAATACATTTTTTTTAAAACCCCAACCCTTCCCTCTCCATGGCTTGAACCCAGGTTCACAACCTGGTAAGGGGGTGCCCTCCCCACTAGGGCATGACCGCTTGACCCCTTCTTCCTGTTTTTGTTTTTTTTCTTTCTTTTTTTTTATACAATTATTATTTTTTTATTTATATTCATGAGATTTTTTAGCAGTGAAAGAAAAATCAAAGTATTCTCGTTTTTTTTTTCCTTTTATATTATCTTTTTTTTTTTTATGATCATTACAATACAATTATTTTATTTTATTTATATTCATGAGATTTTTTAGTAGTGAAAGAAAAATCAAAGTATTCTCGTTTTTTTTTTCCTTTTATATTATCCATAGCATTCTAATTTTTATGAAACGTGTCGTGAAAGGGACTGATTAAAAATCATGGTCATGACAAGATAATCTCGATTTATTTTTCAGGAAAATCGCAATGATACATGCACATAACAAACATCACGTGCTAGAATAGGGACTTCAGAGGTCCAAATTTTACCTGAAATGAGTGGTGAAGACATGAAATGACAATTGCGGTCGATTCAGATTTATTTAGAATAAAAAGAATAAAAAAAAAAAAAATACATGGCTACGTTAAATGCTTTTATTTTTCTTGGATAACATAAATTTTCCGGGTGCTTTCCGGGTTGGATTTGGATAAGACTCCATTTTCACTGATTTCCCGTGGTGGGATTATTTTCACCAGATTACAACTGGCTCACAATACTTTAGAATAGTATTGAACTTTGGCTTTTGAGCATCGTTGGATGTCCCTAGAAAGTAAGAGTCTATTTGGTATTGTGAAATTTTTTTATTTTTTTGATTTTTTTAGTTTTTTAATAGATGTGTGGTTTAAAAATATTTGAAAAGTTAAAATTTGTGAATTTGATTAAGAATAAATAATTAAGATTGAATTTGAAAAGTTGTAATGGAATTTTTACCTTTACCAAACAAGCATTAAGTTTAATATTTATTTATAAAAATAAAAAAAACGTAAAATCAGAGCAAATGATCGTAAATGGTGGAATACTAGCATTGACCCTGGACAAAGACGATAGATAGAAGAAGGAGATCGGTACTCATATTTCCCCGAGGAAAGGGGCGAAACTCCACTATAACGAGGAAGAGTGGACACTCGACCAACCAGTGAAGGAAGGAGTTCAAATCCCTATTCTTATTGAAGAGAAGAAACGAGAAAATTCGGAATATTCCTCCTTTAACAAGAAGTCGTAAAGTTTACAATTCTACTTTATACAATAATTTGACTTATTACTTCGTCTATTATCTTGCGTGTAGACGTAGCGTGTAGATGTACACAAATTTTATAAGTGGATAACAATGAAATTTAACTTTGATATCATATTCAACTATTTTTATCTAAAAAAAAGTCTTCATGGAAGACGATTGTTGGTATAAATAAATGGTCAACAAAATTATACAAACAATCGTCCTCCGTGGATTACCAATCATTTCTTCTTTTTTGTTTAAAAGCTACTTTGTCATCAATGGATTGTGACAAAAAATATTTGAACTCATTTCGTCTCAATTTATTTTATATTTTTTTATTCTTTCCTTTTCTGCTTCGAAATATTTAAATAAGTTTTTTCTTTTCTTTTCTTTTCTTTTTTTAAAAAAAAGTACAAACTATGAGTTTGCAATAAACAGACAAATTAAATTAAATTAAGCAATAATGAACAAATTGGGTCGGTGCTCGCTCTACGTAACTAGACTAGATATTTGTCCAAAACGTGACAAAAAATATTTGAACTCGTTTTGTCTCATTATCTGTTAAAGATCCTTCACACCTCTTCTCAAATGAATCTCGACGCTCACCTTCATCCAATCAAAAGACGTGCGACAGAAAGTGTGGACGGCGGATGAACGGGGACATGTAGATGAATGACGATAATGTCTTTATAAATGAATTTTACTTCTCAAATTGTTACCCACTTAGAATATCTTTAGGGAATCGCGGATTGACCTATTGGTTGTATATCCGATCGTCCTAGCAATGGTCCACGGTTTGATTCTTATCTCCCTCCCTACTTCCCTTTCTAATAAAAAAAGTAAAAAAAATGAAGTCTTTATTAATATATATATATATAGTTTTGCTCTGTTACCATTGACGAATCTAGAAAATCAATTCAGCACGAGCGGATTTGTTCCAGTACAAACGTACACTACAAAGTAAGAGGAAAAAAAATTTCGACACTAAAATTAGAAGAAAAAAAAAATTGGCGGATCTAGCCCGAGTGGCTGAACACCCTAGCCGAGGGCTGGATCCGTCCCTGTCTGTTACCCGTTACTAGTACAACAAATTTTACCCATGTATTATAAGAACCCACATGTGGCTTCTTCTAATATACGGGTACAAATCTGTTGTACACGTAATGTAATGTGAGTTCTTCTAATATACGGATACAAATCTATTATACACGTAACGAGTACATGAGCAAATTCAAAGACACACACAATGTATATGTGTGTGTGTGTTTTGACGCTCAAAAGATGGTTACCTAAGGAACGCCGTTTTTTTTCTGACTCCCATTAAAATCCTCTTCCTTTCCGTTATTTTTATTCCATGGCTGGCCATGATTGTTGTGACACATAAACAGTTCATATAATAATTGACTATTGCTAATGAACTGGTACTTATTTGTTGTCTTTGAAAGCTACACCAAAGGGGATCCTAAGTATTAATTGTTGCACCAAAGTTATAACATATATGAATATAAAAATAAAAGCTAACATCAACACTTTTTTGAGAACTATTTTTCAATTAAAAGCATAGGATTGCACGATTGTAAGGCACTCAAGGCAATTGATAATTGCTCGTAATATATTTTGTTATTGACTTAAAATCGAACTGTTTAGAGCCGGAAAAGCAGTTCAAAGCTAAAGAACGTACATAAATTAACTTTTTTTATTCGTACTGATCATAGATAAATTGAGTTTTGATTGAAGGAGGACATAATTGTGGCCCCTATAAATTTGAGGCCTAAATCTAAGTTTTGGGGATCTTTATCATACACTTGAGTTATATCTTACTCATAATGCAAGATGCATTTTGGAAGTTTATGACCAATAATGCATTTCAAAACATATAATAAATTCACAATAATTGTAAGAAGAGAACATTTCTCTCTGAACTCAAATACAACTTCTTTAGATCCCACATTTGTACCATATTCAATCCATGTGTATAATCGAGACAAAGTAGATATTTGTCTTCAATACTTTCATGATACGCAAGAGTGGATAGAATTTAACAAAATAATAGAGGCTTTCCATTTTACAATTTGCCTAATTCAACCTTACAGTACTTGAATCAAGCGAAATATATCTCTTGTTTTTCTTGTGGACGCACTAGTCATCGAGCCCAACGCCCTTATTTAATGTTTTTTCTAAAGATAGAAAAACATAAAAAGGCCTTTTGGAGCCATGGGTCGAGCATCCCGACCTTGAATGTGTTGGATCACCTCGACTCTCGATGGTCAAACAACTTGCCATTTTTTTCTTTTATGCCAAGAGGCAACTTGTGTTTAATAAAACTTTAATCCATTTATTATTAAAGCTAATATAAAAAGGGAAACTACTTTATTTCCTCGAACAAAATAATATAATTCTTAAACTAGGAAAGGTTGGAGAGATTGTGAGATTAAAAATATACATATAATATAATAAATACTAGAGTGAAAGTCCCAATAAAAATAATTTGAAATAATTTACTCTTTTTCCCTTTACAGCTTTACTTACATTATTATAGTGCAATTTCGGGGTGACTGTAGTACAGCCTGTACTAAGCTAAGATTTTTATGCTTTAGGAGGTACAATATCACTTGCACAATTTTGTCACATTTCATAAATAAATAAAAATAAAAAAACAAAAGGTTAAACGCCAGCCAACCTTAGTCAACCCAGCGTCCTTGCCCTGAAGTCAACCCAACGTTCTTGCCTGAAAATTGATGGAGAATGTAAATCACAAATTATACATCAAGTTGGTTAAGGTCTGTGTACTACTTACTGGACTGAAACTGTGCTTAGCAAATTTGAACATGCGACATCTGTACTGTCAGTATTTGTGAATTATTAACAATTTCTAGTTGAGATATGCCTTGGAGATTAGTGAATGATGTAAATCATAAATTATGTCCTAAGTTGCTAAAAGTCTAGATACCACCAATTGGTCTGGGATGTGCCATGTGGATTGGCGAATGATTTAAATGTCCAAGCTGGTCAAAGTTTGAGTATCACTCATTGGACTGATAAAGTATCTAATAAATTCGAATAAATAAGGGTTCAAATCTAGGATGTCTACGCTGCTAGTATTTGTAAACCATCAACCTTTTTCAGTTTCATGCTTAGGTGAATGGTGACGAAATCATGACATGTAATTGCAAGGACAAGGTCTACACCCATAGTTAATTATTTATTTATTTTATTAAATTTTGGTGTTGACTCTCATTAATTGGGAACTCGTACTATCATTTATCTCCCACCGTCCTTTTTTATATTATAAATTTCATCCGTTTGATAACACTGTTTGGTTTATAAATTGATTTATTTATGATTTTGAAATAAAAAGTAGTGGTTAAAAATTGAAGAGAGAAAAATGAGTGGTTATAAAGTGGTTTGAAAAATTGTGTGATTTATAAATTAATTTATAAACAAAAAAAAGTACGTTTACCAAACAAGGACTCGCAGCAATTGACAACCTGTTCGGATCTTTTTTTTTATTATTATTATAAATTATAATCATTATAATTTTTAATATAACTTTTTAACCACACATCTTTATTCTCTCCAATTTTTAACATTTTATTTACCTCGAAATTTTAAAAAAAAATGTTTATAATGCACTCGCCCGCCGCCTAACAAAGGCTAAATTTGCATTGAAGTCTAGATATGAACATTTCGAGCATGTAAAACGGGCACTAGCTAAATAAAATATAGAGCGCTATGATTATTGAGTTTGTTAAGGAGTCTTAACATTTTTTTTATTTTTTATTTTTTAAAAAAATTATGTAACATAATGGCAGGACACAAGTTATGATATGCTTTAATCGTTGATAAATTTCAACTGTCTAACACAAAAAATTATACAATAATTAACATCTCTCGTTTAATTTGTATGTTAATTTCATCGTTATTGAATCATTAATGTAACAAGACTACTTAATGAATTTGCACAGACTTATGAAGTGTTGCAAATTGCAATATCTTTTATCTAACTAGTATTTCATCTATGCGATACACGAAAGTTGTTTTATGTAATATCGATTTTGATAAATATTCACAAAATTCTAATGTCTATAAATAATCAACACAAATATGGCACACAAGTAATATTCTATTACAATAATAATATTAAAATTTAAAAATAATATATCTAATGAAAAATATATATATTAATAATATAATAGATATATTTACTAGTTCCAAGAGAGAACAATAATTCTCAAACTTAAAAACAATAAAATTATATAGAAAATTTGCACTAACAACTCTTCCTTTTTTCACAGCATCGAAATGTGTAATTTCTCCAATAAAAAAAAAAAAAAAATCCAAAGTAATTTTATAATCGCAATATTATCCTCACAAATTTAAATGTAACATTAATCTACAAGGATTCAAATGAAAATTGCATTATTAAGCACGAAGAATCTTTATTTTATTTTATTTTTTGTTTTTGAAATGATAATTGCATTTAGACGAAAAATTATGTACATGTTAACTTGACGACTATTTTATTCTAGTTTTTTGTTTTTTGAATGGTAATTGCATTTAGACGGAATATTATGTGCATGTAATTTGGACGGCTATCCTACTTTTATAGATACTAGTAATCGCACTCGTGCGATGCACGGAAGATATAATTAACAATTATTTATTGAATATAAGTTGTAAAAATATAATACTCGACATAAATTGTATATTAAATATATATAATGAAAAATACAGAGAAAAGTAAAACATAGAATTCCAACTTGCATATTTCTTTTGATAACTAATTGTTCATTCTCTAGTTTTCTTAGTTTATTTGGGTGAAGTCAAATATGGACATGTGACTTATTTTGTACTTGACAATTTTGATTTGATGATTCAAGTCAAGCTTACAATTATTTGATTCTTCAAGTTGAAATGCTTACAATTTTCAAATCGTAAAATGAAATAAAGAGGTCATGAATTGTTTTATCATCTTTACGAGAAAATTGGCCATGAATTAAGTGTTTTAGAGATTGTACCATGAATATATCAACTTCATTTCGGGAATTAACGTTCAATATATGAAATTTTCTTTTTTTAAAAAAACTTTTGAACTACAAAATTAAGCTCATACAATACATGTGCAAAACTCAATGTACAAATTCTCCTTAAGTTCGAAGCTTTTCTTTTCATATATTATTTTTCATCATATTCTTCCCAAAAAGATGTGTAGGATAGACTTTTTTTTTAATATAATTTGATTTTGTAAGCATTAATTATTAATTTTAAGTGTTTTTTTACAAAAAAAATAATCATTAATCTTAATAAATATTGTTACATTAATTGATTCTTCTTTCTTCATACTTACAATTTCTTTATTCATATCGTTACATTATTATTTTAATAAAAATTACTGATCAATCAATTGTTTAATAGAAATTATATGAAGTAATTGTTAAAATTTGTAATATATTTTTACATATTTTGGTTATTTAAATTATAATGAAAAATAAAAAATGAACAGTGTAACGCCACGAGTTCTAAATACCCGGTTCACCACGTCATCGTTTGATCTAACTTTTCAAATAATATTTTTAGCGGAAGAAATAGCTGAAATTCATTTTTGACAACATTAAATAAATTGTAATGGTCGATAAAATTGAAAACATTTATGAAACAATTAGAAATAATAAATTTAGCCATTAATATTGTAAAGCAATTGACAATGTCATAATTTCTCAAATAACTGAAATTCTCAAAATTATCCAATGTTTGGAAATACGGAAATCATTAAAATAAGGTTTTCAGCCATTTAACGTCTATTGCCACAATCACCCATCACTTGCCACCCTCTCCGAGATCTGCAAATGTTGTTAAAATAGACATGAGTATTTCATAGAAATACTCAGTAGACTCATCGCCCATTAATTAATCTACAATATAATTGCACACATAAATGCAGGCTCTTTAGAAACATAGGGTGTGGGTAGTCTCTTCTTGTGCATTAAAGCACGAGGCTTCTCTTTGAAAAATCATAGGCTCTTTAAAATCATCGGGTGTGGGTAGTCTCGTCTCGTGCACATAAGGCACGTATGTTATGCATAACATCATCATTTATCTTGCAAGATATTCTCTTCTTTCTTTCTCATGCATTTAAGCAAGTAAGTTTTGACAAGTATAACAACATAATTATTTCCGAAGAAATACATTCTCGTCTCTTTTCATAAAAATGACTCTCACATAAGTCACATAACATACACATTCACATGCAATCATAATTTAAATCAATTAATAGGGGCGAGTCTACCTTAAACTTGACGAGTGCAAAGTTGAGCGGGAAACGACTTCAATTCTTTAATTCTCCGTACACTTCGTCTAGCCAATTAGAAAATAAGTTAAATTAGTCTTTTGAAATTTATAGTTTAAAAATGATAATTTACAATTTGGGGGCTGAAATTGATGATTTGAAGGTTGAGGGGCTAAAATGAGTAATTTGAAAGTTGAGGGACTAAAATGAATACTTTAAAAGTTGAGGGACTAAAATGGATAATTTGAAAGTTGAGGGACTAAAATGGATAATTTGAAAACTGATGGGCTAAAATGAATACTTTTCAAACTTGAGGGAGTAAAATGTAAATTTTGAAAGTTGAGGGACTAAAATGAATATTTTGAAAGTTGAGGGACTAAAATGAATATTTTTCAAAAAGTTGGGTCGAACTCAAAATGAATATTAAATTGTAGGGCTAAAATAATTGATTCTAAAAATGAAGTGGCTGATTGGAAAAAAAAAACTTAGGGGACTGAATTGATTGTTTCAAAACTAACAGGACTGATTTGAAACATTTTGGAACATGGGGACTAAGCTGCAAATTTCCAAAAATAAAAATTATTAAAACAAACTTTTCATTCTCTCCCTTTCTCATTACCGTGCGGACACAGAGGGAGAGAAGGGCGAGAGGGGGAGGAGTGGCTGAGGCACTGCCGGCGGTGGGTGTTCTGGCGATACTACGGCGCTATCACCGCCGTCGGGTGGCGATGACCAAGAGGGAGGATTGGTGGTGAAAGGCGCAGTTTTGGTGTGAGAAAATGGGTGCGAAACCGAGGCGAAGTCGCGGCTTAGATCGCGATTGAGGTGATTTCCCGGCGACGTTCCGTCTGGCCAGGGTAAGTACTTAGACTTCTTGGTTTTTGGGTTTGATTTTGGTTGGGATTGGGCAGTGATGATGATGGGTGTGTGTGTGGTGGTGTCGCGGCAGGGTCGCGGCGGTGGTTGAGGTGGAATGCGTTGGTGATGGAGGTAAAGGAGGTGAGTGGGCTGTGGCTGGGCAGTGGACGAAAGTGGTGGTGGTAGTGGTGACGGGTTGTGCAGGTTGAGGTGGTGGTGTTTGGTGGAAGGTGCTACAGGGGTTGGTCTTGGCCGGTTGTGGTAGCACTGCAGTGGGTTGTGGTTGATTTTGGGTGGTGATGTGCGTGATGATGATGATGCTGAAGGAAACGGTTGTGGTTCTGTAGTGGTGGTGGTAGGGTTGTGATGAGGTAGGTTTGGGCGATGCTTGGTGATGAAGGAGGTGGTTGCTCCATGGTGAAGACAGTGGTGCTGGCTGCATTGGTGGTTTAGGTTGTACAGTGGACAAAAACGGTGGAAATGGTGTTGAGAGGAAAGGAGAGGTTGGTGAAGGTGGTGATGCTGAAATGAGTTTGGTGGATCGTGGTTGTGGAGTGTGGTGATGTATAAAGAGGAGTTGGGAAATGTGAGAGTATGGTATGGGATTGATGTGATAGGTGGGAGTCGGTGTGAAATCTTGACAAGCGACGCACGTAGTTCAAGAAAAATGATACGCGTGAATTAACTGGGTCGGAAAGGAATCTGATAAAAACGAGCTTGGCGTAATTTGGAATTTAAAAACGATTTCGAAAATAATATTTTAAATAAATAAATAAAATAGTAAAATTTTGGAAATTCGAAATTTAATTTAAAATTGAATTAACTCCCTATTTCTCGTCTTGGCTTGACGAACGCGTCGTGAATTTAACTTAGAAATGGGAGAGATCGCAACGACACCGTTTTCATGATTTTAAAATAATTATTAAATGCGTAAAAATTCTCGATCGCTACAAACAGTATTAGTAAATAAATAAAAATATTGTGAAAAATGATGAATGAATGAAGAAATCTTAAGTTTGTAAAATCAACGCAACTTATTGGGATTTGCCTTAAAAAATCACAACAGAAATTAATCACCAATGACTAAAATGAACTTAGTTAACTAATTATAAAAAATATTATAGGACTTAAATGATATAATTTAAAATAAAATAGATATTGAGGAAAAATATAAAATATAAAATAAAACTTTACCTTTAATTTTTTTATATCATTTTACGGATAATATATTTACAATTTGCTCTCACTTGTTGCTTGCATTAAACTCCTCACTGTGATATTTAATTTGACACCTATATTGCATATCTTTCTATTTCAAAATAATACGATAATTAGAAAAAATAACATTTTGATATTATTAATAGTATAGCACGGATGCTAATGTAATTAATGACACATGTAAAATAATAATTGCTAAAATATTTATTATACTATTTTTTAGCCAAAAAAAAAATTAATTTAAAAAAAAAAAATTGGCCAAAATCTATATGTGTATTTTTTGGTTACTGCTATTCTACTTTTACATATATATATATATATATATATATATATATATATATATATATATATATATATATATATAAGATTAAGACTAAGATAAGATTTGTACGACTATTTATAAATTTTTGGGAATCTAGTAATATGATTACTTGTAAAAATTAAAAACTGTTATCAAGGACTTACAAAATGAATTTGTACCATTATGATTAACGAGTTTCGTAGAGATACATGACTTTTTTTTTTTTTTTTTTTTAAAAAAGATATTTAATGGGATACTTTTGTCATTTTATAACAAGTTCTTTACATTTCAAATGTACGTGACAAGCGGTGCAATGTAACATCCCTTATTAATTTGTATTTTAGAGAACGTTTGGTTCTATTCTTTTTCAAGTTTTTGATGAATTTTTAATTTTTTAAATAATGTATGGTTGCAAAGTATTGGGTACATAAATAATGGGATTGAAAATGAATTTGAGGGGGGGAAAATTGGAATTCCAATAATTCTTTTCATATTTTCTCTCAAATTCTATGATCTAACACAAGCCCTTAGCAAAAAAAAATTGTACAAGTTATGAAAATACTTTTATCGCTCTATGACAAATATCATGCTTCTACGCATTTCAAGCATGACTTACGGTATGTTGTGACATCCTTATTTAAACTTTGTTTGGTTAAAAAAAATATATATTTATATACAAATAATGTTATATTTTCAAGATGAAATATGTTGTTGAAAAGTCTTTTTAAAAAATGTGTGTTATTAAAAAATGATCTGAAAAAATGTATTATAAACAATTTATCAATTATGGGCTTAATTTGTATTCCAATTTCAATCAAAACTATTGAAGTAACACGAGATCACCTAATGAATTTGTACAGCCACGATTAACGAGTTTCATACTTATGCTTGATTTTTCTATATATATCACATAAGTAATGACACGGTATAAGTTATGGAATGCTTTGTCACGATCAGTATCACGTTTCTATACGTTTCAAGCAACAAGTACGATTATTTCTCCATAGAATTAGATAGTTAAGAAAACTCAAAAAAATCTATAATTATGAGCAATTATTTGTCTCTTCGAGAATAACACAATCACATCATGCTGCTAATTAAAAATTAATCTTTGGAGAAAGTTTGGCCACCGGCAATATTAGATTCCTTGTCACTTTGATGAAACGTTACTTAGGATCTTCGTCGGTGTAGCTTTCATATATATACAAGAAACTCACCTACTGACTTAAATTGTAATTTCATTAACAATTGTAGTAATTGTTTATGTGTCAAAATCAACAAAGCCATCCATTGAATGAAAATAATTGAAGAAGCTAAGAAGAAAATTTCAATTGAAAGAGTTAGGAAAATATTTAAATTATTATTAATGAAGACTAAACAATGGTCCACTCTTTTCCTTTTTAAGAATTTATGGGTTGTACTTTATTCAATATAATATAGTTAATGATCAAATCATGGTCTCCACTATGAAAAAAATAATATTTATTTAGGGTTTGGTCCTTTTCACTTTGACAGTTGTTGCAAATTTGTATTGTGTTATTAGAATATTGTTACACAAATTAAACCCTAATTAGGGAACATATTGGTTATTCCCTTATTTGGAGGCTTTTTTCTTTTCATTTTTTTTTTCCTAATAATTGCAAAATTGTTTAAAGTTTTGGACTTTTCGATCTTAATTGATTGTATATTTTTGAATTTTAGTATCAAATTATGAATAGAAGATTAATATGTTTGAAACTGAATAAGATTTTATGAATTGATTCATCACTGTATATATTAAATATGACGATGAAGAGAAGAGTTAGGAATACGATCAAGATTTTTAGTTATCAAGACCTTACTATCGAGGGTTCTCAAAATTTTAGAAAATTTGTGGAAATCATAAAATTCTGCACAAGGACAACAGAAATATTCCTCGTCTCTACCGAACCCAATTTCATTTACTTTTAGGGATAATTTTGACAACATCATTAATAAAAGTTTTAGCAAATTTTGATAAAAAATTTTTTTAATGAAATATGTATTTGAAAAAGTTGATATAAATTAAGAATTCGATGATGTGTTATTAAAAGTAATTGTTGACTTTGAATTCTATTAACTTTTAAAATTATTTCGAGAATTTTTTTAATTTAATTTTCACAAGAATGCGGTCAAGACTTGAACTCTCATATAAGATGATGCAATAAATGAGGTACGCCCTGCTTTGTCATAAATAATTGAGTTCGAATAACACACGTATGGCTAAAAATGTACAATGGTACAACTGTACAAAGCCAAGTTCATGAATTGAATCCTACCTGGATAAATGTACTACAAATCCAGCTAGAAAATAATGCTACGAATATTCCATATTAATAAATATTACAGGATTTTCTCCGTGTATTTGTTACATATATGTCCATTTTTTTATTTTTTATTTTTTTTATGATTTTGTTTTTATATAAAGAAACCTGAAACCCCACAATCTCCACCGCCCTATGAGGTTAGAGTATTTGAATTTGCATCACAATTTTATCCCCCATAAATCGCACAATATTTACCTGTTTGATTCTTTTTTAATAAAAAAATAAAAAAATAAAAAAAATAAATCTTTTTTTTCCTCATATTCATTTTTAATCATACATTCACATAATAAAATATTTTGTAAATAAACCAAAATTTTTTTCATACTTTTCAACCATGTATTCTTCATAAAATCAATATTAAAAAAAAAAAAAAAAAATCTTCTCTTTAAAATTGGCAACAAATGGGAGCTTAGATCCATCAACGTGACTTTTGGAAAATTAAAGTTACTTTTGAGTCCATATGATTAAATTTATAAAAGTACTTTTTTATATTGTTGGAAGAGTTTTTAGAGTTTGACATAATAAATTATCTAAATTCTTTCCCAATGGAAGTTTCTTTTAAAAACTAGTTTTGAAATATTAATTAGGCCTCTGTTTGGTATTTTTTATTTTACAAATAAAAATGTAATTTTTCGATGAAAAATATGTTCTTGAAAAGTGTGTTAAGAAATGTATGTGGTTTGAGGAAAGATATGAAAACTCTTATGCAAGAAATGGAGGTAACAGTCGAAAGTTTAGTCAAATAGAGCCTCAATTGTTATTGCAACATAATTCAAACATCTGTCTGGTAAATTTTTTTATTTTTTCTTTTTTTGTTGTGAACAAAGAATGCGTATTTTGAAGGTAAAATATGTTATTAAAAAATGACTTTAAAAAATATGTGTGGTTAAAAGTGATTTAAAAAAATATATTATTCATAAATTTGTGTGTAAACAATTTAGGGTTTTTAAAATAGCTTTTGTTTTTATTGTGACCTTTCTTCTGAAAACACTACAATTGTGACAGAAAAACAATATTGAGAGCCCTAGGGCACATCTCTCAATGGCAAATGGGAGGGTTGGTAAGGCTCAGCGTAACGGTGTGTAGGGTTCGAATCCTGAAATATTGAATTTGTGTCTTGTCGTCAACGAGAGTTATCCAAACTTTGAACTTATCATCAAGTCTTTCACCCTAACTTTGGGAGGCATAACCTACGATTAACTTTCTCAATCAATTGCTCAAGACAAGATCGATTGAGGCCTTTAAGGTGTGTGTTACATTTTTTTTTTTTATTATTTTGCAAAACAACATTGAGAGGACGTTTGGGGGAGTTGTACACGAGTCATTTCCTAAAATAATTCTGAATCTATCTTTTTACGTTCCGATCGTGGTGTCATTTCAAAACACTTCACTAATTGTTTGGCAGCTTGTACAGCCATTTATTTTTTGTTTATAAAAAGGTGAAGTCCTCACCTTGGTTCCTCACCTACCCTCTTCTGGATTTTGATGAATGATATAAATCGTGAAATATATTTCAATCATAATTGGTTAGAGATTGAGAATTTGATCACTGATCAAATTTACAAGGAAGTCAAGTCCAAAACTTTGCTTTTAGAACTTAAACTCCTCATCCTGTGAATTGCCAACGAAATTGACGTTATATTCCCTCAGCCTTTTCCGTTGAACTGTGCCTCAGGGGCATGATTTATTTGTTTGTGTTTAGGGTAAAATATGAGCATGTTTGGTTCATGAAAAAATTTTGGTTTTTATGATTTTTTTTTTAATTTATGGATGTATGATTTAAAAATGTTTGAAAGACAAAAATTATAGGCTTAACAAAGATGGATAATTGAGATTGAGTTTGGAAAGTTGTGGTAAAACTTTTCATGAATCAAATAGACTATATATGATTAGTGATTTCGAAAAATGTATGTAGTTAAAAAGTGTCGAATAAAACATCAATCGTCACTGCTACAAAATCGAGAAGATGTCGGGGCTTTATTATACATAAGCCACATTTTAATTAGAATAATTATAGGAAAATATTTTTAAATGACATTGTAATAGGACACACATATATTGAGTGGTGTAAATAATTATCTCACTACTTATTTTTTCATCACACAATGTATGTGTATCATGTCATAATGTTACTTAAAACGTCAATTAAAAATGATTATGTCTCCCTAAAATTATTTTTTTATAATGAACATCTCTAAATTCTTCTTATTTTCTCATATTTAAAAAATCAAGTTTTTATCATAAACCCTCAATTAAGGGCTAGTTTTGTCCCAACCTTTTTTTTTTTTTTTTAAATCGAGTTTTTATCATAAATCCTCAATTAGGGGCTAGTTTTGTTCCAACCTTTAAATTAAAAAAAAAAAAAAAAAAAAAAAAATTATTTCAAATTCATTTTTAACCATTTATAGGACTCAACACTTTTCACATTTTTCAATCAATTTTTATCCAAACATTATCTAAAAAATCCAAAATTCCATAAAAACCTCAAAAAAGGTTAGGACCAAATGGAATCTAAATTTCACATATTGTTTATAGAGACGATTTTTCCTTCAAAATATTTGTTATTAGGATAAAAAAATATTTTTAAATAACGAAAATAAATAACTCATACAAAAATTAAACAAAATATTTGCCCTTCTTTTAACTACGCATTAATAGAATATTTGAATAAAAAAAATGGGACAAAAGATAAAATATATTAATTAATTTAATGTTAAAATTAACAATTTTACGAGAAAGAAAACGTAAACGACGTAAAAGTAAAAGTTAACAAATATTGAAAAAAACTTCAAGCTAAAATGTGATTCAGATGTAAAAAGGGATAATTATATTGACGCCACATTGTTAGTTAACTATATTTCATTTATATTCGTAAGCTTTTCTTATTAAAAAAAAAAAAGATATTCGTCTATTTAAACTCAATGGCTGCCTCCATTTCTCCTCCCCCTCTCTTTGCATTCTTTGATCACTGTATAGAGAAATTGCAGTCTGCAGTTTTTCTCCTTCTCTTTCCACGTTAGCTCCTTGATTCTCTGCTCTGTCCATCCTCATTCGAATTTCGGTATGTTCTAATCCTGGGTTTAGTTTCAGTATTTTTTTTTTCTTTACGTGGGGGTTCAAACTTTAAAGCACTCCTGCATATATAATGTTCGTTTTAGGTGGTCGATTAATGGGTTTAAATAATTCATGCATTTAACTTTGAAGGTCAATGTGACTTTTTTTTTTATTTTTTTATTTTTTTATATGGGTTTGAGGACTTCTGGGGTTTGTTTTTAGTACTTCCATTTTTTAATTTTTTAATTTTCACAAATTAATGCCAGAGAAAGTGATAATTTCTTGGATTTCAAATTCGTGAATGCTTCTAGTTTGATGCTCAACACACAGAATTGATTATGGAATTGCCAATTTGTCCATTTACATTGATTTTTTCAAGGAAATGTGCTAGATTCCTCGCCATGACGACTTGTAGATAGAGTCTAAATCTGAATTTTACACATTTCAGTTACCTACTGAAGATCGAGATGGAATACGAGCATCGTTATGGGCAGATTCAGAGATCAAAATATGATTGTCTTCTATTTGGTTAGTTTCTTTTCGATTAACAACTGGTTTTAAGTTTCAACATTTGGGGAAAATGTAACTGAATCAGAATTCGTAATTTTCCAGATCTTGATGATACTCTTTATCCCCTCAGTGTTGGTCTGGCTACAGCAGTTCTTAAGAACATTCAAGGAAAGAAATGTTTCAATGTGTTCGATAAATTTACGTTATGTTTATATGGTGTCAGGTGTCTGATTTGTTGTGTATATTTTTTACAGATTACATGGTCGAAAAGCTTGGCATAGAAGAGAGCAAAATCGATGACTTGTGTAATCTGCTGTACAAGAATTACGGTACTACAATGGCCGGCCTTAGAGTAAGTCTTTATTCTTGCGAATGTCAATAGCGACACGATTTTGAATGAAGATCATTTACTAAGGGATATTATCTATGCAGGCGATTGGCTACGATTTCGACTATGATGAATATCATAGGTGAGAAACAGAGAAAATCTCCTACTTTGATTTCTTATTTGATTGGTTTGCTTATTTTCAAGTGTCTTGTCATTTTATTGAATCGTGAATTTTCCAATTCTGCAGGTTTGTCCATGGGAGATTACCTTACGAAAATCTGAAACCCGACCCCGTTCTAAGAAGTCTTCTGTTAAGCTTGCCCATTCGGAAAGTTGTAAGTCCTTCGTCACAGAGGTTTTTCCTTTTCAATACTGAAGAGTTCAATTTTATGGTGCTATTCTACCACACTAGGTGTCACACCCTCACCTGGAGGGTGGGGCCGCTCATTATGAGACCGGTCCCACACCAACCTATGTAAGAGGGGCACCCGATGTGGTAGAATGGAGTGGGTAAAGTAACATAATTCTATGTATTCTTACAAATTTTGTTGCGAACCAGATCTTCACTAATGCTGATAAGGTCCACGCCATCGAAGTTCTCCAGAAACTCGGTTTGGAAGACTGTTTTGAAGGGATCATTTGCTTTGAAACACTGAATCCTACACAAAAGGGCACTGTATCTGATGACGAGGATGATATCGAGTTTCTGGGATCGACACAATTTTCTCATCCCCTTAACGCGAGCCCTAAGATTTTCGACATAATCGGACATTTTTCTCAACCTAATGCAGAATCAACAGGATTGCCAAAGACACCAATTGTCTGCAAACCATCAGAATCTGCCATTGAAAAGGCCCTTAAAATTGCCAACATTGATCTACACAGAACAGTAAGATTGCCTTTCTGTTATTAACATTTTTCATTATAAGATGATTCTTAACTACTCGAATGTACTCAAGCTCGTCTTCATGTTATCCTGCAGTTGTTCTTTGAGGATAGCGTCCGAAACATTCAGGCTGGAAAACGCCTAGGCCTAGATACAGTACTCGTAAGTTGCATCGTTCTCTTTGCTGTTTTCATGTTATTTTCCGTTTTCGATTTTTTAAAATATCGAAAACTTGTTCGCTTTCGTGTTTTCGAAAATAAGGAAAACTTTTGTAATGAAAACTCAAATGTCTTTTTGAGTGTTACTGCGTTTTTACTTTTTAGTGTGCAAAACAAGTTTTTGAGAAATAATGTCAAATGAAATAAACACATTTCCCAAAAAAAAAAACACACACACACACACAAAAAAACTAAAAATGAATTCAAAACTGAAACATGAAGATGGTATTATAGACTAAACTCGCTTAAATTTTTACGCAGGTCGGGAAATCTCAGAGAGTAAAAGGAGCAGACTATGCATTCGAAAGCATCCATAATCTGAAGGAAGCATTACCGGAGCTTTGGGAAACCGACAAGGTTGCTGAAGTTAATTACTCCGGCGTTGCAGTCGAGACATCTGTTAGAGCTTAGGTTCTATGTTCATTCATAGTATGGGAGATATCCTTAATTCTGTCACTTTCATTAAATGATGTACATGTTCTATTGCTATCATCAATTAAAATTTAATAACTTTTCTTCAAACATATCTTGAGATTTTAGTATTATTAGGTGCCAACATCTCTGGTCATAATCAATCATAATCAATCAGTTTAATCATATTATTACGACGCTAGAATCCCTTGCAAATTATGCTGATGTTCAATAATTGAGTTTACGCGTGTAATTAGCTAGATGTCAACATTATTTCTTTACGTAGAGAAACGAAACTTGACGTTTAAACTTGAATTTAATACATGGTGGCCAAGATTGTTGGTTTATTATTGAATCAATATTATTGTTATTGGACAGGGCATATTTTTCTAGCAAAGACATCCACACAACAGACATAAATTTTTAGGTTTCATTCAAGAAGATCAATGGGGATTAAGATTCTCCAACCATATATATCATGAAAAATGAAATAGTACATGAAAGGAGAGGGACAAGAACACAACCTTCAAAAAAGAAAGCGACAATACAGCAAATCATACTACATATAAAGGAAGAGTACTTCCCAAAAATAGGTTATAAAACTTTTTCACCTAAATTGACTTTCCTAAAATGAAAGTATAACAATGAACTAGAATACTTTTGATAATTATACTAATATTTTGAAATTAAAAAAATATGCAATATGGGCGTCAAGGCGAAGATCTCAATGAGAAATTTAATACGAACTCATAAGTAGAAGTCAACTATCGTCCCTATAATTACATCAAAGGTTGAAGGTAAAAATTTTAATTTGTACATTTTATTTTTTCACAATATCTCACGATTTCAAATTTTTTTTATTTAAGTCCTACAATGAAATTTATATTTTCTTAACTAAATTTAATTTGGTCCTAAATAATTAATTTCAATTCGAGTTGCTTTTCTTATCAAATTAAAAGAAATAATAAATATCCGAATTTTTTAAGTAAATTTAATTAATTCTGAATAATTTTTGCAACTTCATATTTCGATCAATTTATTTATCATTTAAAATGAATTTTATTTATTTACTTACTTACTCATTTTGTTCATTTATTTATTCGTGTTTAATATTATAGATTTAAATAATCAAAATATGCAAAATATATATTACAGACTTTAACAATTAGTTTAACTGATTTTTTTCAGAGAGAGAGAGAGAGAGGGAGATGTTAGAAAACTCATTCTATTTCATAGGATATGGTCAAACGCGTTTATTTAAAACGTATAAAAATAGTTTTATTTCTAGTAACATGACCCTTCGACAACTAGAGGGAAAATGAAAAGTCACGTTGTATAGGAAATTATTGAATATTTTGATAGTTCGTTTCTATGACTTTTTTTTTTTTTCAATTTCTGTCATTGATCGTGGTTTCACGTTGTAAATTGGTTTATACGGAACTTAACTATTTGATTTTTATTTTTTGATAATTTATTTTGCAAAAAATGACTTTTTTTTTTAGAATGTGTAACTAAAAAGTAGTATGAAAATTTGTAAATGAGTTATGCAAATGGTCATTGAAGTTTATTCTAATAATCTAAAAAGTATATTTTGAAAAGATTAACTACGTATGTAATCATTAAAATTAAATAGTTATGCAAATAGTCATTGAAGTTTTTTTTTTTATAGTAAGTCATTCAAGTTCCTAACTATTATAATTATATCTACTTGGTAAAAAAATGGTCTTCATTAGGTACACTTTATTCAAAACCTCAATTTTTTAAAACTCATTTTCGCCTAAAACATATTTTCTAAATTGGCAAATAGTATTAACGAACTTTTTATTATTCATTTTGGACAAAATACATATTTAAAACAATCCAATTGAATGCAGATTTTTAAAAAGCTCATTTTCCAGATGTTTCTTAGTTCACCTTTCCCTCTTAAAAATCAATTACATTTTCTTTTTAAAAAAATTGTCAATATCACATAAATGTTATTTCTTTAAAAAGAAAATTGAAGAGGATAAAATGGGAGCGTTAATCGATTTATTTTTCTTTTCCTTTTTATTTTAATAAATTTGAGCGTATATCACAAATATATCTATTTTTTATTTATTACAAATTTTATTAAAAAGTAATTTTGTTTTCCTATTTTAAGTTTTAAATCAATTTAAATTACAATGTTTAATGAAATTTCTTGAAATTATAAACATATGAATCGTAAAAAATGAAAAATAAAAATTATGGTACGTGTAATTGTACATTTTTTTGTAATTAAATGTCTACATTTGTTTCTCATTTTAATTAAATATTCGTTTCATATGTTAACATATAAATTCAACACATGTGAGTAAAAATGATCGTATATCATACGGGTGTAACACTAATGCCTTCACTCTATTAAAATTAATAGACAAATACATGTGTCACCTTACAGATGAATAGCAAGTCAAATTTTTGTTGTCTGACTGATAGAATTTGCTGCCCTATTGCGTAAAAAAATGGGTAGCAACTTTCCCAAATTTTTTTGACAGAGATTGGACCTCACTGACTTTTGTGCATTCGTATATAAACAACAAAAAATTGTTTCCGAACATAGGCGCTATATTATAAGCCTCTAAAGTTGGACAATCCATATTTGTTAATCTGTACCAGTACACTGAGCTGGCAAAGTAAATCTTGCGATCCATACTCTTGAAAGCATCGCAGATCTCAACCCTCAAATGTGAGTGAGTCAATAATTTAATTACCCTCACGATAGAGTCTGCATCCGTGGAATTGATCATAATACTTCAATTCTGTCATTTTTGCCATAATAATGGGAAGGATTTTTTATTCTGTATAATCGGATTAACATCAAAATCGTGATTGAAGTATTACTCATGATGATTCACAATCATTTAGGGCACCTGGCATTTTGTTGGTACATCATTACATCTTTTTACATTTTTTAAGGTATGAAAGAAAAAATTAATAAATGGAAATTTGCAGTAGAGGTCCCAAAATTTTCAAAAATATATTGGTAGGTTCTAAACCTTTTAATAAATGTGCGTCCAAAGGATCTTTGAACGGTTTCCGTTCAAGAGACCGTCAGTTAATCAACAATAAAATATCCGACCAATACTTGACCAATTTTAATAATAGCGAAATATTCCTTTCACAATTTTTATTTAAAAAAATTAAAAAAAAATTATTTAAAACGAATAAAATATGAGAAAAAAGTATAAAAAGTGGATATAGGTGTTAAAAATTAGAAAGTATGAATTTTGGCAGCATATAATATCTTAAAGGCTAGGGACCTATACCAAAATTTTCTCAAATATAAATGAGAAACCTAATATTAAAGTAGAAAACAAAATTGATAGGCAACTTTGAATATGATTGGAGTTCAATTATTGACAAACAATAATTCATATGATAAACGTAAGAATTAGCATTACTCTGATAGATAATCTAATCATTAAAGATAATCATCCAGACAACCTCATGCATATCATCTTAAATCGAAAAACAAGAGTTCCAAGCACGCATAAAAGTCCAAACATTATTACAATAATGTCCAACTCAATTGATAGCATCCAGACGAACCAGATGCAGAAGGCCAAATGTGGTGCTAAACCAGATAAAACACACTTAAGGTCCAACACGAGCTCGATTTCAATACGTTCCGAAGCTAAATATGGCATAATATAGCTCCAATTCACAAAAAGATACGACTTAAAAATCTACTAAAAACAAAAGAGGTCGTATCTTACGGGAGAGTTCACTTAGACTTCATCTAAGTTTATGCCTTCAAATACCTAGCGAAAGCGTTTGAATTATAAATGATGCTCATAGAATACTTTCATATAAATTTATTACACAAGATTTCGTTATAGCATCCCAAAGTTGGCCACACAAAACTGTCTTTCCGTATCGTATGATGAGGAGCCAACTTTGAAAATTCACCAAGGGTTGTACGTTAATCAAATCAACAAACGAAGTTCAGATTCTTGAAGTTCATTTCGAGTGCTTATCCATACATACAACATATACATTTATCGAATGTCAGAAGTTGTTAAACGAGTCCCCTAAAGAGAGACGTTTAATCACATTTTCGTAACTTTTCGTTTCCAAAATAATTTCTTTCATAAAATTTCATAGAAATTAAATAAATTCTAAAAAAGCATTTATTTTGTGATTATAAGAGCATCTTCAATAGATTTTTTATATTTAAAAAACATATTCTACATAATGGAGAGCATCTTTAAATTTAAATAATATATTTTTTTTACAAGCTCCAACAAACTGTTTATTTTTTGCTCTTTATTTTATATTTTCATAAAAATGTTTCTTGTCTTTCTTTATTGTTAGTTAATACTAGTATTACACCCCTACGATATATGATCATTTGTTACTCACATATATTGAATTTATATGTTAACTTTATGAAATGGACATTTAATTAAAAATGAGAAACGAAGGAAGACAATTAATTACAAAAAGGTACATTACACATATGTTAATTTTTTTTTTACAGTTCGTATGTTTATCGTTTAAGGAATTTCTTTAAATATTGTAATTTGAATTGATTTAAAGCTTAAAATGTAAAACAAAAATTACATTTAAATAGAATTTTTAATAAGTAAAAAAATATATATATATCTGTGATATACGTTCAGAATTTTATTAAAATGAAAAGAAAAAAAAAAAGAAAAATAGATTGATAAACGTTCTTATTTCATCCTCTTTCATTTTTTTATTTTTTAAATAAAAATATTTATGTGATATTGACAAAGTTTTTTATTTTTATGAATTTAAAAAAAATTATAATTAATTTTCAAGAGGGGAAGATGGACCCATAAGGTTGATGTCCCCCCTCTTGTAATTGATTTTGTATATTAATAAAATTTTATCCTAAACTGGGATTTTCGAGCTATGATAATTCTCTCAAAAAAAATCATAATAATAAAAGGGAAGACGGACCAAGAAATTTCTAGACCTGAAAAATGCAGCTATTTAAAAATATGCATTCAATTTGACTATTTTAAATTTGAATTTTGCCTAAAATGAATAATAAATAGTGAATTAATACTACTAAATGTCATTTTAGGAAATGTGTTTTAGACATGAAAATGCGCTAATACCTGTTTTTGGGAAGTGCTCTCCCATTATATATTACGTTTTTCTCTTATAAGAATATTTAGTCCTTGTTTGAGTTCTCATTATCCAAAATTAATCATTTAGATCAAATTAAATTTAGATAAAAAAATGATAGGTATCATTTTAGGACTTAAATGAGCTAAATTAAAAAGATTGGAAGTTGAAAAAAGTCAAAAGTAAAAGTAAAACTTTTACATTTAGTATTTAAAACGATTTTACAAATGATATGTTTAGAATTTACTCTCATTTCTTAGTTTGTATTAAACTTCTCTTTGAAATCTTGGATTTTACACCTTTATTATATATTTTTCAACTTCAAAATAATACAATAATTATCAACAGAAAAAAAATCTGTATTTTGACTTTTATAGATTTTTTTTTTCAAATCCATAAATCATTTATTACATTCATTAATTGAATTTTCCTAATTAATGTATTAAAATAAATTGATAAAAAAAAAATCTCTAAAATGGTAGGTGAAAATGGGCTAGAAACTATGTGTTTAAAATGGTGATGGTTATCTTCTTCTTCTTATTATATATGTATAGATTAAATGAGATAAATTAAAAAGATTGAATTTTGGAAAAAGTAAAAAGTATAAGTAAAACATTTACATTTAGTATTTAAAACAATTTTACAAATGATATGTGAGTTTGCTCTCATTTCTTTATTTGTATTAAATTTCTCGTTGAAATCTTGGATTTGACACCCATATTAAATATTTTTCGACTTCAAAATAATGCAATAATTATCAAAAGAAAAAAAAATCTATAATTTGACTTTTTATAGATATTTTTTTCACAAATCCATAAATCATTTATTATATGCATTAATTGAACTTTCCTAATTCATGTATTAAAATAAATTGATAAAAATAAAAAATTTCTAAAATGGCAGGTGAAAATGAACGGAAAACTATGTGCGTAAAATGGTGACGGTTATCCTATTATTATATATGTATGTATAGATTAAACAAATATTTCATTTCATATTTACTTTAACATTACAAATTAAATACATGTGGTCATATATTTAAATGAATGTAGAAAATTAAGCAACATGAAATATTAGTTTTAATTAAATTTTAATGAATGTACATCGCAAATACATTTAACTTTATATGCTAAGAAATCATCTATGCTTCTCGATTTATATATTTAAATAAATGACTATTTGTTTCAATACTTTTTATGAATTTTTATTAAATTCATTAAAAATGCAAATTTAGTAATTTTGTAATGGTATAGCATATTTGATGTAATATTATATGTTCAAATATTGATGCGTGTGAAATGTATTAATATATTTTTTCATAACTTCTACATTTGACTCTCGTATTGAACATATTTTTCAATTTCTTTCAAGAATATCAATCACAATGATTAGAAAATAAGTAAACAAAATATTTGAATTTAACCAATAAAACTTTATTTACTAAAATAAGTAGTCAAAATAATAATTTGAAAATCTCGCAATTATCATGATACCACAACCGAGTGAAGTTGGAGAACACAAAATTATACCGAAAATCTTATACCCTATAATTTTTAAAAAATTTATTAAAATTAAGAATGATTAAAAAATATTAATCATTCTATTGATATTATTAATTAAAAAGAAATCAAAGTATTAATTATTCAATATTAGTCTTCGTTCAATAAATTTTTATATAAGTTATTTATAAGTTGTAAATTTTTTCAATCACATATATATTTCAAAAAATATGATTTTTATTATTAAAAATAACAATTGATTTGACCATTAATAATTAAACCACAATTTTTATATTAATGGCTACACATAGAATTTATAATATTAAGAACAACAAATAATTAAAAATAATAATAATAATAATAATAATAATAATAATAATAATAATAATTAAATGATAGTTTTAATATTGATAACTAAAAATATTAATTGAACTCATTAAGTATTAGTGTTAATAATAAAATTAAAATTGATTAAAAAAATATCAACCATTATTTAGTATTTACCATAATATTAGTACTTGTGTGTGTGTGTGTGTGAAGGCAATAAATGCGTTCACATTTATCCAGATTTTGCATTCACATTTGACATATATCCATTTTGCATTCACACTAATCCACTTTGCATTCACTTATGAAAACTTACTATTTATAGAAACTGAAAATGGAAGGAAAAATGGTCAAAAATTGTTTTTAGGAAGTGTCTTACTGCCTTACTTTTATATGTAGTATGATGATATGATATGATTTATTTTTTTAAAGGTGAATGACCAATGATATTAATTACTCTCTCCGTTTCGTGAAGATATACTTGCTCTCATTTTCATATAAATTAAGAAAATGTCAATTAATGTAGTTGAAAATATAAATTTTTCTTATATTTTATTAATATGTCCCTACATTAAATAACGTAATAAATATGATTATTTTATATTTGTTGATAACAATGAATATTAAATAAGGATATATTAGAAAACCTAAAAATATGTTGACTTTCAATAAGGAAAGTGACTTATAATTTGAGACGGGCAAATAAGGAATACAAGCATATCTTTACGGGACATAAGGAGTATATAATAAAGAAAGCTAATGTCGGAACATTGAAAATTGAAACTTTTTGAATGCATTTAATAATAGAGAGTTTGTTTAGCTCTCCAAATTTGGAGAGTAATTTGGAGAGCCAAACAAACCCTCTAAATTAAAATTTAAAGTAAAAAGTCTATTGGAATGAAATTTTAAGGATTGACTGTAAAAAATAAAGAGTATCTCAAATTTAAAGAGCCTGTTGAATATGCTCTCAGTAAATAGAGGCATCATAATTTTTCAGGGCATTACAGAATCGAGGGAAGTATGACTCTTTGAGCCATGCATTATAATTTATACCTTAAAGGCCTATATAGCCATGTCTAGAATGCATAAAAGCCCCAACTATTCTGTTACAAATAATAAAGTGTCATTCAATTCAAGAAAATCACCAAAACTTCTCAAAAAATCTCCCACAACTACAATAAGACTGTGTTTGATAGTGATGGTGAAATTTGGGTGGAAAGAAAATGAATTCCAAGAAATTGAATTCCTAGGAATTGGAAGTTTAATGTGTTTGATTAGTTAAATTTTTTAGGTGGAAAAAGTAGAGAATTTTTCAACTTTTATCGTTTGATTGAGATTATTTTTCATGGAAAATAAAGTAAAATTTATCTATTTTAATAAAAAAAAATTAATTTTTACACATTTGTACTTAATAATAATAATGTTAATTTTTAGAAAAAAATAAAATCAATTAACAACAACAAAAAATGGTATAAAATTTTCCATGAAAAATAAAACCTCCTCCCCCCTTGGAAAACGAATTCATTCAAAACAAGGAAAATACCAAATTTCGAAACAAGTGAAAAAATGAATTCCATGAAAAACTTAGACAACCAAACAGCGCAAAGTTAAAAAATTATATAAAAAATCATATTTTCCATGAAATTCAATGTGTATCAAACGCACCCTAACTAAATTAAGCCTGAAAGAGGAATCAACTACTGATGAAATTCTTCATCGACTACTATTTTACAAATTCAAAAATAAGTTTTAAATGCTAGTACTGGTTTGTTTGACGGTTATTTAAATTGAAGAGAAAATATTTATTTGAATTTTTTAGGTAAAATGTGTGGTTAAAAATTGAAGAGAAAAAATGTGTGTGATTAAAAAGTAATTTAAAAAATTGTGTAATTTAAATTTTAATTTAAACCATACATGCCGAACAGAGGTTATGGATTATGAGAGATTTTAAAGTCGTGATAATCTATACACTAGCCCTTGTATGATTTGGCTAAGAAGGAGGATAAACAACACTGAAATCAAAATAAGTAAAGAATTTCAGACTATATATTTTATGGAATCGACACCTCTTATTAACTTTTCAAAACTACACATCTTATCTATTCTATCTAGAGGTGGCAAACGGGTCGAGCCGCTCGTCGGCTCGTTGGCTCGGCTCGCGAAAACACGAGCCGAGGGCGGCTCGGCTCGTCAAACGGACGAGCTCGTGGGCGAGCCAATCATTTTAGTTGAACCACGAGCCGAGCTCGGCTCGACTCGTGGTTCAACGAGCGGCTCGTTGGCACGAGCCACGAGCTCGTGCCAACGAGCTCAACGAGCCGGCGAGCCGAGCGGCTCACCGGCTCGTGTAAAAAAAAAAAAAAAAATTTAAACGTCGTTTTTTTACGTTGAAAATTAAAAAAAAACATTGTATTTTTACTTATTAAGTTATTAATAATTTATTTAATACATAACTTATTAATATTATACTTATATTTATACTTATTAGTATTCAAGATTTCAAATATTTTAGTTATCGAAGATTGTCGACTAAATAAATAAACTTAAGACGGTAAGACAAGATTGTTTTTTTTTAAAAAAAAAAAAAAATGGTAAGAGAGGTTTTTTTTTTAAAAAAAAAAAAAAAAACCCCGAGCTAAACGAGTCGAGCTCGGCTCGGCCCACGAGCTCGCAGCTCGTTTATAAACAGATTTACAAATAACATATTTTTTTAAAGGGGAATATCGGTAAATAGGTATGGCAACCAAAATATTTTGAGATATAGACTTTGACCAAAAAAGAGATTTTTAAATTAAATCAAAAAGGAAATTAATGATCAAATTACACAAGTGTCCCCCTCTTCAATATACCCTAATTCCAAACATTCTGTCATTTTCTCTCACCATCACCGACCTTCCTCTCTTCCTGCTCTTCTTCCTCCCTCCATTGTGAAAAAAAATTCAAAAATTAACGGGTCTCTTCAACTCGTTTTAGCATCCAAGCGACGCCACCATCTCTGTGAAAGGATTCATCGACAACAATCTCTTCCAAACAAGAAACAAGAAGACTGTAAGTGCTCATTTCCATATCCTTTTTCTTCTTTTTGTGTTTTATCAACAGCTGAAACTTCACCATCATCGACTGTACTTTTATCAACAATATGCGTAACCAGTTTCTGATTTTAAAATATATGCTGTAATGCCCTCAATTTGATTGCACTGAAAAAAAATTCTCGATGCTATTTGGTTGATTTTTTGGGGGGGATTGTTTGAATATAGCTTAACCCTGACGTAAAGACAGATGGACGATGACCATTGTCTTAATCTGCATCAAATTTCGTTGGTAAGCCCACACATCAGGAGTATGAATGATAATACTCGATCACTCTCCATCAACTTTAACAAGTTTAGGCAGCCGTAGCAACTGTATGAAAAAGATGCATGTCTTGTAATCTAAACTTATGCGAGATAGTCAGTTTTTGGCACAGAAATTTTTTGTGCCTTTGTTTTTAGTGAATCTTTTGCTGGATAAATAGATTGAAATTTGGTTTTCCCATATATATCTGGATATTTCTCGAAATTGATAAGTTTATATAATTCTCCTGTTGAATTGATCATCCTCTTATTGCTTTTGGTGGGTGGATTGGAGAGCAGTTGGTTCAAAATAATTTCATTTAAGAAATGAATCTCAATCATTCTTGAAAGGTTAATTTCATAAATGGCCACTAAAATTTGCAGTCAGTGTTACGCTGGTCATTGAGATTAATTTATTCATCAATGAACTTAACAAAATATTTTATTCAAACCATCAACTCAATTTGACGCCATTTTTGAGTGTCTGTGTGCCAATTGGCCCAATTCTTAGGACTAACTAAGCTCCTATTTAGGATACATTATTTAAACTCTCTTCCTATTTGGTTGATTTTTTGGGGGGGGGGGGGGATTGTTTGAATATAGCTTAACCCTGACTTAAAGACAGAGGTGGGGATCAAAAATGAATAAGTAAACAGGTATGCCATAGCCAGTATGAGTATGTCAATACTCAGTAGACCCTCAGTTATGTGTGATTGTGAAGCAGAAGTGTGAGCAACAACACAGTTTGAATGTATCTGTATCTAAGTTGTCATAATTTTTGGGTATGTTGTGACTTATTTTTTGGTTGATGTATCTGTATTCAATTGCTGAGAGTTCTGCTACATTTTGCCATGATGGGTATGTTACAATTTTGTTTTGTTCAGCTGCTTCAGAAATGAAATTGGGTAGGGATTATTGAATTTGTTCCTGCTTCCAATCCAACATATCTACACTGTCATGATAATTTTCAAAAACACCGGGATTGCAGCAATTAAATTAGAGAGTCTGCGATGCAGTCTGTCATAATCCTCCTCCTCCACATATATCTCATTAAGAGCTTCATTCACAGCAGACACATTATTGCTCTAAACTGCAACCATGTATGGCTTAACAAGATGCAGGTGGCCCCCCTCAAATGTAGAAATGTGTTGTGGGGTTACTATAATCTGATTAGAGGTTTAGTGTGAATTTGTACCAAATTGGGTATTCTATCGTAGAAATTAATCTTTTTAGCAATTGTTTGAAGTATTTAGGATCTACATATTCTATTTGGATGTATGATCCACAGCTAAGTCTATTATTGAATTATGTAATGTTGTACGATATAATCAACCTTTCCTCGCTTTGTCTTTGCAGATAGGCTTTCAATGGAGTATGTTGTTGATGTGAAAGACAGAGTTCGAGGCAAAATAAGTAATAGATGTAGGCTTCAGATTGTAACTGAGGTGTATTATAGTTTGGATGCTAAGCATAAAGAGCAATTTAGGGACTTGACCTGATTGTGGAGTCTTCACAGTGAAGTTCATCTTTGGAGGGGAATTCGACCCTTAGAATGTGTATTACTGATTTCAACATACTATTCTTCAATAGTTTTTTTGAGATGTGAAGTTGTTTTATGTGAAGTTGTTTTTGTAAAGTCGATTTTTGTGTATAGGTGCTTTTCAGTGTACAGGTTACGGTTTATGGATTTGATTTTGAGATGTGAATGGCTAGTCAATTTTCGTTAAGTTTAAGTTGTTATTTATACAGGTTATTAGAAGAATGCTAAAGTAGAAAGGATAGCGGCATGCATGCCGTTCTAGTTCTGTCGTAACGGCATGCATGTCGTTATGCCTTTAAATGCAACCGGACAGGTTTCAAATTATGTATTTACGATATGTATGTACTTCTGGACATTTGGATGTGGTTTTCGGATGTCGGAGTAGAAGAATGCTCAAGTAGAAAGGATAGCGGCACGCATGCCGTTCTAGTTATGTCGTAACGGCATGGTTGTTGTTATGCCTTTACATGCAGCCGGACATGTTTCAAGTTATGTAGTCACGATATTTATGTACTTCTGAACATTTGGATGTGGTTTTTGGGTGTAGGATTAGAAGAATGCTTAAGTATAAACGATAGCGGCAGGCATGCCGTTCTAGTTATGCCGTAAAGACAAGGTTGCCGTTATTACTTTACATGCAGCCGGACAGGTTTCAAGTTATGGAGTCACGATATTTATGTAATTCTGGATGTTTGGATGTGGTTTTTGGGTGTAGGATTAGAAGAATGCTTAAGGAGAAAGGATAGCGGCAGGAATTCCGTTCTACTTATGTCGTAAAGACAAGGTTGACGTTATTACTTTACATGCAGCCGGACATGTTTCAAGTTATGGAGTCACGATATTTATGTAATTCTAGACATTTGGATGTGGTTTTCGAGTGTCGGATTAGAAGAACTTTCAAGAAGAAAGGATAGCGGCATGCATGCCATTCTAGTTCTGACGTAACGGCAGGGTTGCCGTTATGCCTTTAAATGCAACCGAATGGGTTTTTACTTGTGTAGTTACGACATTTACGTACTTTTGGACATATGGATGTGATTTTTGGATGTCGGAGTAGAAGAATGTTCAAGAAGAAAGGATAGCGGCATGCCTGCCGTTCTAGTTCTGCCGTAAGGCAGGGTTGCCGTAATGACTTTAAATGCAACCGAATAGGTTTTTACTTGTGTAGTTACGACATTTACGAACTTTTGGACATATGGATGTGATTTGTGGATGTTGGAGTAGAAGAATGCTCAAGTAGAAAGGTAACTAGTCTATTGTATCTAATTCATCATAAACACAACATGCATCCTTTAAGTTACTTGATTTATTTTATTATGAAATCTTAAAAACGAAGCATCATTAGTGTCATTATAACAACTAATACTTTAATTTTGTCTGTTTTCGAATGTTAACATATATGGGGATCGATTAAAGCATTAAATTAGTAAGGTATGATTATAACGACACGTACGCCGCTCTATTGTTCCCATAACGGCATTTCTGCCGTTATGGATATAAACTGTTCGGAACGACATGAAAATGAATACACGGGCTTGTTAGAGTCATATTATAAAAAATAACACGTTTAGGACTGATACAAATGGATGACAAGTCCCGTTATGGCCATAACGGCAGTATGCCGCTTTATTGTACCCGTAACGGCTTTTGTGCCGTTATTGGCCTAAACTCTTCCGAACGACATAGAAATGGATACACAGACTTGTTAGACTGATTTTCTAAAAAATTAAGACATTCTGTGCCGATGCAAATGACTGCAAGTCCGGTTTATGAACATAACGGCACGTTTGCCGTTTTAGTGATTGGATAACGGCATCTGTGCCGTTATGCTGACAGATTATAACCAAAACTTGAAGAAAAGATCTGTTAACTACCTGTTACGATATTTATCTGCTACAACGTTAAAAAAGAATTTATCTCCCTGTTACATGTAGAGATGAGGTGTGCTGATCAAAATGAGTGACAAGTATAAAATTATGAGTATAACGGCAGTATGCCGCTTTAGTGTACCCGTAACGACTTTTGTACCGTTATTGGCCTAAACTCTTCCGAACGACATAGAAATGGATACACAGACTTGTTAGACTGATTTTCTAAAAAATTAAGACATTCCGTGCTGATGCAAATGACTGCAAGTCCGGTTTATGAACATAACAGCACGTTTGCCGTTTTAGTGATTGGATAACGGCATCTGTGCTGTTATGCTGACAGATTATAACCAAAACTTGAAGAAAAGATCTGTTAACTACCTGTTACGATATTTATCTGCTACAACGTTAAAAAAAAATTATCTCCCTGTTACATGTAGAGATGAGGTGTGCTGATCAAAATGATTGACAAGTATAAAATTATGAGTATAACGACAGTATGCCGCTTTAGTGTACTCGTAACGGCTTTTGTGCCGTTATTGGCCTAAACTCTTCCGAACGACATAGAAATGGATACACAGACTTGTTAGACTGATTTTCTAAAAAATTAAGACATTTTGTGCTGATGCAAATGACTGCAAGTCCGATTTATGAACATAACGACACGTTTGCCGTTTTAGTGATTGGATAACGACATCTGTGCCGTTATGCTGACAGATTATAACCAAAACTTGAAGAAAAGATCTGTTAACTACCTGTTACGATATTTATATACTACAACATGCATAACAGTAAAATTCACAGTTTCAACAATACTAAAATATATTAAAAACTTGAAATGCAAATTACATATTTTATCAAAAGGATGTTCAATTACTACATAAAGTGCATCCATCTCTATGGAGCCGATAAAGGATTTGTACAAGAATAGGAGTCACATTTGCTGGACCATTGTCTATATGCCTCCATGTCCACCCACCGCATTCTTTCTCCACAAACTCAACAAAATAACAAACTGATATCCACACCTTGTCCAACACATCCATCACTGCAATTCAACATAAAACAAATATATTTCAATTTATTATATCATAAAGTACTACACTATACATGTCAAAGTGCAAAAAAATAAAATTTTCACTCAATACATGAAGAATGCTAACTATTAACATATGTCTAATTGTACTAAATTAGTCACATTTTCAAAGCCAATTATCACAATCAATGCTAGGTATATGGTGTCAGTCAAAAATTAGATAACGACATGCGTGCCGTTATAGATCAAAGATAACGGCAAATATGACGTTATGACAAATTCTTAAACAAATGCATATATCAGCAACATTTTTGTAAACCCTGGATGTTATATACATACTGACAGTGAAAAAAAAAAAGATAACGGCATGAGTGCCGTTATACATCACAGATAACGGCATGCATGACGTTATGGCAAATTCGTAAACAAATACATAAATCAGCACTGTATAATACACCAGAACAAAAAATGTAGCAAAAAAATTATAGGAAATGATTTTAATGTGTACCTTTTTTCTTCTCCAATTGCAAATCTAAAATGTGGATTATTTAACAATTTCACAAACCACTCTAACTTCAATGGGCAAAAGAGGATGACAAATAAGAATATTGTTGGATTTCTATGTAGAACAAGTGCAATGGAAGAGAGAGAGAGATGAGAGAATGACTGATTGTTGTTGTAGAGAAGAAAGAATGGGTATGAATCGGTTGGGTGGAAAAAATTAGGGCTTGTTTGATTGTAATTTTGGGTATCAAGATCATTTGACAAGTATGAGTATTTTGGACATTGTTTAATATCTTTTGTATTTTATTTATTGAATAAATCTATTTGACAAAACATTGTGGAAGAACATCTATTTTACTAAACTTATGCTTTGACACATCTTTTTAACTTAAAACCCCTTTTTTAAATCATCACTTTTTAATTATACACATTTTTCAAGATTCTACAAAACATTTTTCAAACACTCTACAAACATGTAGAAAACATCATATTATTCGTTAATAAATAAATAAATAAAATAAAATTAACTTTTACCAAAACAGAGGTTAATGATTGGTTGGAGGCATCTGACAAATGGATAAGAAAATCCTAAATAATCTGGAATCTTCATTAAGCAGCTTAGCGAATTTCACTGCTCGTCAAACAATGGAATACTAGTTTTCACATAACAATGGCTGCTGTGATACGTGTCCCTTTCCCCAATCCAATTTCAGCTGCCACCCATAAATGTGTACACTCCATTAGTCGCACTAGACTTCCAGATTTCTCTTTGAAAGCCAAGAATTTGAGGAGATATTCAGCGGTGGCGATGGCTGATTTAAATAAAAGCACTGTTCTCGTTACAGGAGCTGGTGGAAGAACTGGTAAAAAACTTATAAAATTTCCATCTATTTCCTAGTGAATTATCTATATATTTGTGGCATTCCATTGTTGAATTGTTTTTAATTGGACGTTTGGTTTATTCGGTACATTTGGAACATAATGTTTATTTTATCAACAATAGTAGGTAAAGAGATTTTGATTTGCAATCAACGTTATTCTTTGTTGGTATTACTGAAAGTTAATTGCCTGCCGTAACATTCCAGAATTCAATTTATTGTCTGAGGCTAACATTGTCAGGTTGTGATTATTTGAATCTGAATCAAGTCCATTGTAGGCTCATATGTGTTACCTTAGGAGTTAGTGCGGCTCAATGGATAGTAGAAAAATTTCACTGTTACATCAGTTTTGTTAAATTTACAGTTATTTGGAATGGGAACAGGACAAGTAGTTCAAGAATCAAGATTACATGTCCAAAATCCTACCAACATTCTTATACATTGCTCGATCACTGCAGGCCAAATTGTTTATAAGAAACTGAAGGAGAGGTCAGACCAGTATGCTGGTAGAGGATTGGTAAGAACTCAGGAGAGCAAGGAAAAGATTGGCGGATCAGATGATGTTTACATTGGGGATATAAGGACAGCAGAGAGCATTGCTCCAGCAATCCAAGGTATTGATGCTCTCATAATTCTGACAAGTGCGGTGCCAAAGATGAAACCTGGGTTTGACCCAGCAAAAGATGGCAGGCCTGAATTCTATTTTGAAGATGGAGCGAACCCTGAACAGGTATCTATTGTGGCTGTTACTGAATCCTTCTCATTTAGGGTTCCTTGTGCCAGATACTATCTTATTTTAGCTTTTCTTTTCTAGGTTGACTGGATTGGGCAAAAGAATCAGATAGATGCTGGTGAGAATTTGTATTTGTATACGGTTTCTAATAGCTTCTCTTTCGTACCATTATATTAAAATTTGTAATATATATATATGTTAAACAGCCAAAGCTGCAGGAGTGAAGCAAATTGTATTGGTTGGATCAATGGGAGGAACAGATCTAAACAATCCCCTAAACAGCTTGGGAAATGGAAACATATTGGTATTTGCATCTTTCTCTTTTGCCCTTTATGTTCCCTCTCACCTTTGATATACTGCCTATCTCATGTGACGTGGGATTGTGTTCGGCTTCCTTCATTTCAATCGTTCAACTTACTTTTTACTTTTGGCATTTTTTTCATAATTGTTCAACCTTCCTGTGGTAGTTTAGACTTGCAGAGAGTGATGGATAATTCTTGAACTGCATCTCATGCAAACCAAGAAATCTGAGAGAAAAAAAAATCCGGTTTTCTCGTGATTGTTTAAACTTGAAAGGAAAAGACAGGTGAAAAACCTTGCTTATTTGTACATACTCACTTCTTATTAACATCATGCGGCTACATCTTAAATGCAAGTGGAAACTCCAGTGTAAAATAATAAGCAGAAATGTCGTTATGAGGGCCTGTTGAATATCACTACTGTGCATTTTCATTTAAAAGGTTCACTAAATACTAACTGATATTTGGAGTACAGGTATGGAAGAGAAAGGCAGAACAATATTTAGCTGACTCCGGGATTCCATACACCATTATTAGGTATGCCCATAATTAACTTCTACCCCTACTAAAGATTATACATGTGCAGCTCTGCTCATGTTTTTGTATGCAAAAATAGGATGCAAGTAATTACAAGTATATTTTACCTCAGTGTCTTAGGATGCAATATTAGTTTCTTAATCTTTTCGATAAATCTGCAGCAATACCCAGGAACTTGGATAGAACTATCATAGAAGGCAGGAAATAGTATGCTAGGATCTTTGTTCATGGGTATATGGCTATATGAGAAGTATATTAATTAACCTAACAGGATATGATTTATTTATCAGTAATATGCATCAATATTTCAACTTTGTGATGTAATGCATTGATTAATATTAGGTTGGATGAAATGGAAAAATTGTACAAGGGTTCTTGGAACACATTTAAAGAGCATGTCGTAGAGAAGTGTTACAAGACTAGATGTGCTATGTGTTAGTGTGTGGTGGTTATCAATATGTAAAATGTCTATAAGATGGAAATAGCATAAATGAGGGCATTAGGATGACTATCTGGTCATACTATAATCAAAAGTGGAGATGAAATCAATTGAAGTTTAAATAGAATGCGAGTTACCTGTTCGGGATATGTTGGTTACATTTGGTGTGCCGAATTAGATCGTCTAAGAAATTCAACGTAAAGTTGTAATGAATGGTAGTACTAGGTAGATGGTATTATGGTGGATTACGGTGAATATTATTTTTTCATTTTTCATTTAAGCTGTTGAAAATTTTGGGTCTCTAACACTCAAAACCGGGCTCATTTAGCACTCCAAAACCGACAGAAAACCTCAAGCTCGACCCACAATAACATTGCCTCGGTTGCTCCAATGTTACTAGTTCAAGGAGATGAACGATATCACAAAGGGGGAAAGGAAGAAAAAGATAGGCAATGGAAGACACAAAAGAGTTCCATGTTGGCTGTGCAAACTCCCTCTCTTTCTCTATCAATTCAAACTCTACTTGCCAAATGAGACTTAGGTAGGTTATATAACTAATTGTGCTAGGTCAAAAACACATGGGCCATTTCACCGAGCAGTGCCCAATACACAACCAACAAAATGAGCCAACAAACTAAGTCCAAAGACCAGACACAATAAGACCACCACAATTGAGCCTTTTCAAGTGGGCCATTATCAAGTCGAGCAATCCATTTGGTGTCGATATAATCTCACAACCATTTTAACATCCTCGCCCGAATTTATTGGGTATCAAAAAACCCAACACAAGCAATAGTCATTTGCACCATCACTCGCACGAGATAATTCAGAGACTGGTTTCGATCGGATAAGAAAAAATATTGTTTTACGTTCTTTTGAATGACAAATCAATATTATATAACTTAATCCACCATAATACCTTTTGCCTAGTAATATCCATTATATTTATACTGGAAGCTCCAATTTTCAAGACCGATTCAATCCTTCAAACACGTTAAAAAGGAAACAGCAAAACTAAAATTAAAACGGGCTATCTGGGATGTAGGCTGGATGGACGAATTGGAAAAAGGATTTATCAACTCAGAAGTTATTGAAAGTAGGAACTTTTAGACTATTGTTGTGCTTTGTCAGCTAATGCATCATCCTAGTCTGCATGACTGCATCAACATATAAAAAATGCTCATACTTGCTGATTTTATTGTAGAACTACACCAGTTATTTTTCTTTTACTCAACTTGATTTTATTAAGAACTAATGTTCTGAGTTATTTTCATGCGAGTGGACTTCTTTTGTTTCCAGGACAAAAGAATCTTAATTTCCTTTAAACTAATGTTGCTGCTATATAATTGCAAACTGACGTAGGAAAACAAGTGACAAAGATATAACAATGTTGAATTATTCTTTTCTTTGACTGAGCTTCCTGATTTTTTAATCCTATAATGTCAAATTGTTAAAATTGATTTATCATGGTTTTACAGTGATTTGATTATGCTCAATTCAGACTCGCTGAGATTCCCTGTGTGTTCCAACTTTCAGTTCTTTACTTTTCGTTTGTTGGTTGGTATAGGGCTGGTGGCTTGCAAGACAAAGAAGGTGGTATAAGAGAACTGCTTGTTGGAAAAGATGACGAACTTCTTAAGACTGAAACGAGGACTATTGCCAGAGCAGATGTTGCGGAAGTCTGCATTCAGGTAAAGTGTTTATTTATCCAGGTTTCTGGTAAATTTCTACATGTAAGGTTGCTTAATCTCAGTTCTTGCATTAAAGTTTTTTCTTCACGTGGGATCTTTTGAACAGGCGCTCAACTTTGAAGAGGCGAAATTTAAAGCGTTCGACCTGGCTTCGAAACCCGAGGGAACTGGCACACCAACGAAGGATTTCAAGGCTCTATTTTCTTGTATCACTACTCGTTTTTGATTAATTATTATTGTGGAAGTTATCATCTATTTCTTCTTCCATGGCCTGAGTTTTTCTTGTTCAAGTCAGTGACAACATATTGGAAGCGATTAGATAAGAATTAGTATGATTTTGTGACCAAGAGAATGCAATTGATGTGTTGCAATCTGTTTGACAGATTGTTTTTAAACGGTTGCTGAATATTGTTTAAATAGGACGTATCAATATGTCTCCGATCCATTTCTTTTAAAAGTAAAAAATGGTGGGGAATCTTTGACTAGTTGAAATTGTTATTATTATTTTTTTTTTAAAGAAAAAAATAGTTTAATGAAAAATTGTCATGTGACCGTTTATAAACAAAATTTATAAAAAAACTTTTACCGAACGAAAGCTAAGCAACTAAGCATTGATTTCAAATTTTGGTCTTGGAAGTAATTTATGGGCCAAAATGGTTTTTTTATATTTCAAACCAAACCATTTAAAATTATTAGTGGCGTAAATGTGCGTTCAGGGGCGGACCCAGCTAGGGGCCTGTTGGGGCACGTGCTTCAGTAAAATTTCGACTTTTTTTTTTTTTTAATAAAAAAAATCAGTTGATTCTTGAACATAGTTATTATCTAATTCCCTAAAATTATATTGGAATATTTGAGATTTAAGGGCTAATGTGTGTTTACAATTATTTATTTGTTTGTTTGAATCAGTTTTGAAAAAAATATTTTAAGCGTAAATTCATATTTTCTTCTGATAAGCAAAGTAATGAAAATGAAAGGGTTGAGGAACTTGGTGATGAAACTGATGTTGAAATTGAAGATATGTCTCAACGTCGAGGATAACGTTGGAGATGTTAGGAGTGACACTCTTGAATTTGATGTAGCAAATATTGAGAATGATGTGTACTTAATATTGACAATGATGTAATTATGGAATATTATCAAATTATGAAAATGCATAGAGAACAGTTGTAATAAAATTTCAAGTACTTTTTCATTTTCGGTCTTCTTCCTAAAAAAAATTTTCGGGGCCAGCGTACAAACCGTCGGCAAAAACACTAATCGTGTCCCAATAAGACGAAAAGTCTGCGTTCGCCACTATGTGCGTTGCACGTGATCGATCAGTAATTTTTTCATTTTTAAAATACAACACTTTCGGTGAATACTTTTTGGTGATCGATATTTGATGAATGATTAAATCGTAATGTAAAATAACATTTACATAATCCTTGATAGAGTAATTAAGTGATCTTTTTTATTTACTATTCTTTTAGCATCTTGATATTAAAATGCTTGAATTTTCAAACTCTTTATGAAAAGGTTGTTAATGTGAGGAAGAGGAAGCACAGGAAAATTATTCCCGATATTACACATGATAACCTGCAATGCAAATCAATTGCAGTAGAAGGTTATAGATTTTTGGTAATTTGTCTAAACAAAAAATTTCTTCAAGTATAAAACATTTGATATATCAAATAATTGTATGCTGACTGAATGAGGGCCAATGAAATTATATCTAGTGTCTGACTCTCCTATGTTCAATAACCAAAAGAAAATTAGGGACAATTTCCAAGTCTTGAGAGCCAAAATTGCCTGTCTCAACAACTTAGAAGAGTTGTCAAATACAGTATATATAAACTTGAGCAATTAGTTATAGTGATTTCATGTAAACAAATGTAGTTTGCCTAATATTTTTACTCAAAAACACTCGTGCATAAATTAATTTACTTTAACCCAAGAAATAGAAAGTCATCCGATGATCCTTGTGAGCCTTGTACAATTTTTATTACAAGTCATATAAGAAAACCTTTCTGTCAAACTCCTTAGAAAGGGAAACAAATAATCACATGCGTGTCTGCAAAGATCAAAGTCAAAAAGAGGAAAAACGGCTAAGGAAGCAACTCTTACGCTTCAAAACTCTAGTCATGGTGATGCCCCAGAAAATATAAGTTGAATATCGGGCATTGATGGATATTGAATAAAATAAAATATATCTATACAGTTATTAGAAGTAACATATTCTGTAGGATAAGCAAATATATATATATATATATATATATATATATGAGAGCACGCTAAAAGATAAAACAAATCATGTGAATTTTAATATCAACACTGCAACGGGTAAAAGGTTCCCCACAAAAACTATGCATTTAATCATTTGAACAAGGGGAAAAAACTTCATCTAAAGGGGAAAAAATAATACAAAAAAACTAGAGCAAACTAATAAAGAACCATGCTCACGCCTAAAATTAATAAAGAATAACATTTTCAATACGTGTATTGTTTTAAAATAGAAAAGTACAACAAACTATATGAATCATTTTCCATTACCACCAGAGTGATTCAAGTAGAGCAAACCTTTCCAATTAGATATTTCAAATTCATTACTTTCAGAATAATGTTCCCTATATCCAATAAAGATAGACTCGTAAAATGAAAGCAAGACAATCTCCATGGAACGAATCGAGTACTACTTATATATAAATGATTTACATACAAATTGTGTCAAAAAGAGAGTGAAGTGTTTTTTTAGAATTTGATTGAAGAAATTCATTCAATTGTATCTCGACACGTGTAAATCTTCATGTGCATGTAGCACAACTGTACTTCCAAGAATACACTACATTACCGATACTTACACTGCACAAAAGTCGAAAACGTGAGCAAGACTATAATCTCATTGCAGCTTCATCAGTAACATGATGATCATGGATAAACATCCTCAACAAATTACACCATAATTTCTTTTTCTTTCTTTTTTCAAAAAAAAAAAAAAAAAAAGAATTAAATTTCCATGCCTTCGAGAAAGCTGAAGCAACCCTTCAGAAAAAATAAAGCTATACAATTAAGAGCCTGTTTGATATAGGTTGGTTTTTTGTAAGTTTTGAGAAATTTTTTTATTTTTGAGAGAAATTGTGAATGAAAAGTGTAAAAAGTTGTGAGTCCCATAGAAATCTGTGGTTGAAAATGAATTTGAGATAAATGTTAAAAATTTTGCTCTAAATATATGTATATATTTATAGTACGTGTCATACAAAATATAGTTATATACAGCTATGCAGAAAGATCACATAAAAGCCAGAAAGCTGAAGTTCTGGGATAAGCCATTACTCCACGAGTTTCTTCAACGCTGCTTGGGCATGAGCCATCACCGTGAGGTTGGCCGTGTCAAATTGATTGGTGATCGTTTTGATCATTTTTTGAAGGGCCCTTTGAGGCTCCTGAACCTGTTCTAAAGCAGTTACGACCTCGTCCATGTTTGGCCTCAACTTGGGTTCAGTGCTTAGGCATTGAAGCGCAAGGGTAGCTGCCTTTAAGGCTTGACTCACTGAGTACTGACATTCAAGACGGGGGTCTAGAATGTGCAATATTTTACGCCTGTTTATCAGGTAAGGTTTCGCCCATTCAACCAAGTTATGTTCAAGCGATGGCCGATTCTTGTCTATTGCTTTCCTACCGGATAAAATTTCTAAAAGTACCACCCCAAAGCTGTATACATCAACCTTGGCAGTTAGCTTGCCTGGCAAAAAAAAAAAAAAAATTGTTAAGATAGTGTTCAATATTTGACTTGTGAATTACGAATGCAACTGCAAAGCAGAAACCAATAAACTGATCAACTCTTATTAGTCAAGCAAAGTTCAATTAAGTATAGGGGAAATTAAAACTGGAGAAGCAAGATAGCAAAAATATTTTGGCAGATGGAGCATGCCTCAACAGTTATGAAGCAAGGATTTTATTTTCCTATCTGTGCTCAAACCCAAGAAAACTCAGGAGAAAAAATGAGTGTGGCCTGGGCAAACCAGATTATACTACCCTGATTTTTTTTTATTTTTCGAGCATTATATTTTCTTGTAGAAATCTAAAAATGGAATATGATTGTATTACTTGAATCAATAAGAGGGTTACAATGGAATATATAAATAGAAACACAAAAACACATAATTGCCAACTAGTCCCTACACTATTCTAAACTACTACTTTGGCCCTACAACATTAATTCTACATTTCAACACTCACCCTCCCTCAAGTTGACAGTTGATACATATGGAAATAATGTAATAAGTAACAAGCTACTTGAATTTTCAACATTTTTAAACTTAAAATATTTCACGTATTTGCATTCAAAGATCCATAACCCTTCTATTCAGATGCAAAAAAATAGGTTAGATGAGGAAGCAATTCGAGTTGACCATAACAAATGCAGAGAGCATAAGTTGACAGGAAAACTTCAAAGATTAGTCAACAAGAATGGATATACCGAATGTTTAATTTGGTTAACCTATTAATTAATGGAATATGGAGAAAACTGCATGACATCAGTACCTGTCATTAGATACTCAACAGCAGTATATCCAACAGTTCCCTTGACTTGAGTAGAGACGTGAGTCTTATCGCCAATTGGCCCATCCCTTGCCAACCCAAAATCAGAAATTTTTGCATTGTAGTTCTGAAAATCAAAAGCACAAGCAGCGAAATTACATGTTAACCATTCACAAGTCCTGTGATCCTGAATTAATGATGTGGTCAAAACTTAAAAGTCAAAACTACAATGCAAATCTTTCTTGACTAGAATATACTTACTGAATCAAGCAAGATATTATTAGTCTTGAAGTCACGATGTATTACTTTTGGCTCGGCACTGTGAAGAAAGGCAAGTCCTCTTGCAGCACCCAGAGCAATTTTCATTCTTAGGTTCCAGGAAAGTGGCTGGAAGTAAGAATATCCTAGTTCAACATAAAACCATTGTGTCAACTAGAATTCGACATCAACCAATATTCACTTATATATTATATATACTATGGTACACATAAAAAGGGTACATTGAACTTACTCCCAAATAGATGATTCTCCGTGCTACCCTTGGGCATGAACTCATAAACCAAAAGTCTTCGGTCATTCTCCAAGCAGTAACCAATTAATTTCACAAGATTAGGATGGTGCAGCTGCCCAAGATAGTTGATTTCTGCCTGAAAATCCAAAAGTAAAGCTTATTATTGAAATGGAAATAATCTAAATGGGAAACACAACAAGCTACACGGCTAATTCACGTAATTGCCATGACAGCTGCATGATTGGACTATATTATTATTGCAGAGCAGGCATTAATTGTCTAATACTACTTTGCCTGTGTACACTAAAAATTATTTGACACACATGCTTAACAAAATCTCCATGCACGTGCATCTACTCCTCATATCTGGCCAGTCAAACAATAATTTGTGATGACAACGAGGTGGATTGGCCTGATTTGTATCCGCCCCTCAAAAATTTAGTATGATCCATATCCACCCAAAGATCCATCAATTTTCGAGGCGGATCCGGTTAGGGTCTGGGGGATCAGGTTCCTAATCCGCCCCGTGTAATTCTTCTTCTTCTTTTTTTTTTTTACAGAGTTTTCTGCCAATAAAATTTAGGTTTTTCAATTAATTTTTTTTAAAATTAAACAGGGCGGATTGGGGCAGTTTTGTATCTACATAGATTAAAAAATTTCCGCTTCATTCGGATCAAGTTTCCTTCGTGTTCGGATCGGATCGGGTATTTTTGCTTTCCCTAACAATAATGGAAAACTAACCATGCAAGAAAAAAATGCTAATTCATGTGACAATTGTCATCAATAAGAATATTTACCAAATATATACAAATTATGTCCCGGTTATCATAATTTCTCCTTAATTAAAACTAAAAGCATTAATTGCTGTGACATAGATTAGGCCATCAAGTAGATAACATAAAATCAAGCGACAAATATGCTTAACATATATCCAAGTATATTTAAGTCTTGACTATGCTATGAAATGTTTTAAACTGTGAATGGATGCATTTCTATTTACAAAACTGGCTTCTCT
Source organism: Ligustrum vulgare (assembly GCA_963555705.1). Taxonomy (NCBI): domain Eukaryota; kingdom Viridiplantae; phylum Streptophyta; class Magnoliopsida; order Lamiales; family Oleaceae; genus Ligustrum; species Ligustrum vulgare. The sequence goes on from OY743185.1 coordinate 5,496,675, forward strand.
ATAAAGTTGAGAAGTTGAAGGTGAAAACCGTACATACCAACCATTCCTTGTGACCCTGCCACCCATCTTGGTTCAGAATCTTAATGGCTATCTCCATCCCAACCCCAGGCTTTGATGCTGCAAGTGAGTGTTCATTAACCCATCCCTTGGAAACATAACCAAAACCCCCTTTCCCTAAAAAACTCTCACGGCAAAAGTTTCTTGAAGCTGCCTCAAGATCGCAGAATGTGAAGCTTTTCAAGTTGGAGGACTGCAAGATCTCACCCTCACTCTGAGGAATCAGGGGTATAGAAGCAGATGTGGCCTTGCTGCTTGAATTACTTAGCTCAGTCCCTTTTCCACGGACATATTCAGAAGAAATAGCACTTACATAAACTTTCCAGTTAGATATATAAACTTTCCAGTTAGATCAAAGATTTTGATTTTATTAAAATTATAATTCACAAATTCAAAATCAGAACTTCCATTGTCATCGTAATTGATAGACTGTTCAACCAAACACATATTAAATGTCTAAAGAATAACTATACTTCAAGCACAAATCATGTAGATAAAAAGTAGATATTACTTTTACAGTAACATATACAATAAAGAATATATCGAAGGTTCCCCCAAATCAACCAAGCAGAATGTCTAGTCTCAAATGCCTATCTCATTGTTCTTTCTTGGTGGGTTCAATAGAAAATTAAAGACCAACTACCCTTAACTCAGCAAATGGAGAGGAAGTGAATTCTAATTTTACTTGCAGCCCATATATTCCGTCTATACTAAAAAATTAGCAATTATAGCACATAGGAGAAACATATGGTGGAGGGATAAATGACCTTATTAGCAGGATATAAATGAAAAAAAAAAAAGAAAAAAAAAACCAACTGAGAAACACAAATGGGTTCATATGTTGCAAACTCTACTTCAGAAAACAAAGCTACAAGATTTAACAGAGGTGAGCTTTCCCATAATCGAAAAAACTGAAAACAACAATAAAGAGCAAGGCATTCTAGTATATTGCTAAATGGATTGAGAAATTCACAAAATAACTGTAGGTATGAAAAAGGCTCTCAGCATTGATTTGGTTTCTCAAGCAAAAATCCCCATTACAGTACTAAAGAACCCTCCAAAAACTCAAATACTTTATAGCCCAAGAAAACAAAGCCAAAAATCCAAAGAAAACCTCTTCCCTTTTATTTTTTCGTTTTCAGTACGCAATAGCATAAAGAACAAACAAGTTGCTAAATCAAGTGTCTATATGAAATGACCTGCAATACTACCCCCACAAGTCTTATGACCGCAGATCTAAAGTAAATCTTGTTAATATTCTTGAGTTGTCACTCTCGAAATTAGTTCTCAGACGCCCACCATACTGCAATTCCCCACAAAACAGCAAGCTTGAAGATGAAAATGCGGTTTTATGATTTTATCACAGGGCTTTTCAGTTAACAAAGAAAATTATGAGAGACATTATAAGTTGGGTAAAAAGGGTGAGAAATAGATTGTTTAGCTACTCTTCTTGTTCTAATTCTTTGCAGGGACATATCAAAAGAAACCACTTTTTGGACTTTTTTTGAAATAAAGGAGATCGACTTGCTTTTCCAAATTCTCTTAACTATACAGACAGTTTGAGTAGGGTGTATTACTTTCTTAATCAAGATTAACACAACTAATTAATTGAAGTTGAAAGCAATTCTGCTTAGTTTTTTGGCTTTCGTGTTCTTGTGATCGTTGAGTCTTTTTCAGATGCTACATTCTCAGATAGTTGCAAGTTTTATACAGTTTTATTGGATTAGATATAGAAATATTCTCACTCAACATTTTATAAGTTGTTGTAACAATCTTGTTTGTTTTGTAGAAAACTTTTCATATTATGCCCTTGTTTGAGCCCCCGATTATTTAAAACTCATTTTTTCTTAAACTCATTTTCAACCATACATTAAATTAATCAAATAATCCACACATAAGTCAAAAAAATTTCCTACTATTTAACCACACATTCTTCAAAAAAATCACTATTCTATAACTCATTTTTTGATAAAAAAAAACTAGTATTTTCACCCGTGCGATGCAGAGGAATATAGTTGTGATAGTGATTTCGATCAAAATTTATGAAAATATATTAATTATACAATCATATCAAATAGAAACATAGTACAATGACATTTTAACACAAAATATTATCGAATTTAAAACTTAAAAAAAAAAAGTAATCAAAATAAGAAATACAACATTTACAAAATTAATAAAAAATAAGAAATTATGATCTTTATAAGATTTTTTTTCTTTTCTTTTTAAAATTGTTTGTCTCTTTAAAAAAAAAAAAATAGTTTTCTTTACTATATATTTATTTGTTACACTTTCTTTTTTTTATATAAGTCATTTTTATCTTTTTTTTTTATATATTAAATTATTTTGAAATAAAATTTAATAAACAATATTAACAATCATAAATCTATATTTGCGTTGAATTGATAAAGATTATTGTTGTTATATTTTTTGTTTATTTAATTTTACTCCAAATGAGTAGATGTATTTTAATTTTTAAAATAATTTTTTTAGAAAATTTTCTAATCTTTGAAATAATTATTTATTTTTTAATTAAAATCGATTCGATCTCGGTTCAACCCGATTCAATATTCTGACCCTTGACCTGTTGCCTCTTTCATGTCGAACCATTTCAGGTTTTCTGAACACGGAGTTTTATATAACTTAAATGATATAATTTAGAATTAAGTAAAAAATATAAAGTAAAACTTTGACATTTGATCTTTTGGAAGATTTTACGGACAATGTTTTTACAGTTTGCTCTCACTTATTATATTGTATTAAACTTCTTGTTGAGATCTTCGATTTGACGCCTTATATTACATATTTTTCGACTTCAAAATAATACAATAATATGTATGGTTAAAAAAATGGTTTGAGAAATTGTGTGATTTTTGCAAGTTTATCGAACACATGCTTAAAAATAATTTTAATACTGATAGTTACCCATAGGATTTTTCAGTTTACATTGCAACATGCGAGAGTGATTACTTCTAACTCTTGTTAATTGTCATTACATATGACGGAAAATTATATTCAATCATGTATGAAATTATTCGGTTTGAAAGAAAATTTCTGAATTAGTCATTTAATTTTTTATATAATATAATATAATTGGAAAACTTACAAAAATATACACAATATAAGGAATGTTCTTAATTTCTTTAAACTAAAACATTTTTCGTTCTTTAAACTAAAACATTTTTGGGTTGTAATGTTTTTCAACACATTTTATAATATAATTTTATATCTTTAGAAATAATTTAATGTTACTTTACCAAATTATTTACACTATGATTAAGCAGAATATTTTTTAACAATCTTTTTTTAATTAATTTAACAAAATTTCTAAATTACGGACCTTGAATACTTTTTTATAACAATAGAGAATTATCTATTTATTTTTTAAATTAGACTTATGATGCTTTTGATGTAATTTTTCACAAAAAAAAAAAAATGAAGTTATGATATAGGCTGTGTTTGGTTAAAAATTAAATTGCAATTTATTTCACTACAAGACAATAAAGACACAAAAATTAATTTACACAATTTCACATACCACTTTTTAACCATCCATATTTTCTTTCTCCAATTTTTAAGATCACATCTTACTTAGAAAACACAAATAAATCAACCAAATAATTTACATTCCATTTATTTTCCCAAAAAAGTCAACTGAACATAGCCATAATAAGATTAATAGTTATATTAAAATCAATCATCCTATTAAGTAAAGAAACAAAAATTTGTTAAAAAAAATTTAAATTGTCATTTTTGGAAATTGGAACGAAATATCTCTGTTTGACAAAATATTTTTAAACAACACGATTTTAAACTACTTTTTAATCACACATATTTTTTCTCTTCACTTTTTAATCACTAATTTTTACCTCGAAGGCATCACATTATTTTTTTTAAACAAAAAATTTTAACTACCATTATTTTTTATATAATTTAACTGTGCTGAAAACGGTTTTTTTTTTATTTTTATTTTTTTTTATTTGGGAACAAATGCATGTAGTACTCAAAAGTGTAATTCAAATTTGCAATCATTGCACTTTCCAAAATGCAATCATTTTAAATTTATTTTTTAATTCTTGTCTTTTTGGCAAAACCTTTCCAAATTTAGCAAGTACATTTTGACGGGAAAATGTATGTTATTTTTGGTAAACTAAAACATTTTCGGGTTATTTAAATTTTTTCAACACATTTTATAATATAATTTTATATCTTTATAAATAATTTAATTTTACTTTATCAAATTAGTTACACTATGATTAAGCAGAATATTTTTTAATAATTTTTTTTATTATTATTAATTTAACAAAATTTCTAAATTACGGATATTGAATACTTTTTTATAATAATAGAGAATTATCTAATTATTTTTTAAATTAGACTTATGATGCTTTTGATGTAATTTTTTTCACATTTTTCACAAAAAAAAAGAAGAAGTTAGGATGCATAATAAGATTAATAATTATATTAAAATCAATCATCCTAAAAAATAAATAAATAAATAATTGTTAAAAAAAATCAATTTTAAATTGTCCCTTTTTGGAATTGGAACGAAACATCTCTGTTTGACAAAATATTTTTAAACAATGCGCTTTTAAACTACTTTTTAATCACACATTTTTCTCTCCAATTTTCAATCATTAATGTTTACGTCGAAAACATCACATTCTTTTTTTAAAAAAAAATTAGCTACAATTATTTTTTATGTAATTTAACCGTGCTCAAAACAGTTTTTTTTTTTTTTTTTTTTTTTTCATGTAGTACTCAAAAGTGTAATTCAAATTTGCAATCATTACACTTTCCAAAATGCAATCATTTTTTATTTATTTTTTAATTCTTGTGTTTTTGCAAAACATTTCCAAATTTAGTAAGTACATTTTAGCGGGAAAGTGTATGTGTGTTATTTTTGGTAAAGACTTTGTTTTTATATATAGATATAGATATAGATGGGGCTCAAACAAGGGCTATATAATTTAAAATTATTTGTAATTATAAAGAAAAATTAACAGTGAATGAGTGACTTTAGGAGGTAGGCAAGGGAATGGATGAACTTATGATATGATAGCTAAATGTGAAGCTTTTCAAGTTAAAGAACTGCAAGATCTCACCCACACTCCGAGGAATCTGGGGTATAGAAGCAGATGATGCCTTGCTGCTAGGATTGCTTACCTCAGTCCCATGTCCACTGACAATTTTAGATGAAATAACACCTACATATATTTTCCAGTTAGATAAAATATTTTGATAAATAAAATTATACATCACAAAATTCAGAATCAGCACTTTCCATTACAACATAATTGAAGAACCAAACACATTACATTTCTTAAGAACAACTAAAATCAAGCACAAATCATCTAGATAAACAGTATATATGTCTGTTACATTAATACATACAATGGATAATATATCAAAGGTTTCTCCCAAATAAAAACCAGGATAAGAAAATCAATCAAGCAGAATCTCTAGTCCCAAATACCTAACTCATTGATCTTTCTAGGCAGGTACAATAGGAAATTAAAGATAAATAACCTTTATCTCAGCAAATGCAGAAGATGTGAATATTAATTTGAATAATTTCACTTGCAGCCCATATATTCCATAAAGTTAGCAATTTTAGCACAGAGCAGAAACATATGGTGGAGGGGATACATGACCTAATTCAGAGGGGATAAATGAACAAGAAATCATATAAACAACTAAGAAACGCAAACTGTTTCATGTCACAAATTCTATTTCTGAAACAATGCCACAAAATTACAAAGAGGTGAGCTTTCTCATAATCGAAAAACTGAAACAATAATAAAGAGCAAGCCATTCTAGTCTATAGCTAAATGAATTGAGAAATTCAGCAACAACTGTACCAGTATTAAAAGGGGTCTCAGCCTTGATTTGGTTGCTCAAGCAAATACACCATTACAGTATTAAAGAACCCTCCAAAAACTCAAATACTTTATAGCCAAAGAAAACAAGGCCAAAAATTCAAAGAATACGACAAGATTTTTATTTTTTATTTTTTCAGTATGCAAGCATAAAGAACAAACAAGATAATAACTCGAGTGTCTGTGAAATGAAACGCTATACCCGCCCCCACAAGTCTCATGACCCAAGATCTAATTAAATCTTCTCAATATTCTTGATTAGTCACTTTCAAAATTAATTCTCATCAGCCCACTATAATGCGCCTCCCCACAAAACAGCAAGCTTGAAGATGAACATGTGGTTTTCTTACAGGGCTTTTCAATTTAGAAAATAAACTTAAAACGGAAATTATTTGAAGTTCAAAGTAATTCTGCTTAGCTGTTAGCTTTCGTGTTCTTGTGAATGTTGAATCTTTTTTAGATACTACATTGTCATTTGTCACTGTCGGATAGTAGTCAAGTTTTATACAGTTTTATTGGATTCAGTTATAGAAATATTCTAACTTAACATTTAATAAGTTGTAACAATCTTGTTTGTTTTCTAGAAAAATTTTCACATTATATAATTTAAAATAATTTGTAATATAAAGAAAAATTAACATTGAATAAGTGACTTTAGGAGGTAGGAAAAGGAACGGATGCACTTATAATATGATTGCTGAATGTGAAGCTTTTCAATTTAAAGAATTGCAAGATCTCATCCTCACTCTGAGGAATCTGGGTTATAGAAGCAGATGATGCCTTGCTGCTTGGATTACTTATCTTGGTCCCATTTCCACTGACATTTTTAGAAGAAAAAGCACCTGCATAAATTTTCTAGTCAGATCAAATATTTTGATTGGAATAAATTATATATCACAAATTCAAAATCAGCGCTTCCCATTGCTAACGTAATTGATAGAATGTTGAACCAAACACATATTACATTCCTTAAGAATAACTAAAATTCAAGCACAAGACTTGTAGATAAATGGTAGATATTTCTTCTACGGTAACATATCCAACGGAAAATATATCTATGGTTTACCCCAAATAAAAACCATTCATGAGAAAATCAACCAAGCAGGATCCTTAGTCTCAAATACATGTGGAATTGTACTTTCTTGCCCTGTGATGCTCGAACTCTTCACTTTGGGCGAAGTATCCTTGTCGACATGACACAGGTAAGGATATGGGATCTAGGTCGGCTCCTTGTATGCAAAAGTGGAAACTTAAAAAAAAAAGACTGATGAACAAGTCTAGAACATATGGAAGAAGCCCAATTTTAAGGTCAACAAAAATAAATCACAATCACAATAATTTTATAATGTGAAAGTAATACGTAAATTTAAAAATATTTTAGCTCCTGTTTGATCCTCTTTAAATTTTTAACACATTTCTCTCTCTCTTCTTTTCAACCACACTCATCAATAAGATAATATTACACATAAACCCAAAAACGATTACTTACTTTTTAACCACAAATTCTCCTAAAATTCACTATTCATTTCAACTAAAGTCTTTTCAAACAATATCAAACGGGGGCTTAATATTATTTGAATTTCAAATTGATTTCTATAAAAAAAAATTAATAAAATAGTATATATGTAAGCCGTGCCCACATACCCGTGTCCAAAATTTGGATATTTTTATCCATATCTCCGTATTCTAGGTATTAAAAAAGGATTCGACACTTCAAATTTGTACTCATACCCATACCCGACACCCGTACCCAAGCATCATAGCTTTCTTGGCAGGTTCAATAGGAAATTAAAGACTAATTACCCTTAACTCAGCAAATGCAGACAATGTGAGTTTTAATTTCATTGCAACCCATATATTCCATCTATACTAAATCTATGCATATATAATATTAGGATAACCGTCACCATTTTACACACACACTTTCCCGCTCAAATTAACTTTCTAAATTGGGATTTTTTTTGCAAAAAATAAGTAAAAAAGGACATTAAATGTTTTGAACACCGTGCAATTTTAATCATTCCTTCAATTTTGAAAAAAAAAAATGACATATTTAAAAAATGATGAAAAAAGAAAAAATATTATAATATATATATATATATATAAACAAACTTAATCAAAAAATTAAAATATATTAATAAAATTGATTATGAAATCGAAAATTTTTTTAGCGAAAAACACAAATAAAAGTAAAACAATTTTAATACAAAAAATTTAATAAACTTTAAGACGTGTGATACACTGGAGTATTGTTTCTTTTCCTATTTTGATTAGTTTTTTCTTTTTTAAAATTTCAAATCCGATAATATTTTGTAATAAAATGTTATTTGTACTATATTTTTTTATTTGATATGATTTTATAATTAATATATTTTCATGAATTCTAAATCATTATCATGGGTAGAAATCCAGTACATCGCACAGAAGAAATACTAGTTAGCAATAATAGCAGAAGGAAGAAACATATGTTGGAGGGGATAAATGACCTAAATAACAGGATATAAATGAACAAGAGATCATATAAACAACGAAGAAACACAAACGGGTTCATATGTCGCAAATTCTAATTTTGAGAACGAAGCTACAAGATTAAACAGAGTTGAGCTTTCCCATAATTGAAATAACTGAAGCAATAATAAAAAGCATGGCATTCTATTGCTAAATGGATTGACAAAATTAAAATATTAACTGTACCAATATGAAAAGGGCTCTCAGCCTTGATTTAGTTGCTCAAGCAAATCCCTTTTAGAATAGTAACGAACCCTCCAAAAACTCAAATATTTTATAGACCAAGAAAACACGGCCAAAAATTCAAACAAAACCTCGACCCCCCCCCCCCCCCTCCAGCATGCTTACATAAAGAACGAACAAATTGCTAACTCAAGATCTAAAGTAAATCCTCTTAATATTCTTGATTTGATACTCAAAATTAGTTCTTAGCCGCTCATCATACCGCACCTCTCCACAAAAACAGCAAGCTTGAAGATAAACAGTGGTTTTTTACAGGGCTTTTCAATTGATAAAAGAAAATTATGAGAGAAATTATAAGTTTGGATGAAGAAAAAACGAGAAATGGATTGTTTAGCTACTCTTCTTGTTCTTCTTCTTTGCAGGCCATATTAAAGGAACCACTTTTTGGACATGTTTGTGAACCGCAGGAGATTAACTTGCTTTTCCAAACTCACTTCTCTACACTTATTACTTTCTTAATCAAGATTAACTCAGCTAATTAATTGAAGTTGAAACTAATTGTCCTTAGTTGTTGGGTTTTGTGTTCTTATGAATGGTGAGTCTCTTTCACATGCTACATTTTCAGATAGAGGTCAAGTTTACTTAACAATTAATAAGTTGTTGTAAAAATCTTGTTTATGTACTTGAAAACTTCACGTGTTATAAAATTTAAGATCATATGTAATTAGAAACAAAATAAACATTGAATAAGTGACTTGTGGAGGTAGGCAAAGGAATGGATGCACTTATGATATCATTGCTTAATGGGAAGCTTTTCAAGTTGGAGGAAGGAAAGATCTCACCCTCACTCCAAGGAGTCGGGGCTAAAGAAGCAGGTGAATCCTTGCTGCTTGGATAACTTAGCTCAGTCCCATTTCCACTGAAATTTTTAAAAGAAATAACACCTACATATATTTTCCAGTTAGATCAAATATTTTGATTGTAATAAAATTATATATCACAAATTCAAAATCAGCACTTTCCATTGCCAACATAATTGATAGCCAAACACATATTAGATTTCTAAAGAAAATCTAAAATTCAAGCACAAACATGTAGATAAAGAGCAGATTTCTTTAACAGCAACAAATACATTGAAAAATATATCAATGGTTTCCGCCCAAATAAAAACATTGATGAGAAAATGAACCAGGCAGAATCTCTAGTCTCAAATACCTACTATCTGATTGTTCTTTCTAGGCAGGTTGAATAGGAAACTGAAGACCAAAATAGGGATGGCAAAAAAATCCGTTTCGACCCGAATCCGATGGGGCCCTGACCCTAATGGGGCGGGTTTGGGTTTGATATCAATTACCCGAAACAAGTTTGGGGCAGGGCAGGTTTTGGTTGCCCCGTCCCGCTGCAATTTACATTAAAAAAAAAATTTAATTAAAAAAATGCAAACATCAAACTTTCAAAATACAATTTCTTGTTCATGATAACATCTTTAATTCTACGATGAATTGGGGGCTTGATTCTTTTGACTTTTATTTCTTTTGAGTGTGAAAAAAAGTTAGAAACTTGAAGAAAATAATGTTTTAAAAAATAAAATAAAAAAATAGGGTCAGGGCGGGTATGGGATGCCCCATTTTGATACCCGCCCCGCCCCATTTTGATTTAAGAGGTAGATATGGTTTCGATATTCTTCCCGCGGGGCAAGGCGGAACCAACCCCATTGCCATCTCTAGACCAAATACCCTTAACTCAGCAAATGCAGCCCATATATTCCATCTATACTAAAAAAATTAGCAATTGTAGCACCGAGGAGAAACATATGGCGGAGGGGATACATGACCTAATTAACAGGATATCAATGAACAAGAAATTGTATAAACAACTAAAAAACACAAATGGGGTCGTGTGTCATATTCTGATTCTGAAAACAAAGCTAGAAGATTTAAAGGAGGTGAGCTTTCCCATAATCGAAAAACTGAAACAATAATTAAGAGCGAGGCATTCTAGTCTATTGCGAAATGGATGGAGAAATTCAGAAAATAACTGTACCAGTATGAGAAGGGCTCTCATCCTTGATTGGGTTGCTCAAGCAAATCCCCATTACACTACTAAAGAACCCTCCAAAAACTCAAATACTCTTTCAGCCCAAGAAAAAAATGCCAAAAATCCAAGAAAAAGAAAAAAAATTGACCTGCCATCTTCTGACTTCCATCCAAAAGTCAATGAAGTCGTGTGTTTCCTCACAATTACCCAAAATTTCAATCAGTGTGACAGTGTGGAGTCGTGGACTCACTGCCTGAAAAAAATAAATAAATAAATGGCAATTTCTCATTTAAATTTCTCATTTTGTCTCAAGCAGAAGCAGATGCTTTGTTTGGTGGAGGTTAAAATAAAGAAAAATGCTGAATGAACAATATATTTGAACAATTTAGTGGACAACACACTTACATGAGGATGTGGCTCACACATGTAGAACTCATCGCTCATGTGAGTGTATTGTTCACCTTATTGTTCATATGTGTTGTTCATGTATCATTATTCTAAAATAAATTATTTATTCGGCCCCTATTTGGTGAAAATTAAGTTACGGAATATTTGGCAATACTGCAGCAGTTTTTAAATTATTTTTTTGTTATTTTCGAGGTAAAATATGTGGTTGAAAAATAGAGAAAGAAAATTTGAGTGATTAAAAAGTGGTTTTATGAATTGTAATGATTGCTTTACAGAACATAGTGTAAATTTTAATTTAAATCAACGTCAATAAATTAATTTATTACACATTTTATGAGATCCACAATTTTTCAACAATACATTCATTAATTTTTATCAAAATTTATTTTAAAAAAAAAATTGATTTTAATCTATATCAAACATGGGCTTGATTTTGTAATAATTGATGAAATATATGTTTTGAAAAATTATGAATTTCAGATTGAGATTAATGATTGATTTTAAATTAAATTAAAACTTTACACAAGTCATAATCCTATCATCCTTGAATTAAGCAAAAGAACAACATGAAATACTATGCATTTGCAGCTTTGCTGGTGGTTCTTGACCCTCTTTTTGGTGTTTTGGCTTTTGTTAAACTGTTTATAAATAAACATATATTCTCAAACAATTTTTTAATCATATAAATTTTGTAAATTCATTTTTAATTATATATTTCACTTCGAAAATAACAAATTTCCCCGGAGTCACATGATGGCTAATTTTACATTACATTAATAAAAAGAAATACCAAAGTTGTCAGTTTCATTGATGGAGGAGTTTTGCTGATTGAATTGATATAATATTGTATCGATCGTAAAATTCTAAAAAATAATGATTTAAAAAATTTAAAAATGTAAAGTAAAAGTTCTAACAAATTAACAACTAAGTCAATAAGTAACTCAAAATCAATAAAAATTAAATTCATTTTAGGACATTATGGATTTGTTTGTCATTTTCCTTTTTCTTTTTCTTTTTGCTTTTTTTTTTTATATATTTTGCTTTGGGCTTGGAGAAAAATAGAACCCAGACAATTGTTTAAGAGAATTATTTGGGTTTGAATAAAAATTGAAAGGGAAAAGTACATAATTATACAACTAAAACTTTTACTTTTTAAATATAAATAATTTAAGATTTCTTTTTTAAAATCAGGTGTTAATTAGTTAATTAATTAATATAATATTATAATAATTCTCATTTATATATTAAATTAAAACTTATATAATATTAAATAATAAAATCAAAACAATACCTAATCCACAACCACTCCACCCCAACCCAACCCCGCACTCATCCCACCCCGGCAACCCAGCCCAACCCAAAAAAAGACTTTTTTCCTTCTACTTTTCCACACTCACCCCCACTCCTGACACCACCTTATCCACCTCACCTCACCCCACCCCACCCCACTCCACTCCTCAATCCCAATCCCAACCACCCCACCCCACCCACCCACAAGAATGATTTTACTTTTATTTTTTTCACATCTCACCCACCTACGGGTCCCATACCATCCCACCCCACCCAACCACAAACATAAGTTTTTTTTTGAGATGTTTTCCCACCCCACCCCACCTAAAATGATTTTTTCTATTACTTTTCTACAACTCGCATAGACCCTACCCTACCCCGCAACCCCCCAACCCCACTCACCCCACACAAATTTAATTTTTTTCTTCTAATTTTCTACTCCCCCACCAACCTCACCTCAGACCCTACCCCACCCCACCTTATCCAAAATGATTTTTTTCTACTATTTTTTCACAACTCGCCCGACCCTACCCCGCCACCCATCCCCAACCCCACCCCACTCAAATATGATTTTTCTTCTATATTTTTCCACCCACCCCACCAACCCCATTGCAACCCCCACCAACCCCACCACAACCCACCCCAGCCAAAAATGATTTTTGCTTCTATTTTTTCACTCTTCACCTCAATCGCTCCATCACATCACATCCCACACCCCACCCTACCCGAAAATGATTTTTCTTCTATTTTTCACACTTCCCCCCAAACGCCCACCGCACCCCGCCACCCACCATATCCCATCCAAAAATATTTTTTCTTCTATTTTTTCACACTTCATCCCAATCATCCATCTCAACCCCCATCCTGCCCTACCCCACCCCACCCCACCCACCTAAAAAATATTATTTTTTTCTACTTTTTCCAACCCCCAACCCGACCTCGACCCCACTCACCCCACTAAAAAAAATGATTTTTTTCTTCTACTTTTCCCCACCCACCCCACCCTACCCTACCCCCACCCACCCCAAAAAAATGATTTTTTTCTTCTACTTTTCCAACCCCGACCCCACCTCACCACAAAAATGATTTCTTCTACTTTTTCTAGCCCACTCGACCTCTACCCCACCCCCAAAGCCACAGTCAGTCACGCAAGGTGACACCAGTTAAGTCACAGGGTCACACAGAGTCACAATTACAAATTTAGTTGTAAAACCCCACCCCTCCAAAGTCACAGTTGGTCACACAAGGTCAAAGTTATGTCACACAAAGTCGCAGTTAGGTCAAACGAGGTCACAATTAGGTCACAGGAGATCACAATTAGGTCAAACGAGGTCACAGTTAGATCACACGAGGTCACAAGTCGATCACATAAAGTCACACTTCGTTCTTACATAGTCACAGTTTGGTCACACATAGTCATATTTGACACAATTGTAGGTCACATCACGTCCTCGTCCTATAGTCACACCAAGTCACAATCTATATAATTGGTCACAATCATCCATAATTGATCACATATTATTTATTTATTGGTCATCATTACCTAATAATTGGTCATAGTCATCAATAATTGATCACAATTTATTTATTTATTGATCACAACTTACTTGTTTTCTTGATCACATTCCGCACTTATCATAAGTCGCACAAACTCACAATTTGTCAATATTTTGATCACATTTACCAATAATTGATCAAAATTATCATATAATGGGTACATATTATTTATTTATTGGTCATAATTTACTCGTTTCCTCAGTCACAATTAGTTAATATTTTTGTCACAATTACCTAATATTTGGTCACATCCCCCATTTCTCACAAGTCACAATTAGTAAATATTTTGGTCACATTTACCTAATAATTGGTCACGTCTCGTACTTGATCACACAGTGTTTTCATTAGCCAAATACTTACATTCCTACATTATCCAAAGTGTAATCACAAAGTGTTTGATAAATTGTCCCAAAGAAAAATACTCCATTATTGTCTTATTATTCAATGCACATGTCTTGTTAAATATTTGTGGTTGTTCATTTTCAATGTTGAAATTGTGTTGTCAATATCTTATCTCACATATGATTTGTTCCTTACATTGGGTATTGTTGTTCATTCATTCCTTACCACATTTGGGTTGTTGGAGATTTATCATATATCCACATTATAGCCATTCAAGGTCACTTCAAGATTAAGTACAAATTGTTTGCTAAATTGCCTTATTAAAAATTACACTTTTTGTGCTCATTGCTCTACATCTATGCCTTATCTATTACTTGTGGTTATTCAATCTCATTGTTGAAATTGTGTTCCTAGCATCTTATTCCACATAACAATTGTTCCTTTTGAGTATAGCAAGTACATAAATTCCACTTGCTATTGTGTCTACTTGTTATAAATTCCTCCTTCCTTGTTTGTGATTTCTTCGACTCCACAAGAATTATACTTTGTGGTTTAGTCAATTACTTTCCTTGGAGAACTTGAGAAATGAGATTTTGAGTGGAAAAAGGCAAGAGTGGTGAGCTCAATAGAGGGTAAAATCCAAATTTAATTGAAACACGAGAGAAATATTTTTTCTTGTGAGAACATTTTCACACTTGCACATCAAGTCTATTTCCAATGCTCAAACTCAAGAATTGAAGGAGATGTTGCTAAATCTTTCAACCACCATGGCTAGGAAAATGGAGAAAGTTGGGGGAGGGTTGGAAAATTTAGGAATAAGAGAGGAGAGTATATCAACTAGTAGTGATGAAGATAAAAGGGATGATAGGAGAAGGTTGGGGGATGAATTTGGGAAAATTATGTGTAGAGATGGAAATAGGAAACAAAATGGGAGAATGAATAGGAAAAGAGGAGAATTGGTAGATAGGAATGGAGATGGGATGGATGAGAAGATTGATATTGAGAAAATGAAGACTCAATCATTCCATAGGAAGGGAGGTAGTGAAAGTAGAGAAGTAGTGAAGGAGATGAATGCTAGGCCACCAAAATCTTTGGCCCATACTAATGAGATAGAGGAACATGGGGAGGATAATTTCTACACTAGGTGCCTAGTGAGTGATAAATCATGTAGTCTCATGATAGATGAGGAGATTGACACTAATTTGGTGAGTGCTAGTAGAGTTGAGAAATTGGGGTTACCGGTTATGAAGCATCCTAGTCCTTATATATTGCAAATGTTGAATGACTATGGGGAGGTGAGGGTAAGTGAACAAGTTCTTCTTACTTTTCACATTGATACTTATAGTGATCAAATATTATGTAATGTGATTCCAATGCACATTACTCACATAATTTTGGGGAAACCTTGGCAACGTGATAGGGAAGTGAAACATCATACCAAGAGGAACATGTATAGCTTCCAAGTGAATAAGAAAAAGGTATTACTCCTACCTTTGAGTTTGGAAGAAGTGGAAAAAGGTCAAATGAAACTCAAGAAGGAGATTGAAGAAGATAAGGAAGTTGAGAAGAAGGTGGGAGAGCTAAAAATTGAAATAGTTGATCAAACTCCAATTTTTCATGAGGAAGGTAAAAAGTTGGGAAGCGAAGAGGTGCATGAATTGGGGAATGAAATTTTTGTTGAAGGGATTAATAGAGGTGGAGTGAAGAGCCTCGTGATGTGGGAAGAGGAGTTGGAGGTGATGAATCAGAAGTATGAGGATCCATATCTCCTACGTTGTGAAACTAACATTCCCCATCCTATTTTGTTTAATTTTATTTTGCAGGTTAATGACACTTGGTACTTTGGGCATCGTCATTTATGCCCAAAAGAGTTCATGGTTCAACCCCTCCATACCTCCAAAGCTACAAGATACTACTGGTTGATCGTGTTTCATGGAGGCCATAATTTTCGTTTTGATCCAGGAGGTGTAATGAAGCATCATGAACAAACTTATGATTTAGAACAAATCATTCTGAAGAAGGAGGGTATGATGAGAATCATAGGAGGCTCGACAAAGAAAAATCAATCGTGCGAGCTAAACAATTTTGAAGTACATTTTTGTGGAGCTCCGAAGCAATTAAGGATTATTTTTTAAGAAAAATCAAGGCTTAAACAAGAGATCAAGCCAAGAAAAGAAGTCAAGAATCAAATTGGGAGTAAATACATGAAGATTGGATCAAGTTCGAGATTCAATCAAAGTTTTGAATTAGATAAAGTCCGAATTTGAGGTTCACTATTTTTGGAAGAATTGAATCTAGTTTCCAAATCATTTTGAATTTCCTCAATCGGACATCCGGATCAAAAGTCTTGATCGAAACACTGAAGATGGCAGCCTCAGTCAGTTTCAGTCGACCGAAAGTCCAGAAATTTCAGCTAAGCCTCAGTTCATTTCGACTGAGTGATGGTCAACCGAAAGTTGTTGAAACTCAAAAAAAGGTGTTTTTTTTGTAATTTTCTTATTTCTTTCTTTACCCATTTGATTTGTAATATAAATTTATTTTCCCCTCAAACCCTATGATTAACTTTGATGATGTTCATTTGAATGCTCTTTAGAGAGGCTCCTTGAGGTAAGAATAAAAACCTCATTTATTCTTGTTATCTGCTTGAAAATTAATCAACTTTGCTTAAATATATTTTATTCTTATGTTGTTGTTTATTTTCGCCACCTTGAAATTTGTTTAGTTGATACCCATTCAGTTTGGTTCTTTAATTAATGAATTTTGAGTTAGATTTAAACTTGGGTTAAAGTGTTTTATCGCTTTCTTTACCATTTTAGCTTTCTTGGGAAGATATTAAATTGTTGTGAGAATTTTTGGTCAATATACTAAGGGGGTCCTCATCAGTATAGCTTCTTTAATTTCCCGCTCCTCTAAGGGCCGTAGGAGGTCCCTATTTTGTTCTTCCGAAACTTTACAGTAGGTGTGTTGTAGAATCGCCTCACTTTCATTGTCCCATTCATGCCAAGTACCACAGTCATCTTTAAGCCGGGAGAAGGAGTTTGTTCTCTTTCTTGAAGAGGCATATTGGTGGAAGTATTTAGTGTTTGAGTCCTCGGATTCAAGCCAGAACTGCTTTGCTCTGTGTCTCCAATACGTATTCTGTTGCTCCAACAAATTACCAGGTCACTTTGTACAATTCCCTGTCTCTGCAGTGAATTGTCATCCAACACAGGTTTTAATCGATTGATCTCGGCCCAACAATACCAAATTTTATCCCGGAATTTCCTGCGTAGCTCATTGCCCCAAGCTTGTAAGTCCAGACCACATTGTTAGATTCGTCCTTGGATTTCCAAGCCTACATTTAATTCCCAGCTTGATTGAACCAGTTGCTGCAATCTGTCTCCTTAATCCACTTGTTTTCAAACTTAAAGCGCTTGCGGTGGGATGTCTAGTTCTTGTCAAAATCTAGAAAGAGTGTTGTATGATCAGAAGAAACGGTATCTAGATTAAATACGAAAAAATCAAGAAGTCCACAATATTCCACTGTATCACGAAATCCAGCAATAAGGGAATTGGGATGTTTGAGTCGTCCCCTCTTCTCAAATTGCAGTAAGAGATCATTGAAGTCTCTAATTACACACTAAGGCAAGTTAGACCTAGTATAGAGGGATTTAAGTAAATTCCAAGAGTCTCGACGACGTTGGAGTTCCTAGAAGCCATAAAAACCGGTTAGCCTCCATGGTTCCATACCGTCAATTTTGATATTAACATCGATATGGCTCGAAGAAAAGTTTTGAAGAGTAGTAAAATGACTCTCCTTCCATAGCATGCTTAATCCTCCTCCAATTCCCAAACAATCCACATAAAACATTCCATCATAACCGAGCAAACTTTTAAGGGAAAAAATGGTAAATACGCCTGAAATATAACATATTTTAATAAATACTACATCTTTGTGAAATCCCATGGAATACTAACAAATCCATGAAATATTCCCAAAGATACTGACTCCACAGCCTACCTATTATAAACTTTTGTAACTGAAATCTTTGACTGCCCAACTATCACGCACCTCACCTATATCTAGACAGTCGGAAATGCAATCTGGGAATGGAAATGCTTTGAGAATTGCATAGTTTCTTACGATTCCATCTCTGCACAAGGCGAGGCTTATTGGACATATTGCTCCTTACCCAACTCACAATCAGAATTCCGATTAAGATAGTGTATCAACAAATTCGTTTTAGGTAACATTCTGATCTCGTTGGGTGCTCTCCGTTTCACTACCGATTTTCAATTTTTTGGGAGTAAAATTTCTTGAATGATTTTGACATGGCGGATGCACCATAATTGCTTACAGCTCTCTAATTTCAAACATTCAGTACTCACCTAAGTGCAGTAAGGATTCAAAACAATCCTTCCGTTTATTCTGAAATTAATTTGTGTTTTATATCAACATATGTAGCTTGCACCTGACTAAGCTTCGCCCTGTGACTGCTCAGAAATTATTTGGATTGCCCTGCGAACATGCATTGGCCATCACTGGGGATAGACATGATTAACCATACAATTATTGCTCGCATTAGCACTCGAAGGAGTGTTATCTAACATCATACGCTGGACATGTCACTCCACTTGGTGATTCTTCTCAATAGATGGCGGACAAGTCTGAAAGGCGTGTTGAGATATTTCCACCTAAATCTAAGAGGGCACCGGGTAGGCCAAAGAAGACGAGGAGAAGGGCTAGGGTCGAGGGATCGCAACCAACTATATGCTGAAGGTGTGGTGGGCGAGGTCACAACAGGAGAACATGTGCTCAACCACGACCGTTGCCTCATCTAGGGAAGCGCAAAAGAGGATTGAGGATTGACAATTGATGTGCAAATTTTTTTTCCTGGGCTGCAGACAGCTACCTCAGCATTTGATGTGATGAACATACGTTTGGTTTAAATTGTTGTTCGTTGAATTCTGAAGTTACTCTTGAAAAATCTTACCATTATGAAAATATATTTATTTCGTTTGGAAATCATGTTCCTTGAACCTTTGTACCAATAATGAAAATGGAGTTATGTTACTACAGATAATGATGTGCAATGCTATTGATTCAAGAAGCAGAATAATGTTAAATATGATTTTCAATTGAATTATTTGTCAATAGGTTTTGTTTTTTTGTTAGTGATGATTTATTTTGGTTCATGTCTTGTTTAGTTTGTTGTTCAAGTGTACATTCCAAGTGCTGTCATCTTTTATGTAAACTGTCTTTATGCTGTAGTTTTGGGAACAATATTGTAATTTACAACTTGTAATTCATGTCTGCTTAATGATTTGAATTACTACATCCAAGGAAATTGGTTTTATTGCTGCCGGGACTTGGTGCTGGAAAACATTTACTAGTCCACCACTTTGTTTGTTGTGTGTCATTCCGTCCGTTGAGGGCTTTATAATTTTTTGTTTTACTCTTTGTTTATTTTTATTTTAAAATTTGGAACGATTGTAGTCAATGTGGTTTGATAACTCAAATTTTTATAAGTTTCTGATTCTGATATTGAGTTACCTGCAAATCTTCACCATTTCTACATCTTGTTTGACACACTATATCTGTACTTCTTTGGGTTATGCAATGTGGTTGTTGAAAAGTCGGGTAACATAATGTTAACCATTGACAGCATATATATTGATCAAGGTGACATTAAGACCAGGTATCACTGGTCCTCAAATGAACACCACAAGCTATAAATCTGACCCAGACATTTTAGAAGCTTCAAAGTCAGGTACTATCGAGAAAGTAATGGAGGAGGAACTCAAGAGGCCAATGAAGCTGAAGAGGAACTCAAGATGCCAATGAAGCTAAAGAGGAACTCAAGATGCCAATGAAGCTGAAGAGGAAAAATTGGGTGAAAAACAGGTGACTGAAGAAACATCAAGAATCAAGTTTGATGATGTAGAAGAGATAGTCTGTTGATTAAGCTGAGTATGGTTCGAGAATAATAATTACATGGCTTTATCATCTATGTTTACTTGAAGAGATTTTTTGTTGGTTGTAATTACTGGGCAATAATTACATGGCTCCCCAAAAACTACATGTGAAATCTACTAAACATGCACAGACAAAATGAGACACTAGATATCTCAACAGTGCTATTTATGTGCAATCTTTCAATGCTTCCATCGTCAATCACAACGTAACATGAAATTAACAGGATAACATAAATCAAACACATGACTAATAGAACAATACTTTATTTAATTTTCAAAATAGTGGCATACCACTGCCAAACAAAACATAATCTGGTTACAAGTCAGCTTGTTTTTTGGGAATTCAAAAATAATAATTTAGCATCGATAAAACAAAAATATTATGTAATCTTGTACGCATTTGGTCTCTAAATATTCTTGGAAGCACTAAGCTTTCTCCGACTCTTCACGCTCTGTGGCACATTGTCATAGTCTGTCTCGTAGCCTTCTATAATATTCTCGCATGCGTGCTTGTATAGCTGGGTAGCCAAATGCAACCTAGAACTGTTAGGATTGAAATTCTCCATATAAGTAAGAAATTTAACAAAGCCATATAAGTGTACATAACATGATCGGATAAACAAATGAAAACTCATAAAAAATATTTCACTTATTTTCCATTGAAAGGACGATATCACATAACATGTACATATTTACTATTTCATTTATTTTTCTCTGAAAAGGACGATAAAAACTGTTAATTGGAGTGGTCACCTTATGCGTTTCACTTAGATGAATGAGAAACATGACATAATCACGAATTAAAATCCATAAAATGTTTTTATGGTCAAAGACAGAACACCAAATTTGAGGTCCAGAAAACCAGAAGTAAGGGCATGTCAATAATTGTGTGTCTCTGATTACATGTTTGTATTTTATGAACCTCGTGAAGAAAATTGATTTGAGGCATGATGTCTACTACTACACATAGATACGTTCAATGCATATTGTAGTTCCATTAACCCCTATCTAACTAAACCAAATACCACACAAACATACAACTGACCCTCCATATCCAAAACTCATAAAAGCGACACCATATAATTCTCAAATTTTGGGCTTGTAGCACACTTGACATCATAGGAATAATCATGTATAACCTTTTGATCCTGTTTGGAATTCAATGGCAGATCACATTATAATGAAATACAAGCTATTTATTATGGTAAAGGTAACTGTTATCAAGTTACTAAGCAATGTAATCCAAAGTCCTTACATTTATGAAGTAAAACTCATCAAGCATTTTCATTAACAAGCCAAATAGCAAACCTAAATGGTTTAATACACTGCTGATATTTCATAGGGTAAGAAACATTTATGTGAAATCTCATATTGAACAAAATAAAAAATTGTTTGAAACCCATCTGATCCATATCTGATTTTACTACCTCCTTTGTCAGCAACTTAATTTATGTAACATTATCTCTTTCTTGTTGGCATATTCCATTTCTTCTCAATCTTTTTCTTGTGGGCATATTCCATTTCTTTTCAAAACTGAAATTAATCATTTTCATCGTTAAAAGAAAGTGAAAGCTCCCTCAAAAAAAAAAAAAAAAAAAAAGCTAAAGCACTTGTATTTGAGCTTCAATAGCTTATAAGAACTCTCACTGCTAGCCATATTCTCTTATGTAGACTTATTAGCATACTTAACGAATTCTTCATTTTTAAACTTTCAACATTTTTTTTTTCTTTATTTTTAGAGGGTGCGCAGGGGTGGGGGCTGTTAGAAACTTAAAATGTAATCCAAATTCTTAAAAAATCAAACTATAAAAAGTTGTGCACCAGCCCCTTAAAAAAATTTAAAGATCAATCCCAGCCAACTCTTTATTAGGACACGAGAAGTGCGGGAATTCTAAAGCTTGGATTGGACCTTCTAAATTGTAAATATTTTCGTGTGATGTCAGTATAACCTGATACTTCATAGTGAAATCTCATATTGAACACAATAAACCGCAGCTGAAAATATTCAATGAATTTCATATATAATCCATCACCTGACCACTACGAATATTTTCGAACGTAAATGCCATCAAAAAAATGAAAATGATGTCTACAGAGGAATGTAATAACACGAATGTATGCATTCAGGGACATTAAAATCAATAAACACATAGGAAGGAAATGTCCGTAAAATTCTAGTAAAAGATGATAATTAACTTGAGGTGCTGAAATGGTTGCCTGGGGGTCAAGGTGCAGCACAAGATTCTTCTTCTTAGACGATGAATCGCCTTCTAGTCTGCTAATCAGCCTCTTCCCACTGATATTCATTTGAGCTGTCCGCTTCACCGCATCTTATCAACTTGATTTTCTCGTTCCTTCGAACCTGAGAATATGGTTTCGGGATACGGTTGTAGAATATTGTTGATTTGTGCGGTGATTCACGATTTCAGTGGTATTGGATTTGGAGATTTGGTCTGGTCCTAAATGGGATCCCTTTAATTTGCAATTTTTGTTAGGTAAATTGGATCGATTTGAGGATAATGTACAATCAATAGCAATCCTTTGGAAATGCATGTTTGATGGAGTGATTGTTGCAGTCAACGTAATTATTACAATCAATAAATAAATTGGTATGTTTTGAGTTTTAATTTTTACTTCAAAAAATACAGTATATTTGGAATAAAAAATATAAACAAGTATTGGTTGAAATATTAAAAAATAATAAGTAGTGCATGAAATTACCTCAACTTTTAATCTTTTCAACTTGGGCTCGATCCACCTTAATCTCCATAAGAAAGATCAGTTTGGGCCTTTTCATGGACACAAGGTCCACTAGTTCTTGAACTGTCTGCATACTGCCCAACCCGAAGCAGTTCCAGCTTAAGGTACTCAATGGGCTTGGCGGGTCTGGATACCAAAGCCCGCCCCATCCAAGTTTTTTTTAGGGTTAATTGCACAATGTACTCCCTTAAGAAAAGAAATTTGATATATACTGCCCCAATTTTTTTTTTTTTGAAAAATACTTGGACCGATTGGGCCTCTGTTACAGCGCATACCTGTTGAACCCAAAACAACGTAAAAAGTCATAACAGAAAATACTCTCTTTCATTTCGGTAGAATCTTTCGTTTCGGGTAGAGAACTAGGGCTTTATCTTCGTAGGGCTTTTTCTTCCATAGTTCATCCCTGTAAATCTCCGTTGTAAATTCGTTTGTAGAAGTAAAATATACTCTCCATCTCATACGGATATCTAGAATGGTATGCACCCGTAGTTCTAAAGTGGATTCGAGAAGTTCGATTTCGGATTCCACTAAATTGACAAAATTGATACTGATGAAGCGGAAGAAGAAAGGTAAAGTTGGTGTTCAAGGTGGAAATACGAAGAGGAAGAAGAATGCGCCAGAGGCAAGTTTTGTTTTAAATTTATCATCCACTTGTTTACAGTTGTGTTTTTTTTTTAAAAAAAAATTGTTATGATGTGGAACATTCAAAGTAGTTGTTACTTTCTTCCTTGCAGTTTTAGTTAGGTAATGTGTTCAGAATTTATTTAATTGCGCTCTTACAATTTTAAATAATATGAAATTTGTTTGGCGATAGGTGTAGCATATACTGTCATCGATGGGGTAAAATGCTTAATATACTATAGATGATCTTAAAATACTATTATATATGTTTTAAGTGCTTGCCTAGTGAAATCGACTTGTGCATTATACAGGGTTGTCAATATTTTAAAGAGAGGTCAGAGGGTGCAGTGGGGGAGAGGAATGTATTAGGGAGTTTTTTTGTGTTTGTTGTTGTGCTGCTGGGCAAGATAGAAGGAGGCTGTTTGTTTAAATGATTCATTCTTGTTGATAAATTTGTTTGTTTGTTTGTTCAAATTTAAAATTGATGACAAATGATTTGCTACATATCAATGGTAGAATTCATCATTGAAGAAGAGGAAGAAGCGAGAAGGAACTGTGATAAGCAAAAAGCGGAAGGGAAAAAGGTTGGTTGATGAGCAAGTAGCGGATGAGGCGGATGAGGATGTGCCAGTACAAAATGATGAGGATAATGATGAGTTGGAGGACAGAGAAGAAGCGTATATCCCTAATGTAAGAATATTTTTTTGCATGTATATATGAGTTTTAGAAGTACCATACTAGGTTATGTTTTAATAAAGTATCAATATGTATACTAAGAGGCTTTTGTATCTCTGTTATTTGTTATATATCAATGGTAGAAGCCATCATTGAAGAAAAGGAAGAAGCGACAAGGAACTGTGGTGAGCAAAAAGCGGAGGGGAAAAAGTTTGGTTGATGAGCAAGCAGCTGATGAAGTGGATGAGGATGTGCCAGTACAAAATGATGAGTTGGAGGATAGAGAAGAAGTGCATATTTCTAATGTAAGAATTTTTTTTTTTCATGTATATATGTTTACAAAAATATCATATTATATTTTCTTTTGTAAGTTTCATATGAATTTTAAAAGTATCATACTAGGTTATGTTTTAATGAAGTATCAATATGTATATTGAGAGACTGTTGTATCTCTGTTTAATGTGTATTTGTTGTTGACATTATCTTTTTGAAAGTATCATGTTATATAATAAAGTATCATAAAGTGTTAATTTATATAAATGAAGTTTATACTCTTTCTATTACATTTTCATATTATATTGCTGCCAAAGATGTGCATATATTGGTATATCTTTGCTATTTTTGGGCCATTTTTATGTGTATTTTTGTGATTGACATCATCAATTGAAATAAAATCATCTTATTATTCTTTTATAATAAAGTATCATAATATGTTACCTTGTTAAATGTCCATGTAATATTTACATTGTGAGGTCTAATACATTTTCATATTATATTGCTGCCAAAGATGTGCATATATTGGTGCCATTATTATGTGTATTTTTGTGATTGACATCATCAATTGAAATAAAATCATCTTATTATTCTTTTATAACAAGGTATCATAATATGTTACTTTGTGTAAATGTCCATGTAATATTTACACTGTGAGTCTTTTGTATCATAGTAGGTTATGTTTTAATAAAGTATCAGTATGTATACTGAGAGGCTTATGGATCTCTATTTAATGTGCCTTTGTCATTGACATTATATTTTGAAAAGTAT
Source organism: Ligustrum vulgare (assembly GCA_963555705.1). Classification (NCBI taxonomy): domain Eukaryota; kingdom Viridiplantae; phylum Streptophyta; class Magnoliopsida; order Lamiales; family Oleaceae; genus Ligustrum; species Ligustrum vulgare. The sequence goes on from OY743185.1 coordinate 5,521,991, forward strand.
CATGTTATATAATAAAGTATCATAAAGTGTTACTTTTTATTAATGAAGTATATACTCTTTCTCATACATTTTCATATTATATTGCTGTCAAAGATGTGCATACATTGGTATATCTTTTCTATTTTGGGCCATTTTTATATGTATTTTGTGATTGAGATCATCAATTGAAATAAAATCATCTTATTATTCTTTTATAACAAAGTATCATAATATGTTACCTTGTTAAATGTCCATGTAATATTTACATTGTGAGGTCTAATAGATACTAGGTTATGTGTTAACAAAGTATCAATATGTATACTGATAGGCTTTTGGATCTTTGTTTAAGGTGCCTTTGTAATTGACATTATGTTTTTGAAAGTATCGTTTTATATAATAAAGTATCATAAAGTGTTACTTTTCATAATATGGTACCTTGTTAAATATATAGTTTACCTTATTTCTGATCAATTTTTTTTATGACATAGGAAATCACTTACTGATTTTTGTTTGCATATTTTTTTCTTACTTCGTGTTGTTCCTGCTCATCCAGTTGTGTTATTTTATATGTCTATTTAATATGTTTTAAGATTAACATTATTTATGAGAAGTATCATATTACATGATAAAGTATCATAATTGGTAACTTTTTTTTTATTTAGTTCATACTTACTCTTATTCATTTTTTTTTGGTTCTTTTTATTATTTTGCAGGATAGGGAATACCTGTTACCTATTGAAAAGTGGCTGAATGGAAAACCAATTGTCAAATTTGAAGCATCTGTCGTGGAGAATATAAAGGGCAAGCTCCTACCTTCTCAGTTGCAGATGTTCAAGAGCACTTGCTTTGGTGCATATCTTGATCTTAACGAATTGTGCTTACAACTCCAACTGATTCATTGTTTACTTTTGAGAGAGGTTTTGGTTAGAGAGGCAAAAAAGAATCACATGTGGTTCAAAGTTGGTCACAAGTTTATTCGATTTTCGGAGGAGGAATTCTGTTTAGTGACTGGTCTTAAAGTAACTGGGGATGACGACTGGTCTGAATTCAATACAAATGAGTGTAGGCTGAAAGAGGAATTTTTTTCGAACTTCAAAAGAGTGACAGCAAAAGAAGTTGAAGATGTCTTCAAGCTTCTGCCTGCTAATGTAAATGATGAAGATACGGTTAAGATTGCAATTGTCTATCTAGTGACATCATTTTTGTATAGGGAAAGTTACGAGAAGTTGGTTGAGAAAGCTATTTTCAATATTGTTGATGCTGATTTTGGAGAAAGTTTCCCCTGGGGAAAGTATGTTTTTAAGAAAACAGTAAAGAGTCTTAAAGGTGCTCTTAGAGATAGGAAACCTACAATTGAGCTTAAATCAAAAATCTCATCATATTCGTATAGGCTTAATGGGTTTCTATTAGGTTTTCAAATATGGGCTTATGAAAGTATTCCGAATTTAGATGGAAATGTATGTAAAAGTGTGAATACATCTTACCCTCGAATTCTAAGATGGAAATCTGAGAAGCGTATGATGTCTGCTCAATTTGAAAAGACAGTTTTTGATGATCCTGTTGTAAGTATTTCGTTTTGTTAATTGCTTTTATGTAGTTACTTATATATCGATAACTCAACAATTATTTGTATTTAATTTTTTCAGGTTGAACTCAATGTTATTGAACCAACTGAGGAAGAAAAACAACAGTCATATGTATTGGGATTATTTAGCGATTCTCCAGTAGACATCCCTGCATGTCTACCATCATCATCACTTCATGCTATGAACTCATGTGAAAACAAAAGCAAAGAAAAAAAGGTATATTTAAGTTTTTTATTTTATTATTTTTTATTAGTTTATGCTATAATTTATCATATTTAATTTAGATTTTTTTTTGACATTGTAGGGAAGCTTTTATTGTTCTAAAGAAATTGAGGACCATCTTTTAGACATTAAGTTAAAACAACAGATTTCTGCTCAGCAAATTGATTTGAAAAATCATTTTCTTTGTCAAATGGATGGCTTGAAAGAGGAATTTCGTGTGATGCTATCGAATTTTATTGATGACTTTGATTGTAAGATTGTTGCAATGAATAAGAATCCTGATATTTTCCCGGAGGGAGTGTTAAGCAAAGAGGATAACAGTAGGAATGTCGTAGATTTGAAGAATGTGTGTGATGACATTACAAAGGAAGATGATAAACAGTTGAATGATGGTTTGGGTCCTTGCAAGGTCGATACAGGGGTTGAAATTAAGGATTCAGATTCAATTAGTGCAGATTTATATGTGAATCTTGACATGCCTTCTTTTAAGTTATTGGAAGATTCACAGCCTGAGTCACAACCTGAAGATGATAATGAGGTAAACCTTTAAACTTATTGGTTGAAGTTATAAACTTCCAAGAATTTTATTAATTCCTTAAATTTTCTTTTAAGGATATTGGACGCATTGATGTTCAGGACAATAGTCCATCCACCCAATCAAGAAGTAAATTTATTGTACAAGACTCTAAATCTGCTCCTGCCCGAGTTGTGAAGGGTTCATCCGCTTTCAAGGATGAAATGTTATCACCATATGATGGTGATTTTGATGAATTTTTGACATGGTACAAAGAAGGCTTTAAAGATAAGAACTTGTAAGTCTTCCGATGCTGTTGTTTTTAATAGTTTATAAAGTTTTATAATTTGATACTTAGGTCAGAGTTGTCTTATAGTATATATATAATAATTGAACTTTAGTTATTGATATTTTCTGAAGTTTCATATTATGATACTTTTGTCATAGCTGTCTTAGAGATTAAAACTGAAGTGTTTTGATTGCCTTTTATCTAAAGTTGCACAATACCGTACTTTTGGTCATAGTTGTCATGGTGATTAAGAACTTGTAGGTTGCCCAGTTATTGATATTATATAAAATTTCATAATATGGTGCTTTTTTATTTGTTACGGTTGTCAGAAATTGTACGTTGCTTAATTATTGATATTATATAAAGTTTCGATGTATGATGCTTTTGTTTGTCATAGTGGTGTTTCTAAGTTGCATATTATGATACTTATTTTATTAGTAAGGGTCATAGTATGATGCTTTTTTTGTCATAGCAGTATGTTTTCAAGTTGCATATTATGACACCTATGTTATTTGTTAGGGTTTTCAAATTTGGGAGGCCGGGATTGGAAATTCATCCTTCACATGACTTCGGCATTTTAACTGTAACAAAAAAGATTTGGTGGTACTATCTATATTCAAAAGATGGTCAATTGGAAGACACAGTAAGTTTTGTCTAATTTTTCTCATCATTTGGTTTTCCTAAGTTTTGTTTTATTTTTTTCATCATTTGGTTTTCCTTACTTTTATCTTCTATATTGTAATTTTTTACTTTTTTATGTTGTTATTTTTGCAGCACATAGATGTTTGCTTATTTTATTTGAGAAAGATGATGAGGTTTAGCATGAGGGTAAAAAATTGGACAACAACGGATTGTAATTTTCAAAGCAAGATTGTTGGTATTTTTGATAAATTCCTGGTCGATGTTGTTGTGATTTCTGAACAATCAACTCTTTTAGAATATGTGATTGGGGAATCAATGAGGTGCAATACACCCTGGATTGAAGTTGATCATGTGCTCTTGCCGATCATGGCAAAGACTAGAAATCATTGGATGCTTGTTCATTTTGACATGAAGCGACGTTGTTTGGATGTTTATAATTCTTATGCTAAAGTTTTTGATGATCAGAAAGTGATTGAATCAGTTCGTCCTTTTGCTCACATTATTCCCTTTCTTCTGGCAAACGCTGGTTATTGGGATGGGAAACAAAGTGTATATTTTGATCCTAGTGTACGTGATCGTGATATTCTTGAACCGTTGTCAATTAACTTCGTGCACAACATTCCTCAACAAGAATGCGAGTTAGTTGATTGTTAATATTGGTTCTTTATAGTTATTGTTGTTATTCCTCATTTTTTTTCTTTCGTAAAAGTTTGTTTAAATTTCGTAGTATATTATGAGTATCGATAATTTTTGAAATATTTTTATTTTTTTCATGCAGAAGTGTGGACTGTGGTGTTTTTGTTATTGGATATGCCCAGTTTCTAGTTCAAGACAAGATGATTGAGATGGATGAGTGTTTTGATTCAACCAAGTATCGTGCTGCTCTTGCTACACAACTGTTTCACTATGCGAAGTGGAAAGAAGAAGAACAATGCATGACGGATGATGAATGACCAAGTAAAAGAAGAGCAATGAATCACCAACTGACCGTCTGACTAATGAATTTTTTTGTGATTGGTTGCGATGGCTTTGAATATTTAGAAGTTAGATTTTGTCAAGAAGTAACACATTAGGTTACCTTATAATACAATTATCATACAATGTTACCATATCACGTGGGACAGGTTTTAATCTTTACTTAATCGAGTACTATGCTATGCTTTGTATACAACAATTTCTATTAACGTGCTTAAATTTCAATTCAAGTATTATTTGAATTTTTTTTGATTACTTTTTGAGTATTGGAAGTTATTTTTTTTGTTAAGTAGCATATTAGGCTACCTTCCCATACAGGTATCACAGAACGTTACCATGTAATGTGGTTGAATACTCATTGAATTCAAAGGCGCATAAAAATGTTGTTTGGAAAAGCCAAGTATTACTATACTAATAAAGCCAGAGCATGAATATTTTGTTAATTAATATGTATACTGTAAGTTTAAAGGTGGTAATGTGTTATTAGGACGTGTCAAAGCTCACATAGCCTATAGTGACTAACTCCTAAGAATTGAATTTCTTCTTGCATCCTAATAATATTTTCGATTCTAAATTTATTAAGAGCATTAAATGCACACATTCCATTACGAGGTGAAGCAAGTATTCCATCATTTATTAATTAAAACGTGAACTATAATAAAGGAAAATATGTTCTAAGCAGACCTCCATAATCTGGTCATATCACATAGTTGTCTATGAAAAGTATCAAATATTGTAACCTTTCAATGAAAGTATCAAATATTGTAACTTTACAATGAATTTCAACATTGATCTTTTATTTTCTTCTTCAACGGTATTGGATAGTTGCATGTCCTTCGATCGTGCCCGTAGTTTAGACATCGTCCACACTTAATCGTGACTCTGTGCTCACCTTTTGATGGAATTCTTTTCTCTTTAGGTCTCCCAACCTTCTTTTTTGGAATAGGTGGTAACACCACTCTGGATAAGACATCCATTGGTACAGTCCAACCACTACGATCCCCAAGTGGAAAAATAGTACCTTTGTATGTGTCAACATATGACGACTTTGTGTAGTATGTAGAACAATAATCATAGGCACTAAAGTGTTTTGTACGAATAACAGCCAATGCATGAGCACATGGTATTTGATCTATTTGAAATTTGTGACAAGTGCATGTCCTTTCTTGTATATTCACCAAATTTGATCTACCTGTGCTTTTAACGTCATATAGCATTGGAGTTGAGGAATTGCCTGTTGGAAAAAAATGCAATGAATTAATTGAATTCACAATGATACTTTTTTAGAATAAAGCATCATATTATGTTACTTTGTCACGTGCATGATGTAAGTGTATTAAAAAATTTCATTTACCTTCATTTTTGTTGACTCCATTGTCCTTTCCCTCAATATTTTATCTTGTGTAGCAGCAAGTATTGTGAATATAGCCATTGCATTTTCTCGATTCTTGGAAAACCAGTTCTGCAACACATATCTCAAGCATTCCATCAAAGCTTCTACGGGCTTCTTCTTTGCAGCCTTTACTACTGCATTCACTGACTCAACAATGTTTGAAGTCATGATTGAATATCTATTAGTCGTCATATATGCTCTTGACCACTTATCATATCCCGCTTTCTCCTGGAAAATGATCATAAAGAAATGTTAATGTTCAGTATCTATTCTCAGAAGGTATCATGTTATGATACTAAATATCAGAGTCTGATACTTACCAAATATCCACGAATTTTTTCATTTATTTTATCCAGCTGAGACATTTGATACTCAAATTCTTCCTTTGTGTACGCCCTAACAGCTGCATTGAACGGTTGTGTTACATTCTTTACATTTTTTCCATAAGTTGATTTCAAATTCTTCAACAAATGCACTGAACATGCACCATGCAACACGTTCGGATATATTTTCTCCACAGCTACTTCAATGCTTGGATGCCTATCTGATACAATACACAAACCTTCTCTCTCACCATATGATTCCTTAATCCTATTCATGAACCATTCCCAAGAATCATTATTTTCCGAGTCACCTATCCCAAAGCCAAGTATAAAAATATTGTTATTAGCATCTTGAGTGCATGCTGTGAATAACGTACCACCATAAGGTCCCTTTAGGTGTGTTCCATCAACTACTATCACAGGCCTACAGAATTTCCAACCTTGTATGGATGCTCCCAATGCCATGAACAAATATTTGAATCTATTGCTTGAATCTGTCTCAATTCTTGTTTTGGATCCAGGATTTGCAAATTCTAGCATATGTAGGTATGTTGGCAGCCTTTGATATGATTCTTGAGGATCTCCCATCAACAATTCATAAGCTCGTTCTCGAGCTCTCCAAGATTTTTCATAGCTCATGGACACTCCATAGTCATTTAACATGTCGTTCATAATGTCATTTGGAGTATAGATTGTGTTGGTGGAGGTGTATTTGTGCTTAATGAAGAGAGCTATTGTTGAACTTGAAGCTTGCCGATGATCCCCCAATATGGTGTCTACTATACATGTGTGATCATTCTTTATGTAACGTATCTTAAACATACTAGTTTTTCCAACCTTTGAAGCCCTGAAAGCCCATTGACAGTTGTTGTCAATGCATTTCAACACATATTCCTTTGAGTCAGATTTCTTAATCTTGAATTGAAACATATTACGCATTGCATACTTTGCAATAGATATCTTCAACACTTCTTTATCTTGAAATAGCTGATTTTTTGTAATTGTGGCAACAACTGTTTCTGATACTATAATAGACTGTACCTCATTATCCACCTCACTGTCCACTTGTTTCTTTTGTTCTATGCACTCATACACTTCAGAAGCAATTTCTTCAATCGATTTTACAGCTCTTGTTGTTGAATTCTCACTTTCAACTAGCTGTAGATGCAGCCTGTCATCATGTTGAATAGTGTCAGAGTGCTGAAGTTGGATGCATTGAGAAGTATCACATGTGATACTTTCTGAAACTGGGGTAGTATCAATTATCAGGGGGAAACTTCCAATGTCATTGTTGGTTTTCTTCAGCTCCAAATAGAATGTAACTGAGTTGTTATTCACAAATTTTACCAGTGGCATGCCTTTCTTGAGTTCATAATGCATTTTCAGTGCTACCTTTGTTGAATCCAAGTCCAATGCCGAGAATACAATATCTTGAATTCCAGTGTATGTGCATCCAAGTGAAACTGGTATCCCAACTACTTCATAATCTATGTACTCTTTGTCTTGCACCCATTTACCTCCATGATGTAAGATGACAAGAGTTGTATCCATTCCTTCACAGAAAATATTACATGTTACAGCTTAACAAATCATATCAAATAAAAAGTAACAGAATGTGATACTTATAATTTATTCATGCATTAAGCTAGCAGTTGAGCTATTGTAAACAAAATCCAACCATTCTTTATAATTAAATAATAAACATAAAATATATAAGCTTTACATGACAAAGTATCAGAGTTTCATTCTGTGGAACAGGCTATGATACTTTAGAATATATCAACATTGGAAAATATCTCAAACACATCAACAATGTGACAACATATAATTCATCATGTTTTTTCTTGTGACAAAAACTTGAATGAAAGTGAATGCAGAAATCAACTTAAGTCTGTAGTTCAACAATTGTAATCAAATTCTGATTATTCAAACATATATATGTTTTTCACGACAAAGTATCAGATTCTGATACTTCGGAACAGGGGTATGATACTTTTAGAATATATCATGGATAATCTCTCAAACATAACATCAAACACCTTACCTACAAATATGATACTTCATTGAAAAATCAAACTGTGTTACTTTTGAAATTCAAACATTATCACAAACAATTAAAAACTCAAAAAACATAACTGAATTGTTGAATGTAGATATTAGTGAGAGTCAATGTTGGCTGAAATCAAAATCAAAAGCAATAAAAAATAAGGAAGTTCGATTTTGAAATTAACGTGAAGTAATGTTTGCTGAGATTACCTTTCTTCATGGAAACAATTGAATTGTTGAATCTCTATATGTGAACCACCATCGAATTGGTTTTGTGGCAATCGAAAGTTGAATTGTCGAAGAGGAATTGAAGTTGAAGTCTCTGTGGCTTTGAAGTCGAATCTAGATGATGAGGTCGAGGCGTAGGAGAAGCTCTGTGCCGAGAAGTTGAAGTCTCTGTGGCTTTGAAGTCGAATCTAGATGATGAGGTCGAGGCGGAGGAGAAGCTCTGTGCCGAGAAAATAAGTGAATTGGCGAGGAGAAGGGTTAGTTGGTTAATGTAGAGTAATTATCATTTTTTATAACTTTGTTATAAGTAATATTCCAATTGTATGAAGTTTAAGTAAATTTCAGTTTTAACATAAAAAATAGGGTATTTTTGTGGTCAGCCCTTTTTTTTAACTGTTTTTGCCAGGTTCTAGAGATTCCTTCTCAAGCCTACTAGCTACTACCCATTAGCCCATCATGCATGTTGCAATCTTCCACTCTACATCTCTTCAGATCGAAAATTATGATTCCCTCCAACTGATCTTCTTGCAGATTTTAAGCACCTTCCATTTTTTCCTTCCCTCCTTCATGCGGCAAATTCATCTTATCCCCTTTTTCCTTCCATATTCCCACTAACTCAGCACTTGCCTAAATTATCTCCTCCACTCCATCAGTAGGTTTAGCTTCATTATTTTTTTCCCTGACAGATTGACTTGCCTTATCAATTATCATGCAACCTCCCATCACAGAGATTATGTCCTGCCTTTGGCCTCCGATGGCCCAGAACGCAGCCAGCGATATCCAATTTGATTCATTGCTAGACGGTTAGGTGCTCGAAGTCATGCTCCATATGGTTTTTCATTCTGTTTGTTTGGATAATCAAAGAACTATTCATAAAAAATTTCTGAATGACCAATTAATCCACAGAAGAAGCAAAATATAGGTAATCTTTCATATTTGAAGGTAATACAAGACCAATCCCCCTCTATTCTCTTGATCTTCATTTTCCTCTTCAATGGTTTGGCCACATCTGTTTGCTAAAAGTGTGTACCGCAAGCGCACGGGTCGCGTACAAGTAATAAATTGGACTTTTTTTAGTCTGAATTATCGATCCACGAGGAATGTATACTTAATTACACTCTAATTAAGTTAATCTTAACAAATTAAACGTAAAATGAAAAGATGGATTTTTGTAAATTTTAAATTAAATAAACTAGTTTTAAATTAAATTAAAATAAAGAAAATGGAAGATAAAATAGTTGGAATTCGTGATTTCACTTAACTCTCGCTTAAGTAATTTCTCAACAAATGCAAATTAATAAATTACTCATTTACAATGTTAGACTCGATTTTTCAAGTTTAGTTAATTACCTTTCTCGAATGAAATTAACCATAATCAATTGATTTAACCTACTATATCTCTATGTCGATTAAAACTTAATCAATTGTATTAACTCTTTGTGAAAATAGCTCAATGGATCACCTAGGAATAGGAGTTTATCTCTATCTCCTAAATTAATACCTAGGACATTTATTATTTGGTCTAAATGCACAATATCTCTCAATTATCAAATATTTCACAAAACATATATTTGGTGATCAATCATACACATGGAATAATCTCAGTAACAAATATAAATGAAATAAACTCAAAATTAATAAACAAACATTAAATTACTTAAACTAAGTTAAGCTACATCAATCATCCCAACATAAAACAACTAGCCAATTGTATAAATATTGAACAAAAGTTGAGGTTTATAAAAATACATCACAAAATATAGAAATCAAAGATTAAAATACAAGATGATGAATTAAATCACTTCCCTTGATTTTTACTCCAAAATTCATTAAATAATGCTTTCAATCTTCACCTCACTTCTTACTTCCTAACTTCGATGGAGACTAGCAACTTGAAAACAAAACAAAACTACAAACTAAAAAAAAAAAAAAACAAAGAAAAGAAAGATGAAGAAAAGAAAAGAGAGGCTAGGGTTTTGATATCAAGATTGAGGTTTGGGGCTTATGTTGAAATGAGGAGAAGTGGAGTATAAATACTCCACAAAAATCTGACTTAAAAGAGGTCCAAAACTCTCACAAGTAGAGCCAAATACGCCTTTAGGTCAAAATAATTAAAACATAAATTAAAAAACAGACTTCCCGGAATTGACCCATGTGATCGCATGGGCCAAAGTTGAGCGATCGTATGGGCAATGAGTTTTAGGTTCTGCTTGGTTTTGGTTGGCTCTGGCTATTGCATGGCTTATGAACCATGCGATCGCATGGTTCAAGTCATGCTACGCAGCTTGCGAAAATTGCTGTCAGGTCATCCATCTTCTGATCTTCTTCAATATAGTCTTCAAATTTTGACATTTATTACAAATATGACCTGATATATTTGCAAAGCAGGTCCTTCATCTTTCTAGGATATTACAATTGTGTCCCAAAACTTTTGATTCTTTCAATTAAGTCCATGTTCATCAAATTTGCTCTTCTTTTAGCTCAACTGCTCTTTGATCTTGTCTATTTTCTCTCCAATTGAGGTTGTACATAATTTACAAGATAAACACAATTTATAAGTAAAAATTCGCTCAATTTGTCAATTAAAGTATCGATCGAAGACCAAAATAAGTGTGCAAAGCACACTTATCAACATATTTAGATACTATAATTCTCATATACTAGCGCCACACTCCTCCAAAATTGTTAGGATCAAACTCCACAAACCTGCCTATGAAATTGCCCATCTCCTTACCGACCCGTTCAGACATGAAGCCGCATGGGAGTTCATAAACTTGGACCCAAAAATCAGCGTGCGAAATCTCAACTTGCGATGGTTGAACCCCCATTTCTAACTTGTTAATAACCAGCAAATGTTGATCAAAGGACCATGGGATATTGTTGAAAATTCATATGAAGTCTAGTTCATGGAAAAATTGGAACAAGAATAAATTAGGGGAAAGATCTTTGATGGTCTCCAAATTGAGGTCGGGGTGCTCTTTGTTCACCTGATATCTCGCGATGCGAGATATCCCCGCAAGTGCACGGGTCGTGAGAAGTAATAAAGTGGACCTAAGAGTCCGGATTATCGTCCCACGGAGACTGCTATTAATTACCGAAATGTGTTAGTTCTAAACCTTATTTGAATGAATAAAATAATTTGATGTTTGAAATCTAAAACAAAAAAAATCAATTAAAGAATTAAATTGCGAAATTGTTTTTTTTTTTAATAACGATTGTAAAATAGTTGGGATTCACGATTTCACCTAACCAATTAAATTAACTCCAATTCCATGTTTTATTTCCTAATTATGTACTCGGTCGAATTCACTAATTTATATTGAAATTCCTCTCTCGAGTTTAAATCAATTCTACCTACATAAGTCAACCATGTATCTCTACAGAGGGTCCGAATATTCCTTATCTAGATGCATAACACGCAAGAATTCACACACGACCGCAATAATTACAAGAGTATATCTCTATCTCTCGTTCAATTACCTGATTTATTATCACGTTCTAAATTATTAACTCACCTCTCGGATTATGGAAATAACTCAATAAATCATGAATTGGTGATCAAGCAATTCAAGCATTAAGAACAATAATAAATCAATACATGCAACAAAACATTAAAACAAGGAATATGACATTAAAATAATTAACTAGGCTACATCGTTCATCCCAACGTTAAAATTAGTTACACGTCATCATGAAATAACAAAAACAGTAAAAATAAACGTTCATTGAAAAACAATATAAAGAATGGAAAGATTGCACCAATTATCAATTCTTCAATTGTTTTCAATTCACGCCCCTCTGCTATGCTTGATTCTCCAAGAATTTGATGTTGAATTCTCTCTTGTGGATCGTTCTATGGAGAGGCAAAGGTCTGATATCCGTGCCTCTTATGTTGTATATATATCTTTTTGGAGAAAACCTAGGTCAAGAAGAGAGAAGTCTGATAAAAATCGCGAGAAAAAGCCCACAGTTGGCCCAGCCGGATACGCACGCGATCGCGTGGTATCAACCCTAGCGATCGCGTAGACTTCATTAAAACTCTCGGGTTACAATTTTGCGTCTTATCGCGATCGCTTGGTGTGTGACCAGCGATCGCGACTTCATCATTCTTCCGGCTGTGCAAGTTAGTCCCTGACTTTTAATTGCACATTCAGTCCTCAGCTTTCAATTGTTGCAATTTAGTCCCCAAACTTTATCTTCTTCTCGGTTTGACCATTCAAGCTCTTAATTCATTCAATTAGGTCCACCAACCTCTGATTTAGTCACTTTGGCACCAAGCATGTTTCCCGGTTGTTGTCACAAACTCCTCACTTGTCCAATTTATCTCCAATTAACATCCAATCGTGTCATTTTTCCATTAATTGCTTCATTCTTCTTCAATTGGGACATTTTCTGAAAGGTAAACAAATAAACATAAATTAAATAGTAAATATTCCCAAACGAAAATAATTAATCCTAATTTAGACATACAAATAAGTGTATAAAATACACTTATGAAATACCCCCAAACTAGAATTATTGTTCGTCCTCGAACAATTTAAACTAAACTACAAAAATCAAATAAATAAAGGAGAAATTATTTTTGTTGTGTCAACATGTTTACCATATGCCTCCAAAGTCCAAACCAATTTAAGCTTTAAGCAAGTGTCATGAACAACAATGCAAAATAATTTCTAGTTATATCCTGCCAGAGTCTCAAGTGTGTGTGTGAATAGCCAATGTCAAACGCATACTTATGCAAAAGATATACTCAACACTGTGTGGCTCATTATGCATAATCCAGCCCGAATCCCATGTGGTCAATCTATGATTTATAATAAAATTTCTTTCAACGCTCATGGATGATCACCACTTTCTGCTTTTTCTCTCGCATCCCAGGTTTTTATCTATGTGGGTTCTAAAAATATTCTTAGCTTTTTCCACACAAGGCAGTCAAAATCAGAAATATGCATGCACAACTAATCAAAAGAAAACAGTCCCCGATTCTACAACCTCAGCCACCACAGTTTAGTCAACAAAGCTTATACCATGCAATATTATTTTTTTTTATGGACGACTTTTTCTTTTAATTGTCCCTGTCTTTTACCATCCTCGTGCAGAACTTTTCATACGGGCTTTCTATATGACCCCTGTAGCGAGCTTTCAGATTGGTAACTCCCAAACCAGACGGCTTTAGGGTACCAGGTTCAGAGAACTCCTCAGACGTACTTGCCCGAGTCATAAAGGCTTAAACAGAAAAGTTAAAGATGTTATAATGTCTTATGTGTAAGTCCACTCTCCGTACTTGCTTTCTAATTGACCCATGTAGCGAGCTTTAGGTCGATGACTCCCAAGCCAGTTGGCTTTAGGGCACCAGGTTTGAAAGACCCCTCGGACTTACTTACTCGAGTCAAAAAGGCATTTGAAGAGCGGAATAAGACCTTCAGCATTTTTCTGTTTTTATGCTGGAAATGGTTTATACTCGTTGACCAAACTGTAATGACTAAAGTGCAAAACCAAGAACCACAGACCTCCAACCCGTCAATACACACAAATTCCAACCATTTTACCCCCAAACTTGCCTTTTAGCATGATTGGTTCTAATTTAGGGGTGGGATGTCTAACGATCTAAGTTCAGGGCTTTTTGAGTCATTCCTAAGTTCAAATTGTATAAACTCTGCCCCACATGCATTAAACAACATCCCTCACACAAGCAATTATCCAACACTGGCTATGTGCGCAATAAGTATGAATCTAGCAAAACATAACTAGTTCAAAAATAAGTTCATGCTTTCATGTTGTCCAATTCTCAAACCTAGGCACAAATTGATTCATACTATATCCTAGGCAATAAACATGTCAACGGTTTCAATTTTTTTTTTTTTTTTAATCCCAATAAAGTAGAATGAAAAGTAATAATATGGAAATAATGAGATCCACCCCCAAACTTGAAATGAACATTGTCCTCAATGTTTTGCCACATAAATAAGTAAGAATATGCAAAACTTGACAAAAGAAAGAGAACGAGAACTTCCCAAGTGTAGAGGAGATGTCTCATTGTAGTCTTGATGCTTCAATTTGAAATAATGTTGGATGAATTTGACCATATTTCTTGCCTTGCCCAACTTGATCGGGTGTGTCTTGACTGATGTTTACCTTGCAAATAAGAGATAAGTAATATTAAAAGTCATAAACATCAATAAGAAATAATGGAAGTTCAGTACCACACCCCCAAACTAAAGTTAAAGCACAATTTTTTCATTTTCATTAATGGTAAACCACACATATTCAAGCCTTGATACAACCTAGAAAAACACAACTTTTTCCGAGCCATATTTTGATATGTTAAAGTTCACAGCATGGTCTACAACATATTAAAAATTTAGGTCATTTGGAGTTCTATAGGGTCATGTAAAACTATGGCAAAGTTGGTGACGTAAGTGAATTTTCAGGTGCAAAAGCCTGCAGTGGCCTTGCAATGGGGCTGCCTTGGTGCAAACATGGTTTTAATTGATTTCATGTCAAGATGTGAACTAATTCATGAACTACACACACATAAACATTGATAAACATATCATGAAGATAAATGCTCGGAAGGATGTCTCAAATTAGCACTAGAATGTCTTTGTGGCATTTCATCAAATACATGGTGTGCAGTGCAAAAATCAAAGGGTATGCATAGGTTTGGAGGCATGAATGAACCAAAAATTTTGTCTACTCAACCACAAATCACCTTCTCCAACATCTAACATAAGCCCAATCTTCACCATTCACAATTTCAGAATCCAAGATCTCAAAGAAAATTTCAAACTTTTGAGTAAAAATTGATTTAAGTGAAGAATTACGTACCTTTCATTGATTTGGATGCGGGAAATAGCAATGATATTGATGCAACTAGGTGTTGATGACATGCACACAAAATGTAAGATCAAATATGAGGTGTTTAGGGGAGAGAAAACGAGTTTGTAATGTTTAAAATTGAAAGAATGAGGAAAAACACTTAAACTGTCGAATTTGGTCTCAGTATAGCCATGCGATCGCCTGGCTGAAGTTCCAGCGATCGCGTGGTTCAAGGTTTAAAAATCTGTTCATTTTTAAACGCAAACTCGCGATCGCCATATCCTATTGGCACGCGATGGCGTAGGTCCCGGCAGTAATGAAAATTTTTCCTATTTTTGATTTTCAAAATCATTTTTATCCCCATAATCACTTCATGATCTATGCAATGATTTTCCAAACATTAACTTCATGATTCAAACTAGTGTGTGTGAGTTTGGAATGACGATAAAAACTTAGCCTAATGTAAACATGCAACATCAAAAACATACCTAAATATGCATATATCTAAAATTCTGCAAATAAATAAATAAATTCTGAAAGCATAATAAATAAAAGGGAAGAAAGGTTGGGTTGCCTCCCAACAAGCGCTCCGTTTTAAGTCTTAAGCCCGACTTATTACCTGATTTTTCAAGGAACTTTAAAGAGAGCTTTTGATGACCGTCTTTGTTTGTGACGGTCAAATTTGCTCCACAATGCTTTTAAGCTCAAAAATTGTACCTTGCCCATGTCATAAGTGTTAACATCTATACTCGATTCAACTTTCAAAATGTAGACTTCAATTATTTCTTCATCACAAATGATGAAATCAATTCTTGCCCAATCATTGAATTTGGAGGATTGCATTGCAATTTCGGCACCCTTAAGTGTCTGCTTTTCTGTGATCAACTCCTCTTTCTTCATTTGTTCTTCCTCTTTGATTGAAGTCTCCTCGAGCTCGATGTCCTGATTCTGCCTTGTTGACAATTGGACAAAGATATGTTGGCAGCTATTTTCTTCTGGTTGATCCACTCTTTCAAGTTCTTCTTCTTTTTCTTCAACTGTTTCAACCAATTTTTCTGGCTCCTCTGATCTTTGCACCTGACTTTCTGGTAATGGCAATGGCTGACTCTCTGTCATGCTTACTGTCCACTGCTCCATCAACTTCTTAATTTCAGCTTGTTGTTTTTGCAATTTCTGATTTATGAAATCTTCATTGTCAAAATCTTCAGTTTCAACGTGAACTTCATGTATTGGTGGACACTCCTGCTCTACCATATAATAATTCCCACAACAATCAGCCTTCCATATAGCATCCTTGGGTGCAATAGGGAAATCGAATACTACATGATTTCCCCAACAGAAATCACACATCAGATACGTCTGAACTGCCGTTCGATCAAAGAGCCATTGATTATTGTTTGCTGCCATCTTGCTGTGTTGCCTCCAACTGTCTGAAAATTCATTCAATACCTGAATAGGAAACAATACACAGCCTTTAAAAAATATTTCCTAAACAAAAACTAATAAATAAAAATAAAAATAAAACTAAAATAGAGTTCAAACTAAGGCAAGAACTAATTGGTATCGATATTAATATAAAAACAGTCCCCGGCAACGGCGCCAAAAACTTGTTCACCTGATATCTCGCGATGCGAGATATCCCCGCAAGTGCACGGGTCGTGAGAAGTAATAAAGTGGACCTAAGAGTCCGGATTATCGTCCCACGGAGACTGCTATTAATTACCGAAATGTGTTAGTTCTAAACCTTATTTGAATGAATAAGATAATTTGATGTTTGAAATCTAAAACAAAAAAAATCAATTAAAGAATTAAATTGCGAAATTGTTTTTTTTTTAATAACGATTGTAAAATAGTTGAGATTCACGATTTCACCTAACCAATTAAATTAACTCCAATTCCATGTTTTATTTCCTAATTATGTACTCGGTCGAATTCACTAATTTATATTGAAATTCCTCTCTCGAGTTTAAATCAATTCTACCTACATAAGTCAACCATGTATCTCTACAGAGGGTCCGAATATTCCTTATCTAGATGCATAACACGCAAGAATTCACACACGACCGCAATAATTACAAGAGTATATCTCTATCTCTCGTTCAATTACCTGATTTATTATCACGTTCTAAATTATTAACTCACATCTCGGATTATGGAAATAACTCAATAAATCATGAATTGGTGATCAAGCAATTCAAGCATTAAGAACAATAATAAATCAATACATGCAACAAAACATTAAAACAAGGAATATGACATTAAAATAATTAACTAGGCTACATCGTTCATCCCAACGTTAAAATTAGTTACACGTCATCATGAAATAACAAAAACAGTAAAAATAAACGTTCATTGAAAAACAATATAAAGAATGGAAAGATTGCACCAATTATCAATTCTTCAATTGTTTTCAATTCACGCCCCTCTGCTATGCTTGATTCTCCAAGAATTTGATGTTGAATTCTCTCTTGTGGATCGTTCTATGGAGAGGCAAAGGTCTGATATTCGTGTCTCTTATGTTGTATATATATCTTTTTGGAGAAAACCTAGGTCAAGAAGAGAGAAGTCTGATAAAAATCGCGAGAAAAAGCCCACAGTTGGCCCAGCCGGATACGCACGCGATCGCGTGGTATCAACCCTAGCGATCGCGTGGACTTCATTAAAACTCTCGGGTTACAATTTTGCGTCTTATCGCGATCGCTTGGTGTGTGACCAGCGATCGCGACTTCATCATTCTTCCGGCTGTGCAAGTTAGTTCCTGACTTTTAATTGCACCTTCAGTCCTCAACTTTCAATTGTTGCAATTTAGTCCCCAAACTTTATCTTCTTCTCGGTTTGACCATTCAAGCTCTTAATTCATTCAATTAGGTCCACCAACCTCTGATTTAGTCACTTTGGCACCAAGCATGTTTCCCGGTTGTTGTCACAAACTCCTCACTTGTCCAATTTATCTCCAATTAACATCCAATCGTGTCATTTTTCCATTAATTGCTTCATTCTTCTTCAATTGGGACATTTTCTGAAAGGTAAACAAATAAATATAAATTAAATAGTAAATATTCCCAAACGACAATAATTAATCCTAATTTAGACATACAAATAAGTGTATAAAATACACTTATCACTCTTCATAGCCAAAAAATTGATGGGACGATCCGTGAGAAATCGCCCTACCAAGCTCCACTGGAAATGTTCTGATGTTGCTTCCCCTTCGACGTCATCGAAAATCAAACCTTCTTCTTCCTCTTCATCCAAAGAAATCTTATTCTGGAAGTTATCTACACTTACATCTTCTGCATTATCTCTCACCATGGGAATAAGGGCACGGGCATTAATGAGCCACGAGAAGCAAATGAAAGAAAAGAAAACCCACTACACATAAATTTTGAAATAAATAAACTTGAAACGATAAAATATTACGAGTAAAGTTTTCTATAGAAGAAAAACATTGACATAAATCATTATTTTTTGATAAGATCAATTAACGTATGTAACTAGTTAGGAAAATTATATAATTAAATTAGCATAAAGACATTGACGAATGTTTTTTTTCAGTAGGAGTAAATATCGGAGTCTCTTCAGACTTCCGTTATTTATTCATTTAGCCTCCGTTTGGTGATAATGTAGTGATTTATAAATTGATTTATAATTTTGAAGTAAAATATGTGGTTGAAAAGTGGAAAGAGAAAATGTGTATGATTAAAAAGTGGTTTGAAAAATTATGTGGTTTAAAAATGGTTTATAAACAGTTTACCAAACGGGAGGTTACTCTCAAACTCTACTATTTGTTTACTTAAAGCATCTCCAATGAGACATTGTTAAACTTGCCAAATCATCAAAATAAACAATGTCCAATAATTTTCTTCTCTAATGCACCTCATGTCATGCTAGGGTGGCAAAAACAAAGTTGGACATTGTCTAAGTCAATGTCCAACTTTGGAAGACAAGTCTAACATGCTAACTTGGCAATATTGGTGGGGAAACTGAAAATTATGGTTGACAATACACCCCCGCACCTCCATTCTCTCCACTTTCTGCAATTTTTTTTTTTTTTTTAAATTTCTTAAATAGAGGCAGAAACATTATTTTCTTCTTCATCTAAAGTTGCGCCAATTGTTGAATTGAAAAGATGCTTGTTTTTTTATTTTTTCTTTCCATTTTCAAGATTTCCTAAACGATCTGTTATTGCTTTACCCTTTTCAATTCTGAGCAATCGACGACGGAAGAAACTAGATTGTTAAAAAAAATGAAGGAGGGGAGGAAAAAATGAAACCGTAGAGAAGAAGAAAGAAGAACCAGAATTGAATCTCACTCCTACATATTTAATAGTTTTTTTAAAATAAATAAATAAATGCCACATAAGCATCTATATTGGGCTGTAGACGTACTGCATTGGAGATTATTTTTTTACCTCAATGTCTGTTTATTAGAGACATTCATTAGAAGTCCAATTAATTGCTGCCAATGATACCATTTTTTAGGTTGGACAATGTCTCATTGAAGATGCTCTTAGCCTCTGTGTGATAAATCGCTTATAAACGATTGATTATAAATAATGACATGATAATATGTTGATCTATTTTTTTTTTAAAAGTACAAAATGATGAGCCAACCCTAATGGGGCGAAAAGTCGTCCCACAGGTACCCAACCCTAATGGGGCGAAAAGTCGTCCCACGGGTTGATGGGAAGGGTATGGGATTAAAATGAAAAACCTAAAGGCAGGGCTAGGCGAGGCAGGTTTTGTTTGACCTGTCTCGCCACTTATATTAAAAAAATAATTAATTTTTTTGATTATATAGTTTGAAAAAATATTATATTTTGTTAGTTGTTGTTTATAAGTATTTAAATATATTGTAGGATATTGTTGGAAAAAAATGTTGTTTGATATTGTATTATTTAGAAAAATTGTTTAATTAGGAGGGATGAAATTTAACAATAAAACAAGTGAAAAAATTGTTTAAATAATTTTTTCTTTTAAAAGGAAAAAAAATGGGACATTAAGGGGACGGGGCAGGTATTGGATGCCCCGCCCCGTTATGATTTAGCGGGTCATGGGCGGGTATGGGTTTGAGGTTCTTCTTATCTGGTGAGGTACAAATCCCTAACTCGCCTCATTGCCACCTTTACTTAAAATTGATAATCTCAACTCCTCACATTTTTTGTAAGAAGAAATTGGGGGGGGGGGGGGGGGGGGGGACATTATCAATTCGGTATTGTTTTGAATACAAAATTAGAGCAAACTATATGAATCCTTTTCCGTTACCATAATGATCCAAGTTTTATCAGGAAAGTTTACAATTTCAGTACGAAGTTTCAAATTCATTACTTATACAAGAATAATATTATTTGTACGTAAAAGAGTTACATACGCATTATGTGTCAAAAGGAGACCTGAGATTTTTATTTTTATTTTGATTGAATAAACTATGATGTAATTGTATCCCATCACTCCATGTATAATCATTATGTAAATTATTATGTCGAGTAAGCATATCTTTAATTCCAAACATCATTACCAATGCTTACATAATGCACGAAAGTCGAAAAACATGTACATGTGTACAAGACAATAATCTCATTGTAGATTCATCAGAAACATGATGACATTTATCTTATAGTTACAAGGCCGGCTTTGAATATATGCGAGCGAGGCGGTCGCATTGAACCCCCGATCAAAAAAGTCCCCAAAAACGAAAAATTAAATTGAGTGTTTGTCACATACATATTCTAAAAGTAGAATAAATACAACAAACTTAACTTAGCGTAGTTGGTAAAATAGATAAATGTAATTTGTACTTATGCTATAGGTTATTGGTTTGATTCTTCATGCTTGTTGATAAAAAAAAAAAAAAAATATTGTGCTTGACTAAAGACCTCAATAAATTTTGGAGGTAGAGGTCCGTTTAAGGCCCTTAAGACTCAAGGCCGGCCCTGCATAGTTAACTAGGGAATAGGGATTCTTGATAATCATACACCATTATTTTCTTTTATTTTTTGCCATCATCATTTTTTTCTATCTTTTAGTTTAATATTAGGAGATGTTATAGTTAAGATAGTGGGTTTACTTTTCCCTTGTCCCAAAGAGGTATTCAACGAAGAATTGATCTAACGTCTAATACTGCCAAGATATATATGATCAATTAGACTTTAATACCATATTAACAAAATTCATGTTCGTTTTAGGAACATGAAGTACATTTGACGGTGTGATCGTCTTCCCGCATATGAATGCTCTATTTGCCAATGACTTTAGAACAATCTTAATTTCCCATTTGGATTTGTTGTCCATCGTCGACTTCTTGAAAGGTTTCGACTTTCGAACGAAGACCTATCATTGCAAACATGTTGAACTTCTTCCATTAATCTCCCTCCAAAGTAATTTAAATGTGATATAAAAAAAAATAAAAAAAAGGATTATTTATTCTGTTGTTCTTCCGATGATTCAAGAAGTTCCTCCAACAAACTATCATCCATATACTCTAGCTCATTTTCCTCTTGCCGTGTCGTTGCAAATCCAAGAAGCCAATCAACATTACAACCTTGCAGCACAAAGGCTACCCTCACGTTTATAAATAGCTGAACACAGCTATGTACTCAGTGTGCTTCCTTCGTGATTATTTCCTAAGCATTTAACCTCTCACTTGTGCTCTTTGTGACACTCTGTTCTATGCTTCTCCTTCGTGGACTGCCTTCTCGCGACGATTTCGATTTTTGTGATTACCCGTACTTCCTTCGTGGTTGTACAAATCTCCAAATAGTGGTGTTGCACTTATGGTGGTGGATCGATTTTCTAAACCAAAAACAAAAAAGGGGAAAAATCATTTTCTAAACTTAGTTTCTTTCCTCTTGTTTTAGTTTGATTTGTAAACAAATTATTTATGATCCAAATATGAGTTATATCATATTATTTCTCAATGCAAGTACGAACTTATAATTTCGAAAGTAATCATAGGCACTTTAAAAATGCATGCTAGGTATTAAATAAATGCAATAAAAAAAATCAAATTTTATTTAATACCAAGATTTTGTTGTTGAGAAATTTCCTTTCTCAAATAAATATGCTATAATGAAGTTGACACAAAACTTGAAACAAAGAATCAAGAAGAAATCAAAATATTGTAAATTGACTTAAATCGCAAAGAATGCTGTCCTAAAAGCGAAATTTGCGCCCTCTCGAAATGAGAATGCTAAAGGGCCTCCAAACAAATTGCTTTAGCGGATTTCAAGCCTCAAACCAAGTATCAAATAGCACTATTGATAAACTTGAAGAAATAGGAATAAGAAGAGCAAATTTGAAGATTCTAAGTATAAAATTCAAGACTTTTGGATGATAATCACTATTGAAAGTATATTGATCAAAAGGTTATTCAAAACTATGAATTATATACCTATTTATAGAATTCTATCATCCATATTCGTTGTTCATGCAACTCTTCACGAAAGAGTGCCAAAAATAGTTGAAATGGTGCATGAAAAATTCTGAAAAAATTCTCCAACGGTCAATTTTTTAGGCCACGCGATCGCGCGATGCCTCGAAAAAACATGCAGTGACCATTATCACTTAACCACGCGATCGCCGGACCATCAACCACGCGATCGCGTGGTCCTTCATTTTGGCCGGACCTTTAGGTCCGGTCCGGACCATTTGGTCCGTCCAGTTGTATTTGGTTCGGTTTTTGCACTTTTTGGACCGGTTCCTTATATTTTGGACCGGTTCTCGCACTTTTTCAACTTTATTTATATATTTGAACAACATTTTCATAACAATCCCCCACTTGTTCAAATATATGAACTCGACTTAGAATCATAAACGATGTCACGCATAAAACAATGTATCTTTCGATTTTAACCTTATATTAGTGCTAATATTGCAAAGTAATATCGAGATCCCAGGTAGCCTTGGCTTTGAACCAGTTATCCCTTATGACATTACCGGCGATATTGCACACGTGAACATTTTTGCCCAATACGTTCCACACAATTTACTTTGACGCGTTAATGGCCTTGCGCCCATCCGAATTCATGAACTTTTCAGAAAGTAACTCCAAAACTTTCCTTGAAGCGGCACCACTTCTAAGTTCATATAGGAGAAATTCTTAGTGTCTTGGTAACTTTTAAAAATACTTGTACTAAGTACTGAATTTCTTTAAGATTTGTTCAACCCTCCAAACAGTTACCCCAGCACTTGTATCCTTAGGATAAGGCCTTAAAATAATTTTCTAAGTGCTGCAACAATTCACTTATCGAATGACTTGTTGTTACCCTTTGAACCCGTGAATTACTCATTTCGTAATGATAGGTAGGGTTGCCGTCATTGGTGAATTTATAATAGGAGTTTTAGCCCCATCCTACTCGATGTTTGTCTTACCAACTCTTTGATAAGTGGTTTTGTGAATGGATCAGCCAAATTTTCACTTGACCTCACATAGGTAAGTGATATTACTCCATTCTTTATTAATTTTCTTATATAATCATGTCTAAGACTCATATGTCTTGACTTTCCGTTATAGACTTCATTATAAGCCCTTGCTAGAGTGGCTTGACTATCGCATAGTATAGATATTGAAGATTCATTCTTCGTATCTAGTGGAATTTCATAAAGAAGATCCTTAAGCCATTCTGCTTCCTTTCCAGTTTCGGCTAATGCAACAAACTCGGATTCCATAGTGGAATGTGTTATAATTGTTTGTTTCTTTGATCTCCAAGAAACAGCACCACCTCCAAGTGTAAACAACCATCCCGAGGTTGATTTATTTTCTCCAGCATTGGATATCCAACTTGCGTCGGTATATCCTTCTAATATTGCTGGAAACTTGGAATATTGAAGTCCAAGGTTTTTAGTTCTCTTTAGATAACCAAGAACTCTTCCAATCGCTTTCCAATGCTCAACACTTGGATTGCTAGTAAACCTACTAAGTTTACTCACGAAAAATGCAATATCCGGTCTCGTGCATTGAACTGCATACATTAGACTTCCAATTGCACTCGCATATTCGAGTTGTCCAATAGCCCTTTCAACATTCTTTACAAGTTTAATACTTGAATCAAATGGAGTATTTGCCTCTTTAATGTTCAAATGTTTGAACTTTTCAATCACATTCTCTATATAATGTGATTGGGTTAATGCATACCCCAACTCATTCTTGATCACTTTTATACCCAATATGGTATCCACTTGACCAAGATCTTTCATATTGAATGTTGACGATAGAAACCTCTTCGTTTCTTTTATGCCATTCATGTGATTACTTATAATCAACATGTCATCCATATACAAACACACAAATGTAACAAGTTTATCACAACTTTTAATATATAAACATTTATCTACCACATTATGTGAAAAACCAAAAGACATATTTTCATTATCAAATTTCTCATGCCATTTTTTAGGAGCTTGTTTTAAACCATATAGCGATTTAATAAGTTTACAAACTTTATTTTCATTACCCGGAAGAACAAAACCTTCCGGTTGTTCCATGTAAACTTCTTCATCTAGTTCTCCATTTAAAAATGCAGTCTTCACATCCATTTGATGTACATGTAAATCAAATATAGATGATAGTGCAAATAGTATTCTAATAGTAGTGATCCTAGCCACCGGTGCATAAGTGTCAAAATAATCAATTCCTTCCTTTTGTCGAAAACCTTTAGCAACTAATCTTGCTTTCTAGGTTTGGATCGAACCATCGGTATTGTATTTCCTTCGAAATACCCACTTGCAACCAATGACTTTTGATCCAGCCGGTAAATCAACAATCTTCCAAGTATTGTTGGACGTTATAGAATCCATTTCATCATTGATAGCATCCTTCCAAAATGTGCTATCTCTAGAAGTCATTGCTTCTTTATAGGTTTTAGGATCACTATCAATTTGAAGAACATATGGAATTGTTCTTACTATATCTTCCTTACTTGCTTCAACCAAGTAAAAGGAGATCATTTGAGAATCAATCTCATCATGTCCTAATACATTCTCTTTACGAGAACGCTTGCTTCTTCGAGTTTCACTAGTCTCAATTACATCTTGGGTAGATGTTTCTAGTGATTTAGAAGCCGAAAATTCATTTTGAATTTCTATTGAATTTTGAGGAATATCATCAACGCTTAATGAATTCTCAAAAAATTCCACATCTCGTGATTCTATAATCACATTGGATATTAGATCAAGTTGTCTATATGCTTTACTATTTATAGCATATCCAACAAAAACACTCTTGATCCCTCTTGGTCCTAGTTTTGTCCTACTAGGATTGGTGTTTTTATAATAAGCCAAACACCCCCACACTTTAAAATATCCAATGTTAAGCTTCCGACCTTTCCACAATTCATAAGGTGAAACTTTAAGTTTCTTAGAAGGAATTCTATTATGTATATGACACGAGGTAAGTAATGCCTCACCCCATAAGTAATTAGGCAATTTAGACCTTGTTAGCATAGCATTTATCATCTCAACTAAGGTTCTATTTTTCCTTTCCGCCAGGCCATTTTGTTCCGGTGTTCTAGGTGCACTACATTGGTGTAAAATACCATGTTCTTCACAAAAGATATCAAATTCTTTAAAAAAATATTCACCGCCTCTATCACTTCTAAGAATTTTAATCCTTTTATCCTTTTGATTTTCTACTTCATTTTTATATGCTTTAAACATATGAAAAGCCTCATTGTTATGTTTCATTAGATAAACATAACAAAATCTAGAATAATCATCAATGAAAGTGATAAAATATTTATTACCACCCCTAGTTAACATGCCATTAAGTTCACAAATGTCGGTATGAACTAAGTCGAGAATATTAGATGATCTTACTACACTTTGAAAAGGTTTTTTAATCATTTTGGACTTAGTGCAAATTTCACATTTTTCATACTTTGTAAAATCACAAGATAGCATGTCATTTCTAATCATTCTATGCAAAGTAGAATATCCAACATATCATAATCTATCATGCCATAAATTTAAAGAACACACAAAGTAAGAAGAATTTATTTTATTAATTGCATTGTCAATAGTACACAATTTGACCATTCCATTAGTGGAATAGCCTTTACCAACAAAGAAACTATTTCGGAACAATACAAGTTTTCCCGACTCAAAAATACATTTCACGCCCGATTTTCCCAACAAATCACCACTTACAAGGTTTCTATTCATATCCGGCACATGTAAGACATTTGTAAGAGTTACAACATTTTCGGATTTGAATTGAAGATCAACATTCCCTTTGCCTATGACTTTCGAACAATGTTCATTTCCTATTTGAATTTGTTGACCATCATCAATCTCTTGATAGGTTTTGTATAGGGACTTGTCATAGCAAACATGAACGGTGGCGCGTGTATCATACCACCATCCCGGAATTTTTCATTTGACAGAATTCACTTCGCTTATAGTAGCAATAATTTCATTCTTGTCAATGGAATTAACCTTGCCTCCAAAATTGCTTTGTTTTTTATGTCGGCAATCTTTCGCAAAGTGGCCGAATTTTCCACATACAAAGCATTCTCCCTTGGGCTTCTTTTTGAATTTGTTGTTGTTGTTGCTAGTAAACTTTCTCTTGTTTACTTTGGTCACTTTGTTGTTCTCCAAGGCATTGGCTTTAGAAGTACCAACATTGGAATGTTCAATCCCATCTCTTGCCCTCGACTCTTCCTCAATTCGGAGATGTTTTTGAATTTGCTCCATTGAAAAGTCTTCGGAGTTGTGAAGAATTTTCTTCCTATATCCTCTCCAAGTAGAAGGCAATTTAGCAATAATTGCTCCTACTTGAAATGATTCCGGAAGTTCTATCTTCACCGCTTTTAATTTATTGACAATCACTTACAATTCATGAACTTGGGGTAATAGGGGAACATTTTCCAAAAATTTAAAATCAAAGTACTTTGTTATAAGGAGTTTTGTAGTTCCTTCCTCTTCGGCTTTGTACTTGTTTTCAAGTACATTCCAAATCTCTTTTGCAGATTTAATGTTGGTGTACAAGTCGTAGAGACGATCCGAAAGTGCATTCAAGATATGACCACGACAAATAAGTTCGTCTTATTCTCGCTTCTTTCGATCAATCCTTGCTTGTTCGGTATCTTTATCGGACGGTTCGGGCAAGTCTTCCAAATTGAGATCAAGGATGTAGAAGATTTTCAGCGCCGTTAATAGGAACTTAATTTTGTCTTGCCACCTTGTGAAGTTGGTACCATCAAAACGATCCAAGCGAACCAAATCTTGATTCATCAACTTGATTGTAGCCATGGTTGTGTCTCCTTCGGTTGCCATCGCAGAAAATTTTCGCTTTTAGAATGTTGAGAAATTTCCTTTCCCAAATAAATATGCTATAATGAAGTTGACACAAAACTTGAAACAAAGAATCAAGAAGAAATCAAAATATTGTAAATTGACTTGAATCGCAAAGAATGCTGTCCTAAAAGCGAAATTTGCGCCCTCTCGAAATGAGAATGCTAAAGGGCCTCCAAACAAATTGTTTTAGCGGATTTCAAGCCTCAAACCAAGTATCAAATAACACAATTGATAAACTTGGAGAAATAGGAACAAGAAGAGCAAATTTGAAGATTCTAAGTATAAAATTCAAGATTTTTGGATGATAATCACTATTGAAAGTATATTGATCAAAAGGTTATTCAAAACCATGAATTCTATACCTATTTATAGAATTCTATCATCCCTATTCGTTGTTCATGCAACTCTTCACGAAAGAGTGCCAAAAATAGTTGAAAAGGTGCATGAGAAATTCTGAAAAAATTCTCCAACGGTCAAATTTTTAGGCCACGCGATAGGAGGCTCTCGCGATCGCACGATGCCTCGAAAAAACATGCAGTGACCATTATCACTTAACCACGCGATCGCCGGACCATCAACCACGCGATCGCGTGGTCCTTCATTTTGGCCGAACCTTTAGGTCCGGTCCGGACCATTTGGTCCGTCCAGTTGTATTTGATCCAGTTTTTGCACTTTTTGGACCGGTTCCTTATATTTTGGACCGGTTCTCGCACTTTTTCAACTTTATTTATATATTTGAACAACATTTTCATAACATTTGTTAATTTACATAAGCAAAACTATACTACATGGATACACAACCCAACAATGTGATCATTTTTTAAGCCTCCTTCAACTCCTGGACCTGTTCCAAAGCAGTTACGACATCGTCCATGTTTGGCCGCAACTTCGGTTCTGCGCTTAGGCATTGAAATGCAAGTGTAGCTGCCTTTAAGGCTTGACCCATTAAGTACTGCCCTTCAAGACAGGGGTCGAGAATTTGCAACATTCTACGTTTGTTTATCAGGTAATGCTTTGCCCATTCAACCAAATCATGTTCCCCCGATGGCCGATTCTTGTCTATAACTTTCTTACCGGATAATATTTCTAAAAGTACCACTCCAAAACTGTATACATCACTCTTGGCAGTTAAATGGCCTGGCCATCCCCCGAAAGCACCAAAAAAAATGTAATATCAGAATATGCAAAAAAATGGATACAGCTTAAGATTGGTTGGTCAACTTATTAATGGAGACATTATTACCTGTTGCTAGATATTCCGGAGCAGCATATCCATGAGTTTTCTTGACTCGAGTTGAGATGTGACTCTTATCACCAGTTGGCCTATCCATTGCCAACCCAAAATCAGAAATTTTTGCATTGTAGTTCTGCGATGACATTTCATGTTAACCATTCAGAAATTCTATGAATATATGGTCAAAACTATAATGCAAATCTTTCTTGAATAGAATATGCAAGATATACTTACTGAATCAAGCAAGATACTAGAAGTCTTGAAATCTCGATATATTACTCTTGTCTTGGCACTGTGAAGAAAGGCAAGTCCTTCGGCAGAACCTAGAGCAATTTTCATTCTTAGGTTCCAGGAAAGTGGCTGGAAGTAAGAACCTCCTAATTCGACATAAAACCTTTGTGTCAGCTAGAATTTGATATCAAGCAATATTCACTGATATCTTATACTATGGTACACTTAAAAGGGTACGCTAAACTCACTCATGAACAGATGATTCTCCATGCAACCATTGGGCATGAACTCATAAACCAAAAGTCTCTGGCAATCCTCCAGGCAGTAACCAATTAATTTTACAAGATTAGGATGGCGCAGCTGCCCAAGATAGTTGATTTTTGCCTGAAAATCCAAAACTAAAGCTTATCAATGAAATGGGAATAATAAGCGTGAAACAGAATAAGTCTGCAAATTTATGTGACAATTGTCATCAATATGAATCTTTACCAAATTTGTTCACATCATGTCTCCCTGCTATCATAATTGCTCCATTAAATTTACAAGCATTAATGACTATATGTTAATTAGATTATTCCATACAAGTAGATAACATAAAATTAAATGACAATTATGCTAAACGAAAATCTAAGTACACAGGAGTCTTGACTATGCTATGACATGTTTTTAACTGTGAATAGATAGATGCATTTCTAATTACAAAACTGACTTGCTACTTAATAAAGTTGAGAAGTTTAAGGTGAAAATTGTACATACCAACCATTCCTTGTGACCCTGCCACCCTTCTTGGTTTAGTATTTCAACAGCTACCACCATCCCAAGCCCACACTTTGATGCTACAAGTGAGTGTTCATCAACCCATCCCTTGAAAACAAAACCAGAACTTCCTTCCCCTAGTACATTGTCCAGGCAAAAGTTTCTTGTGGCTGCCTCAAGATCACTGAATGTGAACCTTTTCAAGTTGGAGGACTGCAAGATCTCACCTTTACTCAGGAATAGGGGGGAAGTTACAAATTTAAAATAAGCACTTCTGAGTGCCAAAATAATAGATAGACTGATGAACAGAACTTGTATTACATTTCAAAAGAATAACTGAATAACTATACTTCAGGCACAAATCATTAAGATAAACATTACAGTTAACATATACAATGGAAAATATATCAAAAGTTCCCCCAAATGAAAACCATTGATGAGAAAATCAACTAAGCAAAATCTCTAGTCTCAAATGCCAATCTCATTGTTATTCATGGCAGATTCAATAGGAAATTATGACCAGTTACCCTTAACTCACAAAAGAAAGGATGTGAATTCTAATTTCACTTGCAGTCCATTTATTCCATCTATATACAATAGCAATTATAGCACAGAGGAGAAACATACGGTGGAGGGATACATGTTCTAATTAACAAGATACAAATGAACAAGAAAATATACGAAAAACAAAGAAACACAAACGGTTTCATACTTAGGGATTCTACTTCTGAAAACAAAAGATCTATGATGCACCGATACGGACACGTGTATCCGACATATCGACACGCAAATTTTCAAAAAAGTATTGATACGAAATATTGTGGACACGTTAATTAAAATATTTAAAATTCTAGTCTTATATAGTATAAATTTAGTTTTATAATTGTTATTTATTTTATTTGTTGAAATCTTTTAACTTTGAATACCTATTTGTTATTTTAAAATAATTTTGAGTTAAAAAATATATAATTTCTCTTATAAAGAATGAAGATAATCATAGTAGAATGTCAAAGGAGTGTATTATCCGACACGAGTCCAACATATGCCCGACACGAACACGCTACCCTAGTTGAAATATTCGTGTTATAGTACAAGATTAAACAGAAGTGAGCTTTCCCACAATCGAAAAACTGAAACAACAATAAAGAGGAAGGCATTCCAGTTGCTAAAAGGATCGACAAAATCAGTTTATATTATGAAAAGGGCTCTCATCCTTGATTTGGTTGTTCAAGCAAATTCCTTATAACCCTCCAAAAATTAAAATACTTTTATAGACCAAGAAAACAAGGCCAAAAATCAAAAGAAACCTCAAGATTTTTATTTTTTATCTTTCACTGTGCAAGCATAAATAACAAATAAGTTGCTAACTCAAGGGTCTAAAGTAAATCCTCTAAATTTTCTTGATTTTTCACTCCCAAAATTAGCTCTCAGCCGCTCACCTCACCTCACCTCCCCAAAAACAAGAAGCTTGAAGTTGAACAGGGGATTTCTTACAGGGCTTTCCAGTTGAGAAAAGAAAATTATGAAAGAAATTGTAAGTTGGGAAGGAAAAAGGTGGAAATTAATTGTTTGGCTACTCTTCTTGTACTTCTTTTACAAGGCCAAAAGAAAGTACTTATGGGCCTTTTTGTGAACTACATGAGATTGACTTAGCTTTTTCAAGTTGTCTTCTCTACATAGACATTTTGAGTGGGGTATATTATTTTCTTAATCAAGATTAACTCAGCTAATTAATTGATGCTGAAAGCAATTTTGCTTAGTTGTTGGCTCTTGTGTTTGTGAATGTTGAGTCTCTTTTCAGATGCTACATTCTAAATAATAATCAAGTATTATACAGTTTTATCAGATTCAGATATAGAAAAATTCTAACTCAACATTTAATAAGTTGTTGTAACAGTCTGGATTATTTTTTTCAAAAATTTCACATTATAAATTTAAATGATTAGTAATTAGAAAGAAAAGAGTTATTGAATGAATGATTTGAGGAGGTAGGCAGAGGAATGGATGCACTTATGATATGATCACTGAATGTGAAGCATTACAAGTCGTAGTATTGCAAGATCTCACCCTCACTCCAAGGAATCTGGGGTATAGAAGTAGATGAAGCCTTGCTGCTTGTATTACTTAGCTCGGTACCATCTCTACTGACATTTCTAGAAGAAATATAACCTGCACATATTTTCGAGTTAGATCAAATATTTTGATTGTGATAAAATTATATATCACAAATTCAAAATCAGCACTTTCCATTTCCAACGTAATTGATAAACTGATGAACCAGCCACATATACATTTCTTAAGAATAATTAAATTCAAGCAAAAATTTGTGTAGATGAAAGTTTTATGTCTCTTTTACAATTATGAACATAAATGATTTGTGTGTTATTATGCAGATAGTAACAAGCTCTGTATCCCTCAAAATGCATTCTTAAATGGGGATATGAAGGAATGTATCTATCTGACTCCTCCTGATTCACTCACTCCTCCACTAAGGTTTGTTGATTGAAATGATCTCTGTATGAGTAAAAGCAGGCACCACGTGCATTGTTTGATTTTCATTTTACTCAGAGTCAATTTGATTTTCTCTTTCTTAATAAGATTGCTACTGGAATCATTGTATTCTTGGAGTATGTAGATGAGATGGTCATTACATGGTCTGATTCTCAGTCAATTGAGGAAATCTAGCATCACCTCAAAAATGTCTTTAACATGAAAGATTTTGGTCTACTCCAGTATTCTTGATCTTGAGATGCAATCTTATTCGACCAATATGCTATTTCAAAAGCACAAGTATACTCAAGAGATTCTCACATTAGCTGGTCTTCTGTCTAGGAACTCAAAACTTACACCTTTGTAGGTTAACATGAAGCTTGATCACGAGGAGTGTTAATTACAACATGATCCATCTTTATATCGACAAATAGTATGGAGCTCGAATTATTTGACAATTACACAAACATAAATTTTCTTAGCTATACAGCAAGTTAGTCAGTTTATGCATACGTCGCCACTCTTATATAGCAATTGTCTGACTGATTCTTCGTTATTTCAAAGGTGCATATGGTCAAGAGTTAATCCTTTCTAATGGGAATTTTTAACCGTTGATGGGTTATAGTGATAATGATTGGGCTGATTGTGCAAAACTCAATGGTTTATTATCAATTGATACATATTTTTTGGTGATGCCTTTATTTCTTAAAAGAGTCGAAGTCTTCTAAAAAATTTGAGTTTCGTGTTATGTCCTTGGCTTGTCAAGAGATAGTGAGGCTTCAAAATTTGCTGCCAATTCGGTCTTTTATGAACACTTGATAATCACGTGCTTATTCTCCCTCACATTTCCACTTAATTGCAAATAGTTGATGTGTATACAAGGCCTATCTCGTTAACAACATCAGTTTATGGCTAGCATATTGATGTTTTCTAATCCATAGCATCAATTTGAGGAGGTGTTGGCATGTATTATGCAACTGTATATATTCTTAGACAGACAATAACTATATTTATCTTATATAGAATGATTCCCAAGTAATTGTAGGCTACCTTGTATAGAGAGATTCTATTTTCATTTTCGAATGATTATATGCAGTAATTAATGACATATCTTTCTATATAATGAGAAGAAACCCTTTATTGAGAATCATTCAAGTATTATACAGTTTTATCTAATTTCAGACATAGAAATAATGTACATTAACATTTAATAAGTTGTTGCAACAATCTTGTTCATATTCTTGAAAAGTTTTCACATTATACATTTGAAATTATATGTAATTAGAAAGAAAATAAACACTGAATAAGTGACTTGAGGAAAAAGGCAAAGGAATGGATGCACTTATGATATGATCGCTGAATGTGAAGCTTTACAAGTTGTAATATTGCAAGATCTCACCCTCACTCCGAGGAATCTGAGGTATAGAAGTAGATGAAGCCTTGCTGCTTGGACTACTTAGCTCAGCACCGTCTAGACTGACATTTCTAGGAGAAATAACACCTACACATATTTTCCAGTTGGATCAAATATTTTGATTGTAATAAAATTATTTAACAAAATCAAAATCAAAATCAGAACTTCTCATTGCCAGCATAATTGATAGACGAACTAAACACATATTACATTTCTTAAGAATAAGTAAAATTCAAGAACAAATCACGTTGATAAACGGTTGATATATCTTTTAGAGTAACATAAAGAATGGAAAATATGCCAAAGGTTTTCCCCGAATAAAAACTATTGATGAGAAAATCAACCAAGCAATCTCTCTAGTCTCAAATACCCATCTCATTGTTCTTTCTTGGCAGTTTCTAAATGAAAAGAAGTAGAAAAGCTCTGTATATTGTGTAGATTCAACTGTACAAAGCTTGCAAATATATACAGGTGCAGTAGAGCTATTTTAGGAATGGAAAGTTAATATCCTAAAATCAATTCAGTATGAATGCTAACTGTATAATTGAACCACGATTTACTCCTATCATATATTCTAATATCAATTACAAAAGAATGCAATTAGTGCTAATTTACTTTCCTTTAACACTCCCCCTCAAGTGTGAGTGTGAATGTCGATGACACCCAACCTGCTGAAATGTGTGTGAAATGCTAGTGCTCGTAATGGCTTAGTGAACAAGTCTGCACTCTGACTTCCTATTTGTACATATTTTGTCTTCACCTCTCCACTTTGGATTCTCTCACGCACAGTATGACAGTCCAATTCAATGTGTTTTGTTCGCTCATGGTAAATTAGATTGGCAGCGATGTGTAATGCTGCCTGATTGTCACAAAATAAGGTTTCCGGATCAGGTTGAGGGACTTGCAGATCTTTCAACAAGTATCTTAACCAAGTGAATTCACAAGCAACTGCAGCCATGGAGCGGTATTCTACCTCTGCTGACGATTTTGACACGGTTTTCTGCTTCTTGCTTTTCCATGACACAAGTGATTTAACAAGGAAAGTGCAATACCCTGTCACTGACCGTCGTGTAATGGGACATCTTGCCCAGTCGGCATCACAATATCCAATCAAGTGAAGTGGACTATTTGAGGGGAATAACAGTCCTTGCCTCAAGGCTGCCTTCAAGTATTGTAGTAATCTATGTGCAGTTTTGAGGTGGTGCAACTTAGGCTCCTGCATGGTATTTACGGCATATGTAATCTCCGGTCGACTAATTGTAAGATATATCAGCTTTCCAATTAGCCTCGGATATCGAGTGGGATCATTGAGAGCTTTGCTTCCAGTGTCTGTTAGCACCAAGTCACGTTCCATGGGGACCTTTGCTGGTTTCGCTCCTAGTAACTCGGCTTCTTCTAATATGTCCAATGTGTATTTCCTTTGACAAACTGTAATTCCAACTTTAGAACGTGCAACTTCGATCCCAAGGAAATATTTGAGTGGTCCTAGATCCTTAATCTTGAAACAACTGTTGAGGAACCTCTTGAGATCATTGATGGCTTTTTCATCATTTCCTGTTATGACCATGTCATCAACATAAAGTAGTATGATAGTAATTCAATTCCCACGGACTTGTGTGAACAAGAGTAGTCAGCGCGGGACTGGTGGAAGCCAACCTCTAGAATTGCGCCAATCTCGGACTGCAACAACTGCCAATAAACAACGAACCGTGATCAATTTAGCAACAGGGGCGAAGGTATCAATGTAATCGATGCCTTCACGTTGAGTGAACCCTTTGGCAACGAGTCAAGCTTTATATCGCTCGATAGATCCATCGGCATGGTATTTGATCTTGAACACCCATTTGAAGTTGATAGGACGCTTCCCTGGAGGAAGTGGAACTATGGACCAGGTATTGTTGTCCTCAAGAGCCTGGATTTCAGATTTCATAGCATCAACCCATCAAGGGTCATAACAAGCCTGTTCAGAAGTTGCGGGCTCAAGCTGTCGAGATATATTAATCACAAAACAACGGTAATCATGAGACATTCCAGAGTAAGAGACATACCGTTGTAATGGGTAGTGTGTGCCGGACGAGGATGGAGAGGAGATGGCAGGGTCGAGGACAGCAGCATGGTATGTTCTAAAATCCCGAAGGTGTGGTGGTGGTCTGTGAGGGCGAGATGAGCGGCGGAGGTCGGAAGTGTTATTGGGCAGTTGTCCTGGTAGGGAAGATGTGTCTGATGAGGACGGTGGTATGGTAGGGGCCGAAGAGGGTTGAAGATCCATTGGTAAGGATGATGGTGCTGGAGTGGAGGAGATATCGCTGGGGCTGTGGTGTTGGTGGGTGGCCGACGGGAATAAACCTTCAGGGGTACCAAAGGTAGTGGGTTGCAAGAGGAAGGTGATGTGATGGGAGGTGGTGAGTGATCTACTGATGTCGTGTACGAAAAAACGATAGGAGGTGGGTTTGAGGGGTGAGTGGGAATTGGGTCGGGTTATGTGAGAATGGGTTGGGTAGTATAGGTGGGCTCATGGGAAGAGATTGGGCCAGTAGAAATGGTTGGAATTGGGCAGCAGAAATGGGAAAACTGGATTGTCATCTTGATTTTCTAATGGGATTTTATTGAGTGGGAAAATATTTTCGTGAAAAGTAACATCTTGAGAAGTAAAAAATTTCTTGCCATCAAGATCTTAAACCCTATAACCTTTTTCTCCAAGAGGATATCCGATAAAAATGCATCAACGTGCACGACACGTATCGATGGTCAGCTGGGAAGCACGGACACGTTCAGGAAGGCGACGAGTCCGTGTCCGACACGTATCGAACACGGACACGAGCCGACACGCCGACGACACGTATCCGACACTCCATTTTTTCGTGTCAGAAATATGAGCACCAATTCTACGTGTCAGACACATCCTGCAACCAGAAAAAAAAAGCAAAGGAAGGAGAAGAGCATACCTGGAATCTGAAAAGATTGGAAGAAGAAGAAGAATAAGCCGAAATAGGAAAAAATTGCCAGAAGAAAGCTTGACTGCGTGAGGAAGAAGAAGTTCTGGAAATAAAGTTGCGGCTGTGAAATAAAGGCTGAAATGGGTTTATGAGACTAACCCTATTTTTTAATACAAATGTATTGGATTTGGATTGTGGTATGTGGGCCTATTTTTTAATTTCAAATATATTGGGCCAGACAATAATATTATCATTTTATCCACAATAAAATATCAAACTTACAAAATAAGTGAAACATTTTCTTTATAACAGTAATACACACACAAGTGGAAGATAAAAATAAAAAATTTACTTCAAAAAAATTGTTGCTTTAAATTATTAAATTAAAAAAATTAAAAATAATATTTTAATCAACGTGTCGAAGACGTATCGTGTTAGAAGTTTTTCGAAAAATTGCGTGTCGACGTGTCCGACACGTATCGTGTTGGACACTCATATCCGTGTAGATGCTTCTTAGATGGTCGGTGTAAATTGGTGGAGTTTTATGTAAAATTTCATATGGAGATTTGTCGGAAAGTGGGAGGTATGGATAAACGATTAATAAGATAACATGCTGTTTAGATACTCTGTAATGGTAAATTAACTTGAAATCGTAAGACTCAAGCTACATTTAAAAGATGACGATGTTTTCGCTCGACCACCCCATTTTGTCGAGGGGTATGCGCACATGTATGTTGGAAAATCATGCCGTGTCATCAAGGAAAGAACACATTGATGTGAATTCACCCCATTATCGGCACGTAAAATCTTAATGTCGCGATGGAATTGAGTTTTGACCCAAGAAAAAAAAGATTTCAATAGAGATTGAGTTTTGTATTTAAAACTCATAAGATGAACCATGTCAAGCGAGTAAAATCATCAACGATGATCAAGAAATAACGAGCTCCAGATTGTGTGAATTTTGTGTGGTCCCCAAATATCACAATGAATCAAATCAAACGGTGCAACAGTTTTTATTAAACTTTATGTAAAAGATAAACGAGTTTGTTTCGCTAAAGGACAAACTTCACAAACACATTTACAATTAAAAACAATTTCAAGAAAAAATTGTGAAAGATGATGGAGAGGGGCGGCAGATGGATATCCGAGGCACTCGTGCCAAAGGTCGGAAGTTCGTGTTATGTGGTTGACAAGGTGAGAATTTTGGGTTGGTGTGAGATAGTAGAGACCATTAAATTGCTTGCCCGGGCCAATCGCCTTCCTCGTATCCACATCCTGCACAACACAAAAATCTGGGAAAAATATCACCATACATATTAAAGCTCGTGTTAATTTACTCACAATTATCAAATTCACACGAAATTTAGACACATGAACTCCATCAAGAGACAATTCTGATGATAATTGAATAGATCCAACATTCTCAATGTTGACTTTTTCACCATTAAGTAGTGCAATAAAGTCACAGGATGCCTCATTTTTATTATGAGTAGGTGGGAGGTGTGATACGTGGTATGTTGCTCCACTATCCACAATCCAATACAACGTTGAATATGCATCATGTCCTACATTATCATGATTGGGTGTAAATATACCTGTTGCGTTTGTGATAGGTTGATTTTTACCATAATTGTTGTGGAGCATAGCCATGATTTGCTTGTATTCCTCAGTTGTAAATGTTGGGCTCTCATTGATAGATTCCCTCTTTATTTCAACATTGTGGGCTGCTTGTCACGGACTTGCTAATTTCCTCCAAGAACAGTGCGGCCTTAGTGTCTTCAACTTCCGCCCCCGCGGTTATTACACTAAGTCAGCCTCTCGAATGGCGTTAATGTCTTAAAAAGGCACTAAGCAGAACACTTTAAGAGAGGGACGATGAAGGAACACAAGAACTTACAAAGAAGGTTTTGTATTGAATAAGGACACTCTTTACAACTTCACTCCCTTGTTACCTTCAAATGAATCCTACCAAGCTATTTATAGTAGTAGCCTCCTCAAATGGATGGCTAGGATCATTTCTATCAAATGGTCTAGATTGCACTTCTAGAATTATCTATACAAATATCTACATTAAAATATTTATGGACTAAACTAGGATGATCTAGAATAATCCACCAAGTGAAGAGCTTGTAGGCTTCTAGAATGTCCCATCATATTCTAGCAATCTTCATGCACTTGTGGGAGTTCTAGAATATTCCGGTTAGCCTCAAGTCGTCACCATTTTAAATTTCTCGATCTTCTTGTGCCAAAATCGAGCTAGTCGTGACATGCTGCTCTTTTATTTCTGGGCTTCACATTCTTTCCATGCCCTTTATGGCCCATTGGGAATCCAATTAAATAAAAACATCGATCAATTAAGTGGCCTTCTTGGTCACAATAAGTGCAACGTTTACGGCTAGAAGAGGAGTTCCCGTGCACTGTTGTCTATGTTCCTGGTGTGCGTGCGACTTGCATCGCATGAGAAGCAGTAGCAATTATCCTCTGATTCGCTACCTCCATCTGCCTTTCTTGTTGAAAGATGAGACTATGAACTTTCCGTGTGTCGGGAAGGGGGCTCATCATCAAGATTGATCCACGAGTTTGGGAATAAGGTTCGTTGAGCCCCATTAGAAATTGCATTACTTTCTCCTTTTCTTCTCTAACAACGATCTTTTTCATCATGTCGCAAGAGCATGCAATGGGTTCCTGATAAGACCCCAGTTCGTCCCAAAAATCCCTTGAGTTTGGTATAGTAAGCAAAAATGGAAAGGGATCCTTGGCGACACTCGGCAATTTATTGCCGAATTTGGTAGATTCTTGATTCATCTCCTTGAGAGAATCTGTAATGGAGATCACTCCAAATCGCTACTGCCATATCCGTGAAGATGACGCTGCGGGCAATATCGGGTTGGATTGAATGAAGAATCCAGCAGTGTGCTTACCAAGACAAGTCCTGGTGTGTCCGCGCAATACCAGAGGATCAGGTAATGATGCTTCTTTATCTTCTGTGACATTGGTTATTTCAAACTTTTCTCCCTGATATTTTCTAAATCAGCCATGTCGTTGATGCAATGGTGATTATGATTTGGTTGTAGCGGAAGGTGTTAGGTTAGGTGCACCATAACAGGTGCTCTGATACCATAAATGAAAAGAAGTAGAAAAGCTCTGTATATTGTGTAGATTCAACTGTACAAAGCTTGCAAATATATACAAGTGCAGAAGAGCTATTTTAGGA
This sequence comes from Ligustrum vulgare, assembly GCA_963555705.1. Taxonomy (NCBI): domain Eukaryota; kingdom Viridiplantae; phylum Streptophyta; class Magnoliopsida; order Lamiales; family Oleaceae; genus Ligustrum; species Ligustrum vulgare. The sequence goes on from OY743185.1 coordinate 5,561,572, forward strand.
ATGGAAAGTTAATATCCTAAAATCAATTCAGTCTAAATGCTAACTGTATTATTGAACCACGATTTACTCCTGTCATATATTCTAATATCAATTACAAAAGAATGCAATCTGTTCTAATTTACTTTCCTTCAACGTTTCAATAGGAAATTAAAGACCAATTACCCTTAACAGCAGATGCAGAGGGTGTGGATTTTAATTTCATTTCACTTGCAGCCCATATATTCCATCTATACTGAAAAATTAGCAATTACAGCACAGAGCAGCAACATGAGGTCTAGGGGATACATGACCTAATTAACAGGGTATAAATGAACAAGTAATCATATAAACAACTAAGAAACACAAACGGTTTCATATGTTGTAAATTCTATTACTGCAAAAAAAAAAAAGCTACAAGATTAAACAGAGTGAACTTCCCATAATCGAAAAGCTGAAACAATAATAAAGAGAAGGACATTCTGGTCTATTGCTAAATGGATTGAGATATCCTGAAAGAAATTCTCCAGTATGAAAAGGGGTCCCTGTCTTGATTTCGTTGCTCAAGCGAATCCCTTTTACTGTACTAAAGAAACATCAAAAAACTCAAATGCCATTGTAGCCCAAGAAAACGTTGGCCAAAAATCCAAAGAACCTCAAGATTATTTTTTTTTTCTATTTTCTTTGTCAGTATGCAAGCATAAACAACAAACAAATTGTTAACTCTAGTGTTTATATGAAATGAAACGGAATACCACCCCCACAAGTCTCGTTAACCCTGATCTAAAGTAAATCCTCTTAGTATTCTTGATTTGTCACTCTCAAAATTAGTTCTTAACCGCCCACCAAACTGCACCTCTCCACAAAACAGCAAACTTGAAGAGTAACAGGTGGTTTTTCTTACAGGGCTTTTCAGTTGAGCAAAGAAAATTATGAAAGAAATTATAAGTTGGGATGAAAAGAGTGAGAAATGGACTGTTATGCTACTCTTCTCGTTCTTCATCTTTGCAGGGTCATATGAAAAGAAAGACCTTTTTGTGAACTATAGGAAATCAACTTGGATTTTCAAATTGCCTTCTCGACCCAGAAAACTTGACTGGTGTATTTTACTTTCTTAATCAAGATTAACTCAGCTAATTAATTGAAGTTGAAAGTAATTTTGAATAGTTGTTTACTTTGTGTGCTTGTGAATGTTGAGTTTTTCAGATGCTACATTCTCAGTTAGTATCGAGTTTTATTCAGTTTTACTGGATTAAGATGTAGAATATTCCAACTCAACATTTAATAAGTTGTTATTGTCATATTGTTTATTTTCTTGAAAACGTTTCACATTATATTATTTAGGCCTCTTTTTTATCTCCATTATTTTTAACTCGTTTTTCTACTGTACATATTGTAACAACAAAATATTCCACCCATAAACCAAAAACTTTTCTCTCATTTTGAACCAAACCAGACAATATCCTCTGCTTCATTTTTTGCCAAATAATGGCGATCAAACATAGGCTTAGAATTATTTGTAATTAGAAAGAAAACAAACACTGAATAAGTGAATTGAGGTAGGCAAAGGAATGTGAAGCTTTTCAAATTGTAGGATTGTAAGATCTTACCCTCACTCCAAGGAGTCGAGGCCGGGGTTATAGAGGCAGATGAGGCCTTGCTGCTTAGATTAAACTCGGTAGTATTTCCACTGACTTTTAGGTTGCTCGAGCAACTCCCCATTACAGTACTAAGAACCCTCCAAAACTCAAATACTCTTATAGCCCAAGAAAACAAGCCCAGCAATTCAAAGAAAATCTAAAGAATTTTTATTTTTTTTTATTTTTCAGTATGCAAGGATAAAGAACAAACAAGTTGCTATCTCAAGTGTCTACATGAAATGAACCGCAATACCACACCCACTAGTCTTGTGACTCCAGGAGTAAAGTAAATCCTCTTAATATTCTTGATTTTTCACTCTCAAAATTAGTTCTTAGCCGCTCAACATACTGCAAATCCCCCCCAACAAAAGCAAGCTTGAAGATGAAACAGGTGGTTTTTTTACAGGTCTTTTCAGTTGAACAAAGGAAATTATGAGAGAAATAATAAGTCGGCATGAAAAAATGAGAAACGGATCGTAGCTACTCTTCTAGCTCTCATATCAAAAATGGAATTGGCCTTGTGGCAAGCGGGAGTTATTGAGATTTGCTCATGCTTACCATAAGCCCTTCCACCCTGGCTACTTGGAGGCATAACCTGGATTTACCTTCCCGAACCAATGACCTTGGGCGTGGTCGGTTCGGGCCCTCAGGGTGTGGGCTACACTTTTTTTTTTTTAAAAAAATGAAACCTTTTTGGACCTTTTTGTGAACTGCAGAAGATTGTCGGATTGACTTGTATTCCCAAATAGGACTCCATTTTGTTTCACCCCAAAAATGGGGTTCAACATAAACCTCCAATAATACAAATGAGGATTGACTACATTATTCAAACCAAACATTCATTTATTCTTCCTTTTTTTTCTTTTTCCCTTGATTTTTTTTTTTTTACAGATTTTGCATCAATTTTTTTTTTTTTCGAACTTTTTTTAAAAAAAAAATTGGAAGCGTTAAGGCTCTATTCGGCGGCTTATTATCAATTTAAATTGATTTGATTTTTTTAAGTAAAATGTGTGGTTAAAAATTGGAGAGGAAAAATATGTTTCGTTAAAAAAAGATTTGAACAATTTTACAATATAATAAAAAAATTAAGGTTCTGCTCGACTCCTTCATTATAAATGGGTATTCAAAATGCAAAAATTTTCAAATCACTTTTTAACAACATATTTTTTCTTTCCAATTTTAACCACATATTTTACATAAAAATCCAAATAATCAACTTAAATCGATTATTGTAGTCGCCGAAAAGACCCAAAAAAAACTTTTTAAAAAAAGTACCGAAAATTAAAAAAATACTCCATAATTTTTTAAAAAATATTCCCAAAAATAAAAATGAAAAAAATATTCCCAAATTTTTTGGCTCTTTTCGACTGCTACTATAATCAGTTTAAAGTAATTATTTATGATTTTTAGGTAAAATATGTGTCGTTAAAAGTGATTTGAAAAAATTTGCAGTTTAAATATCAATTTATAATGAAGGAGTTGAGCAGAGACTTAATTTTTTTAGGGTACTTGGCGCAAAACGTCCCCACTTTTGGACTCTTTTGCTAAATTCATCCCTACCTTTGATTTTTTGACAATTTCATTCTCACCTTCACACTTTCTTGCTGAATTGGTCCCTACCGTCCAAAAATCTGTTAGTCGACTGTTAAATCATCTATTGACCATTTTTTATGAAGGGCAAAAAAGTCTTTGTATATTCTTTAATTGGATAATTGGCACAATTGGTCCCTACCTTTCACACTTCTTGTGGAATTCGTCCCAACGTTTAATTATTTTTTTGACAAATTCACCCTTACCTTTACATTTTCTTGCTAAAAGAAAGATTACCGTCTAATTTCATCAAAAAATTCGTTACTTGACTCAAAAATCACCTATTGACTATTTTTTTTTTATAATCTTATTGACTATTTTAATGAAGGGCAAACAAGTCATTTCTTATTATTTAATTTAAAATGGTGTAAAAGAAAGAATAAAATAAAATAAAAAAATTGTTACTGTTCATCTTTTTTCCAACCCCATTCTCACTCATTTAGTTCAATTACTCTATTTTTTTCCAATGACTATAACTGCGCTCGAGGCATCCGAATGTAGATCATAGATGGAACCCTAATCATCTCCCTCGAGCCTGTCTTTTTTTTTTTTTTTTTGCATTAATTTCAGACCTAAACATGTGAAATCCTAAATTTCCACCATCTCCACCAATAAATTAAATGCACAAAAATGGTTGTTTTCTACCATATCAATCTGAATTCTTTCCTGCCTAACACCAAAAAGATGCCCCGGGGGCAATTACAGCAATTGGAAAAAAAATTAAAGAAGATTTAATTGAACTGAACGAGTGGGAATTGGCTTGGGAAGAAGATGAACAGTAACAAATATTTTTTTGTTTTATTCTTTCTTTTACATCATTTTAAATTAAATAATTGGAAATGACTTGTTTGCCCTTCATTAAAATAGTCAATAAGATTATAAAAAAAAGTAGTCAATGGGTGATTTTTGGGTCAAGTAACGGATTTTTGGATGAAATTAGACGGTAATGACGCTTTTAGCAAGAAAATGTAAAGGTAAGGGTGAATTTGTCAAAAAAAAAAAATATTGGGACGAATTCCACAAGAAGTGTGAAAGGTACCAATTGCACCAATTACCCAATTAAAGAATATACAAAGACTTTTTTGCCCTTCATAAAAAATGGTTAATAGATGATTTAAAAGTCAACTAACAGATTTTTGGACGCCAGGGACCAATTCAGCAAGAAAGTATGAAGGTGAGGATGAAATTGCCAAAAAATCAAATGTAGGGATGAATTTAGCAAGAAAGTTCAAAGATATGGACGTTTTGCGCCAATTACCCTTTTTTATTATAATATAAAATTGTTCAAACTATTTTTTAACCACACATATTTTTCCTCTCCAATTTTTAACCACACATTTTACCTAAAAAAATCAAATCAATTTAAACTGATTATAGTATCCGCCGAACAAAGCCTTGCTGCTTCAAATATTTTTTTTTTAAAAAGTTCAAAAAAAAAAACTGTCCCAAAATCTGTAAAAAAATATTCAAGGAAAAAAGAAAAGAAGAAGAAATAAATGTTTGGTTTGAATAATGTAGGTCCCTCCTTATTTGTCTTATTGGAGGGTTATGTTTAGGGGATGAACAAAATTGAATCCCCAAATAGTCTTCTCTATCAATTCCGTTTGGTAATGGTAAGAAATTTGAGAAATTATGTCGTTTAAAAATAAGTTTTTAATTAATTTATCAAACATATGATCTATTTTTACATAAAGATAGGTACATATTCATACATAAAGAATAAATTTATCAAAACTCCCCTTTTTATATAATTTAATTTAATAATATACAAGTCCCTAGCCTCTGTTCGAGAAAATGGATTATAAACCATTTATAATCACTACAATTTTTTAACCACACATATTTTCTCTCTCTAATTTTTAACTCTACATCTACCTCAAGATTCGCAAAATAAATAAAAAATCTAGTTTATTTAACCTCCGAATAGAGGCTTAAGGTTTTAGATTTCCAACTTTAAAGTCTGGAAAATCTCAAAATATTTTTAATACAATGATTTTACTTCATTTTTGTTTCGCTCATAGTAACATCTCCCCCTTTCGGTATCAAAGCCATATTGCAGATCTGAAACATGAATATTATATTACAAAATATAAAAATGATTATAAAATACATGCACCAAGAATGATAATAAGATATTAGTCTATAATACATTATTGTTGTAAATATTATATTGTATTAGTGCATGACAATTGAACACTTGTAACTCTAGGTATTATTACCTTATGTATCCATTATTCCCCTATATATATATGAGACTTTAGTTCATAATAATATACACAAGTTTATTGGCATCTTTATTTCCTCTATTTTCTCTCTAGCTTATAGCATGTTATCAGCATGTTTCTCTCAAAATTTAGTTAGAAGGTAATATTTTTTTAAATATATATATATATATATAAGTATAATCGTCTGTCATGTGTACCAAAATTAATTTAGTGATACGTGATTTTTTTTTTACACGTGACGTCGAATCTGTATTTCTTCCAATTGATGACTTAATTCAAGTCCATGTTGAATTATATACAACAATGCTACATGAACAATACATTTGAACAACAAGGTTGACAACATACTCACATGAATGTGTTGTTCACTAAGTTGTTTAAATGTGTCGTTCATTTAACATTTTTCAATTATATATCACTATTTCGCCGCTATTGATCTCTAAAGATTGAATTTGATTCCAATTCAAAGTTCTTGTTGCTCAAGTTAAAGGTGTGTTTGGCAACTCATTATAATCAGTCATCATTGCAATTTATAATATACACATTTTCTTAAACTACTTTTTAACCAAACACGTTTTCTCTCTCGAATTTTTTACCTCAAATCTTACCTCGAACGGCTAAAATTGCAAAGATATAGGATCCATTAGACTTTATACCCCAATTAAAAAAATTCATATTCGTGTCAGGAACATAAAGTACATTTGATAATGTGACCGTCTTCCCTGATGTGAAATACGAGCATATGCTCTATATGCCAACGACTTTTGAACAACCTTCATTTCCCATTTGGATTTGTTGTCCACCGTGGACTTCTTGAAAGGTTTTGAACGAAGACCTATCATTGCAAACATGTTGAACTTCTTTCATTAATCTCCCTCTAAAGTAATTTAAATGTGATAAAATAAATAAATAAATTATTCTGCTAATCTTCCGATGATTCAAAAAGTTCCTCCAACAAACTATCATCCATATACTCCAGCTCATTATTCACTTGCCTTGTCGTTAAAGGACATGAAGTGAGCGTAGATGATGATTGTTGACAATGCCAAAGTAACTCGAATAGCACAAAAATTGTCCCCCCTTACAATGTCAAAGTAACTCGTGGCAGGAATTTGTCCCAGGAAAAACTAGGCGCATCTCAAGCTCCTAATTCACCAAAACATTTGACCAATTAATTTGATCTTAACTATCGATGAATCAAATAACCATTGAGCTCACTAAAAGACATGCACATCCCTATTAACCCGAGGATTGTGTGGAATTTAAGTTTCCATAGTCATGCTAAGAATTAAATGACGTGCTCCATGCAATACATTCCAAGTGTACTATCATCTCATTTAACTAATTATATTATAAGAACAAATTGCAAATCCAAATAGCGAATTAATCAACATTACAACCTTTCAGTACAAAAGGTCAACCCTTATGCTTGCTTGTAAACAAATTATTTATGATTAAAATAGAAGTTGTATCATAAAGTTTCTCAAAGCAAGTACCAACTTATACTTTTGTAAGTAATCAGAGGCACTTTAATAAATAAATGCAATAAAAAATAAAAATCAAATTTTATTTAATACCAAGATTTTGTTAATTTACATCAGCAAAACTATACTACATGGATACACAACCCAACCATGTGATCATTTTTTACTGTCCTTCAACTCCTGGACCTGTTGATGAGAATCGCGAAGGTCCAACTTCATTGCATGAACCTGTGGTACACAATGTTGCAAGATCAAAGTTCAAGGAGTTTCACGACAATGCATTCAAGCAAGATTCGAGGTCGAATCCTTTTCAAGAGGGAGGGGATGATGAGAATCGAGAAAGTCAAACCCCGATGCACGTGCCCGTGAGACCCATGACGAGATCCGAAGTCGAAGAGGTTCAAAATTCGAGGCTAAACAATGTGAATAAGTCAAGAAAAGCAAGTCGAGAATCAAATTGGAGCCAAAAAGAAGAAGAAATTGGAATCGGCCAATTTCGATCGACCGAGAATCATTCCGGTCGACCGAAAGTCTGCAGAGATTTTTGAAGGCATCCTCAGTCGCATTCAGCTGAGGCTTGGTCGACCGAAAGTCCCATTTCAGTCGACCATGTGATCGACCGAAAATGGTTCGGTCGACCGTGTCGGTCGACCGAAACACCCCGTTTCACAAAAACGGGATTTATTTTCACAAAAACGGGATTTTGTTGCAATTTCCAAAATTTACACATTTTGCCCATTTTGTACCTTTTATACACATTTTCTTTTCATTTTGTAGGAACTTGGTGATGTTCAATGTGAAGCTCTTGAGAGAGTTCCTCTTGTGGGTGAGGTAAATCTCATTTCTTGATCTTGTATCTCTTAGGAAATTAATCAACTTTATCTTGAGTATTATTATTCTTGTGTTGTTGTTTATTTCCGCCACCTTGGAATTTGTTTATTTCTTTCCATTGGGCTAGGGTTTGTTAATCCTTGAATTTTGGGTTAGATTTAAACTTGGGTTAAGGTGTTTATCGCTTTATTTACCACTTTAGCTTTCTTGGGTTTTGTATTAAATTGTTGTGGGAATTTTCGGTCAACACACCGAAGGGGTTCGCATCACCTGTTCTAAAGCAGTTACGACCTCGTCCATGTTTGGCCGCAACTTCGGTTCTGCGCTTAGGCATTGAAATGCAAGTGTAGCTGCCTTTAAAGCTTGAACCATTAAGTACTTCCCTTCAAGACGGGTCTTGAATTTGCCACATTTTACGTTTGTTTATCAGGTAATGCTTTTCCCATTCAACCAAATCATGTTCCCCCGATGGTCGATTCTTGTCTATAACTTTCTTACTGGATAATATTTAAGTACCACTCCAAAACTGTATACATTACTCTCGACAGTTAAATGGCCTGGCCATCCCCCGAAAGCACCAAAAAAATGCAAAATCAGAATATGCAAAAAAATGGATACAACTTAAGATTGTTTGGTCAACCTATTAATGGAGACATTATTACCTGTTGCTAGATATTCCGGAGTAGCAACTCCTTGAGTTTTCTTGACTTGAGTTGATACGTGACTCTTATCACCAGTTGGCCCATCCCTTGCCAACCCAAAATCAGAAATTTTTGCATTGTAGTTCTACGAAAAAATTTCATGTTAACCATTCAGAAATTCTATGAATATAAACCATGCTGAGTTAATATTGTTAAGATTTAGAGTTCTATCTTAAAAAGTCAACCTTGTTAATAGGAGTAGCCCAAACTCTTATAAATTGATCTATATTTTCATTTTCATTCGATGTGAGTTTTTATCCCTTAACATGCCCCCTCAAAATGGTGGCTTGTTTAAGAAAACCAATCTTGAAATTCGTGTGCTCATTTTTTTTAATCTTAATCAGATCGAATTGCTCGTTGGAGTTTAATGGGCTCTGATACAATGTTAAGATTTAGGAATCCATCTTAAAAGGTCAACCTTATTAAGAGAAGTAGTTCAAACTCTTTATATTTTGGTCTATATTTTCATCTTCATTCAACTTGGGATTTTATCCCATAACAAATCTTTCTTGAATAGAGTATGCAAGATATACTTACTCAATCAAGCAAGATACAATAAGTCTTGAAATCTCGATATATTACTCTTTTCTCGGCACTATGAAGAAAGGCAAGTCCTCTTGCAGAGCCTAGAGCAATTTTTATTCTTAGGTTCCAGGAAAGTGGCTGGAAGTAAGATCCTCCTAATTCGACATAAAATCTTTGTGTTAGCTAGAATTCTATAACAAGCAATATTTATTGATATCTTATACTATGGTACACTTAAAAGGGTATGCTAAACTCACTCATGAACAAATGATTCTCCACGCAACCGTTAGGCATGAACTCATAAACCAAAAGTCTGCGGCCATCCTCCAAGCAGTATCCAATTAATTTTACAAGATTAGCCCAAGATAGTTGATTTTTGCCTGAAAATCCAAAACTAAAGCTTATCAATGAAATCAGAATAATAAGCGTGAAACAGAATAAGTCTGCAAATTCATGTGACAATTGTCATCAATATGAATATCTATATCTATACTACTTCTAAAAATCTCTTAAAGGGATAAACTTTTTTGGACGAAAATACCCTCAACAATAATTTATAATTTCCTATTTGTCCTTTCAATTAATTTTATTTTAATTATTATTATTATATTATATTATATTATACTAATTATAAAAGTCCGTTAGAGGAAGAAACTTTTTTGGACGATAATACCTTCAAAAATAATTTACAATTTCATATTTGTCCTTTCAATTTCTTTTTTGTTTAGCAACACACGCGCTACTAACTAGTTTACCAAATTTGTGCACATCATGTCCCTGCTATCAAAATTGCTCCATTAAATTTACAAGCATTAATGACTATATGCCAATTAGATTAGTCCATACAAGTAGATAACATAAAATTAAAAGACAATTATGCTAAACAAAAATCCAAGTACGTGGGAGTCTTGACTATGCTATGACATGTTTTTAACAGTGACTAGATAGATGCATTTCTAATTACAAAACTAACTTGCTGCTTAATAAAGTTGAGAAGTTTAAGGTGAAAATCGTACATACCAACCATTCCTTGTGACCCTGCCACCCTTCTTGGTTTAGTCTTTTAACAACTACCACCATCCCAAGCCCACACTTTGATGCTGCAAGTGAGTGTTCGTCAACCCATCCCTTGAAAACAGAACCAAAACTTCCTTCCCCTAATACATTGTCCGGGCAAAAGTTTCTTGTGGCTGCCTCAAGATCACTGAATGTGAAGCTAATCAAGTTGGAGGACTGCAAGATCTCACCTTTACTCCGAGGAATAGGGGGCGTTACAAATTTAAAATAAGCACTTCTGAGTGCCAAAATAATAGATAGACTGATGAACAGAGCGTGTATTACATTTCTAAAGAAAATAAGTGAATAACTATACTTCAAGCACAAATCATTAAGATAAACTTCAAAGTTAACATATAAAATGGAAAATATATCAAAAGTTCCTCCAAATGAAAACCATTGATGAGAAAATCAACTAAGCAGAATCTCTAGTTTCAAATGCCTATCTCATTTTTATTTCATGGCAGATTCAATATGAAATTAAGACCAGTTATCCTTAACTCGGAAAACTAGAGGATGTGAATTCTAATTTCAATTGCAGTCCATATATTCCATCTATATACAATAGCAATTGTAGCACAGAGGAGAAACATAGAAAATGAAGCTACAAGATTAAACAGAAGTATTGTAGCTTTCCCACAATCGAAAAACTGAAACAACAATAAAGAGGAAGGCATTCCAGTCTATTGCTAAAAGGATCTAAAAATCCAGTTTATATTATGAAAATGTGATGTGATCCGGACCAGGCATCGAAGGGCGAGGTCGAGCCATCGGCAATATGATAGTGATCTACGTGCAAAACGGAGCAAGTTCCGTGTTGGAATCGAGCCGAGAAGAGGAAAGAATCAAGCCGAGCCGAGCACACGAAATTGTTTATGCAGAAAGGGCCTTACGGCCGTAAGGGACATTATTCACGGCCGTAAGACATACAATCACGGCCGTAAAACCAACAATCACGGCCGTAATCAATTGACAAGGAAAAATGAAGATTTGCTGCAGAACGAGGCTTACGGCCGTAATCCTGGACGTTACGGCCGTAACATTCAAAAAAGGGCAACTTCACGGCCGTAAGAAATTTGTCACGGCCGTAACTAATATCACAATTTGATCAGAAAGGCCTTTACGGCTGTAAGAAGGTCTGTCACGGCCGTAAGAGACGCAGCTCCAAATTTTCCGGGGATTTTCAATTAATTTATTTCCTTTTATTATTTTAGGTTGTTTTCCTATTTTAGAATTTTAGCATAATTAGAATTCTATTTTGAGTAATTAGATGCTAGGTTTTCTTGCTTATTTATATGTTTTTCATCATTGTAAACATTAGACAAGTTTGAGTTGATTAATAAAATTTGTGAGATGATTCTCCAAAATTGAGAGGTTGAGTTTATTCCCTTGTTCTTGAACTTATCAAAGATCCGATCTTTGTGGCGTTCTTCCAGCAAACTTATCAAATATTCGCAAGAATATTTGTGGCGTTTCCAAATTCGATACTTATCAAGGAAATTGACAAGTCCTTGTGGCGTTCACCAATCTTGGTTCTTCAATCCGCATAGCCATAAATTGGGTCGTGATTGTCGGGTCAAGGCTTTACCGTCGTTCTATCCTTATTTATCGTTGTTTGTCTGGTGTCGATCTGATTTAGATCTTTCCTAGGTTTTATATTTTCGTTATTCCGCGTTTTCGACAAGATTCCCCGACCGGGATCGCGTCAAAATGGCTCTCATCCTTGATTTGGTTGTTCAAGCAAATTCCTTTGACGGTACTAAAACCCCTCAAAAAATCAAAATACTATTATAGACCAAGAATACAAGGCCAAAAATCAAAAGAAACCTCAAGATTTTTACTTTTTATTTTTACTATGCAAGCATAAATAACAAATAAGTTGCTAGCTCAAAGGTCTAAAGTAAATCCTCTAAATATTCTTGATTTTTCACTCCCAAAATTAGCTCTAAGCCGCTCACCTCACCTCCCCAAAAACTGCAAGCTTGAAGTTGAACAGAGGATTTCTTACAGGGCTCTTCAGTTGAGAAAAGATGTAAGTTGGGATGGAAAAGGGGAGAAATGAATTGTTTGACTACTCTTCTTGTACTTCTTTACAGGGTCAAAAGAAAGTACTTGTGGACCTTTTTATGAACTGCATGAGATTGACTTAATCAAGATTAAATCAGCTAATTAATTGATGCTGTAAGCAATTTTGCTTAGTTGTTGGATTTTGTGTTCTTGTGAATGTTGAGTCTCTTTTCAGGTGCTACATTCTAGATAGTAATCAAGTTTTATAAAGTTTTATCAGATTCATATATAGAAATATTCTAACTGATGTGATCCAGAACCCCGATAATACTAATCATAGCAGGCTTGACAGAAAGAACTACAGATCAAGCCAAACAAAGCTTCCAGCATGTTCGAAGAGCTTCAAAGATCAAGTATTGCGAGAGTGAACAAGGTTCGAGGCTAAACCAAGTGAGCAAGCCGAGAATCGAATTAGAAACCAAGAAGATCAAAATTATGCAGAAGCAAAGTTACGGCCGTAACCAAAGATTCTCATGGCCGTAAGTCACTCTCGGATCAAAATGAAGAATTCCAGGTTTTTCAAAGTTACGACCGTAAGTCATATGGTCACGGCCGTAATCCTTAAGCAGAAGAATAGTTACGGTCATAAGTGATGCTGTCACGGCCGTAAGTTAGGATTTTCGCAAATAACGCGGATTTTTATTTCCTTTTTTTGTATTTTAATTCCTTTTTCAATTTTAAGCTATTTTAGGTTAGTTAGAACTCTATTTTGAGTTCATTAGCGACTAGGGTTTTAGTTTGCTTATTTATAGTCTTTTCCATTCATTGTATTAGACAGACTTAAGACTATTATTGATATTATTGTGAGGCAAATTTGCTTTCAAACTCTATTATTCATTGAATACAATTCGAATTTGCGAGTTATTCTTGTTTGTTCAAATCTCGGTGAGAATTAATTTTGCTTGTGATCAAGAGGTCAATATATCTCTGTGATTGTATTGGTTGATTGGTTCAATTAATTTTAATTGGATCCATAAATCGTGGTTTCTTGGTGTTATTGGGTCGATTCAATATTTTGTGGGTTGCGTAGCTACAATTGCTACGTGGTTTACATTACTTGGTATCAGAGCTTAGGCTCCAAAAATCAAGGTTATATCTTTATTTTGTTTTCTTGAGTTTTCTATCTAGTTTGATTTTTATGTTTATCATCGAGTCCCATAAGAATCATCCATATCTTGTTGAGTGATTTGTTTTTCAATTTTTTTTTGCGTTCTTCTTTTTCTTGAGTTTGTTAAGTCTTTAATCCAGAAAATCGAGTGTTTGTTTTGCTTAATTCTTATCCGAATTAAGTTCCGTTTGTTTTGGCGTGTTCGTTGTTGAATTTTCGGATTTATAAAAAAAATATTTTTTTTATTTTATTTATTCCGAAAATTCACCTAAAATTCAAAAAAAAAAAAATATTTCCATTCAATAACCACTTTCTTGAATTTCCTTAAATTCTTGATAAATCCTTGCCTTCCATGTCAAATTAAAATGCTTGATATTCTTTCCTTTCTAGTCAAAATTCAAGAACCACCTTCTTGAATTTCTTTAAAATTCTTGATACTATTTTTCCTTTTCGAGTCAACATTAGATTCGTTCTTGATATTTGTCAATATCTGGACCCTCTTATTTTGAGTCTCTCAAACTTTTGAAAGCTACACAAAGGGATGAATTATGAGTTCGATCCTACTTTCATGACTAGATGTCATGTGGGTGATAAGCTGTGTAGTTTGGCTATTGATAGGGAGTACATCTCTAATTTGGCTAGTATCAACATGGTTGAAAAATTGAGGTTGCATTTACTACAACATCCTAGACCTTATAGGATGACATGGTTGAAGGAGTGCGGGGAGTTCAAAGTGACCAAGCAAGTCTTAGTGAATTTCACCATTGGGAGGTATAGTGATGAAGTATTATGTGATGTGGTGCCTCTAGAGTCTTGTCATATGTTGTGGGGTAGGCCATTGAGGCATGAGAGGAAAGCATTTTATGATAAGAATAGAAACAGGTACAAATTTGTGAAGGATGGAGAATCAATCACCCTAGCTAGTTTAACACTAGAGCAAATACTTGAAGATCAAAAGGAGGTGAAGGAAAAGATTAATCCATTATCCAGATTGAATTATCAATTAAAACTTCTAGAAGAGGACATGATTGCACGGAGGGGTAAAAATGTAGTTAAGTTGCAAGAAGAGCCTCAGGATATGAATGTTGGGAAGAAGGAGGGAGACTTGAAACATGAATTAGAAGTAGTTGAAGAGACCCCGAATTTTGTGGTAGGAGATGAAAAGGTAGAGTTAGGTGATCAAACTCCAAAATTTGATGGGGGAAAATTGGAAGTTAGGGTAGAACTTCAAAATTTGAGCTTTGAATTGGTAGATCCACATTTGAATACCGTTGAGGGAGTGCATGAAATTAGTGATAAAAATTTGGAGGTAGAAGATGTGGTTGAATTTGAAAGTAAAAATTCTGAAAAGGTGGTTGAAGATGCAAAGGATGAACGAGGTGAAGAGGAGGGCCTCGTGGTTCTTAAAGAGGAATTGGAGATGGTGGTTTATCATGAATACAAGGATCCATACCTTGTACCTCATGGAGCTAACATGTCCCTCCCCATTTTGTTTAATTCTTTTTTACAGGTTAATTATGTTTGGAAGCTTCAACCACACTTCGTATGGCAAAGGGAGTTGAAACTCCATCTCTTCCATGTTTTCCAATCAAATGAGCATAATTTATTGAACTCATGGCATGGAAGCAGAAATTTTTCGTTTGATCCAGGGGGAGCAGTTGCATTCATGAACAAAACTATGATTTGGGACGAATCATCCTAAAGAAGGAGGGTATGATGTGATCCAGAACCCCGATAATACTAATCATAGCAGGCTTGACGGAAAGAACTACAGATCAAGCCAAACAAAGCTTCAAGCATGTTCGAAGAGCTTCAAAGATCAAGTATTGCGAGATTGAACAAGGTTCGAGGCTAAACCAAGTGAGCAAGCCAAGAGACAAGCCGAGAATCGAGTTAGAAATCAAGAAGATCAAAATTATGCAGAAGCAAAGTTACGGCCGTAACCAAAGATTCTCACGGCCGTAAGTCACTCTCGGATCAAAATGAAGAATTCCAGGTTTTTCAAAGTCACGGCCGTAATCCTTAAGTAGAAGAATAGTTACGGCCGTAAGTGATGTTGTCACGACCGTAAGTTAGGATTTTCGCAAATAACGCGAATTTTTATTTCCTTTCTTTTTTGTATTTTAATTCCTTTTTCAATTTTAAGCTATTTTGGGTTAGTTAGAACTCTATTTTGAGTCCATTAGCGACTAGGGTTTTAGTTTGCTTATTTATAGTCTTTTCCATTTATTGTATTAGACAGACTTAAGACTATTATTGATATTATTGTGAGGCAAATTTGCTTTCAAACTCTATTCTTCATTGAATACAATTTGAACTTGTGAGTTATTCTTGTTTGTTCAAATCTCGGTGAGAATTAATTTTGCTTGTGATCAAGAGGTCAATATATCCCTGTGATTGTGTTAGTTGCTTGATTCAATTAATTTTAATTGGATCCATAAATCGTGGTTTCTTGGCGTTCTTGGGTCGATTCAATATTTTATGGGTTGCGTAGCTGTAATTGCTACGTGGTTTGCATCACTAACTCAACATTTAATAAGTTGTAATAGTGTGGTTTATTTTTTTCGAAAATTTTTCACGTTATAAATTTAAATTATTTGTAATTAGAAAGAAAATAGATATTGAATAAGTGATTTGAGGAGGTAGACAGAGGAATGGATGCACTTATGATATGATCACTGAATTTGAAGCTTTACAAGTTGTAGTATTGCAAGATCTCACCCTCACTTTGAGGAATCTGGGGTATAGAAGTAGATGAAGCCTTGCTGCTTGTATTACTTAGCTTGGTACCATCTCCACTGACATGCCTAGAAGAAATAACACCTGCAAATATTTTCGAGTTAGATTAAATATTTTGATTGTAATAAAATTATAGATCACAAATTCAAAATCTACACTTTCCATTGCCAACATAATTGATAAACTGATGAACCGACCACATAATTCATTTCTTAAGAATAACTAAAATTCAAGCAAAAATTTGTGTAGATGAAAGTTATATATCTCTTTTACAATTATGAACATAAATGATTTGTGTTATATAATGCAGATACTAACAAGCTCTGTATCTCTCGAAATGCATTCTTAAGTGGGATACGAAGGAATATATCTATCTGACTCCTCCTCCTGATTCACTCACTCCTCCACTAAAGTTTGTTGATTGAAATGATCTCTATATGAGTAAAAGCATGCACTACGTGATACGATTCCTTTTGAGAAACGTGACGAAGAACGCGAAATAACAAATTGAAAACACGAGAAAGATCTAAATTCAAAAAAAATAAAATAACAAGAACGAATAAAAATAAAGATTTAGACAACACGACCTTGACCCAAGATTCAAGACGCTAGAATGGCGATGCGGAAAAAGAACTAAGGTTTCGAACGTCACAAGGAATGTCAATTTCCTCGATAAGTTCGGTTGATTCTTGAAGAACAAGAAAATGAATTCCTCACTTTTTCAGAGAAAACACTCAAAATTAATTCCATCATATCAAAGTTGTTTTTACAATAATGAAATAAAACATAATATAATGTCAAAACGCACATAAACAAACCTTAGCGGCATTAGGGTTCAAAATAGAATTAACAAATAATTAAAACAGAAATTAAATAAAAATTATGCGAATTCTGATCAAGTATATCTCGAGCGATCGCGTGGAAGACCGATTTAGTCTCAGGTTGCTTTTTGATGGTACCGTGTGATCGCGCCTCTCCTTGTACTGCGTGGTTGCGTGGCTTTCTGTTCGGCTCCCTCTTCGACTCCTTGAAGTGATTTGATTCGAATTGGTTCTAGACTAGAGCCCAAACGAAATTTGCTCATTTTTCCATGTAGATTGTTGTTATATTGATTGTAGATTTATTTCTCATTTGATCTCCTACCTTGGATCACATCATCCCCCTCTTGAAAAAGATTTGACCTCGAATCTGCAACGTGTCCAATCCTCTTGTAACTTCTGCATTTGATGGATATTGAATCTTGCTCATACTTGGGGCTTTCCTTCAACTTTTTGCTCTTGCAAAAAACTTTCTTATCCGATTTAATTATATGATTTGATTTTGATACCTACAAAATAGAATTAACCAAATTAGGGAGGGACTTTGTTAGCATGGCTCATTTTGTGGGTTGACTCTCTTTTGTTTTTCTCTTTGTACTCAAGTTCTCCTTTTTTTGAGGTCGTAGCATCAACTTTGATTTTCACATTTTTCACCACCTCTCCTTTTTCTAAATTCGTGACCTCAACTATCTCATTTTTCTCCGCAAAATCACTTTTTATTTTTAGTTGATCATCTTGGACCTCCTTAGGTAATAAAGGAGCAAGAGTGACTTTCTTTCCATCATTCCTAAAAGAATATTGGTTTTTAAACTCATCATACACCACCCTCCTATCATGTTGTCATAGCCTCTCCAACAAAATATGCCCAACATGCATAGACGCCACGTCACAAACTACTTCATCCTTGTACCCCCAATAGTAAACTTGACCTTAACATGCATGTTCACCTTAATTTCCCCAGACTCGGTTAACCACTGCAATTTTTAAGGCTTAGAATGTTTCAACTTAGGCAATTCCAATTTTTTAACCAAAAGAGTACTAATTATGTTTGTATAACTTCCCCCATCAATAACCAATCTACAAACATTTTTATCTACTAAGCACCTAGCGTGAAATAGGTTATCCATCTGTTCATCAACACCATTCACCTTAACTCTAGAACTAAGGATACGCCTATTTACAAATGATCCCTTCATAGCATAAGTCAATTCATCATTGTCAACACTACTTGCCCCAATATCCTCTAATTTAGGCATCCCCTCAAATTCATCCTCAGAACTAAGTTTCCCATTACGCATAACTGTAATCCGCTTATTAGAACATTGTGAAGCAATGTGTCCTGAACCTAAGCATTTAAAACACAACACTTAATATTCATATCCTTAGTGGGTTGGGAATCAGAAATGTTTTTACCTTTCGTTCTTTCGGGACATGATCTTCATTATGCTCCCACTTTGGTTGTGAGGTGTGATAAGATATTGATGAATGCCTTGCTGTCCCTTTCGCTTCCTCTCCACCCTCATTTTCATATGCACCATGTCTTCCAACTCCACATAGTGCTGCAGTTCTATCACGTTAGCAATCTCCCTGTTTCACCCACTCAAGAACCTAGCCATAATAGTCTCTCTATCCTCCAGAACATTAGCCATTATCATAGCCACTTCCATGTCCTTAAGGTACTCCACACTCCTAGAACCTTGTGTAAGCCCCTACAACATTTGGTAAATATCCCTATGATAGTGTCTCGGACAAACCTCTTCTTCATTATAGTTTTCATCTCACTCCATGTATCCACCGGTCTCTCACCATTTCTCCTCCTACCCATCATTAATTGATCCCACCAAATTATGACATAATCAGTGAACTCCGAATAGTTATGGCACTCAAACATGAACTCCACCTTCTCCCAATCTAAATAAGCTTCTGGGTCACTCCTCTCATGGAAAGGCTGTGTGGTCATTTTTATACTTCCTAGGTTACCATCTACTCCATCCCCATCACCATGATGCTTCCTATTATACCTTCTTTCATACCCAACTCCTTTATCCCTTCTCCTTCTCACACTAGTCATGGATGATTGTACGCTACCCCCTTCACTGCCAAACCCTTCATCATCAAACCCATATCCATACCTAGGATTATTTCCTCTCATATGATCCCTCTCATCATCCCTCCTATCTCTAGGACCCGTATGAGTTCATTCTCTATGCAACTGAGTAATATTTTCATCATACCTATCCATTCTAGCCATCAATTTCTAAAATTGTTCGTGCATGGCTGCCATTATACCTACATCATGCCTACCCATCATATACATAGCTTCATGTTTTTTGTTGTAACTCATTGATGAAGTTGGTGATTTCCTCCTATCAGTTCCTTTGTTGTCACCTACTGATGAAGATGATGATTCTCGCCTATCAAACATTGTTACTTCTCAACAAGAAAAGAAAAAGTTTCCTCACGTATTTATTTTCACTCATGTATCACTCTTAATTCCCTTTTCAAGTTCCCAAAGAACCAATCAAAGATTCAAGAATAATAGGGCAAATGAAGACACAAAGAAAACAAAGAAAATTTGAAAATTGAGAAATTTCGGAATATTTTCGGAATTTGTGAATTTTCGATTTTTTTATTTTTTTAATCTGAAAATTCGACTATGAATAGGGCAAAGTAAACAGAACTAAATTGGATAAGAATTGAACAAAATAAACACTGAAAATTTGTTGGATTTTTTATGGATCAAAACTGGAAAAACATTGAACAACACAAAGAAAAAGAAAAATGAAGAAAACCAAGAAATATCAAGAACTGAATTTATATCCAAGCTCTGATACCACCTGATACGATTCCTTTTAGGTAACGCAACGAAGAATGCGGAATAACAAATTGAAAACGTGGGAAAAATCTAAATTCAGAAAATAAAATAACAAGAACGAATAAAAATAAAGATTTGTACGATAGGACCTTAACCCAATATTCAGACGCAAGAATGACGATGTAAAACAAGAATAAATGTTTTCAAACTCCACAAGGAATGTCAATTTCCTTGATAAGTTCTGGGTTGGAACTCCACAAAGATTTAAGAATCTTTAAAAAATTCGATAGGTTGTTATTAAAGAACAAGAAAATGAATTCCTCACTTTTCTAGAGAAAACACTCAAAATTAATTCAATAATATTAAATTTGTTTTTACAATAATGAAATAAAATATAATATAATGTCAAAACGCACCTAAACAAACCCTAGCCGCGTTAGGGTTCAAAATAGAATTAACAAATAATTAAAACAGAAATTAAGTAAAAATTACACGAATTCTGATCGAGTATATCTCACGCGATTGCGTGGAAGGTATGTTATTACAAAAAGTACAAGTATACTCAAGAGATTCTCACATTAGCTGGTCTTCTGTCTAGGAACTCGAAACTTACACCTTTGTAGGTTAATTTGAAGCTTCATCACAAGGAGGGTGAATTACAACATGATCCATCTTTATATCGACAACTAGTATGAAGTTTGAATTATTTGACAATTACACGAACATAGATTTTCTTGGCTATACAGTAAGTCAATCACTTTATGCATACATCAACATCACCACTCCTATATAACTGTTGTCTTGACTGATTCTTCATCATTTCAAAGGTACTTATGGTCGAGAGTTAATCCTTTCTAATGGGAATTCTTTACAGTTGATGGGTTATAATGATGCTGATTGGGTTGGTTGTGCAAAACTCAATGGTCTATTATCAATCTATGTTGCTCGGACTCGGGTATGGGTGTCAGGTACGGGTACGGATCCAAGTGTCGGATCCTTCTTTTTCCAAAGTCTAGGATACGGGAATACGGCTAAAATGAATCCAAATTTTGGACACGGGTACGTGGGTACAAATTTTCAAACATTAGTTTTTATTTTTCCATAAATTTCACATGTTAAAATAAAAATTAAATAACAAATTGTACAATGTGTATAAAATAACATGACAAAAGCAAAAAAAAAAAAAAAAAAAAAACAATAATAATAATAATAATAATAATAATAATAAATTAAAAAAATAGATAATTATTCAACTGATTTGAAATGCATAACTTCAATTTTGGGCCTTATGATACAAATAAAAGACTTAGAGTCCAAGCTCGTTCATTATTCAACAGCCCATCCAACCATGACCCATCTCCCTCCTAACCCTAATCTTATTATTATTATAAAGAAGGATAGTTGGGCTAATTCTTCCCCCCAAAAACTCCCCCCTAACAAATCTTCAAAAGTCATGAGTCAAAATAAAAATAGAAAAGCTGGCATTTTCCCCAAAAAAAAGTCACTTCTTAGATGAAAAAATTCAAAAGGAATATCTGTACAAATCTTTCAGGATACGCAACTCATAGATACTCCACCACTCCTTTATTATTATTATAAAGGAGCTTAGTAGCCCAACTTTTCCCCCAAAATATAAAATAATAATAAACAAGTATCTCCAAAAGTTAGTCCATGTTTCGGGAAGAGAAAACAATTGAAATGTAATGAAATAAAATATAAAATAATAATAAACAATTGAAATGTAATGAAATAAAATATAAAATAATAATAAACAAGTATCTCCAAAAGTTAGTCCATGTTTCGGGAAGAGAAAACAATTGAAATGTAATGAAATAAAATATAAAACAATAATAAACAATTGAAATGTAATGAAATAAAATATAAAATAATAATAAACAAGTATCTCCAAAAGTTAGTCCATGTTTCGGGAAGAGAAAACAATTGAAATGTAATGAAATAAAATATAAAATAATAATAAACAATTGAAATGTAATGAAATAAAATATAAAATAATAATAAACAATTGAATTCAAATGAAATAAAATCTTAATAAATATAATAACAACATAGCCGTCACATAAATCCGCACATAGTTTCCCGCCATTTTTACCTGCTATTTTAGGAAACTTTATAATTTTATTAATTATTTTAATAATTGAATTAGGAAACTTCAATTAATGCAAAATTAATTATAGGTGACATATAATAAATGACTTATTGATTTGTAAAAAATAAAAAATATATAAATAGATCAAATTGTATATTATTTTTATTCTTTTGATAATTATTGTAATATTTTGAAGTAAAAAAATATGCAATATGGGTGTCAAATTCAAGATCTTAACGAGAAGTTTAATACAAGCTAACAAATGAAAACAAACTCTAAATATATCATTCGTAAAATTGTCTCAAATAATAAAGGTAAAAGCTTAATTTATACTTTTTACTTTTTCCAATATCCAATCTTTTTAATTTATCTCATTTAAATCATAAAATGATATCTATCTTTTCTTACATAACTTCAATTTGACATAAATGATTAATTTCATATATTTTTTCTTATCAAATTAAAAAAAATAATAGATATCCAATATTTCTAAGTAAATTCAATTAAAATATTTTAATTTCTACAACTTTAGATTTCGACAAATTTTTTGGTAATTTTGAAATTAATTTTGTAAATTTACTCATTTTGTTCATTTATCTATTTTTTAATTTTATAAATTTAAAAGAACATCAATCTGTAAAATATATACTACAGACTTTAACAATTAATTCATTGAGTTCTATAGAAAATAAAAATATAAGGTTTTATCAAACTTATTCTATTTAAAAGTAAAAATATGGTTAATACATTTATTTAACAGACACAAAAAATAGTTTTGTGTGTGTGTGTGTGTGTGTGTAACGTGACCCTTTTTAATACTTGGTGAAAAATAAAATGTCACGTTTTATTTGAATCATTGAATAGGAGTAAGTTTGACATTGATATTGATATAGACTATAGAAATAGTTTTAAATGTGTGACTGAAAGTGAAAGAAAGTAGTATAAAAAATAAAATAATTGTCAAATCAATCAATTGAGTGGTTCAAAATTGATTTTCTTTTTTTAGAATGTGTGGTTAAAAAGTATTATGTGCAATTGTGAAAAATTAGTTTTTAAATAATATGTGGTTGTGAATGAACATTAAAAAAAATTATTTTTAAATAATCAATTCTATATAAATAATTAACCGGGTCCCACTTTGACAGGGTTCCATCCTCCCATCACAATTAGCTTCCCTTCAGTATTGGAAACCTAGCAGAACAAAGGTAACACATGAAACGATACAATAATTTTGTCGTCCTTTATTATCCAATATGACATAATAAAAGTATTTCATAATTTATTTCATTATTTTGAAATGTAAAAAAAATAAAAACAGGATTTATTTAAAGAAAAATGAGAATCTTAATCTTAATCTTAATCTAAATATATATAATAACAGGATAGTTGGCTCCTATTTTCCCGCCAAAACTGCTGTCATATTTTTTTTTTTTTTTTTTAAAAAGGTCAAAATATGATTTTTCGTTGTCTGGTGCAATATCATTAATTAATAAACTATCATTAATATCAATTGCACGTGGATCAATGCATTGATACTGACAAAATGTTTAATCATTTTTTTTATCGTAAATTTTTTTTTATCGTATAAAATTTTTTTGATCGTAAAATGTGTAATAATTTGTATAATGCAAATGGTCCATGCACATTAATATTTATTGTATGTTATATTATGAAGCAGTTAACGTCCAAGGAGTGTTGAAAATATTTCTAACTAAAAATTTCATATATTCGTTTATATAAACTAATGCAAGTAATAAAAAAACATTGTTGTTTTCAATAAAATGGGGTTTTTTTTATTTTTTATTTATTTATTTATTTTGGCTATGGGCATCCTTTATGCTATTAAAGCTTTGTATTATTTAATATTTAATATCAATTTTTTATTATTTATTATTTATTTATATATTTTTTTTCTCGAGGTTAATGTTTATGTATGGTTTTTTATGGATCATTTATCCAAATAAGATGAATAATTGGACTTTTCACCTACCCATATAACTATTTCTATAAGTTTAATTTTATTATTTAAACTATGCTTTTAACCACATAATTTCGAAAATATGCAATGCCATACAAATAATCGAATGAAGAGACGACTTCTTCAGTCCAAATAAAATAATAATACATATCCAGGATAATATTTCTGCTCATTCAAATTTATAAAAGATCTCTAATTTCTGATATGAAAATGAAAAGATAAAAATAAGCATCATATAGTTGGATAACCAAATTTTTTATATTGATTTGAAGAATATATTATGTAACATTCATGAATAGGAAAAAAAAAATATATCTGTGTGTAAAATATATAGAAATTGTTTCTTACTTTTATTTCTTATTATCATTATTATATTTTAACATTACTAAAAAAAGGATTATTTGTAACGTTGAGCAACACTAACACAATCAATAAAAATCATTGTGAAATAAGAAGAAATAAATTAATTTATTAAAAATGCATATATATTTTTTAAAGAAGTGTTTTGTAATTTACATTGAATTTTGCTATTGAATACCTTTTTGTTTCTTCATATTCTTTCCCATAATATTTAAATTTAATTATTTTCGTTATATATTTCCCACATTTTCATTAATTAATTGTTATAATTTTTTCCCGTGCAACGCACGGGTGCGAATACTAGTATAAAATAATAATAAACAAGTATCTCCAAAAGTTAGTCCATGTTCCGGGAAGAGAAAACAATTGAAATGTAATGAAATAAAATATAAAATAATAATAAACAATTGAAATGTAATGAAATAAAATATAAAATAATAATAAACAAGTATCTCCAAAAGTTAGTCCATGTTTCGGGAAGAGAAAACAATTGAAATGTAATGAAATAAAATATAAAATAATAATAAACAATTGAATTCAAATGAAATAAAATATAAAATAATAATAAACAAGTATCTCCAAAAGTTAGTCCATGTTCCGGGAAGAGAAAATAATTGAAATGTAATGAAATAAAATATAAAATAATAATAAACAATTGAAATGTAATGAAATAAAATATAAAATAATAATAAACAAGTATCTCCAAAAGTTAGTCCATGTTTCGGGAAGAGAAAACAATTGAAATGTAATGAAATAAAATATAAAATAATAATAAACAATTGAAATGTAATGAAATAAAATATAAATAATAATAAACAAGTATCTCCAAAAGTTAGTCCATATTTCGGGAAGAGAAAACAATTGAAATGTAATGAAATAAAATATAAAATAATAATAAACAATTGAAATGTAATGAAATAAAATATAAAATAATAATAAACAAGTATCTCCAAAAGTTAGTCCATGTTTACGGAAGAGAAAATAATTGAAATGTAATGAAATAAAATATAAAATAATAATAAACAATTGAAATGTAATGAAATAAAATATAAAATAATAATAAACAAGTATCTCCAAAAGTTAGTCCATGTTTCGGGAAGAGAAAACAATTGAAATGTAATGAAATAAAATATAAAATAATAATAAACAAGTATTTCCAAAAGTTAGTCCATGTTTCGGGAAGAGAAAACAATTGAAATGTAATGAAATAAAATATAAAATAATAATAAACAATTGAAATATAATGAAATAAAATATAAAATGTTATTGCACTTTTTGTATTAAAATGTTATTGCACTTTTTGTATTAAAATGTTATGAATCCGTGCATCGCACGGGTGGATGGACTAGTTTTATAATAAACAATTATACACATATATACATACAAATATAAAATACATACAGAAACTAAAAAGAAAACCAAAATGACACAGTCGTCGACGAAAATGGAAGAGAGATCGTAGTCCAGACGCTGCTCCGGTCACACCTTATCCGATGTGTCACTTCTTCGAAGTTACTCCTTCTCTGATACGGCTTCTTCTCCAGCACCTCCTACGCTACTGCTTTCCTTCGAAGCTACCCTGTCTGCCTTTTCCCTCGAGTACTCGCCCCGGATCCCATACCCGTAACCCTGTCGTGTCGACACAAGTACGCCGGCTAGGATGAAGAGTCGAAGCAACACAATTATCAATTGATAAATATTTTTTGGTGATGCTTTTGTTTCTTAAAAGAGTAAGAAGCAGGGTCGGGTCTCGAAGTCTTCTAAAGATCTGATTACCGTGTTATGTCCTTGGCCTGTCCCGAGATTGTGAGGCTTCGAAATTTGCTGGGCGAACTTGGCTTTTCTCGGCTTGCTACTATTTCGCTTCATGCTTATAGCACAAGTACTATTAAGATTGCTGCCAATTTAGTCTTTTATGAGCGCACATTGAAGTATATTGTCATACCATTTGTGAAGCGCTTGATAATCACGTGATTATTCTCCCTCACCTTTCCACTTAATTGCAAATAGTTAATGTGTATACAAGGCATATTGATATTTTCTGATCCATAGCATCAATTTGAGGGAGTATTGACGTATATTATACAACTGTATATATTCTTAGACAGACAATAACTATATTTCTCTAATATAAAATGATTCCCAAGTAATTGTAGGCTGCTCCCTGAGTAATTGTAGGCTACCTTGTATAGAGAGATTCTATTTTCATTTTCAAATGATTATATGCAGTAATTAAGGACATATCTTTCTATCTAATGAGAAGAAATTATCCATTGAGAGTCATTCAAGTATTATATAGTTTTATCTGATTCCATGTCAATAATCATGCAGATTCCCGGCCTTAATTTAAGGCTTACCATTTATATTATATCCATAATTGTAACCTATGATTTATTTAATTGATTCTTTCTATACTTGTAATTACCATTTATAAACATGTAACAATGCTTATATGTATGCAATGAACTCACACCAATCAGTGTGGTGATTTCTCTCAATATTATTATGGTATCAGAGCAATACCTGGATTAACATCCCATGATCCTAAATGGCCTTTGATTCTTCCTCCTCAACCCTTCCCTTCAACGCTATGATTCACATGGTTACCTGATGTGATCCGAACCAGGCATCGAAGAGCAAAGTCGAGTCATCGGCAATATGATAGTGATCTACGTGCAAAACGGAGTAAGTTCCGTGTTGGGGTCGAGCCGAGAAGAGGGACGGATCGAGCCGAATCGAGTAAAAGAAATTATTTATGCAGAAAATCCATTACGGCCGTAAAAGAAGACCTTCACGGCCGTAATCAATTAACGAGGAAAAATGATGAATTTTGGCAGAACGAGGCTTACGGCCGTAACATGCAAATCAAAGGAATTTCACGATCGTAAGCATTGTGTTACGGCCGTAACTAATAGCACAATTTTGAACAGAAAGGCCTTTACGGCCGTAAGATCGTTCGTCACGGCCGTAAACAAGCAGCGTCAGATTTTTCGGATTTTTAATTATTTTATTCATTTTTTGGTTTTTAGGTTATTTTCCTATTTTAGAATTTTAGTCTAATTAGAATTCCCTTTTGAGTAAATTAGATGCTAGGTTATTTTGCTTATTTATACTTCTTCAATTCATTGTAAAAAACAGTTTAGTTTGAGTTTTGAGATTAATAAAGTTGAGAGAGTTTTCTCCAATTAAAAGGTTGAGGAGTCCCTTTTGTGTTCTTCGAAAACAAATCCAACTTATCAAATATTGTGAAATATTTGTGGCGTTGAACTTATCAAATATTCGCGAGAATATTTGTGGCGTTTCCAATTTAGAATCTTATCAAGGAAATTGACAAGTCCTTGTGGTGTTTCGAAAACCTTGGATCTCGATTCCGTATCGTCAATTTCTTGCGTCGTGAATCTTGGGTCAAGGCCCTATCGTCAATTTTATCTTTTCCAGTATTTTAATTATTATGTTCTTGTGTTTCTTGGCTGAATCAGGATCTTTCCTATCTTTGTTTAGTTTAATTCCGCGTGTTCGTTGTGACCCCCTCCCGGGATCACATCATCTGGTATCAGAGCTTGGATCTATTTCAGATTCTTGCGTCTCTTGATTTTCTTGATTTTTTTTCGTGTTCTTCGCGTTCTTCGTGTTAGTCATAATTTTTTTCAGTTTGATCTATAAGAGTCAGTCCTAAAAATTCAAAAGTGTTTTTCTTCTTCGTTTTTCGTCCAAATTCAGTTCCGTTTTTTCTGCCATACTCGTAGTCAAATTCTCGGGCAGATTATAAAAAAAAATTCCGAAAATTCCAAATATTTCCCAAATATTCCGAATTTCCTTGTTCGTGTCTTAAAAATGTCTGATAGAGAGGTTTCCACATCTTCATCTTCTGTTGGAGACATGAAACAGCCCAGGGATGTGAATAGAAAGGATGAACAGGGTAATGGTGATATTGCAGCAATGAGGGCACAATTTGAGAGATTTATGGTACAGATGGAGAATCGAGGTGCAGAACGTGAACAAAGACCTCGTGATCAATCTCATGATGGTTCTCGGGTTAGGAGAGGTAATAGACGTGAGGTTGGTGTGGATAATGAAGACATGGGCAGTGAAAGTGGCAGTATATCTTTAGGTAGTATGCGAAGGAGGGATAGAGGAGATAGGTATGAGCGGAGGCATGATAGGGAGCGTCGTGATGCTAGGAGGCATCGTGGGGGTAGAGATGTTGTTGATGACGACCTTGAAAAAATTAAAGTGAAATTACCATCATTCCATGGTAGGAGTGATCCGGAGGCGTACTTGGATTGGGAGACAAAGGTCGAACGGCTTTTTGATTGTAATAATTATTCGGAAAAGAAGAAGGTGAAATTAGCCGTGATTGAATTCACCGATTACGCAAATATTTGGTGAGATCAATTAGTGACGGGTAGGAGGAGAAACCTTGAGGAGCCAGTGGAGACTTGGGGTGAATTAAAAACCATAATGAGGAAGCGGTTTGTGCCGACTCATTATTATAGGGATATTTACCAGAGGCTGCAGGGTATGACTCAGGGGTCGAGGAGTGTAGAAGATTATCATAAGGATATGGAGGTGGCAATGATTCGGGCTAATGTGGTGGAGGATCGGGAAGCTACGATGGCTAGGCTTTTGAGTGGGCTGAATAGAGATATTGCCAATGTCATTGAACTGCAATATTATGTGGAGCTAGAAGATATGGTGCATATGGCCATGAAGGTGGAAAGGCAGCTAAGGCGAAAGGGGGCAGCAAGACACTCACCATCTTATCCTACATCACAAACGAAGCAGGAATCCAACGTTGAACATAACCCGAAAGGGAAGGAGGAGCCTACAACGAAAGGTAAAAATATTCCTGATTCTCAAACTACTCGGGATAGAAATATTAAGTGTTTTAAGGCTTGGGTATGGGTCATATAGCATCCCAGTGTCCAAATAGGAAGCTAATGAACTTGCGTGATAATGGTGAAATTAGTTCCGAGGATGAATTTAAGGGAATGCCTAAGTTAGTGGATGCTGGAGCTAGTAGTAGTGATGAGGAAGGATTGACCTATCCTGAAAAAGAATCACTTGTTAATTGGCGTGTCCTTAGTGCTAGGGCTAGGGTGGATGAAATTGGTGAGCAAATGGATAATCTTTTTCATACTAGGTGCTTGGTGGGCAAAAAGGCTTGTGGTATGGTGATTGACGGGGGAAGTTGTACTAATGTGGTTAGTACAATGTTGATTAATAAATTAGGCTTAAGCTTGATGAAACATCCAAACCCTTATAAATTGCAATGGCTGACCGAGTCGGGGGAAATTAAGGTAAATAAGCAGGTTATGGTCAATTTTGCCATCGAGGGTTATAAGGATGAGGTGGTCTGTGACGTGGTACCTATGCATGTTGGTCATATATTGTTGGGGCGACCCTGGCAACATGACAGGAGGGTAGTGCATGATGGGTTTAAGAATCAATATTCATTTGTGAAGGGTGGGAAAAAATTTACACTTGTGCCGTTATCTCCAAAAGAAGCTCAAAATGATCAATTGAAAATCAAAAGTGAGTTTGAAAAAAGAAATAAGAGTGTTGAGGCCACGACCTCAGAAAAAGGAGAGGGTGTGAAAGTTGAAAACAAGAGAGTTGAGGCCACGACCTCAAAAAAATGAGAGAATGAGTGCAAAAAGAAAAGAGAGTCCACCCCCAAATTGAGTTTATTTGCACATAGGTTGGTGTACGGGGATCCACACCTTGCACTTAACCGAGCTAACAATTCCCTCCCCAGTTCTTTAAAATCTGTTTTGCAGGGACATAAATCAAGTCATGGATTTAAGACGGGGCAGAAATTTATTGCCCAGAATAAGCAGCCCAAGAGTCTAAAGGAATGCACGAAGCTTAAAAATGATCATCGAGCCCAGGAAAGCAGGAGGAGCTTGAAAAGTCGACCAAAAATGGATTCGAGGTCGAATCATTTTCAAGAGAGGGAGTATGATGTGATCCGGACCAGGCATCGAAGGGCGAAGTCGAGCCATCGGTAATATGATAGTGATCTACGTGCAAAACGGAGTAAGTTCCGTGTTGGGGTCGAGCCGAGAAGAGGGACGGATCGAGCCGAATCGAGTAAAAGAAATTATTTATGCAGAAAATCCATTACGGCCGTAAAAGAAGACCTTCACGGCCGTAATCAATTAACGAGGAAAAATGATGAATTTTGGCAGAACGAGGCTTACGGCCGTAACATGCAAACCAAAGGAATTTCACGGCCGTAAGCATTGTGTCACGGACGTAACTAATAGCACAATTTTGAATAGAAAGGCCTTTACGGCCGTAAGATCGTTCGTCACGGCCGTAAACAAGCAGCGTCAGATTTTTCAGATTTTTAATTATTTTATTCCTTTTTTGGTTTTTAGGTTATTTTCCTATTTTAGAATTTTAGTCTAATTAGAATTCTCTTTTGAGTAAATTAGATGCTAGGTTATTTTGCTTATTTATACTTCTTCCATTCATTGTAAAAAACAGTTTAGTTTGAGTTTTGAGATTAATAAAGTTGAAAGAGTTTTCTCCAATTAAAAGGTTGAGGAGTCCCTTTTGTGTTCTTCGAGAACAAATCCAACTTATCAAATATTGTGAAATATTTGTAGCGTTGAACTTATCAAATATTCGCGAGAATATTTGTGGCGTTTCCAATTTAGAATCTTTTCAAGGAAATTGACAAGTCCTTGTGGTGTTTCGAAAACCTTGGATCTCGATTCCGCATCGTCAATTTCTTGCGTCGTGAATCTTGGGTCAAGGTCCTATCGTCAATTTTATCTTTTCCAGTATTTTAATTATTGTGTTCTTGTGTTTCTTGGCTGAATCAGGATCTTTCCTATCTTTGTTTAGTTTAATTCCGCGTGTTTGTTGTGACCCCCTCCCGGGATCACATCATCACCATAAAACTTTCAATCCTCCAATCTTCTATGGAAGAGTCAACTTTCCCTTCTTGAGAGTCAAGGCTTGTTGGGCCATGTCGATGGCACTCTTGTGCTACCACCTCAATTCGACCCTCCCACCTCTTAGATACCAAACAACAAACACCTGGATTGGAAAGCAACTGATCAGAGCTTACTTAGCCTTCTCCTCTCCTCCCTTACAGAAGAAGCAATTGCTGAAGCTGTTGGCCTCTCCACATCCCGTAAGGTATGAAGTGCCTTGGAAAATACCTTTTCCCACCACTCCAAGACCTCTGAAATACGCCTTAAAGATGACCTCCAATTGATGAAGCGTGGCACCCGTCTAGTCACTGCCTATGCCCGTGCCTTTAAGGCTTTATGTGATCGACTTCATGCAATTGGTCGCCCAGTTGATGAAACTGACAAAGTTCATTGGTTTCTTCGTGGCCTTGGACCTGATTTCTCCAATTTCTCTACTGCCCAAATGGCTCAAACCCCCTTCCTTGCTTCTCCGATCTTGTGTCCAAAGCTGAAAGTTTTGAAATCTTTCAACAATCCCTAGAGACTTCGGCGTCCTCAAATGTAGCGTTCACTGCTAATCGCAGTTCTTCTCATCGTGGGGTGGTTCTTTTTTCCACAGACGTGGCCGCGGTAACAACGCTCACGGTCGTGGACAGGATGTTCCAACAACACCAAGGTCGACATCCAGCGAGACCACCACGCTGCCAGATTTGTCGCCAGGAAGGACACTATGCAGACCGGTGTAGTGAGCACTATGATCGGCATGATCCCACGACCCAACTTGTAGAAGCCTTCACCTTTTCATGCTATGTGGCTGGAAATGAAACATCCAATTAGTATTTGGACACAGGTACTTTGGCCCACATGACTCTAGCCCACTCAACTTTGGATCACTCCACCACCTATACAGGTATGGATTGTGTAATTGTTGGGAATGGTGCGTCTCTATCTACTACCCACACTGGTAAATTTTCCCCTTTCCCAGATCTTAAATTGTTTGATGTTTTGGTTGCCCCTCGCCTCACTAAAAATCTTTTGTCCATCAATAAATTAACAAATGATTTTCCTTTATCCGTTACGTTCACTAGCAATTTTTTCACCGTTCAGAATCACCAAACGGGAAAGGTGGTGGCAACCGGTAAACGTGATGGAGGCTTATATGTGCTAAAGCGTGGAAATTCTGCTTTTATTTTTGTCCTTAAAAATAAATCTCTTCATGCTTCGTATGATTTATGCATGCTCGCCTTGGACATGTAAATAACTCTATTATTTCTGTATTAAATAAAAAAGGATAGCTTTATCTTGTCTCCTTATTGCCATCTCCTACATTGTGTAATACATGTAAACTTGCGAAAAATTATTGTTTGCCTTATTCTCGTAATGAAAACGGTCCTCCAATGTTTTAGATCTTATTCATTTCGATATATGGGCTCCCGCATATGTTAATCCAATTTGGGTTTCGTCTACTATGTTTTGTTTATTGATGATTACTCTCGCTTTACTTGGCTTTATCCATTGAAATTAAAATCTGACTTCTATGATATCTTTATCCGATTTCAAAAATTTGTGGGAAATCAGCATTCTGCTCGTATCAAAATTTTTCAAAGTGACGGTGGTGCAGAATTTACTAGCAACAGATTTAAAGCTCACCTTCGTACCTCTGGAATTCATTATCAACTTTCTTGCCCATATACTCCCGCCCAAAACGGTAGCACTGAACGAAAACACCGCCAAGTGACTGAGACAAGCCTGGCCCTACTTTTCCATTCTCACACTTCTCCTCACTTTTGGGTTGATGCTTTTAGCACTACTGTTTACATCATCAACCACTTGCCAACACCACTTCTCGAAGATAAGTCCCCTTTTGAGCTTCTATACAGTTCCTGTTGAGTACATTTTACATGCATATTTCATACATCTATGGTAGTACTTTTTGAGTAATTTGGACAAATATCTACTTAATTGTGCATATTTTGTGGTTAAATAGGTTTAACATTCAACTACATAGAGAAAACACAAGAAAGAAGCAAAAGAATGCTAAATTGAAGAAATTGAGGAGAAAAAAGCCAAATATTGCAAGGATTAGAAGTTTGGGGACCGATCTGTCACTTCTGAAAAGCTGTGGACTTCTCGTGCAATTGATCCAGGGACTAAATTGAAAGTTCTCAAAAGATGAAGGACCTCAAATGCAATTTTAGGAGGGCTTTTCGAAAGAAATCAGAATATTTGAGGACCAAGTTGATCGACATTGAAAGTTAGAGGACCCCAATTGCAATTTATCGAAGGACTGAGCTGCAAAACCACACCCAGGTGAACCACGCGAATGCGTGGCTCGAACCAGGTTGCGCTCGCGACTCATGACAAAAATCCAACCCGAAAGTGCACATGTCAACCACGCGATCGCGAGGCCTTTAGGCGTGCGATCGCGGGGTCAAAAATTTGAAAGATATTCTGGGCCGACCTGGTGTGATCTGATTCGGCCAAAATGCTGTCAAACGCGGATCTACGCGATTTTAGGTATTTTTGAATGATTTGGCTAGGGTTTCCTCATAATTTCTACCCCTTTTCAAGTTCCAAACAAGCGTTCTTCATTTTCTTTACTCTTTTCTTGTAATTTTCTCGGGTAATTAATTAGTTTGGTTGATGAATGTCGATTGAGGGGAGAAATACCCATATCATGGTGGAAGAATATTGATATTTTGAAGCAAGAATCATTGGTGAAGGGAATTGTTATTGCTTAGTCTTCATATTTCTCTATTTACTTTACTTCATAGTTGAAATGATGCATTTAATTCTTGAATTTTATTGCTATTTCACTATGGGCTAAGTTATTTTGTGTTGGGATGATTGATGAAGCTTGATCTAGCTTAGTCGATTTTAATGCTTGTATTAAGAATTTAAGCTATTCATTATCTTGTGCATTTATTGTTGTATTTATTGACTTGCATATATTGTGGCCAAATTTATGCTTGAATTTCATGGGATGTGCAATTAATGAGAAATTGTTGTGTATTCTAGATCAATACAATATTTGCTCTACGTTCTTATTTAGGATAGAGATATACCTAAAACTCTAGATGATCCATTGAGTTATTTTCACAAAGGTTTAATGCAATTGGTGTGTTTTTAATCGACATAGAGATATAGTAGGTTAATTCCACTAATTAGGGTTGATTTCACTCGAGAGAGGTAATTAACTAAACTTGAAAAATCGGATCTAACATGCTTAGTAAATTGCATTTCTTTTGGCTTGTTGAGAATTCAATTAGGTAATGGCCAAGTGGAATCAAGAATCCCAACACTCCTTTATCATCAAGTTATCGCCATTTTTCTACTTATTTATTTATTGTAATTTTAATTTTAGTACTAAAACATTTCTAAAACCAAAACTTTATTGTGTATGTCTCTTGTTTAAATTAATTAAATTAAAGTATAATTGAAATAGACAATCCTTGTGGGATCGATAAATAGGACTCATTTAGTCCACTATCACTTGTATGCGATACGTGCACTTGCAGTGTGTTTTTAGCGAACAGTTCCCATCCAAATTATGAAAATTTTCATCCATTTGGTTGTCGTGTTTATCCATGTTTACGTGACTATATGTCTAATAAATTTTCCCCACGTAGTATTCCTTGCATTTTTATAGGATATAGCTTATCTTATAAAAGGGTTCGTTGTCTTAACCCCCCTACCTCTAGGCTATACATCACCAGGCACGCTCGATTTGATGAAAATTACTTTCCCTAACTAAATACCTCCCATGCTCAACCCATTTCTTCCCTCCAATTTTCAAATTTTATGGAACCAAGTTCTCTCCATACAGACATTCCCCCTACGCCCCCTACGCCACATTCCCGGCACATTGCTCAATCATGATCTAGCTTGTGTGTTATTTGTACTAATCATGTGAACGAGTCTTTGCAGGCTGATGATTCTCTTGCAGGTCCCTCTTTACCGCACTTAGATCCTAGTCCAGCACCCTTTGAGCCCACTGAATTGCCCCATGTTGCTGCTATTTCAATGGGTTCTCATCATATGCTCACACAAACCAAAGCTGGTATTTTCAAACCTCGCCACCCAGCTAACCTTGCTTTCTTAGGACCCTCTGGTATTCTCTCTGCTCTGCTAGCATCTACTGAGCCAAAAGGGTTCAAATCTGCTGCTAAGAATCCTGCTTAGCTTGCCGTCATGGATGAAGAAGTCCAAGCCCTGCAAAATAATTGTACCTGGATTTTGGTCCCTCGACTTGCCAACACCAATATTGTGGGTTCCAAATGGGTTTTCCGAACCAAATACTTGCCAGATGGGTCTATCGATCGTCTTAAAGCCCGCCTTATTGCCAAGGGCTATACACAGGTACATGGTCTTGACTGCACTGAGTGTGGTGATCTCTTAATATTATTATTTCAGACATAGATATATTCTTCATTAACATTTAATAAGTTGGCAATCAAACATATGCTTAGAATTATTTGTAATTAGAAAGAAAACAAACACTGAACAAGTGACTTGAGGAGGTAGGCAAAGGAATGAATGCACTTATGATATGATCGTTGAATGTGAAGCTTTTCAAGTTGTGGGATTGCAAGATCCTACCCTCACTCCAAGGAGTCGAGGTCGGGGGTATAGAAGCCGATGAGGCCTTGCTGCTTGGATTACTTAACTCGGTCCAATTTCCACTGACATCTTTAGAAGAAGTAACACCTTGATATATTTTTACCAGTTAGATCAAATATTTTGATTGTAATAGAATAATATATCACAAAT
Organism: Ligustrum vulgare; assembly: GCA_963555705.1. Classification (NCBI taxonomy): domain Eukaryota; kingdom Viridiplantae; phylum Streptophyta; class Magnoliopsida; order Lamiales; family Oleaceae; genus Ligustrum; species Ligustrum vulgare. Next base: position 5,597,288 of record OY743185.1, read on the forward strand.
TCAAAACCATAATTTATATTGCCAACGTAATTGATGGACTGTTAAACATAACAAAGATTAGATTTCTTAAGAATAACTTAAATCCAAGCACAAATCATTTAGATGACAACGAACAAGAAATCATATAAACAACTAAGAAACACAAAGAGGTTCAAATGTCACAAATTCTTCTGAAAAGAAAGCTACGAGATTAAACAGAGACGAGCTTTCCATCGAAAACAACAATAAAGAGCAAGGCATTCTAGTCTAATGCTAAATGGGTTGTGAAAATAACTATACCAATATGAAGAGGGCTCTCATCCTTGATTTGGTTGCTCAAGAAAATCCCCATTACAGTACTAAGAACGAGGAAATACATGAAAATACCTTTAAAAACTTACCAATTTTTGAAAATACCCGAACAATTTTATATCTTTTAAAAATAGCCTTAAACACTATAAACTACCACAAATACCCTTATATATCATATTTCAACTAAACCCATTTAGATTTAGAAAAGTTACAACCTAGTTCTTGAAATTTTATATACTTTTATTAATTTTGTTTATGATTTTATTTGATTTTTATTCGCTCATAGTAGCACCTCTCACTTGGTATCAGAGCCATATGACAGTTCTAAAAGATAAATATTATACGACAAAAAATAAAAATGAATATATAATATATACATCAAGATTCATAATTATGTATACATTAATACTACCCGATAATTATAAAATAGAAATCTTAAACACTTTAAAAGATTTATATAAAGATGTAAGAAGAGAAATATATGATCTAATAAATTTAGATATAATAAAAGAAGATTTTATCATAAACGAAATATTAGATTTAATCCACAAAGATATACTAGAAGAGTTATATAAAGATTATAGAAATGGATTATCATAGAGCGGATCCTCAATTAGTTAGATATCTAGACATAGAAACAAATGAAAAATTAGATTTAATAGTAGAACAAAGAAGAAATTTAATGGACCAAATAAGAGAAGAAAGAAATATAAAACGATAAGAAAAATTAAGATTAAAATTATTGGAGAAAAAAAGAGAATATTTTGATAGAATTTTAAAATAATTACCAAAAATTCAAACGATTTTTGAAGATAAAGAAAAAACTAGAAAAGAAAAATATGATAAAACAAACACATTGGAAGACTATCTAAAATATTATAGAATATATCATAGAAAATTAATGATTGGATCAATAGAAGAATATTGTGAATATCAAATAATGAATTATAAAGAAGCAAAATATGAAACATAACTTATTCTAGAAATCGAACATATTAAAGGATGAAATTAATGACAGAATTTCCAAAAATAAAATTTGAAAAACAAATAATAGAAAATATAAGACTTCCAGTTGGATCTTATCAAATAAAAGGAGCTAATACTACATGTTTCAACCATTAAGCTCATGGGGAGAATCTGATGAATTTCTTAACATGCAATTAAATTGGATAAGTGCATTTTTATGACAAACATATAAAAACATAAATTTACAAGATAAATTAGCTATCGAAAAATTACAACAATTAAATATACAGGATATGAATATCAAAGAAAAATTACAAAATATTCAAAATAAACTAACAATACAATTAAAAGAATTAAAAGAAATGATAGGAGAAGTTAAAAATATAGATAAAGAAATCTTAAAAGAATTCAAAAGAAAATCAGGAGAATTAATTAATCAAGATAAAATTGGAATAATTATAGAAAAAATAGATAGGTTAAATGAAAAAATAAGAAAGAATGAAAACGAAAAAATCATATCAATAGAAGAAAGAATCAAAAAGCTAGAAATAAAAATAGATGATATGAATGACAAACTATTTAAGGTACAAAAAACTCAAAAATCAAGACTATAAAATGTCGATAAGTGAATATATTGAAGATCTAAAAATATTAATAAAAACATTAATAAGTGATGTACAAGAAGTAAAAAATGAATTAAAAGAAGTAAGAAATGATATAAATATACTAAAACTAAAGATTAGAGAATTCAAAGAAAATAATAAAAGCAAAGATAAGAAAATAGACAAAAAACTTATAGAAAAAGAAATACTTAAAATAGGAAAGAAGCATTTCGAACAAGAAAAAATTATAATAGAAGCAGGAAGTATGGATGATGAATTTAGAAGAAACATATTACCAAAAATACTAGAGGAAGAATTAGAATTAAAAAAATCTATAGAAAAAACTTCAGGAAAATTAAAACCTGAAAAAAAAATTGAAGAAGAACAAGACAAAAATGAATGAAGAGTTAGATTTGCTTATAGAAAATTTTGACCAGTTAAGTATAGAAAATTTTAATGAATACCAAGTTTTAATAAATACTGGAGGAGCACATAACCCTGCTCCAATAGGAACTTCCAAACAAGAATTACCAGATCCATATGAAAGTTATGCACCCTTATATAGTAAACCACACCGGAAATATTATGATAAAGTCAGAGATAGACAACCACCTAGATGGAATAAATATAAAGATAGGTTTGAACCAAATGATAATTATGATAAACCTATTAATCATGGAGGAAAAAATTATATTTAGATTGTAAAATAGATACTAAAAAAGCCTTATTAACTTGGGCAGATTCAATGATACTATTTTTTTTATACAATAAAGATGATACATGGAAAAATACTGATAGAATGATAATTTTTTTAGTAGCATCTTTTGAAGGACATGTTAGAAATTGGTGGGAATGAATAAGTAGTGATACAAAAGCATTAATAAGAAGAAATGTACAGACAGAACTAATAAAATCAGATAGAAAGGGAATAGAAAAGTTAGTAGATTATATTGCGGATGAATTTTTAGGAGAAAATTGGATAAGTAATTCTGAAGCATAATCAATAAGAGAAAAAGATAATGCAAGAATAAGATTAATAAATTTAACAATATGTGATATGTGTAAAATCAAATAATATACTTGTGAATTTAAAGAATATTATTATGTCCAATTCTATAGTAATGAAAATCAAGAAGTATATAGAGATATGTATTACAATAAATTACCAGGTTCATGGGGAATATACTTTAAAATAGAATTTGAAAAATTTATTAGAAATAACCCTGGAACACCAAGAACATTAGGATCAAGGATAAAATTCCTATTTGAAAGATTAGCATATATATGTCAACAAAGACAATTATTAAAGAAATCAAGAAAACTAACTAGAATATGTTGTGAAGATATCAAAAAACCTACCCAATGGGGATGTAACCCTGAAAGAAGAAAAAATAATAAAAGAAAATATAAAAATAGAAAGTTTAAAAAATTCAGAAACTTCAGAAAAAGATATATAAAACCTAAGAGGGGATATTACAAAAGAAGATATAATTCAAATAAAAAATAGAAAAATAAAACTTATAAGAAAGATAAAAGTCAATGCAAATGTTGGAATTGTGGAGAAATGAGACATATAAGCCCTGATTGTAACAAAAAGAAAGTTAAAATATTACAAAATGAATATCTAGAAATAGAAAGTGAACTAAGTGAAATATCATATATTGAAGAATACTATGATCAAGAAGTCTATATAAGTGAAACAGATTCAGAAAGTAATGAATCAGAATCAGAATAAAGAAATAAAAACAAATAAGAATATAGATAAATAAGAATATGAAGGATTAGAAGGTTATGGATTAAAAGTAACTTTTGATAATAATAAGTTCAGAAAAATACAAAAATTATCTTTAGATTTGAAAATAGGAAAATGGAAAATATTAGATAGAATATGGAAAAGAGAAAAAGTAACAATAAATGAATATCATAAAATTGAAAGTGCAATAGATGTTAGAATCACTCAAGGAACACACAAATTTAATCTTTTAAAAAAAATACAGTTACAGAATTATTAACAAAGATCAATAGAAAACAAAGTGAAAAGATTCAATATGTTTACTTAGTAGGTATCCAAATAATGTTTAAATCCCTATTTAGGGAAGGATTAGATTCGCATTTGACTGTAAGTTTACATGATGTAAGAATTATAAATTTAAAAGATAGTCATTTAGGAACAGTAGAAGGAAATCTAGCATATAAGAAACTAATATTTACATGTTACCCAAAATATTGTATATCATTAAAAGATAGAAATTTTAATGAAGTTTTAGGACTACATTTCAAATTACATAAAGATGATATAATGGAACCATGAGATAAAATTATGACTATAGAATACAGGGCATTATACACATTTACTAATTCTAATTATGGAAACATTTATTCTAAAAAACCATATATTGAAATTCATAAAGAATGTAAAGATTTTGGTAAAGCTGTAGAACTAGATAAACAAATAAGTTTAGTTCCAAGAAATTATGAATTTATTATAACAAAAAATAAACCAAAAATCATAGAGTTACGAGAAGAAGAATACCCTAATAATAACATAACATTTGAAGATGACAGATTAATTAGGAGATCAGCAAGTTTACCTAATAGAAAACAATTAGGAGAAACTAGTAATACAAAAGAAATAAAACTTAATAGAAATGCTGGAAATATGAAAATAGAAGGTGAATATTTTAATGGAATAGAACATATAAAAGAATCAGATATATTAATTGACACAGGAGCTAGTGAATGTCATATAGCTTCAAATAAAAATAAAGGAGTAATATCTCATAGAACTGATCCATATAGATATATAAATTTTGATGGACAAGTACATATGACTGAACTTGAAGTAAAAGTACCAATAAAAATAGGATGAATAAATCTCCTAGTACCATGTCATGTAGATAGTAAAAATGGTAAATTCTCGTGTATTATTAGGAATGAGCTTTCTAGATGGACTAGAAGATTATAGTATAAAACGTGAAGGATTATATATAACTCATAATGGTCAAACTATACTACGCAGAAAAGCTGAATAAATGAATAACCAAATAAGTTTTTCATTAGCTGTTTATATACAAGTTACAATTGTTGAAACAAATATAACAACCTGTACATTAATTGTCACGGGAAGTGATATAACAATATTCAAAAGTTTTTTAATAAAATCATGGAATACCAATGGAAAGATAAAAATTACAGGAGAAACAGGAGAAAATACTCATATAATTAATAGTGCTGATAAAATTGATATAATACTTGGGAGTAAACAAATAGTTGTAAATAAAATATATAATTATAACAAATTAGAATGTGATATATTACTAGGAAATGACTTTATACAATAATTTCAATATTATAAACAAAATAATTACATGATAATGTTACAAACACCTTATGCACATTTACTAAAAATACTAAGAGAATTTAGACCTTACAGAGTTCAGCCAACACAGCGTGGTGATAAATGAGAGAAAAAACCAATTACACAAAATGAAATAAAAAATAAAAGAATAATGTATAAAAAAGTCTTAAAAACGAACATACAAACAAACATGGAAAAAATCATTGATCAACTAGAAAAAATTTGTGAAGAGAATCCATTATTATTTTGGAAACCACATCATCCAAAAGCTAAAATAGAATTAACAGAAAATGTTATTATAAGAGTTAGACCAATGATGTATACCATACAAGATACACAAGAATTTAAAACTCAGATAAAAGAATTACTTAACCAAACATTAATCAGATCTAGTAATGGACCCCATAGTAGTCCAGCTTTTATGGTCATGAAACATTCTGAACAAAAAAGAGGAAAAGCTAGAATGGTGATAAATTGTAAAGAATTAAACAAATATACTAAATTTGATGGATACTTTTTACCAAATAAAGAGGTACTAATAAATCTTGCAAAAGGAAAACAATATTATTCTAAATTTGATTGTAAATAAGGATTTTGGCAAGTAAAAATGGAAGAAGATAGTATTCAATATACAACATTTAGTACACCCCAAGGTAAGTATGAATGGATGGTTATGCCATTTGGTTTAAAAAATGCACCACAAATATATCAAAGAAAAATGGATAACAAATTTAGAAAAATTAATAAATTCTTAATTGTCTATGTCGATGATATATTAATATGTTCTAATAATAGAGGAGAACATAGAAACCATTTAATTAAATTTATAAATGAATGCAAAAAAGAAGGAATTGTTCTTTCAAAAAATAAAGCTATAATAGAAAATAAGAAATTGATTTTCTTGGATTATCAATAGATAAAAGAGGGATAAAATTATAAACTCATATATCTAAGCAGATAGAAAGTTTTCCAGACAAATTAGAATCAAAAGAACAAATACAAAAACTTTTAGGATGTTTAAATTATGCAGAAGGATTTATTGAAAATCTATCAAAAAAGAGACATAAAATTCAAATTTTACTTAGGAAAACAAATACCAAATGATGGAGTGATGAACACACAGAAATTGTCAAATCACTAAAAGAAGAATGTGAAAATTTTCCAAAATTAAGATTACCAGATGAAAAAGATAATCTGATAGTTAATACTGATGCCTCGGATAAGTATTGGGCAGCAATATTAAAAATAGATCTTAATGAAATTTGTAGATACTCAAGTGGAACGTTTAATCAAGCAGAAATAAATTATACTACTCATGAGAAAGAACTGTTAGCAATCATCAGAGGAATAAAGAAGTTTTCATTGTTTTTATTATCTAAGAAATTCATTGTTGAAACTGATAATTCTCAAGTTGCAGGTTTAGTAAAAAATAAATTACCACCAGAATCTCAATATAGAAGGCTCCATAGATGGCAAGCCTATTTGGCATTTTATAATTTTGATATAGTTCATATTAAAGGTGTTAATAATTATCTTGCGGACTTTTTAAGCAGAAATATTGAATTTGCAGATGGATAATATCAAAAAATCTCTGATAGACGCCAAAAAGCGAATGAACTTCATCATGGAGGAAGCTGAAGATATAAAGCTTGCAATTGAACAACTTGCAGAAACTCTCCAAGGAAGTTTCAAGCAATTGATGGAAATCTCAACATTTCATCACAATTATACTAAAGAATTGAGCGATAACATAATTGAGATTGAATCTCAGTTTGAAACGTTGATTACCAAACAGGTTATATCAAAAATACAAACATGTACATCTTCTGAAAGCAGTGGTGGACTAATAATTAAAAGAGATGAACCCAAGTCCCAAAAAAGTTGTTATAAATGAAGCCAGTCCTCAAAAAATCACAATCAATGCCAAAGATGAACATACAAGGGTAGTCAGAATTCGTGCTGAAGAGGAAGACGATTCCCCTTTTTTACCAAAAGGAAACGAATATAAAACTACTGTTGAAGTTATATATGAACTTCAAGAATGTGATTGCTATTACATTTCGTCTGGAGACCATGTATACCCACGATTGATCGTTACTCAGGGAGGAGATCCCGTCATGACAAAAATGGCAGCTGATTATAGATTCTTGGATCTTATCTATCCAGGAAAAGATCTGAAAGAAATCGAAAAATTTGATGATTTACTAAAAGAAGAAATTTCAAAGTTTGCTCAAGGAAGACCCATATATTTAAAATTTTATTCGATCAGTCCTGAAATTGATGGAAGGATATATTATCCTACTGAGCATATTATCACGATTGAGTATGTTGCTCGAAATTTTCAAATTGAAGTTTGAAAAAATACCAAGCCAGGCTGCCAGTACCAAACATTACAAGATCATGGTTTAGATCCCGAAGGGTGTTGGGAATTAAAGTTCTCTACAACATTGTCAAAAACCTGTATGAGAAAAAATTCAAATGCATATGCCAGTACAATGGATGGACCCTACTCACTAATGGAGGAAAAGAAAAGTCAACAATCTTGCAAGAATACATCAATAAATTTGATACTCATCAAATCCATGGAAGCTTTGCCACTTTGCAAGAGGCGTGCATAGCCAGTAATTGCCCCACATGCCAAAGGAATTGATGGACGGGTGGAAGCCACTTGATGGATCTGCTTTACATGCCAACATAATTGATGGACAAGTGGAAGCTGTTTAATAGATCTACTTTAATTCAACAATGCAGAACAATGTAGGGGCCATGTCAAGACCAAAAAATAGAAGAATAACGTAAGGGTCATGTGATGTAATAAATAATAGAGGGATAGGTGTGTCCTTAGGTGAAAAAAGCTGTGAAATTGTTAGGTCGATGATGTAAGCAGTTATGTAATTGTGTCCAATGTAGTATTATAAATAGAGGCCTCCGGGCTAGTTGAAAGATAGAACTCTCTTGAGCACTCAATTTGTGAGAAAGCCAAAAATCTTCTGTCTTTGAAAATTTTTCATACCAATCATTTGTCAATCTTCATATTATCAATAAAATCCCAAGTTACTTATCATATTATGATGAGCTTCTAAATTCTGGTCTTCTAAATCCTATTTCCAAAAAGAAGATATATTATTAAGAAAACTCCATACACTCTGTCCTAAAATATTTTCCATCTAAAGAGTTATACAGTGAAGGCATCCGGGTTTAGCTAATAACCCGTGAAGGCAGGAAATCATTGGAGGGTGTGCAGCAAAAACCTATAAGCCTTAAGGTCACTAACAATAGAAGGAAAATACAAAGGTACTGAGAACATGAAAAGAGGTTAGTATTCTTAATATATCTATCTTTACGGAATTAGGAGGAAGAAGAGCTTTTAACATGACAGAATTCAGAATTGTTAAATTTAATTATCAAAACAGTCCTTATAATAACGAATATCATAGCATAATTGAACATTTATTCATGCATAAACAGTTTACTAGACCAAATAATGAAATAAAAAAGTTATATCACGTCTATATGCCATGTTTGTTAGCTATCTTTCTAACATTAAAAAGAATATTAGGATTAGAAATTACAAAATCGATTATTTATTTTTGGCTTGATAGTGATAACACTGAAATAAATAATGAATTATATTTAGGATATGTGTTTAGTAGTGATAATGATTATGATCCTGTAATAGATTATGACAGTGATGGAAGAGATGAATCTTTCTTTACCAGATTTTGAAAATATTAATATCATGAATGAAAATAATTATATCATGAAAAAACCCAGAACTAAGAGAGGTCCACATAAAGTTAAAAAGAATATCAAAAGTAAAAAAAGGAATTGAATATGAAAATGAAATTGATAAAATAGGATACCAAGAGCAACTCTACGCATCACAAGAGATATTAAAAAGTTTTAAAGAAAATTTAATAGAAAACTTTGCTAGAGGAACTGTAAGATCTATAATGATACATGATATTCAAGATATAATTGATAAATTAGAAAAGAGAAAGAAAAATATTTCAAAATATAATATACGATTTGAACCAAGTATAGATATCATGGCTAACATAGATATTATCAATTCTCAAATACTCATAGAATTTGAAAAATTACTTGAAACTTTATAAATTATTTATCTCTGTGTTTATAATGCCTGAATATACTATTGAAGGATTAGACAGTTTGTTAGAAAAAATAATGAAAAAAATAGATAACATTATATCTCATTTAATAGATATGGATGAATCATCTGAACAATATTATATACTTTCAGAAAATCATGATCAATACATTATAGATTATTCTGACATATTAGAGATTAAAATAGATTTAGAAAATAAAATAATGACAAATACAATCCAAACCTAATGTCAAGATATACAATAGAAGGACTAGATAACCTTTTAGAAAAATTGAAAGATAAAATGGAAGATATTAAACATCAAATGGAAAATGAAAACATATCTTCTGAAGAATATAATAAACTCTTAGAAAAACACGAACAATATATTGTAGATTATTGTATTTTACTGGATCAAAGAATGGACTTATACCAGATAATTTTGTATAATAATTTACCAACCCGATAATCTATGGATACTTTACAAGCATCAACTTCTAATAACTGTGATCATAAACTATATTTAGATAATAAAGAAATTTCATTTTTATTAACTATTGCTAAAAAATCTAAAAATATACATTATGTTGGACAATCTAAATTAAAAAAAATATACGAAGATATTGACTATGCTATCTTAAATAGAATAGAATTTAATTCTGTTGAAACAGTAAAAAATATAAATACGGTTCATAAAATTATAGAAGAATACGAAGATATAGAAGATGAAGTTTCAGATGAAATAGCATTAAGATATATAACAAAGAAAGAACATCCTAAATCTTTTGAGAAATTATCACAATATAGAGCATTTTTAGAAGAACTTAAAAGATTAAAGAATATGAATATAATAAAAAGTATTGAATTAAATCAACCTGACTAATTCAGGGATATATATTGCAAATAAAATAATGCAATTCATTAAGGGTAATAAAGACATTTTACATAAAAAGGGCATTTTGAAAAACTATACCTTTGGAAAGGCTATTCCAACAAATCTCCCTACTAAGAACCCTCCAAAACTCAAATACTCATATAGCCCAAGAAAACAAGCCCGGAATCTTTATCTTTATCATTATCTTTGACTATCTCTCCTCATTTTTACTTTTATGTATAAAAAATAAAGAAAGAAAAGATAAATATTTTTATAAGAAAAATTATTATTTATTACATATTTAGTAAGATTTATAATAAATATATTATGTGCAAATGCATTACATTGAAAATGAAAAAAAATTAAATTAATATATTTGAATATAAATAATGTGAGATCTATATAAATGTGTTATGTAGGAAATGAAAAAATTGGATTAATATATTTGAACATAAATAAATGTAATATCTATGTAAATGTGCTAGGTATGAAATGAAAAAATTGTATAAATATATTTGAACATAAATAAATGTCATATCTATATATGTGTGTGTGTTAAATTGAAAATGAAATTTTTTGATTAATATATTTGAAAAAAAAAATCATGCTATATAAATTTGTAAAGTTAGAAATGAAGATTTTGAAACAATATATTTTGAAAATAAATAAATAAAATCATTGAAGTTTTACTTCATAATATGTCAATAAATGAGTAGGTTCTTCAATAAGCATATTACAAAATTAATTAATTATTTACTATCAACTTTTTACCACCAATGATAAATTAGTAGAAAACTTAATCATTTCATAATTTTGACAAAAATTGGTATGTTTAAAAAATAAGGAAAAAAATATATTAATTAATATATTGGATTTCGAATAAAATATATGTAAACAACATACTAAAAAATAAAGTTAATTAAAAATTATAACATATTAAAATGAACATAGGTGATAAGGTGGGCAGATTTTTCGATAAAAACGTAAATATAAGTCAAAAGAAATTTATTAAAAAATTTAATTAATAGTCAAACTTTGAGTAGCGCAGTACACTGAGTGTACATGCAGAATTTTTTTATTTTTATTAGTTTTTTTTTTTTTTAAAGTTTCAAATTCAATAATATATGTTATGTAGGAAATGAAAAAATTGGATTAATATATTTGAATATAAATAAATGTCATATTATATCTATATAAATGTATTACATTGAAAATGAAAATTTTGGACTAATATATTTTAAAATAAATAAATATATGATATATAAATTTGTTAAGTTAGAATGAAAAAATTGAATTAATATATTTTGAAAATAAATAAATAAAATTATTGAAATTTTACTTCCTAATATGTCAATAAATGAGTAGGCTCTTCAATATGCATGTTACAAAAATAATTAATTATTTTTTATCGACTTTTTAACCGCATATATTTTCTCTCTCCAATTTTCAGCCGCTATTTTTTACCTCAAAATCATAAATAAATAAGTTTATAAACCAAACATTATTATCAAACAGAGGCTTAATCATTTCATCATTTTGACAAAATTAGCATGTTTAAAAAATAAGAAAAAATAAAATATATGTAAGTAACACATTAAAAAATATAGTTAATAGAAAATTATAAAATATTTAAAGGGAAATAGGTGATGAGGTGGACAAATTTTCAGAGAAAAACGTAAAAAAAAAGTTTAAAAAAAATTATATAAAAAATTTAAATGAATTCCAAATTTTGAGTGGCGCGGTATACTTAGTGTACATGTAACATTTTTTATTTTGAATAGTTTTTTCTTTTTAAAATTTTCAAATTCAATAATATTTTGTATTGAGATTTTATTGAAATTTTATTTTTTATTTGATATGATTGAATCAAGATATTTTCAAAATTATGATTTAAAAATTATATATTTCGTGCATCACACGGATAGACAATTAGTTCAAATAAAACCTCGAGATTTTTATTTTTTATTTTTCAATATGCAAGGATGGAGAACAAACCCACCAACTAGTCTTGTAATCCCAGGAATAAAGTTATTGCCACCACAAAAACTTTTTCATACACCACTATTTTAAATATTTTTGAATAATTATATTAACACCACACTTTTTTATATCTCCACAACAAATTAAATGCAAGGAATATCTTCAATATTTATTTATTTTTGTTCTTATGTCCTAAATTTTTTTTCATCACATTATTATTCATAACATTCAATTAATTAACATATTTTGTCTCTAATCATGATTTCTATTCAAATATTCTTCTAATTTGAATTGAAAAGATGTGCAAATATTTTTTAAAATTTTTGTATTAATTATTTATTTTGATTATTTAAAAGTATGAGAGATAAATAAGTATTTTTCACCCTATTAACAAATATTTATGATGAAAATGGTCTCAAAAGACAAGATACGAAAAAATGGTTTCAAAAGACAATATATGAAAATTAATAAATAGTTGATAAGAAAAAAATTATTAAAAAAAACTTGGCAGGGTAAATTTAAGAGTAAGAAAAACTTATAGATATTCATTAAAATTAAAATGTGGCGCGATTAACAAAAAATGTGATGTCAATATATTTACCCAATATTTTTTTTAATTTACCAAAATAAACATAATTAAAATTACGTGAATAACTGTTCGCTAGAAACACACCGCAAGTACACAAGTCGCATACAATTAATTTTAACAAGAAACACACACAATAAAGATTTGTTTGGGAATGTTCTCATACTAGAATTAAAGTTGCAATTGTAAATAAATAACTAGAAAATGGTGATGAATAGATGATAAAGAAGTGTTGAGATTCTTGATTCCACTTGACCATTACCCAATTGAATTCATAACAAGCAATAGAAATGCAATTAATTAATCATGTTAGATCCGATTTTCGAAGCTTAGTTAATTACCTCTCTCGAGTGAAACCAACCCTAATTAGTGAAATTAACCTACTATATCTCTATGTCGATTAAAAACACACCAATTGCATTAAATCTTTGTGAAAATAACTCAATGGATCATCTAGGATTTTATGTATATCTCTATCCTAAACAAGAACCTAGAGAAAATATTGTATTGATCTAGAATACACAATAATTTCTCAAAAATTGCACATTCCATGAAACCTAAGCATAAATATGGCCACAATAAATGTAAGTTAATAAATACAACAATAAATGCACAAAATAATAAAAAGCTTAAATTCTTAATATAAGCATTAAAATCAACTAAGCTAGGTCAATCTTCATCAATAATCCCAACACAAAATAGTTTAGCCCATAGTGAAATAACAATAAAATTCAAGAATTAAATACATCATTTCAACTATGAAGTAAAATAAATAGAGAAATGTAAAGATTAAGCAAAAACACTTCCCTTCACCAAAGATTCTTGCTTCAAAATATCACTATTCTTCCACAATAATGTTGGTATTTCTCCTCAAATCAACATTCATCAACAAAAAAAATTTAGAAAATCATTTTTTCCTTCTAAAAAAGTATTGCTATATGACTCTAAACTTCATCTGTTTCCTGGTAAGTTGAGAACTGAATGGATTGGTCCTTACATTGTGCAAACTGTTTACCCTTATGGAGCAGTTGAAATCTTGGATCCAAAAACTGGTACTGTTTTTAAAGTTAATGGACAACGTCTGAAACCATTTTTGGATAATTTTTCTGCTGATATTAATGAACTACCTCTGCTGGACCCTGTTTCCAGCGGCTGATTTTCTTGGAACTAACCTTTATTATTATGTATATATTTTATTTTCTTTTTACAGTCTTATTCTTTTCTTCAATTTTTAGTTTTTCATTCTTGAATAATTGCTCATGTGCATAAGCCTCCTCTCAGGTACACTCTTCTCATTTAGCTTGATTTAATTTTGAGTCGTGTTTATTATTCACCGTTCATTTTTCTTCTCTTTGAGTCATTGAGGACAATGTCTGATTTTAGTTGGGGGGGGGGAGTGACTCAAATGTACTTGTTTTGCATAAATTCTTTTGTGATAGTTGAGCATTAAAATTGAGCACATCTTGAGTCTTGAGTTATATCTTTGTTATTCTGTAAAGACCTCCATCCTAAAAAATTTTATGCACGAATTTAAGCCTTGTGGTAAGATGGATAGTCAACACATACAACTAGAGCTCTCTCAAGTTTAAGTAATTTTATTTGTTCATCATGAGAGTTGAGTGATTGGTGGTTTTCTTATATTGCCCTTCTTTGATATTGTTACTTCCACTGGGCATCATTACACGGATTGTGGATTGTTGGTGGTTTACACTTGAGAAACGATGAAGGTCAATGTCAAATAAAAATTTGATCATTTGAAGCTAATATTATCATATTCTCTTCCCATCACAAATCCCTTCATATCCACAAAATTCCTTCATAGCCACAAAGCCCTTTCATCTATTTCACATTAAAAATGACATTACATCCAGACATTGCTTCCATAAATACATAACCTTGTTTCTACTTTCAAGTATAAGTGAGGATGATTATTTTTGCTCCATATTTGAGAAACAAACGTTCAGTGCATGAAAAAGAAAGAAAAGTGGAGTTGGAAAGTATTTGACAGTTATTGAGACTAGAGGAAAATGTTGAAAAAGTATTTGAGAGGATCTCAGTTTGAAAAAAAAAAAAAAAGAGAGAAAAAAAAACAGAGAGAAAAAAAAAAGGAAAAAAAAAAAAAAAAAAAAGAGAAAAGGGAGACGTATTGAAGAGAAAGTAAAGGATGTGAAGAAGAAAGCAAGCTTGAAGTGTTATTAAAAGTGAAAATTATTATCCTTGCTTATATTTTGGAAGTCCTCAATTTCTACTCACTTCTTTTATTTTCTTATCCTACAAAAAAAAAAAAAAATGCTATATTGCCTCTTATACTTCCATTGGAATTTCTTGTTCTACTATTATCACTGAAATATGCAAACCTCTTCTTCCATCACTCTTTATCATTTCTCTTGAGAACACCATCATTACCTTTACGTTGACATTGACATTTTGATCTTAAGTTGGCTTGTGGTAAGAATGGTTGAGTCCCAATGGTTGTGAATTTTTCATGAGGTCAATATTTGCATTACTGTCATCCACATATATATGGCCTTTGTTTATTGAATGCTTGAGTGATCAATTTTCAAACTCCATGAGTGACCCCCTAACCAGTTCAGAAACAAAATACACATACCCGTGAGTATATGGAGTTTATACTTGGCTTGAGTGAATACTCGACACTGTATGTGTTGGGGTTAGTGGTTTGATGGATCGGCTTAAAACACACACACACACACAAAATGTTGGGAAAGTTTTTATGGATTAATTTGGATATAATGCTTGATCTCTTGATTTTGCGAAGTTGCTATGCTCGACTATCTAAATTCATTCTCAATTGAAGTTTTTCATGGAGGTAGACATGTTTTTAATTCGCTTGAATTGCTAGAGACTAGCAAAAAGCTAGTTGGGGAGTGTGATTATTGTCCAATTTTACGTATTTTAAAGAAATAAATAAATGAAAATATATAATTTTGGGATATAAATTTTGTTATTTAGAGTGAAACTTATAAAAGATTCAATTTTATTTCTTTAACTCTAAATTGATTTTATTTGCTAATAACTTCATTTATTTAATTGCAGTTACATTTTCGATAATTTCAACTCAAAAAAATCCCTAATTTAATTGATCTGAAAAAGCCCAAAATGGACAAAAAACCCATGAACCCAGCCCAAAACAATTTCCTTTTTTCTATAACCTACAGCACTCACGCATTCTCCCTCTCGACCTGTGTCTTCTCCCTCTCCAGCCCACAGCCTCCATCCCCCAGTTTGCAGCTTTCCCTCATCCTCTGTCTTCTTCTAACTCAACCAGCCGCAAGCCATTCATTCCCTCACAAAAACCAGCAACCTGCCTCTCTCCCTCAATCTGTCTTTAGATTTTCAACTCCCACTCCACCTTCAAGACCCAGCAGCCGCAAGAATTCTGTTTCAGGTCCCAACAACAACCTTCAGCTGCCAGCCCCACTTCATCCCTTCCATCTTCATTCTTCCAACCGCAACTATTCATTCCATCAGCCAGCAAACCAACAGCCTGCCTTCTCAGCCGCTGTCTTCTTTTCTCTCTGCACTCTCACCAGCCATACAGCCGCAAGTCCTCTCCCTCAACCTCCAACTGGAACTCATCTTCCTCAGCCTTCCTCTTACAGCCGTCTCCTTCCTCTCCTCTGTCAGCTCTCTCCCTTTCACCACTTCAGCTGCAACATTCTCCCACTCTCCTCATTCTCTATATCCTCCTTCTTCCTACAGACACAGCCGCCCATCTCATCTCCCTCTCAACTCCCTTGAACCGCACATCAATAACCAGCAGGAGACCTCCCTGTTCTTCCCTCTCCATCTGTCTTCTTTCAGCAGGTCTCTCTGTCTGTCTTCTCTCTCAGCAGCCTCGCCAGCAACCTCTCACGCAGCAGCAGCTTCAGTTTCGACCTCAAGAAGCAGTGCAGTCCACACCAAATCCGCAGCCTCAGTTTTGATTATTTTTCTGAATTCAATTTACAGCTTGCTTAGAGTTTACATTGTTTAAATTTTTAGTTCATTTATATAATTTTATATTGTTGATGGTTTGTTGAATTGAGATATATTGTTGGTTATAAAATTTTTAGATTATTGACATTGGTTTAATTTTCAGATATTTTTAGTTATTGAATTTTCATTTGCAAATTTGAATTTCGTTTGATTAATGGTTAGTGTTTAATTGAATTTTATTTTGGTTAATTTGATGATGTCCGGCTAAGTTATATTTGAGGGGAGTTATTCTTAGCTTCAATGGGTGTGCTTTAATCCGTCATGAATGAATTCTTGTTATTGATAAGCGTTTACAAATTGTTTTAAGTTTTCAAATTATTTTACTTGTATGAATGTTGCTGATGTGGTGTGTATTGAATATGCACACAACATACTCGACAATACGAGATAGAATAAATTGAGTAATTTTCTCACTAATATTTTTTTATCTTATCGATTTCAAGAAATTCATATTAATCTTATTTGCAAAACCCAATTGATAGCGAAAGAATAACTCCACTCAAATTTTCCCCTTCATTGCAATTTAATTATATTCTCTTTTTATTCATTTAAACACAATTGAAATCATAGTTTAAGTTTCGAATTTAGAAAATATTACGATACCAATAAAATCCCTAGGAAGAATGACCCTGGATTATTGCTAGGCTATAATTTGACCCCTTTATACTTGGAGGGTAGATTTAACATCGAGTCAAGTTTTTGGCGCCGTTGCCGGGGATTATTTTGGTGTTAATTGATTTTTGCTGAATTCCTTTTATTTTATTATTATTTGTTTATTTATTTATTTATTCTCGTCTCTACTACTATTTTTGATATTGTTCTTTGTTTATGTCCGTTTGGTTCCGAGATAATACTAAGCGATTAGTAAGATCGGAATCCACTAACCAATTTTTAATTCTTGAAAATCAGCAGGTAGTAATGGCAAATAATGCAGATCCAAATGAGGTGCCAGTCGTTCGAAGTCTTAGAGATTATATTTTTCCAACAATGGCAAGCACTCCATCATGCATTGTAGTTCCTGCAAATGCAGCGGTCTTCAACTTCAAACCGGGAATGATTGATCATCTACCACGCTTCCATGGGATGCCATCAGAGAGTCCATATCACCACATCCAGGAATTCGAAGGGGTTTGTTTTACTTTTCTTGAAAGAAATTGTACTAAGGAAGTCATTCGACTCAAGCTTTTCCCTTTTTCATTAAAGGATAAAGCTAAGTCATGGCTTAACTCTTTAATGCCTAATTCAATTACAAATTGGGCAAATATGCGGAAAGAGTTCATTAAAAAGTTTTTTCCACCACAAAGAACCACCGCTATTCAAAGACAAATCATGAATTTTTCTCAAAAGAATAATGAAAATTTTTACACTAGTTGGGAAAGATTTAAGGATTTGTTGTTATCTTGTCCCCATCATGGTTATGAGCAATGGATGTTAACTAAATTTTTTTATGAAGGGCTCAGACCAGAAATGAGACAATTTGTGCAAACCGTGAGTAATGGTGATTTCTTTGCAAAAGACCCGAATGAAATTTTTACATTTTTTTATGATTTAGCTGAAAATGCCCAATCTTGGGATAACATTGATGAGTTTGATAGGGGTGTTGCAATAAAAACTGAATTTCCAAAGATTGCATCTGGAAATGGAATTCATTCACTTAGAGCCGATGATGACATAAATGCCCGATTGGCTGTCATCACTCGAAAACTTGAAAACTTGGAAACTCAAAAAGTGAATGAAGTAAATTCCTCTTCCACTGTTTTAGAAAAATGTTCAATTTGTGATGATGCACAACAATCGAAGTCTTGAGTTGTAGAGAAGTACTTGTGGTGCCCAACTTGGAAGTCCCACTTCACAATATTCTTGTCATGCCACCTCTTTGTCTTCTCTTTGTAAATCCAAGCATTTTCATATGATTCAAGGCGGAATTCATCAAGCTCATTGAGTTGGAGTAATCTTTTCTCACCGGCCAACTCCATATCAAAATTTAAGACTTTTGTTGCCCAATATGCTCGGTGCTCAAGCTCAACCGGGAGATGACATGCTTTACCAAATAGGAGTCGAAATGGAGACATAGCAATGGGGGGCTTGAAAGCGGTACGGTATGCCCATAATGCATCATCCAATTTCTTGGACCAATCTTTCCTCGAGGCATTCACCGTCACTTCAAGGATCTTTTTCAATTCTCTATTTGAAATTTCAACCTGCCCACTTGTTTGCGGATGATAAGGAGTGGATATTCGATATTTGACTCCATACTTGGTCAAAAGTGAGTCGAAGAGGCGGTTACAAAAGTGTTTTCCTCCATCACTAATGATAGCTCAAGGGGTGCCATAACGAGTAAAAATATTTTTCTTTAAAAAATTCACCACCACTCGAGCATCATTTTTGGGGAGTGCCACTGCTTCTACCCACTTGGACACATAGTCTACCGCAACTAAAATGTATTGATTAGAAAAGGACGATGGAAAAGGTCCCATGAAATCAATACCCCAAACATCGAATATCTCCACTTCTAAAATAGAATTTAAGGGCATTTCATTTCGGTTAGAGATATTACCCAAGCGTTGGCATCGGTCACATTTGGACACAAGTGTGTGAGCATCCTTGAACAAAGTGGGCCAATAAAATCCCGACTGAAGAACCTTTGATGCAGTTTTCACGGCACCAAAATGGCCTCCATAAGGCGATGAGTGACATTGCTCAAGAATCTTCTCCATCTCCTCCTCGGGCACACACCTTCTCATGATTTGATCCGGACCCCTTTTGAACAACAACGGGTCATCCCAAAAATAGTGCTTGATATCCGCAAAGAACTTCTTCCTTTGTTGATAAGAGCGGTCCGGGGGAGCGATGCCACTTGCAAGAAAATTCACATGGTCCGCATACCATGGCACACTAGCAGCTTGTAGAAGATCCATGATTTGGAAAATTTGCTCATCCGGGAATACCTCACTTATCTCTTCATCCAAAATTTCCTCGCTTTGCTCAAGTCTAGATAAGTGATCGGCTACAAGATTCTCCGTCCCCTTCTTGTCACTAATCTCCAAATCAAACTCTTGGAGGAGAAGAACCCATCTAATTAACCGCGGCTTGGCATCCTTCTTTGCCAACAAATACTTGAGGGCCGAGTGGTCGGTATACACAATCACCTTGGATCTAATAAGATATGACCGAAACTTATCAAAGGCAAAAACCACTGCTAGCATTTCCTTCTCAGTAGTAGCATAATTCAATTGAGCATCGGTCAAGGTTCTACTAGCATAGTAGATGACATGCAAGATTTTGTCCTTCCTTTGCC
Source organism: Ligustrum vulgare (assembly GCA_963555705.1). Classification (NCBI taxonomy): domain Eukaryota; kingdom Viridiplantae; phylum Streptophyta; class Magnoliopsida; order Lamiales; family Oleaceae; genus Ligustrum; species Ligustrum vulgare. Next base: position 5,617,353 of record OY743185.1, read on the forward strand.
CCAACACCGCCCCCACGGCATAATCACTTGTATCACACATAAGCTCAAAGGGAAAACTCCAATCCGGAGCCACAATAATAGGTGCCGTGATGAGTTTCTCTTTGAGGGTGTTAAAATCTTGAAGACACTTTTTAGAAAAATCATATGTGATACTCTTCTCAAGTAATGAACACAGTGGCTTCGTGATTTTTGAGAAGTCTTTGATAAACCTCCTATAAAATCCCGCATGTCCCAAGAAGCTTCTTATACCTTTTACCGAGGTCGGGGGAGGTAATTTTTCGATAACTTAAATTTTTGTCTTATCAACCTCAATCCCCTCACTTGAAATACGGTGTCCAAGAACTATCCCCTCTCTAACCATGAAATGACATTTTTCCCAATTCAAAACCAAGTTGGTGTCCTCACATATTTTTAGCACCATCTTCAAATTATTCAAACAATCATCAAATGAAGTACCAAAAACTGATAAGTCATCCATAAACACCTCAATAAATCTCTCCACCATGTTGGAGAAAATAGCCATCATGCACTGTTGGAAAGTGGCGGGGGCATTGCAAAGACCGAAGAACATCCTCCTATATGCAAAAGTTCCATATGGGCATATGAATGTTGTCTTTTCTTGATCCTCCGGGGCTATAGGAATTTGATTATAGCCCGAATACCCATCTAGAAAGCAATAATGAGAGTGACCCGCCAATCGCTCAAGCATTTGATCGATGAATGGAAGGGGAAAATGATCATTCCTAGTAGCATTGTTGAGCTTGCGATAATCAATGCAAACTCTCCACCCCGTCACTGGCCTCGTTGGAATAAGCTCATTATTCTCATTTTCCACCACCGTGACACCTCCTTTCTTCGGCACTACTTGCACCGGGCTCACCCGTGCACTATCCGAGATTGGATAGATAATACCCGCATCAAGCCATTTCACCACTTCGGCTCTTACCACTTCCTTCATGTTAGGATTTAACCTACGTTGATGCTCCACTGAAGGTTTGAAATCATCTTCCATAAGAATTTTATGCATGCATAACGAAGGGAAAATACCTCGAATATCCGAGATGGTCCATCCAATAGCCTCCTTGTACTCCCTCAATACCCGAAGCAATTTTTCTTCCTCCACCTCATTCAATAAATTGGAAATAATGACCGGAAGGGTAGAAGATTCCCCCAAGTAAGCATACCTCAAATGAGAAGGAAGAGACTTTTGCTCGAGGTAGGTGCCTTCTCGAGAGATGGTAGGGGTGGTGAAGAACTCTTTTTCAACTCCTCAAAGTAGGGGGCCCTCTTGTGTTGATATTGTGGTGATGCCTCCAAATAATGAGCCATTTGTTCAACTTCATGATCATCATCCTCAATAGTCAAAGAGTGGGCAATGCAAGACTCCAATGGATCCTTAGAAATCCCACGGTTGAAGGATTTTACCACTAGATGATCAATTACATCCACTCGAAAGCATGAATTTGACTCCGAAGGATATTTAATGGCCTTCAACACATTGAAGGTGACTTGCTCATCTTGCACCCTCAAAATTAATTGCCCTTCTTACACATCAATAAGTGCTCTCCCGGTTGCTAGAAATGGCCTTCCCAATATGATTGGAATGTCATGATCTTCCTCCATGACTAGAATAATGAAATCCGCCAGAAAGATGAATTTATCCACCTTCACAAGAACATCCTCAATGATTCCCCGAGGATATTTGATGGACCTATCCGCCAATTGTAGAGACACGGTGGTTGCTTTAGCTTCCCTCAATTCCAATTTTCTGAAAATGGACAAAGACATCAAATTAATGCTAGCACCAAGATCACATAAAGCTTTACTAAAATTAACATCCCCAATAGTGCATGTAATAGTAAAACTCCCTAGATCTTTAATTTTCGGAGGAAGCTTGTTTTGAATAATGGCACTACATTCCTCAGTTAGCATCACCGTCTCATGCTCTTCAAGCCTTCTTTTGTTGGATAAAATATCCTTCATGAATTTGGCATAGCTTGGCATTTGAGCTAATGCATCGGCGAAAGGAATGTTGATGTGTAACTTCTTGAACACTTCCAAAATTTTGCCAAATTGACTGTCAAGCTTTTGCTTTTGCAACCTTTGAGGAAAGGAAATAGGAGGCACATAAGCCTTGATCGGTGTTGGGGCCTTTGATGTGGATGCTTCCGGCTCACTTTCCTTTGACACTTCAACAATTTTTTTCGGATGCTTGACTAGGCTCATTTTCTTCAATGGGAGCCTTGTTTGATTGGGTTGTTTGTTGTGGGGCCGTGATCTCGGGAAATTGCACCCCGCCCCTTGTTGTAATAGCTTGAACATTCTCCCTAGGATTTGTCTCGGTGTTGCTAGGCAAAGCTCCTTGTTGCCTTTCCGAGAGAAGTTTAGCTATTTAGCCCACTTGCTTCCCCAAATTTTTCAAAGAGGCATCATTGCGTTCTTGATATTACAATTTATGGTTTGCTAGCTTGGTGATAGCCTCTTCCCATCCCTCTTTCTTCTCTTGTGGCTTTGGATTCAACACATTGTGATTGTTGCCATAAGATAGATTAGGATGATTTCTCCAACCGGGATTGTATGTAGGAGCATATGGATTGAATCCTTGGCGTTGGAAATTTTGAGCATAAGCAACTTGCTAGATAGATGAAGAACCACTTACCACCAATGGACACATAGAGCTTTGATGATTAGCCCCACATATATCACATACCGGAGGGACTTGAACCATGTTGACGGGCCTAGAGGTTGAAGTAGATAACCCTTCCATTTTCTTGGCTTAAGGAATCAATTTTTGACAAGACAAGTGCATAATCATCACCCCCTCGTGTACCACTAGAACTCCTTGGTGCACTTCTATCCGGCCACATTGCACTTTGTTCACTCATGATCTCAAACAAATCATAAGCCTCCCGAATGCTCTTTGTCTTGATGGACCCATTAGAGGATGAATCCACATTTGAACGACAAGGAGGAGTTAACCCGGCATAGAAGTGGTTGACTTGTTGCCCCAATGTAATCCCATGATTTGGGCACTTCCTAAGCATATCTTTGAATCTCTCCCAAGCTTCATGAAAGCTCTCCATCTCGAATTGTTGAAATGTAGTAATATCATGCTTGAATTTAGCAACTCTAGATGTAGCGCCCCGAGTTCCGTATACCCGGTTAACCACGTCATTTACTGGTCTAAATTTTTCGAATAATATTTTTGCGGAAGAAATAATTGAAATTCATTTTTGGCAACATTAAATAAACTGTAATGGCCGATAAAATTGAAAACATTTATGAAACCATTTGAAATAGTAAATCGAACCATTAATATTGTAAAGAGATTGCCAATGTCATAATTTCTCAAATAAATGAACTTCTCTAAATTATTCGATTGTTTGGAAAATACGGAAATCATTAATGTCAAACTTTCAACCGTTTAACGATTATTGCCACCATCATTCATCGCTCCCCACCGTCTCCGAAATCTGCAAAACTGTTAAAAAGTAGGGTGAGCATTTCATGGGGGAAATACTCAGTAGACTCATCGCAAATTAATTAATTTATAAGATGATTAAACACATAAATCCCGGCTCTTTATAAAACGGGCATTGATAGGGCTTCTTTATAAAACGTCTCTTGATAAAACTCATATTGTGCATTACAGCACGGGACATATTTTGAAAATCATAAGCTCTTTGAAAACAGTTCTTTGAAAATAGCTCTTTGAAAACATAGGGATCATTTTCATCATAACATAGGATATGATCCAAATCCTCATAAACATATCATAAAAATATCAGTAAGTATACCAAAACATAATTTCTGAAATTCATAGGGATCATTTCCATCATAACATAGGGTAGGATCGAAATCCTCATAAACATATGGATACACAAGAATTTTACCGAACTTAGGTGGCAAGAATTCTTATTCCATCATAACATAGCAATCTTGGGAGATTGATTTCATAGAAATGATCCAAAACATATAAAACATTTTCGTAAAAACATAGGGTATACTTACTTTTCGTAAAAACATAAAATATATTTACCTTTCATAAAAAACATACTTACTTTTCATAAAAATATAAGGTATATTTACCTTTCATAAAACATACTTACTTTTCATAAAAATGACTTTCACAAGTCACATGACATTTATATGAAATCATAATTTAAATCAATTAATAAGTGCGAGTCTACCTCAAATCCGACGAGTGCAAAGTTGAGCGGGAATGACTTCAATTTCTTTAAATTCTCCGTACGCTTCGTCTTAGCCAATAAGTCACTTTAGTCTATCGAATATATAGTTCAAAATGATAAATTATAATTTGAGGACTAAAATTGATGTTTTGAAAGTTGAAGGACTAAAATGAATATCTTTGAAAAGTTGAGGGACTAAAATTGATACTTTGAAACTTGGGCTTAAAATAAATCAGCAGGTACTGAAATAAAAGAGTTTAAAGTTAAAGGGCTGAAGTAAATCATTTTAAAGACATAGGGACTGATTTAAATAGTTTAAAGTGAAAGAGGCTGATTTGAAACAATTTAAAACGTCATGGACTGATTTTGAAACTTTTAAAACTTCAGGGACTGACGCGCAAATTTTGAAAATTAACAATATATTCAGATCTTTACTTCTCTCTCTATTTTCGAAATCAGAGCATTAGAGAGAGACCGAGGGCGGAGACGACGAAAGAGAGACGCGAGAAAGAAATCCGATCCTTACGACCGGCGATTCGACGGCGCAACGCCGGCGCTGGTTACAGCAAGAAGGCGGCCAAGGAGGGTTTCTGATTTGAGGAAGTTTTGATGCGAGATAGGTGTAAAACCGTGTGAAACCGAAGCTAGGGTTCGCGGTTTAGGTCGTGATTTTCCGGCGAAGAGGTGATCTGAGGTGAGGTAAGTAACTGAGTTCACTTATTTCTTGTTTTGGGTTTTGATTTGAGTTTGAATTGGAGTTGATTTGGGACTGGGCAGTGGAGGCGATGGGGTTGTGCGGACTTAGTGTTAGGCAGTAGCGGTGATGATTTGATTTGGTGGAAGGCAGTTTGGAGCTGGTGGTTGGACTGATGATTGCCGGTTTTGGTTGTGATCTGTGTGTGGCTGAATATGGTGGATTGAATTGATAGTGACGAAAATGGTAGTGCAGTGACTCTGTGAATTGGAAGTCATGGAGGTGGCTGATGACGATCAGAGACTCTGGTGGTGGATTGAATTTAGTGACAGGGAGTGAAAATGGATGAAGCTGATGTGATTGCCTGAAATGAAGTTGGGTGGATACTAAACTGAAATTGTACAGGGGTGGTTTGGATTGAGGACGGTTGGTTTGAGGAAATCTGATAATGGTGAATTGGCCATGGCTGTGGTGGATTGATTTGGGTTCTGCAACTGATCTGGTTGCAGGCTGCATTGGGGTAGTGAGGATGGAAGGTAATCTGTGGTGGCTGCATTGGTGGTTGCAGCATAGGTGATTGGTTTGATTTGTAAAGAATGGAATCCAACCTGAAGTTTGTTAATTATGCCGTGAGAGAAGCTGGGAGGATGATCTTAAATTGATGAAATGAAAGGGAAAAGAAAGAGGAAAGTAATGAACTAGTGGAGACATAATAATTTGGGGAGGGGAATAATTCATTGAGTGGGTTTGGTGTAAAGAAAAGAAAAGGATGAGCAAAACATGGGTGTTGTAATGATTTATGAATTAAGAATGTGGATGGTGAGTTGTGCCATGTGTATTAAAATGAAGATGGGGTAGATGGAAATGGTGATGATGCTACCGGTGCTGGAGATAATATTGAAATGGCGTTGAAGGTGTAGAGATGCTGATGATATAGGTGATGAAATGGTTGAGAGATTCTTTTGTGATTGTATAGTGATGTGGAAAGAAAAGCAACTTGTGAGGCCGTGAGTTGGAGTTGATGTAACTTTCGGCTAAAGTAAAAAGTGAGAGGGAGGGGAGGCTGCACATGGGACAGGGTTAGCTTAGGATTAGTTTAGGTATAATTTAGAAAATTTACTAACCTTGATTAGGAGTTGTATTTAAAACAGATATATTTTGGACTGAAATATAAATTTGAAAATAAATAAATATTGAGATAAAAATTGAATTACGTATTTGGACTTGAAATAATTTGAATAAGGAAAATTGAGATATTTTAATAAATTTGGAATTTAAAATGATTTTGAAAATAATACTTTGAATAAATAATTAAAATAACATAATTTTAGAAATTCGGATTTTAATTTAAAATCGAACAAATTCGATATTTCTTGACTTGGCTAGACGAACACGTCGCGGCGTTAACTTTAAAAATAATGGGTGAAATAGTAGCGACACGATTTTCTAAATATTAAAATAATCATTAATTGCGTAAAAATTCTGGGTCGCTACACTAGATGGTGGGAAAAATTTTGTAGTGAACCTTTGGACAAACTCCACCCAAGTCGTGATGCTCCCCGGAGGCAAAGTGTCAAGCCATTCTCTTGCTTTATCTTTCAATGTATGTACAAATAACCTCATCCGGATTGCCTTCACATTCACACCCTCATAGTTGAAGTTGCTACAAATCTCTAGGAACCGTACCACATGGGCATGTGGGTTTTCATCGGTCCTCCCATAGAATGAGATGGTGTTGGAGAATAAATTGATGACATCCGGTCGAAGTTGAAAATTTGGATGATTGTAGGAGGGATAGACGATGCTTGATTGATTCTCGACAATAGGAGGGTTCATGAAATCTCCAAAAAGCATGTCTTCTTCATTAATGAGCTCTAGCCGCTTGAGGAACAAAACCGGGTGGGATTCCACCCCTTGGAGGAATTGCAGCTAGAGTATTAAACTCGATGTTAACTCTTTCTCCTTCCATCCCAGTAAGAAGTTGTCTCCTAGCTTCCCGTTGTTCCCTTAACCTACGTCGAAAAGTCCCCACGATATCCAGATCTATTTCAACTAGATCAAGACTTCTACTTCGACGCATGCACAATTAACAACCTAGAACAACACAAGAGATTAGAAGATTTCTTACACAAAACAAAAGAAAATTTGTACAAGAAATAAAAGTAACTACTAGTCAAAACTAATATCAACTAAAATGTAACTTGAATAGAAACAATCCCCGGCAACGGCACCAAAAACTTGTTCGCTAGAAACACACCGCAAGTGCACGAGTCGCATACAAGTGATATTGGACTAATTGAGTCCGGTTTATCGATCCCAAAAGGATTTTCTATTTCAACTACATTCTAGTATAATTAATTTTAACAAGAAACACACACAATAAAGATTTGTTTGGGAATGTTCTCGTACTAGAATTAAAGTTGCAATTGTAAATAAATAACTAGAAAAATGGTGATGAATAGATGATAAAGGAGTGTTGAGATTCTTGATTCCACTTGACCATTACCCAATTGAATTCATAACAAGCAAATAGAAATGCAATTCATTAATCATGTTAGACCCGATTTTCCAAGCTTAGTCAATTACCTCTCTCGAGTGAAACCAACCCTAATTAGTGGAATTAACCTACTATATCTCTATGTCGATTAAAAACATATCAATTGCATTAAACCTTTGTGAAAATAACTCAATGGATCATCTAGAGTTTTAGGTATATCTCTATCATAAACAAGAACCTAGAGCAAATATTGTATTGATTTAGAATACACAATAATTTCTCAATAATTGCACATTCCATGAAACCTAAGCATAAATGTGGCCACATTAAATGTTAGTCAATAAATACAACAATAAATGCACAAGATAATAAAAAGCTTAAATTCTTAATACAAGCATCAAAATCAACTAAGCTAGGTCAAGCTTCATCAATAATCCCAACACAAAATAGTTTAGCCCATAGTGAAATAACAATAAAATTCAAGAATTAAATACATCATTTCAACTATGAAGTAAAATAAATAGAGAAATATGAAGATTAAGCAAAAACACTTCCCTTCACCAAAGATTTTTGCTTCAAAATATCACTATTCTTCCACAATAATATTGGTATTTCTCCCTCAAATCAACATTCATCAACAAAACTATAAAAAAACAAAAGGAAATTAAAAGAGAAAATAAAGAAAAATCAAAGAGAGAAAGAGAGCTAGGGTTTCTTGCTTCAAAAGAAGGGAAAAAGTGTTTCAAAAATTAGCCAAAACCACTTCAAAAACCCCCCAAAATCGCTAGATCCGCGTATAACAGCATTTGGGCCGAACTGGGTCGCACCAAATTGGCCCAGTTTATCGCTCTATATTTTGACCACGCGATCGCGTGGTTGACTGCCTCGCGATCGCGTGGTTGGCCTTGTGAGTCTCGGGTTGGATTTTTGACCTATCTCGCGAACGCAACTTGTAAGAGCCACGCGATCCACTTGGGTCCTCCAACTTTCAGTGTAGATCAACTTGATCCCCAAAGTTTCTAATCTCTTTCAGTTGAGCCCTTTCAAAAGTGCATTTGAGTTCGTCAACTTTGGAAACTTGCAATTTAGTCCTTCGATCAATTGTACATGCAATCCACCACTTTTCGGGAGTGACAATTTGGTCCCCAAACTTTGACTCTTTGAAGGATTTGACTCTTTTCTCCTCAATTTCTTCAATTATTCATTCATTTAGCTCTTTTCTCGTGCTTTCTCCATGAAGTTGATTGTTGAACCTATTTAGCCACAAAATATGCACAATTAAATAGATATTTGTCCAAATTACTCAAAAAGTGCCACAAAAAATATATGAAATGTGCATGTAAAATGCACTCAACAATAACCTTTTTAATTTTCTCTCATTTTTATACACATACACCAATATGATATCTTTGAAGTCAGACCCGAAAATCTGAAATTTTATTTTATGTCTCTCATGCTTCATCTTCATCCTACTCCAATCTTTGTTACCTTTAAAATTAGACCTGAAATTCTTTATTTTCTTCTTCAAATTTCTCCTTTAAACTCATAATATCATATCACTATATTTTCTACAACATGAAATCACTAACACAGATCTTCAGAAAAACCAAAAAATTAGCCCCACCAAGCCACCAACGTCACGATGCTACCAATGACTGAGTACTAATAAAGAAAAAACACGGATCGTGTAATTTTGGGATTGCTGTTGAATCGTTGATGCTCGTGGTTGTCTCTCTATCATGGGCGGCAGTGTCATAGGGAGGTTAATGGTATTTGATTGTTCAGATTTCAGAATTTCAATAATGATTGGTCTAAATTCTAATGCCCAGAGAGTGACGTTTGATTCCTGCGACAAATGTTCACCCGAGTTTTGACATCGTCGAAAGGTTGTTTTTTTTTAATAGCCATAGGAGGTGAATCGGTGATATTGATGCTACGAAGAAAACGAGTTGTTTTACCGCGTGATGAAGATTGGGGACGGAGGTGAAAGTAGTTACATGTGGTGATGAAACTGGAAGAGCAAGCAAGTGATTTTGGATGACAGTACACCACATATACAAAATACTGTAATTATTATTTTTTTATATTGTGTCAAGGTTATAATTGTAAATTTGTTGTGGTGTATTTATTGAAAGGGTAATTATATAGACACCACTTTTTTTGTTATTCACACCACATTATATATACACATTTAATAAAATGTCAAATTTATATATACACCATATTGCATTTTACAAGAATATCCTTTCCTAAATCAAATGAAAAGGTCGACTATACACCACAATCACACGGTTGAAGTTCTCAATCTTCATCCCTCAAATGCCCTCTAAAAAAATCAAATTCACCATTTTTTCTTTCTTCTCTCCCAAATCTCTAATCTACATCCTCTTTCGGTCGCTTCACAGAATCTGCAGAGCTCCAAAACCTAATTTATTACTTTTATTCTCATAATAAATTAATCTTCAGTGTATTATTGAGCAGAAAGGAAATTTTTTGGAAGAATTTAGGAGAATTGCAGTTTGAGTGGCGACGGGGGTTACTGCGGTGGGTACAAATGCATTTTTGCCTGATTATCTACCAGAGTGATCAATTCTCTTGCTTCAATTTTACCTCAAAGTTTATTTTTATTTTTTTACTCAGAGGCCTGGGGTGATTGGATCAAGAAACATAGACGAGACGGTATTTTCTGATAATTTATGAAAAAAGCTGGGCTTCATTTCACAGGGCATAGAAAAAAGCTGAACTATTGAAACGGGAGAAATGAAAATGATTTTTTTTTTGGGGGGGGGGGGGGGTTTTAAATCACGACTATCACATTAGGCTTGATCCAGTGAATAAAGTTTGCTAACGCTACCTATGAGTGTTTAATTTAGCACAATTTAAACTATATTGCAATTGAATCTTACACTTCCGCCGATGCAATTGAAATATCGTAATAACATAAACAATTTAGGGTTTTTAATATTTGTGGTGTATGTAAGAATGAAAAATAAGACAAACTAATATAATAGGAAGGTTATTTTAGTCAATTTAATTATGACTAATTTAGTAATTATGAAAATTGTGGTGTGAATAACCAAAAAAGTGGTGTCCATATAATTACCCTTATTGAAAATACACTTTAATCGTAGTTTGATTATAATATAGTGTAGGAATTAAATTTTTTGTGGAAATATATTTACTCATAAAGTAAATAATCTTAATATTCTCGAATTTTCACTCTCAAAATTAGTTCTTAGAGCAACTTCAACCATGCGCTATTTTGGAGTTTCATACTAAATTGAAATTGTAGTAAATCACTTCCTCCAATCGGTCGGCATTTCCATCTTCAAAATAGGGAGGTGAAGAGTGGGACGCCAAATATATGGCGTCCCACTGTTCATATAGCCTAGAATTTCCAATTTTTCCCCCAATTTTTCCCTTCAATTTCGTATACCAAATTTGTTTCTTCCTTCTATGTTCATTGATCATTATTTATTATTATTATTATGTTTGGTTAAATTTATTTATTTTCTTTCTTTTTCTTTATTATTTTTATTAATATAATCAATTAATTTAATCTAGTATAAATAACAACTAATAATAATATTAAAATAATGTTGCTTATGATTAAAATTAAAAAGTGCCATAATTGATAAGTAAAAATGAAAACATAAAATCAAGACACGATAACAAAACATGACAAGTAAATTATGAGAATTTAATATCTGGTAAGTCATTTCCAAATCCTCCTAGACCATCAAAATATTGACTTAACGGAGTTGAACTATTTTGAGATTACTTGCTTCGTTGTTGAGATCTTTTTTCATAATTCGCAGTTGTTCACTTCGAATAAACTCACGTAGACTTGGATCTAGTATGGAGTCCAACTCTTTAAGTAAAGTTTTATTCTCTTCTCGAAAGTATGCAACAGCTACTTTTTTCGACTCAGTTTCAACTCGAAGCATTTGAATTTCACAAATTTTTTGTTTATCATCGCTTCCTTTCTTCAAAATTTGAGTGACTTCTCGATTATTTTCTGCAATTGGTTGAATCTTATCCAAAGATTCTTCATTATTTTTTATTTTGCCTTTTTTTACCCCAATGAGTCGTTGGACAGAACATCCAATATTTTCTTCATCTATATGAAGAGAAAATTATGACAATCCAGGAGATACAGGTGTTGGTTGAACGAGACTGGGAGAGTTTGATTGTGACGATACAAAATTTTCACATTCAATTTGAAAGTGTGGTAATATTGTACTAACATCGCTAGTAAACTTTTCAATTTATTTTAAGATGTGTCAGACATTATCAAATTTGAAGCATTTCTTCTCAATTTTGTCTTGTGCAAAAAATACTTTTGCTTGATCAGTTTGAAAGATTGTGGAAAATAATATTAATTATTTGGGTGTAATTTAGAAGATTATAATAATATATATAATATATTTTTGCCTAATTCAAAGCTAGCTCATGTTTGGTTCAGAAAAATCAAAGTCAACAATTAATTTTAACCACATATTTTTTGAGACCTACAATTTTTCAACCACACATCTCATGAATTTTTATGAAAATTTACTAAAAAATTATTTTTAATATATACCAAATGGGGTCTTAATTTCGAAATATCTTGTAATTATTTATACTTAAATTGAACTGATAATTTATATGTGATAAATCTATACTATATATAAAGGGAGAATAGTGGATTAGTGTGAATGCAAAGTAGATTAGTGTGAATGCAAAATTTGGATAGGTGTGAATGCATTTATTGCCTTATATAAACAATGGTTTGTTATAAATAATGTATATATGTGAATGACATTACCATTATATCCCTGTAAACTTTACAATATTACGATTGTGCCATTGTCCACTCCTATAAATAGGAGCCTATACTTACCAATTTATTACACCAATTCTTGAAGAGAAATTCTCTCCTCTAAACTCTCTCCATTTCTCTCTCTATGTTGTTCTTATGATTTCGATGATTTTATAACACGTTATCAGCACGAGTCTCTAACCAATTGAGTAATAACGGGAGTATGCTCTACAGTTGCATCTAAATGATGAGCCTCTGTATCAGAAACCTGATTATTACTAACCAATGTTTCCTTTTCTCTCAAACTGAAAAAGAATGATTCTGGCCGATCCAGATATCCGATCGACGATCGGCCACCGCCATCAGAACGGGCTTGTCAAGGAGAAGACTCGCCTAAAATTTGGCGCAGAACCAACGGCTGAAACAAAAGATATCGACCGAAGAAGAAAATCTGAAAAACTGTGCAAAAACAGATATCTGACCGAAAATTGAAATGCTTATTCCCGACGATTCTGAACTCCGATCGACGATCGGCCAGCGGCATATCAACGGGTTTTTCTAGGAGAAGACTCGACTGAAATTTGACGCAAATCCAACGGTTAAAACGGAAGTTATTGTCCGGAGAAGAAGATGCTGGCGGACTGAAAAATGATGATTCCGGCCAAACGGTTGATCTTTTGGAAAATCGGAGACCACCGGCATGTTCAGGACGCCGAGGCACATATTATGGTGATGGGTTAATTTTTCCGATCACCGGCGCTTGGCGGCCGGCGGCGGCGGCGCGTGGCGGATCCGGCGATGACGAAAGGCAGTTTGTCCGTTTTGATGAATTGGATTTTTCTATGATCTTATTTTTCTGTTTTGTGCAGTTTTTAAAATATTTCGGCGGTCGAACATGGCGGTTTTCTTAAAAACTGTTTTTGGAGCAATCCTGACGAGATTTTGAACTTCGGACCAAAAGTAAGTTTGTTCTAAATTAAATTTTAAACCTATTGACGGTTTCAATTTATTCATATGAGCAATATATTAAAATATGGACGATTTTGCCCTTAATAATACATACAAGTATAATAATCGTAAATTAACGATTAATATGTGATCAATTGAATTATATTATGCTGCCACCTACATGGTTGGTTTTACCACCTACATGGTTGGCTTTACCCGGTTTAATTATTTCATTATGTCGATTCCGCCTATATGGCCGGTTTAATTGTTTCATCTCGTTGATACCGTCTATATGGCTGGTTTAATTATTTCATCACGTTGACACCGCCTATATGGTCGGTATATCAATTGAATACATATAAACACCTCAGTTGTTGGTTAATTCTAACATATTAGAGGGTTGTTGTCAACATATATACTTGGTGGTATAACCCCAGTATCGTTATTGTTAATATATATATACAATATTATTGTTATTTGATACTTCATTAAATGATACTAGAAGTTATCAATACTAAAGTTAGAAAATATTTTATCAAATGATACCAGAAGTTATCATTACCAAAAGGTTGATAAATATTAATAAAATGTTTTATCCAATGGTACCAGAAGTTACCAATATCTGAATTTGAATGGGTGGATGAAAATTATTCAACAAGAGAATGTTGATGTATGATAAGATAATATCACATGATAGCACGGATATAGCTAATGTGAAAATAATCTCATCAGTATTATGAGATGAATGTTAGATGATAAGTGCCTGGAAAAGTTCTTGCACGAGCACTTATATATTCCAGAAGAAGTACATATTTACTCCAGAAGAAGTAAAAATTATCATCTAAACATACTGAAATGATATTATTATTGCTCCTGAAGAAGCATAAACGAGACATACATGCAAAATGCAAAAGGGGAAAACATTTATGATCCTCAAAATTAGAGATGTGTTTCGGGAGTAGCCGTATCCTACCACCTCTGACCTTTTGAGGAAATAAAGAAAAAAGTGTGTTTCAAGAGTAAGAAATACTCCATACTCTACCACTTTAAATCTTTGAGGTACACAAGATTAATACATTGATAAAATCCTAGAAATTTATGGTGTGTCTCAAGAGTGAGAATACTCCGTACTCTACCACCACCTATTCTAGAGTTCACAAAGATAAATTTACATTAACCGGACTCCATTTTCGCTTGATTCCCCTTCCTTGCGACCAATCTATCTTTACTCCTGCTGGATCTTGTATTGGAATATATGATTGCAACTTATCCAGCAGTTCCTCGATAGTAGGAGCAGAAATAAGGATTCTCCTAGAAAATGGAGATATGAATCCCTGTTCCACAGCATAATCAAGAAATGTTAGCAAACCATCAAAGAAATTGTTTACATTTAAAAGCCCTATAGGCTTAGTATGGAGATCTAGTTGAGCCCATGAAGTAATATTAAATATTTCTTCTAAAGTACCAAAACCTCCAGGCAGGGCTATGAAGGCATCAGAACCATATAACATGCAAGTTATGCGTTCATGGATAGATAAGGTTTGTACTTCATGCCCTCGTGTTTTGCCTGCAATATCAGCTAAAGGAGTAGGTATAACACCTATCACTCTTGCTTTCTCTACTAGAGCGGATTGTGAAACACAACCCATCAATCCACTGCTACCTCCTCCATACACGAGAGTGATACCTTTCTCTCCCAATTTCTTTCCTAAATCCACGGCTGCTTCTAGATACCCAAAACCTTTTCCCACTTTTGATCCACAAAATACACAGATAGTTTTGATCTGTCGAAATTTTGGTCCTTCCATTTTTGAAAGTAAAGAAGGAAAATGTTATTTTGGGATGCATGAACTATGAAAAATGTTTGGCTATTTAAAACCGAAAAACTTCACTATTTACTGGTCGTTTTTCGAAAAAGTGAAGATTTACTTTTGACAAAATCATCCTACTCACCTTTCGGCGATTTAATATTTTTAACCAGCCTTTATCAAAACTCGTGAAAGGAAACAGAAAAAATATTTTATATGTGCATATATATCAAATGATTTACCTTGTATTAATGCTGCATAGCCAAAGCATCATTGTTTATAACAGCATGGCAAACAGGATCTTTTGCTATTATATTTTTGAGACTATATCTCTCTTTATCGCTGATGAATTTAGCCCATAAAGATAGTAGCTCACGCTGCACATATCCACTAGGGTGCGTCTCAAGAGTCAATCGGATATCATCCAATGACTCCTTACTCAGTCCACCCTTAATGAAGTCTATCTTATCATCTCGATTTATGGATGAATATCCTATTGATTTACAACGGGTATCACATGTCCATCGAGCACATTTGTAGCAACTATTTAATCTTTTTGCTCTTCGCTTCTTTGCAAAAGTACTCTTACCTAAGCCAGGCTTGTGCTTAGAAAATGAATCTGGTAATTCACCAGCTAATCGAACTTTTGCTTCGATCAACCAGCGAACATCTTCTGGCATGCCATGATCCATCAGCAACCTCAATCTTTCGAGCCTAATTCGATAAATTTTTCTCAAATCATTTACTGGAAGATTGGAATAATATTTGCGAATATTTGAAAGTATGATATCCATTTTTGATGGATCTAGCCTTCTTCCCAAATCATCTATTTAAATGCATTATTCAACGCGTAAAAGAGCGGCGGCTCCGCGTGTCAGTGATATGGATTCCATCAAGAAATAATGGAATAAATTATTGAAAAGGTGAGATAATATGCCATTACCTTTTTCGATATAAGGGAAGATTTGGCGACAAGATTGAGATTATGAGATATTTCCTTGGATATTGTACCTGATTTTTCGGTATACTAAAAGTAATAAAGGTATACTGATTTGAACTATATAGAATACTGATGAAATAAATGTTGTATTGAACCAGAAGTTCATACATATGTACAAGTGAAATATCTTATTGAACCAGAAGTTCATACGTACAAGTGAAATATGTATATAGTATGAACCAGAAGCTCATAAATGAAATATACATTGTATTGAACCAGAAGTTTAGCGATATTGTATTGAATCAAATATTCATACATAGAAATGAAATAAAACCGTATAGAACCAGAAGTTCTATAATAAACGGTTAGATTATCAAAAGTTCCAAATTATTTTCTATGAGAATAACTTATTCAGAAATTGTTTATCATACAACAATATTCTATGTCAAACAGGGAATAGCTCAAGAAGCTTTATTATTTGTAAAAGTGCGATATGCATACACTCCACCAAAGCGCACTGAGATATATGATTGAAATTACATCCCTAAAAGAATGACATGTGTTATGGCATTTTAGCCGATTGATAATATTTGAGAACATTATGGTGAAAACACGCCTGAAGCGTAATTATGCCTGAAGCATAATGACTATCGATTCCAAAAATAAATATCTCTTGAATGATTGAAATGATTCCTTTGAGGCTAAATACTCAAAGTAAGTAAAAGGGACATAGTCAAATGATGAGATATTCAGGTACCTGATGATAGAACATATAAAGAGATCTCTCCACGTTATATTGAGATGGAATCGATAAATAAGTCGACTGCATACCCTCTTATGAAATAAGATTGATGAAATCATAATTCTTTGGCCAAGTATGAAACCCTAATGTAGGGATTATTGTTCAAGGACCTGAAGTCCAAATGCTTAAATGTGTAAAGCCAGTAATTATATGTACAAATGAAAAATATTTCACAGTCGTAAAAGACGACTAGTTGCGCGCGAAATTTTTCATAGAACTGGCATGACATATGGTGGATAGACTATAGTCTAAATCACTAGCTTGAGCTCCTTGATATACCAATGAGTGAGATCAAAATGTATGATTCTCATCTCGGTACTTTGGGAGTATTCTTTGATGTACCAGTTGATCGCGGTACGTTGGGATTTCAAGTAAAATGATTGTAGATTATATGTCGAAATTGATATCTATTTCAATGATTGATTATGCTCCTGCAAAATTAGAAATTGCAGTTTATAAAGTGCAAGAACATACATGTATAAATCATTGAAAGATTCAATATGCCCAGATTAGTATCACTATAGAATGATACAAATGACTCCATGATATAATATGTTGAAAGTGAAATTGGAGTGTACTATTTATGACATCTGGGAAATTGATTATTCACTAGAAGTGAATACGAAAATGAATATTCACCAGAAGTGAATTTGAAATTGATTATTCACTAGAAGTGAATTTGAAAATGAATATTTAATTATTCACTAGAAGTGAAAGATGCAATCTATGAAAGTGAATTATAGATTTGATTATTCACCAGAAGTGAATTCTAAATTTGATTATTCACCAGAAGTGAAAAATACAATGAAAAGGTTCGTGATTGCACCAATATACATGTAATATTCCATGAAAGGAATAAATACGCGTTGCACTCTTTTTCCCTTAGCTGAGGTTTTGTCCCACAGGGTTTTCATAGCAAGTTTTTTAATGAGGCAACAGTTGAGGCGTATTGATGAAAATTAATGAGAATAATGCACTCTTTTTCCCTTCGCTGAGGTTTTGTCCCACAGGGTTTTCCTAGCAAGGTTTTTGAGGCATCATCATAGCTATCAACAAGCTATAATTCAGCAACACATTGTTATACTGGAATGATATCAACAAATGAAGAAAATCATACACATCTTATGAAGAATGTTATGATATCGACTACACACAAGAAGATTTTCATATATATTCCAGAAGAAAGATGATATCATTATTCAAAAGGTTCATGAATACTTGATTGCACACTTCAGGGGGAGAATCATGCTGTCATGCTGTACTCTTTTTCCTTCGTCCAGGTTTTGTCCCACAGGGTTTTCCTGACAAGGTTTTAACGAGGCAGCGGCTGTACTCTTTTTCCTTCGTTCAGATTTTGTCCCATTGGGTTTTACTGACAAGGTTTTAACGAGGCAGCACTGAAGCACTGAAGAACTTCAAAGATTCAATACATGATTTGTTCTACTTGAACATTAAGACTCAACGATTGACGATGGCCAATATCAGGGGGAGCAACTGTACTCTTTTTCCTTCGCTCAAGTTTTATCCCATTGGGTTTTCTTAGCAAGGTTTTAACGAGGCAGACAATTGCGTAATATGTCATTCAAGGGGGAGTGTTATAAATAATGTATATATGTGAATGACATTACCATTATATCCCTGTAAACTTTACAATATTACGATTGTGCCATTGTCCACTCCTATAAATAGGAGCCTATACTTACCAATTTATTACACCAATTCTTGAAGAGAAATTCTCTCCTCTAAACTCTCTCCATTTCTCTCTCTATGTTGTTCTTATGATTTCGATGATTTTATAACATGGTTAATATTTTTTAATTTTAATAATTGTGCAAAGAGTATATGATATAATAATTTCTTGATCTTCAATGTTATTCAATTGTCGTATATTTGAAGAGTTAAGATTAAACACATATTTATAGTTTATTTTAATTTTTGAACGAAAATTGAGAAAAAATTAAATATATGAGGCAAATGTAGAAATTATAATAAATATATTTATATGTTGAACAAACATTAATTTTTGTACTCAAAATATTACATCTAACATGATATACAATTAAAAAACTATAGAATTTGAATTTATTTTTGTATCTTTTGTATTTGTGTTAATTATGTATAATCATTAAATTTTATGAATGCTTATCTATATTGCGAATTGCAATTTCAATTCATCGCATTAGTGAAAATCTATACTTCTATACTATACTATATATAAAAATAGGATAATTTGACAGAATTTAATTCTTGAATTATTTATGTTTTAGTATCATAGTAAATAATTGATATGATTATTGTTATTTTTATTATTAACATTAATATTAAATAAGGTTATCAATATTAAAATTATTATTTAATTATTGATTTTTTTATTTATTTGTTGTTCTTAATATTATAAATCCTAAATGTAGCCATCAATAATTAAATTGTGTTTCAAATCATTTGTTATCTTTAATATTACAAATCATATTTTCTAAATATATATTATATATATTATTAAATATTTTATTAAACTAAGCTTTCATTGAGCAATTATTTCGAGGTAAAATTTGTGATTGAAAAATTATGTGGTTAAAAAGTGAGTTGAAAAAATGTGATGCTTATAAATAATTTATAAAAAAAAGTTATTGAACAGAGGTTAATATTGAAGAGTTAATATTTTGATTTTTTTAATAATATTAATAGAATGATTAATATTTTTAATCATTATTAATTTTAATTTAATTTTTTAAAGATTATAGGTGTGAATGCATTTATTGCCTTATATAAACAATGGTTAATATTTTTTAATTTTAATAATTGTGCAAAGAGTATATGATATAATAATTTCTTGATCTTCAATGTTATTCAATTGTCGTATATTTGAAGAGTTAAGATTAAACACATATTTATAGTTTATTTTAATTTTTGAACGAAAATTGAGAAAAAATTAAATATATGAGGCAAATGTAGAAATTATAATAAATATATTTATATGTTGAACAAACATTAATTTTTGTACTCAAAATATTACATCTAACATGATATACAATTAAAAAACTATAGAATTTGAATTTATTTTTGTATCTTTTGTATTTGTGTTAATTATGTATAATCATTAAATTTTATGAATGCTTATCTATATTGCGAATTGCAATTTCAATTCATCGCATTGGTGAAAATCTATACTTCTATACTATACTATATATAAAAATAGGATAATTTGACAGAATTTAATTCTTGAATTATTTATGTTTTAGTATCATAGTAAATAATTGATATGATTATTGTTATTTTTATTATTAACATTAATATTAAATAAGGTTATCAATATTAAAATTATTATTTAATTATTGATTTTTTTATTTATTTGTTGTTCTTAATATTATAAATCCTAAATGTAGCCATCAATAATTAAATTGTGCTTCAAATCATTTGTTATCTTTAATATTACAAATCATATTTTCTAAATATATATTATATATATTATTAAATATTTTATTAAACTAAGCTTCCATTCAGCAATTATTTCGAGGTAAAATTTGTGATTGAAAAATTATGTGGTTAAAAAGTGAGTTGAAAAAATGTGATGCTTATAAATAATTTATAAAAAAAAGTTATTGAACAAAGGTTAATATTGAAGAGTTAATATTTTGACTTTTTTAATAATATTAATAGAATGATTAATATTTTTAATCATTATTAATTTTAATTTAATTTTTTAAAGATTATAGGGTATAATTTTCTGTATAATTTCGTAATCTCGAATTTTACTTGGTTGTCATATCATGATAATCGCGAGATTTTCAAAATTATTATTTTGACTACTTATTTTTGTAAATAAAATTTTATTGGTTAAATTCAAATATTTTGATTATTTCTTTTTTAATTATTGTGATTAATATTTTTGGATGAAAATTAAAAAGTACGTTAAATACAAGTGACAAATGTAGAAGTTATGCTAATACCTTTCACATGCATCAATATTCGTGTAAATAAAATTACATCAAATATGATATACCATTAAAAAACTAATAAATTTACATTTTCAATGAATTTATTAATAATTCATAAAAATTATTGAAATCAATAATAATTTATTATTTAAATATATAAATTAACGTTTACTATTTAAAGAATTTTTTAATAACTTGAATTACCTATGTTATTTTTTAAATTATAATAATTATTATAAAAGAGAATTCTTTTTTATATATTTATATATGTGTTGATTATGTATAAGCACTAAAATTTTACGAATACTTATTGAAATTGATATTGCGGATAATAACTTTCGTGTATCGCACGGGTGAAATACTAGTATTTTTAAAATAACAAAAAATTATAAATTGACATTATACTCATTTTAAAGCTCTTGTCATATCGTATAATATGAAATGAATTAAAAAAAATATTTTTTATATCGATTTTAAAATATTTAAGAAAAAAGAAGAAAATGAATAAGTATTAATAAGGCGGTGGGGTGAGGTGGGGATAAAATTTTGGAATGAGCATGATTTTACAGTTGGAAAAAGGTGGATGAACCAAAAAGTTGCACCGAAATTTTATGGACGGTTGATTTTGAAATTGATATGATGAATAAAATAGTAGATAACTGTGTGCAGGTGTACAACTTTCGATTCACCATTATGTTTCTATAGCGTGGTTGTTTACGGTTTTACATGGTGTTGAGGTAAGGGATGGGGGGTACGAAAATTATCTGTTATAGTTGTCTACCTTAAATGTAAAAGAGCCAAGTGTCCCTAAATTTTAAACTTCGACACTTGGTTATTTTTCATTATATGTGGGCAATTGTTATGTTGTCTACGGTGGACAACATATTGAAACTAATGGGGGTATGGATTGCTTTTGGACTTATCGATGCTGAAACGTTAATATAATTAACGCCACGTGAGCAATGTCTGTCCATCATAATTTCTCGAGACTGTTTTTCTAAGATACTATCAAATTTTGCTAATTCATTCAATGCAACTAAAATGTCATGTAATTCGGACAACATAAAACTTTTACTGTAGCACAGACCGACTTTTTTTCTTATTCCAAAATTAAGACACTCAAAAAGGAACAATTTTTTCTCTTCAAAATAGGATAAAACTAAACTTACTAACAAAATGATACTAACAACTTACTAACATAAAATAATACATATTTTACCCTTTAACTAAAATTATAACTAATACCTTATTTCACATATTATCTTATTAAATTTAACACATAATAAATCCTAAAAATTTAATTACTTTAAAATTTTTATTACTTATTTCATAATTAAAAAATATTATGCCTGTTTATGATCCACATATACTTCACGAAAAAAGAAAAAAATTTAATTAGAAGTTTACATAGAGAATATTTAGAATTGGAAAGATTAGGAAGAGACTTAAATACTGATCCGATTGCTATAGAAAAATATAGAGAAATTAAAAGGCTAGCTTTACAACATAATGAATATTTAAAATTAAAAGAAGAAAACTTAATTAGACAAGAAGATATAAGATATATGGATGAATTTGAAGAAAGATTCTTAAGAAGAGTTAGACAAAGATTATAATTTCGCAAAATAAAATTTCATTATCACGATCCGCCCCAGAGTGGTATCAGAGCCCGTAGTTATACTTAGAAATATATTTAGAAAAATGTCTAAAAGATTACCAATAATCGAACCTAGAGTATATAATTATAAATCTAAAGATTTACCAAATAATAGTCATTGGCCATTAATAACTGAAACATATGGAAAATTTATACCATTTATACTATTAGGAGAAGGAGGATTTGGAGAACATAAACAATTAAACTGGACAAATTTATTTTTACTAAATAAATTAGGAATAAGTTTAGATAAAATTACAGAACAAAATTTAGAACAAGCAAAAAACTCAGAACAAGTTCAAGAAATTATCAATAATTTACCATTAGAAATAAAACAAATGATAGAAATAACTAATGATTATAAGGATATAAAAAAAAATATACCCACACAAATATTAGAAGTAAAGCAATATGTAAATAATCTATCTAAACAATTAATAACCTTAGAAAACCAAATTAAGCAAATAACTGATAAAATAAATAAAATAGGAAATATGGTAGGAGTATATGAAAACCCAATAGAAATTACAGAGCAAAAAACTATTATAAAACAAATAAATATGGTAAGAACAATTAAAGAAGAAGAAATAGGAAAAAATGATTTACATAAAAGTTTAGATAATATACAGGAAAATATTGAAATTATAAATTAAAATATAACAAAAATATATGATGAAATGGAAAAAAGAAAACCTAAAAGAATAATAACTGACAAAGAATTTAAAGCTATCAATAGATTAGGAATAAATATGATTAGTGAACAAATAGAAAAATTTATGGAAAATCTTAAAGAAGAAGGTGGAGAAGATTACATAATAGAAGAAGATTATATAGAAAAATTTTAAAATCTTAAAATAGAAGAAATTAATATGAATGAACAACAAAGAGCTTTAATACCAGTAGGACAAAATCCACCAAAGTATATACAGCAACCAGGAACTAACCAAGTTAAAAAAGAAAATACAAGTAATACTAATCCACAAAATACACCAGAAATCTATATGAATCAAAGGCAAAACACAAATTTTAAAACAAATAATTTTATACCACAACAAAAATATTACACCAAACCAAGCAAAAATTATCCTATAGAATATACACCATGGAGAAGTATGGAAACACAAATTAGTTCAGAAAGAAGATGGATAGATTTAGGATGTGTGCAAGATGTAGATCATGAATTAGAATTATGGATGAAATCTATGGCTATGATGGCCTATACCAAAGAATTAACAGGAAAGCAATTACAATTAATGTTAGAGAATACATTTATAGGAACCACTGCAAGATGGTGAGGAAATTTAACAAAAACTTATATAGGACAGATTAGAGGAAATGAACAAGATGAAATAGGAACTATTTTAAGCAGATATGAAGATGCATTAAAAAGAGAATATACATTAGTAATAGACAGAGATACCAAAATTAGCTCAAGAATAAGAAATAGATATTTATTAGAAAATCTATCAATATGTGATATGTGTTACTTTAAACAATTTGCATGTGAATTTAGAGAATATTTTGAAAAAGCAGAATATAATCAAGAAACATATGGTATGGAAATTATGAACCAAATATTCTTTAAATTACCAAACCCATGGAATTTAGAATTATTTAAGGATTGAGAAAAATTAGAAATACCATTAAGTAATAATAGTCTAGGAGCAAGAATACAATTTATAGAAATGAGACAACAAGAAAAATGTATGGAAGCAAATAATATGATAAAATTCCATAAAGCAAGTAAAAAATCATTATGCTGTGATAAATTACAATATAAACCAACACAATGGGGATGTCATCTAGAAAGAAAATATAAGAAAAAGAAATATTATAGAAAAAATAAATTTAGAAACAAATTTACTAAATTTAATAAATACAAAACAAAACTAAAACATACCCTAAAAATCCTAGAAAATGTAAATGCTATTCATGTGGAGAAATAGGACATATATCTCCAGAATGTCCTAAGAAAGATAAAAAGAAAAATATGATGTATATCTCATTAATAGAAAAAGAAAATTACAACTTATTACCTATTTAACAAGAAGAAGAATGGGAAGAAATTCCTGAAGATGAAGAAATTTATGAATTAAAAGAACATGAAGTAATAAATACAATAATGGAATTAGAATCTTCAGAAGAAAGTGAATCTAATGAATCTAGTGAAGAAGAATATTTATATATAAATATGATTAGACAAATTAGTGAAGAAGATACATCTAAAGAATATGAATATCAATTAGAAGAAAATGAAGAACAACTAAATGAAAGATTAATATTTAATCCTAAAATGTATGAAAAGATCTTAAAATCAAAATTAGATGTAGAACCAAAAGAAATATTTAATTTACCATTTTGGCAGAAAAACAAAGAAATAGCATATGTAGCAAGAAACCATAGTCACCCTATAGACATAAGAGATACTACAGGAAATACATTAATACCTATAATAAATGAAGAAATTATAAGACAAGAAATAAACCTATTGAATCCTGAACTAAAAGGAAAAATAAAGAATATATATTTAGGAGCCGTACAAATTATAGCAAAAGCCTATTTTAGAGAAGGAATAGATACACCTATAGAATTCTATATTATGGATGATAGAATTGTAAGTTCAGTACAAGATGCTCTAATAGGAATTGTAACAGGAAACTTAATGTACCAAAAAGTAAAATTTACAATAAGACCAAATTTCAGCATAAGTATGGGAGAACAAAATAAAAATAAAGCCTTAACATTATATTACAGGTTAAGAGGGATAGATATGGAACCAGGAAGTAAAACTATAAGTTTAACTATTAGAACAATATATGCTTTTACTAGTAAACAAGAAGTAAAAATTAAGAATGTTACAAGAACACATATAATAGAACCCATATTTCAAAATTTATTGGAATACAAACCAGCTAAAGAAAATCCAAGAATGACAATACCAGAAGATATAGAAATAGATTTCAATCAAGCTAGAAGATTAGTAAACATGGATAAACCACAAATAGAATTTGGAAGAAGATCAATTAGCCTAAGAAGAAATACTAGTACAAGATCATTACCTGAAATAGAAAATAGAAATGATTCAGAAAAACAAATAATGACAAAAATACATAGAAAAATACCAAGAATGAATTTATCTAAAAAAAATTGAGACAAAACAATTTGAAGTTATGATAGAAATTAGAATAAATGGAGAATGGAAAGAGCAAAAAGTATTAATAGATACTGGAGCAACTGTATCTCATATAAAAGAAAACATAATAGGAGACTTAGAACTTAAAGTAACGAATAATTCAATTCAAATACAAGATTATTTTGGAAATATTCATCCCATGGATACTTATGTAGAATTACCAATAAGAATAAATAAAAGAAATGAAATAATCATAAACATGTACGTAGAACATACAGGAAAGGTAAATACATAATTACTATTAGGAACAGACTTCTTAGAGCAAGTAAAACCATATTACATAAAAGATGATAGAATGCTATTAACAATACAAAATGAGAATCTAGTTATACCAAGGTTATTATGAATAAAATACAAGGAGGAAGAGAACATATTTATATACTGACTAAAATGAATTACAATGGATATCTTAGCAGAAATTATCATGCATTGTTTGATACAGGAGCATCATCCTGTTTATTTAAAGAAAATGTATTACCCCCAGAAATGTGGAGTAATAAAAAAGATAATGAAGAAAGAATAATACTTGCAGGATTTGATGGAAGCACAAACCTAATAACTAAAATAGCAAGGAATGTTAAAATACAAATAGGAAAATATGAATTACAAATACCTTATGTATATTAATTTGATGATATGCCAGGGGATATATTATTAGGAAATAATTTCATAAAACAATATTATCCAATAACTATTGATGAAAAAGTTATACTTTTATCTACCCCTTGTCACCATATAGCAATAGCAATAAGAATTAATGATCCTTACTGTAGAGAAAAAATGCCTCATATAGCAGTTCAGCGTGGTGAGGATAGACAAAAATTAACACAAACAACACAATTTATGCCTAATAAAAATAGAATAAATCTAATACAAGAACATTTTGATCAAATTGTAATAAAAAATATTACAGAAAAATTATTAAAATTATCAGGAGATAATCATTTGGAAAAATGGCACATAAATAAGCCTATGACAGAAATTATACTAGAAGATGACACTAAGATTATTAGTATAAAACCAATTAAACATACACCAAAAGAATTACCTGAATTTGAAATGCACATAAAAGAAATGCTAGAAAAGAAATTTATTAGAGAATCTAACAGTAAACATAGTAGTCCAGCCTTCATTGTAATAAAACATTCAGAACAGAAAAGAGGAAAATCTAGAATAGTAATTAATTATAAAAGGTTAAACACTTATACAAAAGAATTAAAATATCCAATACCAAACCAACAGGTATTATTTAACCAAATTAGAGGAAAGAAATATTTTTCTAAATTTGATCTTAAATCAGGATTTTATCATATTATGTTAACTGAAGAATCTAAACATTTAACAGCTTTTACGGTACCACAAGGATTTTATGAATGGAATGTATTACCTTTTGGATTTAAAAATAGTCCAGGAGAATTCCAAAGGTACATGGATAAAATATTTAAAGATTATTATCATTTTATTACAGTATATATTGATGATGTTCTTATTTACTCTGAAACCAGACAAGACCACTTAAAACATCTAAATATTTTTATAGATATCGTAAGGAAGGAATTATATTATCAGCTACAAAAATGGAGATACCTAAAGAAAATGTAGAATTTTTGGGATCTATAATAAGCCAAGAAGGAATAAAACTCCAAAAACATATTGGTACAAAAATACAAGAATTTGACAATCATATAAAAGATAAAACACAATTACAA
Source organism: Ligustrum vulgare (assembly GCA_963555705.1). Classification (NCBI taxonomy): domain Eukaryota; kingdom Viridiplantae; phylum Streptophyta; class Magnoliopsida; order Lamiales; family Oleaceae; genus Ligustrum; species Ligustrum vulgare. Next base: position 5,644,527 of record OY743185.1, read on the forward strand.
AGCTTTTTAGGACTTGTAAACCAGATTAGGAAATATGTACCTAACCTAGCAAAACATTTAATTCCATTACAAAAAAGATTAAAAGGAAAAACTAGATGGACGCCTTGGTCTAAAGACGAAGAAGAAGAAGTACAAAAAATTAAAAACCTTTGTAAAGATTTACCAGAATTAGAATTACCCAAAAAAGAATGTAATTGGATTATAGAAATTGATGCATGCGAAACAGCATGGGGAGCAGTACTTAAATATATTTATCCAAATAAGGATGAGGAAAGGATTGCACAGTATACTAGTGGCAGTTTTACTCAAACTCAAACTAATTATCATATAAATGAAAAAGAATTATTAGCTGTAAAATTTGCTATTAAAAAGTTTGAATTATTTATTGTTACTACAAAATTCAAAATCAGAACAGATAATACACAAATTAAATATTGGTTAACTAAAGAAATTGATCCAATTATTGCAAATAAAAGGTTAATTAGATAGCAAGTAGAACTTAGCCATTATGATTTTGAAATTATTCATATTAAGGGTACTGACAATGTTATTGCAGATTATTTATCAAGACATGGAAGACATACTTAAGAAAGTAGAAGAAATTAACTTGGCCATGGGTCAAATGAATATCAACTATTCAAATCTATTCAACCATGTGAATACTTGCATGGCGCAGATTGTACAAATTAACAGTGAATTAGCCTTTTACAAGTCAAGGGTTAATTCTCTTGAAGAAATGTACAAAGGGGGATCCCAATCCTCTCCAGTGGAGAATTTATCTGTAGGACTTCCTATTAAGGAAGAAGTATCTAATGTATCAATTATTGGAAGTTTATCTTCCAAAGCCATTAGCAAAACTATTAAACCATCTAAAGAAACTTTTTTAGAAGCTGCGAAGAAACCAGCAGTCTTAACAAAGGAACTATCAGAAAAGGAGAAAGTTATGAAGAAACTAGAGACATTCTTGAAGTATGTGGAGTATCTAAACAAGAGGACAAAAGAAGGAGAATGGCTAAGGACAATTAGCCATCAAAATATCAATAAAGCAATTATTTTTCCAGGAGCAGAACCAAGAACAGTCAGGGGACTGTTTGACCAAGGACTTATTCAGTGCATCTACCCTAGCAAGGATATGAAGGAAATATCATTATTACCTAATTCTATCAAGGCAGCAGTTAAAACATATTTTGGAATTACCAAAGCTGAAAAGATCTATGTCAGGATTTACTCAGCCATTCCAGAATTTATTGATGAAGAATTTCTAAGGGCAGAACATATTGTAAAACTTGGAGTAACTAGCAAAGTTATTCTTTCAGAACCAGAAATAAAACCATTTAACAAAGAAGAACAGATACAAGCTATTCCAGAAAAGAGGACACTGGGATTTAGAGTAATGTATACCGAATTAAGGGATACCCTTACACAAACTAATGTTTGGGTATATGAATCTAATGATGACAAATTATTGATCTACAGTATTGCAAGAATTAATCAAGTTAATTGTCAATTATGGAAATTAAGAGAATATGCTGAGAATATACTTGTCAGCAATTTGGATCTTAGCAAAGGAGCCTATGAATATCTACATCACCTAATGGAGGTAGAAACGGGTCACAAATGTAATAATTGTGGGGACCTACTCAACTATAATGAAGATGAAGCCTACCTTGTCTGAACATGAATTATTCAAGACATAGGGGTCCAAACCCATGTGAAACTTTAGAAAAGCAGCAAAAATTATTGTAACTTTAGCTTTACTTTATCTACTTTAAATCTTAGCCAAGTATGTAAAAGATATGGAATATTATCTTGTTCTCCAACTTTACTTTTACCAACTATAAAAGGAGGAGTCTCTCCTCATTGTAAGCATCCGAAAATCATATGAGTTTTCAGCAATAAAAATCTATATTCTCTATCTATTGTCTTTCTTTTCATTCCTAGTTCAAAATTTTCTTTCATCAAACCAATCCAGAAATAGTTAGCAGAAGGTATGAGTAACTAAATTTCATATATATATATATATATATGAAGCTATAAAATAGTTAGTAATACTCTATTTATTTATGAGTCCATAAGTTTATTCTTTATAAAACTTTTGTTAAAAGAGTACATCCAGAGGTAGGAAACGAAACTGGATTGTGCTGAACCTCTTTGAAGTGTTTGTTTAAGTATTAAAAGTGTTGGAGTAAGTCTTTCGAGCATCCTTTAATGCGTAAGTCTTTCTAGCAGCATCGATCTTCTATGAATATGTGTTTAATACTTAGATAAATAACTGAAGAGTATTTGGTCAAAAATCTTTTAAAATCAGATTTACAAAGAAGCATGATAGACCCATAGATAGAAAGAAGTATTATTAATTATTTATGGTGGATTATATATCGTCTTTTTTATTAATATTATCCAAGTACTGTTATCATAGTCTTAAATTTATCAATTTGCTTATGATATCTCTTACATGTTTTTACATATGTTGAAAATTTGTTTTTATTATTCCAAGAATTAACTATTTGAAGATGATTTGAATTAATAGCTTAAATCTAAATATTTAGTTTTATAATTTATGAATTCAGAACATTTAATAGAATTAAATCCTTCAGAAGTAAACGACTTTAAGTAGTTAAGAGAAGAAACAATTAAACAATTAGAAATTATAAGAGAAGATTTAGGAAGATTTTATAATTTATTAGACTACGCAATAAAAGAACTCTCATTTACAGATTTTTAACAATTTACTAGAATTATAGTAAATAAAGGAAGAATAATTAGGGATCTAGAGAAAAAATTGAAGAATTAAATATAATTATTGAAGAAAAGAGTTTAACATATAATAGTATATATTACGCATTTTATGTAAATAATAAATTTAGAGATATAGACATAACATCAGAAAACTAAAAGAATTATAACTAGAAGAATAACATAGTAATTGAACATTCAAAATTTTTGTCTTTAAGCCGTTAGTACAACTGTTAGTACAGTTTGTTAGTACATATAGCAAGATCCCTTCAAAATAATGCGCCCAGACAAAATCGGGATGAAAAAATGAGAAATGGATTGTAGCTACTCTTCTAGCTCTCATATGAAAAGAAATTACTTGTTGGACCTTTTGTGAACTGCAGAAGATTGTATTGACTAGCATTTCCAAATAGTCTTCTTTATCAATTTCGTTTGGTGATGATAAGAAAAACTTGCGTTTAGATATCGCAATAATAATGCCTCCGTTCGGCGGCGAACTTAAATTACAACTAGTTGTCTACTCGTACGATGCACGAAATATATAATTTTTAAATTACAATTTTGAAAATATCTTGATTCAATTATATCAAATAAAAAACATAATTTTAATAAAATTTTAATATAAAATGTTATTGAATTTGAAACTTTAAAAAAGATAAAACTATTCAAAATAAAAAATGCTACATTTACACTAAGTATACAATGCCACTCAAAATTTGGCATTCATTTAAATTTTTTATATAATTTTTTTTTTTACTTTTTTTTTACGTTTTTCTCTAAAAAATTTTCCACCAAAAATTATTCATCAAACGCTCAATTTCTTCACACAGTTGGGTGGGGATGAGAAAAACACTCATCGCATAGTTTGGAATCGCTTGAGCAACCGTTATCAACAAAATTTCCTTTCCGGCTCTTGATAGTGATTTTTCCTTCCAACCTTGCTGACGTTTCCAAATCCGATCTTTCATAAAAGTAAAGACTTCTTTCTTTTTCCTACCAATCATGGATGGCAGCTTTGAGTACTTCTCGTGGCCTTGGAAGGCTTGAATTCCCAGGCTTTGTTGAATTTCTTGTTGAATATCATTCCTCACATTTGGGATGAAACTGTTGACAGATTTTTGATAGTTTATAGATTGTCCAGATTCAATCTCATATTGAGAAAGAAGGCATTTAACTTGATCACATTCCCGCATGTTAGCCCGAAAATAAAGGAGACTATCATCTGCAAACAAAAGATGGGATATCACAGGAGCACTACAGGCTATTTTGCACCTGTGAATTACACCTGTCTCCTCCTTGCGTTTGATAGCCAGGGAAAGATCTCCGAGAAAATGATAAATAGATAAGGTGACAAAGGGAAACCTTGGCGCCAGCCGCGCTCCGGGATAATAGGCCCCAATTCAGCACCATCATGATTGACTTCGCAGTTGATAGTAGACACACATAGAGAGATCAACTCAATCCATCGTTCTGGGAAGCCCATATGAGACATTACTTGTTGGAGAAATTTCCACTCGATGCTGTCATTTGCCTTGCTTATGTTGATTTTTAGAGCTGCTAACCCCTTTTTGCCTTGCTTCTTCCTTTTCATGTAATGAAGAGTTTTACATCCCAATAATATATTATTAGAGTCTGGGAGTTTCGAAGATTAAATCTGGCAAAAATCAGTTTAAGTCGATTAGCAAGGACTTTGGCAATAATCTTATAAATAACATTGCATAAAGAGATGGGGCACAAGTCAGACGTAGTCTCTGGATTAGTTTTCTTAGGAACGAGAACGATGTATGTATTATTTAGACCCGTCAGAAAGCAGCAGGAGTTTAGACATTCCATGCACATCTTAATTACGTCCAAGCCAACAATGTCCCAATATCTTTGAAATAAAGCTGGATTCATGCCATCCGATCCGAGTGATTTATCAGGATGCATGGAGAACACAGCTGCACGAATTCCCAGGGTGTATACGGTGCTAGCAGAGTTTCTTTGTGTGAAGTAGTTAAACGTGGTTCAATGGCAATAGCAATGGGTCCCATATTGTTCCCTGGAGCATTTAACTTGAACAGCTTCTCAAAGTATTGTATCATGACCCTTCGAAGAGCACCTTCATCTGTAACCTAGTGACCTGCCTCATTTTTCAGGCTCTTTATGGAATTTGATTTGCTGTGGTTGGAGGCTGTTAGAAAATTTTATTACAGATAATAATTTATCTATAATCTAAATAATCATCATGTTGGAATTATCAAGAATTAAATAACTGAAGCGGAAGCGTACCTTAATCAAACGTGATTCACGATAAACGATTCGGTTGGTTGGATCTTCTGAATCGATACGTAGTCCTTATTTTCTCTCTGATGATGGGATGTCAGAAAAGATGAACAGTACGTAGGATTCAGGGACCATAACCGACTTTATAAACTGAATTGCCAATTAACCTAATCCGGCCCATCATGAATTAGGTAATGGCCTGGTATCTACACATAAAAGCCCATACATTTAATTAGATGCATTAAAGCCCAATATACCAAATCCTTATTAGATCACTTTAAATGGGCTTAACCAAAATCGATAACCTTTTATTCAATACACAATAATTCACATATAAGCCCACACGATTGATTAAAATCCTTACAATCTCCCACTTGGGCTATATGTGTAACCTTACAATTGTGTATCAATCATAACCTTATGAGTACTCAGAATTTTACTATCATTACTGAATGCATCCCCAAACAATCCGGTCCATCAATTATATCAACATAGGATCAAAGCGGCTTTCGCTACATTAATCGTAACTAAACCTTCAATGGTCACGTATATCGACATAACTGAATGACATGGATCAAGTATGGATGTGTAGCATGGAAATTACATGTAATGTGATCTTCAACATGCCTATTTCCAACTGGTCCATCATTAGTGAGATCATCCTTAAACAAGTTCAGAGATAATAAACCTGAAACCTTACAACTGTAAATAACTTTAACTTTAAACTGTATCCAAAAGGACAGTAAATGTGTCTAATGCACCCAAAATACAAACTCCCACTGAAACCGAATATCCTTAAGAAATACAACACACATATGAGTAATGTACTCATGAAAGACCTTGGGTTGTAATACTTTAGTAAGCGGATCCGCAATTATGAAGTTTGTCCCAATGTGCTCTTATTGACACATGTCCACTCTGAACTGTATCCTTCACAACCAGGAACTTATGTCAACGTATTTTGACTTAGTTGAGCTCCTGTTGTTACTGGAATATAAATCTGCTGAGTTATTGTCACAATATAACTTTAGTGGTCTTTCTTTACCGTACAGAATACGCAGCCCAGTGACAAAATTTCGCAGTTATATTCCATAATTAGATGCCCCCAAAATTGCTACAAACTGTGCTGCCAAGTGAAAGAAGCTAAAGTGTCTGTTAAGCACTCCATCCGGAAATAGCTCCTCCAACCAGCAGATAAATGTAGCCTTATGTGGATCTTTTACTTTCTTGGCATCTAGAAAAAATCGGAATCATAATACCATATGATCTCCAACTGATCCGATTTTCTGTATGTGAGCATGTAATCTTTTGTTCTCTTTAAATACCTTATAACCCATGTTTGACTGCTTTCCAAATGATCCATCCCAGGGTTACTTAAATATCTCCTTAGTATCCCAATAACGTATGCAATATTCCAAACGCATACAAATTTGAGTATGTATCGGATTCCCTATAGCTTAACTATATGGGAGCCTCTGAATTTCTTTAACTTCAAGATAACTTTTCGGGCATTAGTCGAGACTAAATTTGTCTCCCTTAGCGATAGGGCTGTCTCCTGATTTACTGTCTTGCATGCCAAACCTCTTAAGTACTTTGTCGATATAGCCCTTTTGTGACAATTCAAGAATACCCCGAGAACAATCCCGGTGTATCTGAATTCCTAATACAAAAGAGACGTCACCAAGATTTTTAATCTCAAAATTTTATGTGACATGCCTATATCATTAGTGGCAAGCAATAATCAACACATAAAACCAGGACAATATACTTACTCCCACTGAACTTGTAATACATACAATCATCAACAACATCAATCTCAAGACCAAATGAGATAATTGCTTGATGAAATTTGTATTACCTTAACGGGAAGCTGGCTTGAGTACATAAATGGATTTCCTTAATTTGCAAACCATTTTCTTTGGGTCTACTAACACAAAGTTTACTGATTGCACCAAATAGATCGTCCCATCAATGTCGCCATTGAGAAACGCCACCTTAGTATTCATTTGATGTAACTCGAGGTCAAAATGTGCAACAACCTAACTTTTCTGAAAGAGTCTTTCATTGAAACCGAAGAGAAAGTCTCTTTATAATCAATGCCATCATTCTGTGTAAAGCCCTTAGATACAAGACGAACCTTATATCTTTCCACATTACCTATCGAATCCCTCTTGGTTTAAAATTCTGTTTAAGACCAATGGGCTTCGCACCTTCTGGTAATAGGGCAAGATCCAAACTTTATTGTCTTGCATATGCTTATACTCCTTTTTTTTATGGCATCAATCCACTTTTGAGAGTTAGAACCCTGCATGACCTGATGGAAATTGATTGAACAATCTTCCACCATTCCATTATTTCCTTATGTTCTTGGAAAAATACTATTTAATTACCGGAATAGCATTTTTCATTTCTCTCGTGGATCTCCTTAATGGCTTTAGTTATTGAGGTTGTTGAGTTTGTACTTCTGAAATTTACTTTATTTTGGATGAGAGGTTCTTCAACATTGTCTATTTGAGGTTCCGAATATGCTTCTTGATCAATGACATGCATAAAAAACTTACACGTTGTCAAAAGCAATAATAGGAATCGAAACCGATCCTTCCTCAACTTCTTCCTTAAAGACAATATCTCTAACCTTATTTCTCCCCCCAAACTCAACTTCCTCAAAAATGTTGCAGTTCTCGTTTCAAGAATTGACTTAAGTATGGGATTATAAAATTTAATAGCCCCTTAAACGCTCAGAATAACCAATAAAGTAGCTGCTGACTGTTTTGGAGTCCAATTTCTTTATGTGGCCTATAAGGCCTTGCCTTAGCTGGACATCCCCAAATGTAGAAATATTTTAGACTAGGTTTTTCTGCCTGTCAAAAGTTCTTAAGGTATTTTAGCAGCTGCTTTAGTTGGTATTATGTATGATCTTTCTTTAAATGTCCAGATTTCTAACAAAAGAAACAGCCTTAATGTGTTTATGTGGTTTCTTTTGTTCTGAACCCTTAACAACTTTATGTTCTTTATTTCTTTTATTGCCCTTATTTTTAGAGGTGTTTGCCAAGTGAACACTTTCAGTTATGTCCTACTTCAACGTTTCTTCCTCTTGCACACTAAATAGAATGAACTCATTTAGAGTTCATTTCTTCATTTTGATAGTTACAAACGACCTTAAATTGACTGAATTGTGCAAGAAACTTGCACACTATGAAATGGGCTCATTGAGAGTTCATTTCTATTTTGACAGTTATAACTAACCTTAAATTAACTGTATTGTGCAGGAAGCGATATCAATACCAAATGCACGAGCAAATCATTAGACAAGTCGAGTTTTAGTTCCTTAAGTTTTGAAGCAGTGTGAGACATCTATATGATGTACTCCCTTATTTTTCCATTGCCTTTATACTTTATTGAAATCAAGCTTTGCATAAGCGTGCTTGTTTCAGCCTTACCGTTTTTCACAAAACGTTTCTTAATTTTGGCAAGGAATTCATGGGCATCATTTACCTCCTCAGATACTATGCCACTAAAGGCTTCCGGAATGCCGCACTTAAATGATCATGAGACTCATGTAATTTAAGCAATCCCACTTCTCAAAGTTCCTCATTTGATTATATGAACTTTCATCCGTAAGAGGAGCGGGTTGCTCGATCCTTAGTACACGATCTAGATCCATGCAGCTAACGAAAAGTTAATGTTCTTGTTTTGATCCTTGAAGTTTATTCCATAAATACAGGGATTAAATTTGAGCTTGTAGATATACTACTAGCAGAATTTGAAACTGAATAGAGAACACTTAAATAAAATTGCTCACATAAATACCTTATTATGCAAATCATATTTTCAAATAATGGTAGGGCCCATCACAAGATACCTAGCACAACATCAATATTTAGTCTTTGGACAGAAATATTGACTTGTAAGTGGTACTCTTGGTGTAGTGATCAAACACTGACAGTAAGACATGTCAACCAACAAACCTTTCTTTGGACCGATTTATTGATTACACGTAAAACCAAATAACCGTCACGTATTTATCACCACAAGTTCATGTGAAATTCGGGCCAAATATTGACCTTCCTTTGGGCCGATCAATATCCGCATGAAATAACACACAAACACCTAATTTTCCCTTAGTGTAGTGATCAAACACTGGCAATAAGACATGTTAACCAATAAACCTTTCTTTGGACCGATTTATTGGTCACACGTTAAACCAAATAATTGCCACGTGTTTATTACCACAGGTGCATGTGAAATTCGAGCCAAATATTGACCTTCCTTTGGGCCGATCAATATCCGCAATGAATAACACACACAAATACCTTCTAATATTCAAAGTTAATTAATATCCACAAGAGAGGTTGCTTTGGCAACATGTTGCTTCAACTAACTTACTTTTGAATATTATATTTCTTAAAAGATTCCGATGTACCAAGATTTGAAACTGAAATTCATTGATTTGCATCTATATTTGACTTTAGGATTTGAATTATAGAATTCAAAACTTTAGAATAAAGCAATTCTTAAGTTGAAAGAGTCAATTGCAATATTCTTAAACTTTAGGTGGCCAATTCTGTAAAATTTTAAGCTTGAAGGGCTTAAATTACAATTTTCCCAAAACTTTATTGGCCAATTTAGATAAATTCCAAGCATTAGGTCCCAATTTGAAAGAAAATTAAACTTTAGAGGTCCAAAATGGGAAATTCCCAATCTTTAAAAGTTGATTTTGAAAATTTTCAAACTTTATGAGCCAATTTAGAAAATTCCCAAACTTTAGGGACTTAATTTAAAAAAAAATTAAACTTTAAGGACCAATTTTGAAAATTTCCAAACTTTAGTGACTGAATTAGAAAATTTTCAAACTTTAGGGACCAAATTAAAGAATTTCAGAACTTTAAGTGCTGTATTAGAAATTTTTCAAACTTTAGGGACTAAAATGAAAATTTTCAAACTTTAAGGGACCAAATTAGAGAATTTTCAAACTGTAGGGACCAATTTTGAAAATTCTCAAACATTAGGGGCTGGATTGAAAAATTTTCAAACTTCAGGGACTGAATCATAAAATTCCATAACTTGAAGGGTCCTGACTGAACTAAATTTATAACTTCAAGGGCTCAATTTATAAATCTCAAAACTTTAAGGGCCAACTTAAATGGTTTTAATAACTTCGGATTTAAACATTATTTAAAACAAATGGGGGGGACCTGATGTGCAATTTAACATAATTACCCAAAATTGCAAAATAGCCCCTTAAGATTTCAAATTTCCAGCACAAGTCCTTCACCCAAAAATCTGTTTCTTTCGCAACAGCTAGGGTTGAAAACCCTAGCCCGCCGCCTCCTCCAAATCCGGCAGAAGCGAAGCCATTATCGACGACCTCCCCCGGCTGCAGCGCCTTCTCCGGCGCTGCACACTTCAGCGCCGCGCAGTCAGTCTCCGCGCCGCGCAGCCAGCGCCATTCCCGGCGCTGCAATCCAGAAGCACAGCGTCGCTGTGTGCGACGCTGCAGCCCATCCCGGACGCTGCGACCTGCAGCGTCCACCGTGATGCAGCGCCGCTCGCTCGGACCGCCGCATGCAACCATTGAAATCCGACGCAGCAACGCGCGGCGTCCCCACCAATTGCAACCCGTTCTCCGACCTCCATTCTTAATCCATCATCAACAAATTTCAACCACCACAAACCACCGTACACAACAACACATAATCCAAACCAAAATGAAAAACCCAACACTCCAACAGCCATGTATATATACACGAAAATCCAATTTCAACTGATTCTATATAGGCCAAAGTTTCGCATATACATACAAATTGTTCATCTGAATTCATACCTTAATCTTCGAGATTCAACAAATTTTATATATATGATATACAGAAAACTGGTTTTGCACTTGTGTGTATATATCTCAATTTCACGAATTAGAAGCATTGGTTTTTACATATGCGTTCGAAATTGATCTGATAATTCAACACGATGTTGGCTCTGATACCACTTGTTAGAAAATTTTATTACAGATAATAATTTATCTATAATCTAAATAATCATCATGTTGGAATTATCAAGAATTAAATAACTGAAGCGGAAGCGTACCTTAATCAAACGTGATTCACGATAAACGATTCGGTTGGTTGGATCTTCTGAATCGATACGTAGTCCTTATTTTCTCTCTGATGATGGGATGTCAGAAAAGATGAACAGTACGTAGGATTCAGGGACCATAACCGACTTTATAAACTGAATTGCCAATTAACCTAATCCGGCCCATCATGAATTAGGTAATGGCCTGGTATCTACACATAAAAGCCCATACATTTAATTAGATGCATTAAAGCCCAATATACCAAATCCTTATTAGATCACTTTAAATGGGCTTAACCAAAATCGATAGCCTTTTATTCAATACACAATAATTCACATATAAGCCCACACGATTGATTAAAATCCTTACAGAGGCTGCTCTATGAAAATATTTAGTGTTTGCATCCCCGTCTTTAAGCCAGAATTTTTTAGCTCTTTGCTTCCAATAAATTTCTTGCTGATGGAGCTCTGCATAAAACTCAGAATTGACCTTATGGAACTTATTCAGCCTGTCTTTGTCAGTCCTCCCATGTAATCTGCTCATAGCTGCCTTAAACCGCCAAACTTTTTGGAGTATTTTGGATCGTCCGGTGCCTCCCCAGGAAAGAAGATCTGAGTACAAGAGAGGTTCCCCTTCATTTTGTTTCCAGCTTGATTGGGTGGTCTTTCTACAGTCAGCTTCATATAGCCATTGGTTCTCAAAGGCGGAATTTCCTTGTAGATGGCCTCGACTGGGGCAAAATCGGTTGTAGGAAAATTGATGAATGATCAGAGGAGAAAATGCCCAAATTTTTCAGCTTAGCATCTGGGAACGCAGAGGACTAGTTCTCATTAGCGAGTGCTCGATCGAGACGTTCTTCGATCCATCTTGACGTACCCCTACTTTTGAACAACACGTATTGGTACCCTTCCATTCCGATATCAAACAGGCCGCAATCTTCAACAACAGACTTAAAGCCATTCAACAACCATATAAAATTTCATTGAAATTACCTACACATATCAAAGGGAGAGGAGAAGCTGTTGATAACATTCTCAAGTGATTCCAACCTTCACTGCGTCTAATACGATCCGGAATCCCATAGTAGCCAGCAAGTCTTCATTTGGGTTGGTTTAAGATTGAAACTTCAACATCAATATGAAAGCGAGGAAAGCTAGCAACTGTATCCATATTCTGGTGGAGCCATAAGAGAGCTAGACCACCGCTATGACCAAAACAATCAACATTAAAAAGGCCTTCATAACCCAACGATTCTTTATTGATAATAATTTTTGCTTACAAGAGAGAGTTTCAATACGGAAAATAAAATCAGGCCTATACAATATGACAAGGTCCATGTTCACTGAGTTAACATCGTGTACGGATCGTGACAAGTAATAATTCTCACTTTATTTGAATGACAAATAATCGAAGTTATGATGATTCTAAAGATGAAACTAAAATCACTTAAATAAAGAATAAATGTGTGTTTTTAAATCAATTGATATAAAGTTGGGATTTCACGTAGTCAATACTTTTAATCACAGCACTCAAGTCTTAATCTACTAATATGATCAGTCGAGCTCACTTATGCATATGAAATTCCTCTCTCGGGTTTAAATCAATTCTATCTAATTAGTCAACCGTGTTAACCAACAGCTGGTTGTAATGATTAGGTGCACGGATTACAATAACTCAAATAAGACCGCAATAATAACGAAAGTATATTTCTATCGTTCATTCAATTACCGTGTTTTATTCCTAGGTCTAGATCATTTGCTCACCTCTCAAAACAAATTAATCAATGAATTAATGGTCAGTTAATTCACGCATTGAACACGAAATAAAACCATATACACGCAATCAAACCGTAAAACTTGAGTAATAAAATTAAAAGCGTAAAACTACGCTACATCGTTTGATCCCAATAAATAGCTTAGTAACTCATAATGAAAATAATTAGAACGCAGTAGTAAACTATACTAGACATCGAAGTAAATTCAAGATAAGTAAAAGAACTCTTGCACCAAGAAGTATCTTCCATTAATTTATCTTCCAATTTCCTTGCCTTCGCCTCCAATTGAGCCTCCAAAATCTCCAAACTTTTTATGCTGAATTGTGCCTCAAGAGTATGTGTGCAAAGGTCCTGAATTCGTGCATAAGAAGTCTCTTTTATAGATTTTCCAAGAAACTTAGTCCAAACCACGCTGAAATCCGCACATGGGACTGACTTCTCTGGGCCTCGGACAACTACGCGGCTGCGCAGGCTAACTTCTGGTGGCCGCGCAGTAGAACGAAAACAAATTTTGTTCATTTCAAGATTTTAGCGAGGCCACCACGTTGATAATCCGTGGCCGTGCAGTACATTTTTTCTTATGCAATTTCCATCTTTCCGGTACGTTTAAGTTGGCCTCTGAACTTTATTTGCACATAAGTCCTTCATCTTCTGATTGCGACAATTAAGTAACTGAACTTTCCAAACACTTCAATTCATCTTCCAAACTTCAATCCATCTTCAATTAAGCTCCCGAACCTTGATTTCTCCCATCTAACTCTTCTTGAAAATCCCGGGTGATGCTACCATCACTTATTTTGCTCATTTTTAGCTCCAATTAGCTTCAAAATGTACATTATTCCATTTTATTGCTTTATTTTTTCATGTTTGAGAAATTTTCTATAATGTAAACAAATATATGGTAATTATGTAATAATTATTCAAGAATAACAATAATTTATTATAATTTAGATATATATATATAAACTACTAACTAAACTAGAAGATAGAAAATATTTCTTTTTCAACATGTCCACCATAAACCTCAATAATACAAATCAAATCATATTTTGGCAAAGAGTTCTTGAACAACAAAGTAAAAATAGTTCTAGTCAAGTCATGCTCAATTTTCAAGTGTTTGTGTGAATAGCCAATGTCCAACGCCTACTTATGCAAATATACTTAACGCTGTGTAGTTTAATATGCAGAGTCAAGCCCAAATTCCATGTGGTCAACCTATGAAGTTCTAAACATTTCGCTTACATCGCTCATGAAAGATCACAACTTACTGCTTTTCTCTCAAATCCCATATTCCCTTTATTGTGGTTTCTAAACATTTGAACATTGCACTTTCCACACAAGATAGTCAAAATTACTAGTACAAATTGCACAACAAGTCAAAAGTAGGCAATTCTCAATTTCACAACCTCAATCTTCACAATTTTAGTCAACAAGCTTATACCAAGCATTATAATATTTTTTTATTTCTTTCAATCGACGACTTTTTCTTTTATATCCATGTCTTTTACCATCTTTGTGCAGAACTTTTCATACTTGCTTTCTATATAACCCATGTAGCGAGCTTTAGGTCGGTGACTCTCAAGCCACACGACTTTAGGGCACTAGGTTCAAAGAACCCCTCGGACTTAATTACCCGAGTCATAAAGGCTTAAACAGAAAAGATAAAGATATTTTAGCGTCTTATGTGTAAGTCCACCCTCCATACTTGCTTTTTAATTGACCCCAGTAGCGAGCGTTGAGCTGATAGCTTCCAACTCAGTTTAGTTTGGGGTACCAGTTTGAAAGACCCTTAAAAACTTACTTGCTCGAGTCAAAAAGGCTTTTGAATAAGACCTTCAACATTTTTCTATTTTTTATGTTGGTGTTGGTTTATACTTGTTGACCAAATTGCTTTAACTAAAATCGCAAAACCAAGAATCACATACTTCCAACCCATCAAACACGCACATTCTAACCATTCTACCCCCGAACTAGCTTCTTGAGCTGTTTGGTTCTAAATTTGGGTTGGGATGTCTAAAGATCTAAGTTTAGGGATTATACAAGCATTCATAAGTTCAAATTGCATAAATGTACCCCACATATATTAAACATATCCCTACACAAGTTGTAGCTTAGCAAAGACTATGTGCTCATAGAGATGAAATCAAGCAAGTCATGACTAGTAAATGAAACTCAAGTTTTGATGTTTCCAATTATTCAAGCCAAAGCACAATTCGATATATACTATTTCCTAGGCAATGAAAATGCTAACACAATTTTCAAATTTTTTTTTTTTTTGGAAATAAAATTTCCAATATAATAGAAAGTAGTGAAGCAGATGAACAAATGAAACACATAAAGCCTTTAGCATGAAATAGCATTTCGACCCCCAAACTAAAATTATACATTATCCTCAAAGAATGTCATGAAGATATGATATTGAAACAAAAGAAACATAACAATGAGGGGCTCAAGTACTTCCTTGCAGATGCAAAGTTTCCAATTTGGAGATTTTTCCTTGAAAGCGAGCTTGGTTGATTCCAATGTGATGAATGATGATGTTGATGTGTACCTCACACAATGAAACCAATAAATTAGTCACAACAAAAGTTATAAGCAAGTATAATATTTAAGTGATATGTTATGTTTGGGGTGATTTTTGGGAGAGTAAAAGCAGTTGAAAGTTTTGAATATAAATGATTTGCTAAAGAGTATAAAAATATGCCGAATTTGTCCTACAGGTAATTATACGGCCGCGCAATAGGAAGTGTGGTGGCTGCACATGCAAACGTTGTAAGGTTCTGCTATTTTGAAGGATAACTCGCGGCCACCAAAGTGCAATGACATGGCCACGTGGCTCTTCGGCTGAAAATTTTTTTTATGCCAATTTTGAATTTCAACTCCAATTTTTCACCCAAAAAACCTTGTTCTCAATAAGCTCACTCACCTAACCTTGCTTCCTACTTTTAACTAAGGTTTCATGCATTCATAATTTAAACACAAAATTCAAGCATGCCATGTAAACCAACTAATACTATGGAATGGACAAGTTTTTATGCAACAAATTATGCTTTCACTTCTAAGGCTGAGTGATGTGATCCGTTATGGGGATCACGAAGAGCACGCGAAAATTAGACTCGAAACGTCGGAAAGCTCCAAATCCAAATTGGTAGAGGATAACAATGCAACCCCGGCCTCACGACACAAGAACCCAAGTTATATTAAACCAAAGACCCGTTACATGTGGAGATAAGAATCACAAAGGGGTGAACGCCACAAAGGTTGTCTAATCATTTGATAAGTTCAATTTGTTCAATAAGAACGAAGAAGAACAAGGGAATAACTCACCTTTAATTATCAATAATCTCAAATTTATGTTTTACAATGGAAAAGAAACATAATATAGAAAAAAAGGCCAAAAAAATTAACCTAGCCGCAAAACAACAATTAAATATGCGGCGCTAGTTACGACCGTAACCTTTGGCTTTACAGCCGTAACGACCTCTCGGGTGTAAAAGTTGTTTTATTTCTTACGGCCGTGACATATGCTCTCACGACCGTAAGTTTCAGATAATCGATGAGACCAGCTCCTATGCTTGTGCGACGGCTCAATTGTTGTCATAGTACTCATTACCGGAATTGATGACCCTCAACATTAATCTCGTGGAATCCTGTTAGATTCAAAGTGGGCTAGGATCCCTTTTGCTCTATTAGAACATTGGGTGACTCAATAAGCCCTAATAAAACATTCGGTAGATACTCCTATCAATCACTTCTCTATGTGACTCCTAGATCATCAAGTTAACAACTCTTCATCACATACATCTTATGTATTTACTTAACTGTGCCTCCAAAATCTCATCTCCGCGAGTGACTCAACAAAAGATAGATTTCGGTTAAATTCTACCCATGGTTCAGAAACATCTTATGTTTCATAGTGATAAACACACATTCCCACTCGCAGTCTTGAGTGACTCAACAAGCAGACATTGACGGCGGATTCTGGTTTATTCACTATAACAATGGAAGACACTTTGTATTAACCAATTAATATGAATTTAATAAATTGCTTCCAAAATTATATCCCTTTTGATTGACTCAGTAAAGGATATGGTTTTGGTTAAGTCCGACCCATTATTCAGAAGTATCTAATACTTCATAATGAGAAACATATCTACCAGCAAGTAGCCTTGAGTGACTCAACAAGCTGACATTGATACCAAACTCTGATTCTTCATTATAACAATGGAAAGCATATGACTTAATATATATTTTAAGTGAGGGATTTTGTCTCATCATTTCTATGTATATTAACTAACATCAACCATGCAAATAATCATACACATAATAATATGGATGATTATGAACGGTATCTATCTAGTCTTCTCGAGCCTTGAAGAAGACTAGTCGTACAATTCCTAGGGGATATTGCATTTGATCATCGAATGCTAAATGCAATAATCTCCATCTACTGCTGCAACCTATATCCTATACTAGTAGGAATGATGGCCTATATCGAATGGACGCGCAGGCCCACATCTACAAACTAGAGCTTGCAGGCTCATATAAATTAAATAACAGCCACGCAGTGATGAGAATTATAGCGGGCTTGGCGAGACAAATTAATTATCCAAGCCAAGAAAATTTTGAAGTGCATGTTCGAAGAGCTTCGGGTGAATTATGGGCTAATTGGGAAGAAGATTCAAGGCCAAACAAGTGATTAAGCCAAAAGATGAGCCAAGAATTAAGTTTTGGATTCAATTAAAGTTTTGACAAAGATAAAGTCCAAATTTGAGGTTCTCTATTTATTGAATAAATGTAGCCCTTTTTGTCTAGTTTCCAAATAATTTTGAATCACCTCAATCGGACATCGGGATCAAAAGTTATGATCAAAATATTAAAATAACAAGATCAGTCATTTTCGGTCAACCGAAAGTCCGAGAGAAATTTTTTTGAGGAAGCCTTAGTCACTTTCGGTCGACCATTTTGATCAACTGAAAGTTGTTTCGGTCGACCAACTGGTCGACAGAAAGTCATGTGCTGGATTTTAAGTGTAATTTTCTAATTTTCTTTATTTTCCATTTTTTGAACTATAAATACCTATTTCTCTCAAGCCCTAAAATAAGCTTAGAATGTATGAACATTGAAGCCTCTTTGGAGAGTATTTGTGAGGTAAAAATCCTCATCTTAATCTTATTTATCTTTTGAGAAATTTTGCTCAATTTTATGTAGATTTTATGAATCTTGTGTTATTGAAAGAAATCTATGAACTTGTTTATTTCTCTTTATTGGGTTAAATTTTATTCCTTAGAATTTTGGTTAGATTAAACTTGAGTTTAGGTTTATTTTACCATTTTAACTTTCTTGAGTTGATTCTAAATTATTGTGAGAATTTTTTGTTCAAATACCAAAAGAGTTTGCATCACGCAGACCCAATTATATAATAAAAGGCTCGCAGGTCCAACCAACAAAGTAGAATAAATTAACCATACAATCAACCAATCACACGGGTCAAGTCCATAACCATCCACTAAATACATATTCACCATATAAATGTATGATAATAATATAATATATAATATTATATAAATAAGATTTAAGTTTCTAGCAATTTAGGTCGTCTAAACTAATTTACATAATACGGATCGAAACAATAATTAATTAATCAAATTAATTAACCAACTTTAATTAGCGGGTCTTATTTAATTAAAATCATATTTTAATCAAATACCAAATTAAAGTCCAACTCTAATTTCAAAAGAGGCAAATTGAATTAACATCTTATTTAGGATAAAACTCCTAAAATAAAATAAAATTTAATTTAGTAATTAATTAATCAAATTACATTAATTAACTAGTTTATTTAATTAAAATCAAATTTTAATTAAATACTAAAGTATAGTCCAACTCCAATTTCAAGATTTTATGGCTAATCGAATTTAGAATCAAATCCTAAATAAGATTTAATTAACAATCAATTAATCGAATTAACTAATTATTAAATTTAATTTAATTAAAATCAAATTTTGATTAAACACCAAATTAGAATCCAAACTTTAATCCTAAAATTAGAGCAAATTAAATTAACATTTTAATCTAGGATAATACTCCTAAATAAAATAAAATTCAATTTAGTGTCAAAGTTATATTTATTTTTAAAATCCAATTTTAACAATAATTTCAATTTTTTTTTGAATTTTAAAATAAGTTTTTGAATTGAGTCAAAATTAAAATTCTGGTCAAAGTTTTAAATTGGGTCAAACTTATTCAAAATTAAATTTAAAGTACCATTTTGAAATTGGGTGAAAAGTACAAATGGTCCCCAACCTTTGAGTTTCTTACGAAATTGGTCCTCAATATTTAGATTTTGACATTTATACCCTCAGAATCATCAAACGTTGCGAAAATGGTCCCTACCATTAGATTTCGTTAGTTTCCACTGTTAAAAACTTGTAAATAGCACAAATGGTTCATAACCTTTGACTTTCTTGGGATAATAGTCCCTAACATATTAAGGTTATTGACATATTTAGTTTGTAACCTCCAAACGTCGGGCGTATTCAATCCCTAACATATTAAGTCCCTATACGTTTAGCGTATTTAATCCCTAACATATTAAGCCCATATTTGAGATCAATTATTTCAAATAATGTGCTTTGTAATAGTAATTTTTTGAAGAATTTGTGGTTAAACAGTAAAAAAAATTGAATTTATTTGTAAATTATTTTATTGATAGAATGTGTTGTTGAAAACGAGTTTTAAAAAAATAAAACTTATTCTAAATTTTAAAGTGCAAAATAAAATATTTAACAAAAATTCACTGCATTAACATTTCACCTATTGGTAAAAAAAATAATAAATTCGTGGAACATAAACAAACAAATACACATTTAAAAAAAAAAACAAATACATTGGAAATCATTTTTGGAATTGAATAACAAATATGTTTTTATCAGTTCTACTTTCGATTTTGAGAATCGATCGATTTGAAAAGTAAGTTTGGAGAATTTTGGTTAAAAAGTAATTTTTTTTTAATTTATGCATAGTTAAAAAAAATTAATAATAGAATGTGTGGGAGAAAACGAGTTTTGAAAAAAAATGAAATTTTTAAAATAGATATTGATCGGTTCTCAAAATCTAAAATCGAAAATAGAACCGATAAAAACATATTTGTTATTCAATTCCTAAAGTGATGTACGATGTACTTGTTTGTTTATGTTCCTTGAATTTATAACTTTTTTACCAATATGTTGAACTGTTAATGCAGTGAATTTTTGTCAAATATTTTATTGTGCACTTTAGAAATTTAGAATAAACTTTTTTTTTAAATTCGTTTTCAACCATACATTCCATCAATAAAATAATCTACAAATAATTTTTTTTTTATTATTATTATTATTATTATTTTTTTATATACTTTTTAATCACAAATTCTTCAAAAAACTACAATTACAAACCATATTATTTGAAATAATTGATCTCAAATAGGGGTTTAATATGTTAGCAACTAATTAGCCAAACATATAGGGACTTCATAAGTTAGGGACTAAATACGTCAAACGTTTGGAGGTTACAAACTAAATATGTTAAACATGAACTTAATATGTTAGGGACTATTATTGCAATAAACTCAAAGATTAGGGACCATCTGTGCTATTTACACATTTTTAACGGTGAAAACTAACGGAATCTAACGATAGGGACCATTTTCACAACGTTTGGTGATTTTAAGTGTATAAATGCCAAAGTCTAAACGTTGGGGACCATTTTCGCAAGAAACCCAAAGGTTGTGGACCATTTGTGCGGTTTACCCTTTTGAAATTAGTAATCTTACCATATTCAAAATTACAAACAGACTCCTCTAATTTCAAAAATCACAAAATGATCCATAATTAAAATTGTACCTTCCCCATTTTTATAATTGCAGGAAAAGGGCTCCCAATTTCAAAAATTGTGTAGAAGACCCACCCTAAACCCTAATTCAAAAATTGTAAAGGGCATTTGCAATTTCCTAAATTGCGTAAGAGGCCCTCGCCCCCAATCTCTCCAAACCCCTAAGCTTCACCTACGGCGTCAGTGTCATCCCCGCCCTTCTCTTTGGCTACCGGTGTTGGGTCACTACCTTCGACAGGAACCATCGCTTTGCAGCAACAGTATCCTACCGCCTAAGGCAGTATGAAAGCGCTGCGATGTAGCAACGAATTGTAGTGGCAGCGTATTCCCTTGCAGCAGCGGCAACAGTTGCCGCTACCGCCCTCAGCGGCACTTGTTGCAGGTGCAGAATGCGCAGTAGCGTCTGTTGCTGCTGGTTGCCCGTGCGGCTGCGAATCTATTGCCCCAATCCGTTTTTCGATCCAATTTTTTGACCAAAAATTAATTTTCTTCTCCAAATCGGATTTAGAGTAAGAAAATCAATTTTCTCCAAAGCTAGATAACAAGAAAAATTAATTCAATCATATTGAATTCATCAAAGAATTAAACAAATTCTAACAAGTAACAAAGTAAGCTTTGATACCATTGTAAGGTTTCGGGTCATACATGCGTAGTAGAAATTAAACAACCTCGAAACCATAACTCGGATCAACCTTGCACTTAAGATAGAAGAATATGTGATTATAATTGTACCTTTGATGACATTTGTAGATCTGAAATTTGGTACATTATGTAGAAATCTTGTCACTACAGCCGTCCAATTGTCCAGCCTTTGATAATAATCCACACAGTAAGCTAGGATTTAGAAGAGGTTGTGCTAGCAACCAAAAGAGATGACTCAAAAGTCCTCGTTGTCTTGTGACTAATCCAATACTTATAGGTTTACGCTAAACCTAATTAGGGTAGAGATAATGAACTTGGGCCAAAACAAGTCCGCCCCAAATAATTGGACTTGGACATTATTCCAACAAATACTACTTTGCTTTATATTTGGCGAATAGTTATCAATGTTAAAAATTAAGCTCCTGTTTAATTTAGTATTTTTTAATAGATTTTGATATAAGTTTATGAAAAAATAGAACAAGTTTTAAAAAAATTAGGCTTTGAATTGAGTTTCTTTGTAATTTCGCTAACGGCTAAATTAGGTTTTGAAGTTAGAAAATGTAGATTTACATGAGCTTTATGTTAGAGTAGACATTGTAAGTGGGCCCAGTGTTCAGCTATCACTCATTTGGGTTAAACCCCACCAAGTTAACCTCACTAATCACCGTAATAAAGTTTATGTCAAACATGTCATTTGAGAGACGATCTCTCTCATTTCCAACCATATAAGCCTAAGGGCGTTGCTTGTTATCCCTCCTCGACTGACATTTATTTGTTGATCGACGCCCAACTTTGTCATGATTGTAGCACTTTCATTGAACTCAAACGTGAGTAATATGTATTTTCCCTATATAAGGACTCGTTCGGCATAGCTTTGACTTTTGCTTTTGCTTTTGTAGAATAACTTTTAGACAAAACTATTTTAATTTTTCAGTAACTAAAAGAAATCCTTCATAAAATTAATAAAATGATTCCATAAACATCTTTTGGAGCTTTAAAGCTCATTTGAACTTCTCAAATAGGCACTAAACGTAGTAAAAAAAAATCAAGAAAGAGGGTTTATGATTACAAATATGAAGGAGTACTAAACTTAATTTCTATTTATTGGAGATTAAAATTAGATTTTTATCAGATTATGATTAAAGTTGATTAGATATGTGATCGAAAAGTTGTGGATTCCATGAAATATGTAGTTGTAATTGATTGATAACTTTGACTTAAATTAAAATCTATATGTTAATCTATACAAAATAGGAACTTAATTTAGTGCCATTGTATCAAATTTTGGTCAGACCGTGTCACTTTCCTACTAAAATTTTTAATTTTTTTTTCTTAAACTCATTGTCGGCCATTCATTTTAATGATATCAACAATTTTAATTCAATCATAAATTTTATCAACTTTTATCAAAATTTTAAAATTTTAATTCTTAACAAAATCAAATTGTGACTATATAGTTCAGGTTGCTAGTCGAATTGACCGAAATTAAGCCATTTGGTAATGTGATTTTTAAATTTTTTTTATATGAATGTGTGGTTTAAAAATGTTTGAAAAGTAAAAAAACTGTGGGTTTGACTACGAGTGGATGGTTGAAATTGAGCTTGAAAATTTAAGGTGAAAAAAATCATTTTATCAAACAGTCTCCTAGTTGCTTACATTTGAGGGATAGTTAGGTGAGATCATACCATTATATTTTAAATCATTAAAATCAGGTAAATAAAAACTATTATATCATATCAAGTACTTAATTTACTCTTCATCTCTTTCGTCTCACTCTTTCTTCTCTTCTCTTCACACAAGCGACACCACTTCTCCAGTGATCGGCGACTGCGAGTAGATTGATTGCACGAGCCCTTGTGCTTAGGTCGTCGTCGTGTAAAGGCGATGAGAGACTGCGTTCAGATCATCGCCGTTGCTTAGATCGTCGTTGTCCTTCTTCAATGAAGGAAGCATCACGTTCATGAGTTAAAACTTTCATTTTGCTCCTTACAATTCTGCAAGGAATGCGTTGAGTCGGTGGAGAAAAATATTTCAACTGTGATTATGCGATTTCCGATATAGCTTTTGCAATAGACGTTTGATTTCATCTTGTCTTGTGGACTGGAAATTATTGAGGCGACTTGAAGAAAATATTTCAATTGCACTGAAGCGTCTAAGGTTTCTCCAGTGCTCACCATATGAGGAATCGACAAGGGTTGTGTAGTTAGAGCCAACGTATTTGCCTATGAGAAAACGAGGGCGATTGACCAACACAATATCATTCTTGGTGAAGCATTCTTCAGTCGCCATTGAAGATGATACCACCACCACCAGCCGGTTGCCAAAGTGGAGGGAAAATATTGGACCTAATTTTTTCAGAGAGATGGTGGAAGGTTCGGTGCAAAGTCTATTTTAGGAGGTGCAAATGACCTATGAAAGGAAGGGCCGGTCCCCGACTTGTCGGAAGCTTGATTTTTTTTTTTTGGTTGACAAAAACCTGAAGGCCAAAGTTAAAATTGTAATTAATTACAAATTGAAATAAAGTTACAATTGTATTTTCGATGGTGGTTCGACGATTATAGTTGTGGCTGATTACAAATTATACTAATGTAATTAATTACAAATTACACTAATGTTTTATTAGTTCATAAGTTACAATTGTAATTAATTACAAAATCTGATTATGATTTTTTTTTTTAAAAACTTGATTTTGAAAATTATTTTGATACCCATGTAATTAGTTTACCTGGTTACAAAATTTTTTATACCTAAATGTGTGTAATTGTGTACTTAATAACCCTACATTTGAGCATCAATCAAGAGCCTAGTGAAGTTTGGGCTATTCTTTTTTGACTGCGTATAAAGATGGCAACGGGGCAGTGCGGGGGTCGGGTTGGCGTGACCCATGCCCTGCTCCGACTCGAATTCCGGATCCCCCCGCTTCGCTTAAACACGCGTTGGGGCATTACGGGACGACAAATTGCCCCATTTAGTGAACCATTCATATAAGCGGAGCGGAGTGAGATGGGCTGTGTTTCCTAAACTATTTCTCACTGTATCAAAACAAAATCACGAGCTTTGTGCGCGTGCACAAAAACTTTCCTCATTTTGATATGCAACTGGACAAATTGAAAAGAGTAATTCTAGAGAGACCTTTTAAATTGACATTTTTAAGTGACATTCTGATATGACACACATACATTGGAGGATGAAAAGGAAAGTGGTGGGGTAGTTATTTACACCACCCAATGTATGTAACCCATGTTACAATTTCACTTAAAAATGTCAATTTAAAATGTCTCCCTATAATTACTCAATTGAAAATGCTCACTCTTAACAAAGTGGCTTCGTGCATACACACACATAAATTGTCCCTATTTTGGTATGAATCTGGACAAATTGAAATGACTCACTCTCAATAAAGTGACATCCAAATTTTAGAACATATGAACAAGCATGAAGATGAAAGAAGAATTACCCAATTAAGATTTTAAAGTTCTATCCCAATAAAACACATAAGACATAAAATGGATTGAGTCACCTTTACATCACCTGCTCAATGAAAAATTTCAGAGACATCAATTTTACCTCAAATCCTATCTCATTTTTGACAAAAAAAAATAATTAAATGGAGAACGGGGCGGGGCGGGGCAGGGAAAAACCATCCCCGCCTAGATTGGGTCAAAGTTTTCTTGTCCCGAATCCGTTCCCAATCTCATTTATTAGGGGCAGTTCTGCCCCTAATGGGACGGGGCTCAGTGAACTTCGATTTTTGCAGTTCGTTTTGACATTCCTTGATACGTGTAGTAAATAAGTAAAATATAAATAATAAAAAATTATTAAAATACAGATTGTGTTATGAAACTACCTAAATTTAAGAACAAGAGAATATATAGAGAGATGGAGAGAATGAGAGAAGAATTCTCATTAAGAGTGTTGTAATCAATGTTACAAACAAAAGCCCTATTTATAGGAATTGATAGGGGCAAAGATAGTCATTCATACCTATTAAATTATTATTATAAATTAGGTAAGGTTAGGTAATGAATTTTCTTAATAATTTACAACACTCCTACTTGAATGACTTATTTCTCAATTGCTGCCTCGTTAAAACCTTGCTAAGAAAACTCGATGGGATAAAACTCGAGCGAAGGAAAAAGAGTACAGCTGCTCCCCTGGTGTAGTCCATCATGAATCATTGAGTCTAATGTTCAAAATGACATCAATGATAAGTAGTACAAATCATGTACTGGAACTTGAAGTTATGAAGTGTTGCCTTCGAATTATGAAGTGCTAAAGTGTTACAGTGCTGCCTCATTAAAACCTTGTCAGTAAAATCCAGTGGGACAAAACATGAATGAAGGAAAAAGAGTACAACCGCTCCTCCTTGATGTTGGTCACGTGAATCAAGATACTTCATAGTATAAATATCCTGCCTCGTTAAAACCTTGCCAGGAAAACTCAGTGGGACAAAACCCAGGCGAAAGAAAAAGAGTACAGCTGCTTCCTCTGATATTGATCCCTGAAGATATTTGAGCTGACGCATTCCAATATTATATACCAATTTCTTGAATATTGATGTCAGTGATGCTTTTGTAAATAAGTCCGCTACATTATTACTTGAGCGAATTTGTTGAACATCGATGTCACCACTTTTCTGAAGATCGTGTGTGTAGAAGAATTTTGGAGAAATATGTTTTGTTCGGTCTCCTTTTATGTAGCCTCCTTTAAGTTGCACAATACAGGCTGCATTATCTTCATACAATATTGTTGGACTTTCTTTTGTTGAAGTTAATCCGCATGATGATTGGATATGATGTGTCATATTTCTCAGCCATACACATTCTCGACTTGCTTCGTGAATTGCAATTATTTCAGAATGATTTGAAGATGTTGCTGTCAAAGTTTGCTTTACAGATCTCCAAGATATAGCTGTTCCCCCTCGTGTAAACACATAACCTGTTTGTGATCTAGCTTTATGTGGATCAGAGAGGTAACCTGCATCGGCATATCCCACTAAAGACAATCCGGATTTTTGTGAATAAAATAATCCCATGTCAACAGTACCTTTTAGGTATCTAAAAATGTGTTTAACACCATTCCAATGTCTTTGAGTTGGTGCAGAACTATATCTTGCAAGAAGATTTACAGAAAAATCTATATCTGGTCGAGTGCAATTTGCAAGATACGATAATGCTCCTATTGCACTAAGGTATGGTACTTCAGGACCAAGAATTTTCTCTCCATTTTCAAGTGGACGAAATAGATCTTTGTTTACATCAAGTGATCGAACGACCATAGGAGATGTTAGTGGATAGGCTTTACCCATAGAAAATCATTCCAATACTTTTTCTGTATAAGAAGATTGATGAACAAATAATCCTTCTGGAAAATATTCAATTTGCAAACCAAGACAAAATTTAGTTTTTCCCAAGTCTTTCATTTCAAATTCCTTTTGTAAATATTCAGCAGTTTTATGAAGCTCTTTTGGAGTTCCTATAAGATTTAAATCATCAACTGCTATAATTGCAAATTCAATATTTGTTTTCTTTATGAAAACACATGGGCAGACATCGTCATTTTTGTATCCCTCTTTCAACAAATATACGCTAAGACGATTATACCACATTCTTCCGAATTGCTTTAATCCGTACAATGATCTTTGTAATTTGATTGAAAACATGGTTTTGGATGATGAATCATTTGCTTCGGCACTTTAAATCCTTCAGGGATTTTCATATATATATCGCTATCAAGCGAACCATATAGATAAGCAGTTACTACATCCATAAGTCGCATATCTAGCTGTTGTGACACAGCCAAACTGATTAAAAATTTAAATGTTATGGTGTCCATTACGGGAGAATATGTTTCTTCATAATCTATTCCAGGTCTTTGGGAGAAACATTGGGCTACGAGTCGGGCTTTATATCTAGTAACTTCGTTATTTTCATTTCTCTTCCTTATAAAGACCCACTTTATCCTATAGGGATTATATTTTCAGGTGTTCGAACTATAGGTCCAAACACTTTGCGTTTCTCCAAAGAATCCAATTCCGCCTACATGGCATCTTTCCATTTTGGCCAATCATTTCTATTTTGACAATCTTTTATAGACTGTGGTTCTGGATCCTCATTTTTCATAATTTCAAGTGCCACATTATAGGCGAAAATATCATCTACGATAATATCATCTCGTTCCCATAATTTACGAGATAACAAATAGTTTATTGAAATTTCATTATTTTCGGACACTTGTAATTCTTCAGGAATTTCATTATTAACATTTGATTGATGAATCTCTTTCAGTTGGTTTTTATCTTGTACCTTTCTCTTTCTAGGTACCAAATCTTTTGCACCAACTGGCCGACCATGCTTCTGGCGTTTTTGAGATTCATTTGCTATAACAGGTTGTCCTACAGGGACATCAATTTTTGCTGGAGTATTCCCTGCTGGAATGTATGACTTTGTCACTTTTCTTGTATCAACAAATGCATCAGGTAATTGATTTGCAACCTTTTGTAGGTGAATTATCTTTTCAACTTCTTGTTTACATTGATTATTACGGGGATCAAAATGAGACAATGTTTTTTCATTCCACGAAATTTTACGTTGTTCATCAGGAGGTAGCTTTGCTGCTCCCAAAGTTGGGAAAGTCATTTCATCAAAATGACATTCTGCAAAGCGTGTAGTAAATAAATCATCTGTTAGGGGTTCAAGATACCTGATAATGGAAAGTGAATCAAAACCCACATAAATCCCAAGTCTTCATTGGGAACCCATTTTAGTACGTTGTGGTGGTGAGATTGGTACTTGGATAGAACATCCAAATACTTGCAGAAGAGAAATATTAGGTTCTTGGCCAAATGCAAGTTGTAAAGGTGAATATTGATGATAAGAAGTTGGCCTTATTCGAACCAATGATGCAACATGTAATATAGCATAAAGCAGAAGTGGGAAGTTTTGTTTTCATTAATAACGACCTTGCAATGAGTTTCAGTCGTTTGATAAATGATTCTGCTAATCTATTTTGTGTATGGACATGAGAAACTGAATATTCAATATCAATTCCAATTGACATACAATAATCATCAAATGCTTGAGATCTGAATTTACCAGCATTGTCAAGGCGAATCGTCTTAATTGAGTATTCTGAGAATTGAGCTCATAATTTTATTATTTGAGCAAGCAGTCTAGCAAAAGCTGCATTCCTTGTTGAAAGCAAGCATACATGGGACCATCGAGTTGATGCATCAATCAAAACCATGAAATAACGAAATGGTCCACGTGGTGGGTGAATCGGCCCACATATATCTCCATAAATTCTTTCCAATAAAATAGGAGATTCAATATTAAGCTTAATAGATGAAGGTCTGATGACTAACTTGCCTTGTGAAGAAGCAACACATGGATATTTATCATGCAAAAGAATCTTCTAATTCTTTAAAGGATGTCCATGTGAGTTAGTAATAATTTGCCGCATCATTATAGTTCCAGGATGTCCAAGTCTATCATGCCAAAGCATAAAACTTTTTGGGTCAATGAACTTCTGGTTCATAATAGCGTTTGATTCAATTGTTTTCATAACTGCATAATATATCCCAGATGGGAGTGATGGAAGTTTTTCTTTTATCTGTCTTTTGCCAGATATAAAAAAAATAATACAAAGATATTCGGTATTAATTTCTTCCATGGTTTCAATATGGTATCCATTTCTGCGGATATCTCTAAAACTAAGCAAATTTCTTCGAGATTTGCTAGAATAGAGTGCTTCATCAATATAAAATCTTGTATTATTTGATAAAATAATACTAGTTCTTCCGGAGCCTTCAATGATATATGATTCACCGGATATCGTGTGAATATGATTATTTGCTAGTGTTAAGTCCAAAAAGTGCTTTTTGTCTTGAAGAATGGTATGCGAACTTGCACTATCTGGTAAACAAATATCTTGATGATTCACCCTGTATCTCAAACATAATCAAATAGATGTTTTAAGAGTGAAGAAAAATAAACTGAAATAACACAAATGTTATATCTTCCCAGTAAACAAACTTATTACAGACCAAACTTTTGATCAACTTATTTTAAAAACAACATCATTCAAACTTCCAAATTCAAACCAAACTTTCTTTTATTTTAAAACACACACAAAACATGCAATCTTAAAGTAGATCAAACTTAATCTATGTCTTCCATTATATCGCCACCGATTAAGTGATCAGTATTGCCACTTTGATCACCAAAAAAAAATCTGAGACGTCTAAATGAGTCATATTAACTGGATCATCAAAATCAGCAAAATTTGTTTCCACCTTTTCTTTTCCTTTGATTGATTTTTGGTACAGTTCTACAAGGTGCTTTGCTGTACGACAAGTACAGGACCAATGTCCTTTCATTTCACACCTATAACAACTGTCTTCATTTTCCTTTTTGGATATATTATTTTTTGCTTTGTACTTTCTAGAGTTGTTGTTCTGTTGCTGATAATGTGGTTTATTATTATATCTACGTCCACGTCCACGCCCACGCCCACGCCCACGCCCACGTCCACGTTCGCGTCCGCGTCCATGGTTTAATGTTACATTTGCTTTAGGCAATACAATAACATTTGCTTCAGGCAATGCTGTAGAACCAGTTGAGCGTAATTCATGATTTTTCATTGGCAACTCATTAATTTGTTCAGCAACTAGCAAGTAAGATATGAGTTCAGAATATTTTTTAAATCCAAGCTCTCGATATTGCTGCTGCAGGAGCACATTTGATGCATGGAAAGTGGAGAAAGTTTTTTCCAACATATCATTATCAGTTATTTTTTCTCCACAAAGAGTTAATTTTGAGCATATTCTGAATAACTCAGAGTTGTATTCACTCACTGTTTTGAAATCCTGTAGGTGGAGGTGTATCCACTCATAACGGGCTTTGGGGAGGACTATAGTCCTCTGGTGATCAAATCTTTCATTCAAATCTTCCCAAAGAACATATGGATATTTTATTGTGAGATACTCAACTTTTAATCAATCGTGGAGGTGGTGGCGAAGGAAGATGAGTGCTTTTGCACGATCTTGTTGGGATGTTTCATTTTCTTCTTTTAACGTGTCTCCCAATCCCTTTGAGATCATGTGAATTTCTACATCAAGTGTCCAAGACAGGTAATTCTTGCCTGATATGTCTAGTGCAACGAACTCAAACTTTGTGATATTAGACATAACTATATGATAAAAGAAAAATGCAGTTATTAAATCATATAGAAATCAATCAAAGATTTTCAGTTATTAATATTCATGTCAACAGGACATTAATTTTATACTTACCTTCAGGGTTAATTTGTGTATACAAGTTTGATATTTCTTCAAAACATGTGCTGTTTCGAGAGCACAATATTCTTGAAAATATTGATGAAATTTATTATTATATCTTCAGGATCAATAAATATCCTTCTAGAATAGTTGTCATTATTCAATAATAACAATTTATTGAATCTGCTCTTCGGGAGAACTACAACGTATTTAATATTATAAATTTGTATTCTTCGAAATCAAGTAATATTCTTCAAGAATATTAACTTAATGTATCATTGTACTTCTTCAGGAGTAATGATAAATTATTCTTCTTGAATAATTCTATATTTATAAAATTGTAGTTTTTCAAGAAATAAATCTCATTTAAACATTAGCAATTTTCTACTGAATAGATCAAACAAAATATTGAATAATTAAATTAAACACGGATAATAATATTATTAGAATATTATCAAATGACCAAACAACATACCTTATTCTCTTATAAAACGGATGATAGATTTAAAATGATTAGTTTTAGAACGTGAACTCCAGTAAACGATTCGTATTTATAGAATTAAATTTTATTGGTAATAGCAAAGTTTCTGATACAGATGATCATTCGTAGATGCAACTGTAGAGTATAATCTTTTTTTATTACTAGAGACTCGTGTTGATAACGTGTTGTAAAACTACCTAAATTTAAGAACGAGAGAATATATAGAGAGATGGAGAGAATGAGAGAAGAATTCTCATTAAGAGTGTTGTAATCAATATTACAAACAAAAGCCCTATTTATAAGAATTGATAGGGGCAAAGATAGTTATTCATACCTATTAAATTATTATTATAAATAAATTAGGTAAGAATAGGTATTGGATTTTTCTTAGTAATTTATTATTTACAAGAGATTGTGCTTTGAAGTAATTATTTTTAACACTTGAATGGCAATTGATACGCAATTAACCTTATCCAATTCAAAGTATTTGAGATGATTCCAGAGAACATTTTATAAACCGTCTTCAGGCCTCAATTAGACTTTACGTGTCTTATAGGAATTGAAAATCCATACAGGTAGCCTCATTCTATATCGAAGGTATCATCAAATGTTCTAGGGTTTCAATTCTTCTTAAATTTCCTATTTATATATCAATATATATAATAATTCACATATATTTTGTGTATATATAGAGCGAAAGTTAGGTTCAGCCCTGGGGACTGAAAGCTGTCGAGTTAGTAAGTGTAGTTGCGCCGATTGGATTCGGATGATGTTCCGGATGAAGATCGACTCGTCGCCGGAGTCTAAAACTCCGTCTCACCACGAGCTTATTCTTCAGGTTCAATTTTTTTGTTGTTGAAGAAAAAGTGCAATAGATCTTTTTTCTCTCCATATAATTATGCTATTGACAGTGCCGTGAACTTGATTTATTTAATTTTCGAGTTTAAGAAAAAATGATCTGTGACCTTTCTCTAAATTTCTTGGGTTTTGTTTTGAATATGAAACAATTATTTGGGAATTATTCATCAATGTCGATTTTAAATATATGTTTTTTATGTTATTTCTTTTTGTCTACCAGAGGCTTGCACGACTGGGAGTTTCAGAAGGGAATTTGAGTCACGGACCTCGGGGTTTGGTTGCTTATGTCAAGAATGATAATTCTCAAATAGCGGAACTGGTCTCTGCTATCTTACCTAGTGATGAGGAGGCAACCGAGGCTGTAGGGATTACAAAAGAAGCTGACGAAGATATTTTTTCTGAAAGTATGATTTGGTTGCAATGGTTGATGTTTGATGGTGACCCTACCCTTGCACTGGAGAAACTAGCTAAAATGAATGCTAACCAGCGCGGTGTTTGTGGGGCTGTATGGGGAAATGGTGATCTTGCATACCGGTGCCAGACATGCGAACATGATTCTACATGTGCCATTTGCGTTCCTTGTTTCGAGAATGGAAATCACAAAGATCATGATTACTCTATTATATACACAAGTGGGGGGTGCTGTGATTGTGGAGATATTACGGCTTGGAAAGGCGATGGATTTTGTTCGAAGCACAAAGGAGCGGAAAAGATGCAACCCCTTCCAGAGGATTTTGCAAAGTCTTTGAGACCTGTTTTGGATACGTTACTCATCTATTGGAGAGAAAAATTATTTTATGCAGAAACTGCATTTCAGGGAAGTCCTAGACTAGTTAATCATGTTGCTGACCTCCCAAAGGCTGCAAATGATTTGACCTCTGCAGTGGTGGATATGCTGTTGGAATTTTGTAAAAACAGTGAAAGTTTGCTCAGTTTTATTTCTGTGAGAGTATACTCGAACTCTGGTTTATTGGATGTTTTGCTAAGGGCAGAGAGGTTCTTGAGTGAAGGAGTAGTTCGGAAGCTCCATGAATTACTGTTGAAATTGATTGGTGAACCCATATTTAAATATGAGTTTGCCAAAGTTTTTTTAAGCTATTACCCAACTGTTGTAAATGAAGCCATAAAAGAGAACAGTGATACTTCCTTCAAGAAATATCAACTGCTGTCAACATTCTCTGTCCAAATTTTGACAGTGCCAACACTAACTCCACATCTTGTAGAGGAAAAGAATCTGCTGGCCGTGTTGTTTGAATCTTTAGAGAGGATATTCGTTTCTTGTGCCGGAGAAGATGGGAGGCTGCAGGTACTGAAATTCTTTTTCCTCTATTTTTTCTAATGCTTATTTCCCATTAAGATAAGCACACTTTCGATGGTGATGGTAATATGAAGCTGTCATTTTTGTCACTTTATGTGTTGCAAAATTGTTTGTTAAACTGTTTGCACTGTGCATATCAATGAAATTTTGATTTCAATCAAATTCAAAGTCAACATTTCAGTCACACATCTCATCAACTTTTTATCAATATCAAACGGGGGTAAGTTACTCAATACTTCTATTATTTTTTCTGGAAAGCATATTCGTCATGTACGATGGCATCAATTGGAGTTGAGTGGTTGCTCATATAATTTCTATTAATATTGCCCATTATTTATTTTACATTAGCATATATATGCTATTATTAGAATGAAACCTGCTTACCATGCTCTTTTCCCCATTGATTAATTGTTCAATCTACGCCTTCAACGTGAAATTCATGTGTTTCCTTTGTTGTTCTAACGCTGAGATTTGAAAATTAGAACTCAGACTTGGTGATGTTGTTTACTATACTAAATGACTTTGATAGGTTTTTGACTGAGTAACAAAGCCTAGACTTGGTAATAATCTCCTAGAAGATCAATATACGCCATAATGGCATATATTCTATAGCTAAAAGAAAGTGGTGAAAAAAGCTGAATTGGGTACCAAAGCATTTTGTATATGGGAGACACAGCTTAAGCCTCGAGGCGCCTTTAGCGGTAAATATCAAGATGTACTAGTAAATAATTTAAAAGAATGTAAAAGTACAGAACATGCTCATACTTTATCGTACACCATCTTAAAAAATCCATAATAAAACAAATTTACAAAATTAGTATTATAGCTTGCAAACAAAAATAAAAGGAAAATTTGCAGTAGAGGTCTAAGCCTTTCAAAAATATGCCTCCAAGTTCCAAACTTTATAATCAAACAACCATGTTCCAAAATTTCAATAAACGTGCATCAGAAGAACCTTTCCATTGTTTCCATTCAAAAGACTGTCGGTTGACCAAAACTTCATAAATTAACCTTCATTTGACTAATTTAATTAAGGGCAAAAGAGTCAACATACATTATCTCACTTAAAACAATTTCAAGAAACAATGAGTAACGAAATTTTAAAAAAAGGCCCCCAAAAAAAAAAAAAAAGATAAGAACTAAGAAAATGTTTCTTCTACCCCACCATCCGTCCATGGCGGACCATCTCCTCACCTCCAACAGGCAGATTTCTCCCCATTGGGTCTCTGGCCAAATGCCGGATACTAGGGAGGGGGGAACCTCTTAGATTTTTCTGCTAACCTGGGGAATTGCCCTCCGGTTGCTTCAAAAAATCGCACCAATTAAAAGTTGATACTTTTTATATATTTCTTGTTCAGTAAACTCGAAATAAATAGCTTAAAATCAAGCTCTGAATTGTGTTTCAATAAATATGAGAATTGGAAACTACACAAAAGAGGAGCACCCAAAAAATGTGTTAGAATCTACGAATTTTACAAGGGTTTCTTAGGAGAAATCAAGAAAATGCTTATACATACAACACATACAGATAAAGTAGCTAAATCATGACCTCCTTTTGCATTAGAGGTCTTTCATCTGTTGAGTTTTGGGCCTTTGGCATCGGTGGTCTTCATTCTTATTTTAACCACCTAGCAGAATCCTTATTTTCAGCTGAAATAAATGGTTGGATTTTTCACTACGGTCTCATCTTGCTGGAGAAAAATCAGAACTCCGATGGATGTCCCCTAGCTTCAGCTACTAACAAGTACAAAACCCTAAAATTTGATGTTCAAAGTGGATGAAAAGAGTAACCTTTCCTCTCCCTCCTTTTCCAGCTAAGGAAAGGGAAATGAAAAAGGTAGTAGACTTTTGAGAAAGTAAAATAAAATGAAAGGGTCAGCACTGGAGGCTCCAATGTTGATTTTAGAGAGAAACAATAAATTTTAAGATGAGGTGACAAGATGAATGATGATGGGAGATGAAGATAAGAATAAATATAGGATTTTAAAGTAGTTTTGATTTAAATTATGTTTGTTATGATTAGATTAGTTTCTAGTAAGGTTTTAGTTTATTTGAAGTCCATTTGAAGCTATAAATGAGACTTAGGATTTTTTTTTTTTTTTTGTAGGCAGACTACTTTGATTAGTGATCTAATTTTGATTATTTCTGCCCTTAACTTCTTCTTTGTGCTGCTGTTGATTAATGCTAATGTGAAGAATTTTGGAGGTTAGAAGATAGTGATGGGAGTAGGTAATGGTGGTGGCTAGTTGAAAGGGTGTATCTCATATTATTGACTGCTACAGATTATTATTATTATTTTTTATTTTATTTTATTTTAAAGTTCTGAACTTAACACTTTGTGAAACCTCTTTGGTCAAAGAAAAACGAAAAATTGACATAGATAGTAATAAGAAATAGAAATAGGGAAGAGAGAATAATTGAAGAAGAATGAGAAGAATTTAAGGGAAGAAATAATCAGTACTCAATCATTAATCAAAGTATGTTTACAAATGAAATCGTACGTCTCATTTACAACTAAAGAAGTTAAAATCAAACGAACTTCTAAGAAGCTAAAGAATTATCAAATTGTTAAAATTATCTAATTATAACAAATATAATTTAAATCAAACTCTACTTCAA
The DNA here is from genome assembly GCA_963555705.1 of Ligustrum vulgare. NCBI lineage: Eukaryota > Viridiplantae > Streptophyta > Magnoliopsida > Lamiales > Oleaceae > Ligustrum > Ligustrum vulgare. The sequence continues at coordinate 5,680,442 of OY743185.1, forward strand.
AAGCTATTTATATCCTGTTAAATTTTTATTTTCACTTCTCATTCATTATCTAGGACACGGGAGAAGCTACACAGAGGATGACCATGGTTTTAGATGCTGCAAGACCTGGACACCAAATCTTTTTTAAGTTTCCAAATTAGAATTTAGCAAATGTGTGGACTTCTTAATCAGTTGAATAAATTTCTGCTTATATTTAGTTACTATTAAAATATTTCGTAGAACTCCTCCTCGAGATATCTGAAGCGTCTTATATCTTGCATTAGGATTCAGAGGGAATTCTTATCTGTAGCAATTTTCAATTATAGGTGACATTTCTGTGATTTTCTTTGGAACAGATAATTTAATGTAGTGGTTCATCATGATTCTTTTTCTGATCATGTTCTTGGAGGCTTTTCGATATCAACTAAAAAAATATTACTTCTAGCTATGCAATGTTTTAACTGTAACTCTTTCTATTTGTGATATTGCTTCTCCTTTGTTTGGCAGTGGTCACCCAGCTCTGATTATTTTGATGTTGTGATTCGTTATTTACCACTGGAGTCTATTCCCTAAGCTCTTTTTGCATAAAAGAAGGTTGATTTTAGTTTCTTTGCAGGTTGCTAAATGGTCAAACTTGTATGAAACTACCATTCGTGTGGTTGAACATATAAGATTTGTCATGAGCCACTCCGTCGTATCCAAATATTTATGCCATGGTGGAAGAGATTTAGTTAGAACGTGGATGAGATTATTGGCTTTTGTGCAGGGAATGAACCCTCAAAAGCGAGAAACCTGTAGTCACATAGAAGAAGAAAATGAAAACATTCCTCTGCCTTTTGCTTTATGTCACTCCATATCCAGCATTCTTTATCTCTTAGTCGCTGGAGCGTTTTCTGTGAATACTAGTGAGGAGACTAATGAAGATGCTTTCTTTAGCGCTTATAAACCAGAGTTTGAAGACCAAGATAGCCTAAGACATGCAAAAGTGGGAAGGCTATCACAGGAAAGTTCCATAGGTAGTGTTATAGGGAAGAACACATTTGATCATGCATCCAAGTCTGCGGACAATATTCCTATCCCATCATCTGCTTTATGGTTAACATTCGAGTGCTTGAGGGCCATTGAAAATTGGTTGGTAATCAATAACATGGTTGGCCCTCCCAACATCTTGTCTCCAAAATCAAATAATGGTTCTGGTAATAATTTCCTCGCTTTTAAAAGAACGCTGTCTAAGTTTAGAAGAGGCAGGCCCATTTTTAAATCGTTCACTTCATCTGATAGTAAGCTTACAATTTCAAGTGAAGAAGTTAGTAAACAATGTTCTTCACCTTCCCATGGTGGTTTTAACGTCAGTATAGGACTGGAGTGTGTCCGACCTCTTGGACAAGAAGCTGACCCTGGAGGTTGTGATGACAGCATGGTGGATGCAGAAAGTTCCATTGAGTTTGAAGGCCTCCGAGTTCTGAGTTCTTCAGATTGGCCTGATGCCATGTATGATGTTAGTTCACAGGGTATCTCAGTTCATATTCCCTTGCACCGGTTACTTTCGATGGTTCTGCATAGAGCACTCAAACAATGTTATGGTGAATCTGCATCCTTGGATATGATGAATGCCAGGACTACAGATAGGACTTCTGCAATATATAATGACTTCCTTGGACACATTTTAGGAGGTTGCCACCCTTGTGGCTTTTCTGCCTTTGTGATGGAACATCCCGTTCGAATAAGGGTGTTCTGTGCTGAGGTTCATGCTGGAATGTGGCGTAGGAATGGGGATGCACCCATATTATCTAGCGAGTGGTATCGTTCAGTTCGCTGGTATGTGAAACTCTTTTATGTATCAGATCATTGCAAGCTCTGCTTTTACAGTTATATTTTGTGATTTTTGTTGCAGTCTAAGAACACTTTCTTCTTTTCAACTTGTTTGTGCAGGTCTGAACAGGGTCAAGAGCTTGATCTTTTCTTGCTGCAGTGTTGTGCTACGTTAGCTCCAGCCGATCTTTACGTCAAGAGAATTTTAGAACGTTTTGGACTGTCAAACTATCTGTCCTTGAATCTTAACCAGTCTAGTGAGTAAGTAATTTTCTCTTCCCCTTCTCAGCAAATTTTTTTTTTTTTTTTTTTGAAAAGAAAAGCCTTTATTATAATTTCATGCATGATTGATCCTAAATTAAGCATGCTTTGTTAGAGATCTACTTCGTAGATCAAATTGTTTGCCGATGGTGGAGACTATTACCCAATCTTGGAAGTTTGGATGAATGTAACATTTCTAATATAGATAGAAAGAATTTACTAACAAGAATTATTGTACATTCGAAATGTTTACCATCATTAGTTTATTTTCCAAGTCCTTTTTAGTGGTTCAGGATGACTTGATGCATGAGTTGAATAAAACTTGGAGACTTCTCTACAAATATTGAGATACTGGGACACAACACCTGGGACGTGTTACTATAAACATATAAAGGTTTTCATGTGTACAAGTGTGTGAAAATTCGTGGCCTATGCCAATTAGGTTTCCTAGTGTGTGAAAATTTGTGGTCTACATTAATTATGTTTCCTGCCATGAATGAGAATAATGTTAATGTTAATGAGTACTGGTTTATATCACGTTGCTTATGCAATGAGGCTTGCCATTGGCTGAGGCTGAGGCTGAGGCTGAGGCTTCAAAATTAATTCGTTTCGTGAATCTGTATTTATTGTTGAACTGAAATGATTCACTGTGGTGGCTGCTTGTATTCATACCATCACACCTAAAATCAAGTTCGTTGCTTAGGATTTAAAGATATAACTGTTCTTGACCATTACACATCATCCTTGAAAACACCATCGACAACTCAAACTCGATCCATATTTTTATACACTTCGTTTTGGTGTAATATTTTTTGTGGATTTTTGGGAGAAGTTTAATCATTTTTCCAAGTCAAGATTGGCCGAATAGTGAGGGTTGAAGGTCTCTAAAAATGCAACTTTTAAGTGTTCAAACATGTGTTTGAGGCAGAGTTGGTTCTTTAAAAATATAATCCACATATTGTTAGTTGCTTTTAGATAACATGGGAGAAATACTAGTTTATAATTGATCAGCTGACTCAAATTTATCTAGTTGGACTAAAAGGAGGGCGATAGAACCAATAATATGAATAAACAGTGGCATCACAATCAACTTATTTAGAAAATGTTTTTCTGAAAACAGACATGATTGAACAAGGACTAGAATTGTAGGAGGAGAGGAGAGGAGAGAAAGGGGGAGGGAAGGGGGGAGAGAAATTTTGTACTACTTATTCAGCCCTTGTTTAAACCCATTCTTTAAAAACTCTTTTTCCCCTCAAAATATTCATTTTCAATCACATTCTCTCTGTAAAATAGTTTTACAAGCCCAAAACTTTTCCCTACATTCTCCAAAAAAATTACTACTACAAAATCTTTTCTCCCAAATTATGGGGCTCAAACAAACCCTCAGTAATCAAGCGTGTAAAATAAAATGCATAAGCCTCCTGTTATAGAGTTTTTAACTAGTGTAAGTAGGAAACAGCAAAAGAAATAACTTAAAACTAGAAAACCTATAAAATAAACCCTAATTACTTAGCTGTCCGTCTCCTGGTCAGCTATTCAATTTCCTGGTGACGAAGACACAGATCATGTTTCTTCTATGGGGTAAAAAATGAACTGCTCAAGTTCCTATTTTAAGCATGTGATATGATTGGTTAGAAGTACATTATTTTTTTGTGTGTGAAAATTATAAGTTGCAGAAAAACCTACCTTCCCATGCATGTGAAAATCTGTTCCAACCCTATGGGTCCCTTGTAAATTTATCCATTCTTCTTGTGGGCTACTAGCCTACTACTTGATTTACTTCATGGGATAGGGCTTCAGTATTGTTCCTTTTTCTCAAATGACCATTGTTCAATCTACTTTTACAGGCATGAATCAACTCTAGTTTCAGAAATGCTGACTCTTCTAATACAAATAGTGAGTGAAAGAAGGTTTTGTGGGCTTACTACTGTTGAATGTTTGCAAAGAGAGTTGGTATACAAGCTCTCTATTGGAGATGCAACTCGCAGTCAGCTTGTGAAATCTCTTCCTCGAGATCTTTCCAAAATTGGTAAACTTCAAGAGATACTGGAAACAATTGCAGAATATTCCAATCCATCTGGCATGGCTCAGGTTGATTTTCAATATGAAAACCATAACTTGCTTTTGTTGTTAACTAGAATAAACAGGCTGAGTGCCTGAGCCACCCTAATTTCTTTTTGTATCTCAGGGTATGTATAAATTGCGATCTGAATATTGGAAAGAACTCGATTTATATCATCCTCGCTGGAACTGGAGAGACGTACAGGCTGCGGAAGAAAGATACTCTCGGTTTTGTAATGTTTCTGCATTGACTACTCAGCTTCCTAAATGGACAAAGATTTATTACCCTCTCAGGGGAATATCTCAAATAGCTACTTGTAAAACACTCCTTCAAATTATACGTGCCATTCTTTTCTATGCTGTTTTCACTGATGAACTCACACCATCTCGGGCTCCTGACCGTGTTCTTTTAAATGCACTGCATTTACTGGCACTATCCCTGGATGTCTGTCAAGTACATAAGGAATATGGTGGTCTATTATGCTATGAGAATGATGTGATTCCCTTATTGGCATTTGCCAATGAAGAAATATGCATGAATAAGTATGGTGATCAGAGCATGTTGTCACTTCTTGTCTTGTTGATGAGGATGCATGAGAAAGAAAATGCTGAGAACTTCATGGAACCTGGCAATTTCCATCTCTCACCTTTAATACTGAATCTACTCAAGAAGTTTGCAGAGCTTGAACCTGGATGCATGACCTCATTGCATAAACTCGAACCTGAATTAGCATTTCAACTTTCAGTATCCATTCATCGTGGTAATACTAATGACATGCCATCGTCTTCTGATAGTGAAAAGCGCAAAGCAAAGGCTCGAGAAAAACAAGCTGCTATATTGGTGAGCAGCTGTTTTTGCTTTAAAATGGTTTCTGGTTGTGCTAAAAAAGAAATAGGATTCCCTGTTTAATATTTGCATGATTTATTTTCCAAATTTGAGATGCAGAACGTGAGTTTGGTATGCTTGAAATTGTGTATATGTTCACAGAATCAGAATAATAACTATTTGAAATTTGTTATATTTGTTGTTTTTCTGTCTCATAACCTTGCTTTACCAATATCTTTGTTATAGTGTGAATAAATATTTTTGGAAAATTCCACCAGCTACCTTTATGAATGACAATAATTTTAGTAATCAATTATTTGCTATATGATTCAAGTTGCAAATGGGCATCTTCCTATTTTGAACACAACTTACTGGATACAATGTTCAGCAGTAATCACGCTTTCTGTGGTGATGGTTGGCTTTGAGGGTGGTATCCATTCTATTATAAAATGAAATGCCAATAACAGGAAGAATTGAAGAACCCTGGTAGACTCCTGTTATTGCTATTTGTTTGGTTGCTTGATTGCAAGTTAGCATGTGAGTTGTTATGGTAACTCGTTCCAGTCATCTTGAGATTGAAGTTGACATCTAGTGGAAGTTGCATTCTTCTAATTGCTCATTATTACTATATATATAGGAGAAAATGAGAGCCCAGCAGTCCAAGTTTTTGGCAAGCATTAATTCCAGTTCAGATGATGAAATGAATGATTCTAAATCTGCGCAACTATCATGCGATTTTGATGTCAGCAATTCCCAAGAATCAGCTCAAGTAGTTTGCTCTCTTTGCCATGACCCCAATTCTAGATGTCCCATATCATTCTTGGTTCTTCTCCAGGTAATGTACTCTCTGGCATGTGTTTTTTGTCATCTGTTTGTTATTATTAAATTAAACTGCCGTAATCAATTTTCATGCCACATGATATCATTCTGATTTCCTATCTTAACTCTCAATGAAGAAATCCAGGGTTCTGAGTTTTGTGGACAAAGGCCCGCCGTCGTGGGAGTATGTTAGCCATACTGGGAAGGAGCATGTGTCTAATAGCACAGTGACAATTGATTTATTCCAAAGGAGTGGTATATCTGGTGACTCCAAAATGGTCTTATCTTCTCAGTTGATGGATATGGTTCAGAATACTTTGAATGATTTTGCTTTAATGGGACAAACTATGGAAATGAATGCTTTTCTGGACTTTATTCGAGCTTTATTCCCTTCTATAGAGAATGTTCAGCTCCCTTGCATATCGACAGATATGAAGGAGAAGACATCATATTCCCTTGAAACATTAGAAGAACATATGTATTTAATGATTGGAGGATTCCATGCTAGTTTTTGGGACAAGGATTCTCAAACGCCTGTTGGAAATCCTTCTACAGCAGGAGTCAACCTGGAGAGAAGCAGCAATGCTGAATCTCTTCTTCTTGGTAAATACATTGCTGCGCTGTCTAGAGAGGCATTGGACAATCCTTCAGCTTCAGAGCACAGCCGTTCTGTGAGTGACAGGGAACAATCAGAATCCAATATGCTGCATCCAGAATGCAATGGATTCAATCCTTCCGGCAGTGGTGGAATTTATCTCTCTTCCTGTGGGCATGCTGTGCATCAAGGATGTCTTGATCGTTATTTATCATCCCTGAGGGAAAGGTAAACCATTTCTGCTTTTCCTAAAAAAAAAGGAAAGAAAAAAGGAAAAGGACTCTCTCTCTCTTCCTTGTGGAAACATCTTCCACACTCTCCTGTCTTTATTGGGACATCTGTGCTGTTGGATCACGAAGGCATAACATACGAATTCAATAAAATAGGAGAAATTTACGCGTTGTGCAGTTTTTAATTTCACTTTTTAGTACAGTGGACATGAGAATGAATCATTGAATAACTAAATAAATAAAGAGATGACGATTTGGCTTCATCATTCATGAGAAAACAAATTGGTACGTGTTATGGACTGGGAGTCACTGCTACTCGTTGGTCAGAGTCTAACTGTGTGCTTTGTGGTTATACTTCAGTTGAATGTTTACCCAAATATACTCTCTAATATACATAGATATTGCACTGTTAAGGTCTATAAAGTATATTGATGTGATTTTAAGGGCATTGTTTTTGTTCTTATTTTATTTGATACCATGCAGATATATCAGAAGAATTTTCTTTGAAGGAGGGCATATTGTGGATCCTGAACAGGTTTGAAGCTTTTTAATTCAACTTTTGACCTTTGAATAGCAGAATATTTTGATGATTTTGAATTGATTTGCCAGGGTGAGTTCCTCTGTCCTGTATGCCGGGGACTTGCAAACTCTGTACTGCCGGCAACGCCTGGAGATTTTAGAAAGGTTCATCCACCACCAGCTATTCCAACTGTTAATTCTATGAATGTTGCTAGATCTTCATCCTTGTTGGATAGTAAAGTTAGTCCCCTTTCTCTCGAAGAGGGTTTGTCGCTCTTAAAAAGCGCTGCTGATGTTGCTATAAGTAATGAGCTTCTCAAAGCTTTTCCCTTTGAACAAAATGTGACGACCCCACCAAATCTTGAACCTATGTTTCGTGTATTGAGTGGAATGTGCTTTCCTGGTGTGGACAAGGGATCTGGAAGGGTAAACCACTCAGTGATTCTATGGGACACACTCAAGTATTCCCTCATGTCAGCCGAAATTGCTGCTCGAGCCAGAAAGAGTTCATTGACTCCAAATTATAGCCTTGGTTCTTTATACAAGGAACTCAACTCTTCCTGTGGTTTTATATTGTCGCTGTTGCTAAATGTTGTTCAAAGTATCCGTGCACAAAATTCTCAGAATGTTCTTTTGAGGTTAAGAGGCATTCAGCTCTTTGCCAAATCTGTATGCTCTGGCACTTTTCAAAACGAAATTTCCACCCTCACTTGCCCACAAGAAGGTATGGTTTCAAGTGACCGAGTACTGTATATTATTTGATTGTGGAATGCAGAAATTCATTAAAATGTTAAAGATGCTAAAATACAGCAATAAATCAACAGACCTATTAAAGATTTTGCGAACTCTTTTTATGGAAAAACTCCGGAATAGCCCATTTAGCTAAGTGATGTGCCTGGATAACCAAGAGATTGTTACTAAGTTAAGATATATTGAACTATGCATATGGGAGGATATGGGAGGATTTCAACAGTGCGAATATTCCAATCTAACTGTAATGACCACATATGTTACCCTACAAGCCCTTTAGTTGGGAGCTATTCCATGCGTCATTAATCATCGGTCCTAGCCGCTGGGGTTGGGCTCCAACGTGGATTTGATTTGCATCCCCAGTGATTTAAGCTCAAACACCACCCCCCCTCCCCTTAAGAGGAACTCAAGTTGAATGGTGGTACAAGTTGAGTACAAGAGCTTGTAGGGATAAGTATGTGGTCATTTATGTAACAATAAGCAATAGTTTTGATCAATTTGCTGTTCAACAATTTTTGTCTTTATGCACGTTGGTAACGTCTTGATTATTTGCTCTATCCAAACTGGTAATTCTGTTATCAATTATCTATATTTGTGAAACAAATAACTGAATTATGGGCATTTAATTGTATGAAAATACCATTATTAGTAAAAAGCTGAAAACTAATCCTACATTTATATTACATGCAATCTACTTGCATACGATGGCCCCATGTGAGTCCACATTAATGACGAGTGGGTGATTACAATTGGAGGGAATCGGACCTGGAGTGAAGCTGAACCCTAAGAGCTATATAAGTTTAGATATATCATTTTCCTTTTCACAGATATTTATCTAAAGTTGTTTGAAGTTGAAAACTAGCTTTATAATATTTTTTGTAGGTCATTTGCTTTGTATATTGGAGAATGCTGAGGCAGAAGTACGGTATCCGGATGTTCAATTATGGAGACACGCTTCTGACCCTGTCCTTGCACATGATGCCTTTTCGACATTAATGTGGATACTCTTCTGCCTTCCATGTCCATTTTTGTCATGCAAAGATTCCTATCTGTCTCTTGTGCATGTTTGTTATGTTGTTATTGTTACTCAGGTAGAAACAATTTTCCTTCTTTGACCTTGAAAGATTGAATTATCAACTCTCTTAAGTGACTTGCTATATATTTTTATTTTTATTATTTTTGCAACAGGCTATAATTATATATTGCAACAAACGACTGTGCACTAGTAGTGACTTGGGATGTGAGGATTGTTTGATCACTGACATCTTCAAATTTATTGAAGAACACGGAGAAGCTCTACAAAGTTTTGATTCAAACTATATCAATCCTACTTATGATCTGAAAGATGCAATTCGCAGCTTGAGCTTTCCTTATTTGCGGAGATGTGCATTATTTTGGAAACTAATAAATCATTCCACTAAAGCACCATTCACTGATGGGGCTTGTACGTTTGATGGATCTCCATATGCAGATGATGATTCAGAGAGTGTCACAAACATTGTTGAAGAGCTTTCTGAGGTTGAAAAGCTGGAGAAGATGTTTAAGATTCCCCCGCTTGACATTGTTATTAATGATAAAAAGTCACGGTTCATGGCTTTTAGATGGCTGTGTCATTTTTCTGAAGTGTGTGGAGTTCGGAACCCTGAGCGTGTCTTGAAATGTAATCCTGCAGTTCCTTTTAAGTTGATGCTTTTGCCTCATCTTTACCAGAATCTCTTGCAAAGGTGAACTTCTGAATGACTTCAGTAGTTGTTTTCTTTTCATTATTGTGTGAATCTGTCAGTCATGTTGGTAGTCTGTTCAACATCAGGTACATTAAAAAGCGTTGCCCAGACTGTGGAGGTGTTCCTGAGGAGCCTGCATTATGCTTGATATGTGGCAAATTGTGCTCACCAAACTGGAAGAGATGCTGCAGGTAATGCCAATTTTTGTTGTGTTTCGTTTATGGATTCTTGTACCTGTAAGGTGCTTTCTTTTCCTTTCTTTCTTTCCTTCTCTTTTTCTTATCCTTTTTTGGGGTGCATGCATTGTTAGTGGGGTTTGTTTGTGTACAAGTGTTTATGCTTCTATTGTTGTTTGCGCAATTGACTCTGCTCATTTTTTCTCAAGGGAAAGCAGTTGTCAAACTCATGCAAAGGCCTGCGGGGCTGGCATTGGAGTGTTCCTATTGATTAGAGTATGTTTTACACCTGCAACATGCATTTGGAGGATAGCTGTCTTATAAATAAATGATAATTATTTTCGTTCACGTTGTCTTCTTGGGTATGTGATTGTATCTCTTCATGGAAAATAAAATATGCTCCCAATGTGTTACAGAGAACCACAATCTTGCTACAAAGATCTGCACGTCAGGCTCCTTGGCCATCCCCCTACTTGGATGCATTTGGCGAAGAGGTGAGTTTTGGAACCTTGTCTTGTACTTCAGTGATCTATTTTTTGTTCTTAACTCTATTTAATGTAGTACTACAAAAACCTTCCACTGGCATAAGAAGTGTGCTCCAACCAATGGCGATTGAAGCTTGGCTTATTCACAATTTTCTTGGCTTTAAAAGATATCTTTGCTCAACTTGGCTGAGCATCTATTCGAAAGATTATAAGTTCCAATAAACTTTTACTGAACTCCAAATTTATCTGGCTGAACATTGGCCTAATTTGAATATGTTGAAAACTAAAATGACTAATGAATATCATGTAAATATGGGTTGCTCTTAAGAAAATACACGTTTCTTTTAAAATGCTGTTCTCAGAACGTGATTTTGCTTTTGTCTAGTTTCGTTAAGGAGAATGAGGCTGTGAAATCTTACATATGTTATCTCAGGGCGTAAGATTCAAAAGTACTAATGACGCGTTACTCTAAGCTTCATTCTTATGTATACATAGGATGATGGCATGGTTGAAAAATAGTTGATCCAAGGAATCTATGCTAAAAATGATCCTCTTGATCAGTTCTAGTGCTTGATGTATACTATATTTGTAAGCAATCTTTCTATCCACTTATTTGTGAAAAAGGATAGAATCGGGTGCATTGAAATTATTTGGTGTATTTAGTCTATGAAAATGCTTACATTCTTTGATGAATAGAGGAAATACTAGGTGCATCAATGTATTGGCTTGTATTTGTTCTAGTCAAATTATCTTTGTACTGTTTGTTTTTGAGCAAGCTGCATTTGCCACAAAGCAAACTGCAATTTCCCTCATTCTTGTGGGAGTTGACTAGGTTAACAAGATGCATCTTTCATGAACACTTTTCTCCAAAATGATTGCAGGATGTTGAAATGCATAGGGGAAAACCTCTGTATCTGAACGAAGAACGTTATGCGGCGTTGACTCATATGGTAAAAATGGATATGTTTTGTCCTTATGATCGACTTTCTTATGCACTTGTATGTCGAAACCTATATAAATAAATGAATGATAAAAAATTAATCTGAAATAATGATATCTTCTAGTCCTAACTTGCCTAATGTACTAAATAACTTTGCTGCATAAAATAATAATCCTTTTAAAATCCTTTAGGGCCCAACAAATATATGTATTCTTGCAAAATTTCACAATATATGTAAGGAACTTTTTACCTGACAACTATTTTCTCAATTTAACTCTTTCTTAAAATATATTTAAACTCATTTTTCTTTTCCTTGTAGCCAACCAATTGTTACCTCATCATTATTTTTTTGCAATGCATATATTATATTTGGCATATTGTTTCATTTTCTAAATTTCTAGCAAGTAGGCATTTAAGGTTACTACTATTTCAAAGATATCTTTTGGAGAAACTGTTGATAAAACACAAATGTCATCTGAAACATGATAGTCGTGGATAGGCCTCGTTGTATCCCTTCACCTTCAATAATCTCTTCATCTGCTGGCTTATTTTTAATCGTGAAAGAAGAAAGGTCTTATTATTCATTTGAATTGTATGTTTTGAGTGGCACAATGAATTAGCCTAATACTATGTCCAGGAGTCACGCTGGTACTTTTTATCTTCATTTTTGGTTTTTGGGTAGAAGGGTTAATATGTTTGTTTTTTATGCCTGTGATTTTGCCTTTTAGGTGGCCTCTCATGGGCTTGATCGAAGTTCAAAGGTGCTTCGGAAAACTACAACTGGTTCTTTTTTCATGTTTTAGCTTAAAGATGTGTAATAGAAAAGATTTGAATGAGGTCTGGTTTTAATCTTGGATTCAGTCAAATTTTTTTTCCTTCAATTTTTTTATTGGTAATTTCTCTCCATAGCTTCTGTTCGTATTTCCGTTGAGGCGACATATATTGCAGGTAGTATAACACTTCATATCTTGGTTCCAATGCCAAGAAATATGCTATTGTCCATATATTCAACTTACTGGATTTGGCGTAGCAGATTCAGTGCCCATCAACTAAATGTACAGTCTCGTTGAGGTTAGTTTGCTATTTGTTTCTGTTGTGGTGGTGGTTTTTGGGTCTGTTGTTGAGTATGTTGGTCGTTGATTTATCTGTGTAGCTTAAGTTTCACTAATAATAGTTCTTACATGTAAGATCTTTATGCAAGGTAAATCTCGTGCAAATTCTTTTTGAAATCTCAGCACTTGATCTGACTCTTTCTTTAAGCATCCTATTCCCATGTTACGATAGAGACATCACGCGCGAAAGATAAGTCCATTGAGGCAATTATGAAACGCCTCAAAACCCGCACCTTTAAAGTCATTTTTGGTGGATTAAGCCTCAAGCAACTAAGGTTTTCACCTGTTTGCCTTGCATTTTTCAAACACTAATTTTTGGCCTTAGTCTTTGAGTTAAGTTTTAATAACTTTAGATGTTTTGTCGGTTCTTTTATTTTGTTTTTTTCTTACCTACACCGATGGAGAATACACCATTGCAGTTGGAGGATGTTGACAAAGAATGAAAAGAACCTTATAACAAGAATGATGATATTAATGATTCCCTTAGTCATATTAGTAGTGATGATACAAGAAACTTTTTGAGTATTACTATTTTGTATTTTCTTGATCTATTCTATGTATGTTTTTATTGTAGACTTCTAGTTGTTATAAAGTGTTACTGTGTTACTATGAATTTTTTGAAAGGATTCATCATTCATGGTATATTAGGAGCATATATATGTACTTTTAGATTCTGTTGAATTCTTTTATTGATTTATCTTGAGAATCTTACCTAGCCTCTCTTGGATAAAATGCCTCAGTACCTGATTAATCACTGCTCTCTGTCATGTATTTTAAATTCTTGGTACGTAGTTTTTCGTGAAAATGGGTTAAGGGGATTTATTTGACCCTATCGATGTGACATTTTTTCTCCTCATTCCCGTCTTATCTCATGATTCCTTACGTTCCTCAGGTCATATGGATTGACTTAGTGGGTGCTTAATGGAAAATTGGTTGTTCGGCGAGCAGCTGATTTCTTCTCACCTATTGCTCATGTATAGTTCATACTGTAAAAAAATTGTGTAGTTCTTGTTTTTACTTTTGCTACATATTGGTGTTTCTACTTCCAGATGATTATGATGCAGATAGCATCATAACCAGCTGTATGGCTTGTTAAAGTGTGCCCTGTGTACATTTTAAGTGCAGATTACATTCAAATTGAATTCGGCAGATCAAAATTTTAAAAGGTTTGCCTCACATCTCATCTTTTGGGAAAATCAGGAAAGGCTCTCTCCCAAATGTTAGATCTGGATTGAACATTTGTTAATATTTAATATACTAGATGCCAACAAAATGAAAATACACAACCGTAGGAACTTTTTATTCCATTATATTCAGAGCGACTATGCTTTGCATATAAAAGCATTCCTATTTGCATCCATGTGGGGGCTTCTCTATAAATCAATTGAACTTGAATGAGAATAATAATGTTACTTATATATGATGAACTTACATAGCCCTTGTTTGGTCCCCTTTAAAGTTGTAACACATTTTTCGCTATTCTTTTCAACTACACATTCACTAATAAAAACGTGTACGTAAATAATTAAGCACATGTAGCAAAACTGAAGAATCAGTGACGCATCCTCCATGAAGCCAAAATAACTCAGCACCCACAACGATGAAGCCTAGCTGCGTCACTTCTCTATAAAGCCAAAATAACTCGGCACCTACAGCAATGAAACCTGGCGAGGCTGGCCGCCAGCGCTTTCTCCGTGAGCCAAATGTGGATAAAGTGAAGAAATACCATGAACTCCAAGTTTATCTACAAGATGCAAGAATGAGATTTTATGCATCTGGAGTTCTATGTTGAACGCGTCCTTTGTTCACTTTTAATGAGTTCAGGTCAATTTTCAACCCTTGTTAGCTAATCACACAAACAAAAACAACAAATGAAGTAAATATGGATTGTACGGTTCATGAATCGACAGCATTATTTATTATTGTTGATAATGTCATTCTTGGTCTATAGAAAAGCAAAATATCAGTAAACTAGGGCCTGTTTGCTCCCGAGTTTTTCCAACTTTTCTTTCAAATTCATTTTCAACCACATTGGAAATTTCCAAGAGACCCATCAATTTTGTCATTTTTCAATCACTTTTTAACCATAAATTCTCCAAAACTTATTTTTTCTTCCATTACCAAACAGACTTTAGGACAATACTTGCATTGCCATTCTAACTCAATCGTTTTTGACGTGTATAGACAAACTTTGTTACCGGAGGGATTTCTTTAACTATTGAATCCTCAGACTCGGTATTCTCATCACGACCCTCTTGCTCCATTGCAAATGCAAACTCGAGCTGCTTCTCGACAGACTTAAGAACAGAAGTCCTTTTTGATCTTAACAGATATGGAGGAGATGAATTGTAGGACTTCCCATTACATGATCCTATGTCACCTTCGCCTGAAAGATCTGTATGCAAACTTACTTGTGACTCCATATTCTCTGGGTTTTTCATTTGATCATACTTGCTGGTAGATTGACACGTTTCAGTATCTACTCGGCAATTTTTACTTGCTGGTGCAGATAACAGACTTCCAGACTTTCTTCTTCGTAATATGGATGGAGTATTATGAAAGCTTTTGGCAGCGATTTTCAATATAGACTCAGGAGTTTGTGCAAACAAATTTCCTCCTTTCATGCTAGGTGGAGTCATTATTGGACTAAGTTCTGATTCAGAGTGCATCCGAGAAATATTTGGAAGATTAGAATCGATCTGTGGTGGCTCATAATATAGTGTTCCATATAACGGAATATCATCTTGCAACGAGGTCTCACTTATTCTGTATTGATCAACGACACGATGTGTTCCACATCTCTCGAACTTGCATTCTGTACTTGAATTGATGGGATCTACTACTGATGCCATTAGCTCACCTTGAAGAATGGTAGACTCATTCCGGGTATCACTAGCTTCGTTAGTAGTTTCTAGCTTATCCTTACCATCTTCAATTTTACATGTATCTGTAGCTCCTGATGAAACTGAAGCGGTTGAATTTGTTCCTTTATTAGCGCGAATAAGATCTCCATTTGAAGCTCTATTCAAAACTCCACAGCCAGTTTGTGGAACATTCTTAGCAACAGGTGGAAGGTTCCCAGTAGCCAAATAGAAATCTAACTTCTTCTTCAAAGAACTATTCCAGTGATTCTTGATTGCATTATCAGTCCTGCACAGATTAGAGCCCATTACAAACAAGCATTGTCCATAGCCACTTTCTATTCGCAAGAGGCAAGAAACAAGACCCTTCTTGCATTAAAGGTCAAGAAATCATAGCCTTTTCAATGAAATATAGACTCTGTTTGATCCCCATAATTTTTAATTCATTTTTCTACAATATTCAATTTTAACAATAAAATATTCTACATATATACCCAAATTTTCTCTTATTTTCAACCACATCATACCCTATCAATTACTATTCAAAACTCTTGTTTTGCCAAATAATAACAATCAACAGAGGCATAGTTACAAATGATAAACAAAATTATTTCTTTACTCTTATACAGGAAATGGCCAAAGTAATGGGTGTCTTTTGGATGTAATGGAACAGAGAACTGAAGAACAAATAAAAGTTCATCTCAAGTAAGTTTTATTCCAACTACACGATTTAAGACCGTCTTGAACTTTTAGATTACTATCAGTCATACATGCAGAAGAAAAGAAATTGGGAAAATCATTCTCGAGGCTATTTGGACGAAACCACTTTCTAAGTATAAGATTCAAGATGTTTTTGTTCAATTTATGACACTCAAATAGTCACTTGCATCCATAACCTACGTGTTATGGAGACAATTCTGTAATTGACAAAATTCACTCGTCCACTTCCAACAGCAGCACCATGGCACAAAATGAAGAAAGTTCACTTATTTGCACTTGGGAACTTCATTAGACACTATTAAAGTAGTAGCTAATAGCAAATAATGCTTATAAGACAAAGTATATATTTAAAAAAAAAAAAATCCCCTTTCTAACAACTTAACATTTTAGATTAGGTGGTTCAACACAGTACAAGATCCTAGATCTAAGTGTTTGTTTCACCCATTTATGAAAATTTTGTATATGCAAGGAATAACAATTCTGTCAAACTGTTCCAGCACTCTACATTGCCACGTTTCTATATAAGTGGGTCATCCAAGCACCTAGCATGAAACTAGAAAACAAATCAAAAGTCAAAAGCACCAAATGGTGGCAACCTAGAAGCATCTTAAAAACATTTCCACCTGGTTTAAAAAAAAAACATGTTGAAATTTCCTCTTTTTTTTTTTTTTTTGGTGGTGAAATATGAATTCATTGAAAACTGAAAGGATGGCCACGAACATAATCATATAGGTAGAATTGTTTAAGTTTCATTCTTAATTCATCAGTACAAAAAAACCTGCGGCACAGGAATGGAGCTCGAAATAAATGCCAAACTCAATTTACAAGGAAAAAAATTCAAAAATAATTACGATGAGATGTTATTATTGAGAAAATGTAATACCAACTTAATATATGCACAAAAGATGTTGTAAATAAAAAAATTTAACATCACGAAAGTATAAAAGTAAATTAAGGCTTGATTGAGATATACCCTCAATTGATTGGGCTAAAACTTGGAAATCACAATAAACCAATATGAAGATTCATGAAATTTAAAGACGGGATAAGTCTTTTTAATGTCTTAAAGGCCTTTTCTTCCTCTTTTTAGATTTTTAAAGGATGAGATATACCCTCATCAATGCCTTCAAGGCCTCATCTGTGCCTTTAAGGCCTTTTCTTCCTCTTTTTTGATTTTTTGTCTACTCAAGAAAGAAAATTAATCCTGTATGCTATAATTAGAGATAAATAGTAAATGTTATCTCATTTACGACTTTTAGAAATGAAAAATGTCATGTAGATGACCGGAAAATTAGATGAAGCTTTAATATCAGTAGTTCCCAGATGAGAGCTGCAATGCTTTCACCCAGGTGCAAGTTTCGTTATGTGGCCCAACAAAATAGATCTTCTTATTTTCCTCTTATTAAATTTTATGCATTTATGAGGTACCTTCCAGGTAGGAGCTTTGCTAATTCAGCCCATTTATTCCCATGACTCCTATGAGCACTCAGTAGAGTAAGTTCTTCCTCCAAAGTCCAAGCATCCTTCTTAATATTCGGATTCAAATGATTGTGCCACCTGAAATTTGTTGAAACGGCTTTCGACTTCAAGAACAAACAAATCAGAATAATTTAAGATAAATAAAAAGAATTTCAAAAAATCGCTGTCCCAATTATAAATTACACAAAAAAATAATGTTTACTGCACATCAGTCAAATTTCAATAGCTTTATCTGAATATACATATTAATAGGTATATGTGCGAGCATCATGTTGAGAAACAAAGCAATAGCATCAACAGGGGGGGGATCTCAATCATCTGTACCAAGTACTAATTTCAAAATCATTTTTTTGTTGCAGCTAGAACCCGCAAGTGTCTCCATAGAGTTCTATACTATTTTTTGTACACAATACTTGCAAGCAATCGGAAAAATAAGGCAATCAAATCAATAAAATAAGTGCACTTTCAAGACAATAACGAAATTCAGGTGAAACAGTTGATCAATCTGTCGTAAATCAACTGGCACGACTGAATGTTATAATAATGGTTGAATCTTATAACTTTACCTCTCACGGCATTGTTTCCCAATTCGACCTGGTAATGACTTTGCTATAACAGACCATTTTGTAGGTCCATATTTAGCTACCAGTTCCACAATTTTCTCATCCTCCTGTAAGTAAAGAAAGCAATGTTAGTTGGAAATTAAAGACAAAACAAGCCATCACTATAAAGCATCTTAAATTGACACGAAAATATTAATAAAAGAGAGAAGAAAACTAGCTGCCAACCTCTGGAGTCCATGGGCCTTTAACAAGTTCTGGATTAAGAACCTTTTGCCATCTATGCAAGCACTGTACTTCTGACCTATCTGGAAAGAATTCGGCTGCATAAATCCGTATGTTAATAAAGGTACATTCTTCGAACATGATTTAAAAGCAGTGTTAGAAAGTGTATCAAGATGGAATGACAATGTTTCTGGCAAAGGGTTCGAACTATATAACTAGATAAGATCCAACAAAGTATATTTTGACTCTATATACCTAAATGGCTAAATTTCTGGAAGAACTCCAATTGTATAAACCAGAATGCAGAATATTAAAGTTGTTCCAAATTAGGCAAACACGAGGTGTAACTCCGACCTAACCGTAGTTGCTAATCTTTTATAAGTTTGTCTGTTCTATTCATCAATATTTGTATGGAATATATAATAATGAAACAACTGACCGAAACAAGATTTTGATAATTTCTGAGATGGCCTAAGTCTATCACCTTGGCGACAACAACATACCCTAGTCTATCACATTTACAACAACAAACAAAGTCTTATTCCTAATAAATGTGGGATTTTCTACATGAATCCTCCTTTGCCAATCCGTTGTAATTGTATTATCACAGCAAGCGTCTATTGAACTAAAACACAAACATAGACATACTTGTATCGAACAATTTGTTTATGACTTGCTTAAATACCTACTGCAAGCGCCTCAATAAGAAATTTCCTTGACCAACAAATTATGTTACATAGAAAATTAATACTACAAGATCACAAAATCATTACAAAATACAAATCCAATTCACACGCAAGAGGTCATTGCTTACAACTGCATCATGGATAAAAGAGACGGGGTATTAAATTATACCTATTTTCTTCCAAGATTTCCCTCTGTAAGCTGCAACAGCTCTTTTTAAGGTATCATCCTACAGCAAAATAATAATGGTTTAGTTAATCATAAGTAGAGGCATTCGTGAGCCCTCCTCCCACGAGAGCATGTATGCCTTGGAGAGAGGGGAGAGAATAAAGAAAATTGGATAAATGAATAGGAACCCAAAAAAATTAATTGAGTTTCTCAGGTGTAAGTGAAACTCGAGCGACACAAATTAACCAAAAGAAAGACAAGATGTAGCTAAAGTTGTGCAAATTGTTTAAAAAACAAGCATTGAACTCATTGGTCATCAGTATGAAACTAAAATTAATGTTGCACAAAATTCATTGGTATCTTCACAATAAATACACATATTTTGAAGAAAACCTATTACCTCCTCCGGAGTCCAACCTCCCTTTGCTCTTCTAATTGGGCCCGTAGTTCTCCTATAATACCATATATACGTCATTGAATTTCAAATTATCAGCCCATGGCTTTAAAGATTTTAAAAGTCGAGAACTGTACAAAGCATGCAGATGTTTACTAATGCATTTCTAGTAAATGAAGTCAATTCGACACTACATCAAAAGAACAGGAAATATATTAAGGTGTGAATTGTTATGTAAAATCAAACAAAACTAGTGCATGTAAAATCGGATAAAACTAGTGTATGCACGTGTCATAATTTCAAGATAGTAAGAAGATAGATTAGCATGCAAAATGTCTATATGTTTATGTAGGATGAAAGTGAGCTCATATCACGTGAGAGCTAAAGAGTGAGCCAAATAAAGAAAGTGCTTTTCCCAGGTGATAATAGCATCTTACCATCGTCAGCATCCTCTCTAATAATATTTGCTAAATTATTCATTTGCAAGAGAAAATTTCCCTACTGCTTCTATCGAATTTACTTAACGTTAAATAAATATATTTTAAACACACCTATACGTTTCTAATTTCAAAAATATTCACAAACATTAATCTGTGACATACTGAAGAAACACAACCATCATACGACAAAGTTTGAATATGGTGCAACCTTTGATATAAAATAACCATTAAGATACTGGATAAAGAAATGTCTCAAAGAAAAGTACATTCATTCAGCATAGAAGAGATTTTTATAATCAAATCAAACAGTAAACTTTGGTACATGAACACAAATTCAAAACTGAAACTGAAAAAACGAGTTTAATCCTAAATCACACGATACAGAAACAAATATTTCATTCAAAAAGAGCAAGCTATTAAAACGTTACCTATGAGATGGTGATATATTTGTGGGACTACTTATATCAGGCGACTTAAGTGCAACACTGCCACTATTTTCAGAAACAGAAGAGCTGGAAGCAGCTGTTGATTGCTTGTTATCAGGACAGACCTCTTCTGGTTTCACCTCTTCCATTTAATCCCTTCAACTGATCACACCTCCAAATCCCAGACTTCCTAAACTGAAAATTCACCAATCCAATAAATAAATAACAAATTCCAATAACCTTCACGGGTAAAACAAAGTCCTCTACCCTATTCAGACATAACCCAAAAATACCGATCATAACTAAATATTATTAAAACCAATGATAAAACTAAGCTAATCCGGATCTCATAAACAAGTAGTACTAATAATAATAATAATAATAATAATAATCAAGAAAATAAAAAATCCCGAGAAAATATAATTCCAGTTCATCAAGAGCTAGTTAAACGGAAAAAATAAATGCTTCAATTGATCAAAAACCAAGTTAGAAAATTGAAGCTTAAAATTGAAAAAAAAAAGAAAAAAAGAAATTCAACAATCTTAAAAAAAATTAATAACGAAAACTGACCTAATAATGAATAAAAACTCAAGCTCACGGATTCTAGAGCTCAAGAAACAGAAAATATCACTTTTTAAAGAGAGAAGATTATGCGTTTGATATCGCGAAAGGACCTTGTCCGTTGAATGTTTAAGAAAAGAAAAAGGAAATATTAATTATATTTTTGTATATAACGAATACTTGTTAGGGCGTCAGTGACGGTGCCGTTCAGTGGCCGTTGAGATGTGGAAGAAACAGAAGGGATGCTTTAACGGCGGTTGACGGTTGCACGTGACCGTTATTGACAAGAGTTTGAACATCAAACGGCATATAAGGCATTGGCTAAACGCCGAGTTAATGGGTCGGATCTTTCCCGGGTAATTCTAGACTGTGATTGGGAATCGACGGCCTAGATTTATTCGAGTTTTGATGTGATTGATACTTCGTAATAGAAAGAAATTTAAGGAGTTTTTTCGTAATTCCATATGCTGAGATGTCATAAAAGCACCCCATTTATGAGCAAGAGGAAAGTGATAGTCAACTCCTCTTTTGATCGTCTAAGTATAACCCTCATAGATTGATTGATAAATGGTAAAAATTTTGCCACAATTTTTTAAATTCAATTTTAATCATTTATTTTTAATTAAATCTATACTTTTTGACTTTTCAAATATTTTTAAATCACACACCCATCAAACAAAGAAAAAACTACAAAAATAAAATTTTTTCACATTATCAAACAGGTTCTTAGTTCGACAACTATTATAACATTTTTGCCGAGTGTTATTTGTGTTTTTAAGTATAATTTGTGATCAAAAATAGTTTGAGAAAATGTGTGTTTAAAAAATAATTTGAAAAAATGTGTTGATTATAACATTTGAAATAGTCCTAGTTGTTGAACGCAGGCTAATGCATTATGCAAGACTAGACGTAAAAAAATGCTTTTATTTTTGAGTTATTAAGCCTTATTTGGTACCGATTAAAATTTGAATTTTAATTTAAATCAAAGTTATTAAAATTTATTAGAAATCTGATTTTAATAATTAAGGACAGTGAATATCACAGTTTTTAAAGATTAAATTAAAAACAAGAACTTTTCTTATATTTGTATAGAGAAAAAATTGATTTTTAATGAATTTTGATACAAGTTATTGGAACTTGAGTTGGAAAAGTTGTGGATCTCATCAAATGTATAATTAAAATTAATTGTTAACTTTAAT
The DNA here is from genome assembly GCA_963555705.1 of Ligustrum vulgare. Taxonomy (NCBI): domain Eukaryota; kingdom Viridiplantae; phylum Streptophyta; class Magnoliopsida; order Lamiales; family Oleaceae; genus Ligustrum; species Ligustrum vulgare. Next base: position 5,702,447 of record OY743185.1, read on the forward strand.
TGATCATGTTGCTGTTATTATTATTTTTTTATTTTTGAAGAACTAATTAAACGGGTTCAGGTTAGGCTCAGCGGGCCAAAGCTCAATTCAAATCTTCAAAGCACTTTACTTTAACATCCAACGGTACAAAATATCATCTCCCCCATCTTTATTTCTCTGTCTTCCACCAAGAAATCGAAACATTTCTCCCATTTTCTCGTGTGTGTTAGATAATTCTTGTTTTAAGAACTCATATGGAGAACCCTTGTACCCCGTCGAAAAATCCTTCCCAGCACCAGCAACCTGGTTCAATCTCAAAGGTCAAAGTCATCATAAGAGTCCGGCCTTTTCTCCCTCAAGAAATTTCTTCAAAAAATGCTAATCCCATCTCTTGTGTTTCTATTCTTAACCCAGAATCTGAGTCATCATCTGGTGATGAAGTTGCAGTTCATCTCAAAGATCCGGATACCAGGTAGGGGTTTATCATATTTTTGTTAAATTTCAAGGATTCGACTAATGGGTTTTTTACGAGTGATTTTATATGAGGGTTTCTGGTTTGTGTATGTTGAAAAATGGAGCTAAATGTGGAAAATAAAGCCAACTTTGTTGAAATTGGCAAGCCACCATTAATAGTCCATGTTCACACCTATTTGGTAAGACACCATTAGCCTACAATCCTCATATGTTCACACCTATTTTATTCCTTCCATTGTTGATTCTTTGTCCAAACTTTCCCTATAAATAGAGGGCAAAACCTCAATGAAAAATACACCACCACAACAAAGAGTGATCTTGTGTAGAGAGCAACACAAGAGAGGCATTTCACAAAATAGGAAGAAAAGTGAGTTGGAGAAAATAGCCTTTGCATAGGCAGATAAAAATACAGTGTTGTATTTTGTACTCCTCATTTTCGAGTTAGTGAAATATATTGGTGTGGGTCCGTGGACGTAGGCAAATTGCTGAACCACGTAAATCTTTGTGTTTCGTATTTGCATTTTATTTTTGCGTATTTATATTTTCTCAGTCCAATTTATTTGTGTCACATCGATCCTGGGCGGGATTAGTTGCGTCCTAATTCCCAACAATTGGTATCAGAGCTTTGGCTCATTGAGATCTTTTGAAATTCTTAGTATGCTCTGTGGTTGCAGCTTTGACTGATCTTCCACATCAGAAAAGATTTCTTTAGACTGTTTTGTGATTGAGTGTGAACAATGTCAACAGATGAGAAAATATCCAAAATTGACAAATTTGATGGTTCAAATTTTGGATTTTGGAAAATGCAAATGGAGGACTATCTGTACCAGAAGGATCTATACAAGCCACTAAAAGAAAAGCCAGAAGATATAAGCCAGGGGGATTGGGAGTTGCTTGATCGAAAAGCACTCGGCACAATCAGGCTGACGTTGTCAAAGTCAGTAGCCTTCAACATAAAAAATGAGAAGACGACAGAGTCTCTCATGGCAGCCCTTTCTAGCATGTACGAACAGCCATCTGCAGCAAATAAAGTCCACTTAATTAAAAAGCTGTTCAATATGAAGATGGCCGAAGGCGGAAGATTTGGGGAGCACCTAAATGAATTCAATGAAGTGACGGACCAGCTAAACACAGTCGAAATCACTTTTAGTGATGAAGTTCGAGCTCTGTTAATTCTTGGGCAGTTTCCAGACAGCTGGAATGGTACAGTCACAGCAATTAGTGGCTCTGCCGGAAAGTCAAAATTGAAGTTCGATGATGTCGTAAGCATGATCTTAACGGAGGAGATTAGACGACAATCAGAAGGTGCCTCAACTTCAGGATCGGCGTTGAACGTGGAAAGCAGAGGCAGAAATTCTAACAGAGGAAATGGGTGGGGCAACGGAAAATTCAGAAGTGGCAGATCGAGGTCCAGAAATCCAAACAATTCCAACAAGACAAAGGTTGTGGAATGTTGGAAGTGTGGGAAGACCGGTCATTACAAAAATCAGTGCACAGCACCTCCAAAAGAAAAGGAGGACAGGACAGAAGTCAATGTTGTGGAAGAGGAAGCGGACGATGCTTTGATATGCTCTTTGGAGAGAAAAACGGAATACTGGGTGATTGATTCCGGAGCATCTTTTCATGCTACCTCAAACAAGGAGTTTTTTGTAAACTATACGCGGGGTGATTTTGGCAGAGTATATCTCGGTAATGATCAACCGTGTGGCGTGGTCGGAAAAGGTGATGTACAGATCAAGATCAATGGATCTGTGTGGAAGCTGAAGGACGTGAGACATATTCCAGAATTGAGGAAGAACTTGATCTCCGTCAAGCAATTGTCGGGAGAAGGACATGTCACCACCTTCTCTGGTGATAACTGGAAGATCACCAAGGGCGCCATGATTATCGCTCGAGGCAAGGATACTGGCACCCTCTACACAACGACGGATGCTTGTGTGACAATTGCAGTTGCTGAAAGCAAGGAGGGCCCAAACTTGTGGCACCAGAGACTTGGGCATATGAGTCAGAAGGGACTCAAGTATATGCATGCAAAGGGGAAACTACCAGAGCTTCAGTCTACTGATATAGACTTATGCGAGAGTTGCATCTTTGGGAAGCAGACCAGGGTGAGTTTCAACACTAGTGGCAGAACTCGGAAGCAAGAGAAACTTGAGTTAGTCCACACAGACGTCTGGGGACCAACCGCAGTTTCATCTATTGGCGGAAAGTCATACTTTGTGACTTTCATTGATGACCACTCGAGAAAAGTGTGGGTTTATTTCTTGAGACACAAGTCCGAAGTATTCGATGTGTTCAAGAAGTGGAAAGCCATGGTGGAAAATGAAACAGGATTGCGAGTAAAGAAGCTGAGGTCCGACAACGGAGGAGAATATACGGATATGGCGTTCAAGAAGTTCTGTTACCAGAATGGCATCAAAATGGAGAGGACGTTGCCAGGGACTCCACAGCAAAATGGAGTTGCAGAACGTATGAACCGGACATTAACAGAGAGAGCCAGAAGCATGAGGTTACATGCAGGCTTGCCCAAACAGTTTTGGGCAGAAGCAGTCAACACAGCGGTGTACTTGATCAATCGAGGACCCTCGGTACCGTTGGAGTACAGGATACCGGAGGAAGTATGGAGCAGAAAAGAAATAAAACTTTCCCACTTGAAAGTTTTTGGATGTGTCGCATATGCACATATTAGTGATCAGGCAAGGGGCAAGCTAGACCCCAAATCACTAAAGTGCACATTCATTGGATATGGCGGAGATGAGTTCGGCTACCGCTTATGGGATGACCAGAACAGAAAGGTCATTAGAAGCAGGGATGTCATATTCAACGAGAAGGTTATGTACAAGGACAGAAATGCAGTGCAGTCCGATGACACGGTACATGATGATCCAACATATGTTGAGTTGGATGATGCTCCAGAAAGTAGTACGTCGCAGCAGACAGAGGAGGATCTGCAGTTACAGGAGCCTGTTCTAGAGACTGATGCATCACAGTCTCCAGTCCCTGTTCTTAGAAGGTCAACCAGACCTCATGTTCCAAATAGAAAGTACATGAGCTACATGTTACTTACTGATGCAGGTGAACCTGAATGCTATCATGAGGCATGTCAGGTCGGTGATTCTGGCAAGTGGGAGCTTGCAATGAAAGATGAGATAAAGTCTCTCATCTCTAACCAGACGTGGGAACTAGCCGAGTTACCTACAGGAAAGAGAGCTCTACACAATAAGTGGGTGTACAGAATCAAGGAGGAACATGATGGATCAAAGAGATACAAGGCGAGGTTGGTGGTCAAAGGTTTCCAGCAGAAAGAAGGAATTGACTACACGGAAATATTTTCGCCAGTTGTGAAGCTGACAACAATCAGATCAGTCTTGAGTATTGTTGCAGCAGAGGGTTTGCACTTGGAGCAGTTAGATGTAAAAACTGCTTTCCTCCATGGTGACCTTGAGGAGGAAATATATATGCAGCAGCCAGAAGGCTTCTCAGTCAAAGGAAAGGAGAAGCTCGTTTGCAAATTGAAGAAGAGCCTGTATGGCTTAAAGCAAGCCCCGAGACAGTGGTACAAGAAGTTCGACGGATTTATGCAGAAAAATGGCTACTTCAAATGTAATGCTGACCATTGTTGCTACTTCAGGAGATTCGAGTCCAGTTATATAATTTTGCTACTTTATGTCGATGATATGTTAGTAGCAGGCTCAGATATGGACGAAATCAAGAAGTTAAAGATGCAGCTGTCAGCAGAATTCGAAATGAAGGACTTGGGTGCAGCGAAGCAGATTCTCGGAATGAGGATTTTCAGAGATAAGCAGAAGGGTATCTTGCAGTTATCTCAGGCCAAGTACATTAGTCAAGTTCTGCAGAGATTTAACATGTGCAGTGCGAAGGCTGTTAGCACGCCACTAGCTAATCACTTCCGTCTATCTAGTGATCAGAGTCCTAAGACAGAGGACGAGATAAACTTCATGGCTAAAATACCATATGCCTCAGCCATTGGAAGTTTGATGTATGCCATGGTTTGTACCAGACCAGATATTGCTCATGCAGTGGGAGTTGTGAGCAGGTTTATGGCAAATCCAGGAAAGCAGCATTGGGAAGCAGTAAAGTGGATATTAAGATATCTACGGGGAACTACTGATAGATGCTTATGCTTTGGACGAGGCGAGGTGACTCTACAAGGCTTTGTAGATGCAGATTTTGCTGGCGAAGTAGATCGCAGGAGAAGTACTACTGGTTATGTTTTCACAGTAGGTACTACTGCAGTTAGCTGGATTTCGCAGATACAGAAGATTGTTGCTCTATCCACTACAGAAGCAGAGTACGTGGCAGTAACCGAGGCTAGCAAAGAAATGATCTGGTTACAGGGTTTGTTGGCAGAATTGGGATTCAGTCAGGAGAAGAATGTTTTGCACAGTGATAGTCAGAGTGCGATACATCTGGCAAAGAATTCAGCATTTCATTCTAGAACCAAGCACATTGGACTCCGTTATCACTTCATCAGGTCTCTTCTAGAGGATGAAGTATTAACACTAGAGAAGATCCAGGGTAGCAAGAACCCAGCCGACATGATGACCAAGACAGTAACAAAGGAAAAATTGGAGCTGTGCTCAGCTTCAATTGGTCTTCTGAAGTGAAGACAAAGGAAATGACTCACACCATATTTCACAAGGAGTTGCAAGAAGGAGATATCTCAGGGGAAGCCACATTTGTCCCCAAGTGGGAGATTGTTGAAAAATGGAGCTAAATGTGGAAAATAAAGCCAACTTTGTTGAAATTGGCAAGCCACCATTAATAGTCCATGTTCACACCTATTTGGTAAGACACCATTAGCCTACAATCCTCATATGTTCACACCTATTTTATTCCTTCCATTGTTGATTCTTTGTCCAAACTTTCCCTATAAATAGAGGGCAAAACCTCAATGAAAAATACACCACCACAACAAAGAGTGATCTTGTGTAGAGAGCAACACAAGAGAGGCATTTCACAAAATAGGAAGAAAAGTGAGTTGGAGAAAATAGCCTTTGCATAGGCAGATAAAAATACAGTGTTGTATTTTGTACTCCTCATTTTCGAGTTAGTGAAATATATTGGTGTGGGTCCGTGGACGTAGGCAAATTGCTGAACCACGTAAATCTTTGTGTTTCGTATTTGCATTTTATTTTTGCGTATTTATATTTTCTCAGTCCAATTTATTTGTGTCACATCGATCCTGGGCGGGATTAGTTGCGTCCTAATTCCCAACAGTGTAGTCGAAACGAGTGTTACAAATTGGATGCATATTTTGGGCAAGAAGACAACAATGTGAGTGAAATTTTTCAGAGAGAAGTGAGTCCTTTGATTCCAGGGATATTTCAGGGCTATAATGCAACCGTCTTTGCTTATGGGGCTACTGGGAGTGGAAAGACTTACACAATGCAGGTTCGATTTCTAAACCTATGCATTAAATCTTAGTTTTCACTATTTGAACTAAGAATCTGGGACTTATGTTCGTTTCCCCTAGTAACAAGAAGAGGGGTTTCATATGTTCAAGCCTATGCATCAAAATCTTTATTTTCACTCTGAACCAAGAAATTTGGGATTTTGTTAGTTATCCAACCAAGAAGAATGTATTAATGCTCCTAGTAATGTTTGCCATTGCTATTGTCTCCCATGATAAACCGACATCTGTAGAGCTGAGAAATTTTTTGATGTGCTATTCTTTGTTAAGTTTGTACCACATTCCAAACAATGTTCAAACAAGTGATATTAATGCAGAAAATGGTGTCGAAGAACTACAACCACTTGTGTAGAACTCACCCTCAAAAGCTAGTAAATGAGGGGAGGGTGCATAAGAGGTTATAAACCTAACATTAAAAGCCCATACTTTCGATGTAGGAAGTCTCATACCTTGCAATAGGAACCCTGACAGACCACCATGCTCCACGATCCCGGTCCATGAACTCATCCTCAAAAGCTAGTTAATGAGGGAGGGTGCTAAAGAGGTCATAAACCCCACATTGAAAGCCCATAATTTCGATGTGAAGACAAGTCTCATGCCTTGCAATGGGAACCACATGCCACGAAGTTCTTAAGTGAAGGGTAATTGTGAGCTTAGGGTTTGGTGTAGGTTGTATGAAGATAGAAAATCCGACCAAGGATGTAAAATTAGAAGGAATCAGGGAAATAGACTCTTAGAATCATGATTTACATCTCTTCGTGTCTAGGTATGATTAGGATTATGTTTTTTTCTAATGGATGTAATTAGCAATCACATAGCCCCTTGAAAAGTTACAACCTCTCTAAGCCCTTCACTCAAGATTCTTCAATTTCAAGTGAAATCACTTCCTGTAAACTTCAAACGAAAAAATTATTGTAGAGAAATCATTTTAACAAATTTATCAGTACTTCCATCTTGATGTTCAAATTACATAATGAAAAGTCTGCATGCACAATTTTAATTCTAGCAAGAAATTAGGATATTGAAATCTTTTGAAAAAGTAATGAAAAGAAAATTAATTTTTTCATTGATCAGTTGGTCTTTCAACATGGCATAGATATTCCTCCCATAAACAGTAGGCCCTTAATTGTTTTACTTCCAACGTCCTTTGGCACACTATTATTTTAATCTATTCTCCACGAGTTAGCACATAGACGTTCAATGTTTAAGAGGCGTGATTGGTATGCTTCTATAACAAATTTGAAGCTCCTATTCTTTTCTACTAAAAATCGAGCCAAGTTGAAAATTAACTACTCTAGACTTTGGCTATTATAGCACACTAATATGATGAAGGATTAGATCTACCAAAGATGGGATATGTTCAAACTTTGGGGAGTTGCGATGACTATGATGAGACGTGAGATATAGAGTTGTACTCATTTCTTTAGCTCCCAGTTCGGTGGTCTGGTTAAATTTAGTTTTATATTTTCATTGACAGGAAATAGGTCAGCCACATGGCCCCCTTTTATATTTTCATTGACAGGAAATAGGTCAGCCACATGGCCCCCTCTTAAGTTTGCACTTTATTTTCTATTTCAGCATGAGTGAAATACTCCACCCTCGTGGCGGTTTAGAGAAAAAAAAGGGGAAATCAACTGAACATAATCTATGATACTATGAAATATAGTAGTTGTTTTGTATGTAACCTCATTCGTGGTTACTGGTAAACATGTACATAATCTGTTTGGAATCATTTGACTATGCAGGGCAGTGATGGGCTACCAGGTCTAATGTCACTTTCTATGTCCAAGATTCTGTCTGCATGTGAGAGTACGGGAAGCACTGTTTCAATATCATACTATGAAGTCTACCTGGAAAGATGTTATGATCTTTTAGAACTAAAAGAACACGAGTTCATGGTATTGGAAGACAAAGATGGACATGTTAATCTTAAGGGATTGGCTCAAATCAAAGTTAATTCAATGTCTTCATTCCATGAGATATTCTCTTGTGCTCTTCAGAGGCGAAAGGTTGCACGTACAGGCCTTAATGATGTATCTAGCAGGAGCCACGGGGTACTTGTGATTACAGTTTCCTCCCCTTCCCGTGATAGTGTTGGAAATAAGATCACTGGGAAGCTAAACCTCATTGATTTAGCAGGTTTTTTTTAACTATCCATATACTGATTTATTGGTCTCAGCGATAATCTTTTACTTACTTTGAATCCTTCATGTAATTTAATCAGGAAATGAAGACAACAAAAGGACTTGCAATGATGGAATTCGTCTTCAAGAAAGTGCCAAGATAAACCTTTCTTTGTTTGCGCTGTCAAATGTGATTTATGCACTAAATAATAGCATGTCCAGAGTACCTTATCGAGAAAGCAAATTGACACGCATATTGCAGGATTCTCTTGGAGGGACAAATCGTGCTCTTATGGTCGCCTGCTTAGTAAGAATTTGATCTTTTAAATATTTGCATCACATTGAATCCAAAATGTTAAATATTATAGAAGTCCTTATAAATGTAACCTTCTCTGCCATTAGAACCCAGGGGAGTACCAAGAATCTGTTCATACAGTTAGCTTGGCAGCTAGGTCTCGCCATGTTTCTAATTTTGTATCAGCTCAGAAAAATACCACTCCAAAGATGAAAGTTGACATGGAGGCTAAGCTTCGTACCTGGCTAGAATCAAAAAGCAAAACCAAAAGTGCTCAAAAGATGGCGGGATTACGTTCTCCATTTACTGGTAGAACCCCTAGTTCTCTTAACTCGGCAATGAAATCCAATTTGAAACATAGGTAATAATTAGCTAACTTATTACCCTGACATAGAACTTATGTCTTGATTTGTATTATTAAACAATTCATTTGTTATCTACAGGACTACACGTGAGGCGACTAGAAATTTATTCGACAATGGAAGTTATGTAGATCCTGTTATGAAGGTAACTATGTACGAAATATCTGAAGTTCCAACTGAAGGCGATGCATTAGAATCAGATACTTCACTAGTTGGTACGTTATGTCGATGAATTGTTATTTCTGGAAGTGAAATTACTTCTCTTTCAGAAACAATCATTGATATGTATGTATATACGGATTTGTGATCTTATTTTTATTGTAGACGAACCAGCGAACAGTGAGGAAATGAAAATAATTGATAGTGTCAACTTCATTCAGTTGTCACCAGTTAACAAGAAACATAAGGGACTTCATAGTCCTCAGAGAAAAGCCCTTTCTCCTATTAACTCGAACATGGACAAGACACGTTTGGTTCCTTCTGATCCGATGACTCCTAAGCTACACTTCGTTTCGTACAATGAAGAAAACAAATTCCAAGGGGAATGCACCCCACTTGATAAATTTAACTCTCGCGGTTCTAACTTGAAGGTATGTCGGGGATTTGATATCATTACATGAATATATTTTCCTCATTGATTCTGATCAACAATTTGATTGAATTGATGGCCAGAGCTCTCTTGCCCAAGAATACATTGAATTTTTGAATACAGCTAGCAGGTAATTATTCAAGTGTATAGTACTTATTTTTATTATTTTTTCCCCATTTGTAGACCTTTCTCATGCCTTTGTGGTACTCTATACCAGGGAGGAGCTACTACAGTTGAAGGTATCCATCATTTAGGCACTCGTATTGTTGCAATCACAAGTCGCCATTTTTGTTAGTTAACTTATGCTATGTTCAGTAATACCGTTCACGTTTATAAATTGGTTTTTTGTTATTTTTTAGGTAAAGTGTGTTGTTAAAAAGTGGTTTGAAAAATTGTGTTGTTTATAAATTAGTTTTATAAATTGTAATGATTGCATTACTGAGTGTTATTATTAACCATTTGCATAACTCGTTTAGGGAATTGGACAAAAGATAGCTAACTACATAATTGAGCAAAGAGAAATTAGCCCATTGAAGTCGGTAAGACGTTACTTTCAAGAATTAGAAAAGAAAAATGAAGTTGAAATCTTATACATATATATATAATATAATATTGCATTGTTTGGTTGGTTGCAGTTGAGTGATCTGGAGAAGATAGGCCTTACATCAAAACAGGTAATGCAATGAATGCAATCTCGATCTTTCACCGAATTCTTGGCGATAAAATTTCTGAAATAATTTGCAGGTACATAACATGTTTGGTAGGGCTGCAAGATTAGTATTTGAATGAATTAGAGCACAACACCTAGTTGTTTGAATGAATATGTTTTACCTGATCTATATGATTGTAAAGACAGTTTAACTGTATTTGACATTGTTGACATAGCTTGGGATGAACGATGTGACATAGCTTTTATGCTTTAAATCTTATGTATTGAATTTATTTTTGATTTTAATGCATGAATTGCTTGATCATCAATTCATTAATTTGTGGGTTAAGTCGAGAGGTGAGATATATGCCTACACCATGAAATAAATTCCGACAATTTGACAATTATATAGAACTAATTTAAACTCGATATGATTGTGAATTTGATCAAATATTACGTTAGAAAGAAACTTGGGATGAGAAATAAAATATGAGATCTACGATGCAATTGTAAGTCCCAACACCTTCACTTCATAAAAGAAATCCAATTCTTAATTTTCACATAATAAGTTGACTTTCATAATTATTTGTTTTTAGGATTTCAGAGCATGTTTGGTAAGAAAATTAATTCGGTGCCCTTCAAGGGCACTAGAAGAGACTTGTGTTTGGTAATGTGAATTTTTATGATTTTTTTTTTTTTTTTAATGGATGCGTGGTTTAAAAATGTTTAAAAAGTAAAAAAATGTGGATTTGACTAAGAATTGATGATTGTAATTGAATTTGAAAAGTTGTGAAATTTTTTGTCTTACCAAACAAGCTCTTAGTCAATGTAAATGTGCTTTGCACGTTATTCTGAACGTTTGTTAAATTTCTTAAAAATGTTACTTTGAGATGTCTAGTTAATATTATCACTATACACAAACAAATAAACACTTTGATTTGTTTTAAGAAAATAAATAAGTAAGTGGCCAAAATTATAACAAAACTGATTGGAACAATGACAAAATAAATTGGATCGAACCTTCCAAAAAATGATTTCAATTACATAAATTTTCAAATTCACAAACGTTTGTGGATAATTGATGATAATCCGTTATGACATTCATTCCAATTTAAATAATTAAAAACTGCACAATATGTTTGGAACTAAAATATAACGAATAAGAGTTGTGTACAAAAAGTGTGAGTAGATAATGACCTAATATTTGGCTTAAAAACTCCACGAACAGATATTTAATATTTTACAAACCGTCGCATTGATGTGCAAGTTCAAAAGCGTAAATTATTGGACCATCATATACTTCATCAGTTATTTTAAAATTTCTTAATTAACCCTTAAATTAACATTAATATTCTTCAATAAAGAGAAATAAATAGCTAAAACTTGTGGAACATCAAGTTTGTGTTTAGTATTGTTTAAAAAGATTTTTTTTTTTTAAATGAATATTAATTTTTAAGAGAATTGATAGTTGAGATTTTGTTGAAAAGTCAAATATTGTGGGCTTGACTTTTAGTGAGTGATTAAGATTGAAAAAAAAAAAAAAGGAGGAACAAGCCTTTGTTTGGTTTTCATTAAAAAAAATTCATTTTTCTACAATACTTAATATCAACAATTTATTAAAAGTCACGCCCACAATATTTGACTTTTCAACCAAATTTCAACTTCAACCATCCATTCTCTTAAAAATCGTTATTCATTTAAAAAAATTCATTTTAAACAATACCATACACACTAGTCTTATGGTCTTTCTCATTCTAATTAGGGTAAAGAGGCCAAGAGATGAATGGAAATATGGAATTCTGTGCTACCGTAAACAAAATTTACTTGCAACCCCCTTAACTTTATATCTTCTTGCAATTGGATAACAACATTTACTTCTAGACTCATCTCCAATGGCCAATTCAAAAATTCCACTGTTAAACTTATAATAAACCCATAAAGACACATTACCCCCCTCCCCCTTCTCAAATATCCATGTCCACAGCAGATTACATGAAGTGCATGCTTTGTCTCTTATTCTTACAATGACAATCAATCCAAACACTCAACACCCGCCTACACTACCTCGTACCATCATCCAGTTCTGGTGCTGTAATTGCTGTAATCATTGAATCGTTGCCTTAGTTTGAGAATTTGATGTGCCTAAGGCTAAATGGGAAGACAATGTAGACATGAGATGTGGAGGCTCTGAACAAATGTTTGGAGGAAAACAAATAGGAGCATATCAAATGCCAATACAATATTTCAGCTTTCAAGTCTCTATGTTCCATAAGATTGCAAAGATGTTATCAGATACCCACAAATAGAGTCTACTTCATATAAAATTTACAGTGGGCTTAACTCATAAGCAAACATTGTGAATGCTGATTGAATGGTAGAAGATAGATAGTCCAGAAGTATGGTTCTGGGTGGCAAATTCTTGAAGCTGTTTCTTAGCATCTGGAGAAAAGGATTAAAATTATTACTCAAGGAGGTAAATGTTTTATTGTACAAATTATTAGTAAACTGCATGAAGAAATTTGTGTGCATTGTGTCCAGAAATGCACAAGGAAATGCCTCAGAGTAAATAATAGAATCAATCAAGTTGTAAAGGAGCATAGGGTGCTACAAGAACTATTTAACAGTGTATTTTAGCACCAACAATAACAACCACTATATTATAATTTAGCATCATAACTACTCATGTTCCAATTATATAGGTTGTTTTTTTTTTTCTCTTGTCTCAATTATATAAAGTTGTTTCTTTATTGAGAAGTATTTATATTGTTTGTTTGCTAATGTACACCTATATATTATTTCCAATAATAATAGTTTTGATAGTAAATTAGGGTAGTTGAAAATTTTCTTTACAAAAATTACTTTTTCAATGACTATAATATGTTTTCTTAATTTGTGTGAAAAATCAAGACAGCCTACATGAAACAGTAAAGTAATCTTTCTAGTGTGAACACAAACTTTTCTCTACATACATATCACTACTACTTTAAAAGTGTGGATATGGGAGAATCTTTCCCTTGACAAGTTTGCCCTCGCACATTTTACTCTAAACCAAGAATACCCTTTCTTAATGCTATTGCATATATTTAGAGCTCATTTGGTAGTGAAAATTTTTTTACCTCAACTTTTCAAATTCAATCTCAACCATCTATTTTTAGTCAAACCCACATTTTAAGCTTTTCAAATTTTTAAAATTACACATCCACCAAAAAATAAAAATAAAAAACCACAAAAATCTAAATTTTACCAAACGGGATATTATTATATGTTTGGTATTGTTTAAAAAGAGTTTTTTAGAAATGAATAATGATTTTTTGGAGAATGGATGATTGAGATTTGTTTGAAAAGTAAAATATTGTGGACTTGACTTTTAATAGATGGTTGAAATTGAATGCCGTAGAAAAAAAAAAGAGAAAAGTTTAGAGAAAAACAAACAAGGGCTATATCATCATATCATCGAGAAACAAAAGGTCACTCCCGACTCCCACGATCATCACTACTACTTTAAAGGTGTAGATGGGAGAGAATATTTCCCTTGACAAGTTTTCCCTCACACATTTTACTCTAAATCAAGAATAATCTTTCTTAATACTATTGCGTATATTTAGAGCCCGTTTGGTAGTGAAATTTTTTTTACCTCAATTTTTCAAATTCAATCTCAATCATCCATTTTTAGTCAAGCCCATATTTTTTTGGTTTTCAAACTTTTTTAAACTACACATCCATCAAAAAATAAAAATAAAAAATCACAAAAATCAAAATTTTTCATATTACCAAACAGGATATTATTATGTGTGTGTTTTGTATTGTTTAAAAAGAGTTTTTTTTTAAATGAATAGTGATTTTTTGGAGAATTGATGGTTCAGATATGCTTGAAAAGTAAAATATTGTGGACTTGATTTTTAATAGATGGTTGAAATTGAGTGCCTAGAAAAAAAGTTTAAAGAAAAAAATAAGGGCTATATCATCATATTATCGAGAAACAAAAGGTCACTCTCGGCTCCCACGATCTCTCCGCATTTGAAAACCCACCGAGAACCCCAAGAGCCAAGTAAAAGTAATGAAAAGAAAAATCTCATTTGGGCAGTAATCCAAATAGAATTAATTCTCATCACAGGTATGTAGTATGTACTTTTTTATTCTTTTTCTTTTTTAAAACCTATCATTCTTGATCTTTGTTCCACCCCGATTTCGTCTGTTCACAGTGGAATAAATCGGAGCTGGAGCAACCTGAATCACTCTTTCTATGGCTTAGGTTAACATGTGCTACTTATCAACCAATTTAAGAGTAAATTTCTCCACAATTGTCGTCGTTTACAAAATCTTTGATTTATTTTTCTTTAAAAAAAAAAAAAAAACCTTTTGTAGCATGTTTTAGCTCGTGTTCTTTAATTACCTCAATTGTCTTAAAATAGAGTATAGCTTCAACTTTAATACTCATATCATGTATTGTTTACGTAAGACGTGCAACGCACGTGCTTAGTACTAGTATACCACAAAAGTACATATGCATAAATCATACGTGAATCCATGAAGCAATGGTCAAAAGTACAAATGCATAAATCATCACTGCTCACCTCTTGGTCAAGGCATTCAAATTCCAATATATAACATTATGAATACTTTATACTGTTGGCTGAGTAGTTAAATTACATTTTTCAGGTCACAAAGTAAAAGATGTAGATAAGAAGTAAATACATAATTTACACTCAAATCAGTCCCTGCAGCCTTATTACCTTCGTATGGATGGCTTTCATTATATCCGTGCAACTGAGGCGAGGATAGCTATTCTATGCCTCTTCACCCAGTCTCAATTAGTCTTGACTTGATCAAACCTTAGCAGAGACAACAAGAAAAGAGGTATCGGGTCAGTCAGAAATACATATTTAGAGGTCAAAAGTCACATGCATCGTTAATTGAACACTTTGGCATACCTCAAATGGAGCTTTAGACGATGCATCGATAGGTACATCGGAGATGCGGTGCGGGCTTCTGATTTCTCGTTTGAATACCTACCAAAAAAAAAAAAAAAACGCTAAACCTTATGCCCAATTGTTTTTTGATAGATTTCACAACAAATGAGAATTACTTATTGCAAATAAAAAACATTAAGAAATTTATTAAGTTGTAGAATAGTAATACATACTAAGATTTTGAAGAGCCGCAAAAGCTTCTGAACCAAATCAGGAGTGATGCTTTAACCTAACTCTCGGAAATAGATTAAATGTTGAAGACAATTAACAGGAGAAATAATTCAATCAAAACTTAAAATAGTAGCGGAATGGTAAAGATCGAAATAGAAACCCAGATTCAAGTTGATATCCAACTCCCACTTCATCTCCAACCTTGAATTTCTTCACCTTGCTACCAACCTCAGTTACCTCACCTACAATCTCATGCCCGTTCAAAACAAAGAATGTGAACGGATATTTTTTATTGGAAGGTGAATAAGGGTCAAGAAGTTGCTTTCTGTAGGCTTTCCTATCTTAATGAACTTGAGTTGTTAGTTCTAATTGCCATCATCAATGGGGCGATAGTTCCTCTTTTCGATATATTACTTTCTATAATGATTATAACCTTCTATGAGTCACAATATGAACTATGAAAGGATTCAAAATTTTAGGCATTGATGACTATAGTTCTTGGAGCAGTGCCATTAATTGCATATCTAGCCAGGACATGTTTCTTCGTGCAAGTTAATAAGGAGAATTAGATTGATGTGTTTTGAGAAGGTTAACATGGAAGTTAGTTGGTTCGATAAGCTTGATCATTCAAGTGGAGCAATCGGTTCATGCTGCAACGCATTATTTGGAGCTGCACTTGCACAAAAGGATCGCGATACACTGCCTCACCACTTATTGAATTGGTTATAACTTTTGATGCTTCTTCGCAGTTTGCACTTATTCTACTTCTAGCTTTAAAGTTTATATGTTTTTCTTCTCTCTTTATCAAATCAGTTGTATGTTATGTAGGAGGAAGCAAAATTCCTCTTAAAATTTTTATTAACATAACGTTGATAAATTCAATTGTAAAATGATTCTCGTACAAAGTACGAAGATTTGAAGAGCAAAAAATGTTGTCCCAAAAAGTTAATTTACTCTCTTGACAAGATGAGAATGTTAAAGAGTCAAAACACAAATTGTTTTAGTGAATTTCATGTCAAAAAATCAAGTTACAAGTAATACTTTTGAAACTTGAAAAAGAAAGAACAAAATTGATCAGCTAGAATAATTCTAAAAAATAATTCTAAAAAGTTTAAAAAAATAGATCTGGGATAATCTCAATGCAAAATAATGATTAAGTTATTCAAATCCCAAAATTCTATCTCAATTTATAAAATTTCACATTCCATTTCGTATGTAATACAACCTTATTTATTTATTTATTTTTTAGAAGAGTGAAAATAATCTATACATATATAATAATAGGATAAATGTCATCATTTTATGCACATAGTTTCCCGCTATTTTTCACTTGCCATTTTAGGATATTTCTTACTTTTATTAATTTATTTTAATACATGGATTAGGAAAGTTCAATTAATGTGTGTAGTAAATGATTTATGAATTTATGGGAAAAAAATCTATAAAAAGTCTAATTATATTTTATTTTTATTCTTTTGATAATTATTGCATTATATTTCAAATCGAAAAATATGTAATATATGTGTCAAATCCAAAATCTCAACGAGAAGTTTAATACAAACTAATAAATGAAAGCAAACTCTAAACATATCATTCGTAAAATCGCCTTAAATACTAAAATGGGCGGGAAACTATGTGCGTAAAATGATGACGGTTATCCTATTATTATATATGTACATATTTTTTACTTTTTTCATCATCCAATCTTTTTAATTTATCTCATTTAAGTCTTAAAATGATACATATCATTTCTTACTAAATTCAATTTGACCTAAATAATTAATTTCGAATCTTTTTTTTTTTATCAAATTGAAAAAAATAATAGATATCTGATCTTTCTAAATAAATTCAATTAAATCATTTAACGTTTTACAACTTCAGACTCCGATAAACTTATTTGTTCAATTTGTAAAATAGAAGGTATAAGCAAAATCGTTCTATTTAAAAATAGAATATGATCTACACGCTTACTTAACATGTACAAAATAATATGTGCAATTGTGAAAATTGAGTTTTAAAGAATGTTTGGTTGAGAATGAATGTTGAAAAATTTATTTCTGAAAAATCAATTTTATACAATCAATTTTATACGAATAAGTGATAAAATCTTATGTCTTGTAAGTTAAACCTCCATTTATAAATAGATATGTATAGATAATTTTTTTTTTTTATGTATATAAATTTAATTATATTTATAATATTCATTCAATAAAATTTAATTAAAATTTGTATTTTCATATTATTTCATTTTACAAGTTGTAAAATTGAAAATTGTAAATATTCAAACTTTTAGAAATCAAATAATCGTAAGCTTAACTTTAATCATCAAATCAAAATTGTAAAGTATAGAATAAATCACATGTCAATGTTTTACTTAATCTAAATAAATTAAGAAAATTTAAAAAAATGAATAATTTGATTTTAAAACAAATATGCAAATCATAATTTTATGTTTTACTTTTTTGAGTATTTTTTATTATACTAGTTTTCTTCACGTACTTCGCACGTCTTATTTACGCGATAAAATAATTTATACTTGTATTTTCTCTATAACGAAATTATAAAAAGAAAATCATTAAAATTATTTAACTCTCGTATTTGTGTCAAATTAAGTAATATTAATAATTTTAATAGTGAAATAATTATTTATATATATATATATATATATATATATATATATATATATATATATATATATTAATTTGTGAATAAATTTATAAGTAAATATTTAATACTTATTTATCTATAAATATCTTTTAATAATTTAGGAATTTATCTTTCTTTACTCTCATGTCAGCGTCCAAATAAATAAATCACTTTATTATTTTATTTTGATTATTCAAAAAGTCATTAGTTTTTTTAGATTATCTTAATCCAACTGTAATATTATCAAAATCTAATATTCGATAAAAATTATAACATCTATATTTAAATGAGTTATTGAGTCAATAAAAAAAAAAAAATGAAGTTAGATAAACTAAGAATATAAACTTGCAATGCAAATTTATCATTCGAAAAGTTATATCTTGTTCTTAAGCATTAAATATTACTAATCATACAAATTTGAGTTGATTTAATGTCGTAATGATTGAATTTGAAAAACTATATAAACATATAAGTTGAATTATAATATAGTAAAATATTGAAAAAAGTTACCAATAAACATGTTTTATAAGTTATATAATTGAATATAAGTATCTTACATTAGAAAATTATATTATTTTAATTAAATTAAAGTCATTTGAAAAGTCACTCAACATTTATTTATATTTATATGCATTCCTTTATTAATTATGAGTATTATAACATGTGTTATAATCGGCACGAATTTCAAACTACTTTTTTAAACACATAAATTTTCCCTCTCCAATTTTTAACTACAAATTCTAACTCGAAAACACAAATAACATTAATCATTTCTATTTATAATAGTTGCCAAACAATGGCTAAGTCAAAGTCAACAATTAATTTTAACCATACACTTCATCGGACATACAACTTTTCAACAACTTTTTATTAATTTTTATCAAAATCTATTAAAAATTTTATTTTAATCATCACCGAATAGAGATTATATATATTAAAATTAAAATTAAAATTTCAGTTTCGATCATTTTTTCCCCAAAGAGTTTAAAATTATTTATTTTATATTCTTAATTAGAAAATAATTAAAAATATATATATTCCTTTTTATAAAAATTAATTGATGATCTTAACAAGAATTTAAGTAAGTTTAAAAATAAAAAGTTTCACATTCACCCTACTTTTAAAATAATTATAAGAAATCTATTTTTATCGATAAATAAAACATAATTATTTGAATTAATAATAGAAAAAAATTATTAAACACATAAACGCACTCTTTGAAATATTCAGTTAAGTTATCAAGGGAAATGAAATTTGATGGGACAATATTCTAAAATTAAATTAAAAAGTAACGACACTAAATTAATATTAATTAAATAACCAATTTCAACAACGTAGATAAATTAATAAAATTTCGATTTAGTCAACGTGAATAAATTTATATTTTTGAAATAAAAATAAAAATAAAAATAAATAAATTTCAATAAATGAACTAAGCGTATTATTGAAAAGAAAAAAAGAATATGAGGATAAAATGAGAAATCAAAAGATTCTCACTCATCCACACTTTAAGATAGTGTAGATATGAATGCACAATTTATATCGAACATTATATTTTTACAATTTATTCGATAAATATTTATCAATTATATCTTTTGATCATTCTATAAATGTGATTACTAGTTTTAATGAAAAAAATGCCAAAATCAGAATTGGTCAAATATATATAATCATTAGAACAAAAACTTTAAACCAAGCAATCGCTGAATTAAAGCGTTACCCAAAAAATAGTCCAATCAATCGCATGATTTTTCTGAATGCCCAAACGGACAGTTTGATTTTTATTTTCTCATTATTTAATATGATTTTATAATTAATAATACATTCTCATAAATCTTGATCGAAATCCACATATTTCCGTGTATTGTAAAACTACTAAAAGAATCATCACCACAAAAATAATACTCCCCTTCTTCGTGTCCCTTTTATATAGATTTTTCCTCTTATTATTATTATATAAATCTATTTTTTTTTTAAATATTTATTTTATTTATTTAAAGCTTGCTTGAAAATAATAAAATTTTTACTTCAATTTTTTAAACTCAATTTCAACAACCCATTTTTAATCAAACCCAACATATTTAACTTTTCAAACTTTTTTAAACCACACGTTCCTAAAAAAAAATCAAAATAACCACAAAAATCAAAATAATTTCACATTAACAAATAGGATATTATAACTATTTATTACTTTTAATAATAATAATTATTTATTTCGTTTGTTCATTATAACAAATATAATCCTATTTATTACTTATAATAATAATAATTTTGATACTTATATAAAAATAATTTTAAAATTTTATTTATAAAAATTATATTTTCAATAATATTAAATATATTTTCTTAATTTGTGTAAAAAATCAAACTAGGACAGGAGGGAGTATGATGAAAAAAGAGTAAATAGTCGCTCTGGGTTTTTTGTTGAAGAAGGAAATTGAAAGAAATACTTATATTACAAATGGGAAAAACTTTATTTTGAAAGCAGATATCAGATTACAAACGCCAATAAATTATACATAACCCATACACCAACCATACATGATTCATGAACTCTCATAACTACTTTACTACACAGGCACATATTTATATATTCATCAGATTTCGATCACGCTAAACACAAACCATACTATATTATCTTCTTCATCTCCGATTCAGATCTTAGACTTCGCGTCAGTGCTTCATTTGCAATTGCATGGATTGCAAGTGCAATTATCACCGCACTTGCACCCATTCTCAGTTGCAGCAGGACCCATACCAGACTCAGATCCCTCAAAATACCTGGACAAAAAAACGAAGGCATAAATTAACGGCATATTCCTTTGCAAAATCAAGTTAAAATTGAATTTTTGAAAAAATTAAAATAAAATACACACTTCTTTTCGGGTGCAGCGCCAAGGACGACGGTCTCGGCGGGGGAAGCCGTAGCCTCCGAATAGCTCAAATCGGTGCTGCCTTCACAGCTAGACATTTTGTTCGTTCTAGAATTCACGAGAGAGCGTGATTTGAGAATTCTTCGAATGCTGAACGAACTTAAGTCTATCCAAAAATGACCTTTATTTATAGGGCAGTGGAGGAGGGAGGGAGCTAAATCTCAACCGTACACGTAGTAAGATCGTTAAGTCGGTCTACAACTGTACCTTTATTATCGTACACGTACTTATTGGTGGTAAGTTCTCGAAAGTCCAAATTATGGGACGCCAGTATCTTCTAGAAATCCACCTCAACCATCAGATATTTTTTATCAGGCCGTCGATATTATTATTGTAACACAACAATTATTATTATTCAAGTCAATTTAGCTTATGTTCCGTTTACTTTTTATGTTGTGTTAGCGGCTTATATTTATATATTTATATATAATATATATACTAGTGATGATTCGTACTTCGTACGAGAATTAATTTTCAGTTGATTTTTTTAGCGTGATTTGCCAAATAATTCAAAATTCAAATCATATTTTATGGAATTCAAATTTTTTCAATTATATATCTTATTAACTTTTATAAAAATGTACTAAAAATATTATTTTTAAAAAACAGGAGCTTAAAAAAAATACTTCATAATCCAAAAACTTAAGATGTTGAAAATTAATTACTACACATCTTCAATGAAATTAAACACAATATAGTTGAAAATGATAAACAAAGTTCAACGAGCCTCAAAATTCAGTGGACGACAACCGACAAGATTTTAACTTATTTTTCTGAATCCCATTTGGTGGAATTCAATCAACAAACCAAACATGCAAAAATGGTTTTAGCTGATTTACTACACTTTATTTTATATCCAAGAATCCTCAGTGTGATTAAGAAGCTTTCTAGGTAGTTTACTCTTTTTTGAATCATTTTTCTCCTTTAGAGATTCCGAAAGGCAGGTGTTGCAGTATCATCAGGAACTTCTTTGAATGAAGGGAGATAATTCACATCCACAATCACATGCTCACCAGTGCCTTCTTGAATCTGGAATTTCGCAAGAGAGAACTTGAAATTATGAGATACACAAAATGTGAAAGAAAGTCTTTGTAAAATGTATTGATGCTACCATTTTCGTCCATCTCGTATCCTGATAAGCATGCATTTCAAAGTATAGCCGCATGAAAAAATAAATTTATCAATACTTTCTGTCCAGAAGATTGTTTAACTTATCTAACATATTTTCAACAACACATTGGAGCTGGTTTAGACCACAGATTCTGTGAGATATGGCATGCCATTAGAAAAGCTCAGGAATGAAGTAGTCTTACCATGTTTTAAGATTATTGTGCTAGAAGCTTGATTATTTTAAAATAAACATATGATTTACTGTCAAATGTTTCCAAAAGATGGTTCAAGAATTTTCAGATCTTATTAGTCATACTTTTTACTAAACAAAGCTCAGGACAACATTAATGTAGATTAAAGGAGCAAGTTACGAGATACTCTTTGTCAGAAATTAAACCATTCAAATCTTATCAAACTCCGAAGAAATGCATTCACGTACATCAGTTTTAATTATTTAACAAGGATAATTGATGTTTAATGTTTCTCTCGTGTGACAAGAACATAACCAAAACCAAGTTTAACCACTAAGTTCAACTAAAGAAATTAATACTGATGAAATCAAGAAAGTTAAGGAATAGAAATCAAATAATCATCGGTTGTTACCTCAATTCAGTAGTGATAGGTAAAGCCCAGACAGCGATTTCTGAAATTCAAAATACACAGAAACATTATTTTCCATCAACGATAAAAATTGAAGCTGGAAATGAAAATCCAACTCCTGATGCAAAGTGATTCCAAAATAAAGTGCACGAATCCAAAAAAACTTTTTGATTTATGAAAAAATGAATATGAATTTTATGTTAGACCCATATAAGTAAGATTTGTGGGTATATATTAATAAAAGAAGGAAAAAGAAAAGATGTATTAATTGAAAATCAAATCGAGCCCATAACAGCTGTACGACTCGTAACTAAGAAGACAAGGAGTGGCTGAACAATTTGGAAATTGAACAATTCTAGCCTTTGTTTAGTAATATTGTGTGTTTTATAAATTGATTTATTTATGATTTTGAAGTTTTTCCTAGTGTTTTGTCTTTTGCACATAATCCATTAGCTTGTCAATTGGGAAAAATTGCTTTTTCGATGTAAGCTCAGAAAAGGAAATTGATAAATCACGATCAAGTTAACTTGATTTTAACCTGAGTTTGCTCTATCTCAAATAAATAAATCATACTTTGAGAATTTATACATGGCAATACCACATAACTATAGTGTTCTTACAAATGGGTTCTCAATCATTTTTTATAGGAGAAAAAGGTTCTGAAAATGGAGGACACTGAACATGGTTCTTACTAAGCCCCTGTTTGGTATTGATTAAAATCATATTTTTAGTAAATTTTGATAAAAGTTGATGAGATGTATTGTGGACCCATAAAAAGTGTGGTTAAGATTAAAGGTTGAACTTGAATTAGATTAAAATCTAAAAAAGTAGTAGTATCAAATAGAGGGTAAAGCTATTTTTTAACCTAAAATAGTTAATAATTCGAAATTAAAAGTCGAACATATAGGCCTAAACAAAGAAGCTAAAACCCAATTGAAAATCCTTAGCCTCAGCCTGCGAATTCAAAAAAGATAGAAGCAAAAGACACACATTCTGAAGAAATCTCATCACTTGATCTTCCTTTTTTGTTTACCTTCAGTTTGGTGTTTCTTTTGAGCAATTTAGTCTTTGATTTCACTACCTGGGGTTTTTTATTTTCTGATACAGTTTGTTTTCACCCAAAAAAAAAAAAAAAAAAAGGAAGAGGAAATCTAAGAGGAAGGAAAGGGGTTGTTTAATTGTTAAAAAAATGTGCAAAAATGGTAATGTTAATGCCATTGACTGGTGATTGGTCATTGAAATGAATAGAAGAACTTGCTGGTACAATTTATTAGGTGTCAGATTGAGTCTTAAGAATATAAAAGAAAAATCCATTTTATCTAAATAAAAAATAGTAACATTTGTTATGATCTTGTCGAAGAAGTTTTTGTTTAGCTACTTATGTAGATGTAATGAGGCCCCATTTGTTATGGACTTTGGATCATAATGATGACCAGGTTTTGTTATGATTATTAAATTCTAGAAAGGGACAAAAAGGTTCAAATATTCAAGAAGAGCTATAGAGATTACTCACGCTGAAATACCCATGCATTATTTAATTTATTATATTTAACATAACCATAAATTCAAATTGCACAATGCATGTGATTTTACAAAGAACAAAGAAAGATTACGACTTTTTTCTTGGGGATCCATTGCAGGGACATAATGCACTATTAAAATATAAAGGTAGTAATCATGTTGTAACGGTAAAGTTTCTTCATTCAGCTTACTATGTAAAGGATGGCATTTGGATCAATAAAACGGAGAGGGATTAATTGATGAATTCCACTCTTACAACTATATGGAATGATATGTTATCCTCTGTTCTTTCTAAATATCTTCTACATTTTCTCTTTGAAGAAATTTCATGTATCTGACAAATGAAACTGATAGATTCCAAACTCAGTTTAATCGCATTGGTCTGTTATTTTGAAAATAGATTCACTGTAATTAAATTTTCAAGATCTCATATGCATTCATATTCAAGAGCACCTCTTATTCTATACGAATATATCAGATAAATAAAGAGTAAAAATGTATTAATACCATCTTGTAATGTAGGATTTTAAAATACGAGAGGAGAGAGAGACTGCAAAAATAACCCACCAGTAAGGTTGTCTTTAAGCCATTTTGAGTTCTTTGAGCTGATGTGACTGCCCCACCATCAAGAATATAAGCGCCTAGATTGGATTCAGAGTGTAACGAAGTTCCCATGACTCCAGCAAATAATAAAAATGCAACTTCCTTTAGCCTTCGGGAAAGCTTATCCCTTATAATCCAGACAGCTCATCGACACCAGTACAAGAATTCAAAATTTGGCTGAACTATGACATGTTTTTTGAACCTAGTCGTCAGAATGACAAAAAAAATGTTATGTTGCAAAAAATGAGATAAATCTCTCTAGAATTTCAACGCTTGATGCTAAACGATCTATAGAATTGAAACAGGTGATTTTGCATCGTACAATGATCCACAAATTGAAAATTATGACATTTAAAGTTAACTGCTTAGTCAGAAAACTCAGTCAGAAAATACAGTTCCATTGGAATGGCCTCTAAGCTAATATTCACAAATAACCTACAGTAGAGGATAGACAAATATAAGTTTAACAATAAATAATGATGGCAGCAAATTGAAAAAATTCTTACTATGAACATATGATTCCTCAATACACTACCGAACTAAACATCTTCATTCTACAAAACCAAAAACTATTTCTGAAAGCACACTCAAAGATATACAAACGTTAATACTTATCACTATAGAACAAAACACAAAGTAGTTGAAGATTATGATTATTTCATTTGACATTATTTTCAAGAAAACTTGACGTCTAAATTTATACTTGCATTGACTTTGAACTAATACTGAGTAAACCAATTTTTTCAAATTAAAGTTCGTGTCAGTGATGAGCACTGGAATTATTATACAAGTAAACATTGTAAAGTAGAACATCGAGGTAAAAATATATAAAGAGAATATTGATGATAGCAAATACTGAGAACCATAAGAAAAATATGATGCTGCAAAAGTAACATTTTTTGAAGAATCGTGCTTGTTTGGCCAGATTACCTACCTTGACAATTTTGACCAGTTGATCATAATTGTCATGCCCGTAAAAGAAAGGCTCGTTACGAAATATCTGCACAGTCAATATCGTCAATATAAACATCAAATTGGGGGTACATCTTGGCACATCTTCGTGTGGTACAAAATTTTCAGTCTACTCATCATTTGCCACTTGTGGATGTCCAGGCAGATTAAAATCCACTCATCCAAAATGATGAAGCTTGAAGAGCAGATTCAGAGATGGGAGCCTTACCAAATGATATGCCCAGTTCCATTTGTATAACATACCAAATAAGTCTAGTAAAAAGTGAATATGTATTCTATAAGTCATGGAAAAGCAGGAAGGGGATACCATTCCAGCAAACATACTACCGAGGCTCCACAAGTCCAAGGAGTAATCATAATCTTGCAAATCAACGAGAAGCTTAGGGCCCTTAAAATACCTGCAAATCAATGAGCATTAGCATTTAAAAGTAGTAGATTGATAATTGACAAATGCATTAAAGTAAATTCAATCTCAGAAGCCAAATTTGTAGCAATAGCCACTAAAAACTGGAAGGGCAAGTATATGGTGCTTAAAACCCTGCATTTTAGCATGAATAAACATCGTCCAACACCATAAACTTACGTGAGAATAGTGGAGAATATAAAACTTTTTGACATTCAAGATGTAAATACAAGGCTTCGACCAAAACCCATGTTGAAAAATCAATTACTCTTGAAAAACCCATGTGAAAACAAAGAAAACATTAACATAAATTAAAGTATGAAAATGTTCAACTAAAACCACAAAAAATTGAAAAAAAAATAATAATAACTTTAGCTTCCTATAACCACAATTTACCTGTGGTTCATACTGCTGTTGTTCGAATGATGATGTACACAGTTTCACTTCATCTAAGCTTTAGCAACATACGCAGAATAAAATAGGTCAATGCCCGCAGCAACACCTTACAAAACTTCATCTACAAAATTGAAAAGTAGAAATGATTTTAGAATGAAAAGAATCATTGAATGGTTTACAAGATATTAAGAATAAAAATCAATAGAACCAGATAAGATAATAATGAAAACCAAGTAAGTGTTCAAAATAAAAGTATCGAAAAATAAAAAATCAATTATGAGATGAAAAGAGTATATATTTGAAGTCGGAGAAGCTCAAACAATTGAATTATCTAAAAGTAACTCTAATCTCGTCACATGATAGAGGATTAACAATGTGGTAATTTTGCCATCCATTACACAAAACATCAGAAAATGAGGGTAAATATGTCATCAAATTTGGGAGGCAATTTACCAAAAATTGTAAAAAACTGAATATTTTCCAGGTTTTGATATTTTACCAGAAGACATTATGATCATCTTCATCCTTTAACTGAATTCTTATGATCAATGAAGAATGGAAAAACCAAGTAATGACATAAATTCCATGGATGATGACATGGTAAACATATTAATTGCAATAGGTCTAGTGGAAACATTACGAAAATTCAAAAAATAAAGAGTAGAAATCCAAAAGTGAGTTCAAATTGTTTTTTAAAGGACAAACTCCACCAAAATAAACTTGATAAAACTACAAACAAATCAATTTTCACCTCTCAACATTTTATATGCTTGTTGAAGAAACAAACCTATAAATTATTATTGAAAACATTTGTGGACAAGATGATAGTAAACTTCTTAGGCATATCTGAACCCACAACGAGGGAAATAAAAGTTAGCCTTAACGTATAAAAATAAAAACTAAATTAAATAGATGAAACCTTAATATGTATTTTTTAAACATTATCTCCTGGCATCAGCGTCGATGGCTTTAAATTATGCATTGAGTGCATCCAGAGCCTTCTCTTGAATCGATGAGTTCGAATCTGCCACTGCTTGCTTAAACAATTGACCTAAAAAAATTTCAAATTTAGCAAAATAAGATAAAGATCCGGGATATGCCAACTGAACTCTCACATTAAAATTCTATAAATTCACTACTTGTAATTTCCCTGATTTATTTTTATTGCAAAGAGAGAATAGAAATGTCTACACATTATTCTTTATACACAAAAAATTCTATAAATTCACTACTTGTAACTTCCCTGATTTCTTTTTATTGCAAAGAGAGAATAGAAATGTCTACACATTACTCTTTAAAAAAAAAAAAAAAAATTAGACATTTATGTTTTAAAAAAAATTCCAAAGGGTGTAGTCATCACAAAAAGAGAGAAACAAAAAGTAGTGTTGTATTTTACAAAACAACAATTACTGTTGATGTTAGATACAAACATTTACTGAATTAAACTCATAGTACATATACAAAAGGGTAACAAATTACCATTGAACTGTGCGGATGCTGCTAGTTCATCTTCGAGGACAAGCTTCATCACCTCAAAAAATGAGACAAATTCCTAATAGTAGAACCAAGAATTAATGGCATTAATAAGTTTTGTAAGTACTGATTTCACTAACAATAAGATTTGAAAGAGGCATATACAAGCTTTCTCAAAACATGTCTGTGATGAAAAACTATTACCTTCAACTTGTTTTGTTGAAGCTATAAAAATTGGAGTCATGTCCTCGTGGACAATCTTCTCCATTAATAATGAAGGAACACGGTCATTTTTCATGGTCAGAAAGCGTTAGGGTGAGAAAAGAGAAATGCGATCATGCCGATATATTTGCTAATTCTATTCTGAAATGCAATCAGGAAAGTACATTATATATTATATATAATACCATATTTATAAACGTAAATGAATAGAATAAAAAAAAATGAAACAATGAGTACCTTAAATGTTAACAATGGATAAGTTTGAAGATCTCTTCATATACTACATTTCTCGTGCATAGATTATGTATAGAATTAAGATGAGAGGGTTTTAAAAGCACTTTAACATCTCTAATTGTTTTAGCCCTCGATAATGCAACATAAAGTTGCCCATGTGAGAATACTGGTTGAGGAAGATATAAACCAACGAAATCTAATGTTTGTCTTTGTGACTTGTTAATTGTCATTGCAAAACACGGACGAACAGGGAATTGAGTTCTTTTAAATGGAACCGAAGTTTTTTCGGTATGTAATGGAATGAAAGGAATTCTTGGCAAGAAAATTGTTTTCCCAATGTATTCTCCAGATATAATATCAGTAACGATAAGATTTCGTTCAAATTTTTTGCATACGAGCCTTGTTCCATTACAAAGTCCTTCAGATGGATTGATATTTCGTAGTAACATCACAGGACAATTTAGCTTTAGATTTAGTTCATGCGGCGGAATGCCATTTGGTGACAGACTATTTAAGAAATCTTCTTGGAATGTTTGTTCAGATCTGTCAACTGTCTTATCAAAGCTATAATATGTGTATATTTCACCGTTTATTTGATTTAACAGTAGATTATTTATTTGATCAACAGATTCATTCTTAGCTGTCAAAATAACTCTATTCATCACTTTATGTAAACTACCTGTGTAGGAATTCATATTTGGAAAAACAATGTTAATAAGATTTTTCAATGAAGTTATTTCATCGTCAAATGGAAGTATCATATTCGATGGAAGTTGTATTGAATCACAAATATGTTTTGTCTCACTTCCGTTGCCAATTCGTAATAGATATTCACAAAACATTGGGTCTAGAAAAGCTCTCATGTTTTTGACCAGTGATAATTTTGTAAAGAAAGGCCACAAGGGTGAATAAACTAAGCTGGCTCTAAGTATGTCATCGCGTTTGCCTCGTTGGATTACAGGTAAAACTTGTCGAAAATCTCCCCCGAAAACAATAACTTTCCCTCCAAACGGAAATGTAGAATCCATAATGTCCTGTAATAATCTATCCAATGCTTCTATTGCACAACGATTCACCATTGGAGCTTCATCCCAAATAATAAGTTTGCACAATTTTAAAACTCTACCTAGAGCAGATTGTTTTGTAACAGAACAATTTATAGTGCCAATTGTGTCTAAGGGAATTTTAAAAGTTGAATGAGCTGTGCGCCCATTTGGCAACAAAGATGCAGCAACTCCTGATGATGCAGTTGCCAATGCAATATGATTTTTTGATCTAACAGATGATAAAAGAGCTTTATATAAAAATGTTTTACCTGTTCCTCCAGGGCCATCGATGAAGTACCACCAGAAACGTTTTTTATTGATGCCATTATGATCTCATACGCGCAACGTTGTTCATCGTTTAATTTCTTTTCGCACAGAAGTCCAGATTGAATATCTGCATAAATTGTCTCGTCAGCAACCATTCTGTCAAATCTTTCATCATCGTTTATATCAACAATATGTGGTACAATTGCATAATCATTTAAATTTTTCCCTAATGCCTTAAGTATACAACTGATTTCATGTAGAGTTTTATTTTCAGCAATTTCAGGTGATAAACCACTATGAATATAATCTTCAGACATGTTACCCTTAAATTTGTCCCATAAGTTTTTTGGGTTTATCGAGTTACACAGGGTCAACATAGTTGAAAAAAGTTTTCGAAGAGAATCAGGCATCTGATAAGTAATTGCTTCTGACATGCATTCTTCACAATGATCGTCTCCACTTAAAAGCCCATGTAACAAAGCTGCTTCTCGATATGTACTAACAGTTACACCATTAACAATTTTCAAATGTTCAAATGACAATGGACCTTTGATGTGATTTAAAAGGACTCTTAAGAAGTATCGTTCGCCCTTCATTTGGGCTTGTGCCGACAACTCTTCCAATGACAACATGTTTTTTTCGTAATGTCCAAATCTTCTTAGTTGCATTCCATACAAAGTTTGTTGGAAAATCTCTGTATAATACAGTGCGTGCAAATTGATTTGATGAATTCATAGAAAAGAATTCTGTTAACATGGTTCTTACATTGCACTTATTCATTACATTTGATAGACTTTCTTTATCGTTATATGTTATTAATTGTTGATCTTGAAGATGTAATTGTAACGAAATAACAGTTGGATGGATCTCAGATAAAGGGAAAGAAAATATTCTCCAAGCTGATTCAGGAGGAGAAATCCATCTGCCATTTTGGAAATCAGAATTTTCGTCAATGTGAGCAGATGTTTGGTTTTCACACATGGAAAAATTGACACGATCATGACCTTTATAAACATATTTGTACAAATACTTAACAGCTTTAACAAAAGAACAAATTTCTACGTTAATATGGCAATCAAATTTTGCAGTCAGGAAACAATTATGAGGAACTACCCATTGATTATCAAGATAGTGACCTCTGACTTTAACGGAATGGCCACTGTTTAGGCGTCTATAGATAGGGTAAGAATTTTCACCTAAACAAGTAAATGTAGAGTAATCTCGTGGATATTTATTTCTACAAGTTTGGTTCGCATCCATACAAACATTTTTTTCATTTATAGCGCCACAAGGTCCATGCATCATGTGCTTAACAACAGTGGAATGCAAATAAGGAAACAAATGTTCATCAGGTAGTTCACATGATACAATGTTGTCAACTTGGGATGGTGTAAGAATTTTGAAACCTGGCTTAAAAATCAACAAAAAATGTGCATGAGGCAAACCTCTTTTTTGAAATTCAATCACATAAATATAAGCCGCCACTGGTCCCAAAACATGTTTCCGTAGAATATCGTTTTTTAGTTCATCAAGTTTGGATTTAAAAACACGAGCAATAAGATCGGGACGATTTTGGGACATATCACAATACTTTAGTTCTTCCTTAATTTCTGGCCAATTGGGGTTGCAAGTCATTGTTAAAAATGTCTGGTTTTCCAAATCGTTGGACAAGAGCCATTCCATCTCTGTACCTTCTTTGCATATCTCTAGGGCCACAAGTAAACGACTGAGGTAAGACAATTTTTTTCCCAATCATACGTCCTCTATCCTCTCCATTTTCAACACTGTCAACTATCCCCTGATAAAGTTCAGCGCGTATTTGAGTTTGATTTTGACGAAAATAATCAAGTCTAGAAGTCTCTATTTTAATGTACATATCAACGAAATATTGCTGTAGAAGTCTACCAGAATGAAGCAATACAAAGTTACCTGGAGATCGAATCTGCAGCCTATAACAATAGTATTCCCTACATGAGACTTGGAATCGTTTCTTACCGTACTTCAACGCTGTAAACAAACATTCATGTAAATGAACGAGTAAATATAAAAAAAAATTAGTATAAAAACAAAATAAATGACGGTTAAAAGTTGTAGCCATAAACTGACCTTGAGATTCTTCTTGAATAAGTTGTTCAGGACATTCCATATTGTTTGGATCTAACATTTGGTTAGCGATGGCACTGGTTTGACCAACAAAACTTTCAGTGCGTTCAATGCCTTCATGCCAACCAGGCTCGCCGTACGGAAATAGTAATGGATACTGTAAAGGATCATAACAACCATAATAATAATGAACTTCATGACACTCACCAGAGTGCGCATAAATAGAAATATCACGGGCTCTAATGTCTGCACAAGAATCATCTTCTACCCAGATTCCAGCTACTTGAGAAGCAGAAGGTACATTATAAACACGTTGGTCAAGACCTGGATCACACCTGATTTGAAGTCGTTGAGTGTGCAAATTACTTTTGTCATTTAAAGACCTAAAAAAACTTGAGTAAGGATTGGATTTCAAAATCTCGATAATTTTTAGTATCACCGATTCAAGAAATTTATCTGAGTTTTGAAGCCTATTATGAAGTTCATGTTCAGTGTCATAAAAATATAATTGCAGGTATGAAGGGTTGGCATCATTTCGAGGTAATAATTGATTAACATAATGATATACCTGTCCCTGCACTCTAAATGTATAAATTCCCTTGTTTGATTTACACAAATTTTTATCGTACTTCACACCGAAAGATGTGAAAGCGAAATGATTGTTATATGTTCTAACAATCGTTCTAAAATGACATGACTTAACAGAATTTGATGTGAAAAGTTCAAATAAAGCATTAGGTGTAGAGTGTGTGTGCAATTTAATTTTTCCAGCTGAACAACAAAAACCCTTACTCTCTATAAAACTTTTTGGCACCACAATGAGTGCAATTAACACATGGAGGCAATTTATAAGGGCACTTAGGTATAACTAATTCTCCCTTTTTGGTCTCTGTCCCCTGGACTTGTAATGAGAGATCTTCTCGAACAATGTCATTACTCGTTGAACGGGTAATTTTTTTTTGAAGTTCACAGGGAAAAATAGAGATGTTATCATTCCCTACACAAATAGCAAAATTTAATTAATAAAATTATAAATTGAAGAGAACACAATTTTGTATTATTTCAACATAAAGGTCCTAAAAGAAATCGAAAGGTTACAAAAAACGAATGATAATACCTAAAGAAATTTTGCTACGTTGACGTTTACGAACATTATCTGAATCAACTGTTGTACAACGTGCCCGGTATTCTTCACTCTTTTTTTTACTCAATTGCTTAAGATGTTTTGAATATGTTTCAGCAACCTCGTGAGCAGCTGTTATATTTTCAGGTAGAGAAAAATTTGCACATCCTTCATGTGATGACGAATTATTAGCTTCAAAAAAGTAAAAAACTAATTACACATTTTAAATGTTGTCCCATAAAATTTCAACTTGCAATGCACAAAATAAATTTTAATCGTGAAGTTTCTAAGAATGTAGAAGAATATTTTTAATCAACAGTAAAATAAAATATATAAAATGGAGGATAGCGAAGGCAAATATAGTGAAGTGAAAGGAAAATTTATTATACCCATGGCTATGATCTAACAGTGTTCGTGTAAAATGTGAATGATAGGAATTTATTTCTCAAGTAGAAATTAATTGACCCCTTGTGAAGCTGCTTCTGTGGTTGAATAACCTAAATACGACATTTGAAATGCACAAAGGAAAACATTAAAATATAGTTAAATGTTGGTAAAGTAAACATGCATAAATTTATAGTAAGCATTTTGATAGAAACCTGGGATTACAGCTGTTATTCTACTGATTTAGAGTGTTGTTTCTGATGATGAATAACTTGCTGAATTCACCATAAAGTAATTATGCCATTTTGTTTAAGATAGAAATGCAAGGATAGTGAGAGATTCTATGAATTTATGTCTCAAAGGAAATTTGATAACTGAGTTTAGCACATGAATGAATTAATCCTAAACACTCCCTTACATAGATATATTTGCATACTTTCTGATTGACTCGCCTAACCATTACTCCCTCCCTAATTAACTGAATGGCTGTGTACAAAGAAGGAAATAATTCCTAACATTGTATATAAAGATGTAAACAATGAACAACCAGGAAATTAGTTTTAGCTAATCAACTGTTTTGTGCATCGTAAAGAACTCATTAAGCAAACAATTTTGGATTCTTCTACAAATTTAGGTTTTTCATATTTAAAAATATATCTATTTACCTCTAGTTATGTCTATTTAATCTTATTGATTTATAATGTAAAAATAATATTGACTAAGAAGCTAAGAATAAAAAAGTATATAACATCTACTTCTAGTTAACACAAAATTGGGATTCTTAACAATTTACTATAATTTATGTCCTCTAAGACTGTCAATGTAATAAGAAAAAAATAACAGAATGCTAAACTCGTGTTCTGCCAATACAAGAAAAGTCTAGATCTAAATGGAAGAAATTATTTTACATCGTTGATTTATAATATTAACATTTTTTTCCAAAGGTTCAACGGAATCAAGAAATAGTTTTTACCTTTATCCCCAAAACCACAATGATTGATTCTAGAAAAAAAAAAAAAAAAAGGAAAAAAGAAAAGAAGAAGCTTACATAAATACCCTAAAATGAACCCGTACATATATCATATGTATTAATATAGTTTGTTCAATCTTTAAGTGTAATTACTTAGATGTTTGACTATAGTAATTAATGTAATCACCATAATAATAACAACAAAGATTTAGTGAAGCAGAAATAAACAGCGGGAAGCAAAAATAACGAAAACAAAGCATTTTAGATTTCATAGCAAATGCATTCTGATACAATGCATCCGGTTCAACTACAACATACTAAGATCACTTAATACAAGGAAATTAAATTATTTGAATTTATACCTTGTTGATCGAAGAGAACTCTGAAATACATTTCACTTCAACTTCATCTTTAAGGTTGTATTTCCTATATTCTCAACTGTCAGAAGTTAGAAAATGTGATATTAGACATGGACAATGAAGAAGAAAAGGATATATATAAGGCAGGCAAATTATTGGCGTGCCTAATCAAGAATGAAACATAAAGCATGTTTGGCTAAGCTTAAAAATAAGTGAAAGTTGGTTTCCAAAGATGTTCGATAAATGACTTTTTTCTTACTTTCAAGTCGAGAAATCACTTGAAAACTAAATCTTAGATTATTGTCGAAATAACTAATTCAGTTCTAACTTTCATCATTAAAAAGACCGTTTAGTTCAAACATTGTTCCCTTATTAGTAAATTATAACAATTATAAGCTTATCCAGACATGCTCTCAAAGCACTCAAGAATGAATGATCATTGTTGATAAAAGTATTTAGACAATAATCTTCAACCAAGAATATAACCTTATTAAGGCTGCTGAACATAACAAATGCTATCTTATTTATTGTAAAACTCAATGTCACTCATAGAATGCAACACTATTTCTCAAGCATCATGGGACAACACATGACCCCAAAATGGGATTACCAGGAACGCACCTTCGCTAAATAACAGGATTCGGTTTCAGATAAAATAGTGCATTAAACACTTGACCGATTAATGATAATGATCCCAAAGTGGGATTACCAGGAATGCACCTTTCTTATAGTAAGTTGATCACGTAATACTCTATGATAAGGAATGTAATTAAAAAAATCGAATTGTACTAAGTTGATCGTTTAATAATAAGAAAGGTAATTCATGAAATTATAAATGATAATAGAAATGGTATTAGAACATGAGAAATGTTGTCCATTTCTTCACACATAATCATCTTTAAGGCATTTGGTGTCATATTATATCTACCGTATACCTAACAATACTAATATATAAATTTATTTAATTAGAGATGCTATGGCTAATCCCTAATTAATTAAAATTATATGGATCACTCGACATTAAAATTAAAGCATTATGTATAATTTAACAATGACTAAAAATACATGTTATTTTATGCATAAAATATCCTTATAATATAAACATTAAATAAAGTTGCATAATTAAATATTTGGCTAATAAGGTATCTGAATTTGAAGTTAGAAACTCTATCTGGAAACACTATGAACAAACTCTGGCAAACATATACTTAAATATTTGGCTAATATAACTTTCAGATTTGAAGATTTATGGTGTGCAACTTCCATATCTGAAAAAATAAGGGGGGAATTGAACTTTGAAAGAAAACAATACAAAACTTCAAGGAAATAAGTAGTTGAAATAAAATTTAAGGAAAAAAATGTACAATTCACATTATTTAAAGAAATGTAGTTTATCTCTAATAGCAAAGTAAACAAGGTTTAAAAACTTACGTAGATGAAGTTTTTTCCTTTGTTTGATTCCCATCATCAAACACTGTAATCATCCAATTCACATAAAAATCAATTAATGATGCACACAAATTAATTTCATGATTAGTTATGTGCTAACTTTTATAAACACAGAAAATGGATAATTTTAAAAGCTATAGAAATATAAATACTGTAATCATCCAATCCTAGGAAGTGGTAAAACCCAATCTCAAATGCACTCACAATATATTACATTTATGCAGAAGAGACATCGCTCTAAGATCAAGCAGTGATGGCAATTTTCTCTTGGAGCATCAAATTTGAATTAATTCCAGAAACATCATAGAACCCATCAATTACTTTCTCGTCATAATTTACAACGCTATAGCTCTGAACCAACAAAAGAACTAACACAAATGAAATCATTAATTGCTTAAACTAATATCTAAATTTAATATCTTTGAGACAGAAGTTGACAGTAACTTAAATAGTGTTATAGTCCACTTTATAGCTTTTCACATATTGAGGATATCTATCCTACTTCACACGTACATTTACCAACCGAGAAGACCAAAATCAAATTTGAAGTAAAATATGAGCTTAGCAAAACTGAAGGAACATTTCTTTCATAGCAGTTAGGAAGCTGCCAAGGTTTGCTCATAACAACTGTGAAATTACTTTTCTCTAATATGAAGAAGTTAGATTAAAACTGAAGTTCATTTAACTATGTAACAGATAGTTGAGCATGAACCCGTTA
Source organism: Ligustrum vulgare (assembly GCA_963555705.1). Classification (NCBI taxonomy): domain Eukaryota; kingdom Viridiplantae; phylum Streptophyta; class Magnoliopsida; order Lamiales; family Oleaceae; genus Ligustrum; species Ligustrum vulgare. The sequence goes on from OY743185.1 coordinate 5,739,025, forward strand.
CTTACAAAATGTATGGCACAAAACAATAACTATGAAAGCATCCAGAGATGCTAAATTGTCCAAACCTAGTTGAATTGCTTAACAGCTGATCAGAATAAGCAAATACTGCAAAAATAGCAAGATAGGATCATGGCTTACAGCATCATCATCACAGTCAGTTTGGTCATATACTGTCTGTTTCTCCTCATCACCAAGAAATTATATAACCTTTGGCAGCTGTTGAAATATTTGTTTGGTTTCCTACAGAAATAAAATTGAACTATGAAAAATTTGTACAAGAGAAGAGATGTCCTTGCAGTAGAGCCAAACAAAATCCTTGAAACACAAAAGATTTACCTCATCACTGGGATTCTTATGAGCACACAATCTTAGAGCCAACTTGTCTTGTTAAAAAAATATAAACTAAGCGATAGTGAACACAAAGGTTATAAAAATAAAACTGCATATTGGAGGAGATAAAATTAAAACAAAGTTCATTTGCCATATTAGAGTTCTTGGATTGGAGAAGTAAAAATCAATTACGCTACTAAATCACACACTCAAGAAAGTAACTTATCACCGCAATGACTGGAAAATCATGATGTGCACTCCTTGGTGCAGCATCAGTATTCTAAAAAGTTTTCTCAATGTTATAGAAGTCAACTGCAGAATCACAATCATTGGTAGCAAAAAATATGTATTTGATTCTTTCCAACAATTATTATGCCTAACATGTACTCATTTATGCTTGGAATGGAGAGTGATTAATGAAATTTTTTTTTTGCAAAAGTTAGTATTAGAACCCTATCTGTATACACATTATGATTAAATAGTGCAGCATTCAAGTGCAAATAAACTCTAACTTAAAATTTAAAGCCTGAAAATATATTTCCTTTGAAACGTTGCTATAATTGTTGATTAGAAAACTTCCATTAATGAACCAAATATCATTAACCCAGCTTTCAAAATATCATTAACCCAAATTTCAAACATGAACTGAAAATTAAAAAAAAATATCAATAAAATAATATTTAAGGTCTTTTCCAATGAAGGTAATCTGATAAACTTACTTGTTGTTAAGGAGATTTTTCACGTCAACAGAGCCATTTGTAAATGATGCACCGTAATTTTGCATGAGAGAAAAACTAATTTTCGCAAAGGAAGAAGGAAGACACGAAACTGAACAACCCGAAATCTGTAAATGAAGAAAAAAATCGGCTGAACAATTGGAACAGTCAAAAATTTTAAAATCTGATTTTAACGAAGTTAAGGATAATATTACCGGATATGATAGTAGGTTAGGTAGCCGATGGTGTTCTCAGAGATCCTGCTGCCTTTATTGGAAACTTTAGCGAGAATGATCTGCGGTGATTGGGACCTCGGGAAGGAAGAAGACCTTCGAGCTCAAAATCTCATCAATCTAAGTATTTGGGGAGAATGACCTGCGGTTATTGGAAGCTCGGGAAGGATGATGAGCTTCGAGCTCTGACGGACTCCGCAAAGGAGATCGGTAGTTGCGAGTGTGAAGTTCGGATAGATGGAGCTTCAGCTTGTGTTAATGGCAGTTCCGGAGAGATGGGTCTTCGTACTGCAGCCTTTGAGGCCGGACGGCGTCCGCGAAGTAGATCGGCGATTGGGACTTAAGGTTGGGACTGGGTTTTTCTTTGTGAGAGAGAGAGAGAGAGCAGATATCGGTTTGTTTGGGGGAGTCTCGGCGGTGCGGTGGTATTTGAGATATTTTTTCTACACTGTTGCCTAACCAGATTGGAGAAGATTTAGGGGATTAAAGTGTGAAATGTAAGGTTTCTGGATGAACAGTAAATTCTATTGGCTCTTTTTATGTAGAGGGGAAATTAGTTAGACGCACGTGTCCTAATATAGTTGGCTACGTAATAGCGTGTACATGAAAAAAAATTATTTGTGATAATTAATTTGATGTAAGCATATGTTGGTAGTTTAAAAGCAGCAACATTAAAAGATGGTATATAAATAGAATTTAAGCATATGGTGGTTCATTTTAGAAGTGAAAGAAGAAATAAAGATTTCCTCCTTGTATTTGAAGTACAAATTCAAAGTAACGTGTGTCTGAACAATGACAGACATGTAACAACACAAGTATGAAAGAAATCTTACTGTTGGATGATAATACACATACATCATCCCAAATATCCATAGATATCAATCAAGGTCTGAGTGGGAATGTCAGGCCTGCATAGGGTGATGTTTTGCTTTTAAAAGACCTGGATCAATATAGCCTGAAACATATCGACACAGAATGAGATGCTTATATCCAATGATTACATGATAAAAGCAACAGTACAAGAAGTTACTAACCAAGCAAGAAAGTGAATGGACTCCACAATATGTCAAACACTCGTCACTTCCCAAATAAGAAAGAAGAAGCAGCCTATGATATTTCCTCGTGATAGCCCTTAACTCGTTTTTTGAAAATGCCAAGGTCCACACAAACCACGAGAGTGAAAAGTTTGTGTATGAAGCTATGTTGTGTAACATGTAACAATTATTAAGCACAATAAGTACAATACCACTTGAATGCCAAAAGTTCATTTGTTTCATCAGGAGCGAAGTGCATTTTACAATCATGATTTTATCTTAAAACTCATAAGCAAACAGTATTTGTATAAACCTAGTAATAATTGTGCATGTAAGAGCGTCAATGGATCCAAAGAAAGAAAATCATATTATTTAAGTAAGAACATATTATGAAACACAAGCATGAAAAAAAATCTAAGGAGCTTGTATTAACTAATAATAAGATCAAATCAGAAAAATCTTATAAAATGTATCATTCACTAAATTATCTCATAGCTTGCAGGACTATGGAATCTTCCAGCCAGGCTCCTAAAAACAAAAACTTCTCATAGGTCACGTTAATCATGCCCACCTAGGTAGTTTTCCTTGCCCGTACAATGTTGAGCTATGCGCTGAATTTAAAAATCACCTAACTATCAATTTTATCTCAAACACAAAATTGTATTACGTTTTTAACTTGATTCATTTCAGAATTCATAAATACCGGTCATATATGTTTTATCTATATCTTGGAAGTTCTTAGTTACATGAAGCTTCAAAGGATATAAGAAAATAAACCATGTCGAAAATATATAGGGGAAAACCCAATAATATGCAGCATCATGAAAGCCAAATATGTACTATATTTGCAAAATATTCCAATGAAACCCAAATGCCCATGAATAAATTAAAAAAATAAAATAAAAAATACATAATTTATCACAAGAAAGCTTGGTAACAATTTTCATATAAGAAAATAAAGCAAAGAAAATTCTTGTTGAATTCAGGAACAGATCATACAATATATCAATTATCAAAGACAATATTAAATACTTATATAAGATTTCACAGTAAAAAACTGCCAGAGCATAAAATTAACTCGAGGCATGATAGAATATAGATGGTAAAGTTCCTTCATTTTCAGAAAATAGGAAAGGTGAAAAAAAAATACATGCCAAAAGAATTAAAGACCCTGGTCAATAAGATAATCGCTAATCTTTTCAATCACTATGTTGCGCTGGATTGGAGTCATAGGCTCGTCATATATACCAATGATTAAGGTCATAGTGATCTTTTTTACTGTAACTCCACCAGTTGTGGAAGACCATATAATTTAATTTATTTTTCACGCGCGCACGCACACACACACTCTTTCTGTAGTTCATAGGCTTGCAAGGATGCATGAATATGTATACAAATATAAATAGAAGAAATTGTGCTAGTTGATAAACTAAGAACATGGTCCTTATTTTCAATCCTTAGCAACCAGTATCAAAATCCAATTTGGACAAAGCTCATCTGGTCAATTTAATGCTAAAACTACATTTATTAACATCTACAAACTCTAGCAAAAACAAGTAACACATTTACAAGCTATAAATTGAGACAAAGCTGAGATGATAAAAATATCTTTTTTCCCCTCCTATAACAACTCATGCCTCGCCTTGAATTACCATGTATTTGATATCACGAAGGTACGAGTCAGTAGGAGCAAGGGAACCAAGATTTTCAATGTTATTCATGGTAGCATTGATTCCTTAAGGCTTGAACAAACGAGGTATCAAAAATGCAACTTATCATATGTTTCTTTGTTGGAGTTAAAATAGTTGAAAAGTTTATAAGAGAGCTCCACCGAACCATTACTATCAGTTAATCTTAGTCTCATGAAATTTCCATCAAAACGTCTAAATGGGTAAAATTATTACCTGGCCACGATCTTCCATTGTGGTAGCTCCATCTAGAATTTTTTGGATCACATTTCTTATAATCCACCACTTGCAAGATATGCATGTTAATTCGTTACAATCTAATAGTATCAAACTTTTCGAAAGGTTTATGATCTACATTAAAAATGAAAGGTGTCATTATACAAAGAACGAATCACACCAAAAGAAAAGGACACGCCCAAGAAACTATTATGAAAAACAAACATAAAAAATGTACAAATTATTTACCTATTATGAAGACAACCTGAATCTAACAGGAAGTTGAAAGTAATCAGATTTTTTTCTTCCTTCTATCACAATTAGGAAATTAAAACATAAAACTATGCGGATTGGATAAGTTTCTAATCGTACCACCAAGAATACAATGAACATCAATAGTCAAGAGAAATGAAAAAAAAATCCAACTTAACTCAATAACGGTTGTACAACTTTTCCTCAACGATCACCTGACGCCTACCAAATGCAACTGGAAAATCCTGGAAAATTAAAATAATACAGGTAAATGCAAGCCAAAAATAGCAAATAAAACTGAGATTTATGTTGGGTAAGGGTGGAAATGTAGTATTTTGCTCCGAAAACCATCACAAAGTATCCAAACGTGAAGAATCAAAGAAAGAACCACATGAAATCAGGCAACAAGGAGGGAGAATTTCTTGTCTCTGATGAGTTCGATTGATGGTTTTGTTATTACCATAAAATGGGTAGTACAACTTTTCCTTAACGATCACCTGATGCATATCAAATGCAACTGGAAAAGCCTGAAAAATTAAAATAATATAGTGAAATGCAAGTCAAAAATAGCAGATTTATGTTGGGTAAGGGTGTAAATGTAGTATTTTGCCTCCAAGTCCATCACAAAGTATCCAAACGTGAAGAATCGAAGAAGGAACCACATGAAATCGGGCAACTGGAAAAGCCTGGAAAATTAAAATAATATAGTTAAATGCAAGTCAAAAATAGAAAATAATAATCAGATTTATGTTGGGTAAGGGTGTAAATGTAGTATTTTGCTCCCAAGTCCATCACAAAGTATCCAAACGTGAAGAATCGAAGAAGGAACCACATGAAATCGGGCAACAAGGAGGAGAGTTTCTCATCTCTGATGAGTTCGACTGATGGTTTTGTTATTACCATAAAATGGGTAGTAGGATTTTGTTAAGAGTGAGTGAAGATGAAGTGAAAGGGGGGAAATAGGAGGTATGGCTGTTGCGGGAAAAATGGAGAAAGAGGGAGTTGTGTGTCAGTTAAACAGTAATAGAGAAACAATGCACAGCTTATTCGGCTCATCATATAGCTGGAACGGCTTATGAATAGTGCCATTGGAAGACACTCTTTTATTGTGAAAAAAAAAAAAAGGGAAAAAGAGGGGAGAGGAGACTTTTTTATTGTTTTTGAGATAAAATGCACGGTTAAAAATTGGAGAGAGAAAATTTGTATGTTTAAAAAGTGGTTTAAAAATTTGTGTAGTTTAAACACCTCATTAAAGAGGTAGCCGAATGATTTTCTCTCCTCACTTTTTAACTACACATTTTAGCTCGAAAACAAAAATAAATAAATTTATAATTATTACATGTTACGAGTAGAGGCTCAACAACACAATTTTTCAATTCACTTTTAATCACACATTTTTCGAAATTACTTTTGAACTGTACATTATTTTCTTTTGTTATAGAGCACATTGACTAAAGAGTATTGTGAGGAAAAATGTAGTTTACCATCTTGATTTCTTTGTGAGTTGTATAAAAAAGTAGAAATTGGTAAATGTGATAAAACTTAATTATTTTTCTTACAATACTTGGAGGTTTGATGAGTGCAAAGTCAATATAATTGTAACAATTTATATTATATAGTGAAAAAAAATTTGGTGGTCCGTAAATTTTGCGTTGTTTTATTTTCTTGTTGGCTCAATTCTTTCTTAAACATAAAAAATTCCTATGAGGTTAATTAAAGAGGAAATTCGTGTGTAATTTCTAACAATACATTTTGATTTATAAATTTGTTTATTTATAATTTTAATGTAAAAAGTAGTGATTGAAAATTGAAGAGATAAATGTGTGTTGTTAAAAAATAGTTAGAGAAATTTTGTATCTTATAAATTGATTTGTAAATCAGTTTATTTTGATTATCAAACGGAGGCTAATACAAATATTTATAGATAAATCACTTTTGGGTTTTTTGACCCAAAATATTATGGAATAAAAAATTCTTGTTTGACAAGGAAATTAAAGTGGTTTGATTAGGTTAAGAATATATTATTTGTATGTATAATACAAATTGAAAAAGGAATAAAATATTATTGGTATTATTATACTAGAAAAATAATTATGGAATCCTAATACAATCAGGAAATTAACCTAAATTGTAATTAGGTAAGTTTTTGACATATTTTATTATATATAGAGATGATCTGCAGTTGAAGAAAAAGTAGCCAAAAAATTGACGTAAGAGAGAGAAGACAACCAAGAGAGGAAAAGAGAGGGACAATCACCAATTGTGGGAAAAAGATAGTGATGACAGAAAGAAGAAGAAAGAAAAGAATAAGGGAAGGCAAGTGCCTTCGGGCACCCGCTTGGGCGTGCATAGGTGTGTTGTGTCTAGTGTTACGACGTTTAGTATTATGGTGGAGTGCACATGGGTAGAGAATGTTATTCGTCTACCATGGAGTTGATGGCGCACGATAAAAAGACTGAAGAGACTATTGGGGTGCATGTTGCATGTTATGTTTAGTGTTCTCGAGATGGATTGTACATGGGCAGTAATTGAGAATTGACTGTCGTGGTGAATTCATTGTCGAAGGGATAAATTGTAGCGACCAAGAATTTTTACGCGATTAATAATTATTTTAATAGAAAATCGTGTCGCTACTATTTCACCCATTTTTATTAAGTTAACGCCACGACGTATTCGTATAGCCAAGTCAAGAAATAATCGAGATCGTTCGATTTTAAATTAAATTCCGAATTTCTAAAAATATCTCCATTCTCTTGATTTAAAGTATATTAAGTCCAAGTACTTAATTCAATGTTATCCCAATATTTATTTATACAAAAATTATTTTTATTATTGAAATTAAGAAAATATATGCAAGCATGAGAGGTTCCATTATATATAATAATTATGAGAATCTTAATTTAATAAATATGGAAAAGTATATGAATGAATTATATACTCCATTATATGTAATCATGAAGAGCATAATATTTGTATAAATATGGAAAAGTATATGAATGAATTATATACTCCATTATATGTAATCATGAAGAGCATAATATTTGTATAAATATGGAAAAGTATATGAATGAATTATAGACTCCATTATATGTAATCATGAAGAGCATAATATTTGTATAAATATGGAAAAGTATATGAATGGTTGATAAGATTCCATTATATGTAATCATGAAGAGCATAATATTTGTATAAATATGGAAAAGTATATGAATGGTTGATAAGACTCCATTATATGTAATCATGAAGAGCATAATATTTGTATAAATATGGAAAAGTATATGAATGGTTGATAAGACTCCATTATATGTAATCATGAAGAGCATAATATTTGTATAAATATGGAAAAGTATATGAATGGTGCTTTACTTTAAGAAAAGGATGTGTTAAAATTAATAGAATTGAATGATTATGTTTACAATATGCCAACTTTATACATCTATTTAAACCCATCTCTTTTACACACAACTCTACACATATACACTTATTTCCAATCTCTTGACAAAATCCACAAGTAAGAGAAATTCAAGGTGGTCAAGAAAGTTTTGGTCCATTTACTACTACACTTCATTTTAATCTTTTAAAAGGTAAGTATATCTTATGTTTTTATGAAAAGTAAGTATGTTTTTATGAAAGGTAAATACACCTTATGTTTTTATGAAAAGTAAGTATGTTTTTATGACAAGTAAGTATATCTTATGTTTTTATGAAAAGTAAGTATGTTTTTATGAAAGGTAAATACACATTATGTTTTTATGAAAAGTAAGTATGTTTTTATGACAAGTAAGTATATCTTATGTTTTTATGAAAAGTAAGTATGTTTTTATGAAAGGTAAATACACCTTATGTTTTTATGAAAAGTAAGTATGTTTTTATGACAAGTAAGTATATCTTATGTTTTTATGAAAAGTAAGTATGTTTTTATGAAAGGTAAATACACCTTATGTTTTTATGAAAAGTAAGTATGTTTTTATGACAAGTAAGTATATCTTATGTTTTTATGAAAAGTAAGTATGTTTTTATGAAAGGTAAATACACCTTATGTTTTTATGAAAAGTAAGTATGTTTTTATGACAAGTAAGTATATCTTATGTTTTTATGAAAAGTAAGTATGTTTTTATGAAAGGTAAATACACCTTATGTTTTTATGAAAAGTAAGTATATCTTATGTTTTTATGAAAATGTTTGGATCATTGCTATGAAATCAATCTCACAAGATTGTTATGGGTTCCATATGATATGTTTATGATTATGCTAAGGGGACCGGAGTTTAGTAGCGCTACACATAAGAATTCTTGCCATTTAAGTTCGGTAAAATTCTTGTGTCTCCCTATGTTTATGAGTATTTCGATCCTATCCTATGTTATGATGAAAATGATCCATATGCTTTCAAAAGAAAATTTATGCTTGGTATACTTACTGGGATTTTATAAATCTCACTCCACGATATTTACCATTTTCAGATAATTGAAGGTTCGAGGCGGTCAACATGGAAGTGGCAAAAGTGGTTAAGATTGATGAGATAATTATGTTGAACTTTATGTAAGAAAATTATGTTCTATTTTTATTCACAAATAAAATTATGGGATTCTAATTATTCTTTTGAATAATTTTACATTTCTATTTAAGTCTCGATAATATGATATGAGTCACTTTTAGTGGCACTCGAATGGTCGAGAATTCGGGTCGTCACATAAATATTGTTGATGTGATGAATTAGAAGAAAACGGTACGAGTGGAGGTACTGCGTACATTGTTCTTCTAGTTTCTAGTTTTGGGTAGGGAGAAGTTGTAAGAATGAGAGAAAAAATTGTATGAGTGAGTTTTTTTCATTATCAATAAAAGTGTTATTCTACCGTGGTTGTCAGCGTTCAGTTGAGACAAGTTAAATTCTTGTTTTCTCTATTGTTCACGTTATTATGTGTTTGTGTTTGTGTTTTTGCTGTGTGGTATGATTGAGAAATTGATTAATTGTCCAAAAATTGGTATCAGAGAGATGTAGGTGGGAAAGTGGATTTTTCCTAAACAGTGGTATCCGAGCTTATGGTTCAGACACTGGGATATTGAAGAGGATATGTATCTGTTTGAGGTGGAGCTGACGAGCTGTGGTGATGGACTAACCCTGAGGTGGAGCTGTGATGGTGAGCGAGTCATACAATGGTTTGTGGTGATCGAGTCACATCGAATAGTAATAATACTAAATAGGACTTCCAGTGATCGAGTCATGTAGATGTGGAGCTATGGTGATCGAGTCATGCAGACGAGTCTTTTATTATTATTAAAGATTTTGTAGTGGCCAAGACAGGTGTTGAAGCTAGTACTTAAAATGAATTGAAAATTGGAGTGAGAAGAAGTCAAATTGCAAAGTCAAGTTGAGGACCTTTTCATTTAGATTCTGTCCACTGTAATTAATTGAATATGTGATGGAGGTTTTTGGGTCAAGGTGGAGATTGTTAGGTTTTTGACCCAAAATATTAAGGAATAAAGAATTCTTGTTTGATAAGAAAATTAAAGTGGTTTGATTAGGTTAAGAATATTTTCTTTGTATGTATAGTACCAATTGAAAAAGGAATAAAATATTATTGGTATTATTATACTAGGAAAATAATTAAGGAATCCTAATACAATTAGGAAATTAACCTAAATTGTAATTAGGTAAGTTTTTGACAAATTTTATTATATATGGAGATGATCTGCAGTTAAAGAAAGAGTAGCCAAAAGATTGACGTGAGGGAGAGAAGACAAGCAAGAGAAGAAAAGAGAGGGGCAGCCACCAATTGTCAAAAGATAGTGACGACAGAAAGAAGAAGAGAGAAAAGAAGAAGGGAAGGCGAGTGCCCCGAAGGCACTCGCTTGGGAGTGCATAGGTGTGTTGTATTTAGTGTAATGGATTTTAGTGTTATGGTGGAGTTCACATGGGTAGAGAATGTTATTCGTCTACCATGATGTTGATGGTGCACGATAGAGAGATCGAAGAGACTATCGGGTTGCATGTTGCGTGTTATGTTTAGTGTTCTCGAGATGGATTGCACATGGGCAGTAATTGACTGTCGTGGTGAATTCATTTTCTAAGGGAGAGAAATTGTTGATGTGGTGAATTAGAAGAAAATGGTACGGGTGGAGGTACTGCGTATGTTGTTCTTCTAGTTTCTAGTTTTGGGTAGGGAGAAGTTGTAAGAATGAGAGAAAAAATTGTATGAGTGAGTTGCTTTCATTATCAATAAAAGTGTTATTCTCTCGTTGTTGTCAGCGGTCAGTTGAGACAAGTTAAATTCTTGTTTTCTCTATTGTTCACGTTATTATGTGTTTGTGTTTGTGTTTTTGCTGTGTGGTATGATTGAGAAATTGATTAATTGTCGCAAAATTGGTATCAGAGAGATGTGGGTGGGAAAGTGGATTTTTCCCAACAATCACGTCATGGACACTACAGTTCAATTCCGCTTGGACTTTGGAGATTTCAATCTTTGTTAACAACTCTTCCTAACAAAGAATAATTACTCAGGTTCTACTTTCTAGTCCCACATGCAACCACATGTAGAATATGTTACCTCAATTTCAATTTTACTATGAAACTTTAATTGCCTTCAAGTTCCTAGGACACGTTAACGGTAGAAACATTATAATTCACTTCCATTTAGGATTCCAATCCTAGTCCAATACGTAGTGAATTATAACTTCTTCTCCAATTACAATTTAATATTCTAACTTTTGGCAATTTGAGACAATTACCCAATAATCTTCACTTTGTAAAAAAGAGCCAAAATTTAATCATCTCTTTTGTTCACAATACTTAGGAAATAAACAGGCAAGTTTTTGATACACTTTGACTGTCCCATACTCCATCATATGAGTATAACCACTCAGAATTATCAACGAACTTCGAACTTTTCATCAGCTCATGTCAAAATAACCTTGCTGAAAAATTATGGCACAACTCTCAATGCTAGTGTGTAAACACATGTATCTGCTAGTAAGAACACATCCTCTATCATAGCAACTTGCTTCATGCCATAAGGATGTCTCGTCTTACTAAAGTACATCATCACCACCCTCCATCAGGAGAGTCGCATTGTCCACCTCCCAAGCAGTTAGCCTAGTCTGCTCCACATTGTGGCCAATTTCTTTTCACATGATTGGGTTCTCCACAGTTTTAACACATTACTGTAATGCCCCGAATTCTAATAACTCAGGACACCACTTCTCCTTTAAATCTAATTTATTGCCAAAAGTAAACTGAATTCTAAACATCGTATTTATCATTTGAAAATCTTAGCGGAAACTTAATTCTGATAAATTTATTTAAAACAATTCATAAAACTTTAATTCTCAAAAATAACTAAATTTATCACGTTTATTATTAGGAAACTATAGGGAAAACTAAATCATATGAATTCTGAAACATTTATAAAACTTTAAATCTAAATTTTTAGAAGGAAAGTAACGGTAAATAATTTAATTGACAATATTCATAAACCGTGACTTTAAAAAAAATATAATTTCATTATTAATCTGCCACCACTGCCCTTTCATTCTTCACCATCTCCGAAATCTGCAAAAACTGTTAAAAATGGAATGAGCATTTCGAAAAAATACTCAGTAGACTCATTGTCAATAATTAATTTACAGAATAATTGAACACATAATTATGCAACTAATACAGTGATCACATCATCATAATCGTAGGCTCTTTAAAAATTATAGGGTGTGGGTAGTCTATTCTCATTCATTTAAGCATTTAACTTATGCATAACAATATCATTATCTCATGCATTAATGCATTTAAGTCATGCATAACCACATTTTGATTTTTATCTCACAAGAGATATTCTTATCTTGTCTCATGCATCAAAACATTTAAATCACGTAAAGTACACATAATACATGCAATTATAATTTAAACTAATTAGTTGGGGGGCAAGTCTACTTCAACTCATGAGTTTGAAAAAAATAGAGCTGAATATCACGTCAATCTTCTAAATCAACGAGTGTTTCGTCTAGCCAAAAGAAAAATTAAACTAATTTAGTACTTTTGAAATTTAAAGAGTAAAGTCACAAAAATAATGTTTTAGGAACTACATTTGAATTTTAAAGAAAGTAGGGTTTTAAAAGTATAAGGCTTGGTCTAAAATAGTAATGTGTAAAAATTTGGGGCTTTGTGCAAATAATTGAAATTAGGGACTGAATTGACAAACCCCAAAAGTTTCCAGCCAATTATATTTTAGTAGAAACTTTTGGGTCATAATCAAACTAACTAGAAATATTGAGGCTAAAAATCAAGGGAACTAATCTGCAGGGACTAAATTAAATACTTTCTAAAAACAAGGGACCAAAAGGTCAATTTTAAGAATAATATATATATATATATATATATATATATATATATATATATATATATATATATATATATATATATCCTCTCATCTCTCTCTCTCTCTCTCTCTAATGAGTTTAGAGAGAGAGAGAGAGAGAGCAGAGAAGAGAGGGGATTCGGGCTCCTCTCGGTCCCACGCTGTTGGCGTTCTGATGGCAGTGGCACCATCGGTGCGAGGCGGCAATGAGAGTGGTGTGAAGTGTGAGAAAAGGAGGAGTATTCTTGGGGTGCGAAAAATGAAGGCGAAAGTGTTGGGTATTTGACCCAAATTAATTAAGTGCCTAGTGAAACATAATGAGTGTCTAGTTGAAACAAAGGATGGTGGAGCTAATTATGGTATTTGAATGATAATTAGTCTTGACTAATTATGGTATTTGAATGATAATTAGTTTTGACTAATTATGATGTCTTTGAATGATAATTAGTCTTGACTAATTATGATGTTTTTGAATGATGATTAGTTTGACTAATCATGATGTTTTGGTGTTAAGAGAATTTCATGTAGAATTCTCTCTATAAATAGAGAAGGAATTCAAGAAAGAAAGACCATCACAAACATATGAGAGAGTGCTAATTAGTGTCACATTGTGATCAAAGAGAGAAAATTGTGAGCCTAGCATATTGTGAAGTTTCTTGTAACTCTTTGTAGTGTAAGTCAAAGGGTAGAAATTATATGCGGTAAAGCTCGTTTGTAGTATTTTCTCTGTGATCTGTGGGATTGGGTTGGTGAGTGAAAGTCTATATATTTGTAACAATTTAATATATAGTGAAAAGCTTTGGCGAGGGTCCGTGGACGTAGGCATTTTGCTGAACCACGTAAATTTCTGTGTTCGTATTTATTTTCTTGTTTGCTTATTTTATTTTGAACATCGAAAGATCCTGTGGGAAAAGTAAAGTGGGAATCGACGTGTCGAAATTCCCAACAGAAAGGGTTGCGAGGTAGCGGGTTTTTGGGGCTTCTGGCGGAGAAAACCGACAATGAAGGGGGAAGCTGTCAAGGTAAGGCTTCTGGGTTCTGTTTATTCTTGATTTTGGTTTGGTTTGGGTGTCAGAATGGGGAATCCGAAGGTGGCAATGGCTATCGACTGGTGGCAGGCGGTAGTGGTTTTGAAATTGGGTTTTGTCCGTTTGAGGCTGTGGTTTGGATGGTGATGGTGCTTGATTCTGGTTTGAGAAAAGGGTAGTCTCGTTTATGGCATGGATTGGTTATACTAGGTTTGAATTTGGGTTGCAATGTGCGAAATTGTATCTAAGAAAAACAGTGTATGAATGTTATGATGGTGGTGGAAGTTGATTCGTTTGGTGGTGTGCGTGAGATTTGTTCTTCGCAGATTGTCGATTGTGGCTCGGTTCACAGTAGTATGATTAGTGGCGGGTTTGGTGATGAAGGTTTGCTGCAGTTTGGTTTGGGAAAATGGATTATGCTACACACACAAAATAGATTACACACTGGACGTCAGATCCCTCACATGAAAAGAGGGTCCGCACACTGTGGGTCATCTTACATGTGAGTAATGTGTCATCCAGTTTGTTTTAGCATTATTCTTGGGAAAATACTGATACTGGTCGGATATTAGGTGGTTGCTGATGTGAGCTTTGTTTTGGACGGTGAATTCACCCTGCTTTTGGTGCTAAAAATAGACGTTCTAGCATCAACGGAATTCGAGAAGTGAGGATGTAGTACACAAAATTTGAGAGGGATACCTTGCCTTAGGGGTGGGCAATATTCAACATAAACAGCCCAAACCGACCGACCTAATCCAACCCGATCGGTTTGGGTCGATTTTTTTATAGAAAATGGGTTGGGTTCAGGTTATATTAAAATTTTTTTGGTCGGGTCGGGTCGGGTTGTGAGTTGGCTCACAAACCCGAAAAAAAATTGCCCATTTATTAAATTTAAAAAATCCAAGCCCAACATTTGCAATGAAAATGAGTGTTTTCGTTACTCCCCCCCCCCCCCCTTTTTTTTTAATTTGACGTCAACTTATTTAATTGGACCAATAAATAAACTCAATCCAACCCGACCAACGCCCACCCCTACCTTGCCTGTGCGTGTTAGAATGGCTAAGGGTAAGGAAAATATATGCATAGGAATTGATGGTGATCTAATTTTGGTGGTATAGGTTAAAATCTTGGTTGATTTCAAAATGGTTAAGGAAAGATTTGTGTGGATTGAATTAAATTTGGATGATAATACGAATAAAATTTTAGATTTTTGGATCTAAATAATTTGAATCCAAATAATTAGAGTTTGGAAAATTCTAAATATTGAAATTGGGTTTTTGAAATAAATAATGAACTTGAGACATTTTTAAATAAATAGATTTTTTTTTTACTAAGATTTAAATAAATTTAATTTCACTTAATTGGCTGAACGAACGCGTGTTTTAAAAAATAAATAATTAAATGGGTAAAGTTGCAGTGACACGTTTTTAAAATAAAAATTATATTTATTTAAATAAGTCACGAAAATTTTCGGTCGCTACAATTACCTTCTTTTTCATGAAGTTACATTTCTTCCACTTTTTATTAACAATCAAAGCTTTTTTCAGATGAACTGTTACTTCAACCTAATCAACTTACTTGTAACTTTTGAATAATCTACTATTTCCTTCATGTACATCAAAATCAGCTTAATGTGCTCAAACGTGGTTGAAGAGACTAGATGAACCTCAATGCTTTATCCTCATCATCAATTTTAACTCCAATATATTCAAGTTTAGAAACAATCCAATTAAGCATACTAAGATGGTCTGAGATTTTTGTACCTACAGTCATTCTCAATGAATGAAACTGTTCTTTCAGATACAAGTGATTTGACAAACTCTTCATCCGATACAACTGTTCCAGTTTTTTCCACAATTCCTCCACAGTAGATATCCCATAAATATTTGCATGAACATTTTTGGTCAAACAAAGATTTAACATGCCAGCAGCTTTCAAATATAAATTTTCCCAATTTTCATCACTTGTTGATGAGAATCGAGAGAGTCAAACCTCGATATGCGTACCTATGGGACCCATGACGAGATCCGATGTCAATGAGGTTCAAGATTCGGAGCTAAACAATGTGAATAAGTCAATAATCAAGTCGGAGTCAAAAATGAGAAGAAATTGGACTCAGCCAATTCAGCCAATCGAAAGTCATTCCGGTCAACTGAAACTCTACAGAGAATTTTAGAGCTAGCCTCAGTCAGGTTCGGCTGAGGATTGGTCGACCGAAACTATCATTTCGGTTGACCGAAACACCCTGTTTCAGAAAAATCGGGTTTTCTCGTAATTTTTGAATTTACATTTTTTACCCAATTTTTGTAAAACCCTAAGATTAACTTGTGATGCTCACTGAATGCTCTTGAGAGCTTGGTCTTGTGAGACTCCTCTTTGGGTTGAGGTAAAACTCTTTTATCTTGTTTCTTCTTAGAATTTAATCAACTTTGCTTGAGTATTATTATTTTTGTGTTTATTGTTTATTTTTCACCACCGTGGAATTTGTTTAGTTGATACCTATTGGGCTAGGGTTAGTTTAATCCTTGAATTTTGGGTTAGATTTAAACTTGGGTTAATGTGTTTGTCCATTTATTTACCATATTAGCTTTCTTGGGTTTTGTATTAAATTATTGTGGGAATTCTTGGTCAATATATCAAGGGGGTCCTCATCATTTGGTATCAGAGCTTGGCTCTAATTTGGTAAACCTATCATTTACATTATTGTTGTATATAAAAAAAAAAAAAAAAAACCATAAACTTAGGAAAAATTTCATATGACCATGAGTATTTCTTGATTCCTACATATTGAGCATTTTGATTGTTAAGTTTGTTGGGTGATACCATTAGTCATACACTTGCATTTCTATGTGTTTAAAAGTGTGCCTACCAAGTGTTTGATAAATTGTTCCAATGAAAAATACTCCATTAGTGTTTTATTATTCAATGCCCATATATTGCTAATTACTTGGGGCTATCCAATTCCCATTATTGAAATTGTGTTATCAACATTTTATCCTATATATCACTTGCTCTATACATTGGATAATTATTGTTCATTCATTCCTTGTCAAATTTGAGTTGTTGGGGATTTATCATATATCCACATTATAGTCAATCAAGGCCACTTCCAGATTGAGTACAAAGTATTTGCTAAATTGCCTCATTGAAAATTACACTCTTTGTGGTTATTGCTTTACATCTAAGTCTTGGCTATTACTTGTGGTTATTCAATCCCATTGTTGAAATTGTGTTCCTAGCATCTTAATCCACATAACAATTGTTCCTTTTGAGTATAGTAAGTACATAAATTCCACTTCCTATTGTATCTATTTGTTATAAATTCATTCTTCCTTATTTGTGATTTCTTTGACTCCACAAGAATTATATTTTGTGGTTTAGTTGATTACCTTCCTTGGAGAACTTAAGAAAGGAGATTTTGAGTGGAAAATTACAAGAGTGGTGAGCTCATTAGAGGATAAAAGCCTAAATTAAGTGAAACACGAGTGAAAAATATTCTTGTGAGAACATTTTCACACTTGCACACCATGTCAAAATCCAATACTCAAACTCAAGACTTGAAGGAATTATTGCAAACTTTTTCAATCAACATGGCTAGGAAAATGGAGGAGATTGAGGGAGAGTTGGAAAGATTAGCAACAAAAGGGGAGAGTACATCAACTAGTAATGGAGAAGAGAGAAGGGATAATAGAAAAATGAGGAATAAGTGTGGAGATGTTTTGGTTGATGATGGGAGAATGTGAAGGAAGAATAGAAAAGAAGTTAGGGGTAAATTGAGGGATGTGTTAGATAATGAAGGAGATGTTGAAGAAGAATGGAGAATGGGTAGAAGAAGAAGAGAGTCGGTAGATAGGAGTGGAGATGGAATGAATGAGAATGTTGATATTAAGAAAATGAAGATTTCATCATTCCATAGGAGGGAAGGTAGTGAAAGTAGAAAAGTAGAGTTGGAGATGAATGTTAGGCCACCAACATCTTTGGCCCATGATAATGAGAGGGATATGCATGGAGGAAATACTTTCTACACTAGATGCCTTGTGGGGGATAGGGCATGTAGTCTCATTATAGATGGGGAGAGTGACACGAATTTGGTGAGTGCCAGTAGAGTGGAAAAATTGAGGTTACCGGTGATGAAGCATCCTAGTCCTTATATATTGCAAATGTTGAATGACTATGGGAAGGTAAGAGTGAGTGAGCAAGTTCTTCTTACTTTTAACATTGGAACCTATAGTGATCAAGTGGTATGTGATGTAGTTCTTCTACACGCTACTCACGTCATTTGGGGGAGACCTTGGCAATGTTAATCATGATAGGAGGAGGAATTGATATAGCTTCAAAATGAATGGAAAAAAGTTGTTATCCTATCTTTGAGCCCGGAAGAAGTATGTAAGGACCGAATGAAGCTCAAGAAGGAATTTGAGGAGGAAGAAAAATAAAGGGAGAATAGGAAGGTAAAAAAAATTCAATTGAGGAAATTGGTGAAGAAACAAAAGAGAGGCAAATTGAAAGCAAGAGAGTTGGGGCCACGTCCCTAGAAAAAGGAGAGACAATGAGGATTGGAGCCACGAATCCAGAAAAATGAGATTTAAGAGAAAAATTGAGAGTTCAGGTTGCTACCTCAGGAAAAGGTTAGAGAGTGATGAGTGTCACCAAAAAAATTGAGTGCAGAGATCATACCAAAATGCTCTTTACTCTTGAATACTCTAACACTTCCCTCCCTAGCTTGGTTATTTCTTTGTTGCAGGAGATCGTGAGGCCGACTTATCAAAGCAACCAAGAACTCAAAAGTCATGCCGAGTGGAAGAACTTTATGGAGATATTTTCCTACCACAACAAATACAATCAAGGTAAAGAAAATGTGGTAACCGATACAATGTTTAGGAGGTATGTTCCTAACACTTCTTCGAGAGCAAGGTTATTATATTTGGAATACATTAAAGGATTGTATGACATTGATGTGGACGTGACAACTGAAATTTTGTCGTGTGAAAATATTGCATGTGATGAAGGTCATTGGCATGATAAATTCCTCATTTGTAAACCCAAATATTTGTATGTGCCTATTTGCCTAAATGTCAAATTTCCTTATTTTAAATGTAGTAGGGACATAGATGTTGACAACCCGAATATATCTAACATGCATGTCTCATGTGGTAAATTTTATAGGCCAAATGGATTTTTATGTTGTGAAAACAAATTCTTTATTCCTAGTTTCTCAAATGCCAAATCTTTTTGTCATTAACTTATTATGGGCTTGCAAGCTAATAATCCAAAAATGATTTAACATTTATGAATCATGTGATGAGCAATATTTTGATGAGTTTCATAGACATGATCATTATTTTTTTTTGGGATATTAGATTGTTCATTCCTAAATGTGCCATGTGGGAGTTATTAATGAGAGAGGCACATAGTGGGTGTATGGGGAGACAATTTGGAATCAAAGGGCCCTTGGGAATATTATGTGAATGTTTTTATTGGTTTAATTCGAAAGTTGGTGATAAACATGTCTACACTTGTAGTAAGTGCCAAACTTGCAAAATGGCTAAACTCAAGTTTTTACCCCAAGAATTCCATACATATTTGCCGATCATAAGTAAACTTTAGATTACTAAATCCGTGAATTTTATAGTGGTTTTACTTGGAATAAAGAAAGAAAATGATGCTATTTTTGTGATTATTGGTAGGAGTATTAAAATGTTACAATTGATTGCATGTCATGAAACCAACAAGGTCATCAACATAGCTAATCTTTTCTTTTGGGAAGTCGTGCATTTGCACGAAGTTGGTGCTAATTTTGTGGTTATTAAATTTGCTTGCAATTTAATTGCTCATCCTATTAGCAAATTTTCTCTACTTGATGTTGCTTATGGCCCTAGCATACTAAATCCTTTGAGCTTGATGCACTTGTTTATTGATGGAACTGTTAGTTTAGGTGGGGTCTAAGAAGACAAATTTGGTTGAGCCCCTGAGAGAGCAGAGTGAGCTTCAATTTGTGGCGCATGTTAAAAAATGTACTTCCAATCTAAACCGAGATCGAATGGGAGTTGTATTTGACCTGGGTGGTTGGATGTTGCTCATTTGGAGGAAAGAATGGGTTCCCGATTGAATAAAATTCAAATTGCTACTCTGCGGTGTTGGCTCATTTCGAGTTCTTGGCAACACCTACAAACTGATTTTACACGGTGAGTCTGAAATTTCAAATACATTTTTTGTGTCTGAATTTTCTATTTTTATTGTAAGTGTCGATTCGTGATCGAATCTCTTTCGATATGGAGGAGATGATGAGAATCGCGAAGGTCCAACTTCATTGCACGAACCTGTGACCCAAAATGTTGCAAGATCAAAGTTTAAGGAATCTCACGATAGTGCATTCAAGCAAGATTCGAGATCGAATCCTTTTCAAGAGGGAGGGAATGATGAGAACCAAGAAAGTCAAACTTCGATGTGCGTACCTATGAGACCCATGACGAGATCCGATGCAAATGAGGTTCAAGATTCGAGGCTAAAAATGTGAATAAGTCAAGAAAAGAAGCCAAGAATCAAGTTGGAGCAAAAAATGAGAAGAAATTGGACTCAGCAAATTTCGGTTGATCAAAAGTCATTCCGGTCGACCGAAACTTTGCAGAGAATTTTGGAGCTAGCCTTAGTCATGTTCGGTTGAGGATTGGGTGACTGAAACTTTCATTTCGGTCGACCATGTGATCGATCGAAAATGGTTCGGTCGACCGTGTCGGTCGATCGAAACATCCAGTTTCAGAAAAACGAGATTTTTCTTGCAATTTCTGAATTTACATCTTTTACCCAATTTTTGTACATTAAATACACTCTCATTTCAAAACCCTAGGATTAACTTGTGATGTTCATTGAATGCTCTTGAGAGCTTGACCTTGTGAGACTCCTCTTTGGGTTGAGGTAAAACCCTTTTATCTTGTTTCTTCTTGAAATTTAATCAACTTTGCTTGAGTATTATTATTCTTGTATTTGTTGTTTATTTTCCACCACATTGAAATTTGTTTAGTTGATACTCATTGGGCTAAGGTTAGTTTAATCCTTGAATTTTGGGTTAGATTTAAACTAGGGTTAATGTGTTTATCCATTTATTTACCATATTAACTTTCTTGGGTTTTGTATTAAATTGTCTTGGGAATTCTTGATCAATATACCAAGAGGGTCCTCATCACTTATATTGGATTCAATTTATTTGTCAGAACTCGGGGTTAATTTTTCCTTCAAAGTTTTGTGTAATCCCGTTTGAATCAATATATCCTTGACTTCCACTTGCCACAATCAAAATCAATTCTCCCCAAAAATTTCTCCACGTTGTACTTGATAGACATACTTTCTTTTGCTAAGAAAAATCTTCAAACCACCTGATACTCTGTTAATTAGACGTCGATTTCCCCGGCGACGGCGCCACTGTTGGGAATTACACACAAATTCCTTTTCTAATTAACCCCACAGGAATTTTTGATGTTCAAGAAATAATTGAGTCAAAAAAAAAAAAAACAACACAAAATTTACAGACCGCCAGATTTTTTCACTATATATTAAATTATTACAATTGTATAGACTTTGTACTCACCAAACCTCTCAAGTATTGTAGAAAAAATAACCAAATTTTACCATATCTACCAATTTCTGCTTCTTTGTACAACCCATGAAGAATGCAAGAAAAACAAAGATGTTAGACTACATTTTTCTTCACAATACTCTCTAATCAATATATTTTATTACAAAAGAGAATAATACGCGTATTTATAGATAAATCACGTCCTAAACACAACAGTTCAATTCGACTTGGACTTTGGAGATTTCCATCCTTTGTCAACAACTCTTTCTGATAAAGAATAATACTCAAGTTCTACTTTCTAGTCCCACACGAAACCATATATAGGATATAGAGGAAATTGCACCACATAATACTTTTTGACTTTGCATCAACAAAAATGATACATTTTACTAATCTTGATAAATATGACAATTTATGATTCATTTGGCCTTTAAAAAAATCTTAATTCCTTTTGAATCATACTTTTCTTGATTTGACTTGACAAAAAAAATTGTACAAAAAAATGAATAAAATGGATTAAAAAATTACCCATAACCGTCACCTACAAGATTATAACTCCCAATGACACTTATTAAAGCAAGGAAAAAAAATTAGAAAGCTATGGAAAAAATCGTCTTCCTCCTCTTCCCAAACCCTTCCTCTCCAAAAAAACTGTCCAGTCCAAACTATGCAAATTTCGGCATCGATGGCGATGAGGAAAGAGAAACCTGAAGAGTAGGTAAGGGTATGTTGTTTAAGGGATTGTTTAGTTCCATAAAAATTTACTATTCTGTAATTTCTTGCTTCATTTGATGAGCAGGGAATTGATTGGATATTGGGTATAATAACATATTGTTGCATGCCTCTGAAAATGGATAGCTTTAGAAAACCTATGGGGCACTTAAAGACCACCATTGTTGGCATAGCCAAGGTCAATAGCGAATTCAGGGTGAGTATATGAATCAAACAAATTGATAGAAAATTTAAATACGTGTACCCGGATGGAAAATTTATATTTTCTTGATAAAGATTCTGGGCTTCATTTCCTACAATTCTTAATGGGATTTTAATTTCACTACCTAAATGTGTTAAGGATTTGGATATCGCAATTGTCAAGGCCACCTACCATGTCGAATGTCCCCCGAAAGAACAGTAAGCCCCTATTTCTTTCCCATAAATCATTGCTTTATTTTTGAAGAAGTTGTGTTGTATGTTGGTTGAAAATTTGTTAGTTTCGTGTCGAGATTTACAGTGTCCCATATCTTTTCCTTGATTGAACTATTTTTTTAGGCTCAAATTTGTAGAAAGATTTAATTTTTGGAGAACAGTGTTGATTGTAAATACACTATGATTTGTTATATGATGATAGTGATGAATCTTTGGTCAATAAACTTTAGGTCTATGAGTATTGGGTTCAATGGTTTCAAGTAGCACACACTTTACAAATGTCAGAAGTATTTTTATTTGGACAAGCCATCAACCATGTTCTTCATTTTAAATGATTTAGGTCTATGAATATTTATTTATATTTCATCGTACGATTTTCAAAAAACTTTTGATTTCTGCCAATTGTTTTCCAAATATCACCAGCATGAATTGATTTGTGACATAATTTTACTATGGATAGCATCAAATCCTTTCCATTCATCAAGATACTGAATTCTGAATCACATATGAAGATTCCCGATAGTTGACGGTGAGTACTTGCACCGAAGCAACCATAGAGAAAATTATGTCGTTCTCGATAGATGTCTTCGGTTATTCTCGACAGATGCTTTTTTTTATTGTTCAACAGTATAAAAATCATGAGAAATATTGATATTTTCACCCCAAACATCTCATCATCTTATTCAAAATATGAACTAGTACTTTTCTCTATTTTTAGTTCTTAGTCTCAGATCAATTAATAGCTATCGCTCTAACATTTGAAATTTTCTTGAAACTAACATGCATTTTAGACTACTGTAGTACACACGACCCTAGAAAAAATAATTGGGAGATCTACTTGGGTGCGTGTGAGAGACTATAATTAGATTGTGATGTTTATAATTATCTGTCGCCAAAATTCTGTCATTCTCGAAAGATGACATCTGTTATTCTCGACAGATGAGATTATTTGTTTCATTCAATATACATTTCCATTTACGAACTCCTGCTTACATCTCCTTGCATGTGGATAAATGAAATGTGTATTATCCTCAGGATGTGCCTTTTTTATAATGCGCATATGAATTTCTCATTCGTACTATTATAGCAAGACAGAATTCACGCACACAATCCCAGAGGAGCTAGTTAAAGTACATAAAGCTTGTATTAGATAGATTGGACAGTGCCCATTTTGACTATATGTTGTTGGAATAGTTTTAATTCTTTAAGTCGGTGAACAGGTTTAAATGTAGTATTGAAATGTGCATTTGTCTGGAGGTTGTTTTGTAGAAATATATATATCTGTACCAGTTTGGATTTTTTCCTCAGTTAATGCATTTCTATGTGCAATGTTTAAAAATAAACATGTATACTCTTCGAATGCTTGGAATTATTTTTCGGATTTTAACAACAATGACTGTAGTGTTTGAATATGTACTTAGTGGACAATAAAATAGTTGTTTTCAAGTAATTAGCCCGTAAGTAGTCTTCTTAAACTAATGTTGTAAAGGTCATTCAGAACAGTCATTGATCAAAATCCTTATGTCACATCTAAACTGGCAATCAATGAATGCAGTGTGAGTTTAAGAGTCTAGTTGCATGAAATTTGCTGTGAGTTAGTAGAATGACATTCATTTTACTTTAAGGTAGTTGGATTTATATTAATTGAATTTTAAGGTGGTTGACAACATTAAATTATCAAAATCTATATTCTGAAATCTATATAAACGTCAACTTCTATGTAGAACACATTACTATTACTCCAACAAGTTCAATATCACCTATGACTGCCACTAACTTCGTAATGGTCAATGAGAATATCGAGAACTCCCCACCAACTCCAGGCTCTTTCCCCTTCGGCCGGTGGTATGTTCATGTTAGGTATCTTGAATTGCAACAAGATCTCACTATGTGGACTAGTAGTTGGAAGTTTCACGTTTCACCGTTCAATTAGTCCTTTCACCGTGACATCACTAGGCACTACAACCGTAGTCTTGTTCGTACATCACTTCTATTCATCATCTATGTTCACGAACTCTCCTCCGTACGAGACGATGAATCGAAAATTATCACTCATTCATGAAACAACAGTATATGTACGTCAAAAATTGATGTATTTCACAAATTCGAATTCAAAACTAAAATATACAACCTCGCATTCAGTAGTTCATATGATCAATCTTAAACTGACATTCCCAACAGTTTAAATGTCGAACCTGACATTTGAAAACTGTCGGGAACGACAGATGACTCGTCGAAAATTGCAGTCAGTATTGTGCGTCTGGAATTCAAAACTAGGGTTCTTGCTAAAAACTTTCAACAGAAATTAATGTCTTCCATCAAAGCTCAACTATCAAAATACTTTAACACATGAAGAAAATCTGATACGATCCGGAACCCCGATGACAGGAATCATAACAGGCTTGACAGAAAAATCTACAATTCAAGCCAAATTGGAGCAAAAACGAGGCAAAAAGAATCAGTTTTGTACTTACGGCTGTAATGTCAAGATTATCACGACCCTAATCCAGTCTTGGGTTAAAATACAGAATTCCAAGATTTTACACTTATGGCCGTAAATAATGAAGTCACAGCCGTAACTCGTCATCAGCGAGCGACTTACGGCCGTAAGCAAATTCTTCACGGCCGTAACTGCGGTATCAACTTTGGACCTAAGAGGGGCTTACGGCCGTAAGCCCGATATTCACGGCCATAAGGGTGCGGCAGATCAGATTTTCGGGATTTTCCATATTTGAAGATTTTTAATATCTTTTCTTTTATTTAGTTATTTTAGTATTTTACTTTAATCATAATTCTATTTTGAGTCAGTTAGGGTTGATAGGTTTTTGTTTGCTTATTTATACGCTTTTTCCATTGATTGTAAAAGTAGACTTTTTGTAGCGCCCCGAGTTCTAATCACCCGGTTCGCCACGTCCTTTTCTGGTCTAAACTTTAAAATAATATTTTAGCGGAAGAAATCATTTAAATTCATTTTTGGCAATATTAAATAAAGTGTAATGGTCGATAAAATTTAAAACATTTATGAAACCATTCGAAATAATAAATCGAGCCATTAGTATTGTAAAGAAATTTACAATGTCATACTTTCTCAAATAATTGAAATTCTCAAAATTATCCAAATGTTGGATATACGAAAATCATTGAAATAAGACTTTCAACCATTTAAAGATTATTGCCACCATCATCCATCGCTTGCCACCGTCTCCGAAATCTGCAAAACTGTTAAAAGTAGAGTGAGCATTTCAAAAATGAAATACTCAGTAGACTCATCGCCAATTAATTAATCTACAATATAATTGAACACATAAATGCAGGCTCTTTAGAAACATAGGGTATTGATAGGGCTTCTTTTGAAAAATCATATATTCTTTTAAAAACATTGTATGTGGGTAGCGGATTGGGCTCCCTCAAGGGGCCTTCTCCCAATCTTGCCGGCATACTCATTCTGTAACGACCCGGCTCCCTCGCTGGGGCCTTCTCCGAGTCATACTCATTCTCTTTCCACTTTTGTAGCGTTCCCGGTCCTCAAGGGATACGGCCGTCTACTCATGATCTTTTCCACAAAGAAAATACATTCTCATTTCTTTTCATACTCTTTAAAAACATAAAAATGTGGGTAGCGGATTGGGCTCCCTCAAGGGGCCTTCTCCCAATCTTGCCCGCATACTTATGGTCTTTCCACTTTTTGTAGCGTTCCCGTTCCTCATGGGATACGGCTCTCTACTCATTGGACTTTCCAAGTTTTTCTTTTCATAAGAATCATAGACTCTTTAAAAACATAGGATATGTAAATCACATAACATTCACATGCAATCATAATTTAAATCAATTAATAAGGGCGAGCCTACCTCAAATTCGACGAATGCAAAGTTGAGCGGGAACGACTTCAATTTCTTTAATTCTCCGTACGCTTCGTCTTAGCCAATAAGTCACCTTAGTCTTTTGAAATATATATAGTTTAAAAATGATAAATTACAACTTGAGGACTGAAATTGATGTTTTGAAAGTTTAGGGACTAAAATGAATACTTTGAAATTTGAGATTTATAAATATATATATATATATCATTTGAAATCAATATGAACAAAATCAGAAGACTTTAAAAATATAGGGCTTAAATGATTGTTTTTAAACATTTGAGGACTAAAATGTAAATCTTTTAAAACTTGAGCTTAAAATCAAATAAAGTAAATCAGCAGGGACTGAAATAAAATGGTTTCGATACTTAGGGACTGAAATAATAACTTTTGAAATTTAGGGCTGAAATGATCATTTTAAAACTTTGGGACTGATTTGAAATAACTCTAAAAGTTAGGGACTAAGGTGCAACGTAAATAATTAAAAAATATGAAATCAATCTTTTACTCTCTCTCTCTTTCATTCGTATCAGAGACAGAGAGATGGGCGAGAGAGGCGATAGGCGATTTGCGAGTAGAGGGAGTCTGTGGGGTCTTTTCCGGCGCCAACTACCGGCGATGACACCACCGTTACGTGGTGGCTGGGATTGAGGTGTTGTGTGTGTGCGAAAGGGAGAGACTTTTTTGGGCGATTTGGGCTGATTGGGTGCGAGACCGAAAGTAGATCGAGGCTGGAAATTGTATTTTCAGATGGGGAATCGACGGCTGAGGTAGGTACCGATCTATTTCTTGATCTTCGTGGGTTTTTGGGTTTTGATTTGGGTTGGGGTTGGTTGGAGTTGAGGCAGCTTTGGTGGTGGTCGGTGATTTGGTTAGTGCAGTGATGATGGTGATGATTTGATTTGGTGAAGGTATTGAACGGCTGTGAATTGCAGAGGATTGAATTGGGTTGATGGAGATGGTGCAAGTTGGTTGATCTGATGATGATGATGATTGGTTTGGCCATGGCAGTGGTGAATTGGAGAGACAGGCTGGTGGTTGGACTGATGATTGCCGGCTATCAGAAATGGTTGTGATGGTTTCTTGGAGGTGGTTATGGTGTAAAGAGCAGTATGGAATCGAATGTATTGCTGTGATGAAGATGGTTGGTTTGTGCATAGAGTGAAAATCTGATGATGGTGATGATAGATGATGGAGTTTATGCAGGTGATCATAATGGAGGTTAGTGGGCTGTGGATTGGTAATGATGATGAAAAGAATGGATTTGTAACGGGTGGAATTTGCTGGGTGTTGGAATAATAATGATGGTGTTTAGTGGATGGAATGATGATGAAAAAAAACGTGGGGTGTGATTTTAGGTTTAGGTTAAATAGGATTAATTAACTAAAATCTGACTAACTTCGATTTGGAAAAAAATGTATTTAAAACAGATATATTTTGGACTGAAAGTAAATTTGAAAATAAATAAATTTTGAGATAAAAATTAAATTTCGTATTTGGACTTAAAATAATTTAATAAGAAAATGGAATTTAGACTGATTTTGAAAATAATAATTTAAATAAATAATTAAAATAATATAATTTTAAAAATTCGGAATTTAATTTAAAATCGTACAATCTCAATTATTTCTTGACTTGGCTAGACGAACACGTCGCGGCGTTAACTTCAAAATAATGGATGAAATAGTAGCGACACGATTTTCTAAATATTAAAATAATTATTAGTTGCGTAAAAATTCTTGGTCGCTACACTTTTGATGAATAAAAATATATTGAGTGTTTTCTCAACATTGTTCTGGAATTGAACAAACCTTGAACTTATCAAATATTGTGGGATATTTGTGGCGTTCAACAAATCGAACTTATCAAAGGCGTGGACATCCTTTATGGCGTTCAAACCATTACGGTTCTTGTTTCCGCATCGTAACGGGTATTGAGCTTAATATACCCATGGTTCTTGCGTCGTGAGGCTCGGGTCGTAGTGTTACCGTCCGTTCCAACTTGAATTCGAAACTTTTCCGGAGTTTATTCCGCGTGTTCATCGTGACCCATCCCGAGATCACATCATCTGGTATCAGAGCTGGACTCTGAATTCAGGTTTTTATTCTATCCAGTTTAATTCTTATGTTTATCATCGATTCTCTCATAAGAATTATCCATATCTTGTTGTTGAGTCTTTCTTTTCTTGAGTGTTGTTCGTGCCAGTAAATTTTTTTCAGTTTGATCCATATTAAAAGTCAACAAAAATTCAAAAGTGTTTATTTTGTTCGATTCTTATCCAAATCCTATTCCGTTTGTTTTGTTGTGTTCGTGTCAAATTTTCAGATTTATTTAAAAAAATTATTTTTTATTATTATTTAATTTCGAAAATTCTTTATTCAAAAAAAAAAAAAAAGTCATTTGAAAATTTAAGAATCACTTTCTTGAGTTTCTTTAAAATTCTTGGTATTCATTTCCTTCCAAGTCAATAAAAGTCATTCTTGCTATTTGATATCTAAATCCTCTTTATTCTTGAATTTTTTTTAACACCACATAAGGAATGGATTATGATCCGGACTTTTTATTCCAAACTAGATGTTCTGTGGATCATAATGGGTGCAGTTTGGTGATTGATGGAAAGTGCTTTACTAATTTTGTTAGTAGTACCGTGGTTGAAAAATTAGGATTGCCTCTAGAACCACACTATAAACCTTATAGGATGACGTAGATGAGGGAGTTTGGGAATTTCAAAGTAACCAAACAAGTTCTAGTGCCTATCACCCAGGGAATTTATAGTGAAGATGTATGGTGTGATGTAATGCCATTGAAATCTTATCATATTTTATTGGGAAAACCATGGAGATGTAGGAGGGAGGCTATTTATGATAAGAGTATGCACATATACAAATTCCTTAAGAAAGGGAAAATATGCGCATTATATGGGTTGACATTAGAGGATGCACTAGAAGATTCAAAAATGGTAAGGAATGAGAGTGAAATGTGGTGTAATAGGAGGCATCGTGGGGGTAAGGACATTGAAAAGAAGGAGGGGGAGTTTAAATTAAAAACGGATAATCAAACTCCAAAATTTGATGAGGAAAATGTGGAGTTGGGTGGTGAGGAAGTGATTAAGAATGGAATTGTTGATGATGAGAGGAATGAATTGGGGGTTGAGGTAGAAATTCAAATTTTGAGCTTTAAATTGGTAGATCCACATTTGAATACCGTTGAGGGAGTGCATGAAATTAGTGATAAAAATCTGGAGGTAGAAGATGTGGTTGAATTTGAAAGTAAAATTTTTTAAAGGGGTGGTTGGAGATGCAAAGGAAGAGTCGGAGGTGATACACCATGAGTACGAGGATCCATAGCTTGTACCTCATGAAACTAACATTCCCCTCCTCGTTCTATTTAATTCTTTCTTGCAGGTTAATGGTACGTGAAAATTTGGGCAACACCACCAATGTCCAAAGGTGTTTCAACTTCAAGTCATTCACGTGACCCTCGTTGCAGAATATTTTTGGTTGATCATGTGCAATGGCAGGAGAAATTTTCCGTTTGATCCAGGAGGTGAAGTGAAATAATAGGAACAAAGCTATGATTCGGGACGAATCATCCTAAAGAAGGAGGGTATGATACGATCCGGAACCCCGATGATAGGAATCATAGCAAGCTTGACAGAAAAATCTACAATTCAAGCCAAATTGGAGCAAAAACGAGGCAAAAAGGATCAGTTTTGTACTTACGGTCGTAATGTCAAGATTATCACGGTCGTAATCCAGTCTCGAGTTAAAATACAGAATTCCAAGATTTTACACTTATGGCCGTAAATAATGAAGTCACGACCGTAACTCTTCATCAGCGAGCGACTTATGGCCGTAAGCAAATTCGTCACGACCGTAACTGCGGTATCAACTTTGAACCCAAGAGGGGCTTACGACCGTAAGCCCGATATTCACGGCCGTAAGGGTGCGGCAAATCAGATTTTCGGGATTTTCCATATTTTGCAAATTTTTAATTCCTTTTCTTTTATTTAGATATTTTAGTATTTTACTTTAATTAGAATTCTATTTTGAGTCAGTTAGGGTTGATAGGTTTTTGTTTGCTTATTTATACGCTTTTTCCATTGATTGTAAAAGTAGACTTTTGATGAATAAAAATATATTGAGTGTTTTCTCAACATTGTTCTGGAATTGAACAAACCTCGAACTTATCAAATATTGTGGGATATTTGTGGCGTTCAACAAATCGAACTTATCAAAGGCGTGGACATCCTTTGTGGCGTTCAAACCATTATGGTTCTTGTTTTCGCATCGTAACGGGTATTGAGTTTAATATACCCATGGTTCTTGCGTCGTGAGACTCAGGTCGTAGTGTAACCGTCCGTTCCAACCTGAATTCGGAACTTTCCTGACGTTTATTCCACGTGTTCGTCGTGACCCCTCCCGGGATCACATCAAAATTACAACAAAGAAAGATCTTTAGGTATTTATGAGGACATTTATTGTGTCATTCAAATCCAAAGATATGGGTCTCAAGATCTCAATAAGTTGAAAACATGAATAATTAACAAAACATCAATATATTTAATGCTCATATTCATATGTTATAAAAATGCTTACCTTTCAAAATGGAATTTCAAGTTTCAAATTGTATCTTCTTCAGGTGTTAATTGAGATGGAGTGAAAAATCTTTTGGTGCAAGATAGATAGTATTCAAATGAAATGGAAGAAAAAATAAATAAAATTTGCTTTTTTTTTTTTCTATTAATTTAAAAAAAAATTATTAAAACTTTTATACATTGGCTAATTCCTTTGTCCATTGGATAGTTGTTGAATTTCATGAACATCACATCAATCAATTCTTAAGTCCAATTGCTTAATGCAACCTTTGTCTTTTAGTGGTGTGAGGGCATATTGGACAATTTATGGGCAAAATTAGTCATTTTTTAGCACCTTTTCAAAAGTTGTCATTTTTTTTAAGGTATTATGCATCTTCTTGTCATCCATGCAAATGTCCCTAGAATATATTACCTCAATTTCAATTTTACTGGGACACTTTAATTTCCTTCAAGTTCTTAGGACATGTTAATGGTAGAAACATTATAATTCACTTCTATTTAGGATTCCAATCCCAATTCAATACGTAGTGAATTATAACTTCTTCTCCAATTATAATTTAGTCCTCTAACTTTTGACAATTTGAGACAATTATCCAACAAGTATTACCAAACAAAGGAATATGTGAAATACATAAACACTATTTTATAGACAAGCATTTTGAATAATCAAGCCTATGTTTGGCAAACCGATTAAAAACATATTTTTGAACAGCACAATTCCTCAAATCACATTCTAACCACACGCATTTTCTGTGTCCACTTTTCAACCACATATTTTACCTCGAAAATATAAAAAACACTTTTTTTATCCCAAAACTTTTAACAAATAACTTTCGAGTGGATATAAATGTTTTTTCTTTTCAACCATTTTGAAGTGACAAATCAAACCGAAAAAGGAAGGGCAATTTATAAACCAATTTATAATATATACAATTTCTTAAATCACTTTTAATAATACATTTTTCTCTCTCTAACTTTTAACCACACAGCTTATCTCGAAAATTGAAAAAAATTTATTTATAATCTATTCCTTTGATCCGAATATAGGCTTAATCCTTTTGTTGTGGAAGTGGAATCTCTTTCTATGTTTTTAAAACAAGTGAATCATTTGCTACCACTTTTGAGTCTCTTTTCAATTAGTTAAAATAATAATAATAATAATAATAATGGATGCTCCCTCAAGCTTAACATGCACAAATACAATGAAGTAAATTTTTGGCACTCAATATTAGACATGATTAAACACTATTTAGGCTATATTCAATAATACTGTAACAATTATAAATTAATTTATTCATATTTTTGAAGTAAAATGTATTGAAAAATGGAGAGAGTAAACGTGGTGATTTGAAAATTTGTACATTTTATAACTTGTAATGATTGTTTTAAACAACACAGGCTAAAGCTTCTTTATCGAATTGTCTAGTCATGTCGTTGTGGGGGAGGCGGTCACTATAACAAACTAAAATCACTATTAAATATGAAAAAAATCAATTGCAATGGGATATATATAGCTTAACCATTGCAAACTGGTCAATTAACGAAATGATTGTGAGGGAACGATGAATCAATTGTATGTAGGAATGATTTTGTTCTAGCAGAAGTCACACGAAAGCATTAACATATTCTTGACTTGAGAATTCCTTGAATCTTACTAGTGGTTTTGAAAATCATATGACTAATTCTGAGTTCCATATTGCACAAGAAGAATCTTACTCGTGGATTTATGAACACGTTGAAGGTTCCCTTACAAGTTAATTTTAAGTGTGAGTCATGTTTAAAAAGATGATGTCCAGTGATCTATGGGAGCCAAATGAGCGATTACCCAACATTAGAGCAAACACCACATTTTGGGATGATCCTCATTGGAATCTCTCTGTAGAAATTAGAAACTAAGAAGGAACCACCCCTAGGACACATTCCAATTGACAAATATTGGAGATTCACAAATGCTGAAAATGCAGAAGTCGAGGATTCGAATCTCACATGTTTGAATTTGCTAGCATTTTTTCAGTTCAGTTGGTGATATCCAAACTTTGATCAGCTTGAGACATAACCTGCAATTTACATTATACATCAATTCCTAAGGCAGGGGCGATGGTGGCGCCTGACATTCAATTTTTTTTTTTTAAGAAACTAAGAAGGAACAAAATATTAGTTTGTTTAAACCATGTTTATTTTTATGGAAGGCAAATTTTTAATTTCTGTATTTAATTGAAACTATTTGATCCTCCTTGTTGTCTTCAAAATTATGCAGGCAGAGAAGAAAACTAACAAAATCCTAACCCATAAATTGGAAATCCCATCTCACATTTCTGCCTAAATAATTAATAAAATCTAAGCCCCTATTCTCTTTGCTGTTTTGAGGTCGTTTTCTGTTTTTATTTTCGAAAACGTTAAAAACGCGTTCTCTTTACCATTTTCGAAAACTCATTTTGGAAAACAAAAAAAAAAATTTGTACACAGAATGAAAAACGCCCGAAACATCGTTTTGGGCGTTTTGTGTGTATTTCGACAAAAAATGTCCAAAACGCGGAAAACGCGTTTTGGGATTTTTTTTTTTTTTTTATAGAATTATCTTAACTTAGAACTAAGCTTAATATAAAGTTTTTATTTTTTTATTATTTTTTTTAGAATTATCCTAGCTTGGAACTACGCCTAAATAAAGATTTTTTTTTTTTTTTTATTAGAATTATCATAACTTGAAACTTAGTTTAAATAAAGTTTTATTGAATTCAATATCAACATTACAAAAAAAAATTAAATGAGAATTCTTGTTGTTATATTTCAAAAAATGCAATGATAAATGGACTCTGGTGGTTTTGAAAGAACTTGCATTTTCTGGATTTTAATAGAAGTAAAGTTTTCTCAAGTCCCGAACCTGACCAAACTGTGTTAATATAGACTCTTAATGCTCACATTAGTGTGTTGCATGTAACCATATTTTTAGTGTATTGTGAAAGGAAATTTGAGTTGGAGTTAGTAGTATTCTGCAAGCAAATTAATTAAAAATAGTTTAAATAGTGTTTTGCAAAATTTCAAACAGAACGAGTTTTCCAGCTTTTCATTTTCAAAAACAGTTTTCAGAAATGACAAACCAAACGCGTTTTCAGCAAATTTGAAAACAAAAATGATTATATTTTTTTCAAACATAAAATATAATATTATCAAAAAGAATAAAAAGTTTTGGGCATAAAGCCCTTTTTATTATTGGGCTTAAAATTTGAGCTTTTGTTCAAGACCAGTCTCTTTATGTGTAACGCGCTAAACACCCCAGAATTCAGAAAGAAAAAAAGTACGTAACCACAAATCTAAAACTATTACTTTTTAAAGTTAACAATTTTAATATATTATTTTTTTTAAAAAAAAATTGGTGTTATTAATAATAAATAAATATAATATCATACAAAATAATTGTCCATTATATTTTAAATTAAAAATAATATAATTTTACCCAAACATCACCCACACTTAATATTTCCATCCCATCCCCATCCCCATTCCCACCCCTGCACCCATGCACCCCACCCACCCACCCATCCATCCAGACCCTTATCCTACCCATCCACAAAGTTACAATTGGTTACACAAAATCACAATTCGATCACGTATTCATTGCAAATATAACCCTCCACTCCACCTTGACACCCGCACCCACCCCTCATACCAACCAACAAAGTCACAGTTGATCATATAAAATCACAATTCGATCACATATTAATTGCAAATTTAACCTCCAGTCCACTCAACCTCGCCACACCCACCCCACCACGCAGAGTCACAGTTGGTCACATAAAGTCACAATTCATCACAATTACATATTTATCAAAAATTCCACCCCGTACCACAAGTTACAGTTGGTTACACAAAGTCACATTTTAGTTACAATTCTAAATTTCATCGTCAACCTACCCCACCAACCCACCACCACCCTATCAGCAAACTCAATTGTATTTTATAATTCTTAAGTTATCATTTATAATTAATAAACAATGGAGAAATTCTTATATGAATATATTGATATAAACTAGTAACTACGTAAGTATTTTCATTTTGTTTATTTTCCACATTCATTGCTTGATGTTTATCAAAATATTGATCATGATTTTACTTTTCTAAATATTAAGAGGTAATTATTATTCATTTTTGTTTATTTTTATCCATTTAAATGCTTGATACTTATCAAGAAGGCAATAGATATATGAATTCTCATTATTTTGAATAATGGACACGTGTAACATGATAATTGTCAAGAAGTTGGGTCTCTGTTTGTTAAAAGTTTTTTGTTTAAAACAAAGAATATGATGTTTTCGAGGTAAAATATATGATTGAAAAATAGAGAGAGAAAATGTGTATGATTAAAAGGTGATTTAAAAAAATGTATTATTTAAAAATAATTTTCCAAACAGAGGTTGCATTGCCAAGAAGAGGTAAGGACAACCTTTAATATTTCTACTATTAGATACACAATATTAGTTCACATGTACTAAATCAATGAAACAAAAACTTGTTAAAATATGTTTAGATTATGTGTTGTTATATGCATGGTAAATGTTGGTCGAACAATAACAAGATTCATTTTTCTGTTTCTTTAACTTATTTGAGGATATTCAAAGTAAATTTGATTATTTCATGGACATAATTCAAAGTGAGGTGTTTTTTATTAGAAATTAATAATTTTTTTATATTTGAATTGCATCTTTTCTTGAAAAATTCATGATAGTGTTTGTGACTCATTGTTGGGGTAGGGTCTCTCTTAATATTTATCAATATCAATCCAGCTATGTAGGCATATTTATTATAACTTGGAATTTACTCTTCCTCAGAGAAATATTTGTCTTTGAGACATGCTATTATAAAACACGTTGAAGGCATTTCTATTCGTATTAATGTATAGAAATATATGAGCAACAACGATTTATTTTTATTTTAATTTTTTTAATAAATCTTTCATTGGACATTAGATAGTAGATATACAAAACTTTAATCAATAAATGTCTTATTTATTGATAAAAATATAGGAAATAAAAAAAAAATCTTTGCTAAATTATAAAATCACATGCAAAGCGCGTATTTTCAACTAGTATATATAAAAAAAGTGCAACATGCAAAATGGTGATTTTATATCGTTTGATTTCGAACTAAATTTATTGAAAACGATGCTTAATTTGTTTGTTTTGGATCACGTTGCTGTGGCTCAATCTGGTGATTTTCTTAGCCCACATGTTGAATTAAATCAATGGAAGATGCAACCTCTATTTATTTTTTTCACCACCAACCAGGAACTCTCTTGAAGACATTTTCAGCGATAATAGATTCCATTATAATATCTGGTTCTTAAGATCGACGGCGACGGTAGGAAGGAGGGAGGAAGATTGGAGCCTCCCTGCAATTTTTTTAAGGCCAGATTACAACTCTAGTGACCTTTTGAAATATTGTTTCAACTTCAGTGACCTTTGGTGACATTAACCTTTTATTTTTGTTTTCTATTATATAATTTTATTTAATCAAACAATGTAAAAGTACTTTTTTATCCTTCATTATAATGGTCAATACCCAACGGATTTTATTGTTCAATTAACATATATTTGGATGATTTGAAAGTTTAGTTCAAAAATTGTGAAGGTAGGGAATGAAATTGCTGAAAAATTAAATGTGAAGATGAATTCCACAAAAGAGTTCAAACATTGGGACATTTTGCACCAATTACACTTTTTGTTATGCTCAAATTGCCACCGCTCTCCTAGAAATCACGTTTGACTTCAAATTTGACTTTCAGACACGGTTTATTGTATTTTGACTTGACACGTTCAGAGATTATTAAAATTTGTTTACAAAGAATGAGTCATGTTGTGTGTACCGCAAGCAATTGAGAACAATCTTTAGCAATAAAATTCTCGAAGATTTCTAATTGTAGTTCCGCTTTCGTGGTCGAATTGGGAATTCAACCTCCTTCCCCGAAATGTGGAAACCTAAATTTAGAGTTTTTAGAGTCTTTAGACGGACTTTTTGTCCTTTATGTAAAAAATAGGGAAATTTTGTTTTTCGGATCATAAAAATTTATGGTGGGTCCACCTTTAGGTGGGATGAAATTATTACTGAATAAGAGGATTGTCAACATCACAACAACACGGCTCTAACGTTTGTAGTTGAAGTACAAATATAGGTGAATATATTAACATCACAACATTTGTTAATTATACCACATTTTATTTTTAATGAATATTCATAATTTTTTTTTGACACTTATGCTCCCAAGTTTTTTATATAAATTTTTTATTATCAACCATCTATTAATTTTCATATCCTGTCCATCAAGAAGATTTTTGTCCAAAATAATTTTTATAGGGGCGAAAAAAACTTATTTATCTTTTATATTTTTAAATAATTGAAATAAATAACAAATACAAAAGTCAAACATAAATATTAAATATTTTCTCCCCTTTTCAATGCACATTAACAAAATATTAGGATATAAATTGTGATTAAAAATAAAATATGCTAATTAATTGAAAGTTAAGAATAATAAAGTTTTGGAAAAAAAATTGAGGATATAAAAGCAAAAGTTAGCAAATATTAAAAACCTTTTATGAAATTAAAATATGATGTAAATATAAAAAAATTGTGGTGTAAATATAATTATCCTACAAATTTTAATTAAGAGCTTGTTTGGTGAAACGATAATTTTCATAACTTTTCAAATTCAATATCAACAATTCATTCTTAGTCAAGTCCACATTTTTTAACTTTTCAAACATTTTTAAACAACACATTAATAATAATAATAAAAAAAAAATTATAAAATTTCTAAAAATTACATTACCAAACATGCTCTAATTAAACTAAACCAAACAAAGTTCGATTTTGGATGATAAGTCCTTGCCTGACAATATTTTTAGAAATTCAGTTCATTTTCAACGATCTTCAAATAAATAATAAATGCATAAATTTAAGATTTTTCTTTAACTTTTTAATTATAAATTATCTCAAAAAGCACTCTTCACTAAATTTATTTTAAGAAAATGGGGCACAAACGTGAGCTAAAACTTTAATCCTATGTTTGGTAACCCGTTAATTATAGATGATTATTTATAAATATCGATATGACAATATTTCGTTATTTTTTTTTTTTTAAATAAAAAATTGTGGACGAGAATTCTTAACCAATCGAAATTGGACTTTAAAAAAAAAATATATTCAATAAAATATTGTCACGTGTCCATTTATAAACAAAATTTATAATTTTTTTACCAAACAAGGTAAAAGTCATGAGATGTCATATATACCAAAACCACAAGAAATTGTCTTCATATTTGTTTATTTAGATTAGAAAAGGTTTTATTCACGAATTTAATATCTTTTTAGGCAACCATTACATTTATTAGAAACCTACCGCATTTATATTTGCATGTTTGGTAGGAGTTTTGGTTTATAGACAAAGAATATAATGTATTCGAATAAAATATGTAATTAAAAAGTAATTTAAAAATTGTATGTAGTTAAAAGTAATTTGAATAAATGTATTATTATATATAAACTTGTCCATAAACAAGATTTACCAAATTAGAGGCCAACTAAACATTTATCTTATGCAACACTTTTGTTGCCTAGTGTATGGTCAACTATGAATTGTTTCTTTCCATGCGCACTTAATTATCTCAATGACTTTTATCATTTTATTTATTTCGTCATTTGGTTAAAGCTCTCGGTTAGACTTTAACAATTAATAATTAGTTTATTTATATTTTAAAAATAAAATATGTAGTTAAAAAATGGAGAGAGAAAATATGTGTTGTTAAAAAGTGATTAAAAATTATATTTTTTTATAAATTAGTTTATAATTTACAATGATTATACTAAAGAGCGGAGGCTAAGTAAAATATATATATATATATATATATATATATATATATATATATATATATATATAAAAGTAAGGAAGTGGTTTGGTGTGAACACATGTTTTGAATAAGTGGTTTAGTGTGAACACATTTTGTAAATTAATGACATTTATTATTTTTATTGTAATCAATGGTGATTTTGAAAAACTATGCATTAGTTTATTGTTGTTTAAAATATGAAATTCTTAAAATTAATTTTTTATTATCCTCTTATTTATTTTTCTCATGCGAATTTTTTATCCATTTACTGATTTTTTTTAATGAGCATTTTTTATCCATTTACTGTTTTTTTTAATGATTCATGCTTGACGTGACAATATTATTAATCAACAGCATAAGGTATAATCCTCGAATAAATTTTTTTTTTTTTTTTTTTTTTTTTGAGTAATTTGGTAGTAATTGTTATAGACTATTATTCATTTGATACTTTATTTGTTATTTTCTGTTTTTTTTTTTTTTTGAGTAAGTGGTTTAATGTAAACACATATTGTAAATTAATGACATTTATTATTTTTATGATAATCAATGGTGGTTTTGAAAAACTATGCATTAATTTATTGTTGTTTAAAATATGAAATTCTTAAAATTAATTTTTTATTATCTTCTTATTTATTTTTCTCATGCGAATATTTTTTTTATCCATTTACAGTTTTTTTTTTATTATTATTCATGCTTGACGTGACACTATTATTTAATCAACAGCATAAGGTATAATCCTCGAATAAATTTTTTTGAGTAATTGGATAGTAATTGTTATAGACTATTATTCATTTGATACTTTATTTGTCATTTTTTTTTACTATTCAAATATTACAATACAATAATTTTTAATTTTTATAATTTACAATTTTTTTTTTAATTATATGGATTAAATTCCATATATAAATGATTTTCTTATATATGACTTATTATTTTTCATCGAAAAACTACGCATTCATTTATCATTATTTACACTATGAACTTCTTCAAATTATTTCTATCATGCGACAGTATTTTTTATCCATTTAAAATATAATGATGTACTTTTCTTATCTAATTCTTATACGAACATTACAGAGTATTTGGATATTGGTGATCCAACATCATAAGGTATAATTCTCGAATAAATTTTTTTGGAGTAATTAGGTAATAATTGTTATAGACTATTATTCATTTGATACTTTATTTGTCATTTTTTGTTTTTTGTTTTTACTATTCAAATATTACAATACAATAATTTTTAATTTTTATAGTTTACAATTTTTTTTTTAATTATATGGATTAAATTCCATAAATAAATGATTTTCCTATATATGACTTATTATTTTCCATCTAAAAATTATGCATTCATTTATCATTATCTTGTAGAGTACTTAGATTTTGGTGATCCTACATTTAATTATGAAAATTGCAGGGATTTTTTTTGGTATTCGGAGTGTATGGACAAACAATATAATACAAATAAGCAGAAATATTCGCTCTGTTGTATTCACTCTATTTATATCATTATACATATATATATGTTTGTTCTTATAAAAAATAGAAAAATATTGTATTCGTAATTATATGAGAAGACATGATGATCGTGCAACGCACGAGTGAAAATACTAGTATTCAAAATAATTAGGTTTTTAATAGACGCATTAAATACTCATTTGATTGTTGATTATGGAACTTCTAGATGAACTTTAGATTAATTTCTTCTAACTACGAGAAGTATTTTTACAAAATTAATCGGTTGAATTCAAAAGCAACTTTTGACTTCTTAAAAGTTATGTCAAACGAGCTCTAAGTCCTGTTAATTTTGACCCTATTACTCTCGTGAATATGAGATTCATTATGTTCGCGTAAAACATGTTCAGGCTATCTAAATGTTAGTTAACTTAATTAAGGGGTGTTTGCAAAAATATCCAATTTTTGGTATCATAATTTTTCTAAAATAACTGAGAAGTACTTCATTTTCATTTTTTTTTTTTTTGAAAAATACTGTTTTCATCATAAGATACTATTAAAGTATCAAAACATGATACCTTTGATACTTTCAAATTTTTGGTATTATAACATGAAACTTTATCAAAATTTTATGATACTTACTGTGAAATTTTAGTATCTCATCATGATACTTTATAAAATTTTTATGATACTTTGTCATAGGCATAAAATTGAACACATTTCATACACTATTTACTACATTTTCATACAGCTCACAACCACCATCATCGCCAAATCACATTAACTTCACAAAAAAATCTGATTCAATACAATACAGTAACACATAACAATGGCACAATCACTATCGCTGACTTGCTCTGCTGTCATCAAACCTCAGCTCATCGTTGCTCCTCCGTCCGGTAACGAAGGTATGTGTGGTAGCACAACTGCTATCCTCGATTATTCTTTGACACTCTAACTTTCAGACATAAAATCAGAAACAGATTCCTAAGGAGGCGTGTTTGTGCAGCTGCATGTACTATCGTTGAAGTCTGATGATGATGATGTGTATGGCTGTGTTGTTCTTGTTCCTGGTTAAATTTTGAGACTTGCTGTGTTTTTAGATCTGAAATGTCGGAGAAGTAACAATGAGCGACGACTATGCATGAGTTGTCGGTGAGATGTAGGCAGCGATTGGTTCGCCTATAGTGATGAATTGGTTTTGTGTGATTTTTCGAACGAGGTTGCAGAGGTGCAAAAAAGAAGACTAGTGCAATACAACATTTCCTTCTCGGATCCACCACCGCATTTTTAAGTTTTCTTTGTTGAGTAGTGAAAATCAGTTTAGTGTTGTTTTTGTAGTGCACTTCCCCTTACACACACACTTTGCATCATATTGCCTTATGTTTATCCATTCGTCATAGTATTATATGATTAATTCAATATTAGACTAAATTGTAGCATATTAGAATTTTATTTAGAAAATTATAATTTAGAAAGTGTAAAAGATATGTATAAGATCTGAATAACGATGTTGTAAAAACTAGTCCAAATATTAAGGAAAATGCTATAGGTACCGCGAGGTATACTGTACAAACACGGTACGCCTTACAATACCTGTAGCATTGTCCAAATATTAAATACTAAAAGTTTAAAAGGTCAAATCAATGTGAACTGACCTTAGTTTATAACCGAACTAGTTCAAATTGATTCTGGATTTTTCCTCTTTAATATCTTAGTTCGATCTAACATTAGTATTAATTCGAATTTGACTTATTTATTTTCAGGTACATGTTTGAATAATGTGAAGTTTGAATATCTCCACAAATTTATAATTATGTCAAAAAAGTCGTCCACTTGGCAAGCACAATCATAAACCAAACACGGTAATGCTTAGTCATTTGACAAATTCCGTTTTCTCTATTAGCTGCATGTATTCTCATTTGTAATGTCAAGAAATATCCCGAAACGAGTTGAAAGCGACGATTGATGGAACAGCCATGACGTTTTTTATACGTTGGACTTAAAATGATATACATGAACTAGTTGTGACATATTCTCGAGTATCTTAAATCTTCGAGATTGATTGCACATTAGTGTACAATATTATGATAAGCTAGATTAGATTGAAATTACGTAATAGAGCAAATTGTGATATTTTATCCGATGTTTGCCCCGAATTATAAAATTTATCGCGACACGTTTAGTGAGGTGGAGGATTGGACAACATTAAACAATATTGTTTATTGACTATTGTATTATCTGATGTAGTGGATAGGATACAAAACACGCCCTTGTCAACTTCAATCCATAGTCATTTATGAAGAAAATCAAAACTAGAGTGTAATATTTGGACTATTTGGCAAGGTTTTCGCTTTCGCTTTTGCTTCGTACAAAAGAATTTTTCGACGAAACTGCTTTAGATTAATTTTCTCGAAAATTCTTCTAGTCAAACAAAGCATTTCCAAAAAAATATCCAAACAATTTCTTGGTCTCATAAGTAACTTTTGACTTTTAAGAATTATTGCCAAACGATCGTAAAATACATTAACTTGAATCAGAAAATCTGAAAACTTCAAATTCAAGCTAAAGAACTATTCTTTTAAAATTTCATCACTTCAACCATTTAATTGGTTGTCAGTTTCCACCTAACCTTTTTCAACATTAAATGGTAAAGGAAAGAACAATCAATAGATAGAACAAGTTGAAGGAAAGTAGTTAGGCCACAATGGGCTTACATATTTTCAAA
Organism: Ligustrum vulgare; assembly: GCA_963555705.1. Lineage (NCBI taxonomy): Eukaryota > Viridiplantae > Streptophyta > Magnoliopsida > Lamiales > Oleaceae > Ligustrum > Ligustrum vulgare. The sequence continues at coordinate 5,782,100 of OY743185.1, forward strand.
AAAATTAAAGATTCTGATCAGTTTCACAGTATATTTCTATTTATAAGGCACTTCTTGAAGAAAAAAGTGAGCCTCAAGCAGTACCAAAATTTACAAAATCTTGAAAATAACATCAGATTTCAAGAAAGGGAGAGGGGAAAAAAAAAAAAAAAAAGGGTGTTCATCAACATTTACAATCCCACAAACTTGTACCAACATAGAACAGTTTCTATCTTCATTTTGGAGCCTAATTTATATCAAAAGAAAGCAAAAAATAAAAATAAAAGAAATTACTTAACCTTCCTGTATAACTTTCCTTTTTTTTTTTCCCCTACTTTTATCTCTAACTCTAGTTACACCGATGAAGCCATATCCTTCCTTCGACAGAAATAATGATAATCGAGACATCATCATGGTACTTTCGACGGTCCCCTTGTGGGATATCAAGTAATTCAAGAAAATCCATACCTGCAATACAGTAACTCATAGTGTAAGATTTAAACGCAACGCGCTAGACAGATCGTGACTAGTCGATTAGTTTGAAAACAATATTAGAATCATACCAGCTTTTTTTGCAGCTCGAAATAGTACTTCTTCGACAAGATGTTGAGCTGGATCGCCTTCGGGAAACGTAGACATGAACATTTCTACTTCAGAAACAGCCTCTTCATTTGTGAAGTACTGGTAGAGGCCATCTGAAGACAAGATCAAAAATTTGTCTTTGGGGTCGAGTCTGTGGTGACGAAGCGATGGCGAACACGATATATAGGGCGAATTTCCGACATAGTCGATTCTGAACATCTCTAGGAGAGCATTGTTCCATTTGGGCTGTAAAAGTAAGTTAGATGAACATTAACAACCTTAACAAATCAAAAAATATAAGGTGAAATTCGAAAATAAGCTTAGAAAGAAGTGTACCTGTTTGAGGAAGCCAGCTCCAAAAGCCCGAGTGACCTTCAATGAACCTTTCACTCTTTGATTGAACACCGCCATTGGATCGTCTGGATGCTCAGTTCGAATCCTTCTAACTTCCTGGGACATAAAATAAAACATATGGAAAATTTAGTACACGGAACATTGAACAGAGGACATAAAATCCAATGAATCATCATCCTTAAAAAACAATTACCTCTTTAACAGATGTACTGTGATCCATTGTGAGCTGACAAGAACTCAAATTATGCATATTCTCAAATTCATCTCCATAAAGCAATTCATCTAAATCCTTCCTCATCTTGCCGTCGTCCTCGGCCTTTTTCGCTAAAACTGCTCGACTATCGCCGACATTCATCAAGTAAACATCATCATCCTTCATCACCATAACCAGAACACAAGATCCCATCAAGGCCAACTCGGGATTCTCCTTTAGCATCATATCGGCGATTTCCAAATAAGACGCCTCGGTATTCCTCAATGCCTCGGATAGAGCTTTCAACACCTCCGAATGATTAACATTATCAGCCTCCAAATTACTTAATTTCTCCCTTAACTTTCTATCCAGCTCCACCCTTTCCTTGCTATCCAAGCTCGGTTGACTATCGACGGTGTTTTCGCACGATTCTGACTTGTCGAACCATAATAATCCATTAAGCTCCTTGTACACATTGGGGTAAAGATGGTTTAACAAGAAATCAGTGGCATCTGGTCCACTAAAACCATCATAAATCCCAACAAAAACACATTGGTGTTCTTCAGAAATCACAATATGAACTCTATCTTCACCAGCCTTTCCCTGTGCCCACTGCACGTTTTGACTCCCGAACGAATCATTTCCAACATCATCATTATCATCAGTTAAGCTCACTTGGCTACTCAAATTATTACTGGTTATTGTACTGCTATCACCACTATGACTCCCACTAGATATACCATTATTATTATTCAATTCTTTAGATAAACCCCGTAATGATTTTGTTATCACCTTTTTCAAATTGTCAATCACAGCCCATTTCTTGGATTTGGGCCTGTACCTCTGCAACTGATCAAACTGGTTCTCCAAAGGGCCTGAAATGAAGCTCCGTTCAATCGGGCCAGACATAAATCCACGCTCAATCGGGCCTGATCCCGGTACCGAATTCCTCAAGATCGGGCCGGACTTGACGGAGGTAATTGAGTTCCTGGGAATTGGCTGGAGGGGAATAGAAGAGAAAAACTGGGAGCTTTCAAAAGCCGAGGCCTTGTCGGGGGAGGTTGAACTAGCATACCGGAAAGGGTCCGTCGACAGAGGGGTAGACACGTTGGCGGAGATGGACGCGCCGGAGATAGTGCGAAACGCCGCCGTTTGAGTGGCGGGGATGAAAGCAGTCGCAGAGTCATCTTGGATGAATTTATGAGGTGGGTCCGGCCGTATGTAACAGAAGGAATGACCAAAACCTTCATCAAGAGGGTCCGTCAAGCACAAGGTTATATCGTGACGCCGGGAAATCTCCCCGGGGTCTCCGGCGAAGCAAAATTTAATCTTTGCTATTCCGTTCCCCATTTCTCAAGAAACCCAGCAAACTATTTCGGTATTTCCAATAGATAGAAATATAAAAACAGAGAAAGAAACAGGATTATATCAGAGTTAAAAGATCATAGCTTGTTATTGAATATATTGAATAAGAAAAGAAGAGTACAGAGATGAGGAGAAGATAAATGGGGAGGGAGGTGGAGGAAAAGAGAGAGAGATAGAGAGAGTTGACTTTTGAGATGTTAATATTAAATTTCGATTTGTTTAATATTTAATGCTTGTGGTTTTGGCCTGGGCAAGGGCGTTGACTAAGAATATGATACTACAGTGTATGTATGTGTATGTATACGCGCTTTGAAAAACAAGGGTTGGGTGGGGGTGGGGGTGGGGTGGAAGAGTCAAGAGAATGGAATAGTGGAAAAGATGGTGGGGAAATTGAAATTAAAAAGTCAAAAAGGCTCCACTTGCACTTGCACTATAAGGTGGAACCATGATTCGGATGCCATTATATTCATGCTCTTCCCATTTATTTTTATTCATTTTTTTATTTTTATTTTTATTTTTTTGTACTTCATAATCAATAATTTCAATAATATTTGCTTCGACCCTATTTTCTTGAACCGTGTTTTAATTTGGAGAAATATTTAGCTCCTATTTGTCTCCATTTTTCTAAAATCAATTTTATTAAATACTTAGCCCGTATTTGGTATTGATAAAAATCAAATTTGGATAAAAGTTGATGAGATGAGTTGTTAAAAAGTTTTGGGACTCATGAAAAATGTGATTAACAATTCGTTCGGATACATTGTTTATTTTTTGTTTATAATAATTCTAATTTTCAATACAAATTAACAACACATCTTTTCTCTTTCTAATTTTTAACCATTTATTCACCTCGAGATTTGAAAAAAAATATGTTTATAATGCACTCCCAAGCCGTCGAACAAAGGCTAAGATTGAATTTTGACTTTGAAATAGATTAAAATTCAAGATTGTAGTGTTACCAAATATGAGCTTAATCTCAACCATTCATCTTAATCAAATTTAATATTTTTAACTTTTCAAATATTTTTAACTACACATTCTATAAAAAATACTATTTATTGTTCAAAATCATATTATTCCTAAAAAATAAGGGCTAAACAGGGATTTAGGAGTTAGGTCCTACATTCTCACATTTTCAATGTGTTTAAAAGTCTTTTTTGCATACGAAAAGATGCAGTCAAACATTTAATATTCAGAAATCAGTCTTGATTTTAGAAACCGCCAGATATATGTTAATATATTGCCTACAGTATTTCAAATTATTACTTGAAAATGATTTGGCTTCAAAATGAGCAGACGTTCACATTTTTGTCAAATTATACAAAGTCATACAATGATTTTATTCAAACGGAAAAATAAGTTTTAGCTTTTTTCCATGTACTAGTTGTCTAGACGTACTTTGCACGTTAATTATCTATATAAAGTAATTTTTTAGAAATTATGCTCAGCAAAAAGTTCAAGCTTTTTATCAAAAAAAAAAAAAAATGCAAGACAAATAGAATTAATAAAATCTAATAATTTGTAACATTTAAACAAAATTTTGAGACCATATTTTACTCTAAATCAAATCTTGGCTAAACTCACTTATTTAATGAAAGTAAATATGAGTTTCATGTTGAAAACAACGTCAATAATATTCAGGAATAAATGATAGATTTTATTTATATAATATTTGAAATATTAAAAAATAAAATAAAATAAAAAAACACAATTGTCAATGAAGATTTAATATCAAGTATTTTTCCTTAATAAAAAAGTTTATGACTTGTGAGAATTCACAATGCATAAATTTGATAATTTTTTCAGTGAGATTTCATCTTTAATTTTATGATTTGTAGTGAAGTTGATTTCAATTTCATCGTGCACATATGAAAATGTATGATTACTATTGATCTAATTTTTCATAATAAAATTGTTATATTTTTCATTTCTGAAGCATAATTAGAGTAAAAATTTCAATTGTGGTTAAAAATAGTGTAACAAGAATTTGATACCTTTCAAGTATTAAAAAGATATTATATTTGTTTAATATCGAAAAGTTATTAAAATAAAGATAGACAAATATAATGGGAAATATCACATATTCATTAATAAAAAAATTAAAATAAGTTTTAAAACTTCAATCGTTACATATATATAGGTTTAAATGGAATCTGCAAATATTGAAAATTTTTATGTTGAAAAATATTCAGCATATGCGATCAGTTTCGTAGCAACATATTATTAATACATTTATGTGTGAACAAAAGAATTCGATTTATTAAAAACCCTAATATGAAAGAAATGATGACTCAAAAAAAGTTCGACAAAATATAAGGTTAGATTTTGAACCCCTTTTGAATTTATGAAGGACTTTACTGTGCTATAGTATAGGTTGTATTAAATACATTTTAGTGTAAAAACATATATGAATATTAGGGATTATTAGAATTATAAACGTGTTAATGAAAATTAGTAATTTGTAGTTATACGTAACTATGTAAATGTATTAGACTGAATGTTATAATGTTGTGATTTTGGTTATGGAGTGGAGGTCGTAGATATTCTTGTTGAATTAATGACATTGTTGATAAATGAAAAAATAATAAACTCAAAATATAATTCAAAAAATATATTATTTGTATTTTTCACAACTTTTTTAACGATGAAAATATATAATATTTTAAGAAGGAGATTTCAGTTTTATGAAAAAATTATGATCGGACTTTTTTTTACTATTTCCTTTATGATAATATATTAATATAATTGTATTTATGTTTAGTGAGAATAAATAATAATTTCAAATAAATCACCGGCAAATAGAAAATGAAAGTTGAAAGTTTTAAGCTTTATTTGAAAGACTTTTATAGTAAAAAATTAAAGAGTTTAGATTGTAAATGCATTAAATTTAATGACATTATTGATAAAATAAAAAATTACAAAACCTTCTAAAAATCACATTATGAAACAGGCTCATAAACGTATAGATAGATAATGTATATTTTAAAATTGATCTGAAAAAATATATAATTAAAAAGTAATTTGAAAAATTTTTAAAAAAATTTGTTTTCAAAGAAGTTTTAAACACATCGTCAGGACGTTACTATTTTAAAGGAAAAATGGATAAAACATGCATATATTTTTCAAGGTTTGACTTTTACGAAGATTTCCAAAGGCTGACTTCTTACTAAAATAAGGCACCAGTTAATGCTCCATTATGTAACATGTTTCTAAATTAATGTAAAATATTTATAATTTTTTCAAATCACTTTTTAATTATAAGAATTTTTTCAGTCCGCTTTTTAAAATATGATTTGAAAAATTATATTGCTTATAAATTAGTTTATAAATGTATAATAATTGCATTACAAAACAAAGACTTGTGTGTTTGGTCCAGACCCGCATTACATCATACGGTTTCATTTATGCGTTACAAGTTCATGCTACAAAGCAGTGGCCGACCGAGAGCATGGTGAGCGTCTGCGCTCACCCAGAAAAAAAATTAGTGAGAATTTTTGGCATTTTTTGAAAAATACAGTTATTTTACTGAAGTCCGCCCGTGCTGCAATTTTTTTTTATTAATATTCGCCGTGCTGAACAAAATATCTGAATTTGCCACTGCTGCCAAGATGATATTTCTGACATTTCTTTATAGAAGTCTTAAGGTCAATCCCGATACCACTTGAGAAGTACATAATCCTTGTTATCAAAATATAAAAATACCAATGATAGTTGGCAAAGCTCTATCTAAAGATTGAGGTGACCCATCGACTAATCTTATCGAGTTCTTAATGTCAGGGTCGACGCTGAATCTTAAGGGGCTCTAAGCGGACCTTTAGATTCAAAATTTATTGGGGTCTTGAGTCAAGCAGAAGTATAAAGAATCGAATCAATGACCTATAGCATAAGCACAAATTATATCTATCTATTTTACCAACTACGCTATGTTAAATTTGTTGTCTTTATTCTACTTTTAGAATATATATGTGGAAAACACATTGTTTATTTTTTTCGTTTTTGGGGCCTTTTTGGGTTGGGGGTCCTATTCGAACGCCTTACTCGTCTACATTAAGCGCTGGCCCTGCTTAACGTGATTCTTATCGATAATGGCGTATTTGAATATATATATATATATATATATATATATATATATATATATATATATATATATATATACATACATATTTTTTTTTATTAAATAATAACAATTAATTCATAGCTCAAAGTTCTTATAGCATCACAGAACAATATTTTTCTTTCGACTAATAACTATATAAATTTTTTTTATTGACAATTCATATTTTATATATATATATATAAAGCCACTTGTGTATAAATTATCAAGAATAGGCAGCATTATACATGTGTTGGAGAGGAATTTTCTTTCTATAAAGCAAAATATTCTTCGCATTATTGCATAAAGTGGAGCTTATTTTTATATTCTCTAAAACTAAACATATGTATAATTAAGTAATGCACGTGTAATTTGCGCGTGCGCGCGCACATATATATATATATATAATATTTTAGTTACAAATATCATAGGATCCACAATTTTACTACAAGAAACTGGCGCAACAGCGACGAAATTTAGCAACGACTTGCGCGCGCGCACAAACACATATATAATATTTTAGTTACAAATATCATAGGATCCACAATTTTACTACAAGAAACTGGCGCAACAGCTACGAAATTTAGCGACGACAGAAAAATTCGTCGCTAATAACCACCCTATTGAGACGACAATTTTGTCATCACAAATACGCCAACTATTAGCGACGACTCATAAAGTCGTCCCTAATACCATAGACAATTGCGACAACAAAAAATGTTGTTATTAGAGACGACTTTTCCGTCGTCCTAACATAATTAGCGACGATTTTTTTTAGTCGTCTCTAATATAGTATTAGCGACGACTAAGTCGTCGCTAACTTTTTTTTAGCGACGACTAAGTCGTCCCTAATTTTCAATTTTTTTTATTATATATATATATATATATATATATATATATATATATATATACAAACATGTAATATTATATTTAGTTTTGTTCAATTTTTTATTTTTTTTTTAAATTCGCTTACTATATATTTATACAGTTTTCTAACTAATATATATTAGTTAAAACAAAAACAAATACAAGAATTGAGTTTCCCTAATGGTTTAGACAACGCCACATAACCCTTTGGTCAAGGGTTCAAATCCTATAATATAATGCACATATATATCATAGGAATTAAAGAAAATGCTTGGATTGGCGGGTCGGGTCGGAATTGGGCCAGTGGAGCAAGTCACAAAAAAAAAAAATAATAAAATATTTTAATTATTAAAGACGACAAAGTCGTCGCTAAAAGTCGTCGCAATAGACTCTAAAGCAATAGAGACGACTGTGTCGTAACTATTTAGAATCAGCCACAAACTTAGAGCGAGCTATTGAGCAATAGAGACGATTTTTAGCCTTTCAGCGACGACATCGCTGTTGGGTGATTTTCTTGTTTATCAACTTTTCAATAACACAATTGGTCCATTTTCATCAAAATCTATTAAAAATCTTATTTTTAACTTCACCATACCATACGTGCTTAATACTATAGACTACATGACTAATTCTACTCACTGAATATTTATATTCTTTTCAAATATTGAGGACGTTCTTCTTTCAATACAAATACAGTATATAATAAGTCAACGATCCTCAAAACAAGAAAACAAAAAACGGAACGTATCTATCTTTATGAAGAATTCCCAATTGTGAAAACATATCTTGGAAAAGTATATATCATCTTTGACTGAAAGAATTCATTGAGGTCACACAGATTTGAAGGTAGCAGTTTGAAAATCTTGGTAATGCACAAAAACAGAATTTTTGTAATAAAATTCAACATTTGACTTGTTCACGAGATCGAGAAGCAACAGACATCACCAATGACATACAGTTTCCAAAATTAGCAAGAGGAGACGCGTATTCTGTGTTTGTGTTCAAGGTCAAATCCGTATACATTATCTAGCTAACGTTGTAAAATGCTTCCTTGAAATATAATGACAAACTATGCCTTCAAAAATTTAGGATCGGTTACATGAACAAAACATTTGATTCTTAGTAACTAGTACCATGGAAAAACTAGTTACATGTTGAGTTAATTTAACTAATACTCACCCAACTTTATCTTATATTACCATTTGCTCATACAACTTTAAAATATTATAAGTTGTGATCCGACCATTTTCTTGTCATCTCAATGTGGGCCTTTGATTTGGGATACGCCGGGTCGGTACATCCCGACCTTGAGATTTCCCGGCCTCTTAATTTATCAGGTATGAATCTTCCCAAGGCAAGAGTTGTAGCCCGACCTTGTCCTCTATCATAGGTCGGGTCATGCCCGACCTTATCAAAGGTCGGATCGTTTAATATTATGGTGTCCGGCCTAACCCGGTCACTTCGCTCTGGATAACCCGATACAAGATGGACTCTAGATATTCATTGCCCATGGGCCTTCATTCTTGAGCCCCTCAAAGTAAGAAATGATTCCTAACCCACGAAGGAGCCTCCTAAAAAAGGGGGAAATCACTCCTTATAGTATTGGAATTTTTCATAAAAGGTAAGTTTATATCAAAAGGACTCCTACCTTAACCAAAAGAGGTTATGGGCTTTTCAGCCCTATAAATACAGTCTCTTTGATCACAAATTAATCATTCATTATTCTTTACGTTTTCCAGTAAAATATTTTCTCTCTACCTTTTTCCAGAAAACTAATTATCACATCGGTGGGGTGACGGGGAGAATCCTCCTCGCCTTTTTTTGCAGGTCATCCAAGGCGAGTTCATTGATCTTTTCCAGCAATTAAGTATAATCGGATCCGCCACGTCAATGTTAGAATTTTTGAAAGCATCAAGTTGCTTATCCAATTCTCTTTAACCATTTCCCATCCATCGCCAAACTCATTTTCATCCATTTCTTTTGATGGAAATTGACACATAAGCGATGGGAATCCAAGGTGCCACTATTCTGTTAAATTTTGTCACCTTTTACTATAAAAAGTTGCTATAAGACTAAGTATTAAAAAAATATTATTTATTTCATAACGTTAATGTCCCAAATTCAAATTAACATGTGACAACATTTTTAGGAAAGGATTAGAAGAATAGTGTGCCACCTAGGGTTCTTGTCACACACGTGTTAATTTTCGTCAAGAGAAATTGATGAAAATGAGTTGGTGATGGATGAGAAATGGCTAAATTAGAAAATTGGGTGAGCAATGTATAATATTTTAAAGTGGGATGAGTAAATAGTAATATAAGGTAAAGTTGAGTGAGCATTTGTTAAATTAACTCGTTACATGTAAGATAATTAATTTGTAGAGAGAATGAAACCGAAATAGAAAACTTTTACATGAAAAATGAATGTAAAATAATAGGGTATGTTTATTTAAATAAAGAGGATAAAACGATCATTTTACAATGAAGAAAATTGATAGTAAGGACTTGTTGTGCAAAGAAAGATCGATCCGAGGTTCAATGTCAAAGTTGAAATGATATGGATGATTTGCACAATGAAAACAAACAATAGAGATGTTTTACGTAAGGGGATGATCAACTTTGCAAGAAAATGTAGAAATAGGATGCTAATCTCAAGTTTGAAACGTTAGAAACGATTCACGCAAGGAAAACAAATGATGAAGACCTTTGTGCTAATACCCAATTTTGGGGTGTTTTAACGGTGGAATTTAAAAATGTGGAAGAAATGATGATTTTTGCAAAGAAGTGATTTTGTGGGTGTAAATGTCAAAATTGAAATATTAGGGATGATTTTTGTAAGAGAGGCAAACGTTAGAGACGCTTTTCGTGTTGTTTACCTTAATTTTTCTTGTAAAATGACCACCACACAAAAACCTACAAAGCCCCATTTGCCTTTCATTGAAATTAAAATGTATTTTTCTCTTTTCAATTTTCAACAATACATTCTTCAATAAAATAATATTATACATAAATCTAAAATTTTCATTATTTTTTAACTACATTCTCCAAAATATACAAATTCGAAGACTCATTATTTGCTCCAAAGTAAGGCTCAAAAAAGGGCTAAATACTTCAACACGTGTACAAATTCATATTAAAAATGAATCAATCGAGCATATATTTAGGATGACAATGGAGTGAGTTTGCCCTGCCCCGCCCTGGACCTGCGAGTGCCTTGTGCATCTAGGAGCAGGGTGACCCTCCCGTCCCTTTATATTTTCTTAATTAATTATTATTATTTTTTTACTTTTTTTAATAGGAAAAAGTAAAAAAAAAATAAAAATAAAAAATCATAGGTCAGCAGGGCGGGAGCGGAGCAAAGGACCCATCCCAGCAAATTCGATTATTCGGAGCGGGGTGTCCTTAATGAGATCAGATCCCTGTAAATCTTGGATCCACTTAACTTTTTGTCATCCCTACTTGTATTCCTAGATAATATATACTTCATCAAAGGCGCTTGGTAATCCATAACAGAGTTTTTGCTCAAGTTTTATTTGCTGAATGAAAGCATGTAATACAAGGAGAAGATCAAAAACTCCAATCAAGTGCATGAATGCCAAAATTAATCAAGCATTTTTGAAGGGAAATGCCACAAGTGTTTCCTCTAAGAACTTGAAAAAAACAATAGGAGAGTTTGAATTTGTAAAAGAAGAATTGGTTTTGGTTCAATCACAACAAATTAATGATGACTTCTCTCAATTTGAAATGAAAATCTATCTCATATTCATATATTTTCAATCACACACACCAGGAAATCAAGCCAATCATTCCCAACTTTTCATGAAAAGCCACCAAAATTGATATTCCAAAAAATAGGCCAATGGCTAAAAATTAAGCTCAAGCAATCGCTTGGTTATAAGCCATGACAATTGCTTGGAACAAACAAAATGCTCTCGGGGTTTGGTTTTAAGCTTCAGGGCATTTACATGCCTATTTTCCCATGCGACCGTATGGGAAAAACTCTCAATTGTTTCCTGTTGATTGTACATCAATTCCAATTCATCACTTGTGCCAATTTCATCCACTTGAATGCCCAAAACTATTTTGAACAACAATCCAATATGTAACAATTTGCCACGTGTTCAAAATTATATTGAGACCACAAATTCAAACTAACAACACTTGTGCATAAGAATTAGATATCTTTCAATTTGTATCAACCATAGTGTAATCAATCACAACGTGTGTCATCGAAATCCGAGGTAGAATGAATGTTTTGAACATTGTTATTCCTTGATGACGATATCGGTGTGACACATACACAAATGTAAAGTATTTCTCAAGTTCCTTATTGAACTCGCGCTCCTCATACTCTTTGAACTTCCAAGAGAGAAATTCCAATTTTTCTATTGAGACGATACCACCTCTAAGTTTACATAGGTGAAGTTCTTCCAGCATCTTTTTTATATTTAGATATATATACTTATAATATTGAACTTCATTGAGAGTTTTTAAACTCAACTATCCAACTATAACAACCAACATTTCTACTCTAGGATATGGTAACTTCGGTAAAGTGTTGAAGTTATTCACTTATTAAATGACTCGTTGTTACCCTTTGGACTCGTTGATTACTCATTTCGCAATGATGGGTAGAATTTCCATCATTAGTGTATCTTTATATTATAGTTTCACCCCATCCTACTCAATTATTTTGACTTTTATCAATTCCTCGTCTCAATTAGAAAAACTCATTTTCTTTATTGAAAGAAATATCTTGCAAATTCTTTCACAGATTAAAAGAAACAATGCTTGTGCAAAAGAAATAATTACCTTGTCTCCTAAAAAAAAAAGAGTACAATAAATCTTTTCATATCGATTTGAATATTAACCCCACATTTTAGGATAAATTAAAAATTTCCATTTCATTTAAGTGAATTGTTCGTCTTGTAAATCACAATGTTCAACAATAATTCATATTCACTTTTATATATTATTACCTTACATTTAGTAACAATATAATTTCTCATGATATCAACTTATTAGATAGACCTAGTCTATCTTTTATATCTTCTAAAAGTATATAAAATTAATAATCATCACAATTGATTATTCATAATGTTTGAGAATGAGATAATATCACAATTGAACAAAATAATGCATTTTATAAATAACGAACATATTTCAATAATCATGCATTTTATGAATAATTAGCATATCTCTAATTGTTCCAACTAACCGACTAAAATACATTGCTATATGTTGATGGACAATCCCACCTGGGTGATGAAACGACGACGTTTGGTGGCGTTCAAGGTTTTGAGGTCGGATCATTGGGGACAATCAACATGTCCGACCTGACACCCCCAGATTGGACAACGAGTAAATCACCTCCTAAAAACGAAGAGACGGGCTCCAACCATTTTTTTGACCTGGACATGTCAGGTCGGACAAACTTTATTTGTCCCCAGCTGTGGAAAAGACGAGGTCTAGTCTATAATTTCGAGGTGGAGGAGTCAGGTCGGACGTTGGTTGACGGAGTCTAGACAACCATAACAATCTTTTTACATGGTAGTTAAAAACAGTTATTTAGACACGAAGTCAGTTAGAACATATAAAAGTCACCTGCTTAATACTATGTAAAAGTTCAATAGTTTAGTTATGTCGTAATATCAGACAGTCAGGTATTGTAATAAGCCAGCTCAGCCATTTTCCCTATAAATATAAGGGAAGATGACTCGTAAAAGGATCCCAACTTTGGCAATTCAAAGTCAAATATAAAGGTATTAAACCATACGTGAAATCCAGGTCGGCAAATCCGAACTAGGGTTCACTTCTTCAACGTACAACTTTTTCTTCACATAACTGATATTCACCTATTCTTCTTGCTGACTTAGAATATTTATATTTCAACTGTCAAGAATTGGCGCTAGAAGGAGGGCCGCTTGTGATAAAATAGCAGTCCATTCCACCAGTCCATTCGAATACTTCACAATCCTTAACAATATTCAAATAATATGGATGACCAAGGTTTCGAGAGCAATCATGGGAAAAGGACGGAGGCATAAGGTGGGACAAGGAAGGAAGACGACCTGGAAGTCAGGTCTGTCCAGATCCCCAAATGGTTGAGGTAATGCGTCAATTTCTAAACTCGACACAAGTAGTTGAATGGATGAAACATCAACCACCAGGGAACCCTCAAGCTCCCCATACCTTATTAGAACTACCTCACCAACTCCCAGAAAACAAACGGGTGTGTCGAAAGCTCAACTATGTGCATGATAAGTCTGAAAGTTCTACTGGGAGAGTAATTCCTGTTCTCCCCGCAGGGGATCGCCCAAAGGGACTCATAGTGTATTTAGCAGATTAGGTCCAGATCCTATAGCCCCCGCAAGGGAGGACCCAACATTGGGGATGAACAGAAAACCTACTACTTCATACCGTTCAGAAAGATCTGCACGAAGTCCATACCATGAACCTACTTGAACCCGAGGTAGGAATTTCAAGGCCACCGTCGAAGAGACGCTGATATTGGATTTTAGCGATCCACCTTGCATAGATGGAAAATGAAATTTGGAAGAACTCAACGTGTTGAAGAAACAATTAAGCGATCTGGAAGGTAAGCAAAAAAGGGACGGCCTGATTGATAATTATGCTTCCTCTAGGTCTTCCCCATTCTCGAAATAAATTCTGAAAGAAACATTACCTAGAGAGATCAAGGTGCCGCAAGTACCTAGCTACAATGGGACAACTGATCTAGTAGCACATATAGACCGGTATGTTTCTTGGATGGAGTTACAAGGATTTAGTGATTCCATCATGTGTAGGACCTTTCCCCTAACTCTAGGGGATAGGGCTCAGAGGTGGTTAAGCACCTTACCAGACCACTCCACAATAACTTGGAAGGATCTATCTTCTCAGTTCTTCTACAACTTCATGGCTGCAAAAACAAGGACGACCCCCAAGGAACAACTGATAACCATCAAGCAAGGAAGGACTGAATCAATAAGGAGCTATCTGGACCGGTTTATCCGACAGATTATGGATATGGATAAAGTATCAGACGATGCACTCTTAATGGTAGTAACGTCAGGTCTATGGCCAGAATCTCGGTTCTGGTAGAAAGTACATGAAGAGGGGCCGAAAACCTTCTGAGAATCTATGACAAGAGCTGATAAGGCTATCGAAGCTGAAGAGGCGAAGACCAGTAGATTGGAAGACAAAGGAGAAGCGAAGGATCAAGATAGATCCAAAAGGAGGGAAAAAGAAACCAGAAGTGTGACATGTTAAGCCAAGAAATGAAACAAGATTTTCCAGGACCCGGAAGTTTTCAACCCCATCCATCTAGTCCAACGCCAGTAGATCTCCTGAAAGTCTGACTTGAAACCATATTTATGAGTATTAAGGATCAAAATTTGTTGCCAAGGCCCAGACCATTAAGGACAATTTCATCCGAACTGAATCAATCCAGGTACTGTAGGTACCACAGATCAGTGGGTCATGACATGGATTACTATAAAGACCTAAGGATAGAACTCGAAAAATTGATCAAGGCGGACCACTTGAAAGAGTACGCGGGAGAACCCCAGGTGGGTCAAGAAAAGCAAGACCAAACAAAAATTGGGGGGCATACCTCCAGTTGAGATCCGCATGCTGATAAGCGGAAGTCAAAGTCAGAAAGGTTCTAAAAGGCAAAGGCATTAACACATCAGAGATGCACCGAATAGTTATAAGGTCCTATCAGCAAGAGCTCCAGCTCTTGTAAAGGAGGATGAATCCTTCAGTTTTGATGAAAGAGATGCAGAGGGAGTCCTCCAACCACATGCGGATGCTTTGATCATAACCATGTCCATCTCGGGGGGTGAAGATTCACCGTACTCTAGTAGACAACAAGAGTGCTGTCAACATCTTGTATTGGAAGACCTGCCTCCAAATGGGCATGGAAGAACGACATCTTAGTCCTTATTCCACGAAGTTACAAGGTTTCACAAGGGATTATGTCACACCACTAGGTCAAATTGCACTCATGGTAGAACTTGGGAATCCTCGGTGCACCAGGCGAGTGATAGCGGATTTTATCATAGCGGACATACCATCAAACTACAACGCCATTCTGGGAAGGTCTATTCTACTTGAACTGAAGGAGGCCACCTCAATATACCATTATGTGATGAAGTTTCCCACTTCTCACGGGGTAGGAGTAATGAGGGGAGATTAGAGAATGGCCCGAGAATGTAATTTGAGTTTCTGCCCCTACCGGGTACATCAAGTAAAAGGTATTTGGACGGAAGACCAGATTGAAGAAATTCAAATGTTAGATCCACGCTTGGACCAGAATGATACAAAGGCCGGACCAGTGGAGGACCTGACGTTGGTAAGTTGGATCCAGATATGCTTGAGTTGCAGTTGAAGATTGGGAAAGACCTCAAAGAACCAGTAAGATCTAAATTTGTAGACTTTTTGAAAAATAATAGGGATGTTTTTTCCTGGACTCATGCTGACATGGAGGGAATACCTGTACACTTGGCCTGTCACAAGCTCAATATTGATCGTGGAGCAAAACAAAAAAGGCAGAAGCGCCGTCCATTAAATGGAGAGAGATATGAAGCTCTCGCAAACGAGATCCTAAAGTTATTGGGGAATTGATTCATACGGGAGGTAAGATATCCAGAGTGGGTGGCCAATCCTGTCCTTGTGCATAAGAACAATAAATCCTGGAGTCTATGCATAGATTTCACGGATTTGAACAGGACCTACCCCAAAGACAGTTTTCCACTTCCACGCATAAATCAAATGGTAGACGCCACGGTGGGGCATGAGCTATTGAGCTTCATGGATGTGTATTCAGGCTACAACCAAATTCCAATGTATGGTCTAGATGAAGAACATACCTCGTTCATAACAGATAGGGAGTTGTACTGCTATAAGATAATGCCATTTGGGCTAAAGAACGCAGGGGCAACATACCAAAGACTTGTCAATAGAATGTTCGTAGAGCAAATTGACAAAACCATCAAAGTATACGTGGATGACATGTTGGTAAAGAGCATCAAATCATCATATCATGTGTAGCACCTGGCTGAAATGTTCACCATTCTTAGAAAATACAAAATGAAGTTGAATCCACAAAAGTGTTCCTTTGGTGTATGATTTGGAAAGTTCTTGGGATACATGGTACATCAAAGAGGAATCGAGGCCAACCCGAAAAAATCAAGGCCCTGATTGACATGAAAGCCCCAAGTGCATAAGGGGAATCCAGAGTTTGACTGGAAGAATTGCAGCCCAGAACCGATTCGTCTCAAAATCGACAGATAAATGTAGACCTTTCTTTGAAGCGCTAAAAATGGGGAAGAACTTCCAGTGGACAGAGCAGTGTTAGAAATCTTTTGAAGACCTGAAGGTACAGCTCGCCTCGCTACCCCTGCTCTCCAAACCAGTACCAAGAGAAGTATTAGAATTATACTTAGTTGTATTAGAGAGGTCAGTTTGTTCGGTTCTAATAAGAACGAAGAATGGTATTCAACACCCAGTCTACTATGTAAGTCAGGCACTGAAAGATGCAGAACTGAGATATCCACCAATGGAGAAATTAGCGTTGGCATTAGTTATGACCTCGAGAAAACCGAGACCTTACTTCCTGGAAGACTCATTGGAAGTAATAACCAACTATCCACTACGTCAGACCTTAGAGAAATCAAACACTTCGGGAAGATTGATGAAGAGGGCAGTAGAGCTGGGAAAATTCGATATCACCTACAAACTAAGGACTGCAATTAAGGGGCAGGCATTGGCGGACTTCATAGCAGAATTCCACATGGAGATTGACCAGCAAGACCGAGATGAGCTCTGGTTCCTTTATGTAGACAGTTCATCTACTGAAAGCTGTGCAGGAGTTGGAATTATTCTTGTCAGCCCCGATAACTTACGGTACTGTCAGTCCCTCTGCTTTGAATTCCCAACAACCAACAATGAGGCAGAATATGAAGCTCTCATTGCAGGTTTAAAAATGGCAAGAGATATGGGAATTACCTAAGTGACCATGCATGCGATTCCCAACTGGTTGTGAACCAAATCTAAGGAACCTACAACACAAAAGAGGAGAAAATGGTATCTTATCACAAGGTGGCTAAAAAAGAATTGGAGAAGTTCATCCATGTAGACGTTAAACATATACCAAGAACCCAAAACAGTCAGGCAGATGCTCTCGCTAGGCTCACCACTAGCGAAGGAGCTGAGACTATAGACAGTGTCCCCATCGGAAAGGTTCAAAACTCAGCCCTAACAGAAGCAGAGGTACTAACTATGGAAATCGACACAAACAAGAGCTGGATGGATGAAATCATCCAGCACTTGAAGAAGGGAGTGGTGCCCCCAAGCAAAGATGACGCTCGGAAGCTAAAAATCAGATCCGCCAGATACACTCTGATAGATGATATGTTATACAAACGAGGTTTTTCCCTCCCATTACTCAGGTGCTTGAATGAAGAGGAAGCCCAATATGCTATGAGAGAGATACATGAAGGTGTATGTGGCAACCATACTGGAGGACAATCTCTTGCATTCAAGATCTTAGGGCAAGGATACTTCTGGCAGTCCATAAAGAAGGATGTCCTGGAGTTCGTAAAAAAATGTGACAAATGTCAGAGGTTTGCCCCAATGATCAGGTCTCCCCCAGAAGACCTAACCTCTGTCATGGCACCATGGCCATTCACAAAATGGGGTATTAACTTGATTGGGCCTTTACCAACAGGGAGAGGATCAACGAAGTATGTAATAGTGGCAGTTGATTATTTCACAAAATGGGTTGAAGCGGAGGCCTTAGCAAAAATCACTGAACAAAAGACCACCGACTTTATTTGGAAGTCCATCATTTACCGGTTGGCATCCCTCACTCAATAGTCACGGATAATGGGAAACAATTTGATAACGTAAAGTTTAGATCATTCTGTGAAGAGCTGAAGATTAGGAATCACTATTCAACCCAGAAAAACTCAAAAAACAAATAGTTTTCATCTGTCAGAAACTTCAAAATGGCTCAACATTACTACTTGTACCATATCTCATCAGTACTTTTTGACTGAACAATTTATTGACAATCACATAAATCTTCATAGAAAGCCAAAACTAATAGTCATTAACTGAATGAACTAACCGCGGGTTGTTATACCACCGGCATACAGAGATTAATATAACGTTCTTTAATACTGTAGTTAATTATGTTTTTACGGTAAAATGTGTGGTTAAATAATGGAGAGAAAAAATATAGGTGGTTAAAAAATGTTTGGAAAACTATGTTTATAAATTGATTTATAAATTATAATGATTGCGTTAAAGAACGATGGTGAGCAGCCTGGACGGAAAAAATGTTGAACGTCAATCTTAGGTACCTCCATCAACCCTGCTTTGAGAATTGGTGGAGAATGTAAATCAAACTCTTCACACTAATGATGTCAAAATGACAAAATTGCCACACGGCAATGTCATTAAATTTGTGATTTGACAAACTACTCACATTATATAGCCCCAGTTTCATAGCAATTATAATTAAAATTTTATCAAAGTTAAAGTTAACAATTAATTTTAACCACATATTTTATGGATCCTACAACTTTTTAACAATATATTTTATCAAAATTTGCTAAAAATCTACACCAAACAAGGCTATAATGGGAAAATTTGCCACAATGCAATGCAATGCAATGTCATTACACATTTATCAAAGAGAAAATTGCACCACATAACACATTTTGACTGTGAATCAACAAAAATGATATATTTTAATAATTTTGACAAAAATAACATTTTATGACTTATTTGCACTTTAAATTTTTTTTTATTCCATATGTATCCTATTTACATGGATTTGACTTGAGTTGAAAAATTGTACCAAAAAGTAGATAAAATCTTTTGAAAAATACGGTTGACAGAGAGGTAGGGTCCTACTCCCCAATTTCAAAATCTGATTTATTTATTTTTTAAATTAGAGAACCTAGACTATTGAATTTCTCACTCATTCCTCATCCCAATTCCTTCCTCCTCACAACTCCACTTCATCCCCATATTACAATTAAAAATCATTGTGCCACTACCGTTCGACATAGCTTCTACTTCAAGAATCCGACCACTCTGTCCCTGACTCTACAACCTCCGGCCCTCCAAGCAATTGAAAGGACCCAATGTCCATGTAATAGAGAAAGCACACACGCATAAACAGACACAAAATATTGCCGTTTCAATTCTCAGGCTTCACTTGATTATCTAATCTTACTCTCAAAGAAAAGTGTGTAAATCAACAAATCCAACTCCCACTCCCATAGTTCCAAAATTCGCTATTCTTTTGTGGGTTTTTTCTTGTGAAAAAGGTTAACAAGATTCTGAATCGTTTCTTTTGGTTTGAGTTTATTGAACTGTTTAATTTTGCTTTCGTAGCTTCTTAGTCCTTCAGATTGTTTTTTCCTCTTTAGATTAGAAAATCGCGCTTTCTTGTTTGAGTTTTTGTTTCGTTCGTTGTGCCTTTTCTTGTTTCATATGTTGTTGTTATCATTGATGGTTATTGCACTGATAATCAAAAGTATATTGTTTACGTTTTTTAAATGAGTTTGCTGGTAAGTCAGATCCCCCTTTTGTTTATTTGTTGGTTTTTTGTTGCAGTGGATTTATTGTATCAGATTGTGTTCTCAATGAGTTGGATTATTTGAACTTTCTCTTTCAATGTTTTCTGATTAATATTTGATTGGTCTTATTTGTTTTATTGTCCAAATAACTGAACCATTTTAATTGGAACTTCTTAACTTTTGAAAAAAAGTGGGTTTTATGCTTTGAATTTCCAATGCTAATGGTCGTCTATTTATTTTTGTATATCTTGTATTCTCCTTGTATGTGCAATGAATGTCCGTTGAGAAAAAAATTGTTAATTCGACAGATGATTTCTGAAATTATCGACAATTATTCATGTTATTTGGTCGTTTGAAAATGATGAACTTCGTGTTTTGTTAGAATTTTTTTCTATTCTCCAGCATGTATTGGTCTGCTTAGATTAATTTCTCAATACTTCTTTACATTTTTTCTCAAAAATTTGTCAATCTTGACAGATGAGTTATGGAATTCTCGAAAGTTATTCATCTTTCCTTCATCAATTACTTATTTGACACTCGTACATGACTGCAAAAGGCCATACTTTTGTTGTGCAGAGAATTTGTTATTTTCTTAAACTGGCCTCCTCAATGTTATGTTCCATAGATGAATTTTCTATTCGTGTTGACTAAGGAAGAACATCTTCAAGCACACATTTCGCAATGCAGTCAGCTGAAGTATGTGAAATTAGTGCTAGATAAGCTGGATGCTGCTCAGAGAATTTCAGATTTTATATTTCGGGTATTTGATGGATTTAGCAAAGCTACAATTCTCTGCCCAACTAATGCAGCAGTTGATGTTTCGCTTAGTGGACACGAGAAGAGAAATGAGTTATAGTTTACCATTAGAGGACACATTTGAACACGTTACATTGTGTTAATTTTAATAATGTCCCATAATAATTATTTGCTAAATTTAATTTTCCACAAATGTAAAATTATAGCAATAATGATATGGATTGTATTATGACAACATAATTACAAACATTATCCACAAAAATACCAAAGTAGCTACAAAGTTACATACATTTTGTACAAAAAAGAGATACGAAAATACATATCTTCCCGTCATGTAAAGAACTAACCGTTACTTCTCCCAATAGGATTGGTACATATCACTAGGCACTACAATAGAAATAGTTTTGTTTCCTCACCGCTTCTATTCATCATCTAATTGCACAATGTATTCGCCATACGAGATAATGAATCTCAAACTATTACAATAGAAGTAGTTTTGTTCTCTTGCCACTTTCATTTGTCATCTAAGTTCACGATGTGTCCGCCCTACGAGATAATGAATTTCAAATTACCAGTCATTCCTAAAAAAAATGCTATATGTACGTCAACAATTCACACATTTGACATGATAAACTTTCATAACGAAAAATAGACAATGTTGTATACATTCGTTCGTAATAGTGTAGGTGTACTGGGTTAGTCGACAGTTCAACTATTGGCTTTGACGTTTCAAATATGTCGAGACCGACAAATGACTCGTCGAAAACGACAGTTAACATTGCACGACTAGGTTTCAAATGCTAGGTTTTTTTCTCAAATTCTTCATCAACAATTAATGTCTTTCATAAGTGTTAAACTACTAGAATACTTTATGACATGAAGAAAATTACAACAATAGAGGATCTTCATGCATTTATGAGGACATGTAGGTTGTCATGATAGTTCAAATTTATGTTTCTTAAGAACTCAATAAATTTGAATGATGAATCATTATCTCAATAAATTTGAATGATGAATCATTATAACAACTTCCAAAATAGTTAA
Organism: Ligustrum vulgare; assembly: GCA_963555705.1. Classification (NCBI taxonomy): domain Eukaryota; kingdom Viridiplantae; phylum Streptophyta; class Magnoliopsida; order Lamiales; family Oleaceae; genus Ligustrum; species Ligustrum vulgare. The sequence continues at coordinate 5,803,925 of OY743185.1, forward strand.
TGTTCTATTATATAACAAAATTAAAATGCCTACCTTTCAAAATTGAATTTGAAACCTCTAATTCTATCTTCTTCAAATATTAATGGAGATGAAGGAAAAAGTTTTGAGTATAAATGAGTAAGTATTCAAATGAAAAAAAAAAAAATTCATTTTTTATTTATTTTTAAGAATTTATTTTTTTGTCGAAAGTTTTTATCCATTGTCTTAAACCTTTATCCATTGGTTTCTTGTGTGATGTGATGTACATCATATCAATCATTTATTAATTCAACATGATTATTATAAATTTTGTCAAAAAGTGATTTTAGGGGCAAAGTAAACATTAATCATTTTTTTACATTTACTTAATAATAATGTTAATTTTTGAAAAAAATAAGTCAATTAACAATAATAACTAGGATCAAATTACGCGAACGGTGTTTTGCATGCAAGATGGAAAATATTTTCTCAACTAAATCCAAATAATTTTTTTTCCTTATTTTCAAGGCAAATTATGAAAATCGAGATAAGATATAAAATATTTTCCTGCACCAAAAAATGATAATCAAACATGGTGGGAAACGGTGTGTTCGGCGGCTGTGACACGGTTTTTTATGTTTTCCAGATAAAATATGTGGTTGAAAATTGGTGAGAGAAAATGTATATGATTAAAAAGTGATTTGAAAAATTGTGTAAAAAATGATTTATAAACTTGTTCAAATACTGTTACTGAACGCACTGTTAGTCATTTTTTAGCACCTTATGAGAAGTTGTCAAATATTTTTGTGTATTATTTTGATATCATCATCCATGCAAAACTCTCATTATCAAATCACACTCATCTTAGCCTTTGTTTGAGTCCCGTTATTTCAACAAAAAATTAGTTTTGAAATAGTGGTTTTTATGAAGGATGTAAAATGAGCTTTAAAATAGTGGTTTTTATGAAGGATATGTGATAAAAAGTAGAGAAAATTTTTGGATTGACGTACAAAATTTTTTATTGCTAGAATATGTATTTGAAAATGAGTTTGAGAAAAAAAAATGTATTTTTTGAATAATGAGGGTCAAATAGTGGTTTAATTATTATTATATTTTTTTAAGTAGGAAACCAAGATTTGGGGATGAATTGAAAGATATATACAGAACCTTTGTTGACTGGTTGGAAGCCACCATTGCCGAGTAGCTGAAGATAGAAAACCTATAGTGTAAGTTCTCTGGAAGAAGATGGCTCAGTGTCAGTGATTCAGGATGAAGAATAAGACAGTGGTCTATTAGTTTTGGGATTTTTTTTTTTTTAAGTATTCATTCGGGCTTTATTAAATTGACCAGATTTATGATTTGGTAGATGCTTTTCTTTTTTTAATGGGTTAACCACACAAATACAAGACTTTAAGGGATCTATTTTTAAATATAAGGTAATTTAAAAGATATTTTAACCATACAAAATATATTATAAAAATCAGGTAAATTTTAAGAACGACTCACAGAAGATCCTTTTTTTATTTTTTTGGTAACAAATTGCTTCCTTCTTCCTGATCCCCAATCTAAACCCCTCCCCCTCTGATCTCCATTCCATTTGGCGAAGGGGCTTCTTTCGCAGAAGACTGCATTTGATGATGCAGAGAGAAGTTTGATCGTTAAGCTAAAAACTGAATGTGGTTACCAGTCTAAATCGAAACTTGAAGTTCACTGACATAAAGACCTCTCAAGATATAATGCAGGGTTTTAATGTCGCCATGGGTGCTGAGATAGCAGATAGACCCGTACTTTCAGTCCAGGTCCTCACTATCAGGTCTTGGCCTACACATTCCAACTCTACTTGCAATCTTCCTCCAGAAATCCTCGTGGTATATGTGAAAATCTCAGGGCGTACACTCTTGGAACACGTACTGAGAAGAGGCTGACTTGCAGACAAACATGGGTATTGCTATTTTGACTTTTCAGTGCAAAATTTGGAAATGACCATAAGGAACTTTCTGTCTCCACATATCATATTGTATCCTTATGCTGTTAATTAAGTTATAAATCTTAATTGATTACAATTACAACTTAATTTTATATTACAAGTCACTCAAAATTTCATTTTTCTTTTAAACTTAATTGAATTAGGTATAAATTGTAATTAAATACAATTGAAACTTAATTACATCCTGTAATGAATTACAGTTTGTAATTATCAATTGTAACTTGATTATATATTACAAATCACTCGAAAGTTCATTTTTCTTATAAATTAATTGAATTAGTAATAAATTGTAATTAACTACAGTTTGTAATTAATTACAATTGCAATTTTATTTCAATTTTACAATTAATTACAATTGTACTAATGAATTTGTAAAACATGATTTTTTTTTTCTAAAATTAATTGAATTAGTTACATTCACTTCAATTACAATTACAATTGCAACTTATTTACATCATGTGATCAATTACACTTTTCAATAATTACAATTGTAACTTTATTTCAATTTTACAAATTCATTACATTCACTTTATTTACAACTTCAAATACAATTTTAATTTAATTACATTTTATAATCAATTACAATTTACAATTAATTACAACTGTAACTTTATTTCAATTTTGTAATTAATTACACTTGATGAATTAATACATTATAAGAATGGCTTAGCATCATTACTAGATAGACAACCCGATTTTTTATATGAATATACAATCACTATCTGCATACAACTACAGTTGTGGCTTCATTTCAATTTTGTAATTAATTATAAATGTAACTACCTAATTAAGTTACAATTAAGTTAACTATATAATCAACACCTCCGGTACCATGTAATACGACGCTCCCACAACCCCATCATGAGCCCCTTCTTGAAAACATCAAACTACCCTGTGGATCCAAAACCACTTGCTTCATCGCCCATCAGAGAGAGAATACTCCCAAATGGAGAAGAAGCCTCTTGAAGTGAGAGTAAGAATGGCATGCGAAAAGAGAGGGAGAAGTAGATTAGTTATTCTCGAAGAGAGAGAGAGAGAGAGAGAGAGAGAGAGAGAGAGAGAGAGAGAGAGAGAGAGAGAGAGAGAGAGAGAGAGAGAGAGAGAGAGAGAGAGAGAGAGAGAGAGAGAGATCTTTACAAAATTAACCTTAATTACAACTACAATTATAACTTAATTACATTTTGTTATTAGTTTATAATTAATTACAATTGTAACTTTATTTCAATTTTGTAATTAATTGCAATTGTAAATTATGAATTAGTAAAACATTATTGTAATTCGTAATTTGTAATTAGCCACCACTATAACCATCGCTGGAAATAAAATTGTAATTTTATTTTAATTTTGTAATTAATTACAATTGTAAATTTATGTCAATTTGCAATTAGTTACAATTGAATTTTTAATTACAATTTTAACCAATTACCACCACCGATCACCTCCAACAATAACCATCTAAAATCATCACCACTAACCATCACTACTAATTAATTACAATTGTAACTTTATTTCAATTTGTAATTAGTTACAATTGTAATTAAATCACCACTACCACCATTGATCACCACCAACCACCACCACCAATAATTACCTACAATACACAATCCAAAAATTGACACCGGCGGTTCAAATGACACGTTGCCCGGCAGATCTGCGTTTCTTTTGGACTTAATTGATGCTTTATGGATTCATTTGCTCACTAAATCCTCTTTTAGATCTCAATGCCTTTGTTTACTCATTGCTTCTCAAAATAACGATGTAGAGAAAGATGTTTCACATAATCTTTCGCAGGTTGGAGATGGATTTGACACCGTGGTTAGGGAAAAACAAGCAGCAGAGGTTCACTAGCCAAGCATCTCGGGTTGCTGGAAACTTATCAGGGCAGAACTTTAATCTAAACCAACTTAATATCATTTTTCCAATAAATAATCTCTCTCAAATCGGCTTGATTGCGATGTCTGGAGCTCTCACGATGGGATGTTCCCATTGAAACTTGACAGGGCCAAAGAGATATAATGAGTTGGATTGTGTAAGTAGATTTAGGGTTTATTTTATCTACCTGATTTTGAATAATATTTCATAAACATCTTATTTGGATAATTTAAATTTTAAAAGTATGATTGGTTAATTTACCCCTTTTTAATTGATTGATTTGGGCCTTATTAAATTTTCCCAAATTTATAGTTTGATTGATGATTTATGATTTTCAGAATGCTTAATTGTTTTTCAGAATAAATTATAGTTTAATTGATGATTTATGATTTTCAGGATATGGTTAATTTATTTTCAGAATGAATTTGATAGCATTGCTTTGCATTATGATTTGTAATTTTATATTTTATAATTTATAATTTTTGTAAATAATAAATTTCTATGTTCTAATCTTGATTCTATGCTTCCTCTTGGGTTCGCAATTAAAATAGTTGACGTATTGAGCCTTCAACTTTTACCCGTGACTAAGATCTCATTAGCAAGGTATTTCGATCATTGACGGCCGTCGGTCAATGGTCAAGATCCACGATGCACGACCGGCCGCTCTAGTTGGAATTTTATCCTGGATCCGTCACTGGCTGGGAGCCCTAGCCTTAAAACTTATTTATCACCTCACTCATCCGAATCCATTTATAAACTTATCAGTTACATTAAAAAAAAAAAATCCAACCTAAACTTTGAAACATCCAGGGTGAAAGCCAATATGTGAAAATTGAAATGATATTATCAAACCCTAAGAAAGGTTTCAAAACATGGAAAGCAAGTCACTTGGTGAATGGTGAGCACTGACTGGAAATAAAACCTCAACGTTGGAGGAAGAACCCCACGGGCGGGTCCAGGACCTAATATTCTTTGGATATTATTTTAATTATTATTTTTTAGCTTCCATTCTTTAACACAATTATTACAATTTATGAACATTTGTTCGATTGTGAAATTATTTTAACCACGAATATTTTCTTTTTCCACTTTTTAACTACACTTTTTACCTAGAAAACACTAATAATAAAAATAATAATTCAATACCGGCCGGCAAACAAAGCCTAAATCAATTTATAAACAACACACTTTTCTAAGAGGGTGATTATATTGCCACCACATAATTTATTTTCCACACCACATTTTTAAACATTTCTATATTTGTAAAAATAGATATAAATAAAATTACATAGATAACTTTCTTAATTTTCTCTCTTCATTAATTTTTATACGCACCACAATCCTTCGAATCATCTTCTTCCATTCTTTATATTTATTTTTTTAAAATCATACTGTGTTCTTCTTGAAATTTCGCACAGATATTGAAAAGGTCTATCTTTCACTAGTACAGAAAGTGGAAAAGGCGTCGGTTGTAAAAGGGCATAGACGTCAGTTGTAGGGGCGACGCCTATGACGCAGACGCCTAAAGTTTTGACTTTAGGCGTCGGTTGTAAATCGACACCTAAAGTTCGACTTTATGCGTCGGTTTTTTAATAACCGACGCTTAAAGTTGAAAAAAAAATTTTAACTTTAGGCGTCGGTTCAAACTTTAGAACCGACGCCTAAAGTTTTTTTTTTTTCACACCTGCAGTGACCCAGGCCGCTACAGGAATACCAATCAAACTTCAACATCATCTAGTACTCAAACATTAATCCAAAATCAATTCTCAACTTTTAAAAATCAAACTAAGATTGCATAACTTAACTCCAATAAATCAAATATTATTGTATATCAATCTACTAACTTCAAATCAATAATATATATTCAAACAAACCAATTAACTTGATAAATAATAAATCAATTATATATATATATATGCACAAACATATACATACACACAGATATAAATATATATACACACACAAAAACACATACACACACACACACACACACACAAAGATATACATACACGCACATACACACATAGATATATATATATATATATATATATACACAAACATTATATAAACACATAGATATATATATATACACACACACACACACACACACACACACACACACACACACATTTATACAAAAACTAAGTAGGGGAAGAGATTTAAGGTCACCTTGCGGCGGCGGTGACGGCGACTGGGCGGGGCGGCGACGGGCGGGCGGTGGCGACGACGGGCGGTGGCGGCTTGGGCGTGAAGAGAGTGGAGAGAGTTTGGGTGTGGAGAGAGTTTCGTGTGTGAAGTGAGTTACGCGGATTATACAAATGAAAAGGGCGTCGGTTCACGAGGAACCGACGCCTTTACTTAAAACTTATTTACAAAATTGCCACCGCGTTTTCAATTGGCGTCGGTTGTTACATAAAACGACGCGTATTCCCCATTTTTATGCGCGATTTTGTACTAGTGTTTCAATCACGCGCCACCATATTTTCTACGCTCCGCCACATTTTCTACGATCCATTGCATACACCCCAAAGTTGCAAGAGATCAATTGCTTGGCAAAATGATTGCACCATCCACTGGAAAGTAAAAATAAAATGCAAGGACTGTAATTGTCAACCAACACTTGGATTATCAACATTCCATGGAGTTAATGTCGAATGAAAAAGGAATTGTTCCTGATAAAGATTACACGGCCTGGACCAAGGAATCTTTTCCGAGTATCACTCTCTTCTTTCATGGGAATTTCATCTTATGCTGAAGGAGTCCAAGAAAAACAATGTCATTCTTAGGGTTTCGTCAAATCTCATGGAAATTGAGAAAACCGTATTGACTGGAAAGGAAATTTTTGGCTCTGCTTTTTGTCAATTGTTAGTCCTATGATTGCTACTTAAAAATTAAACTTGGGTTTTTTGGTGGATGTCGGAGCAGCAAGTCTAGTGTGCATTCAATTTGTCTTCATAACATAAACAGAAAGTGCAATATTTTAATCTAATCTCACTCACGTGATGAATATTGCTTAATTTCATTGCCATCGGCTCCCTCTTTGCAGTGTGGATAATTGCGGTGATGGCATCCACTGCGTCCACCTTCATGCCATCAATCCGCTGGAACGCCAGTACCAACGTTAAATGATGCCGGAAAATGCCAGTTGAAGGTGGATTGACTATGGTGATAGGGGTGGACGGGGGAAGTATTTAGGGTTGTGGTGTATAGATGTTTATTATTTTTTTGTTTTATAATTAAATGAGGGGTATATTTGTATATGTATTGTGGTGTATTTATTAAAATTATATTTATTTAGTGGTGGTAACATAACGTGGTGTATTGAATAAATTTTGCAATAGTAATATATTTTGTCATTCTAAAATTACTTTTTAACTACATATTTTCTCTCTTCACTTTTCAAACATACATTTTATTTCGAAAATATAAATAAAATAATTTATAATTGTTAATATAGTTTTATTTTTTTTAGGACTAATTCTAAATGTTTTGGAATGTGTTAACATAATAAATTTATTAATAAAGTAGGAGAATCCATAAGAAAAATTCGTCACAAAATATTAAAAGAAATTTCATCAATGTTATTTTATTTCAATATTTTTGTACATTTCAATATGGGATCTCACGAAAAGTCTAGTCCCTCCTTAGAGAGTAGTATAGTCTAGTCCCTCCTTAGAAAGTAGTATCTATTTCTTTTCAAAAGGCAATCAAGAAAATACGGTTAGGAGACATATTATAGTGGAGACTGGAGGACGTGATATCCTTCCTTGTACTCTAAGAAACATCAGTGCATTCTTCGCCACATCAACAGCTGCAAAATCATTTATCCTCAAAATAAGTGAAGAAATTAGAAAGAAAAATACTCAATTTTGTAGTATTGCATTTCATAATTAATTCATCATGAAATAATTTAGTATATGTTTGACAAGTGTTTATAAATAGAGAAATTATTAGTTGATGATATATAAAATTTAAGTGATAAAATGGAGGGACAATTATATAGAGACTACATTCTATATGATCGTAGTTGTGATTTTTCTTTGATTCTTAGACTTTTCTATATTATAATAATCTTTGCATTGTATTTCTATTTTTTTTTTCGTTTTCTTCATATTTTGCTTTGAACGAGTATTCAATATGTGAATCAATAAATTAGTCTCAATCCCCAACAATAGCACGTTATTTTGATTAGATACTATAAAGAATATAATCGTGGGAATCGCGGGGTTGTCCCATTGGTTATATGTCCGAACGCATCCCTTTCTGGCAATGGTCCAGAGTTCGATTCACATCTCCCTCCCCTCCCTTCCATTTGTACATTGCTTTGTTGATTCGATATTTCTTAATTTTAATTATGAACGCCTTTTAGTGAACTTCCTTCCACGCGGACTCTTGCGGACATTTAGACCTTGTTTGGAAGAAACTTGAATCCATTCTTTTATAAAAGTCTAAGTTAACTATTATCTTAATTAACCACTATATTATCTATACTAAGATCATGTCCGTAATTGTTGATCATAGTTGCTATCACTAATACCTACCAATACCATCACGATAATATATATTATTTTCTCTGATCAATATACGTTGGGTCAACGTAATGAAGCAGTAATCAAGTTTTACAACCCTAATCATAGATTAATTTAGGAGGGGGCAATATGTGATAAATCATCTCATGATATATCCACATATGAAAAATGATAATAATAACTATTCATCTATACATTGGCCCATTAACGTGGTTAAAATCATGGTTTCATGGGACAAAAGAAACATGCCAAGTTACCGTCAAACATTTTGACGGTTTGGTGATTTTTTTTTTTAATTTATTTGTAAACAAAAAATTTGCTATTTTTGAAAAATATATATATATATATATGATTGAAAATAGTTTGAAGTAATGTGTGTGGTTAAAAAACTGAGATGCTGATTTGTTTGTTTTTCGTTATACTCTTTTTATAATTTAAATATCAAAATTAATTTTCAAGTTTAGCCACTTAAAATTCACAATTAATATTCACAACTCTCGACACTGTTACATACAATTGTCAATGACTGAATACTGATTTTTATAGGAATAATATCACATGCAAAGGTGATTGACCTTAACTCTTATTGATGTCCACACATACGACACAATGTGAAACTGTTTATTGAATCAAAAGTTTAATAAAAAACTTAGTACAATAAATAAAAATATAAATAAGGATACGAAGATAACTTTGTATTTGACAAACAAATAGAAACAGAATTCTTCATTTATTTATATCAAAGGCTCTGTTCGGCTAAGGCCATTAATTTGAAAAAGACACAAAAATTAATTTACACAATTTTTCATATCACTTTTTAACCACACATATTTTTTCTCTTCAATTTTTAACCACACATCTTACCTAGAAACACACAAATAAATCAACCAAATAATTTCAATTCCCCCTTGTAACCGACTAACGGGGCAAAAATAAACTGATAAAAATAATTTGAGCACACCCTAGAATTACCGTGCATTTTTTACATTACTTAATGTAACATCCCATAAAGTGAATCACCCTCAAATCAAAAGAGACCGTTGCTGATAAATTAGATGACAGATGCATCTTTTGGAGAGGTGACTTCTCAAAATGATCAAAAGTTGAAGAATCAAAGTTTGTAACTGACAAAACAAATGAATCAAACGTTCATGATGAATTGTGAAAACCACGTAGTGGCTCCAAAGCTGACAGTCCGCCTCATGCTCGAAGTATGTAACAACAATATTAAAAGTAGAACTCTAGAAATTTACATTAGGTTAGGAAGAGTAGATGAGTCATGTTCAACGAGTGAAGACTGAAGTATTGACTTACTTTTTTTGAGATGGTTTGGCAAGAAAGTTAATCAATAGATTACGCATGTATTCTATCTTCCACATTTGGGGGGTGGGGGGCCGAGGGGGCGGGGAAAAATTGTTAATAACTTATAATTTTCAATCAAAATCAAACTTTAATTTCGAATAATCCACATTCTTTAAAACTTATTTTTCTTATGTTCATTTCAATCACTCATTTTATAAGATTTACAAGTTTTATCAATACTTCAATATCATATTTATCAAAATCTACTAAAAATTTAATTCCTATCCAAATCAAAACATGAGCTAAACAAAATTTTCGAAAGTTAATAAACTTGAAAAATTTACCAAGCTGACATGGGGTGAAAATATAAATGATTAACCGGCAAGATGATTGTGAGAAGTGGGACCCACGAGATTTGAGAGTGTATTACAACGTGCTAATCCCATTAACTAAACCTTTAATTGCGTGTAATTAACAACTTTCTTAGGTTACATCTAATCTAACGACTCTTGCAGGCATGTCAGTTTGACCCACCAAAAGTATCGACTGTATTAACTTCGGTCCAAAAGAGTTGATCGCTTTTATATTTCCAATTTTAACCTATTCTCACCCTTGTGTTGTCGGGGAAGATGAAGCACTCATTCCTCTAATGAGCACAGATAGAATCTAAAGGTCAAGGTAGAAATTTCATACTAAACGTCTTGTCATAGTCAATCAAAGCATGAACAATCGCACCCAAATGCTCTTAAATGTGCAAAATCGGCTCTCTTTCTTGACTTCATTTCTTGACTTGACGTAGTTTTTCCTTTCTGTGATTGAGAGATTGCCTTTGCCTTTTGGAGAAGGTTACCGATTTTAACCAAATTAAAATCAACTTTTTGGGAGCAATAAAAATTTATATCCTCAAATCATATTAGAGAGGTTTGCATTATCCATGCGGCTGTATCTTCACAAGTTTACCCCCCAAAAAAATAATAAAATAAAATATCTTTCCATTTTCAATTGGGATCATAGCTATAGCTAAGCCACTAACCACCATGTGGTTCCTTACTGAGATTCACTCAATATCAAATCTGCAATTAGGTACAAAGATGCTTCAAATTTTTTGGTCAAAGGTCAAAACAATATTACTGTAGAGGAGGTTATAGGGTTCATATTTTCCTGCATTTGAAAGAATTGGTAGGGGACCAAATGAATATAAGTTGGACTATAAATCACGAACCCCCCACCCCCTCTTCCTCCCTCCCCTTTAGGGTCTTAATTTTTAATTACGTGCCAACTATTGTGTTGACAAGCTGTTCAAGATGTAAAATTTAACTTATCAAAAAAGGTCCAAAAAAACCTTTTTGGCGCCTCATCAACGAGAAAAAAACACAGTAAGCGAAGCCGCTTGGAGTGGGAGACATTTCGAGGACTAGTGCGCTCCCACTCGCTTACTCACTCAACAAGTTCGATTGTTTCCGTCATAAGTTAATATCATAAATTATAGGTAGAGAGAAATGGTACCCATGTCATAATTATGGATCGGTTTGACACGACTTAATTTTAAAACGCTAAGCTATTTTCGTGGATAAGAAATTGCTTTAAACATATATGATAATATATTTTCAAATATTTTGAAAATGCTTTTATTTGACTATAAGAGCATTCAGAGGAAATTGACTTATAATTACTCTTTCATAAAACTCTTTTGGATGAAGTAGAAATTCTACCAAACGGACCATAGTTAACTAGTCAAACTCAATTAAACTTACTCGTACTGTGGTTGGTTTAATTATCTTGACTCCCTACCCAACTTGCCTATTCTAATTTTCATTACCTATTGTCTCCCTATCCCTAACGAAAGAAAAGCTCACGAGCTTGCAGCCTTGCACCTAACACTCATGAGTTTGTTAAAAGTTCTTCCTTTTATAAAGATAATAAAGAATTCGTTATTTTTTAAGGTAAAATATATAACTAAAATGTAATTTGAAAAAATATGTATGATTAAAGAAAAAAAATTTACGCATGAATTGTAGCATCAAGTTTGAAACACTTGACACGAAAGAATTAACTAAAATAATGATGATTGAAAACATGTCACTCTAGTTTACCTCTTTCTGCGTAGTTTGTAAGAATCATGGTTTTAAAAAAAAAAAATTATATATTTTAGTAAATTTTTACAAAAATTGATAAAATGGGTGTTTAAAAAAGTAACGAGATATAATGAAATATGTGATTAAAGTTAATTGATAATTTTAAGCAAACTTTTATCAAATTTTTTTTTTTTTTTTTTAACTAAAAATCATACACGTAGTACTATAAGTTTCAGTACTAATACTATAAGATAAAAATTTTAAAGTTGAATTTGCATAATTTCTCCAGCATTGCCTTATTGTCTCATTAGTAAGTTTCAACATTAGACTAGAATTCTATATATATTTTTTTTATTTTGTCTTTTCATTATTATTTACCGTAAAACCTCTCAATCAAACGTACTATAATTAATTTATTATGAACATCATTACATATTCTTTTACAGATTGATGATGTGCCAAAAGGAAAGTGGAGGATTTTTTTAATTATTTATACTCCGTTCTACGAATCAGTATAATTTATAAATCAATTTCTAAACACTTTTAACACACATATTTTTCCTCACCACTTTTTAATCACATAGTTTATCTCAAAAATAATAAAAAATAAAATTTTAAATTATTACAATGTTACCGAATAGAGGCTGATTTCGTTACAATATATTTTGGTCAATATTTTTAAATTGTCAGGTATGGATAGAATAATCGATTTATTGTATATAATTACACGATTCTATCTTCAATTGTAATAATGTTACATAACGCTAAAAAAATAAAAAAATAAAATAAAAAAAGGGGGAAAAAAAAACCGACCAAAGAGCTTTTTACTTAGAGTAATTTATTATCTTGTTTGATTAAATAAAGAAATCCCAAAAATAGCCGAAAAAGGGCTGTTGACGGAGATTAAAGAAAGAGTTCCACATGGCATGTTATCTTTGGTCTTGGATTTTCCAGCACAGCCGACCGATTTGTATTTTGGACAAATTCAATTTGACATCCTTCAATCCCATGAATTTCTATTGGGATAATCCGTAAAATACTTTTTTTTTGTCCAAACATGAGACATCCCTATATAATAATAATTAAAAAAAAATAATCCAGAAACCAGCTAGATTCCATAAACTAGACGGCATTAACTCAATCTGTTGATATTGAGAACGATCAGGATGAATAATTCGATCTACGATGAAAAATTCACGCTCTATGGAATTTGAACTTACGACATCGAATTTTTGAGATCCACTTTCTACGAGACTGCAAACTGAGTTAAGAGCGCTTAGATTTTAATCTAAGTCAAAATCAACAATCAATCTTAATCACATATTTCATGGGATCCACAATTTTTCAATCATATATTTCATCAATTTTTATCAAAATTTACTAAAAATCTGATTTTAATAATGACATTATATTAAAGAGGGTCATTCGTGTAGATTAACATCCATAGAGTTCGGACTACCTATATGGTATATATTAAAATTTGCTAATGATTCTAAGTCAGAGTCAACAATTTGTTTCATTTACGCATTTTGTGAGACTCACAACTTTTTAACACGTATATAAATTTTTAATCAAAATTCACAAAAAATTAATCTTGTTAATTTACATCAAGTATGAGTTACAAAATAATACTCACCAAACAATTTTGTCAAAAAAATAATAATTATTAAGTGAAAATGACGGAATTTGTTTCATTTTTATTTTCTTTTATTTTTGAAAGATAATGTAGTAGCTTCCTGCATAAATTAAGCAGATGAGAAATAGTTGAGGAGATATCGTGAGAAAATGCAAGGGTGACAACATAAAAAATGGTCCCATATAGAAAATCACGTGCATAGGCTGCATCAAAGTGCGTAGAGATCAGTAAACAAAATCTAGTAATGGCAAACATACAAATATGGATGTCTCAAGAATGAGAGAGAAAAAGAGTGTTTGAGTGTTCTCTTCACGTTCTTACAAATTGATCGATTTAAGGATGTCGAACAAGAACAATCTCATCAGAGAAGATCGAGAAGAAGAAAAAGAGATCGAAAAAGACAATAATTTGTCAGAATCCCAGTTGGAAAATATTGATTCTTGTCAACCAGAAGATCAAGGGAAAAAACCAGAAGATGAAACCGATCATGAAGAAGAAGAAGAAGAAGAAGAAGAAGAAGAAGAAATTGTAGGAGAATCCGAGGTAGCTGAAGACGATGATGGGTTCAAAACTCCGACATCTTTAGACCAAAAAATCCCAGCGATGACACAGTGCCCGCCAGCCCCCAAGAAAATCCGGCCAGAACCATCACTGAAGAGAAAAGCATCGCCTCCAACATTTGGTGTATCGGATGCAGAGGCTGAGTCAATATTTTCTCCGATATCTGAAGACCTTAAATTCAAGAAACCTAGAAGAGATGATGATGAAGAAAATTGAAGAATAATTTATTTTTTATCACCTATATGCGGTAAGGAATTTTTAAGTAAAAAAAACGATGAAGATTTTATTGTAAAGCTAATGAATTTCCTTAATTTACAGTACAGTATCTAGATTTTCACCTTGGGGGATAGGTATTGTTCAGTTCAAAGGTTGCAAATAGATACCACTGCGAGACATAGACATTGGAACAGCAAAGCAAAGCAGTACTGTACTGTCAAGAAATAAAGGGATTGTTTTTAGCATCAAGGTTTTATGTTTTCAAAAGAAAGAATATATGCTGAAATACGAAGTTTTGTGTATATATACTCGTACTATTGCTGGAATAAAATTCTAAATTGAAAAAAAATGTACGTATATTTGGGGTATAATTCTATGGTTTCATCACCAGAAAAGGCTTGGTGAAGAATCGTAAAATCATTTATATAATTCTTAATTAGGCTGCAAAAATTACAGTAAAACGCTTCCTTGAGTCGTGGATTTCTATCCTTTATTCATTAAATAAGCTCAGATTTTCTTGATTTGATTCGTTGCAATGGACGGAAGAACATTAACCATGAATTGCTCGGAGATGATGACGATGACGATGATGACCAAGAAGATGACGACGACAGATTTTTTGAGTCCTATGAAAGAATATCATCGGCATCGGCTGTTCCAGTCTCCGACTATGATGATGATGGGTTTGAGGACACCCTGGCTGTTCCAGGCTTAGGTCAATTCTATGAATATCACCCAAAACAAGCAAGAAATAGACTCAACGAGGTTCAGACATGGAAACAACTTATGCAATATTAGGCAAATGTCTCGAGACATTTGAATTATGGCCGGAAAATCCATGTGAAATCATATTTTTCTAAGAGTTTCAGAAATAGCAAGAGAATGGCGTTGCTTTCTTAAATGGGGTAGCAAATTCCATTAAAGGATGAATTGTAGACAAAGAAAGTGAGCAGCTTTTACCAGTGGAACAGAGAGCTAATTAACAAGAAATGGGTAAAAACGAGCCAACACGGGAAATCCTTTCATGAATTTACCGCATTGCATTTGTATCAGGAAATTCAAGCTCATGAGGGATTGATATTGACGCAACTCATCCCAAATCACCCTAGTATATCCGATGCTTGATGTGTGCATGCCAGCTAGATGTTGCTGGATCCATAGGGAAAAAAAATTGTCAGATATTTTGGCATTTTTTGAGCTGAACTCGAAAAATACAGTTATTTGATCGATGTCCCCCCTAGTTAAACAAACTTCCTAAACTGCCGTCCTAGCTGAACAAAATTCTTAGATTCGTCCCTGGTGAGAAGTGTAGGAATGTGAGGTTAGACAGCCCGATGGTTTGAGTTGACTTAGTGGCACGGCTTATCATCCGCGATTCATTTCCAGAACGACCTCCGCTTGCAGATATCACGCCATTGCCTTCAGAAAAAAGAGCCTACAAAAAGTTCCTGATCATGTAACCATTGCCAGAAACTGTATTTGCACTTTCGAAAAACCTTTACGTATTCTCAATTGTCACCAGGATGATATCTTGAATTTTATGGTCAAGATCTCAGGCCAGCTTCCGTCCATTTATTTGAGGCCAAAAAATGTTAGTGTGCCGTGATAATTTGTTCACATAAAGGGAGCTGTAGATTGTATAGCATTAATGGTAGGAATAGCTATTGAATCCATTATCTCTATTCGTGTTGTCAATATCTGTGTTAATCATCAATTTATTTTCTAGTTTTTAGATTGAAAATTGGATGTTCATTGTAACAAGTGACGCCCCACAACACTAAAATTGTTTCTTGAGAATGAGCTATTTTTCTCAGGCTTGAGTGTGCACGTCTCCATGAATTTGAACCCTCAATCTTAAAATATTTGTTGGGTGATCCTTGAAAACCACTAGCCATGTAGCGACGTGCAACATACGAATTATCTCCTTAAAAATGGATTTTATTCCAGTTGACTGGACGATTCCTCAATGATTCAAACATCAACCTTACTAAGTTTGTTGGAAGATCCATGATTTTGTCCCAGTTGCTCTAGTGGTACCAATGATCTCTCAATAAACCTCATAAAGTTTAGAGTTCAAATCTTTGGGACATTCCCAATCAACAAAGACAAAACCCCTTTCTCAAGGGACAATTTGTATATTACGGGATGCCATAAAACTACAGTCAACATTTTAGAAAAGGGATCAATATCAATGCATTCGGCGGCCCTTTTCAGCCATTTTTTTTTTATTTTGTTTATTTTGGTTTTTTAGGTAAATGTGTGTGATTAAAAAGTAATTTTGAAAATTGTGTTGTTTATAAATTAATTTATAAAATATAATCATTGTGTAAAAGAAAGGTGTGTATGTTATCTAGTCCAAGAAACAGCCACAATCCCCAAAAAAAAAAAAAAATTCTTCCAGCTCAATCTATCAGAAATATGTTCCTAGTTTTCTAAATGTAACTCGTCTGTAGTCCTCTTTACATCTGCTGATTCTCATAGTACTAGCGCTTAAATTTTCCAAAAAAGACGTGCTAATAGAAAGAACATAATCGAAATATGCAAAACAATTTACGGAGTATTCTTTTGGACAATCATTACAATTTATAAACCAATTTATAAACAATATAATTTTTCAAATCACTTTTTAACCACATACATTTTCTCTCTCCAATTTCCAACCACATATTTTACCTTAAAAAAAAAAAACTGCCGCCAAACATATTGTTAAATTAGAAACCACAAACAGAATGCAGAAACCAGTGCAGAGGGTTTCAGACATAAAAGGAAACAAGTATGATCGAGGCTAGATCTATGCTCTCTATCCTTTAAGACATTTTTACCCATTATAGTGCTTACGGATATTTGGTAAATCACCTCTCAGATACAATGATCCGACTTGCAGAAGTAGCACTTCGACTGCCAGTGCAACGAACCTAGAAAAAGGTAGTACTCTCTGAATGAATAACTAAGAACTGTGCAAAACATTATGAAGAAGAGGAAAGTTAATTTCATGTAAAATGCACTGAGGAAAAGCGCCTTTTATAGAGAGGAAAGTGAATGTCCGGAAAAAACCACTTCCAGTTCTCACATAAACCATTTCGCCACTTATCAAACTGTCTCACCGAAATGGGAAGGTTAAGAAATTGGATCTTTAAAGGGAGGGAATAGTTAAAATTGGATAAAATTAAATAAATTTTATCCAAAAAAATTAATATGAGCTTGGACTGGACCCACAGCCTCGACCCGTGGCCCGAGCCCGAGCTCGAGCCCGAACTCGAGCTGCTCGAGCTCGAGCTCGGGCTGATCGGTTGGAAGATGGCGGCAACCTACGTTCGTGTGTGCTTCGAATTAGTCTAGACATTGTCTAAGACTTCCCTCTTTCAAAGACTAGTGGTGCCCCTTGGGGTCCAAATCGATTTGCCAAGTTGATGCTAATAAGGTGGTTCAAAAATATTGATTGTGCAACCTATGTGGGATTTGAACAATTTTCCAATTCTTTTCCATTCATTCCTCATTTTATTATCCAACTTTAAACCATAATTTCTCATTCATAATGAAATGGTATTATACAATCAAATATACTACATTGATCTACTTAAGTGTAGAATTCAACTGAACATTGAAGAGATTCTACTCTCTTAATAAGACAAGTAACATTTTTTACCTTTTGGGCCTAAAATTGGTAATTGGCCCAAAACAAAGGCTAGCTCCCTTGAACCTTATATTGCTTCATTTGGCTTCGGCAAGGACAGAAAAATAGAAGCACAAACAGAACTCGGCTGAAACAGAAGAAAAAAACGGACAAAAAGGAACGCAACTTTCACCCAAAATCAGAGGCGATTTTTGGGTTCGATCGGATTCTTCTCTTGGTGAGATCAATCATTTGCTCTTCCTTAATCTTCTCTTGGTGATTAGATCGATTACAATAGGTGTAATCTTGTATTAAAGGAGAGTTTATTCTTGGTGATTTGTTTAGGGTTCAATTGTGTATAGCCTCTGTTTTGGGGGTGTGTTTTGGACCTTTTTTTGGTCTTTGTTTGTGGTTTGCAATATTTTTAAATCAATTGTTTAGGGATTAGATTCTTGGTGAATCTTTGACAAATTCTTCAGTCTGGGTAGTCCGAAATTAGGGATTATCTTTGTGTTTTTTTTTGATTGATTGTAATTGCTTTGAACATTGCTTTGTGCCTAGTGGATTTGAGCGTGAATCCAAATTTTGTGGATTGCTCAACGGGGGAGTTGGAAATTCTTTGAATTACCGAACCTCCGAGGTCTTCAGATCGAAAAATTCTTTGTGTTCTTGCGTTATTTTCATTTTATTTTTCGTTATTGTTCTTTTTCGATCCAACAAGTGGTATCAGAGCTAGTGTACTACCTAAAAATCCACTTTCTTGGCTGCAGGTTCATAATTTGAGGCTGCCTGCACTCTGCCTATAGTCTGTAAATTGGTTTTTCCTTGGCAGCCTTCAGAATTCCCTGTATTGAACAATTTCGAATTCTTGGTAACTTCTATCCTTATCTTGATTCGGCATTTTGGAGTTAATAATATTTGGTATTTGATTTGTTATCCAAATTGTTTTTGATAAGTGAATAAGTGAAGTTAATTTTAGGGAAATTACAACAATCTGATATATTCTTGAATTCTTGCATAATTGTTTCATTTATATAATTTTTTGAAATATTGCATGTGTTTAATAATCTGCATTATTTTTATTATTTTTATATACTTGGACTTTGTTGCTTAATTTCCTGATATATAAGTTAGATTTTGTGATTTCAAATTTTGGTGACTTGCTTTGTGAAACTTGGCATTTCTCTCTTTCAAAATGTCTCATGCTAAATTTGAAATAGAGGTGTGGACTGGAAAATGTGATTTTAGTCTATGGAGACAAAAGATTAGGGCTCTTTTACTTCAAGAAAAATGTGCATATGTTATACTGAAAATTGACCTACTGAATTTAGTCCTTTTAGAAGGCAAGAACTAGATGAACAAGCATGGAGCACTATTTTTCTTCATCTCTCTGATGTTGTTCTTAGAAAAGTAGGTGAAACAAAAAAAACTGTTGAATTATGGGAAAAGTTAGAAGATTTATATCTGTCTAAATCCATTCCCGATAAGTGTTTTCTATTGAAACAGTTTTTTGCTTTTAGGTTTGAACCATCTCAGGATCTCGAGTCTAATCTTGATAGATTCAATAAGCTAACACAAGACTTGTCTAATTGTGATGAAAAGATATCTGAAAATCAATTGTGTATTGCTTTATTAAATGTTGTAGGTGATAGGTATAAAGATGTGAAATATGCTCTTGAATATGGTAGAGATACACTTAGCCTTGATATTATTACCTCTGCCTTAAGAAATAGAGATTTGGAATTAAAATCTGAAATTAAAAGAAGTCATCAAGGAAAATTTTTAATGGCTAAATCAAAAAGACCATTCAAACCACATCAAAATACCTATAACAATAATAACCAAAGAAAAGGAAAATTTCCTACAAATAAGAAACCTGATTTCTCCAAATCTCAGGATAGATCAATCAAGAAATGCTATTATTGTGAAAAACCTGGACATTACATTAAAGATTGTCCCAAGAGATTAAATGATCTTAAGAATAAACCAAGACACAATAATGAGTGTGATGATAATGATGGTGCTGTTTACACGGTGAATACTCAAGACACTCATCAATCTTAGGTATTGGATTCTGGGTGCACATATCATGTGTGTCCCGAAAGAGAATGGTTCAATAATTTCACACCTACAGATAAAGAGAGTGTTTACATGGGAAACAATTTCCCTTGTAAGATACGTGGTGTTGGTGACATTGTCTTAAAACATGAAAATGATAAATTTCTCAAATTGGAACAAACAAGGTATGTTCCCGAGGTTGACAAGAACCTCATTTCTTTAGGAATCTTGAATTCTAATAATTTTGAGATTTGCTTTAAGAATGGGTTTTGCAAAATTCAAAATGATTCTTCTGAAATCATAAATGTTTCAAAAACAAATGGTCTTTACAAAATTCATGCTATTCCTCAGAAAGAAGAATGCCTATCTGTCTTACATTCTCAAAACAGAAACTCTTCCATATGGCATCGAAGACTTGGCCATATAGGAGATAAATCTCTTAAGTCACTAAGCAATAATGGGATTATAGGAAATGTCAATTTAGACAAGGAAGATTTTTGTGAAGAATGTATTTTGGGAAAACAAACAAAACTACCTTTCAAATCTAGTATTCATAAATCCACCTCCATTCTTGAATATCTTCATGCTGACCTATGGGGTCCAGCATCCACTCAAACTGTTTCTGGTTTCAAATATTACTTGTTGATTATTGATGAGTTTTCAAGAAAGGTTTGGACTTTTTTTACTAAAGTCAAAAGATGAGACTTTTCAAAATTTTAAGGATTGGAAAATCTAAATTGAAAACCAAACCAACAAGAAAATAAAGGTTTTGAAAACTGATAATGGATTGGAATTTGTAATACCATATTTGATGAGTTTTGTAAACAAAATGGAATTTTAAGGCATAGGACTGTCACCTATACACCACAACAAAATGGGACAGCTAAGAGAATGAATAGGACCTTACTAAATAAAGTGAGGTGTATGTTATTGAGCTCTGGTCTCCCAAAATGTTTTTGGGGAGAGGTAGCAAAGACTGCCACTTATTTGGTTAACTTGAGCCCTTCAAGGGCTACAGGTTTTAAAAATCCTGAATTTTGTTGGTCTGGTAAACACCCCAACTATTCCTCCTTAAAGGTTTTTGGATGTGCTGCATATGCACACCAAGATCAAGGAAAACTCGATCCCAGGTCTAAAAGATGTGTTTTCTTAGGTTATGGAGAAGGTTTAAAAGGTTACAAGTTGTGGGTAAAAGAAGATCAGGGTTTTAAAATAATAATAAGTAGGAATGTTGTGTTTAAGGAATATTTGATGCCTTGCCTTATCAAAACTGAATCTAAAGGTGATAATCTTAAAAGGATGAAAACTGTCATATGGGACTTGAATGATCTCAGTCTTGATAACACAACTACACAAGCTCCTCTTGAGGTGGAGCACTTGAATCAGAACGACCAAAATGAAAACATGGATCAAGAGGATACTGATTCTAATACTGAAGAACTTAGTCAAACACGTGATCTATCCAACTATCAGTTAACTAGAGATAGGGCGAGAAGGGAAGTAAGACCTTCCACTAGGTATAAAAATAATGATTTTATGTCTCTCTTTACTGATTGTGATAATCTGTGTCATGAACTAGCTTCTTATGAAGAAGCTATTTCTTGTCCTTAATCTAAAAATTGGCTTGCAACTTTGAATGATGAAATGAATTCTTTACATAAGAATAAAACTTGGATATTGGTTAAAAGGCCTAAAGATCATAAAGTCATAGATTGTAAGTGGATTTTTAAGATTAAGGAAGGTGACTCCAGCAAACATGGCATTAAGTACAAAGATAGACTAGTAGCTAAGGGCTTTTCCCAAAAGGAAGGTATAGACTATAATGAAATTTTCTCACCTGTCGTCAAGTACACATCTATTAGGATCCTTTTCGCCTTAGTTGCTCATTTTGACTGGGAGTTAGAACAGCTTGATGTCAAAACTGCTTTCCTTTATGGTGAATTAGATGAAACTATATATATGCAACAACCTAAAGGATTTGAGCAAAAGGGTAAGACTGAAATTTTTTGTCTTTTAAAGAGATCTCTATATGGTTTAAAACAAGCTCCTAGGCAATGGTATAGGAGATTTGAATCTTACATGAAGGTATTAGGCTTCAAGAAAAGTAATTATGATTCATGCTTGTTTTATGATGAAAATGGAGGACCTGATTCTGTTTATTTGCTTTTATATGTGGATGATATGCTTTTAGCCTGTCATGATATGAATAAAATGAACTCAGTTAAACAGAAATTAAATTCTGAATTTGAAATGAAGGATCTTGGCCTCGCCAAGAGAATTTTGGGTATGAACATAAAAAGGGATATGACGAATAGTACTTTGATTTTAAATCAATCTGCCTACATTTTTAAAGTGCTTGAAAAATTTTCTATGATGCATGCTAAATCTTGTTCATTACCTTTGTTAAATCATTTGAAACTTTCATCTGATCAATCTCCTAAAACAGATGAAGAAATCATTAGGATGAATAGAGTACCTTATGCTAATGTGATTGGTTCTGTTATGTTTTTGATGGTATGCACTAGACCCGATTTAGCATATTTTGTGAGTACTCTTAGCAGGTTTATGTCAAATCATGGTGAACTTCATTGGGAAGCTTTAAAATGTATGCTTAGATACCTAAAAGGTACTGAAACTGTTGGTTTGCATTATTCCAAATGCAAAGAAGGTATAATCTTAAAGGGGTATTGTGACTCTGATTTTGCTGGTGATTTAGATAAAAGAAGAAGTACTTCATCATACGTTTTTACGTTATGTAATTCATGCATTAGTTGGAAATCCCAGTTGCAAAGGGTAGTTGCATTATCATCTACTGAGGCTGAATATATTGTTGCATGTGAAGCATTAAAGGAGGGGCTTTGGGTGAGGGGTTTATTGCATGAATTGAACCTTATTGATAATAATGTACTTCTATTTTCTGATAATCAGAGTTCCATTCATCTTAGTAAGAATCCCATGTTTCATGATAGGACTAAGCATGTAGATGTTAAATATCATTTCATAAGGGACATGGTTGAAAATGGAATGGTTAAAATTGAAAAGATACCAACACTTTTAAATCCTTCGGATATGGGAACAAAGGTGTTACCCATTAATAGATTTAAGGATTGCATGAAAATGCTGAACATTGATTCTTAAGAATCAATATTCGGTCCTTGTTTATTTTTTGAAAAACTAATACTTTGTTTGTCCTTTTACAGGTATCTATGAGTAAGATGATATTGAATTGGTTGCTCAAATTTACTAATGGTGCACTCAAGTTCGTAGCAAGGTGGAGAATGAAGAGTTGCTACTCTCTTAATAAGACAAGTAACATTTTTTACCTTTTGGGCCTAAAATTGGTAATTGGCCCAAAACAAAGGCTAGCTCCCTTGGACCTTATATTGCTTCATTTGGCTTCGGCAAGGACAAAAAAATAGAAGCAAAAACAGAACTCAGCTGAAACAGAAGAAAAAAAACGGACAGAAAGGAACGCAACTTTCACCCAAAATTAGAGGCGGTTTTTGGGTTCGATCGGATTCTTCTCTTGGTGAGATCAATCATTTATTCTTCCTTAATCTTCTCTTGGTGATTAGATCGGTTACAATAGGTGTAATCTTGTATTAAAGGAGAGTTTATTCTTGGTGATTTGTTTAGGGTTCGATCGTGTATAGCCTCTGTTTTGGGGGGGTGTGTTTTGGACGTTTTTTTTTGTCTTTGTTTGTGGTTTGAAATATTTGTAAATCAATTGTTTAGGGATTAGATTCTTGGTGAATCTTTGGCAAATTCTTCAGTCTGGGTAGTCCGAAATTAGGGATTATCTTTATGTTTTTTGGGATTGATTGTAATTGCTTTGAACATTGCTTTGTGCCTAGTGAATTTAAGCGTGAATCCAAATTTTGTGGATTGGTCAACGGGGGAGTAGGAAATTCTTTGAATTACCGAACCTCCGGAGTCTTCGGACCGAGAAATTCTTTGTGTTCTTGCGTTATTTTCATTTTATTTTTCGTTATTGTTCTTTTTCGATCCAACAAACATTAATTTGGACAAATTGAACATCGAATCCCACTCAATTTTGAGATCAAAGTAGACCCATTGGAGACCCATTTCCAAAAAGACTTGTGGCTTCAATGAATCTTTGCTAATCCAGAAGTTTAGAGGTAATGCTTCAACGTCATGTCGAATCATAATTTAAGAAGTATACATGCATGTGTAACATATTATAGCCCCTGTTTGGTTCTGATTAAAATTTGATTTTAATCTTAAATCAAAGTCAACAATTAATTTTAACCACATATCTTATTAATTTTTATCAAAATCTACTAAAAATCAGATTTTAATCCATACCAAACAGGGGCTAAGTCCATTAGTATTTACGAATACTAGCAGGGAGAGCCGCCGACTCCAACTACCGTCCATGTATGATCCATACTAGATCTGACCAACTGCCCCATCCTACCTCCTCCCAGTTCAGATGGAAAATATGTTGTAAATGCCAGCGAAGATTCTCAGGTCTGTATCTGG